>CM038796.1:120486362-121769634 GCA_021764765.1 Vicia sativa
CAGTCGTGAAAAGGCACACGCGTGGAAAGAGAAAATCTCAAGTTTGGACTTCACCTTCACTTCACTGTACTGTCGTTATTTATTCAGTCTTTCCATTTATACCCTCAATCCTCACCGTCATGTAGATCAGAATCGCTTATCTCATATCAATCCAGTTTCTCTCACTTCCTTGCTTTCTTTTCTCAGGTACCTTCAATTTTATTCTTACTCAATGGAATTCTTTCATTTTTGTGTTCTTAGATTCATTCTCAAGTTTCAAATGTATAGATCTGTTGGGATAAACTGCTTAATTAAGTGCTTATCGTATAAGTGATTATCTATAAGTTGATATATGTATAACAAGAGATCAAATTAAGTCAAACTTGTTTTCATTAGGTTTTGTGGAGAGCAGGTGAGAGCCGTGTATAGTATCCGTCACCGGACCGCAGAATACGTTTTTGTTGCATATGTTAGAACAGAAAACCTTATAAAGCAAAGCATTTTAGCCACATGTGAGTTGGTTGTGAATAACGGCTGGCTTTGTGGTAGCTTCGTGACATAGTTATGATTGTGGTTAAAGGTTATCGTAGGGTATGAGAGAAGTGTTTCCCTCTTTGTTAAATAGTTTTAGCTGTCATAGTTATAAGCTTTAGTCATTTGGGTATATAAGGGGGAAATATAATTATATTAGTTATATTTATGTATTCCCTCCGTCTCAAAATAAATGTCGTTTAAGGTTGATACACACAGATTAAGAAAAGTAGTGATTGAGTCAATAAAGATAGTATTTTTACAAAATTACCCTTAACTACTATTGGTTGTTATATATTATCATATCTTGAAAAAAGTGTAGATAAGGGGTAAAGTTGGTAAAAGTTGCATTGGGAAAGTAAAGAGAATATTATTTTGAGACAAAATTTTATGGCTAGAAAGACACTTATTTTGAGACAGAGGGAGTAATTGTTATTCCTTGATTGAACATTATGGCTAAAGTTGATCCATGTAGCCGAACCTTCTTAGTGGGATAAAGCTTAATTATTGTTGTTGTTGTATATTAATGTAATCGATATGTTGGACGTTATTCTAGAAGATAAAATGGTAATAGTTATTTATAATAATACTAGACTCTTAATCTTAATTAAATAAGGTAATGCAATTAGAGGTTGATAGCTTAATATTGACTAAGCCATCAACATCTAATTCACTAGGATGTTCTCATTCTAGTTGGAGATATCTCATGGAGTAATATGTAGATACTGTTGTTATGTTTTAATACTAGTTACCCAGTTATTCAATAGTTTTTTGGCAATCATCGAAAACTTTTGAAATTGGCTTTTACTACTCAGTTATGTAACACTCGTTAAGCATGCCATTTTCTGCAGTTTTCTTTTTGTTTCTGTTTTGGTTTCAATTTCTTCTTACCTCTTATGATGGTTATAATAAAATTCATGTATTTACTTTTTCGGGAATTGCAGTAATATATCTTATGAAATTCTTGATTTAATTGCTTATTTCTTTTAAATTATATCTTCAATGTTTAGTTTTAGTTTGACAGGCGTCTATTTTTAGGAGCCTTACATTATAAGAAATTGCACATCTTATATATTTCAGCCTAAAATTGAGTTTAATATATATAGGGATAGGAAAGGACTTTAGATGGATACAACTAACGAAATAAAGGGCGATTATGTTCCCATCAGAGATCCAGAGCACCCACAGTTAGGAAGATTTGACAAACCACTTCCATGTTGTGGCTGCGGTATTGGATGGTTCTCGTAAGTTATTTCGTAAAGATTCATCTTTCTCAATTCTTTAGCCTTCATAGTTTGATGTTTGAGTCTTCTCCTTTTCCCTTTCTTTTGTTTGGCAGTTTTCTGCTAGGATTTGTATGCCCATTGATGTGGTATTATGCTACAATTCTCTACTTTGGAAATTACTATCATAAGGATCCAAGGGAACGTGCTGGACTCGCTGCTTCCGCAATTGCTGTAAGTGTTGTACTTGAGAGCAAGTTTACATTAGTACTCCCTCTTTTACAATAACTCGTCTTTGCGTGTTTTCTTTTATGTTTCTCTTGAGAAAATAAAAGTAAAGCGAAATTACATTTTAGTCTCTCTAGTTTAGACCACATGTGATTTTATTGTAAATGCCATATGTCATAATTGAACGGAAGATGTTTTTATGCTGTGCTTTTTTTTTATTTGGGATACTGTTTTGTTTTTCTCATGGAAGTGAATAAGTGACTACTCTTTTTTCCCTTTTAAATTTTGGTGATGTTGCAGGCTCTGATCTGCACAATTACTGTGGTGATAACAGTAATGGTTATCATCTTGTAACTTTACTTTCAACTATCAACTAACCTTAATGTAATCAATTAGCCGGCGGAAAAAGAAAAGAAAAAAGAAATAGCTTCTAATATCGACTGCTACAAGAGGAAAGCAAGGTTATTCACATGGTAGATCAAGCTCTTGGCATGCAAAGCTAGTTCAGTTCCACTTTATGGGGCTTAAAGCTCTGCACCTTATTATAGGTGTGTTTGTATACAGACACACACACGGTAACTAGTTGTATTTATATGTTGAAGAAGGTTGTTGATTCTCATTAACTTATTTGGTATGTATGTATGTATCTTTGGGATTGCTAGTAGTTGCTAACTTGCTATCACGCATTTGTTGAAAAATTGGAGAGAAAAAAAAGAAGAAAATATCCATTGCTTTCTGGGCTGTGCTATCCTTTTTTTAAGTTTGTATTGTATCCTCCTTGTTGCCATTTTGTCCTTGTAGCATCAAATTCCATTTGACTCCTTTACTCATAGAGGTAAGGTAAGTAATGGAATAGAGTTTTTAAAATTCAGGCACACGACACATAGTATTTGTTTGGTGTTTAATAAATGTTTGTAGTGTAGTTGGTTAGATTGTATAATCACACGACCGAATGTTTGATTTTCCTGTTGAAAGAGGAGGAAAAGTGATTTTAGATGTGGAGAATTGATTTGATATATTTGGATCTTTCCAAAATAGATATGATTTAGTTTTTAGAATTGATTTTAGGTGAATATTCAGAGGATTTAACTCTCACTTATACCTGACACAAATCCAGTTTGCAGTTGTGGAGAATCGTGGTTGTCCCTACTAAATTTGGTGTCAAACATCACTAGACCAACTAACAATTAATTGGTTAATTTAACATTTAAATTTAGCGATGAGATAATTTATTATGAATATATCCAAACATAAATTATTTTATTTTCAACTTATTTTTAGCCCAAATTAATTACATAATCAATAATTCCTAATTAGTTTTTGAGAAATGATATTCTCACATTTATTTGTGACATTTACACCATAATGTATACGGTTTTGTATTTTTATCATGTATAATAATAATTATTATTATTTATTTCTGACACAAATAATCTATACACCAAGGCTGTATTTTAGTGGGTGTAAGCGGTGTTGAATTCTAGTGTAAAAATAGCATCTTTGTTAATTTTTGTCATTGCACAATCAAACACTTGTTTCAATACTTAAAGTGGGAGCTAAGGGTTGAGTAATTGAGCTAAACTAGTATGTATTGGGTTAACAAGGTAGATTGCTTATATATTTTTAAGAGAATTTTTCATGCAACCCTAAAATTATTTCCGGCACCCCTAAAGTTTTAAATTTCCACTTTACTCTTGATTATTTATAAAGAATTTTTCGGACGAAATTTTCAGTAGACTAATTTGAAATTTTCGGTATACCAAAATTTTTCAAATTTTTGGTATATTTTCGGTTTATGCCAAATTTACGGAAGGTTATTCCAAAAAATACAGTATATCAGAAATTTCAAAATCTTCAAAATTTACGGTATGTGCTAAAAATAATCAGATGATACGAGAAACGAAAAGTTAAAAATGAAGGGAACCTCCAGTTTTTATAGCCCTCTATGCACGCGTGGGTCTGGGCCTACCTAGGGATCTAAGAAAATCATCATTATACCCTAGTCCCTAGGTCTGCCAACAGTCATTTCACGCGGCTCAAGGCCACGTAAGCAAAACGCTACAAATTCTTTAACTCCTCGCTTCCTCGACAATCCCTTGCATCCTCGAATAGAACGATTTTGGCTTCTCCCTTAAGATCAAGTCATCGCATTTACGAGCAAACGCAACGACTTGGGGGGCCACTATTCTGGACTGCCCAAAAGCATTCGGGCATGTCGTTTCTCCCTTAACCACAACAACCAGTCCGACCCCGACGACGTCGTCAGGATTTCCAACTTCCCATTTCATGTGTGCTTCGCTCGACGCGTGTCAAGCCAAGCCACGACTCTAATCGCCGTTAACTATGCTCGTTATGTCTCTCATGCTCGACATAACGACTAGTTACGAGCAAGTCTTCCCAGTCTTGACCTAGTCAGCTCGGACGACTATATTTGCGGACCCGCGTATCTCGGCCCAAATATAGCAGCAAATGAGAATCTTCCTACGCTCATTATATAAACCCTCATATCTTTGAGGACAAGGTATCACTTTTTTACACTCAAAACCCTAATACTTTTTATCCTCCCTTTTGAACATTTGCTTACTTTAGCATTAGAGTGCCTTGTAGGTACACCACCCCGTTTTTTCAACATCAACTCGCTCGAAGGATCACCAGTCGTTCCGGCCGTCTCCGATTCTGATCACCGGTTCAGATCAGTAACTAATATTTTCACCCCGTGCAATGCACGTGTTTAGCGTGATTTTGCTTTAAATTTGACGCCTAAGCAAGTATACTGTTTTAATATATTAAGTATCACACACTTTATAAAAATTTCAAAAATGCAACTTCTATACTTCAGACTTCAAAAATATGGGCGACAATTTACCATAAGGATTATTTTGTAACAATTCAAATCTCACATAGAAAGGTCCTTTTGGTATAGTGTGATTGTTTATTTAAATTTTGTTTCTTATACGTGTAATAACTATTTGTACCTTGATATTTTTAGCCATGTTTTAGCCATGTTTTTGAGTAACATGATGTTGTTCGTACGAATGCTAATGGACCAAAAGCTGGTGAATTAGATGTTTTTGAACTCGATGTTGTTAAATTAGTTGGTGAAATTTATGTTGGTAAACATTTTATCATTTAACTAAGTTTATGTCACATGATGATATGCTTCGATCAGTTTGTGGTGAAGTTGTTACTCATTTTTTTACAATGAAGTAATAAACAAAGAAAAAAGTGCAACAAGAGTTTCAAATTAAGTATATGATGACAAGTGCTTAGTGCTCTAAGCACTGGAAAATACTAATACTATTATGTTTTTTTTCCACTAGAATTGTTAAATAAGTGTGAAACACCCGTAAGAAAATTTATGAAGCTTCAATTGAAATGAAAAGGAAAATGATGAACAAAATTGTCCTAGAAATTAAGACACCAAGTAAAAATGAAGACAGTCTTTAATGATTGTTCTCAAATCAAGGATTACATAAAAATGAGATTAAAATTCTCACGATCTTATTCCAAAAAAAAAAATAGTATTACTCAAAGTTTGGATGTCTTGTGCAGGATCAATACTCAGGGATGATAAACGGGAATGAGCTTAAAATTGTACGTTTCTTTCCATCCAATTTATCTTTGTTTTCATCCCCATCAATAAATAATTAATCTCCCTTTAGTCGAGTATTTGGTAACCCACCTTATGACTTCATTCTTCATATTTTTGATTGTGTGTGCTATGCCCTTCTTTATCCGCAAGAACATGTTAAACTCACTGCACAATCGATTGAATACGCTTTGCAAGAAGAGGTTTACATGGTACAATGTTTTGGATTCTCCATCTCATAAAACCATGGTTAACAAGTTGCATAAGGCCATGTATGGCCTCAAATAGGCCCCAAGGTAATGGTATGAGAAGCTTTTCAAGCCTTGTTTCAAGTTAGATTTGTCTCTAGCAAATTTGATCATTACTTTTTTTTTAATTCTCATCAAGGCCTATTCTCTATGCTCTTGCGTAGGTGAATGACATTCTTCTCACTAGCTCAACATCCACTTTGATTCACGATCTCATCACGAACATTCATCACAATTTTGCGTTGAAAAAATTGGGACGACCTAAATATTTTTTTGGTATTAACGTCACTTAGAATCCATTGTGTTGTCTCAGTCAAAGTACATTAAAGATCTCTTGACTCGTGCACACATGCCTAATGCCAATGAAGCTTCCACAAATCCTCATCACTACAAATCTATTGTTGGGGTCATAAAATATGTCATCTTGAAACAACCTCACATTACATTTAATGTCAATAAGGTCTGCCAATTCACGGACACTCCTCTAATTACGCACTAGACAACTGTCAAATGCATCATAAGGTACCTAAGTGGAAATGCCAACTTTGATCTTAATTCTCTACATAAGTTCTCTCTTCATGCATAGAGCAAAAATTACTGGGCAAGTGATGTAGACGGTAGAAGGTCCACTTCTGACTCGTGTATTTTCTTTGGACAAAACATGGTTTCTTAGAGCTCTAAGAAGCAATCCCTCGTGGTCAGTTCAAGTGCAGAGAAGGAATATCGCACGTTGGCTCATACCACTTTAGAACTCCTTTGGCTTAAATCACTTCAAATTAATTTTTGTGTCCGTTTTCTCCCCCACACACATTGAAATGTGATAATTTAAGTGATGTCCATCTCTTTCAGATTTTGGTCTTTCAAGCGCGTACAAAACATTTGAAGTTAGACATCTACTTTGTACGAGAACATGTGGTGTCCAAGAAACTTATCATCCAACATGTTTCAATTTATTTTTAAATTGTGAACCTTTAGTGAACTGTGTTTCAAGTTTAAAGGTGGTTCTCCACCATCTAAACTTAAGGGTGAGTAAAGTTGATAATGAATCGAAGCAACTTTAATATAGTTCAAATGTCAATTCAACAACCAAATTGTGGAATTTGATTCATAAACCAAATGAGCTTCATTTGAACAAAAAAAATTAAGTTCATGAAATAAATATGTTGAACTTGAATTGCTCGTAAATTTTAAACGAATCGAATTTGAACTTTAAAAAAGTTGATGTCGAACTCAAATCGAATTTCAAACTGAATTAATTTTTATCGAATCAAACCAAACTGAGGCGAATTCAATTCAAATTTTTTTAGTCTTAAAGAGGAATTATTATAAGTATTATTAAGTTAGTTAGAAGTAGGTACTATTATTACTCTCTCTGTCTCATATTATTTGTCACAATGAGTCATTTCACATGAATTAAGAAACAACAATAAATGAAAGAGAAAGAATGATAAATTTACAAAATTATCTTGTTTAACTATTGATTTATTCAAATTAGTATTATTTTGGAACGGTGAGAGTATAAACTTACTTAAATGTTAGTTAAGAGTGGTTATGTTTGTTAGAGTAAGTTTGTTAGAACCTAACCATTTCAACTAACTGAGCTTAGAATCAAAATTAAAGAAATTGAATCATAGATTCAACTAACTAAGCTACCCTTGAATTTTAACAATAAGAAACGCTATTCAACACTTTGGTAAAATCATTAAGAAAAATCATGCTATTAATTATTATGAGTGCATGAGTCTTAGCTCCTCTGAGGACAAATTTATGATTTGTTATAAAAAAATTTATTCACAAGTTTGAGTTTGTCATGTTAAAAAATTTAAAACTTAAATATGACATGTAGTCTACCATAAACCTCTATTTCGAACTTCTTGATGGCCATAAAATTAGACCATAATATTTGATCTATTGAAATGCCTATAATAAGATCGAATAAATCAAGGGCAAAGCAATGCCAATGTGGTAAATTAGGACAGTTGGAGAGTCCATTGGATACCCCTGAAAAAGAAAGGAGGTTCTAATTTTTTACCCCCTCCGTAATAGTTAATCCAGGAATAAACTCCAATTTGTTCTTATATGGTGATAGCAATAATTGTTATTATCTTGTAGTTTCATAATTATCATGTATTTGTTGGAAAAAGAAAAGATCCACATCTTTCTATGTGCCTTTTTCCCCAAGTTTATATTATATTCTTGCAAGTTTGGTTAACCGCTTCTTTTGTCCCAGTCGCCTCAAATTGCATTATATTAAAATAGAAGAAAGAAAGTGACTAGAAACGGTCTATATATTTTTATGTGGTACCAAAAATTTATCGAATGTAAAACAATCTAACTTGCACACATTACATAAAATGAATTTAATAATAAATCAGATCGTAAAATTTAATTCTAGAAACAAAACTTTCACATAGAATTAAATATCTCAATAGAGAAACCTACTATTAATTAAATATGATGTACACAATGCATAAATAAATTAAGAACATTAAGTATGTTATGCCTCAAATTGATTAGATAAATCACGTTGAGGTAAAGTCAAGTCAAGCCCAAAGCCAAAATGCACATGCTTTACCTTACCTTCTTCCTTTTTCCATCTTTACCTTAGCTGTCAACATTTCATACAACTTTTGCCAACACTCTTTCCTTCTCTCTTTTTCTCATCCCAACTGGCACACCATTCCTATATCATATCCATCATCATACCATATCATATACATTAATATATACTCATTTTTTATCATCACAAACCATAATTCATACTCACATAAGCAAACGAAAAAGAAGAAAAAAAGAGTGCATTCATTTTTCACTTTCTTCCAACCAAATCACAAACAAAAACATCATAGTACAAAAACATCCTAGTACATTATTACATAACATTCCGATGGAACAAGAAGAGGACAAATCACCAAGGTCACCATTCTGGCTTCCAAAACCCAACACCCACCGCCGTCTCCGCCGCTCTTACTCCATCTTCCTAACATCAACATCCTTCCTCGTACTCCTCTTCATAACATCCCTCGTCTTGGCACTTGTCGTGGTCCCCACTTTACGCTCTTTCACCTCCATCATCTTCAAACCCCAAACCGTTAAACACTCTTGGGACTATTTAAACCTCATACTCGTTCTCTTCGCTGTCGTTTGTGGCTTCCTTACTAAAAACGACACCAACGAAACACAAACGACGCAAACGCATACTCCGCGTTTTGATAGAAGCTTCTCGAACCCCGATACCCCGCCCTCGTGGTATCGGGATTCTGATCGGTCGTTTAACCGACTCCGAAGCGTTGGATCTTATCCCGATCTTCGCCAACCGTCGGATGATGAACGGTACCGGTTTTATGATGATACTCATATTCATTTCCGTCCTCGGTTCTCGAGAGTTGAAGATGAAGGTGAAGTTGGTGAAGTTTATCGAGAAACGGTTAATTCCGGTGAAGTTTGTTTATCTCCGACGTGGTTACCGGAGATGAAGCCGGTGGTGGATTCTCGAATTGATCCTGTTCGAGGAAGTGTTGATCGTGTATATGAAGTTGAAACGATCGTTACTGAGGAGAAGTCATTACCGCTTCCGCCACTGCAAACCCGACCGGTGGCGAGGAAAAAGAAAACTAGAAGTGCATCTACAGAAAATGTAGCTACGGTCACTTATGAGGAATTTTCATCGCCGCCGCTACAACCGCTACCGGCGATGAGGAAAAAGAAAACTAGAAGTGCATCTACAGAAAATGCGGAAACGATTTATTACGAGGAATTTGCCTCGCCGGAGCTTGAAACGGAACTTGTTCGAAGAAATGTCAATCGATCATACCAATCGGAAACGATTGATAAATTTGAACTTAGTGATTTTACGGCAGAGAGCTCTCAACCGCAGCCGGTAATGGGAGAGAAGAAGATTCAGCCTAAGAAGAGAAGAGGGAATGTAACTAAAGAGTTTTTAACCTCATTGAGAGGAAAGAAGAAGAAACAGAGACAAAAAAGTGTTGAGAATTTTGATACCATTCAAAATTCTCCACAACCTTCTATCTATGTTTCACTACCACCACCGCCGCCACCTCCTCCACCGTCGGTTTTTCAAAACATGTTCTATGCCAACAAAAGCAAACACAAAAAACACTACCTTGTTCAACCTCAGCAACCAAACAAGAGAGAACATTCTAATTATAGATTAGAGAAGAATGTGGTGATTACTGGTAATGAGTCACCCTTGATTCCTATCCCTCCTCCACCGCCGCCTCCACCGTTTAAATTACCGGCGTGGAAGTTTAGAGTTCAAGGTGACTATGTTAGGGTTGATAGCATTGGAAGTTCAAGGAGTGGTTCACCGGATTCAGATGAAAATGTCGAGTCACCGATTAGTCGAGACGAATCAAGCCAACGTAGCAATAGTCCTTATGATCAAGAGGGTGAAGAGAATTTCATTGAAACTGGGAATGCGAGTGAAGCTTCATTGTTTTGTCCTAGCCCAGATGTTGACACCAAAGCTCACAACTTTATTATGAATTTCAGAGCTGGGTTGAGGATGGCTAAGATGAATTCCATGAGGGAGAAGCAGGGAATTGGGAGGTCTAATCTTGGTCCTTTACAAAACTAGACAAGTTGAAGTTGCAGAGTTGATATTTGCTTTCTTGTAGTTTATTTATTTGATTGATTGTTTTTAGAAACAAATTTTTCTCTATATGGTTTGTTGATACATACTATTATATATAGATTTCAAGTTCATACAAAGAGGAATTGGTTTTGTACAAGAGAATTCTCTAAGATACAATTCTTGTAGTAATATGGTGTTGGTTTTCTTTTCTTGGGTGAGGTGGTTTTTACTTTCTATGTTTGTCTATATGAAACTACCAGTTTTGGGTGTGGTGATTGTTACTTGTAAGGTTACTGACTGTGTTTTTCTCCATACATTGTTTAAGTAGTGACTGTGCTTTTCTCCATACATTGTTTAAGTAGTGACTGTGCTTTTCTCCATACATTGTTTAAGTAGTGAAAATTCATATATAGGACAGTTAACCTCATATTTTTGTTTCTCATTATATTACTTTTCATAATTTCATGTCACATATGTATGCAACTAGAAAGAATTGTGCTTTATAAAGATAGCCAAGAGTCTGTTGCTAAAGACTTGGCATTACACATGTCAAGTATCAGAGCCTTATAGATTCAAACTTTTCTTACCCAAATTATTGACATACTAGGCTTCACTATAAACTTTACTCAATGTTTATAATAAAATGCATGGAAACAAAATTAGGAATGTTTTATTACTTGTGCAGAATAGGAAGTTCATGTCAAAGTTATCATTTCATCTAACTCAATTGTTTGATTAAGTATGGCAGAGATGTCATCTGCTTCCTCATTGCTGTTAACCTGCCACATCATGAATTCAAGGAATGAGATTTTGAAAACATATGGACGTGTCAGTGTGCCAAAAGCCACAAAAAATTAGAGGCAGTCTAAAATTTTAGAATAACAGTTTAATTGTTGTGACTCATCAACTTATTAGAACCCGTAGTTGATAAATGTCGGGAATAGATTGAGCAAATTGGAAATTCATTTCTATGGTACTATCGAGCTTATGAAGTTGTTAAGTAAGAGTCCAACACCATATTTGGCCAAGATTCTTTCCCAATTATCATGCTTTAGGTATCATATCAAAATAATTTCATAAGATCAAAATAGATATCCACTTATTTCACATGAGTCTATGTTTGGATACGGAAAAAACAACGGAGCAGAATGGAACGGAGCGGAATGAAACGGAGTGAAATAAAAATATAATGAAACGGAGTGAAATAAAAATATAATTCCATTATTTGAGTAAGTCATGATGGAATACATTTATTTTGTCATTCCACCCTAATTGGAGGGTACAAAAAATGATGGAAAGTGATGGAATGGGATGAAATGCATTTCATCCAATACCGCTTCATTCCATCCTTTTTTAATCAATCAAAACGATGAAACATAATTTTATTTCATTCCATTCCGCTTCATTCCATCATATTTCGTCAATCCAAACATACCCTCTAAACATCTTTGTGAATTGTAATGGTCAAAATATGTCAAATCCTAAGCCTAAGTTCTAAGAGCCAATGAGTAAGGAGGAATGTTGTTAGAACAACAACCAGTGTATAAGATTAAAGATAAAAGATAGTAAAAGCCAATAAACGCGATTGATCTTTATTATGCACTTCGATCAATGATGCTTATCTTTGCGACTATAGAGCAACTATAGTTTCTTTTATTTTTATCTTATGAATTAGGATTCTAGTGTTACGAGCCATATATAAAATACTAGAGTTCAATTTACCTAAACTCTAATTCCCATTCACCCTCGACAAATAGTTATCTCTATTCATAATTATCTCAACAATACACATAATAATCTCCTCAATATGATTCATATGAAGACTTCTTGCATGACGATTCATTCGACAATTAGGGAGGTACACCTCCTGCTTAACACTAACAAACATGTAATAAGTCCAAATAATACCTGAACTTGTCGCTGATGATTGGCTTTGTCAACATATCAGTTGCATTATCTAAAGTATGAACTCTCTTAAGAAATATTTGTCAAGAAGCAAGAAACACTTTCATCTTTTGAAACTTCACTGATAAGTGTCAAAAATACGTTAAACATGGGGGAACTTGTTAACTTGTTTTACAAAAAATAAACGAAAAATCCCTGATTTATTAGTGAGAATGATAAAAGTGAGTGTATGGATTAAATATGCATTTCTAAAATACATGCAAAAAGATCAAGAAATAAACCCAAACAACACAAGAGACCAAACCCAAAATTTTACAAACAAATTAAGGCTCGGTAAGCTAAGAATGCAGGCGTGCTTAGCGAACAAAGGTGCATTCTTTCTAAACAGGAAACACAAGTGTGCTTGGCGAGTAAAGATGGTTCAAAGACTTCAGGATTAAGTTACTTCAAGGTGAAGTAAGGGTTTGGTGGCTAAGCATGCTTTGGCGGTCCACTTAGTGAGTATAGGCGGCCAAACTAAGCCTAGGGAAGCTGACACGACTTAACCAAAAAGGAAGTAGGTGTCATAAGCGAGACCAGGTAGTTCGCTTAGCAAGACTACCTTTCTCAAGTCTATAAATAGAGGTGGCAGACCTTCATTTGAGATATTCAATTCGTTTAATTCAAAAAGATTTGACCACATTCGCTGAAATTCAAGGCGGTTTCTTAGTAAAACTATGTTCTCACCACAAATCACAACAAGAAAGAATAGGAGAGGGAGACCGAGGGCAGAAGCGTTGTCTGAGAAATTATCAAAAGATGTTGTCAACTTTTTTCTTCTATGGCTTGATTGTAAAGCTTCAAAGAGTAAGTGTAACTAATTTTCTATTTCGTTGGGGTTAGATGTAATTGTCATTTTAATTATGTTTTAATCTCAACCATGGAATTTTATGTAATTCTTCTTAAGTTTTAGTATTGATACATTCTTCGTTCTTAATTTTTATTATGGATTAGCTACATAAAGTGTGTTTTCATAGTATTACTTGATATTCAAAAGGTACCGATCATTATTAGATCTAAGTTCATATTCTATTTGATGCTAAAATTTAGACATCGATTTAGGTTTAATATCCATACGAATAATAATTTGAAGACAATGTGCATTGATATTTGCATTTACTACTGAAACTTAGTACTGACATATTGGTTAATAGACTGAGAGATTGTTTATTAGATAATACGACTAATCTTATTTCATTGCCTCTGACATGAGATGCGATGAGAGAAAAATGAGGTAATATTAATAACTAATTAGAATGATGGCATATTATTGGTCAAAGATACACACATAAGAATAGGACAATGAAGTCTAATCCCAACAAAGTTTTCTCATAATTGAAACACCGAAAGTTTATTTTGTTTTATTTTACTTTTCTATTATTTACCAAACAATCAATCTTTTGTTAAATCAAAATTAAATTTATGTAAACTATTGAATGACATTTTAAACACAACCAGTTTCGACGGAGACAATAAAAATTTTATAGTTAATATTTGTGAATATTTTTGTTTATAGTCCCTAACATACTAATAGTTGTTGGCGGGTTTTGTTTAAATTTATTTATGCAAGATAACAAAAATTTGTCAAAGCTTTCACAAAGAAATGCATGAGGTGTTTATGCACTGAAAATTTTATTATTGCAAGCTTTGCACTGGAAATCATCCCACGAGATATTTTCCTCCACTGAATGAAATAATAAACTTCTTGAATAACAAACAAAGATCATGCCAATATCAAAACAACAATAACTCAAATTATGGATAATATGTAGAACCAATCCCTCTTCAACAAGACAGTACATCAAAATTTGATGAGGTGCGGAATCATCGCATGCAAGTAACTAAGGAAGGACAAAAATGTAGAAATATTTCAATGAAAACCTTGTAAACCAAATTGATCATTTAATCAAACATCTATTTGATCATCAAAACAATGTAAACACTCAAACCTAACTCAAATAAACATTATAAAGTAAGTGAAAATGGAAATATGAAAATAAGGAATAAGTTGTTGTTAAATTAAAAAAAGGAAGAAAGTGAGAAACAAGTTGAGGTAAAAGAGTAGGATAAATATTTGATTAAAAATACATAAACAAAATTCACATAATAAAGGAGGAAAAACTAAAAAAATACGCAAATTCAAAAAAGGTTGTGTTCCATTCTAGAACCAAAATTAGGTGTAAATTGGAGATATAGAATTTTGAATCGGTGGTGTTGAAGTTTGATACAGCGGTGCAGGGTGGATATGCAAGGTCAACAATCCAATGTCTAAGTTAGTTAAAGATTCAAGATGAGTATAGTGAAAAGTAGAGATCATAAAAGTGTACCTTGCATTTTGCCCGAAGTGACTTTTATACCTTAGGTCATGTGAAGTGGATTGACATAAATTTGGGAAGTTGGGAAAGTCTCGGCCTCCGAGGATATTGTTGCTTAGTACTAAAAGTGGAAACACTTGGAGTCAGTTGAACAAGCACATCACATGTATTTACATCCTTGATGATAGGATTTCCTTTCTAAATTATTTCATTTCCCTCTTGTTAGATAATGACGTCGGGGTGTCATATTACTTCTCCTATGTCCCCATCTAATTTGTATGTTGCGGAAATATAAGTTGCCAAGTTGAGGAGAGAACACATTGGAGGTTTTGTTCTGACTTACTAGATGACCTACAACCGTGAACCCAATAATGTTGAAATCAAGATTCACATTGAGCATAGGGATAGATCGGGAGTAGTGTCTTGGCTCAACTCCGATGAGCATTTTAAAAGTTGACGAGATGGCTCGGAGGGGTGTGACATTGGTGGAGTCGGTCGTCCCGAGCAAGTACGGATAGATGGGTATATAAGTGGTAGGAACCTCATTCGATATGAATACTGAAGCGACTATAAATGCTTTTGGTATTATGGTCGGTGACCCGTTGGATTGGTCAGTCCTTTATGTGAATTTAGAGAAAAGAATATGAATCTCATTTGACAAGCGATTGATTTTGTTTTATGAGTGTATGTTCACCATAATAAGAATGCGACTTCCCTTTTCTGAATTTGAGATGGTTGTTCTAAAATACTTGAAGGTTGATCCCTTTCAGATTCATTTGGGTTCCTGGACTTACATGAAAGATTTCCAATTTTAGATTGAGCACTAGTCTTGGAAGCCCTCCAGAAACGACATTAATGATCAATGACTTATTTCGTTTCAGTCATATTTTGCTTAGGTTAGCCATTTCACCAACGACTAGGGCTATTTTTTGAGGCATTCGTATTGTTGAAGCCCTTTACATTGAACTTCTATCTTGCCTTATGTTATGATCTGATTACATTTACTTACTTATGTAAGTGTATATTCCTAGAGTATTAGTTTTGGCATCACTTTCGTTCTACTATCAATTTTTACCGACTCAAACTAGTTCACCTACGCGCTGAAGAGTTCTATTATAATTTCTTTCTTTCTTTTTTACATGTGGGATTGTATCTTGCAGAATAGTGAATCAATTACATATTCTTTACAACTTGCCAATGCTCAAGGCATCAAGACTAGTTTTGCAGATAGGGTCGTCACATCTCCTTTTACGACTTATTCCTCTACCCCGGTTGTCGAGGCTACTGCAACTTCCCTTAGGGTTGATCAACTTACAAGTGTTACGACTACTTTATTTGTGGAAGATCTACCATAGTCTCCTACTCCGGTGAAGAGGGGGTAGAGAAGAAGATCAACATTCCTATATGGAATACGATTCTCCAAAATGGTCTTTCTAGGGACGTTGCTTCGGGGTCAGTCACTTCATTCCCCTGCATGCCTGTCATCCTTCCTTATCAAATTCCTCACACTTTTGAGGAAGTTGTTGTTACTGTGTTTATGGAGGACATGTCTTTTGTCAAGAATCTGTCTAAAACAGATAAGATAGAACTCTTTTATAAGGACGCATCTCACACCTATCGAGATGATCTTTGTTCTCCCGAGCCGTTGTTAACAAATGTGTCATCATGGTTATATATAGGTAATCCCTCCCGAAAGATGAACACTTGGAATGGAAAATACTAAAAGTAATGTGTGTTGTTCTTATATATTATGAGCAGCTAAAATTGTCTTCGTGAGGTCTAACACCTTAAATAAGTTCTCGTTCAATTAGATCCAACAATAATAAATATGCTTGAGTTAGAATCATGTCTCTTTGATTGGAGTGACGGCTCATCTATTATGAACGTCTTTTTGTATAATATTTGTTATGAGTATTTCATCGTAGACCCTACAAATTTTGGGACAATTTTTATAAGCATATATTAATGAATACATAAGAGGTCAATCCCCTCTATAAAAAATAACGTATTCAATTTCACAATTTTTTTCAATTACTTCAGTATTTATCTCGATAGAAAGACTAGTGGATACTCTTCAATTTTCTTTCTTCTAACTTTCTCTCATAAACCAAACAAACAAAAACCAAAAATTGAACCATTGGTCCATTCAATTCAACCAAACCCGGTCCATATTCCAACCGAAATCTCAGAATCTAATCACACAGATTCTCCAACCCAAACCGCCTGGTTTATTTTCCTTTCTCAAATAGAAACTTTTCACTCTCAAACCTCAGAAAACACAAAATAATCTCTGCACCGTTGCGTGCCCCCACTCAATTCCACGAAACCCTAACCCTAATTCGCCTCTTCAAATCCCTCTCCAATGGCGAACAACGATTCACAATCCGATCAAAAACCCCAAACCCGATTCTACAACCCATACAAAGACCTCGAAGTTTCCAGTCGAAACCTCTACCAGCTCCCAACTTCCCCGGAGTTCCTCTTTGACGAGGAAGCTCTCCGTAAACGCCGTTCCTGGGGCGAGAATCTCACCTTCTACACCGGATGCGGTTACCTCGGAGGCTCAATCGCCGGTGCCGGAGTCGGACTCGTAAACGGAGTTCGATCTTTCGAATCTGGCGATACCACGAAACTCCGCGTTAATCGGATTCTTAACTCCTCCGGACATTCGGGTCGGACTTGGGGAAACCGTGTGGGGATCATTGGGTTGCTTTATGCTGGAATCGAGAGCGGGATCGAGGCTGCTAGGGATACGGACGACGCCTGGAACAGCGTTGCGGCGGGGCTTGGCACCGGAGCATTATACAGAGCGGCGAGAGGGGTGAGATCGGCGGCGGTGGCCGGAGCTGTCGGTGGAGTTCTCGTTGGAGCTGCTGTCACGGCGAAACAAGCATTGAAACGATATGTGCCGATATGAATGTGAGTGTGAGATTTGAGATTCAATCTTTTAATTTATAAAGAAAAAAAATCAATTTTGAGAGATAATTGGTATTAGTTTTAGTTAGTAGAATATATAGAATTGTTTAAAGTTATATACCACTTATGTTATGGTTATGGTCATTGTAGTTAGTAGTTAATGCTTCCGTTGCAAAACTATTGGTTTAATGCCATTTTTTCAACTGGATTCTGGCTTTCTGTTCTAGATCATCTAATGTGTAACTTTGTGAAGTTGTCGTCGAATAAATAATTATAATTATTGGGACGGAATTTAATTTGAAAGTGTTTATAGCATTGATTAATCTTTTGTTTTTTGCTTGATCTTTTTTATGTGATGGGTTTATGACTTGAATGGCTGGTTTGAAAGATTTTGCGTGTGTTTGATTAGAGTTGAATGATTTTTTTTGGGTGTAAAACAACTACTACTACTTCGACTTTGTTGTTTATTGTATAATTTTCTGTGGAAGAGATTGTAGGAACCTTATCATGGGAGTTTTCAGGTTTTTGGTTCCATTTAGTGCAATATTTTGCTTGTATTGATCTCCTTCGGTTGATTGCTTCTTAGTATCATCTTTGCACTTTGAAGATTGTGTGTATTTGAGTTGATTGCGGCTTCTTCCAAATTCTAGTCATGTCATGTATGAGCTATGTAGCACCGACAAAGGTGTGTCCGTGTCGGTATCGGACACCTGCACCAACACTTGTGATTACCCTTAATTTACTCATTTTTTCAAATTATTATCGGTATCGATGTGTCACTGTCGGAGTCTTTTTCAAGGTGTCCGTGCTTCATAGTGTATGAGCTTCTTTCTGGCAATTTTGATTACTCTTGTTATGTTGCAATGAGCACATGAACAAGAGGTGTGATAACCAACTATTGTTAGTTATTATATATGTCTAAATGTTGCTCTGTTTCAGAAAATCTTGCAGGACTTGGGGTTGATTATTGCAATTTGCCTCTTTCCTGTAACGAGTGTGTTGCCTTTGCTTTTGCCAAACGGAACTGCTATTAAATTGTTAGTAGTTTCGGAAGGGGTATTTGATTGATCATATGTCAGAAGTTATTTGTGTCCTGGTCATCAGTCTAGTCCCTTTAGTATCACTCTGTCTCATACTTAGTCTCAAAAGTAAATAAAAATAGTAAGTAGTCCTTAAACTATATGAAATCTATTAATTTATATACATTGATGATAGAGACTAGAGACCAAAGAGCTCAATTTCTTATAGGTTAGGTATTAGTTGGACAGATATGATATAGTTTAAGGATTGTTTTTTATTTTCATATAGTTTGTGGATTACATAGAGGAGAGGGTGAGTCTGTAAATTCTAGCTCTAATGATAAGAGCTGATATTGCCAAAGCAAATACTCACAGGAGATGGCAAGCATTTGCTTTGGCGATTATGTATTTCTAGTTGTTATGACCACTTACTCTACGGATTAAAAGAAAAAGGCGAGGTTGATATTTGAGGTACTAAGTAGGCAGCTATCCTTTAGATCAAGAAGTTTTACATGATATTATTGTGGTTCTCCTGCACTTGTTTTGTTCCCTCTCTCTCCACGGTTCCTGTCAACCGTTTGAACAAATTTTGAGTGTGCAAGTTTAAGGCGTTTGTGCTGTGGTTTGTTCGACAATGTGTTGGTAAAATCACTATTAATATTTAGAGCTAAGTTAGACTCTTTTTTAACAAGAGTTAATTTAGACTTGAAACAAATAGAAAGGGAAATACAAGAAGACAGACATCAATGCCATATTTATCTAGCCTTATTAAATGGGAATTGCTTAAGTTCTCAATCACAGAAATTGCATGGCTATTGCTTCATGCGGATGATTGTGTCTTATCTCATGCTTCCTTAACTTTGTTATTTTTGTCTTCTTTTTTTTTTTTTCTCTTCATTGCCTCCTCGAGTTCAGTAAGAAATTTCAAAGATTAGATCTACCGTGTTTCTGTCGGACTCGTTGACATCACTTCATCACTTTATCTAAGAGTTAAAGTCTCCTACAAACTATAACTCTTTCGGAGCTATGTCATTTTGGTTTCTGTAGTTTGCATTCGAATCGATCCATATGAAACATGGCATATTAGAATCATTCTTTTTGGATACATCGCATTCTATACACTTTTATAAATTAACTTGGATGGATATTATATAATACTCAATAACTGATCAAATTTAGCAATGCACTTTAGTCAAAATAACAATATTATAATATTTAGCAACCAGACAAAATTAGCAATACATACAATTAAAATGTGCTTCGGTGACATCATCTAAATATATTGAGTTTTCTACATTACTTTTTTTCTGTTGTGCATTCAATATCTAAATGCATCCATCCTATTAAAAAAAAGGAAATTCTCAATTTGGCTTTTCTCCCTTAGTTTTGTCTCATTGAGAATTCCTTATTTCTAAGGGTAAGGGTGTGTTTGTTTCATATTACAAAAAATGTTTCTGGAAATATAATTATGGGAAAGCAATATTCTAACTAATTATTTTTACACATAATCCTTTTATATTTATTCCAAGGCTTAAAAGGTGGGAATATAAGATTCTTATGGGAATACATTTAACTAATTATAATTTCCCATTAATATTTACATTTTCTAAACAAATTTTATAATAATTCATAGAAATCTAACTTTTTACTACATAGGTTGAAATATTATTCCAAGAAATAATAATCTTACAAATAACATTCCAAAAAATATAATTTTAAACCTTGAAATAAACACACCCTAAATAAATATGTATCACATAGATTTATTTGGCTTAACTTGGTTTAACAGCGGACCATTTATTAAATAAATTAACAATAAAAACCAAATTTTATAAGTCACATTATCATATAGTCATATGTTCATAAATTAATAAAATAAATGTTTTAAAAATCAATTATAAACTTAATACTATGAGATTGATTGTAGACATAATTATACAATCTAATAGTACATTTAAAAAAACAAAACTATAACATATTATTATAACTTACAAATAATATTAGAAATTTGTGTTAGTGTTATTAGAAATTTGTGTTGCTCTCCAATACAAATAATCTATCCTTCCGAATTATTTAGAGGAAGACTTGGGGGTGGAATTTTATTATAAATAAAAACTATGTTTTGTCAATTCAACTAAAACTCAGTCATACTTGCAATAAAATATAAGATGGCTGGCTCGTTTTAGAAAAAGTAATCAATCCACTTTGGCGCAAGTGCAAGAATGCCAGTTTTATTAGGAATCAGCGCAATGTGAATTCCTTGCATTAGTCTTATAGAGTTGTGTTGCATATATGCATAGTCTTATTAGATTTCGTGTGTATTCATTCTTATGAGTTTAACTCATTAATAAGGTTATAATGAATAAGAGTCCAATTGTCTCCACCCTTGCTAATTAAAATTGAAATAGTGTAAAATCTATCATTACCATCAGCTTTAAAATCTACATAAAAACATGCATATTGTATTTTATTTTTGAGACTTTTTCCAGTGTGTGTATCTCATTCATACGTATAGGTGGGTATAGGTGGGTTGAAGGAAAACTTCTTAGCAATAATACAAGAACATGCAATATCATATGCTCTTCTAATTGTACAACCATACTTGAACTCAGTCCCACATGAGAAATATTAATATTATCAATCAACTGAGTAAAAGCCTTATTGAAAATTATGAATTTGATAGATTCTTAGAAGGTAAATTCAGAAATTAAAAGCATGAAGTAAAGAACACGAGGTATTTATATCAATATTTTTTATCAAACAATGGTATATGTAAATATAGACGTAGTCTCTCTATTTCTTAGAAGAATATCTATTATGCTTAGATCTTTGTACAAATTTTTATCAAGATCTTTTTACGAATCTTTTAAAATATAAATAAAAAGAAAGAGCACTACTTTCTTTTTGGGATAGCTTATCCCCAAAATTTATAAATGAATTTTGAATAAATTTTTTTTCTTACCTTTGAATTTCAAATTGAATGATTTGATCTTCTCTCTCTATATCAGAGAATTCAAACTTATATACTTCAAGTGCTAAGAATGTTTAATGAAACATTTTGAGAAATATGAAATTTTGCAAAAGTTTTAAAACTAGAAAAAGTATGAATACTTTGAAAATTGTGTTTGAATAGTATGAAAATAAATTCATGAAAGAGGTATAATGTGTTTTTTGGTGTATAGAGCCGTATATACATCCTTAAAAATATTTATAAGATGTATGAATTTGAAATAGTTCCATGAAGTCTTGCATTGTTTTACAAACATGTTGTTTTGCGAAAAAGATAATCAATTACGAGTAAGGTTTTAATTGAATACAGCTTTACAACATTCAGAAAATTCAAATTTCAAAAGTTCGTAATCGATTATAACATAGCTGTAAACGATTACCACTAAACCAGAAGTGAAAATATAACTTTTATGACTAAAATGAATGTATTATGATTAAGAATATTATAGAATTAAGTTTGATTTTTAAGCATCTAAAGTGATATAATATAAAATGAAATGTATACCTTAATTATGATCAACCATCTTAATTATTCACTTGATTATTAGTATCCAACCTGTTTCATTATTAGCACCCCCATCCAACCTGTTTCATTATTAGCACCCCGTGAAAGTCTCAAAATATCCCTCTGAAAATCGGAAGTTTATTTTCAGTAAGCACTCCAATTTGTTCAATCCAGGCAAAATGTAGTGGCACCCATGAATCAGGTAAAAACAATATCAGAGATTAACTTCCAGTATTGTACCGAAAGTATAACACCGGCCACAGAAGCAGGAATATTAAATTACATGTCACCTGAATATTTTGTATGTTACCGGAAGTTTATTTTCGATTTTGTCACGAATGTTGATTGCTATAAGCAGCAACCATGGTGATCACCACCATTCTTCACTTTCTCCTTCAACCCTCTCCATTGTCAATCCATTTTGCACTCAAAATCCATATTTTTTTGTTTCATCATATCATAAAAAGTACAACAAAGAAGAATTTCAGGTAAACATCATCCCTTTTATCCCTCATTCTCTGCATTAATCCTTAACTTGTTGCAGAAAATAAGGTTACGTATAAACCGAAAGTTTATTTCCGGTTTTGTCTCTGTTTTGAAATTGTGCAGCAGTCTCCATTGTTTTGTCTTTGTTTAGTGTATTTATGAATTTTATTATGTTACATAGGTATGGTGCACCCCGATAACATTCCTAAGTCCGATGACACCGAAGTTGTATCGTCGGTCGTTGTTCCATCCCACGTAATTAAGTCGGTCGATGATCGTGAACATTTTGACAATGTTTAGAAATTTGATGTCCGGGACTATATGTTGCAGTGGATTCGTTTAGAGGCAACGAGGTTAGGATTTGGTATCGTAATAGCAAGGTCTGATTTAGGCACTGATAGAAGAAATGCCTTTATTATTTTGACTTGCGAAAGGAGCGGAAAATATGTGGCTCACATTCAAAAATTGAAACGCGAGGAAACCGACACAAGAAAATGTGAGTGTCCGTTTCGATTGCGTGGTTATCTCATGGCCAACAGTAAATGGAAGTTTAATGTGATTAGCGGAGAACACAATCATGATTTAACTCCAAAGTTGGTCGGTCATCCAATAGCACGTCGATTACTTTCGAATGAGAAAACTTGTGTTTCCGACATGACTCTGAATTTGGTACCTCCTAAAAACATTCTTGCAACATTGAAGCGCAAAAGACCAGAGAGAACCTCTAATATCAAAGAAGTGTACAACAAGCGCTATCAAACGAAGTTGGCCATTCGGGAGGATCGAACCGAAATGCAACACCTTCTGAAAATTCTTGATGACAATAATTATGTTTGTAGGCACCGACGGGGTGATGATGGGGAAACTGTTAGAGACATTTACTGGAGTCATCCCGACTCCATTAAATTGTTCAACATGTTTCCTACCGTGCTCGTAATGGATTCAACGTACAAAACCAACAAGTACAGGATTCCGTTGTTGGAAATTGTTGGTGTTACATCGACCGAGAAGACGTACTCAGTTGGTTTTGCATTTCTCGAATGTGAAAAAGAAGACAACTTTCAGTGGGCGTTAGAGGTGTGTCAGTCCATGTTGAAGGACCAAGAGGATATGCCAAAGGAAATTGTCACCGAACGTGATAAGGTTTTAATGAATGTCGTTGCAACCGTATTTCCGACTTCTTCCCCATTACTTTGTAGGTACCACATTACAAAAAATGTGAGAAGTCGGGTTAAACATGTTGTTGGGTCGAAATAGGTAGCGGGTGAAGATGGAAAGTTGGTAAAGTCCGGTGTTATTGTGGACAAATCATGGCTGTATGGAATGCTATTGTTAATGTATCTAAAAAAGAGATGTATACTGATGTTGTTTTACAATTCAGAGTTGTTTATGAGAAATATCTGAATTTGTTGAAATATGTGGAGAGCACAATACTTGGTCAGGTGAAGGAGAAATTTGTTTGTGCATGGACTGATCAGGTTATGCACCTCGAACATACAACATCAAACCGAGTTGAATCTGCACATGCTTGTCTCAATAATTGGTTGGCAAATAGCAAGGGCGGTTTGATTACGGGTTGGGAAGCATTAAACCATATGATCATGAACCAGCATAGTGAGATACAAAAGAAATTTGGTCGCAGTATCACGGTGTTGGAACACAGGTTCAAGGAGAATATGCTATATTCTCAATTGGTCGGTAACATATCTCGGGCGACGCTTAATTATATTTTCCATGAGGCCACAAGATCTTCAATTGTGGGTGATGATGCCTCAAAGTGTGGGTGCACTATTGTGAAAACATATGGTCTTCTATGTGCTTATGTGATATCCAAGAAGCTGAGTGGTAATGTCCCGATAGATATGAACGAGGTCTCTAATCATTGGAAGAGACTTAGTTTTGAGGATGACGGGAAAATGAAAAGTGATAAATCAAATATCTCCATCCTTACCGAATGGAGATATTTGATTTTGCATTTCTCGAATGTGAAAAAGAAGACAACTTTCAGTGGGCGTTAGAGGTGTGTCAGTCCATGTTGAAGGACCAAGAGGATATGCCAAAGGTAATTGTCACCGACCGTGATAAGGTTTTAATGAATGTCGTTGCAACCGTATTTCCGACTTCTTCCGCATTACTTTGTAGGTACCACATTACAAAAAATGTGAGAAGTCGGGTTAAACATGTTGTTGGGTCGAAATAGGTAGCGGGTGAAGATGGAAAGTTGGTAAAGTCCGGTGTTATTGTGGAAAAATCATGGCTGTATGGAATGCTATTGTTAATGTATCTACAAAAGAGATGTATACTGATGTTGTTTTACAATTCAGAGTTATTTATGAGAAATATCTGAATTTGTTGAAATATGTGGAGAGCACAATACTTGGTCAGGTGAAGGAGAAATTTGTTTGTGCATTGACTGATCAGGTTATGCACCTCGAACATACAACATCAAACCGAGTTGAATCTGCACATGCTTGTCTCAATAATTGGTTGGCAAATAGCAAGGGCGGTTTGATTACGGGTTGGGAAGCATTAAACCATATGATCATGAACCAGCATAGTGAGATACAAAAGAAATTTGGTCGCAGTATCACGGTGTTGGAACACAGGTTCAAGGAGAATATGCTATATTCTCAATTGGTCGGTAACATATCTCGGGCGACGCTTAATTATATTTTCCATGAGTCCATTCAAAGTTTTACAAGTTTTGGAAATTTTCGCCAAGATTTGTTTTGTTCAAAGGTCAATGCAAGGACCGTTTCATCAACATTTCATCAACATTTCAAAAGATGGTCAAATTGGGATGATTACATTATGCAATTCAAGAATTAAGGAAGCATTCGAACCAAGTTTGTTTTCATTCAATTTACCAAACTTTGGTACAAGAGTGTTACAAATTTGGAAGTTCACAAGTTCACCAAAATGTTTGAAATTTCTTACAATTTCAATCCTAAGTTTAAGTTACAATTCAAATTCTCCTAAAGAATCGATGCCTAAACTACAAAAATTTTGTCTTCGAATCATCGCCATCTTCTCTTCAAGCTCTCCTATCTTTTGCTTTGTCCATGTTCTTCAAATGTTGCCATTTTCCTTTCAAGCTTGCCAATTCCGTCACATGAAACAAGAAACAGGCACAAGTTAGAAGCATAAACATAACATAAACAAAATGCGAGAAAGTATCAAAAGATTATGTTTTGTCGAGGACTCATCACTAGGCGTTTGGCAGGAATCAGGTTTTATCGCTAAAGCCTCAGAATCTCGTTTGAAGATTAATCATCGGCGGAAATTAATTTTGTTTGCAAATCGTGATTCAATTCAGTTCACAAACAAAATTCGCTCAGTATTCATCATAGCATAGAACTCGGGCAGCATACGACAAGCATACGGATAAGCATACAACGAACAAAATGAAGCGACATTTTCCGGGCAGCAGTACAGGCAACAGTTTAAAATCCCGGACAACAAGCGTATATCGGTTCAAATGACTCCCACAGCATCATATATGATATATAATCAGTTCATGACTTGTATCTAAAGGCAAGCATAAATCATTTCACAATATAATATTCCAACAGCAAGAAGCAAGATAAAACATAAGGCCAAGATGTATCAAGAAGTAATCGAACAATGAGAAGTCAGAGGAAAAGAAGAGGCAGCAGGGACAATTGCAGAAAATTCAGAAAAAAAGGCATCATCACAGCATACATTGAGCCCAGCAATTTAAGCCACAAAAGTCAAGATTCAGAGCAGAAAGTAGAGCAGCATGGCCATGAGCAACAAAGTCAAAAGCAGAACAGGAAAGTTCATCATTTCAACATGGTTCTAAACCATAAAGCATAGGCAACTAGCACAAGCGACAGGGACAGGAGCAGAAAAAAAAGATGACACAAGTGTAATATCTGTTCAAAAGATCTGTCAAGCCATACTAGTTCAGAGGAGGACTAAAGAGAAAAAGATATAACATTTGGTTCAGAACATAGAAACACAGACAGTTCATTTTCGAATCCCAAAAGAGAGAAAAAAGGAAGTTTTGTTTCAAACCCAGAAGAAGTGTAGTATTTGCCTGTTCAAACCAACACAAAAAATCCAAAACCCAAGCGTGCATCCATTCTTATCACACAAACCAGTTCATTCAACACAAAAGAAAATCTCTGAAAACCAAAGCAACCCTTTCCAAAACCGAACCCAGAAAATCAAGAACCAGCAACAAAACAAAACCCAGAAAATCAAAGCATAGTATCCATTCTCATCAGCCAAAAACCAACACAAAAATCTCGACACCGTTTCAAAAACAAAACCGAAACATAAACAGCAACACATCATCTTCCCAACCTAACAACCTTCAGATATAGTTTTTTCTCAGAAATTACATTCCGAAGCGAGAAAGAAGAGAAGTTCAGGAAAGGTAATACCGGGATTTGTGAAGAGGTTGCGATCTCTATCGCCATCCTTCTTCTTTTTCATTCATAACCTGTATCAAACACAGAAAATCACAATAATCAAAACAAATACTCAAGAAATTGAAGCATGCAAACGGTCGCAGTGAGAGAGAGAGAGAGTAGGAGTAACGATCGCGACGGAGAGATAACGAGTCACGGCGAGAGAGAGAGAGAGACCGATGAGGGTCGAGAAATCACAACGAGAGCGAGAGAGACCGGTGAGAAACCCAGGAACCTCGCGATCGAGAGAGACAGTCGCGGTGAGGAATCCGGAAGAGGAAACGCGAGAGAACGAAATCCAGGATAACGCGAGAGAAAGAAAATGAGAATGAGTTTTGTTGATTCACCAGACAACAACTCTTTTCTTTTTATTTTTACTTCTTTTCAAACAAATAACAAAAATACAAAAACAAATTATCTTATTTTCTTTTTCTTCTCCTAAAATTTCTTTTATATAAAATTTGGTGGTGACAAGTGTCACCACCTTGTTTTTTTAAGAAAATCTATTTTTGTCTTCTTTTTGTTATTATAAAATAATTTTTTGACAAAAATATTAGTATTAGCTTATTGTGTGGTGTAATTTTGCCATTTTTGGAACAATCGGTTTATTTTGGAGTGAAAGCATCGCATCCGGTTCACCAGCACGTGGAGGTATTTTTGACCAACCAAAGTTCAGATGGTTTTCCTTCCATACTCCATCCAGAATCAAGACAATCAGGCTATTTCTAAATTTTTTATCTATTGCAATTGATTTATTTTATCGTAAATAATATTCTTGTTGCGATGTAATAAATAATTGTTGATCGATAGTTTTGTTTGATGACTTATCGATTAAACTATTAGCCGATTTTTCATCAAAAAAAGATCATCTCTAATAATTATTTAAATTTCCGATTGTATTGTATGGTATTTTGCCTGCTTATTTACTCATTCAAGATCTATTCACCAATGTACACGCTGCACACAACTAAAATTAAAATCAATTCGATTTCATCCCGATTGGCTCATACCGATTTCTTAAAGGGTCTCATGATGGGGATGGGCATGGTCATCCTCACGAGATTGGTTAAAGCCCTTGTTGCTTTAATCGATCATAAACCGAAAATAACATTGGTCTACACCAATTACCATGCACTGGTCTCATGGTTGGGAGAGGAGCACCTATCCTCACGAGATTAATTAAGTCCATATACTTGATTAACCATAACCCGCTTCCATTTTCTCAAGACGCATCGAATGCTTTCATAATTTAAAGTTCTAAACCTCGATCCAACGTCGAGTTGCTTTTCAAAACAATTTCATAAATACTCTATTTCTCCTCCTCCCGCATATATGGTAGTCATCCAGATCGACCCTAATCGTATGTTTGGTGTCTTAATGAATTAATCAACGTGAACCATGCTTCACTTCACCTTTTCTTAAACAAAACTTTTGGGTAGAAAAGATGATTCATGTCATCCACTCATCCAAGTAATGGGGCGTTAGTTGAACGCTTATGGTCCAATACTTGTCTCCCACATAAAACAACTCAACTCACTCAAACTCTTTTATCGCTCATATGCGATCTTTAAAACTCTTTTCGATAAAGAGGGCAATAGTCGTTTCAAAACGAACGAGGACTTAAGCTTTTCAAACAAACAAAACAAGTCCTAGTTCAAAGCATTTGAACGTCTAAACGCATGATTTTTCAGATAAAATCCATGCAACCAATTAAAACCTTTTTAAGAGGAACTACAGAGTTTTGACTTTCCCATTGCACAAGGGAATATGTAGGCCCGCGGTTCCGAAACCGTGCCAAACTCAAAATAATAATAATCAAATCTCATTCCTTTATAACTTAGAGATTAGCGAATATATACACACACGTAGAACTAAACGGGTCCCATCGAGTATGATGGATGTAAGGGGTGTTAATACCTTCCCCTTACATAACCGACTCCCGATTCCAATTTTTGGTCGTAGACCGTCTTATCCGTTTCTTTGGGGTTTTATCTATATTTTCCCTTTCCTTTTGGAATAAATAAAATTAGGTGGCGATTTCACTGTTTTCGAGAATTTAAATGATTTTTGAAAATCGAGTTGCTTCAATCTTGTTTGTTAGGTAGCCGTGAATATTACTGTAATACTGTGCAAGATATTCTGATCACAGAGTTGACGGAACACACGGAGTTGTACACACGTGTGTTCGGGAGTAAGGAAAAGGTTGAGGAAATATATCTTGAACTAGTACCTGTTAAGTTTGGATGTGCATCGGAGGACAAATGGATGTGGTTCCCTGAAATGGGTCATCTCATAGAAAGTGCGTATGAGATGGTGTGTATTAATCTTACCCGATACGGTTTTTCGAAGACTTATTTTCCTCTACGCACTGCTCCTACACCAAATCTCATTGATCGTATCATTTGTGTTGGGTGGATTTCAAATCCACGAAATTTTGTTCAAGTCTACTTGAAACCGGGATGTCTGATACCACCGACATCACCAGAGTGGGCGCTTCATTTCACAGAAGCATCGGAGACATGGCCGGACATTTTTATGGAAAGGATGCAAGAATACAACAAGTTGAGGGAAATAGATATAGAAATAAATAGGGAAAAGTCGAAAGGGGTGCCACCGGTGGATTTATTCGGCGGCACTTCTTTCGGCTCTTTCAAGTAGTATAGGTATCATTGTAATGTTAACTTTATTTTGATAATTATGTGGAAATATACTCATTTTTGTAATTTGACAATGTGGAAAAAAATTGAATATATGATATTTTCTGTTTGAGTTGTTGTTTCTGTTCTGTTTCTGGTTTTTCAATGCCAGGCCATTTACTGGAAGTTTACTTCCGGTTTTGATCTTAAGTTGGAAACCAGAATTTAACTTTCGGTATTTTCACTGGCACAAAGATAGGATTTCTATGGTCCATGTTTACATCCTTTTTCTATAAAAACACCACTCCTCTTATATTTTTCCATACAACAACACAAAAAATCAGAAAATGGACATCAAATTGAACACCGAATGGGTTGCTGGAATTGTCCATTTTCCCGACGACGAACCATTTCGCGAATTCAAGATCATGGTTTACGCCCCAATTGAAGAGGTACGAGAAACTTTGCAGGAACTTGTTCCTTATGTCGACGGTCGAAAGGTAGAGAAGATCGAGTATCGCTCGCCATCAGTCGACAATGAAGGGAATCTGCAGTTCATGAACCGTGAACTGAAGAACGACGACAATTTACGGGCTATGTGGTCCACTTATCGAAGTTTTCAAGAGAAAGTTCCACTCGAGCTAGATGCGACTTTATCAAGAACCGTCAATGACATTATGAGGATGTTGCAACGTCCACCAGGATATTGATTTGTAATGTTCAATTTATGTTTAACTTTCGGTTTGTATTTGCTAAGTTTATGCATCTCTTTGTATTTGCTAAGTTTATGCATCTCTTTGTTAGAAAATATAGTTACGGTTACGTTCCAGAAGTTAAATTATGGTTTATGACAAAATACATCAGATGATGGTGCGTCCTGGAAATATATTTCCGATTTTGAGGAGCATTTTAGGAATTTAATAGGGGTGTCTAAGAAGAATATGAGGTGGTGAAGCAACTCGATTTTCAAAAATCCTTTCGAATTCTCGAAAACAGTGAAATCGCCACCTAATTTTATTCGTTCCAAAAGGAAAGGGAAAATATAGATAAAACCCTCAAACAAACGGATAAGACGGTCTACGACCAAAAATTGGAATCGGAGTCGGTTATGTAAGGGGAAGGTGTTAGCACCCCTTACATCCATCGTACTCGATGGGACCCGTTTAGTTCTAAGTGTGTGTATATATTCGCTAATCTCTAAGTTATAAAATAATGAGATTTGATTTTTTATTATTTTGAGTTTGGCACGGTTTCAGAACCGTGTGCCTACATATTCCCTCGTGCAATGGGAAAGTCAAAACTCTGTAGTTCCTCTTAAAAAGGTTTTAATTGGTTGTATTGATTTTATCTGAAAAATCGTGCGTTTAGACGTTTCAAATGTTTTGAACTAGGACTTGTTTTGTTTGTTTGAAAAGCTTAAGTCCTCGTTCGTGTTTGAAACGACTAATGCACCCTCTTTATCTGAAAAGAGTTTGAAGATCGCATATGAGCGATAAAAAGAGTTTGAATGAGTTATTTTTTGTTTTTATGCGGGAGACAAGTATTGGACCATAAGCGTTCAACGGCTAACGCCCCAATTACTCGGATGAGTGGACAGAAACATCCGAATCATCTTTTTCTACCCAAAGCTTTTGTTAAGAAAAGGTGAAGTGAAGCATGGTTCACGTTGATTAATTCAATTAAGACACCAAACATACGGTCGAGGGTCGATACTGGACTGACTACCATATGTTTGGGAGGAGGGAGAAATGGAGTATTTATGAAATTGTTTTGAAAAGAGACTCGACGTTGGATCGAGGTTTTAAATTATGAAAGCATTCTGATGCGCGTGCTGAGAGAAAATGGAAGCGGGTTATGATTAATCAAGTATATGGACTTAATTAACCTCGTGAGGATAGGTGCTCCTATCCCCAACCATGAGACCCTGGTGCATGGTAATTGGTGTAGACCAATGTTATTTTCGGGTTATGATCGATTAAAGCAACAAGGACTTTAACCAATCTCGTGAGGATGGCCATGCCCATCCCCAACCATGAGACCCTTTAAGAAATCGGCGTATGAGCCAATCAGGATGAAATCGAATTGATTTTTTAATTTTAGTTGTGTGCACAGTGTACATTGGTGAATAGATACTGAACAAGTAAATAAACAGGCAAAATACCATACAATACAATCGGAAATTTAAATAATTATTAGAGATGATCTTTTCTGTTTGATGAAAAATCGGCTAATAGTTTAATCGATAAGTCATCAAACAAAAACTAACAGATCCAACAATTATTTATTACATCGCAATGAAATATTATTTGCAACAAAATAAATTAATTGAAATAGATTAAGTTCAGAAATAGCCTGGAATGCCGTGATTCTGAACGGTGTGGAAAGAAATCCATCTGATCTTGAATACTCCGCAAAAATCGTCGTATTACTGGTGATTCGGATGCGTCGGATCTTTCTTCTTTAAAAATAATCCAATGGCCCACATGATAATATTACACCACATTTTTATTCAATACTAACACATTTTTTGTTTTAGAAAAAGAATTTATTTTAAGAAAAAAAATAACAAAAACAGATTTTTTTCTAAAAAAACAAGGTGCTTGTCACCACCAGATTTTTTAAGTGAAATAAAATGTTTAATTGTTTTTTTTCTCATATTTTAAGAAAAATAGAATAAGTTGAATTAAAAGGAAAAAGGGTCAAAAGATGAAAAAGATGAAATCTGTTTCTCCTTCTCACGCGTTCACCTCTTCTCTCTCACGCCCTCTCGCCGTCACTCTCTCACGCTCTCATCGGAAATCTCTCCGATTCCTCGCCGGTTTTTCACCGTCTCTCATCGTCTTCCTCGCCACGATTCTGGTTTCGCTCATCTCTCTCTTGCCGCGATTCCGATTGTCCCTGTCTCTCTCTCACAACGACTTACCGTCGCGATTCTCATCTCTCTCTTCGATTTCCTGTTACTGCATGTTTCGATTATGATTGTTTGATTTCTGATATTGTTTGTGGTTTGTTTTGACAGATTGAATGGAAAGGGACAAAGGAACCCTAGCCTGACCGATTCCGGCAACGGTGAAAACCCGAGCTCTGGAGACGTGTCGGTGCGTTTTTGTTTCCTAACCTTGTTTCGGGTGAGATCGTTCCTCTTACTTTTCCTCTTCTTCTTTCACTACTTGTCAGAACATGATTTCTGAAACAAACTGAATCTGAAGGCGTTTAGGCTAGGGGAAAATGATGAGTTGTTATTGTTTATGTTCCTGTTGAATGTGTTTTCTTTTGCTATGTTGTCTGTGCTTGCGTTTTGGTTGCTGGCTTTTGGGATTTTTAGTGTTGGTTTTGAATATCAGAATGTTGCACTTTTTCTGGCTTTGTGTTTGGTGTTGGAACTTAGAACTGATACCCTTTGTTCTTCCTTTTTTCTACTTGTCTCATCTTGGTTGAATGTGAACTCTCTCCTTTCCTTGTAAAAATGAAATCTCTTTTATATTTCTGGTGGTTTTCTCTATCTCTGAACAGATGTTGCCTCGATCTTAGCATGTCCCCTTGTCCCAGTTTTTTATGTCATGATGAATCCTTCTGTTCTGCTCTGAATTCTGATCTTTTTGTGGCTTATCTTCTTTTGCCTCTGCAGCCTGTTGTAATCTCTTGTACTTGTTAACTTTTTGGTATTTAAATGTTGGGCTCAATGTTGTGATGATTTCTCTTTTTACTTTCTCAACTGCTGCCTTGATCATTACATGCTTGCTGGCTGTTTGTTGCTTCTTTTCCCTCTTACTTTCTCAATTGTCTCTGCTTTTGATTATGATAAATCGATACACATACTTGCTGGTTGCTTGTGCTTGCTACCTTGTCATGTGGCTATGCTTGCTTCCCTGTTATGTGCTTATGTATGCTTCTTTTTCTTCTTCCCAACTGCCCCTGTCGCTTCCTATTGTTTGCTGCCCGGAAACTGAATTTGTCGCTATTGTATGCTGCCCGGAATGCTTGTTGCCTCATAAAACGTTGCCTGCTATACGCTTGTTTGTGAACCGATTGGTCTCGTGTTTTGCAAACAAGTACTTTTGCCGATGATTAATCTTTTTACAAGATTCTGAGGCCTAACGTTAAAAACCTGATTCCCGCCAACGCCTAATGATGATATTTTGACCAAAAGAAACAATCTTTGACAATTTCTTGCTTTTTGGAATTCAATTATGTTTTGTAACTTCTAACCCGTGTTTCTCTTTGTTTCATGTGGCAAACTGGTATGCTTGGACGACACGGCACGGAGATGAAGAGGAATGATCATACGCGAAGAAAACTTCGGAGGACGACAAAAGTTTGAAACAACTTCGGGGATCGTAGCATTTAGGGAACCTTAGCAACTTGTAGGACTCAGAATTGTAGGTTTTAGAATTCTTTTGTAACGAAATTGTAATCTCCATGACATAAATGAATGAAAGTTTGAATTCTTTTGTAATGTTGAAACTTTTCCTTCTTTTCTCTTTGTGTGAAGAAGTTGTCATTTAAAATTCTTGGATACTCTTCCGAATGAGGACTTGTGAAGTCACATGAATCAATAGAGTTTTAAGAAGTAAGGTTGAATTATCAAGAATTCTCTTTGTGCCAATAAATTCAACAACTTCAGGATTTGAGTTTAAATCTATTTCTTGAGCATTTGAGCGCTATTAAGATGTTAACAACAAGAGACCAACGGTGCCTTTGAATCGTGTAACATAACCGTTCCAAACTTGCAATAACTTGGAATCCCTTTGAAATTGGTTGGAATATTGATAAATTGTTCTTACAATTTGAACTTGAATTGAAACAACTTGGGAACTATGTTCAAAATACAAGTTTGACAAAATTTCCAAAACTTGTAAGAATTCTTGTAACGTGTTTAGAACATTTGAATGAAGCTCGCATTTGGATGGTGCCTAAAATTCAACCGACCAATGTTGATACAAACTTAGGACTTAGAATCCAAATTTATAATCTTGAACATTTGAGTTGTCAGAAAATCGATAATTTATCTTGCCTTGTTCCATAAGTAGAATTCAAAATTTCCTTTGAACTCCAACTCATGATCAACTTGCTAAAACATAAACCAACATTCCAATTGGCTCGAGAATTTGAACTTCCTTTGGGCTTGAGAAAATTTATAATCGTGGAACTCGAAATTGATGGATCCGCACCAACCACAATCCTGGTACCTTGTAATTGATATAAACTTGGATGTACAAGATTGGTCTTGACGAATTACTTGTTTCAAATAATTTTGGGTGGACACAAGAGAAAGGAACATGAACAAACATTCCAAAAAGAGATTATGGAAAGGAGGGTAAATTTTGGGGTGCGACAGTTGCCCCTATTCAATCATCTTAGACCTGGTAAGTGAGAAAGATTGACAACTTTCGAACGTTCAAGGTGGAAGAGGATTGAATACTAGAGAACCCCGAAAATTTGCCCTACGCGGGAAACCAATGCCACAAAAGAAAACAGATAACAAATCTTGACTACGGAGCCAAGAAAAACGCTTGAAGAGAAAACTTGCTAAGCATTAACGGAATGCTTTAACACAATTGCTAGGAGATTTTAACAACACTGGGGATAACTGTGTAATCGAAATGACTTTGACAACAATTTTAACGAAAATGCTATGAGAAGAGAAACGAACTTCTCGAGCGAAAAGAAAAAAACAATCAACATTGAAAAATTGACATGACTGAGAACTTAACAAAGAGTTCTCTGAAAACTAAGGAATACCTGGAAACCTTGAACGAAATTGAAAAATTGACATGACTGAGAACTTAACAAAGAGTTCTCTGAATTAAGGAATACCTGGAAACCTTACACAAAATTGAAAAACGACACGATTGAGAACTTAACAAAGAGTTCTCTGATAATACAAAATTGAAAAATGACATGATTGAGAACTTAACAAAGAGTTCTCTGAACTAAGGAATACCTGGAAACCTTAAACGAAATTGAAAAATGACATGATTGAGAACTTAACAAAGAGTTCTCTGAACTAAGGAATACCTGGAAACCTTAAACGAAATTGAAAAATGACATGATTGAGAACTTAACAAAGAGTTCTCTGAACTAAGGAATACCTGGAAACCTTAAACAGAATTGAAATGACATGATTGAGAACTTAACAAAGAGTTCTCTGATTGACAAGACTGAGAACTTAACAAAGAGTTCTCTGAACTAAGGACTACCTGGAGACCTTAAACAAAATTGAAATGACATTTTATTGAGAACTTAACAAAGAGTTCTCTGATTGACAAGACTGAGAACTTAACAAAGAGTTCTCTGAACTAAGGACTACCTGGAGACCTTAAACAGAATTGAAAAACGACACGATTGAGAACTTAACAAGGAGTTCCCTGATTGACAAGACTGAGAACTTAACAAAGAGTTCTCTGAACTAAGGACTACCTGGAGACCTTACAAAAAATTGAAAAATCGACATGACTGAGTACTTAACAAAGAGTTCTCTGATTGACATGATTGAGAACTTAACAAAGAGTTCCCTGAATAGATGGCTTAGAACAATATCGGAATTGTTGGTGCACGAAAGTGCGAGGAGCCATGGCATGCTGAATGTCTTTGACCGTGTAACCTCCGAGTTACCCGCAATCAATTCAAGAGCGCACCCAAGAATACACCGGGATAAACATAACAATATCTAGCACACCGCGTGATATAGATGTTTATGGCCGGTAAATCTTGTTTCGACATTTCACGATGAGAGATCTTCCGAACATGTACGGACATGTTGAACAACTTCGAGTTGACAAGATCTTCAATTTGAATGCGATAGCTTTACCGTTGATAGAAGAATCGATTCAATACCGTGATCGAAAAACTTCTAGGTAAAGAGCTTCAATTTGTCGACATTGTATGGACAATGCGTTGCCAAGTGGATATGTAGATCAACGCCCCGAGTTGGAGAAATATCTTGAGATTTGAATAAACATCCACCGGTGGATATTTATTGTTGAGTAGTTGATAACTTATCGGGAAATAAACGCACTGTAAGTTCGATGTGATTTTCGAGAACACCTCGAGGAGTATTGTGGAAGCCACCGCCAATAGTATTTCGAGAAGATTCTTGTCCGAAAGAAATCAAAATACCAAGAATAATGTTGTAGTAATCCTTTCTAAAGGAGACTCACTGGGAGAGAAATAAGTCACTGAAAACTTCGAAGAAAACCGTGTGGAAAATTCAGGATTCCTTGTTGATAATTTTGTCGACGCTTGAGTCCGTCTGAAAGAGACAACTGTTACTGGGAAGAAGTCTCGATTGGAGAAACCATCAGTTGTTGAGATCCATACAAGTATATAACTTGTGCTGGAGAGAAGAGGATAATTTGTCGTCTGAGAATTAATCCTTCAAATTGATCCTTACGAGGACATTTACAGTTTCAGTTGAAAAACCTGCAAAACAAATAGCCGAAGCTAATGCATGAGTATGATATGCATGATATGATATGCATGATGTGATCTTTTTTCTAATGCAAATGGTGCATGATTTCTTGATACTGTTGAGAGCAGGAAGGCATCACTGGGGAATCCGATTGAACGATCTTGTTGTAATAAGAGTTCACTGGGGATGATCAACCGATTCTCTGGGAAAGAGACTTCATTGGAGAATTGATACTATTGTCGATTGTCTGTCACCCGAGCATTCTCCTTGCACTGGGGAGAAAAGCTAGATTATCATCTGAGAAAAGTCTTCTGCTTGTAATGACTTCATTCTCGAAAGATCCCGAGTCCTGACTGGGGTTTATGAATGAATGTGCTATGTAGTATATGATATGAATGCATGAATGAATGAATGCATGAATATACCGTTAATGTAATCGGCTATCAAACTGAATCTCGACATCGTTAGTCCGGAGGATAAAAGAACATGGCACAACAAGATGATTGACCAAGCTCCAAATGTTGAATTGCCGCTGGAAGGGCTGCAATGCTAATTCTTGTAGAAAAAGAATAGCAAACTCCTGAATTGATCAGATAATGACGATTACAAATGTGCCCCATGCATGGGAATGCAGCTGCATTGCACTTAAGAGATATATCGACTTGCATCTCAACCGTGAGACCTTCTAGAAATCTTTCCTGCAAATGAGTGCCCTGGCATCCTGTATTCTGAAGCAATACTTTACTGATCGTCAGTAATTCAAAGGAACTGGGTATTCTGATATGGGAATACCATGCCCCGATAGGAGTCTTGGAGGTGTTTCCGCATCTCAAAATAACCTCCTTAGATTCACCGAATCTTAGAGTGGCGCATCAGTAAATGGCCGACATGCCCGAATGAACATCGAGAGACTCCAACGTCTCGAAGTAGTTGCTTCAGATGAATCTTTTCAGCAAGCTTGCTTTAGAATGAGTCTTGGAAAGACTTCTACGTCTCAAGTATTTCCTCAGATTGACTGCATCTGAATAAGGAGCTATGCGAGCATCGGAAGACCGCCCTGTGAAGAGCTTTAGAGACTTCTACGCCTCAAAGTAATTACTTCAGGCTGATTGATTCTTGAACGAACACTTGCTCTAATTAAGAGAGCTTTGAAGTAACGGCTTTAGATCAACAACATGTGAGCCACTAACTTGATGGAATGAGAGCTCTTTTTTAGAAGGCTTCAATGTGTCAAGTAATTGTCTCGATTGATTGGAACTGATTGGTTCGAAAAAGATTGAAGCGAAATGCCCCAATGTAAATAGCCTTAGAGAGACTCCCATGTCTCGAGGTGATTGCTTCAAGTTGACTGAAACATGGAACGACAGTTGTCCTGTGTTAACGCTTTTTGAGAAAGACCAAATCACCGCCGATTGCTCTTAAGGACTGCCTTTAGATTGGCGGAAATTGAGGAGCTGAATTTCGATTTGATTGCCCCAAATTAATGTAATCTTGAGAAGACAACTTGTGATATGCTCAAAGGAGTCCTTAGACGTCCTGCCCTTTGCTACAAATAACTGCTAACTCAGCAGAATAATCAAGTTTCTCTTCTTTGGACAAAGTTAAACTCTTCACTGATGTTCAATATGAGAACTTCTTCAATGTCAAACAAATGTTTTACATGTAGAAGAATGTTTGTTGTGATAATTATAATGCAACATTTATGCGTCTTGAAGATTTGTATGAAAAACATTATGATTTTTTGTGAGTGAAACACTTTTGGAGTGCAACACTGAAAATTTTCTTTTTGAAAGATAAGACGAGCATATGATACCAACACAGGTACTTAACACACACTGTAGGAGTCAGGTAAACGCGATCTCTTCGTTATATGCTTATGAATTAACCCATGCTTCAATTAGGACTTTTGAGGGTTGTAACGTGGTCTGGTTCACGGTTTTTAGAAAAAAGGATTTTTAGGCTCAAAATATTTGGTGCCCGCCCATTCTCCATGATGTTCTTCAATCCTAAGTTCAACCATCCTGATACGAGCACTCATCTCTCGAGAGGCGTTATGATGGTTGAGGAACCGATACGAGGTTTCTTGGACACGACAGTCACTCCTATTGTCTTTGGTGTCTAATCACACGACTTGTTCTTTGTTGAGAATTTTTCTCTGAAAATGCATTTCGAGATTTTCTCTTTTTCTCCTGACTCTGACTTTTGCCTGACTTTTGCCTAAGCGACTTATTACTAAGTTCCGACTTAGCGGGCTTTTTTGTCTTTTTCTATTCATCTTTTTTTTTTGAACAAGTCGTGGATTTATACACAACTTTTGATTTGTTAGAAGTAATGGTGACTGCCTGAGTCCTTGGGTAGATGACGGATAATCGTTACGGCGTCGTCATCTGTTGACCTTTCTGATGTGCGAGAGACACCCATGTGGTATCATTCTCCTTTGATACACACTATTGATAGATGGAGGTCAACTACTGTGGTTTTGACCTTTCTCAACCTTTTGAAGGATAGCCATTGTTGTATCCTTAAATGCACACTCTCTTGATGAGTTTTGAACGCTCGATCAGATTAACTGAACACTACCCGCCCACAGGTTAAAAATGATGGGTTTTTTTTCGAAAAGAAAAGAAACTCCTACTTCAAGGCTCGATGGGGGTTAACGAGGGTCTATCTCCCTTATAACTCCAGTGTTTGGGGATTTGAAACAAGGCCTGTATATCATCAGCAAGGTTTTTACTCGAAAGCATACGACTAGAGACCTGGCGTTTTTAATCATCGTCATCCTCCCTCCAATCTTTGCCTAGGCGAAAGATTCGGTAACGTTGGTATCAAAATGCTCGCAAATCATTTAAAGAGTGATAACGAATGGATTGCTTCAAGACAAACATATTCATTGCATTAAGATAAAAACAAACAAATTTCTACATGCAAACAAAGTCTAAACAATCAAACAAGATACACATGAAAATGCAGCAAAGAAATACAAGATTGTCATCGTTGAGGAGGCCTGGGCTCCGTCTTGACTTGTTGATTCGATGACTTTCAGTAGTCTTGGCATTCACTCGAGTACAGGGTTTCCATTCACAAACAGATTTCCTCCCTGAAGAGTCAAGTACTTCTGGTCGATCAGTTGTTGAACTTTGGCTTTGTAAGGATTGCAATCCTCTGTGGAGTGTCCTACCGTACCAGCATGGTATCCACATCGTGAATTATGATCATATCGTGGCGGGAATGACTTCGGTGGCTTAATAAACTTGGGAACCACCAATGAGCTTTGAATCAGATACGGCAGCAGTTGGCTGTAGGTAACTGGAATTGGATCCAGAGAAGCCTCCCTTCTTTCTAGATTATTCCGAGGCACAGTTTGATTTTGAGAGTTCTGACTCTGAAGTTGAGGAAGATCAGACAAAAGTTGTTGATGCAAAGATTCGAAAGATGGTAATGGAGGATAATGAGTTGGTGTTACAACCGACTTCCCTTTGCTAGAACTTGAGATATCTTTGCTGAAGATTACCACCTTTTCTGAAGTGAACATCTGGTCTACTTCATCACTACTCTTCAAAGTCTCAACTCCCTCTTGGTAAGCAATTGTCCCAATGAGTTTTGGAAGTTCCTCAAAATTGCTACGATTAGACCTTGCGAGCAAGATGTCTAAGCTCGACCCATTCTGCTTGAAAAACAGAATCTTATCATCAATTAGCTCTTGAACTGTGCCTTTGAAGGCCGAACAATTCTCAGTTTCGTGTCCTGTAGAGTTAGCATGAAAAGCACATTTAGCTTTCTCATCAAACCAAGCTTTAGCAACCCCTGGTACTGGCTTCAACTCCCTTGGTATCACAACACCACTCTGAACCAAGCAAGGCAAAAGTCGAGAATATGATATCGGGATTGGCTGAATATCCTGTTGAGCATATCGACGGTAATGCGAGTTAATATGCTGATTTGGATCCTTCTTCTTCGATCGGGGGGCAAGCAATTGCTGTTGTCGAGGAATCTTCGAAGGTGAAGGCCGAGGATGATACTCAGTAAGAGAATTTTGAACTGGAGAGTTCGCCACATGCGGATGTCCTTGACTCATGGAGACATCAGATGATAGAGCAGCAACCAAACTTGCGGAGATTGGTGTGGTGTTGCATTCTCTTTTCAGCACAACTTGCAAGAGATCCAAGACCAGACTCATCTGACTTTTCAAGTGCTTAACTTCTGCCTTCAATAGTTCCTGACCACGCTGAAGCTCGTCTATAGTCCTCTGAGACATCCTTCAAGTTCTGAACGTGCGTCGAGTAGACAAGTTTGATCTTTCTGGACAGAAGAGATGAAATGATCTTTTCTGGTGAAAATGAAATGCATGATAATGCATTAAAGAATGCAAATGTAATATAATGGTAACGCATGTCAGAATGCGATGTAATGTAATAGTAACGCATGTAAGAATGCGATGTAATGGTAATGCATGTAAGAATGTCATATGATGGTGATGCATGTAAGAATGCGATGATGGTGATGCATGTAAGAACGCAATGATGGTGATGCATGTAAGAATGTCATATGATATAATGGTAACGCATGTCAGAATGCGATGTAATGTAATAGTAACGCATGTAAGAATGCGATATAATGGTAGTGCATGTAAGAATGCAATGTAATATAATGGTAACGCATGTCAGAATGCGATGTAATGTAATAGTAACGCATGTAAGAATGCGATATAATGGTAATGCATGTAAGAATGCAATGTAATGTAATAGTAACACATATAAGAATGCGATATAATGGTAATGCATGTAAGAATGCAATGTGATGGTAATGCATGTAAGAATGCAATGTGATGCGATACATATTGATGTTATGCAAAACCACATGTAAAGTTGAATGACAAGGGTTTAAAAGGACGGTCGGACATGGTTTCGACGCTCACCCAACAATTCCCCAAACAAGGTTGGTTCTTAGGGTTTTGATACAACAAACACAAATTCTCGCGATCGCAAAGATACTTGCAACGCTACCAAGTTTTTCAAGAGAATTTGGTTTGAGGGAGAGTTACGACAACCGAATAGACAAAGCAGTCTAACGATCCAACAAACGTAACCCTCAATATCGATCCGAACGGGTGCTCAAAATCATTGATCCCAACTTAGGTGTATCATTTTCATCGCAAATAAATTTGTGATTAGATGATATATCCAAGAACGTCTCATTTGAGCATTCTTAAAGCCTACAGGTTAGGTTTTCTTAAAGGTCAAAACTAGGGGAAAAATCCCTTCTAACAACACTATCGTCAATGCAAAAATAGCTTGCAACCGACGATAATGTCTTCGAAAGAACCTCCCCTAGGTGTGGTCTTCGCACCAACTTACAAGACATTTCCGTCTAGCAAATCAATACTACGCAACCACTCTAATTTATGTGTTGTATAGCCTTGGTAGTGGGCTTTTCCTATAGTCCCATCCATCATTCTCACACACAATAATATATCAACAAGGTAATAATTAAAGTGAAGGAAATGAACGACTGAAATTAAACACACAAATAGAGTGATAAAAGAAAGCGAAAATAAACACACATACGAAGAACCAAACTAGGGTTGACACGCTTAGTCAAGTCAATTCCCCAGTGAAGTCGCCAACTGAAGCAACTCGATTTTCAAAAATCCTTTCGAATTCTCGAAAACAGTGAAATCGCCACCTAATTTTATTCGTTCCAAAAGGAAAGGGAAAATATAGATAAAACCCTCAAACAAACGGATAAGACGGTCTACGACCAAAAATTGGAATCGGGAGTCGGTTATGTAAGGGGAAGGTGTTAGCACCCCTTACATCCATCGTACTCGATGGGACCCGTTTAGTTCTAAGTGTGTGTATATATTCGCTAATCTCTAAGTTATAAAATAATGAGATTTGATTTTTTATTATTTTGAGTTTGGCACGGTTTCAGAACCGTGTGCCTACATATTCCCTCGTGCAATGGGAAAGTCAAAACTCTGTAGTTCCTCTTAAAAAGGTTTTAATTGGTTGTATTGATTTTATTCGAAAAATCGTATGCTTAGACGTTTCAAATGTTTTGAACTAGGACTTGTTTTGTTTGTTTGAAAAGCTTAAGTCCTCGCTCGTGTTTGAAACGACTAATGCACCTCTTTATCCGAAAAGAGTTTGAAGATCGCATATGAGCGATAAAAAGAGTTTGAATGAGTTATTTTTTGTTTTTATGCGGGAGACAAGTATTGGACCATAAGCGTTCAACGGCTAACGCCCCAATTACTCGGATGAGTGGACAGAAACATCCGAATCATCTTTTTCTACCCAAAGCTTTTGTTAAGAAAAGGTGAAGTGAAGCATGGTTCACGTTGATTAATTCAATTAAGACACCAAACATACGGTCGAGGGTCGATACTGGACTGACTACCATATGTTTGGGAGGAGGGAGAAATGGAGTATTTATGAAATTGTTTTGAAAAGAGACTCGACGTTGGATCGAGGTTTTAAATTATGAAAGCATTCTGATGCGCGTGCTGAGAGAAAATGGAAGCGGGTTATGATTAATCAAGTATATGGACTTAATTAACCTCGTGAGGATAGGTGCTCCTATCCCCAACCATGAGACCCTGGTGCATGGTAATTGGTGTAGACCAATGTTATTTTCGGGTTATGATCGATTAAAGCAACAAGGACTTTAACCAATCTCGTGAGGATGGCCATGCCCATCCCCAACCATGAGACCCTTTAAGAAATCGGCGTATGAGCCAATCAGGATGAAATCGAATTTATTTTTTAATTTTAGTTGTGTGCACAGTGTACATTGGTGAATAGATACTGAACAAGTAAATAAACAGGCAAAATACCATACAATACAATCGGAAATTTAAATAATTATTAGAGATGATCTTTTCTGTTTGATGAAAAATCGGCTAATAGTTTAATCGATAAGTCATCAAACAAAAACTAACAGATCCAACAATTATTTATTACATCGCAATGAAATATTATTTGCAACAAAATAAATTAATTGAAATAGATTAAGTTCAGAAATAGCCTGGAATGCCGTGATTCTGAACGGTGTGGAAAGAAATCCATCTGATCTTGAATACTCCGCAAAAATCGTCGTATTACTGGTGATTCGGATGCGTCGGATCTTTCTTCTTTAAAAATAATCCAATGGCCCACATGATAATATTACACCACATTTTTATTCAATACTAACACATTTTTTGTTTTAGAAAAAGAATTTATTTTAAGAAAAAAAATAACAAAAACAGATTTTTTTCTAAAAAAACAAGGTGCTTGTCACCACCAGATTTTTTAAGTGAAATAAAATGTTTAATTGTTTTTTTTCTCATATTTTAAGAAAAATAGAATAAGTTGAATTAAAAGGAAAAAGGGTCAAAAGATGAAAAAGATGAAATCTGTTTCTCCTTCTCACGCGTTCACCTCTTCTCTCTCACGCCCTCTCGCCGTCACTCTCTCACGCTCTCATCGGAAATCTCTCCGATTCCTCGCCGGTTTTTCACCGTCTCTCATCGTCTTCCTCGCCACGATTCTGGTTTCGCTCATCTCTCTCTTGCCGCGATTCCGATTGTCCCTGTCTCTCTCTCACAGCGACTTACCGTCGCGATTCTCATCTCTCTCTTCGATTTCCTGTTACTGCATGTTTCGATTATGATTGTTTGATTTCTGATATTGTTTGTGGTTTGTTTTGACAGATTGAATGGAAAGGGACAAAGGAACCCTAGCCTGACCGATTCCGGCAACGGTGAAAACCCGAGCTCTGGAGACGTGTCAGTGCGTTTTTGTTTCCTAACCTTGTTTCGGGTGAGATCGTTCCTCTTACTTTTCCTCTTCTTCTTTCACTACTTGTCAGAACATGATTTCTGAAACAAACTGAATCTGAAGGCGTTTAGGCTAGGGGAAAATGATGAGTTGTTATTGTTTATGTTCCTGTTGAATGTGTTTTCTTTTGCTATGTTGTCTGTGCTTGCGTTTTGGTTGCTGGCTTTTGGGATTTTTAGTGTTGGTTTTGAATATCAGAATGTTGCACTTTTTCTGGCTTTGTGTTTGGTGTTGGAACTTAGAACTGATACCCTTTGTTCTTCCTTTTTTCTACTTGTCTCATCTTGGTTGAATGTGAACTCTCTCCTTTCCTTGTAAAAATGAAATCTCTTTTATATTTCTGGTGGTTTTCTCTATCTCTGAACAGATGTTGCCTCGATCTTAGCATGTCCCCTTGTCCCAGTTTTTTATGTCATGATGAATCCTTCTGTTCTGCTCTGAATTCTGATCTTTTTGTGGCTTATCTTCTTTTGCCTCTGCAGCCTGTTGTAATCTCTTGTACTTGTTAACTTTTTGGTATTTAAATGTTGGGCTCAATGTTGTGATGATTTCTCTTTTTACTTTCTCAACTGCTGCCTTGATCATTACATGCTTGCTGGCTGTTTGTTGCTTCTTTTCCCTCTTACTTTCTCAATTGTCTCTGCTTTTGATTATGATAAATCGATACACATACTTGCTGGTTGCTTGTGCTTGCTACCTTGTCATGTGGCTATGCTTGCTTCCCTGTTATGTGCTTATGTATGCTTCTTTTTCTTCTTCCCAACTGCCCCTGTCGCTTCCTATTGTTTGCTGCCCGGAAACTGAATTTGTCGCTATTGTATGCTGCCCGGAATGCTTGTTGCCTCATAAAACGTTGCCTGCTATACGCTTGTTTGTGAACCGATTGGTCTCGTGTTTTGCAAACAAGTACTTTTGCCGATGATTAATCTTTTTACAAGATTCTGAGGCCTAACGTTAAAAACCTGATTCCCGCCAACGCCTAATGATGATATTTTGACCAAAAGAAACAATCTTTGACAATTTCTTGCTTTTTGGAATTCAATTATGTTTTGTAACTTCTAACCCGTGTTTCTCTTTGTTTCATGTGGCAAACTGGTATGCTTGGACGACACGGCACGGAGATGAAGAGGAATGATCATACGCGAAGAAAACTTCGGAGGACGACAAAAGTTTGAAACAACTTCGGGGATCGTAGCATTTAGGGAACCTTAGCAACTTGTAGGACTCAGAATTGTAGGTTTTAGAATTCTTTTGTAACGAAATTGTAATCTCCATGACATAAATGAATGAAAGTTTGAATTCTTTTGTAATGTTGAAACTTTTCCTTCTTTTCTCTTTGTGTGAAGAAGTTGTCATTTAAAATTCTTGGATACTCTTCCGAATGAGGACTTGTGAAGTCACATGAATCAATAGAGTTTTAAGAAGTAAGGTTGAATTATCAAGAATTCTCTTTGTGCCAATAAATTCAACAACTTCAGGATTTGAGTTTAAATCTATTTCTTGAGCATTTGAGCGGCTATTAAGATGTTAACAACAAGAGACCAACGGTGCCTTTGAATCGTGTAACATAACCGTTCCAAACTTGCAATAACTTGGAATCCCTTTGAAATTGGTTGGAATATTGATAAATTGTTCTTACAATTTGAACTTGAATTGAAACAACTTGGGAACTATGTTCAAAATACAAGTTTGACAAAATTTCCAAAACTTGTAAGAATTCTTGTAACGTGTTTAGAACATTTGAATGAAGCTCGCATTTGGATGGTGCCTAAAATTCAACTGACCAATGTTGATACAAACTTAGGACTTAGAATCCAAATTTATAATCTTGAACATTTGAGTTGCTGTAAAAATCTGATAATTCTATCTTGCCTTGTTCCATAAGTAGAATTCAAAATTTCCTTTGAACTCCAACTCATGATCAACTTGCTAAAACATAAACCAACATTCCAATTGGCTCGAGAATTTGAACTTCCTTTGGGCTTGAGAAAATTTATAACTGTGAACTGAAATTCGGATGGATCTGCACCAACCACAATCCTGGTACCTTGTAATTGATATAAACTTGGATGTACAAGATTGGTCTTGACGAATTACTTGTTTCAAATAATTTTGGGTGGACACAAGAGAAAGGAACATGAACAAACATTCCAAAAAGAGATTATGGAAAGGAGGTTAAATTTTGGGGTGCGACAGGTGGAATAAGAAATTCACATATATAATTCACAATATACACCTAAAATGCTAAATCATGTAGTCACTGAAATTTTGTGATCCTGCAAAACTGGTTTAAACAACAACCAACTTGTTTTCTCTCTTTTGAGATTATAAAGAAGAAAAAGTGACAAAATATATAAAAGAGAGAATTTTTCTTGCCACCCCTTAAATTATACTTGGAACCCCCAAAGATTTTTATTCCCACTTTATCCTTGACCTTTTTCAAAGAGATTTTCGAACAAAATTTCCGGAAGGGCATTTTAAAAATTCTGGTGTACTGGAAATTTCCAAATTTCTGATATGTTTCCGGTATATGCAAAGTTTCCGGAGGTATATTTTAAAAAAATTTGGTATACCGAAAATTTAGAAATTTCTGGTATATGCCAAATATCTGGAAGTGTTTTCAAAAAATCCTATATACCAGATTTTTTGAAAAATCTGGTATATCCGAAATTTCGCATATGGCTGAAATTTCCAGTATGTTTCCTTATCTTGTTTTTTTCTAACGGTTGAGATTTTTCCGACACTTTTGAAGGGTCCAGATTGCACCGACACTTGTGTGTGGTCTAGAACGCATGATAATTTGTATAAATAGGCCTTTATGGTTATTAGGTATCACATCTCAACTACATGCCTCTTTCTCAATATTTGATTAAGGTAGAAGTGTATTACAACGGACGCAAACCTGCAGTTGAATTCAAGCTCCCAGATGGATCTGAGTCCTTTGCCGCCTTGAAGGAAACGTTGAATGGTTTGCTGCCTGATTCCGAGAGCAGAAGGGTTACAAAGATCGAGTTTTGGGAGGATTACATTGGTACAGATGGTTGGATGAAATACAACCTAACCGAGTTGAAGAATGATGAAGATGTGAAGGCCATGTGGAAATCATTTAGTCGTAGGATAACCAAAGTTCTGATCGAGTTTGACGCGGAGATCCGAAGATCTGTTGACGATATAATGAAGTGTCTAAAGCGTCTAGATGAATCTGAACCCGGTAGTTCCTAGGTTTTCATGTATCAGAGTACTGTTTATTTTATTTTTTGTCATCCGATGTTTGTTTACTTATTCGAGTCTCTTATTTGTGTTATTATTTTCTTTATGTAATCAAAAGAAAAGGTACTAGCCAAAAAATATTATGCAATAAAGTAAAGTCTGTTTGTCACAGCATACACATAATAATACAATAATACAAATAAAAAACTACATACGCCCTCCACGGGCAATGTCGACCAACCTAACTAACCCCTGATAAACCTCACCATCAGGGTTCAGCATCCCATGATGTTATCTAATGTAACTACGATGAGTTTTAGGCGGGCGCCCTGGTCAGCTGTTGGAGGAGGAGATGGTGGTGGTGGTGAACCGGAAGAATCTCTGGTACCTGAAGTCCCTGAGGCATCAGATGTTGGAGCCGGTGGTGTGACCTGAGGGTGTGACATACTAAGAAACCACTCCAGGTATCCATCTTTGCACTGCCCGGGCTCCTGAACCCTAACATCTGCATCCATGATCTCACGGGGGAGGGGAGGATGTGACTCTGAAACCAATGATCAATGCCACTATCTGGGGCGCGTGGTACCATCCGTAGGATGCCCTGGAAATAACCATATTGGTGTAGACACCGCTCAGGCAAGTGTCTAGCCACATAGCCCTCCCACCTGACATGCCCTGAATATAAAGTAGATACCTCAAAAGGATGGTGAGGGAGATGAGCCGTGTATGGTGTCCAGATGACATCGTCCAGGGCCAGAGCATCCAGCCTCCTCCGTACTCAATCACACCTCCGGTATGGGTCTGTCTTCCCTTCAACCTCTTCGCACGTGGATCTCTAGCCGCCACTCGCTGGATCTTCCGGTCACAAATGTGAGGGAAGTGCTCGTATATCCAACACTGCATAGATAAGGATAAATAAATTATTATATGCAAACCTAATAATTATTAAAAAAATCATCTAATAAATTATAATATACCTGCAACAAGCTCAGGTAACTAGGAAGTTGTCTGGTATCAGGAGGGGTAACAACATAAAGTGTCGTGTACAACATCATCAAAGCCGCCACTCCCTAAGCCCAATATGGATCGTCAAGGGCGATGAATAGATACAGGTAACAGACATCAATGTACACTCCAGAGTTACCCGCAAAGAGAGTACATGCCACCAGATGTAGCATGTAAGCCTTAGTGACAGCCTGATACCTACGTGCCTCCACCAGCGCCTTATACGTATTCCTCAACCAAGATATGCGGAGTAGAAATCCCTGAGTCTCGCCAAACTCCTATATCACCTCCACCTCATCCACCTCCAACGCATCGACAACCATGCATACCACTGTTTCCTGACCCCTATGAACTGATGTGAAAAATGTACCAACTATCAGTAGGTGAAAGAGAGCATCCACATCATCCAAAGTGACTGTCATCTCCCCAAATAGAAGATGAAAGGAAGATGTCTCTGGGTTCCACCTCTCAACAAAAGATGATAGCAGGGGGAGTCCAGCATCGTCAATAAGCATCCAGCAAAGTCCTCCAGTATAAACTCCTCAATTATCCTCCTCACCTGCTCAGGCATCGGAGTCTTGGAGAAATTCTTCAACTTCGACCCATGAGAAGCTACCTTAAAAGTAGGACGCTCCTAAAACAAAACAACACAATTACAACAAATTAGTATACGTCAAATAGTGTAATACAAATAAAAGTTAAGCGTTAAACCAAATCAATAATACTTACCTCGCCCTGCCATGTCCTATAAGCGACATGGTCAGCAAAACCCGTCAAAACGGACCTGTCAGAAGGTCCCCCATGGAAACCACCATCAGTACACACTGATGGCTCAATAGATGCAATAGTCGTGGTGTTTGTATCAGCACGAGACACTACATTCACTCCCTCCTGGACCGGAACCTGCTCCTGCACCACCTCCGAAACCCGCTCCTCAGCGACCGGCTCCTAAACCATCGTAGGAACAGGAGGATCCACAACTGCTGTAGAAGCTCTGGCAATACGAGGTGCATGAAACCCCGACGCGGCCTGCTCAACTATCTGTTTCCTGTGAGAATCGGTCGGACGACGGCGATCACTTTGCGCCTCTGAGGCATGTGCCTCATCTACTGCTCGAGCCACAGCATCTGCTCGATCAGTAGTCCTACTAGAAATAGAACCGTCTCTAACTCTAGTCCTCACTGCAAGCAAAGTTAAAAATCATTACAAACTTAATTTTTTTGGAAAAAATAAAAATACCGAAAATTTCAAATTTTCAAAATTTTCGGTATTTTAGGCATACCGGAATTTTCGAAGTTCCCGATATCATCTTCAAATAAAAATACCGGGAATTTCAAAATTTTCGGGCGAAAATATCGGATATTTCGTAATTTACGGTAGGCGAAATTACGAATTATCTGGTACGAAATACCATAATTTTTATCAAATCTACCGTAAAACTTGTTTTCGTGAAAATTCCAGTAACACTGAAATTTCCAGTATTGTCCAAATTTTTTCAAATATACGGTGTACCATAAATTTCAACAATGAAGTAGGCTTGGGCAAAAATATCTTTTCATACAAATTAGGGGGTGTCAGGTACAAGTGGGAGTGGAAAGAAAATTTCTCTATAAAAGTATGCACACAGACATAGCATAGACATAACATACACATAACATACACAGAGGACATTCATGTAAATAGATAACACCAAAATCAACCATAAATTACGATAAAAATAAAAGTAAGAACACACAATTTCAAACATATAAACGAAATTTAAGTACTACAACGCATACAAAAGAAAGAAACTGAAAGTCTTCGTAAAACATAAAGAAAACATTTAACATGGTGAACCGCCTATTCATCAATGTCCTCGTCAACATCATCTTCATAACCAAATCCAAATATCTTCCATCTCAGAATGAATATTTGCAAAACATTCATGTCATATATAGATCCTTGAATCGTAAGCAATTGATCCATGAGCATCTAATGACTAATGATGGCTTAATGTTCATGATCTTTGCAAAACATTCATGTCATATATAGATCCTTGAATCGTAAGAAGTTGATCCATGAGCATCTGATGAGTAATGATGGCTTGATGTTCATGATCTAGTTCAAATCTTTGTTTGTCCAAATCTAGTTCAAAGAAACAACCTAATTGCACAATCAAGCATTGAGGAAAACTATCATGCTCTAGCTCAAGCAATGTACCACTCTTTCCTCCCACGTTACTATGCAATAGCCTGACGTTGTTCTTCTCTCACATAATCCAATCCTACATACCCCGCTCCAAACATATTAAACTCGATATTCACATACCCCGCTCCAAACATATTAAACTCGATATTCACATACCCCGCTCCAAACATATTAAACTCGATATTCACTTTGTGCGTGAACGAGTCATTGCCAAATATACGCCAAATATACAAAGATTCAACATGTTGCCAATACCTTACAAATCACAGACACACTCACTAAACCTCTTGATACTGACGCTTTTAAAGACTTGCACACCAAGTTCAAAGTTGCTAATACCTTGCAAATCACATACACACTCAATAAAACTCTTGGTACTAACGCTTTTTAAAACTTGCACAAAAAGTTTAAGTTGCTGGGTTCAATCCTTCATGAGCTTGTGAGAGAGTAATATAGTATGGTGCAAGGGTGATCAATCATCAACACCCAAACAGAGAAATGAGTTGTGTAGGTCTCGTGCAGACATGAATTAGTGAAATGAGTTATTCAACATTACACATGGATATATAAAAAAAAACAGATTACTCACCCTACATAAATTTTAGTTGGAAAAAAAATTGAACACTTCATTTGCCCTATCAGATAAAGAAAATGTGAGATACCAATAAAAATAAAATTAGTGTTGTTTGAATTATTCACACCATCTAACAAATAAAATGTTAGATCCTCATCTAACGGGGGCAGCATTCTCTTCTATCGACACAATTTCAGGGCTCAAAATACAAAATACCTTATCTACCCTCACTTATTACAAAATTATTTGTAAAGTTTATTTTAAGATAACAAATACTTGAATCAAAAATTGGTCAGGGATACAATCAACCAAACCCAAATGGGCAATACCAGGTGATCAAAATCTCATCCCCCCGCCTATAATATCACTCGAAAAACGGAATTGAGTACTTCATGTTCATGGGAGCCTTGTATTTACTTTACAACAACATGGTTTCTGGATTCTCAATATAGCCTTTGAATGCTTTGAGCCATTCAGCACCAATTGCTCCTGAACAGAATAATAATAACATTGTTAGCATGTTTCATCGAGTGAATTACCAGTTTTGATTATTGGAAATGAAGATATTGGATAATTTAGTCTCTTAAATTAAATCAACGGAGTCAGATTAAGAATGATTACCATCTATTACACGATGATCGCAGCTGAGGGTTACAGCCATGAAGGAAGCAAATTTGAATTCTTCAGCACCTGAACCTGGAACAACTCTCCTCTCGGCTGCGCATGTATAAGCAAAGCAGAAAGATGGTCATTATGATAACAAATGAAAGCAGCTAGTAAATAAATGAAAGCAGGTAGGAAAAAATACTAAATTTTTCTCACCGGATCCAACTGCTAGAATGCCTGATTGAGGAGGATTGACAATGGCACAGAACTGTTTGACTCCAAATGGCCCTCCCAAGTTAGACACTGTAAATGTACCTCCCTGCAATGTACACCCAATAATTCATAAACTAGTACAAGATGCGGTCGTTAGCAGATGAACAGGAATGAGCATAAAATCTCAATAACCTCATAATCTTGGGGTTTCAAGCTGTTTTCTTTAGCTTTCTTAGCCAATTGTTTGACCTCTTCGCCTATTTTAGAGAGGCCTTTCTTGTCTGCATCCTGCAAATATCATGAATACAAGGTTGAGTTGGAATCGAAAAGGATGTATTTTTGAACTGTTGGTAAGAGGTTCTAACTCACCCTGACGACCGGAACAAAGAGTCCATGTTCAGTCTGCACGGCAACATTAATATTCACGTTATGATACCTGCAGAAAAACATAATAGCAAAAATGTTACATTTTAGGTCATTCCTAAATTTTATGGCAAATCCTTTCAATTAAAAATTGTTAACTTACTGGCGAATATAGTCATTTGTCCATGAACTGTTACACTGAGGAATTTTTCGGAGAGCCAAAGCAGCAGCCTGAAACACAAAAGACAAGCATCAAATTTATTGTACACAATACTCTCCTGCACAATACATTGCTTAAGCTAAAGAAGTCTCTTTTTTGCAACTTAAGAGAATTTTTTAGACAAATGGCAACTCAGATAATTGTAAAAGCCCCTCCTAAAAGTTGAGATGTAACAGTATTGGGCTACAACCGATTGATAACCACTAGCAAGTTAACAACCTGGCTTTTCTATTGACAATGTGCACACAAACAAACTAATGCACTGCTCTTTGATTTGTTTTAGCCAGAAATTCATGACGCTCTATAATTTCAGTAGCTGTTAGAACTTAAAAAAACGGGAAGAAGATTTGGGAAGAAGATTTACAATTCAGAGACTAAAAAGATAAAGCAGAGGTCTGAGATATGATGCCCTTCTCTACTAAATTAAACACCTAATTACAAACCAAAACACAGGATAAAAGGAAGGCAGCCTGCGACTTAAAAACACATATTTAATCAGAAAAATTGATACCTTGATTACAAGGTCATTTACTGATATGCGGGCACCGCCAGAGGCTTCCTGCAATGAATTGAGTTGGGAACGCAAACTGCAGATAGAGGGTTTTAATTATCAGAAATTATTTGCATCATCGGTAAAATGTATTGAGAATAATGGAGAAGCTCACCTCATGAGTTTGTCAACACATGTATCTACTGTTAGATAGTAATGAGGAATAGTTTGTTTTGATAGCAACAAACGTGAGGCCGTGATCTGTCAAATATATAGTTAGTTAGAAAAAGCATCCCTTATGCATGCACAATACTAGATATATTAAGATCGGGATACTGCTTTGAAAAACAGACTGAAAGAAAAGAAAAAAATGTTCCAGTAATATTGAGCAACACTATCAAGAAGCATACACAACTTTTGTTCACATTGAGAATATAAGTGACATGGTACTAAACATTTAGTTAGTTTCAAGGAGAAAGTATCACCCATGCTTGCCCAATACAAGATATATTAGGATCGGGAAATTACATACAAATCATACAATGAGAAAAAAAGTTCCTGGAATATTGAGCAAGATTATAAACAAGCATGCACAATTTATGTTCATAAATTGATAACATGTGTGGCATGATCCTAACAAAAGGTCATTGGTTCATGTGGGAAACAAAGTATCATCGAAGACGAAGATAAATTTCATAAACATAAAATTTAAAAGACTAGTTTGATAAAAATTACCTTTCTTATCTGAGAGACAGGAATGTCGGTATAATCCAATGCTACATCTGTTGCAGCCTTGGCCTTTGAGGGTGCTGAAACTTCTTTAACACCACTAGAAGCTGCATTAGATTAGATAGTAAAAAGGGTTATAATTTAATCAATACAGTTAATGAATCAACTAAGGATGAAAGTGATTACAGACACAACTAGATTAGATAGTAAAAAGGGTTATACAGTTAAATGAATCAACTAAGCAAATGCACAGTATTTTATTACAGCGCATTATTAACTACAGCTCTGATCATTTGATTTAGAAAGGGGTTAATATTTGCTTCGAGGTTGGGAAATAAATCAGCTAACTCAGAAAACTGATGATTGTAAGTTGAACTGAAAAGCAATTTGTTCAAGAGCCAAGACCAGATGAGAGCAAAAGCTAATAACAAGAATGGGAGGAAAATGGAGTTCCAAGTGGGTGACTGGGTTTATCTCATGCTGCAACCTTACAAAATGAGGTTGCTAAATACAAAACACCCATAAGAAAATAAGTCTCCACTTTTTGATAAGCACCATCATCCAACTTGAATATGTAACAAGGAAAAGAAGGAGAACAGAGGATTACAGCCTCTAAATAAATTAGGACAGTTACACCATGTAACAGAATAGCTAACCAAATGTTAGCGAAGATGGTAAGTAGACGAGGAAATCAAAAGACCAGAAGGAAAGAGAAGAGACATTGAGTGCGATCATAGTTGTGAAAGAGTTCTACTACCTACCCAGTAAAAATTTGGGGGGTAAAAAAAATCCAATTCAATTGCTTTTCTGATCCCAGTTCTTATCAGAAAATATATCCAAGAACTAGCAAGAGATAGAGGAATAAATAGGGAAGCATGTGCTTCTACTATACTGTGCATATAATACAAACATACATATAGAAAATAAGAATTATACCCAAGTAATCGTCAATGTCACCCTTGACAATGAGCCCATCAGGCCCTGTTCCTTTAATGCTGGAGAGAGTCACCTACATACATGTGGTTATGTAATGTCATAAAAATGGCCTAATTGAGTTCTTGAACAAAAAGATCTTTAACCATGGTATTTAAGTATTAGTAACTGACATTTTTCTCTTCAGCCAACTTTCTAGCAAGGGGACTAGCAAATATCCGATCTCCAGATGAAGGTGGTGTACTAGGCTTGGAAGCCTTTGGCTCAGGTTCTCGTGCAGGCTCCTCTGCCACCTCTTTCTTTGGGGGAGGTGGGGGAGGTGTTTCTTTGGCAGGGGGGTCACTAGATTCAGATGCTGAAGGTTTGTAATCTTTAAACTTTGCAATGTCCCCCTCCTCTTCAACAGTGATGGCAATAACCTATGAAAGAAATTCTTCCCGTTACAAAGATAGACTTTTCACAAGAGAATAGAGTTTGGAGTGTGAAGAAAAAACTATTCTGGTAAATTCAAACTGTGGAGCATCAGCATAAAATACCCTTTTCAAAAGAAGAGAAAAAAAAGAAGTGGGGAGAGCTAGACAATATCAATACCTCGCCAACTTGAATTTCTTTTTCCCCCTCCTGGCGAACTATTTTGGCCAGAAAACCATCCTCCATGCACTCCATTTCAACAGTAGCTTTATCCTTCATTTGAAATTTGAAATACAATTCATACATCATTTCACACAAGATCTAAATAGTGATATTCTATATGCAATGTTTATCTTTGCTACAAGAACCATACAGTTTCAACTTCACATAGCACTTCACCAGGAGAAACTTTATCTCCTTCTTTCTTCAACCATCTTGCAATGTTACCCTGCATATCAGTCGGAATCAGTTAGTATAAACCATCATTACCCACACTATATGATAATCTCACAGGATTCACAAAAGTAGAAACCTCTGTCATTGTAGGCGAGAGAGAAGGCATCCCAATTTCCTGGTGTGGGGGGAGATCTGAAAAATATTCACCATTTTTTGGTAATGAAATCATTGAGTACGCAATCATTGATACTAATATCCCAAACTTCATTGTTTATTTAATAAACAAAAATGAGAGAAAGAAAAGTATGGACTAAGGGAAAATATAAGGTGCTTTTAACTATTGGAAAAACACCATTTCTTTCTCCAAACAATTATATTTTAGGTTAACAACAAACCACTAAACCTAACCTCCCTCTGTAAGGGGCAGACACAAACTCCCAACAAGATTAACGATGCTGCAATATAAGATACAGCATGGAGTGAAAGGTCTCATAACCGTTCACTGACTTAAAGAAAAAATTTCAAGAGGTGTAAGACCATTCTTGTATCTCCACCAAAAAGCTTAAGGTTTTAGAGAGAATTGGACTCCGGACTGGTGTTAAAAAACCTATTACTGTGTTTTTAAGAGCTTGAATCTTCTACAATAATATTCTTTGTAAATAAGTTACATGTAGCACAAGGTATAACAGGTATGGCATTGCCGATGCTTCTGGCTCAGAGTTATAATGCAAGGGAGCATGTTAAAGATTTTTAAAAGAAATTACCTCTACCTAACAACTTAAGCTTTTAGGAGAATAGTTATGCACAGGTTATGGTATGTATTAAGGAATACTTAACATAATGTCCAAAATAGCCCATTAAAAAAGCCTCATAGCTCAAACCATGGTCAAGAACACTAGTCAGAAACTCATACTGAGTTGCTCATGCAGCTCAACATTTGCAGAGCAGACTTTTCCATCCTATTAATAATTTACAGTAGCAATGAAGCTGACATAACAGGTCAAAAGAAGCAGTGGTTAATTCCAGCCTAATAGTATTGAATGCACATTTCTATGTGGTTAGGTTTCCGAATTCTTTATGCTGTCTGAACTGCAGAACAGAAGTTTCAGAACTACAGTGCTGTTAGATATAAATATACCAAGGCACCATTTGGTTGAGAAGCTTCACCCACATTGCAAATCCTAGATCTACGGATGGTGGTTCACTCAAAATCAAAACAATTGAATACAAAACCAAGGAGGAACAACAAAACAACTCCCGAATATTTTATCCAGTGTAATTTAGATATGATCATGATATATCAAACGACAGAGGCAAAAATACCAACAATGCCAAGAAAATAACAAACTGTACCTGAAGCTGATGAATAGCTTCTCCTTGACAGAACCTGCGAATTTCTTTTGAAATACAGGGTGGGATGAAAATGAATAAGTTATAGGCAATCACATATTAAAGCAAGACAAATATAGCGAAAATAAATAAAACAATCAACTTTAAAACAACTTACTGTAAAACCTCTCCATTCAACCTCATGTAACCCCCCCTTTGCATGGTGGACATGTTTCTCTTCTGTACACCAAATGAAGTTTTCTATGAAACAGAAAATACGATTCAGCATAGAACATCAGCTAACAGGAGGAGGATGTAAAAAACCCAGGAATATCTTGATTGGTATTATCATATAAATGTAAACAAACTCTACTCACAGTAAAGTTTGAAGCCGATTCCGAGCCACGGTTTCTCGCTGTAGACTCATAATCTTGTATTCGCGTTTTCAACATATCTAACAATAACAAACTAAAATTATAATGCTGGACAATCAATTCCCTTCACACAGTTCAAGACAAATCTGGTTTTTTTATCCCAACTAAAAAAAATTAATTTTTTATTTTTTATTATATTATTATACTGTTTAATACAATAACAATCAAACCCAGAAGATGAAAATCGAATTTGAATCTAGTCATAGTTGAAATTAAACAAAAATAAAAAAAAAAGTACCACGATTTCTGGTGATAGATAAGGGTTGAACATCGCTGCAAAACCAACGAACCAAAATCGCACGATCATGGTGTAACAAGCTCGAAGCTGTTCTTAACTGCAATCATATCAGAAAATACATAGGTTTAAATAAATAAAAATTGAAGGAAAAAAAATCAAATTGTGGAGAGGAAAATTGACGAACCTTTTTGGAGTGGTTGAGTAAGTGAGAAGCCATTTTGAATTTGATTGACGGCGATGAGAATTGAGAGAGATGAAAAGGGGGAGATTTAGGGTTTGGTGGTGAGAGATCGGATCAAGTAGAAGGTAAAAATGGCATGGCAGCAGCCACGGCACTAAACCAACCCAGAATATTTATTCTTTCTTTCCTTTTTTATTTTTTCAATTCGTTTTTAGATAACTTTTTTTAATTGAAAAAAAATACTGAAAACCTTAAAAGTGAAGTTAGACGGCGCACATTTGTCCTAAGTCATTTGAAATGATGCTTAAGTGTATTTGAACGGTAAATTTAACGTTTTGTTATATTTTAAATAAAAGATAATAACAAGACGATATTGCATAATAAACTTCAATTTTAATTAATCATAAAACGGTTACAAATGAATAAAGTTACATATTATTTATTGTTTCCCTGGGAGTCGATAGCGACGGGTGAGTCCGCAGTCGCGTCCTCGCCTAACTCGTGTTCTCAATCTATGTTCATCATGTTGTGGTTAGGTCGACGGTCTTGTGTAGTTAATGCGATCAGCGTCCATGAAATTCGTCAGATCACCATCTCTGGAAGTCTCGCTTTCGTAGACTCGTATACCCATGTTTTCATGGTTTGGTAGTCTTGGTGGGGGGTTGGGTTCCATGGGTGGTCGATAGCACTGGTCATCTGAATATGTACAAAATCAAGTGTGTTTGTTATACCCCTAAATTTTTCCTCCTATTTTTTCAAGTCAATCCATATCTCCATACTCAAGAATTTCTCAAGGGTTGACCAGATGAACCATCTCCTAAGCAATCAACCCACAACTAGGGTTTTGATTCTCTCAAATCAAAGATGAGTTCCATTGTCTCGAGTGGTCATCATACCTCCTCATATGTCTCAAGGTATCACCATGTCAAGTTTCAAGCCTCATAGCTCAAGTTTGCCCAATCAATTGCTAGGATGGTTGAAAATCAATTGTATTGGACAAAAAGTCAATTGTGGTCAACATACAGTCAAACTTCATCATTTTTTGTCAACATCAAGATTTTGAAGTCACATCCATCATTTGATCAAGGGTTGATCATGATTCATCAAGAAAACTCAAGATCTAATCAAAAGTCAAAGTTTCTAAATTAGGGTTTCTTGATAAAAAGTCAACAAAACTTTAACCAGGCATAACTTTCACATACTTTAGTAGAAATTTCTTCACCAAAGATTGTAAGTTTAAGAGTGCACCTAAGAGGGGGGTGAATTAGGTGTTTTAAGATTTTATCCGGTTTAATAAAAACTTGTACTAATTTTTCTGGTTTGGTATATGAAGTTTTAAACAAGTGTTTCTTTCCTTTTGGTCATGGTGAGATGAAAGCAATAAAAGCAGAAAGGTAAAGAACACAAAGATATATCCTGGTTCCTCTCACAATCCGAGAGTACTCCAGTCCCCTTTCCAACACGAAAGAGATTTCACTATAGTCAGAATTATCGTACAGCCTATTCACACCAAAAGGTGAAGCCTACTATCTAACCTATAGGGAGACCAAAGGTTCTTAAAACCTTTAAGATCTAACAACACTATGTGCAAGAAGAACAATCCTCTTCAATGCACAACTTGTTTCCAACAATCCTGGACAACAAGAAAAACAATAAATGTGTTTGAATTTATACAAGAGATTTTGAAGTTTGTAGTATACTATATCAATCTTGGATTGATCTTCTTCTTCAAGAAATAAACAATTCTTAACAATGATTATAAATGTTCACAATGCATATATGAAACTTGTAATGATTGAAAATGTGTAATGCAAGTTTCACAAAATTATGACTTTGTATGAACACTTGAAAGTTTGGAAGAATATGAAAATATGAATGATGAAAATTGTTAATTGAAGAAGGTAATTTGAATTTAAAATTCTGCATTATTTATAATGTCACAAATACCTTTCCATTCATGCCTTTTGATATGAAAAGATGCAATGCAACCATGAATGAATCCCATTTGAAATAAGTTCAAAATCATCATGAAATCTGGTTTGGAACCGGTTCCGACACAGTAACCGGTTGGTGAACGTTACAACCAATTTTAATTTACGCAGGAACCGGTCCCCTATGGTACAACCGGTTCTGGTACAAAACCGGAAGGTGATTTTTGAATAAGTTTGGAACCCGGTTCCCTTATATGTCAGAACCGGTTCCTAAAGGTTTGTTTTGAGAAATTCTTTTTGAAAATTATTTCAAACATAATTTTTTCTTTTATTAAACATATGGGATATGTATATGATTATGAATGCATTTTTGTGAACATCTATATTCAAGTTGAAGAATTATTTATACCTTTTGATATTGTTGTTTCTTTAAAAATTCTTCTTTTAATCTTCAAGACTTTTTCCATTCTTTTGTCATGATCATTTGCTTCTAAAAGATGTCGTCATCAAAACTAATATTTGGAGAGGCTTGATTTCACATTCTCCCCCTTTTTGATGATGACAACCCATTGAAAGTTGAGGTGCTTTTAATATGTAGAACAAATGATAGTGTCTTATGTGAATGCTCCCCCTATCTTTGATAACTCCCCCTTGATCAAAGCTCTCCCTTGATTTAAGATAATTTTACATCTTTGGGGCTCTGCAATAGTTAGAGACAAGCATACACATACACATATATATCTTCTCCCCCTTTGTCATTAGCAAAAAGGATGGGAAAAGACTAACAAAGTATATAATGAAATTTGGAAAAAATAAAAACAACTTATACTAATGATTTGTACCTCATGTAAGAGACTTTTGTCATAAAGTTGTCTTTCTAGAAGATTATGCTTTAGTCCTTTATCATAAAGAACATCTTCAAAGGATGTGAAAGTTAAAGTGTTCCAACTTTGACTATGCCAAGAAATCTTCCTTTAAGGTATTCCCAAAATGTGAGATAACACTTGGCCTTTAAGACTACATTTGAAAGTTAAATTAAATTAAGTCACCCATCAAATACTTAGAGTCACCACTCATCAAGAAGCCAAAAGTTTTGAAGTGGTCTCCAAGCACACCTACAAAACAATTAAGTTTGATTTGGTACCCAATGTGCTTTGGGTCCATCATAGTTAGTTCCTTTCTTGACCCACACATAATGCCCACTTGGAACACTAAAGTTTCTCACGTAGCAAGCATTAGGTGTATGGCCTTTAATACCACAATAAAAACAAGTAGGTTCAAAATTACTTATATATCTAGGAGGATAAGATTTACTCTTGACACCTCTATTCTTTTTAGGATGATGATGAACTACTTTAGGTTTATTCACTTTCTCTTGAATTCGTTGGTTATTACCCTTAACAAAGATAGTTTTGTTGGAACTTGGTTGAGAAAATTCTGAAAAACCAAGTCCACTTTTATCTTTAGGATATCTTTGAATGCTAAGAACATTTTCCAATCCAACTTGTCCTTTTTCATACCTTTCTAGGACTCTTTTTAATTGAACAATTTGGAAAGAAAGTGATTCACAATTATTGCATACAAAATTACTTTTGATCACTAATCATCTTTTCTTTTTCATCTTTATGTTCTTTTTCAATAGTCTTAACTTTTTCTTCTAAAGATGAAATTAATTTCTTTTGAGATGAAATAGTCTTATATAGAATTTTGCATTCATTTAATAGTTCATCTATAGCACCTTGTGCATCATTATCATAAAGAGAGTTATCATTACTAACCTCGCCTTCTTCATCTTCGGAATTGTGTGTTGCTATAAATGCAAGATTTGCATGTTCTTTATCTGATGATGAGCTTATTTCATTATCATCCCATGCTATATATGCTTTCTCTGGCCTTTTGTCCTTCTTTCCTTTGAAATGTTTATTCTTCCTTTCAAGTGTAGGGCATTCACTTTTGACATGACCTTTTCTCCACATTCAAAACATTTAATTTTCCTTGATGGTGCTTCCATTTTAGTGATCTCCTTTTTCTTTTCTTTTCTTAGAAATTTTTCAAACTTCTTGATAAAAGCTTCATCTTCACTACTTGTGGATTCATCCTATTGATTGCTATCATGATATTTGATCCTTGTCTTTAAAGCAATGTCTTTTGAATCTCTTACTTGGATTTCATGTTTTTCAAGTCTTCCAAGTTCCGTTTCATATTCTTGAAGCTTTCCGAATAATGTTGCGGAAGTCATAGTTGCTAGGCTTTTCTTTTCGGATATTGCCGTCACTTTTGGTTGCCATTCCCTAGTCAAGGACCTAAGCACTTTAAGATTTAATTCATCATTAGTTAAAGTCTTACCGAGTGCCTTCAAATGGTTTGTCAAGTGAACAAATCTCTTTTGCAAGTCAAGGATGGATTCTCCGGGCAGCATTCTGAATAATTCATATTCTTGACTCAAAGTGTTCAATCTAGACCTTTTGACTTGCGGTTCCTTCATGAGTTTCTACAAGAGTATCCCAAATTTCCTTTGCCGTTGTACATGCCGATATTCGAAAAATTCATCCATGAGAGCACTTTGAAGAATGTTGATTGCCTTTTGTCAAAGAGAACTTTTTCTTGTCATCGTCATCCCATGATGCTTTAGGCTTTGAGGATCCAACACCATTGACAACACACACGGAGTAAATGGACCATTCTCAACACATTCCAAATTTCTTCTCCTTGTGCTTCAAGATGAGCCTTCATGCGAATTTTCCAAAAATCAAAGTATTCCCCACAAAGCAGTGGTGGCTTGTTGTTACCACCATCTTTGAAAATCGGATTGGATTTGGAAGCCATTCGGATCTTTAGGAACAAGTTACCTATAACTTGCTCGATGCCAATTGTAAGTTTAAGAGTGCACCTAAGAGGGGTGAATTAGGTGTTTTAAGATTTTATCGGTTTAATAAAAACTTGTACTAATTTTTCTGGTTTGGTATATGAAGTTTTAAACAAGTGTTTCTTTCCTTTTGGTCATGGTGAGATGAAAGCAATAAAAGCGAAAGGTAAAGAACACAAAGATATATCTGGTTTCTCTCACAATCCGAGAGTACTCAGTCCCTTTCCAACACGAAGAGATTTCACTATAGTCGAATTATCGTAGCCTATTCACACAAAAGGTGAAGCCTACTATCTAACCTATAGGAGACCAAAGGTTCTTAAAACCTTTAAGATCTAACAACACTATGTGCAAGAAGAACAATCCTCTTCAATGCACAACTTGTTTCCAACAATCCTGGACAACAAGAAAAACAATAAATGTGTTTGAATTTATACAAGAGATTTTGAAGTTTGTAGTATACTATATCAATCTTGGATTGATCTTCTTCTTCAAGAAATAAACAATTCTTAACAATGATTATAAATGTTCACAATGCATATATGAAACTTGTAATTATTGAAAATGTGTAATGCAAGTTTCACAAAATTATGACTTTGTATGAACACTTGAAAGTTTGGAAGAATATGAAAATATGAATGATGAAAATTGTTAATTGAAGAAGGTAATTTGAATTTAAAATTCTGCATTATTTATAATGTCACAAATACCTTTCCATTCATGCCTTTTGATATGAAAAGATGCAATGCAACCATGAATGAATCCCATTTGAAATAAGTTCAAAAATCATCATGAAATCTGGTTATTGGGAACCGGTTCGACATGTGACCCGGTTCTCGTGAGCGTTACAACCAGAATTTTAAATTTTACACGCAGGAACCGGTTCCCCTATGGGTACAACCCGGTTCCTGGTACAAAAACCAGGAAGGTGATTTTTGAATAAGTTTGGAACCCGGTTCCCTTATATGTTAGAACCGGTTCCTAAAGGTTTGTTTTGAGAAATTCTTTTTGAAAATTATTTCAAACATAATTTTTTCTTTTATTAAACATATGGGGTATGTATATGATTATGAATGCATTTTTGTGAACATCTATATTCAAGTTGAAGAATTATTTATACCTTTTGATATTGTTGTTTCTTTAAAAATTCTTCTTTTAATCTTCAAGACTTTTTCCATTCTTTTGTCATGATCATTTGCTTCTAAAAGATGTCGTCATCAAAACTAATATTTGGAGAGGCTTGATTTCACAAAGATCATTTTGAAGAGAATTCAATTCTTTACAACTTTGTGTCTAACAAGCTTTGGCCAAAAATGCTTCATTTGAGAGTTATGGATCAAGACATTATAGGTCCTTCTAAAAGTCAACAAAAGGTCATCTTTTTCAAAAGAAGTGTACATGAGCATGGAAACTTCAATGAAGATAAAACCAAAATGAGTGTTTAGAGGACATCTTGAGATTTCTAAAAAGTCCAAGAACACTTCAAAATGTTGAAAATTGAGCAAGATACAACTTATGCAAGTTTGGGAAATTTGAAGAAGTGCATGAAGATAAATACCAAGCAAATTATTTTTTTTCCAAATGGGCCCAAGTTTTTGTGATCTAAAGTTGTTTCTAAGATGGCCCATGACCTACAAGCTCAATTACACGCCCTCCTTTCATTTATTTAATTTATTTTAAAATTAAATCATTTAAATTCAATTTAAATAAAATAAAATGCAAAGAATGAAGTCATGACATATTGGGCTTATTTTCCAAGTTTCTTGAGGTCCAAGGAAGGCTATGTAATCTGTCAAAAACGCATGGATGAGTTTAATGCAAGATTGAGCCAAATATGGAAGGTTTTGATAAGAAACTTCAATCAAATATTTTGCATTAAAGAGAATATATTTTCTTCTTAATATTTGACCTAATCTCATGTCTTATAAATGTACAAGACATCCAGACCATCCAGACGAAATTATGCAGCCAAAAAACTAGGGTTTGTGTTCAAAAATATTCAACAAACTTGCACTTTTGAAACCCTAGTTGCAGCTTCTTTCAAAGGCTTTTCAGCATTCTATTGTGCTCCTGAGGTTGTTAGCTGAAGATTTTGATATCTTGTGATTCGAAGAAGGATCATGGAGCTCGAGATGAGATGATGTTAAAGTATTCAGGGGAACATAGTGAATGTCATAGTTTGGAAAGAAAAGAATTAGCCCTTCGAATGGATGTATTGAGTTCCGGAGTGTCGAACGGAAATAATGGTGATATGTGTAAAACAAGCTTCGATCGGGCAATAGAATTGTATCGAGGAAATGGGTTCAAATCAAGTGAGTGATACATTTGAAATTCAAAGCGAGCGGGATAAAGGGAGTTGAAACGCTGAAGAAGCGGTTCGAAACGTGGAAGCAAGAGAAGCATGGTGTCTGCATGTTCTAAACGTAGCAAGATCTTATGGGTCGACCGTTATGGTTAATTAGTATAAATAGGAGTCTTAATGTTAGGATTTCGTGTGTCATATCTATTGTACTAAAATTCAGTCACATTCAAAATACCACATGGCTAGGGAAACGAATGCACGAATAATGTACGTATGATTGCACCAAAGCTTTATTATTCAACAATGTATCTTTATCCTTCCAGTCTAACTTTATCTTGCATCAATGTCTTTTAAGTTTCTTTACTTTCAAAGTCATTTCATTTAAATGTTTTTTCTACCATCGCTGAAGTTCTTTACTTTTCCAAAAACTTTTACATTAACGTTGTTATTTCCCAGAAAGCTTTTATACATTTGTTTACATTCCTGTCTTTTACGTTTTGCGCAGTTACTTTGAAAATCTTTTACACTTTAAGAGTTTATTTGAATATTGCCGCATTTATATACTTTCTTGCCATTTCGAATTTGAATGTTCTTGTTTGTTCGAACCAAATATACATTATTTACTTGATCATATCACTAAGTAATCGAAACGTACTTGAACCTATACAAAACATCCAAAAACAAGTCTCAAATATGGATCTCTATCTTAAGTTCATACCAACGGCCGATACCCCATAGGATCAATCTAGTCGATCCTGCAAGTTACGGAGGGATTGAATAACATAACAGTTATAACGCTTATTCAATAGTTTGGAAGACTAGCGGTTGTTTCACCAGAAATCACTGTGAACAAAATGGCACGCCCAGTGGGACAGAGTTTGGCCGTTATAAATTAAGAAAATTATAACCATAATTATTATAAAAAATTCTTTCTGAGTAAACAAAGTTCATTGGTATATGAACCTTAGGAGTGGTAGAATAACTAATAGTAACCAACCTTTACCCAGAAGAAATCGAAATAATAGAATGTCTAATCCAAATAATCAACAAGGGAACAAAATGCCCCACATGGATGTGCACTAATGCGTCTTTTACCGCAACGTCGGCGATCCCTTCAATGCATCGGTTGCATCTTCGACTAGTAATATAGCCACGAATGGAACAAGTGGCATGTCAACAAACAATTCGATCTTGGGCAATACAGAACCATTGGTTACCAGGGGATCCGTCCCACAACCGAGGACACAAGCCCATTTCGCCACCCCACTACAAACTAGACCACCTAGTTTCGAGGGTAATAGACCCAGAAACCCTTCTTATGGGATGCCAACATCTTTTATGGCAGGCTTGCAAACTTCAACGTCAAATGCATCACCCCAATTAGGATCGGATGCGGGTTAATCAATTTCTTACGAATAACCAAGGTCTGGGGGGTTATAGCGCCTTACCCACCTTAACCACAGAAAACCAAATGGCTTTTAGGCAATTGATGGATGATAGTAACCATAACATGATAGGAGTATTAGCACAAACTATGCAAGAAATCTTTGCCCCAATAGTTCGAACGTGATGTGAATAGAGAAAATGCGAGATAATATGAGTCGAATAGCGATTTCTTTGCTCCGAGCGAAACGAGCCGTGGTTCGAGCGAACGCCTATCATCGAACAAGCCATTGACCCACCCTATAGGCGGTTAGAAGAATTTGACACGAGGGCAAGGGCACAAGAGGAAATGCCCGTGATTCGAGAAGAACCACTTAGGGAGTTGTAGAACCGATGGCGAGGATCGAAGATATGATGCTCGGTGATTCGAGAGGAACCACGGAGGGTTGGGGAACCGGGGCCGGGTTCGAAGGCAAGAGGCCCCGTTTCGAGAAGAACAACCTAGAGGAGTAGTTATGGTAGGTAGACACCAAGATGTTGATGCGGTGGTCCATAGAATTGAAATGATAATATCTTGGGAAAATAACCTAACCACCATGATAGAGAATAATGGCCCAAACGGTATTAATACGGATTAGGAGGCCAAATTATGCTTCTCCCATAGCAGATTATGTGATGCATACGGACTTACCAAGGGGACACAAGATCCCTAAGTTTACAAAGTTATTGGAGATACTAACGAATCAACAGTTGAACACATAGCAGTATCTCACGAAGCGGAGACATAGCCAATAATGAGAACCTTAGGATTAAGTATTTCCGAGTTCCCTCACGAAAAATGCTTTCACCGTTCACCACATTACCACCGGATCCATAGATACCGGCCCTTTTAGAAAGATTGTTCCATGAACAATTCTACATGGGACAATCCAAGATAAGTCGAAGGAACTAGCTAGTGTTAAGAGGAAGTTTTCAACCCATAGACGAATACTTGAATAGGTTCGGACTATTGAAATCCGGATGTTTCACAAGGTCCCGAACATGAATTAGTCGAAATGGCACGGTGGCCTGACTATTCGATTCGAAAGAAATTAGATACGCAATACTTGAGAGATATGGCTCGGTTGGCGAGATAGGGTTCGACAAGTCGAAAGACTAAAGGCCGAAGGCGGGGCTTTCAAAAGTAATAAGAAAGAAAGAATTTCCTATGTCGAAACCGAGGAAGTCAAGATCCCGATTTCGAGGAGGTCAAGTGGACCTAGCAGAGTTAAAACAGCCCCACCCTACTCTTGTGTTGGTTCCCACAAAGGAAAGAAATTGTTGAAAATAAAAAACGACAAATTCCCAAAGAAGGTGTACACCTTTGATGTGACAAAGTGTGATGATTTTTGACACGCTTGTCAAAGATGGTCAATCGATTGTGCCATCGAATGTTAAAATACCTCCTTTAGATCAAAGAAAGAAAAGAGGATTTTGTAAATATCATAGTTTCTTAGGCCACAAAACCTCACAGTGTTTTCTTTTCGGGGACTTAATTCGAATGCAATCAAAGAAGGGACTAAAGTTTGCGATAAGTCAAAGATGAAGGTAGACGAGGATCCTCGGATATTGGACACCAACTACTCGAGCGCAGGCATGGGAGAAATAAATATGGTGGAAAGACCAAGGGTCAATACATTGAAAGATGAAAACATTGAGAATGAGAGTTGGGGATGATCGAGTCAACAATGGAGTCATCAAGACATCCACCAACAACCGAGGCTTCGACTAAGCCATATCATTGGTTTCAAGGACATCCAAAGCTCGAGGGCCGGGAGAGTCGATGAAATTGGTACACTCTTAAGGACCGAATTGTACTAATTTTCATACATATTTAATGGTCCTTTTACCAAGTTTTATTTAATTTTTATCCTTTTATTCACACAATTCACAAATATGCAATTATCATTGTTTTTATTTTAGTAGAATAGATATTTCACCTTAATTGTTAGTTTTGTAGCATTTTTAGAGAAAAGAATTACTTGGATTCAATTGGAGTTGGAAGAAGCAACCAAGTCAAAGAAAGATCAAGATAAGACAAAAGGAGCCAAGGAAAAGTCAAAGGAGCATGGCGCTCGGTTCATGCGTCTTACATGGCGCATGAACCTCATTGCCTTAGTTCGCGCGTCCTTGGTTGGCGCCATGACGTGCGTGGTCAGCAATTGCTTTGAGATGATTAGAAGTATCTTTGGGTCAGCCGTCTTGGGAGATTTTTAGTTACTTTTGGGCCAAGAGAAAGGAGTGGTTGCATGTAAAAGGTCATATCATGTGCAATGATGAGGAGGAAAAAGCAAATCAAGGAGAGAGAAAAGAAAGAAACAAAAGATAGTTTTGGAGGTTGTTTATTATTATTCACAATCAGATTTGAAGATATATAGAACTTTGGAGAGAAGAATAAAAAAGCTTGTGAATGGCAACAATGGTGATGAGGAGCTAACTTCCTAAATTTTGTCAAGACTAAGGTAGTAGCTATTCCAATTCCATTATGTATCTCTTGTAATTCTTTGTATGTGAACAATTTGAGGTTGAATGTAGAGAAACTCTTGTATGGTTTATTGAATATGTCAAATTAAGTTATTGTTGAAAAAGATAATTTAATTTATGTTCTTCAAGTATTTTCTCAAGTAAGAATTGAATTGTAGAAATAGGTTATTTCTTGCTTTTCCTTATTATCAAATATTAGGGATTGTTAGATTAATATTTTGGATGAAGAAATTATCTAAGGGATTAATTTAATAAACATCACATTATCATTTAGATATAAATGGTATTGAGAGGATAGTGGAATAGATTCAACCTATTGAGTTCACATACTAGTTATAAGTAAATCTATGGAAATGGAATAGTGAAACCAAGTCTTGACAAATTTCTTTTAATTGATAAAACCACATTTTGAGTATTTTCAATTTATGTCACAAGTGCATGATATATTTCCAAACATAAACAAACCATTTTTAATTTGTAAACTTAAAGCAATTTTAACTATAGAACGGCGGTAATATCACCCAATCTCTGTGGATACGATATAAAAATATTTGCCGGAAAAATACTTTTCAACAGCTACTGAAGGTCTGAGGCGCCAATTAGAAAAGGTCCAAATTACAAAGCAACTTTCCCGAGAGATCCGGGATACTTTGGGAGAACCGGTGGAAGATTCGACTATCTGGTAAAATATTCTGCGCCAGAGAGTGCAAAAATCCCAATCGAAGCCATCAAACCATCAGGTTGGGGAGATGAGGATACAAAAGATGGAGAGGTAGAAGGACACAAGCCCAAGAAGGAAGTTTGGGACACTCTGGGGGAGCCTAGTGGCAAATTCGACTACGGTAAAATACTACGCCCGAGAGTTCGAAAATACAACTCAAAGACATCGAACCGTCAGGTTGGGGAGATGATGAAAAAGATGGAGAGGTGGATGTTAATATGGTGGACGTGGAGAAACCTTGTTCTGAGATGCAAGAAATGGAGAAATATCTTGAGAAGGAAAAATACAAAATGGAGGAAGGATATCTGCGAGATACCGTTTAAAAATTACCTCATGGTGTGCCACAAAGGAAAGCTGAGATGATGCTTTTCCTAGATGCGCATCATCTGCAACGAGAGGATTCAGAGTTCGAAGGAGCAAAGGGCTCGAATCGCGTCAATGGCGCCAAGACAATCAATTGTTTAGATGCTATCCTCAACTGGAGAGAGTGTTGGAATTCTTAGTACTGCTGCCATAAAGGGCAACGAAGTGTTTGATTTGCCCAAGGTGTTCGAGATATGACCAAAACATGGGGGGCATTGAAACCATTCCTTTCGCGCCATCTTTGGAATCACAAAGAGATGGGTCAAGAGTCGGCACCTCCACGGCAATCATAATTAAAGAAAGCACGTAGTCCTTACCCCAAAGGTGCTCAAGAGTAACATTGAATCCTTGAAGTACCACCGATAGATGGTCGCACGTCAAAACCAATAAGGGAAAGATAATTGGAGAAGCAATAAGCGAAATGCATCACGCCATGGTGTCTGAGAGCAGTTCAACAACAAAAGAAAAGAAGAGTTGAGGTGGAAAACTATAAAGGGAAGAATCCCATGTCAAGATCCCAATGGCGAAGGCAACAACGTGTTCGAAAGGTGAGGAAATCTGGCAGTTGAAGAGGTAGTTTCGACCAAGAAAGAGATGTCCAGACTAACAAACCAACGACAAGCAAGCCCAAAACAAACCTCCAGTTAGTAGGAGACTTTTGCGACACAAAACGGATGAATCAAAAGAATATACTCGGGGCGAGAGGAAGATGAGGATATGCTGACAGATAATTTCGAATCAGAAGGAGAATCCTCACTCAACCTAAACGCAACGTGGTGTCATACTTACGAGTTCGGGCAGAAAACGAAATCGAAGAACAGGAAGAGGATGATACCATTGATACGATGAAACATAGGCCGGTTGCTATTATGTCATGGATAATGGCGCCGTCGAAGCGAATGCATTCTTGAACACCTAGAGCCAACAATGAAGAATCATTTGAAGCCATTGTTCATTCGAGCAAAGGTTAATGCCCATGGTGTGAATAAGGTCCTGGTAGATGGAGGCGCAACGGTTAATCTAATGCCTCATTTTATGTTAAAAAAGCTGGGAATACAAGAAAGTGATGTCAAACCGCATAACATGGTTCTATCAAATTATGAAGGGAAAGTTGGTCAAACATTGGGAGTGGTGCAAGTGGAGTTAACCGTTGGTTCGAGCTGCAGGCCCACCATGTTCATGGTAATCGAGCCAAGGCCAACTATAACCTGTTAGGAAGAGAATGGATTCATGGCGTAGGGGCAGTTCCTTCGTCAATGCACCAAAGGTTAGTGCTATGGAGAGAAGATGGGATAGTGGAGAACATCGAGGCAGATCAGAGTTACTTCATGACTACAGTCAACCTAGTCAACAAAAGAAACTATGACAAGTATCTAGCACGAATAGCCCTTGTGCTCCAAATTAGAGATGAACGGCCGAGATGCAATATTATATGACCCTTCGCCATGATGGCATGTATTGGGATAGAAAAATAATTAAAGGAGAGGAAGGACTCAAGGTACTTGAGAAGGCAAGGCGGGAGTTCGACAACAGTGCTCATGATGAGTCCTCCTTCTTGAAAGGATTTGGCCTACATGGTGAGAACAAATGGATAGCGACTTGAGGTGAAATAGGCAGATAGTTGAAGAAAATAACATGAAAGGGCTGGTTCGAAAGACTCACCTTGCGAAGAAAATGAAATAGAACAAAGGCTAGATGCCATATATGATCAGAACCCACGGCTTGAGAAGGATCCTACAAACATAGGTGCTAAGATGTTGTACAGGATCAACTCAAGAGGTAAATTTGGGGATGACAACACAAAAGAATAACCTATATAAGTGCGGATCGGGTCCAAGTCTCAAGCAAGAGGTGATCGAAATCCTCAAGCAAAATAAAGATTGCTTCGTGGGACTACGACGAAATGCCCGGTTTGAGAAGAGAGTTAGTAGAGCATGACTTCCAATTAAGGATGGCAAGAAGCCCATCAAGCAAACTCCTAGGAGGTTCGCGCCAGATGCTCACGAAGATTAAAGGCGAGGTCGAAAGGTTGTGCGTTGCAAGTTCATCGAACCACAAGGGGAGACTTCGGCTTTGTGGTTCATAAAAGGAATCGAAATCAACCAAAATAAGACAAAAGCCATCATGGAGACTAAAGCACCCACATCGAAGAGAGTTGCAGTCTCTGGGAAGATAAATTTTCTTAGAAGATTCATCTCGAATCTAAGTGGAAAGACTCAAGCATTCTCTCACTACTTCGCTTAAAACAAGGCCAAGCCTTGAGTGGAGTCAAGTACATCGGAGGCCTTCGACGAAATTAAAAGATACCTCTCTCAACCTCCTATCTTGTCTCCACCTTCATGGGAAAGCCCATGAGGCCTACATATCTGCTTGAATTTACTATAGGTAGTATGTTAGCACAAGAAGATAGTAATGGCATCGAAAGAGCTATATACTATTTAAGTAGGGTGCTAAATGATGCGAAACTAGATATAGTAACATAGAAAAGTTATGCCTATGTTTATACTTCTCTTGTATGAAACTTAAATATTATATAAAACTGTTGATGTTTATGTCTCCTCTCATTTCGATGTTATCAAACACATCTTGTCAAAACCAATTATGCATAGTAGAGTGGGTAAATGGGCTTTAGCCCTAACAGAATATTCTTTAACCTTCATGCCTTTGAGAGCGTGAAAGGCCAAGTAATTCTTGATTTCATTGTGGATCACTCAACGAAAAGACCATTATGGGTTATGTTGGGACGCAACCTTGGAAATTATACTTTGATGGTTCGACTCACAAAGAGGGTAGTGGTGTTGGAGTTCTTATAATTTCTCTGAAGGAATTCTAACAAAATTCAAGTATAAATTGGATGGCCTCGTTGCTCAAACAATGAAGTGAATCTAAGCGCTTATTGTTGGACTTGAAGCTTTGTTGGTATTGGGGCAACTAAAGTCGAAATTAAAGGTGACTCGAGTTAGTGGTCAAACAAATAACAAAGGAATATAAATGCATAAAGGAAAATTTGATGACATACTTGTCATAGCTATGATTGATCAAAAAGAATACATGAATATCCAACATATACCAAGAATAGAGAATCAAGAAGCAAATGACCTAGCAGTTGGCTTGGTTATAAAGTCTCTACAAAAACTTTAAAGAGTTGATCGAAATAAGAGGTAGGGTTATGGCTACCGACTAACACCATCGATTTAGAAAATATTAAGTTAGGTTGTAGTGGTAAAGATAGATTCAAGTGTTAGCCATAAACACCGTATCGATGCAGATTAGCGAAGCCCAATTGTAAGCTATCTAAAGGATCCAACCTTAAGCGTAGATAGAAAAACGAAATATAGAGCATTATCATATGTCCTTATGGAAATGAATTGTTCAAAAGACCCGAAGGTGTATTGCTCAAATGCCTAGGAGAAAGTGAGGCGTATCTAGCATTATCGAAGTTCATAATGAGGCATGTGGGCACATCAAGCAGGCCACAAGATGAAGTGGTTGCTATTTCGATATGGTATGTCTTGGCCTAGCATGCTCAAAGATTGCATAGACTTCGCTAAAGGATGTGAAGAATGTCGAAACATGGGATTCAACATGCTCCTGCGAGTGAGTTCGATCATTAAACCATGGCCCTTTAGAGGATGGGCGTTAGATTTAATAGGAGAAATCAATCCGCCTCGCCTAAAGGTCAAGTACATCTTGGTAGGAATAGATTATTTTACTAAGTGGATCGAGCGATACCACTAGTAGTGCAGATCGAAGCTATTATTGAATTCATACGAAACAAATAATCTATAGGTTCGGATTGCGGAAAGCATAACTACGAGACCAAGGGTGCATGTTCGGTAGAAAGATGCAAGAGTTCGCTCAGAGATGGGATTTAGACTATTGACATCAACACCATATTATGCTCAAGCAAATGGTCGGTCGAAGCGACCAACAAAGTAATAATTGGTTTGATCAAAAACACATTGGTAAAAGCCAAAGAATTGGCATAAAACTTTAGACCAAGTATTATGGGCTGTAGAACATCTCCTAAAGAAGCTACCAATACTACACCTTTCCAACTAACATTTGGCCATGATGCGTCTTGCAGAAATTCATCTACGATTCGAATCCAAAGACAACATGAACTCCCTCGTCATTATATTGGGAAATGATGGTGAATGAGTTAGTTGAGTTAGGCAGTCGACTACATGCATTGGAAATCCTAATGAGGCAAAAGGAAAGAGTGGCTGGGCATATAACAAAAGAGTAAAAGGTAAGACATTCAATGTTAATGACTTAGTATGGAAAGTCATATTGCCCATGGACAAAAGAATAAAGCATTGGGTAAATGGTCACCTCATTGGGAAGGCCCTTTTCGAATAGCAAAAGCGTTTTCGAACAATGCGTATGAAATAGAAGAAGCGGATGATAAACGAATCCTAAAGGTAAATGGGAAGTATTTAAAGAAGTATAAACCATGCAGGAGATTCGAATACTAACGACGTAGTCACAATATTATAATGAAATGCCAAAATGGTAACATAATTGCCAAAATGGCATTGTTCAAGCGTTCTGAATAAACATTTAATCAAAATATAAGAGTTACAAAATAATCAAGATTCAAAATGGGATTGTTCCTCACCGGTCGAAGATATTCTTGAAAGACTCAAGTCTTTGTTGGGTAAAGCGCTTGGCACCTTCGAGGATGGCAACTTCACCTTTGAGTTGCTCGGTAGTTCTATTTCAACAAGGCCCTTGTTAAGAAGTTCTTGAATCGATTCCCAAAGGTGTTGGACTCGTAGGCAATTTGTTCTTCTGGGCCTCTTTGATCTTAGCACAAGTTCTTGAATCTGTTTCTCCAGAGGAGGATGGATTGAGATCGAAGCTCATAGTCGACTCTAGCTTGCTTAATATGCGTGGCTTGCTCTTGACTTCTTTGAAAGCTTGAAGCATGTTCATAAGCGACATCCATTGAAGCTCTTTTCTCTTGGACTTTATTTGCAGCAGATTCATCGGAGGAGGCATCCGGTCACATTATCCAACAAAGGCGAAGTTCAAACAGGATGGTACTAACTTCCGGAGAAGCGGTAGTGAGGTCAACTTGGTTCAATAATCCTTCATGATGAAACAGGTACTATCTTGTTTAAGCACTTGAATAGATCCACATCAAGGATTGTTTTCTAATTCTATGAAGAAGTACAACCCTATCATCGAGGGCATTACATTAGAGGTCGAACCGGACCATCGTAGAAAGTGGAATATCCCTTTGAGCCAACTTAGCCTTCATGTACCCAATAGGGTCATTTCTTTTCAAATTGGATAATTCTTCTTCATTTGTTTGAAATGAGAAGACCCGAGCGATTCCATACGTAATGGAGTAACATCCATTTCAAGTTCATTTGCTCATTAGTACGAAGACCATCACCGTCATTATTGGCGTTTCCATCATCTTGTTCATCATCATCAAATCCACCACCTCGATGTCATCATTCGATCACCATCGCATCGGACCACTCCTTTCGCTCGAACCTTCTTGGCGTCTTCTTCTCCTCGGACCTTCCCTCGCTAGAATCTTCACTCTCTTGAGAGGCGGTGGTTTCCTCTTGGTTTGAGGTATTTGTTCACGCTCTTGAGGGATTCACGGAGGATTTTGGGTGAAGAGCCTCTTGAGGCATACATAGCGTCTTCAGCATTATTTCATTGGCCTCCCGAGAGGCGAAGTGCCTTGATCATCGGTCGATCGAAGCTCCAGTTGGGAGTGCCATGTTAGAAGAGCCTCATTTTGCCTTTGGATTATTCAATCCCCATGAGGAGAAGAGTGAATCGGGCGGATGCTTGTGGAGGAGAAGTCGAAGTGGTTGGGATCGGGTGAATCATCCTACATAGATAAAGAAAGATTAGAAGCGATAACTAAGGTACGAATAATCATTTTAAGAATTCAAGTAAACTCACGTGGGTTATCCGTAGATATATTCTTTCTATATGTTCCAACATTACGTTGGAGGTCGAAGGTGGAATTTTGGATTGGTGTGAGGAGCAACATCTCTTGAATCAAGTCGAGACGTCGGTATCCTTTAGTGCGTTTTTTTTTCTTCTTCAAAGCCGTTGGAGAACTTTCTCGACTTTGAGAGTCCTCCCAATGGCGCTAGTTTTCTCTTTTTGGAGTGGTTGGAGGAAGTTTACTCGCGAAATGGTACAAAGCATAATTTAGACTTAAGTTCTAAAAATCGACCTATTTGAAATACCGGGATGTTTACCTTCGGAATCGGAACAGTTGTTGTGGGTGGTGTGATTTGAGTAGTTGTTGGAGTGGGTGCAGCGGTGTTCGTTGTTGTAGTTGCAGGATTGATTGTTGGAGTCACTTCAGGCACACCATCACTTGTCTTGTGGGATTGTTGAGAACTGTTTCCTTCCTTGGTCTTCGATGCGGTAGTCTTGATCCTGAGGGCTGGAAATCGAAGCAATTAAAACGAAAAGTTAAAACAAAGAAAGTAATAAATATTTGGGATTTCCCAAACATTCGCACCTGCGCCCTCATTCGAAAGAATCGACATGGCGGAAAGGTCATAGCGAAGGTGTCCTGGGAAATTATGAAGCCAGTATCGAGCCCATGTCACAGTCTCAGATGGCTTTGGTTTCTTGTGGGATTTATATTTGAGCATTTACGCAAATTAACCACCAAGGATATGGAGGAAACCAAGCGAGCCAATTAAAGTAGGTAGTTTTGGAAATCTAGGTGGATGCATTTCGAGTGCCAACCTATACCTATCCTCGGTGACAACCACAAGGAAGTTTGAACTTAGAAATTTTTCTTTAAATTTTTCCCTCAAGGTTTGAGCAGCTCGATATGATGGTTTGCGGCGCGTGGGATCATAAGTAGTTTCAAGTAAGTCCGAAAAGCTTTAATCTCTTGCGTGGGTCAACATACCTTTCTTTTATGTACTGCACATCAAGCGCGGTCGGTTTAGCTTGAATGGTAAGAGTGTCAAACATATAAGATTGATAGAATTTAATCCACCAATCTAGAAAACTCTTTGAAGAAAAGGGAGTGGTTCGAAAGGATTAAGTTGAATTGGGCGAACTCTTGATATTGTTCTTGTTGAAGCTTGGCATCTCGGCTTTAAAAGTTCGACCGGAGGTAATGGCGCTTTGAGTTTGGAACAAGGGTTCGGTATTAATTGACAGACAAATTGTCTCAAAGCGAAGTTAGGTTGATAGGCAAATAAGAGGATCCGGTTCTTGGTTGGAGTAATTCTTGAGGAGATTAGTCTTGGTAATAAAAGGCCTTCCAGATATCTTGGATTTCCTTGCTTTTAGCAGACCTCGAAAGAGACATAGTGAACCATGATGGTCCATGAGTCCTTGCAAAAAGCGCCATAGTTTCTTCAAATTCATCTGTTTGGAGAAGCATAATGTACTTTGAAAATGAAACACGGAAATCGGCCTTGTCATCACTAGTCGGTCTCCTCGACCTCGTGCCCTCAACGTTTCGATCAACTATCTCGGATCTTGCTCATTAATAGTATCTGCGGTGGAAGCGAAGACTCGAACATAGCATTTAGCCATAACTGGAGCAACCGGAAGGGACCACTAACAAGATGTTCTTGGAGGTATGAGATTTCAAGCTCGAAACGTGATCTCGTGCTCTCATAAAGGTCAACTAGCAGGAGTTCACTTAAGTTAATCCTCCTTCTCATGCAAATCTCTTGCTAGAGGAATGAACCTACTAGCTACCAAGTGACCTGCAGACGTATCTTGATAGCCAAAGAGTAAGGAAGGCAATGTGTTCAACATCGGAGACACTATCACTTACGTATGGTAATGACTAATGAATTTGGAGAAGCGGCTAGTTTGATATCGAAATCAATAATACTTGAATGTTCCTCGGATCGAACATATGTTTCTTGGTGTTAGTCCGTGATGGCGATTATGTCGAAGAGTGTGGGTGTGATCATCCCTCCGGGGAGGTGGAAGGTATTATAGGTGCTATCCCAGAAATACAGGGATGCGAATAATAGAGGATGATTGTATGTGAAGCTGGTTTGGATGATTTGAAATTATAGATACCTAATTCCTCCCGATGTGACTTCTTAACTTCCACTTTGGCGAACCAGTTCGATATGCTACATCGCGATTGGACAGATCGAAATGGTTTAAAGTTGTTTTACATAGTCGAGAATGAAAGGATCTTTTGGGGTAGTCATAGGAGTTTCTACGTCCTTTGGAGCAACAGGATCATTGACATTATCGTTCTACCCTAGGGTTTCCATTGTATTGAATAAAGGTTTGAAATCGTAACAAGCAGAAATATGGTTCGTGTATCCTTAAGAATCTCAAAACCGTAAGAGGACCCATTAGGGCAAATCTCTTTCGAGCGTTAGTAGGGATTAATACGAGAGGAGTATAAGAGCTCTTGCTCTTTGGAGATTCCACAGGGTATAAGTACAGATTGACCTTGGTGAGTGCCAACCTTGCTTTCCAAAATTGTTCGGTGTTCTTATTCTTCTTCTTAGAAATCTTTTTTACCTGGGGTGTTGATGAAGACATTGTTGGGGTTTTGATTAAAGAGATTAGGGTTCTTTACGAGAAAGAGAGGAAAAAGAAGATTCAGAGTGTGGAAAAAGTGAAAAGACTAAAGTTTGTTTGGTTTTATAGAGAGGAAGTGGAAACACTCATCAACTAATGCCAAGTTACGTGGGAGACGTGGGTTGGATACACGGTGAGGTGGCGTGAAGTTAGTATTGGTAATAAGCATGATTAAGGGTGATCATTGCTTTTAATAAATGCACCATACCGTGGTTACTGTGTAAAAGCGGTTCGGAAACCCAGGGGTCATCGTGATTGACATAATGGAAATCTTGTACAGGGTCATAATTACTCAGGGTCACATTAAAATCTTGTGGATATATTTAAAATAAGTATTTCTTAAAAAGGGATTCGAAATACATATTTTAAAGGGGCATTTTGTTAGCTGAAGATTTTGATATCTTGTGATTCAAAGAAGGATCATGGAGCTCGAGATGAGATGATGTTAAAGTATTCAGGGGAACATAGTGAATGTCATAGTTTGGAAAGAAAAGAATTAGCCCTTGAATGGATGTATTGAGTTGAGTGTCGAGCGGAAATAATGGTGATATGTGTAAAACAAGCTTGATCGGGCAATAGAATTGTATCGGAGGAAATGGGTTCGAAATCGAAGTGAGTGATACATTTGAAATTCAAAGCGGCGGGATAAAAGGGAGTTGAAGCGGCGTTGAAGAAGCGGTTCAGCGTGGAAGCAAGAGAAGCATGTGTGCATGTTCTAAGCGTGGCAAGATCTTATGGGTCGACCGTTATGGTCGAATTAGTATAAATAGAGTCTTAATGTTAGGATTTCGTGTGTCATATCTATTGTACTAAAATTCACCACATTCAAAATACCACATGGCTAGGAAGCGAATGCACGAATGATGTACGTATGATTGCACCAAAGCTTTATTATTCAACAATGTATCTTTATCCTTCCGGTCTAACTTTATCTTGCATCAATGTCTTTTAAGTTTCTTTACTTTCAAAGTCATTTCATTTAAATGTTTTTCTACCATCATTGAAGTTCTTTACTTTTCCAAAACTTTTACATTAACTTGTTATTTCGAAAGCTTTTATACATTTGTTTACATTCTGTCTTTTACGTTTAGATTACTTTGAAAATCTTTTACACTTTAAGAGTTTATTTGAATATTGCCGCATTTATATACTTTCTTGCCATTTCAATTTGAATGTTCTTATTTGTTCGAACCAAATATACATTATTTACTTGATCATATCACTAAGTAATCGAACGTACTTGAACCTATACAAAACATCCAAAACAAGTCTCAAATATGGATCTCTATCTTAAGTTCATACCAACACCGATACCCCATAGGATCAATCTAGTCGATCCTGCAAGTTACCAGAGGGATTGAATAACATAACAGTTATAACGCTTATTCAATAGTTTGGAAGACTAGCGGTTGTTTCACCAGAAATCACTGTGAACAGAGGTATAGTAGGGTAAGAATGGATCATTATTCATGGTTAAAACACACTGAATCATGTCATACATGAATCTCCGTTTGCATATTTTTCATGAATTCATATTCTTTTTTTATTGTGTTTTGATTGAAACTAACTATACTAATCATTTTCTGAGGTTCATTAGAGAAGATTAGAGTCATCGTTTGCAAGCTTTGATGGCTGAAACACAAAATACCATTGTTAGGGCATAGCAACTGAGGAGCTCTGTATCCCAATTTCCAGGTCGATTCAGGCCAAACTAAGGCCACCACTGAACTCGCAACCCTCGACTTAGGGGGATAGGGTCCCTCTTGTTCATCAATTCCTTTTATTTTGCAGGTTTGGCAAAATCTCTAGCCGGAGAAGACGACTGGAGTGTTGACTTTTGCGTCTCTGCACTTGTTGACCCCGGTGAGGGCTGGCGTGGCGTGTAGGTGTAACGCCCCGATTTATTAAATATCATATTTATATTATTATTTTCAAATTATCGATTAATAATTATTTCGTGATAATATTATATTTTAATCGGTATATTTATTAATATATTCGGCGATATTTTATTCGGTCCGGTATCTATTTTATTTGGACCGGTAATTATTTAATTGGGCTTATTTAGTTTATTTGGGTTTTGAATTACTAAGTGGTGAGACTAGATACAATAGTGTGTCACTCATTAGTTTTATTAAATTAAACCAAAGGCATGTAGTAGTATATTAGTAACATAGAGTTATCAAAAAAAGAAAATAGAAACATAACATAGAGAGAAAGAGAGGTACTTAGTGAGTGGAGAAGAAAAAGGAGAAAAACAAGAGCAAGAGAAAGAAAAGCTAGGGTTTGTGGTTTGAAGAGGTGATTCAAGAAGAAATTCCAAAAAACTTTCTAGAATCAAGAGCTAGAGGTAAGGGGTTTGGTAATTTCTATCCTATAAATAGATTGATGATGGATTGTATGTGAGTTAGGGTTGTGAAAGTTTGAGTGTTTTCTTGAAATTTCTTGGTTTTATTTGGTGTTTGGGTTATGTTAATGATAGTATATTAGTTGGTATTGTGAAACCCCTTGTGTGTACCCTTTCCATAGATGTTGTTCCTAGCTCTTGAAAAAAAGTAGAAAAATGAGAAAAATAGTCCATGAGCCGACTCATGCAGGTAAGGGAGAAGGCGTGCGCCTTCTCATGCATGTGAAAAGAGAAATCCTTCAGGCATGAGCCGACGCATCACCCTCATGAGTTGACGCATGCCTTCCCAGAATCCATGAGCCGACGCATCGAATCCATGAGTCGACGCATGCCTTCCCAGAATCCATGAGCCGACGCATGGAGAAGCCGTGCGCCTTCCCGAGCGCTTCCAGACCTTATTTTTTCACTCATGAGCCGACCTAAGGGCCTATGAGTCGGCTCATGCATGCTATTTTTGAGAAATTTGCTTATTTTTTATGTTCCCCACTTACACCAGTTTGAAGCACGATATTTTTTGATGATGATATGTGTGACACCCCAAAATAATTCGGTAATTAAATAATTATGATTTTTAAATTATTAAATTAATTTAGAACATAATTTATTAATATATTGAATTATTAAGATTAAATGATGGAATTAATTGGGGAAGAGAAGTAATATTTATTTTATTTATGATTAAAAGGAATAAAAAGGAATAAAATAAGGAAAGAAGGAAAATAGAATCATTTTTGGAGAAAACAAGATACGTGAAGTTGAGAAGAGGAGAAAGAAGGAAGAAAACCTAGAAGTGTCAGAATTCGAAGAACCCACTAGGTAAGGGGTGATTTCGATTGATTATTGCTTATTATAGGTTTTGATTTTAATATTATAGATCATAGCATGTTAGGAAATTTCGGTTTAGGAATTCCTAGGTTTCCATGGATGTATACCTATCTGTGTCGGATTGTGGCAGAATATAGGTTGGAATCGATTAAGGTGTCAGTTATTGAATAGAAATGATGGAAATATGTTGTTTGATGTGATAATGATGCAAATTGGATGGGTTTTAGTGTTTTCCATGTTGGAATTCGTATGGGTATGTGTGGATTGGGTTTAGAATGGAAGAATGCTGTCAAAAATACAGAAAATGACTTTTTGGTACGTGGGAACCGGTTCCCAGTGGGGAGGAACCGGGTTCCACTTTGAAAAATTTATAAAAACTTGAAAAATACACTCAGAACCGGTTCTGTATGGGTAGGGGTTCCCATACATTTTCGAGCGTGTTTTGAACCTGGGCAGGTTCTGTATATGTAGGAACCAGGTTCTGCTTATTTTTTAAAAAAAATTTTAAAACTTCAAAAATTCATAACTTTCAAACCGTAAGTCCGTTTTAAGCGCCGTTTTGGACGTTATTTCCTAAATTTAATGCTCTACCTTATGAAATGAAAATATTTTAGAAAACTTGAAATTATTTTGGAAAGGAGTCGAATTTCGAAATAAATGATTATTACTGACACATAATGATGTATGTGTATTAGAGGACCTTTGGTGGTGGGGATATTGATAATATGTAGATGTAATAGCATGTTTATGCTGATGTTAGATGTATGCATGATTGGTTGATATATCATGTTGATTGGTTTGCATGTCTATGCTGATGTTAGATGTATGCATGATTGGTTGATATATCATGTTGATTGTTGTGATTCGGTTATGTTAAATGAATGTATACATAGGCGATTGATGTTGCATGCTAGTGATGTGCATTTGCATTGTTTGGTGAAGTTAATTCCCATTGTGCGGAATTTGACTTGGATTAGATAACCGATGCCGAGTGAGGATGGGTGGTTAAATTGGATTCGTGTCCGGGTGGTTATGGACGAATCGATGGAACGTATCCGGTTGATGATGGATCGGTGTTGGGTGACTTGATCACGTGTCGATACCGCATGCATTGAGTGCATTGTATTTGTATGAAGTGGTAACATGTTAGGATGTCTTCGGTGTTACTCTTCTTTGATTGTTATGATTATGCATGATGGATGTGGTTGTGTGTGTGAATCTGAATTTATGTTAAGTGGGTGAAATAATATGCTTGTGATATATTATTGATTGAAAGACTTATAATATGCTTTAATTATGAGAAGTCTCACCCTTACTTTACCATTTGATTAAGGTTAGCGGTGAAGAGTCGGTGAGGATGGCTCTAGAGCTTATCGTTTAGTCCGCGTGTCAGTGTCATGCTCTGATTAGATTGTAACACTGGGAAACGTTAGATGAGGAATTAGACATTGGTTTATTGTTTAATTAAAATTTTGTTGGGAATACAATGATTGAATTATTCCGTTTTGGTGATGATATTTTCATGTAAGACATGGTCTTAATTTGGCTGAATTATTGAAAATGTTGATCCTCAGTGTAGCATGGCTACTGTTTGAATGAAATTTGTTTTATTTATTAATTGTGACATCCCTGATTTCCGTGTTAACTCTGATTAAAAGATGACCTAGATATTAATTTAATTGATATATTCGGGGTATTTAGTTGGGGTGTTACAATATGCATGATGTAAAATATGATGATGTTAATGACGAGTATACTTTGGTGAATGTTAATCTGTAACCAAAATTAATTAAATAGTGAATATTATCGATTAATGCTTCCAATTTATGAATGCATGATATTTGTTGATGATGATTTGCATGATGTAAAATATGATGATGTTAATGACGATGTTTTACCTCTGATGGTTGGTAAATTAAAATGACGAGGGCTTATGCCATTTTGATGATTACGATGATGTTGACGTATTGTTGTGTGTATGTGTTGTCTTTTTTTGAGTCACATACATTGCATAAATGACGAGGGCTTTTGCCAAAATGATGAGGGCTTTAGCTAATGTTCCTTATTACGAACAAAATGTGTTGGTACCACATGCATACATAGTCGAGTCACATTGTGTCGGTTATGTTTGTTTGAGTTCATTGATTATGTGTTGTTTTATGATGATTATGACGACGGTGATGAATTGCGATGATTTATATGGTGATGATAAAAGTGTGTGAGATTGGAATATATGTTGAATATTCCTTATTATCGGTATCTCTTTAAAGTTCTGAAACTATATATTAATTATCATCTCTTTATTTATATGATTTGAATTATCTCACCCTTTACTTGTTTCGTCGTTACCTTTATATTGGTAACGTGTAGGTGATCCGCGTTGATGAGGTGGATTATCTCGAGTCATTACTTTTTGAGTCGCTCTACTCTGATAGCGTAACACTCGGGATGAGCGCTTTTGTTGTTTTGATTAGGATAACATACTTGTATATCCTAATGACTATGTAGATTATGTTTATAATATGACATGATTATTTTGTTGATGTATATGCTCTTATATGGCATAGACAATGATGTATCTGCTGCCTTGTGCATGTTTATATGCTTATGTGATGTATGATGCCATGATCGGTATATCCGACTTTTGATTATTTTGATGATGCATTATATTGCAAAGCGAAAACCATGAATATGTGATGCCTTAATTTGTTTATGAAAGTTTATTACTCTGATTTATTATTAATTCCGACGGGTAGAACTGGGGTGTTACATTAGTGGTATCAGAGCAGGTTGGTCTGTCCAACCAAGTTGTTGAGTCTTTGATTGTGTAGCAATCAAGTATGGGTATTCGTTGATTCTAATCCTTGTTTTGTTATGAGCAGAAGTTGTGATGGCTAGAAGGAATACTGATAGGAACGATGATGCCCTTGCTGCCGTTATGCATGCAATGGCTCAGGCGTTCAGAACCCGCCAACTGCTGATGAGAACACGGGGTATCGTAGTTTGGCAACCTTCCAGAGGGAGAACCCTCTTACCTTCCAAGGGAAGTATGATCTTGAGGGAGCTCAGGTGTGGTTGAAGAAGATTGAAAGAATCTTCAGAGTGATAGATTGCACTCCTGTGCAAAAGATCCACTATGGCACACATAAGTTAACTGCTGAAGCTAATGACTGGTGGGTTGAAACCCGTCAGAGATTAGAGTTTGCTGGTGAAGAGGTGATGTGGGAAGTGTTCTGAAGGGAGTTCTTGAGAAAGTATTACCCTGAAGACGTGAAGGGAAAGAAAGAAATCGAGTTCCTTGAGCTAAAGCAAGGGAATATGTCTATCACTGATTATGTGGCCAAGTTCATTGAGTTGGCTAAGTTCTATCTGAATTATGACGGATCGACTGCTGAATTCTCTAAATGCATCAAGTTTGAAAATGGCTTACGTCCTGATATCAAGAAGGCTGTTGGTTATCAGAAAATTTGTGTCTTTGCAGATTTGATTGATAGTTGTAGGATCTTTGAAGAGGATAGCAATGCCCACTACAAAATCATTTCTGATAGGAGGAACAAAGGTCAACAAATCCGTGGGAAACCGTATGATGTTCTGGTTGGAAAAGGGAAGCAAAAAGTGGTTCAAGGGCGAAGAACTAGTGGGGGAGATGCTCCTGCTAGCATTGTTTGCTTCAAGTGTGGAAAACCTGGTCACAAAAGTAATGCCTGTAATGGTGAGGTGAGGTGTTTTTGTTGTGGGCAGTTAGGCCACACAACTCATGATTGCACTTGTAAGGATGTGGTTTGTTTTAACTGTGGAGAGGGAGGACACATCAACACTCAATGTAAGAATCCAAAGAAGGTGCTAAGTGTGAGTAAAGTGTTTGCTTTGACGGGAAATCCGGAGGCAAACAAAGATGGTCTCGTTTGAGGTACTAGTTTCATTAATGGCATTCCTCTCATTACTATTATTGATATTGGTACTACTCATTGCTTTGTTGCCGCCGATTGTGTTAAGATATTGGGTCTTACTTTATTTTCCTTGAATAGAGACATGATTGTAGAGGTTCCAACTAGGGGGACGATTACTAATTCTCTTGTATGTGCGAGTTGCCCTTTATCAATCTTTGATAGAGATTTTGTTGTGGATCTTATTTGTTTGTCGCTTGTCGAGTTGGACGTGGTTTTAGGTATGAACTGGTTGAAAGCCAATTATGTTCATATCAATTGCTACGACAACACTGTGAGATTTTCTTCTTTCGAAGAAGAAGAACGAGCCATTTTGGTATCGACTAAACAGTTGAATGAATTCATGAAGGAAGAGGCGTTGGTGTTTTTGTTGATGGAGACTTTATCTGTTGAGAGTCATGCTGTGATAGCAAACTTTCTGGTGGTGTGCGACTTTCCCGAAGTATTCCCTGATGGGATTCCTAGTGCACCGCCAAAAAGAGAAGTTGAATTTTTTGTGGATCTTGTACCTGGTACCAGACTTATCTCTATGGCACCATATAGGATATCCGCGTCCGAGTTGTCAGAATTGAAGAGCCAATTAAAGGACCTGCTCGAGAAAAAGTTTGTGAGACCTATTGTGTCACCTGGGGGAGCTCCGGTTTTGTTGGTAAAGAAAAAGGATGGTAGCATGAGACTTTGCATCGATTATCGTCAATTGAACAAAGTGACAATTAAGAATAGATACTCGCTTCCAAGGATCGATGATTTAATGGACTGATTGGTTGGTGCTCAAACGTTTAGTAAGATTGACTTGAGATTGGGTTACCATCAAATAAGGGTGAAAGACGAAGATATTCAGAAAACCACATTTCGAACTAGATATGGACATTACGAGTATTCGGTGATGCCTTTCGGTATCACTAACGCACCAGGAGTATTCATGGAATACATAAATCGTATTTTCCATCCTTACTTGGATCGCTTCATGGTAGTTGATCAGTGGTTTTTACACAGTTATTTAGCATTGAGTTTCGTTATCGTTTCTTTCATTTTTCTAGTGTTATATGTCTTTTTTATCGCGTTTTACGCTTTGGTTATGTGTTTAAGTGTTTTCAGGGTCAGAAGAATGAAACAAAACAAATCGGGACAAAAGAAGTGCAAAAAACCTGAATATTAGAGGCTACAGAGGGATCAACACGGGCACCCGTGTTCATCAACACGGCCCGTGTTGAAAAGCAAGTGGAAAGCGAAAAACTGCACAAGTCAGTGGATCAACACGGGCACCCGTGTTAATCAACACGGCCCGTGTTGAATGGCCTGGATCTGTTTTTCTCATTTAGGGACCAACACGGGCACCCGTGTTAATCAACACGGCCCGTGTTGATGGACGCGTGAGGAAACTTTATTTTTTGAGTTTTGGATCTTTTCTTTGTCATTAAGGGTATTTTGGACGATGGCTAATATTGGGATGTGGCTGAGACTATTAGAAGGAGGTTTTGGGCAAAAGAGAAGACACTTTTGAAATTAGGGAAGAAATATCAGGAGAAACCAAAGCTACGAAGAGGAATTGGGAGACGGCGAGATTCAAGGGCAGCCACCATTGAAGATCAACGTCATCATTCTTCTTTGTAATGTTTAACTTTTATTTGTTGTTTTCTTCTATTACTATGAGAGGCTAAACCCCCCAATGCTAGGGGGGTGGTCCTGGTTTGATGATGTTGTGAATTCTGATGATCGATTTCCTTAATGCATGTTTACCTATTTCTATTTAATTGTGTGGTGTTCTTATGGTTATGTATCAGACAAATACATGTATATCTATGACTAACACAGGATCGTGATTGTTAGGGTTTCTACACAATTAGGTTATTAGGAGTCTCACCTAGGACTAGGAACTCTTTTAATCACTTTGAATCTTGATATTTTCATGGTTAAACCTAAGATTTGTTTGAATGGACATTTGAACAAGGATTAGAGTTTTAAATTCTTCATTAAGGACTTAAGGAAGAACAATCTAGAGATAAGTAATTGATAGTATTCATTTGCAATGAGGAAATCAATTAGGATCATAGTTTTGTTAAATCAACCACTCACCCTAGCATCATTCTCATTATATTTCATCACCACTACTTGTTACAAGCGTAATTGAACGCCTTAAAATCAACCTAACCATTGTTTTTGTTCAATTAAATTAAGAGCACAAAGAGGTATTTACCACGCTTGAGATCGACATTCGGGAATCTCCTATTATTACAAGAGGCAAAATAGTACACTTGCTATTTTTCCGATCAAGTTTTGGCGCCGTCGGGACCGCCAAAATACCAATTTACTCTTAATTTGCTTGAAATTTTATTGCTCGCAATTAAAATTTTCTTTTCATTTGTTAATTTATTTTCTTTTATATTGTATTAGAACTAATATCGTGTCTAATATTTGTATGCGAGGTCAGACCTCAGCAGAATATCTTTTTGACGCAGAAATAGAGAGAACCCTTCGCCTCGAAGAGAAGCAAGCAAGACTGGTGAGGAAGAAGATAGGAATTCGACACACTCACCTCGTAGACAAGACGAACCCATGGATCCACCTCAAGAGAGATTGCTAGGATTATGGAGGACAATGCACTGGGGAAGGTTGACCATCGTCAACCAACCCGTTAATGTTCCTAACTTCCAGCTTCACCCGAGCACCATCACGCAGTTGGAGAAGAGATCCTTTTCTGGAAGGGTTAATGAAGATGCCAACAAGCATTTGCAAAGATTTCTGACTATGAGCACCACTCTAAAGATAGATGGACATCAAGAGAAAAAGTTGCGAATGTTTCCGCTCACCTTGGCGAGATGAAGCGAGGAGTGGTTCTATTCTCTTCAGGGAAGTATTACATCTTGGGAAGATATGGAAACAGATTCCTCAATGAGTATTTTCCAAGATCCGTGTTCATGAGGAAAAGATATGAGATCTTGAATTTCAAGCAAAAGGAGGGTGAATCATTAGGAGACTCTTTTAAGAGATTTAAAAGACTCTTGGTGGCATGCCCTACCCATAACCTCGGATCGATGAGCGATGCGGATGTTTGTGAATGGTTTGAGAATCAAAACAAAACAACTCATTGACACAAGAATGGTGGCTCATCCAACTTCTCAATGACCATCGGTATCAAGAAGATTATCAGCTATAGCCGCAAATGAGCATCCGAATTATATGATGTGGCTGCGAGCAAACCGAGGGAGTGGTTGATCTAAAGTTGGAAGTGAATAAACAACTCAAAATCAAGAGGCTATAGCTGCAGTGGAGAAAAAGCTTAAAGCTATGAATGTGGGAACTCAACAGTAACAGTGAAAATGTGGTGTGTGACATTTGTAGTGGACCACACATGATCGCACAATGTCTTGCAACTCCAAAACAAATTGAGGAGATAAAATTCGAGGCGTAATAATCCTTATTCTAACACCTATAATCTGGGTGGAAGAATCATCCGAATTTTGCTTGGAAGGATCAACAACAACAAGCTCCTCAGAAGGCAGAATGGGAAGTGGCCATTGAAAAGATGGCTGCCCATAATTCCCAATTCCAAGAAGAAACACGAAGCAATCACAGAACACTACATGCAATTAAAACTTGAGGTTCAAATGGGACAAATTGTACAACAAGTAGCGATGCAAGCACAAGGCAATCAAAAGAACCATGAGAATGTGAATGCTGTGACAACAAGGGGTGCAAATGCCTCCAAAGAAAGAGAAGATGAGGTAAAAGTTGACGAAGAACTTATAGAAGTGGATTTAGAAGTGAGAGAGAACAAGAGGAAAAAGGAGGAAGTGGTGCTACCTGTGAAGCCAGCTGAAGAAAAGAGTAAACCTATGATTAGGCTTCCATATCCCTCGCGAGTAGCAAAGAAGGATACAAAAGAGAAAGAGTTCGATAAATTTGCCAAATTGTTCAAGAAGCTAGAGATCAACATACCGTTATTTGAAGCACTCGAGAAGATGCCTTTGTACCAAAAATTCATGAAGGAGATCCTATCAAAAAAGAGGCGAATAGATGATGAACAGGTACTCATTGATGAGAAGTTGTGCGCAATCGCGCCCGTTAGAAAAGTACCTGTCAAGCAGAGGGATCCTGGATCAGTGGCAATACCATGCACCATAAAAGGTAGAACTTTCAAAAGGGTTCTAATTGATTCTGGCTCTAGTGTGAGTTTAATGCCATTGTCAATCTTCAAGAGGCTTGGCATTGAAAAGATAAGCGGGAGTGGAACAAAATTAAAATTTGCTGATCACACTATCAAGAAGTCTTATGGGATAGCTGAAGATGTGTTGGTGGAGATTGAAAATTTTGCTTTTCTAGTGGATTTCCAGATCATGGACATACCTGAAGATGAAGAGACCCCGATCATTCTTGGTCGACCTTTTTTATTGACTAGCAGGTGCAATTTTGATATTGAGACAGGTCATCTTACTCTAAAATATTTTGAAGAAGAGATAACCATAAAGGTGTTTGAGGCTAAGTGAAGCAACTCGATTTTCAAAAAAATCATTTAAAATGAATTTTCAAAAACAATGAAATCGCCACCTAATTTTATTTGTTCTAGAAAGAACGGGGAAATATAGATAAAACCCACAAAAATCGGATAAGGCGGTCTACAAGACCAAAAAGGATGGATTCGGGAGTCGGTTACGCAAGAGGAAGGTATTAGCACCTCTTACGTCCATCGTACTCGATGGGACCCATTTAGTTCGAAATGTGTTTGTGTGTGTGTAAACCGCTAACTTCTAAGTTATAAAGAAAAAAGGGTTTGTTTATTATTTATTTTGAGTTTGACACGGTTTCGAAACCGCGTGCCTACGTATTCCCTCGTGCAATGGGAAAGTCAAAACTTCGTAGTTCTTGTTGAAAATGTCTTGGATTGGTTGTGTTGATTTTAGAAGAAAATGTTTTTGATGACCGCGTATGAGCGGAAAAGGAATTTGAATGGGTTTAATTGTTTTTAATTGTAGATGACAAGTACCAAAACGTTGGGAGGTCCTCTAACGATTCAATACTCGAGATTGGTGATTGAGGTCAACCGATCTTCTCTCATCCAAAATCTTTATTGTGAAAGGAGTGAGGTGAAACAAAGTTCACTTTTATTAAGTGTTATGGAATAAAATATTTAAGTCATTGGGTTACCCTCTAATGGCCCAAATACTTTACATTTTAATTAAATTGTCGGGCGAACCTCTAACAATTTAATTAAATACCATACCACTATGTTTTTTTTGGTTTTTGTAGAAAAATCGATTTTGAAAACAAATTCAATTAATTAATTTAATTTGAAAGTGTTTTAGGGGTTTGATTGTGGATGACAAGTATCGAAACGTTGGGATATCCTCTAACGATTCGATACTCGAGATTGGTGATTGAGGTCAACCGATCATCTCTCATCCAAAATCTTTGTTATGAAAAGAAGTGAGGTGAAACAAGGTTCACTTTTATTAAGTGTTATGGAATAAAGCATTTAAGTCATTGGGTTACCCTCTAATGGCCCAAATATTTTACATTTTAATTAAATCGTCGCGAACCTCTAACAATTTAATTAAATACCATATCACTATGTTTTTTTTTTTTTGTTTTTGTAGAAAAATTGATTTTCAAAAGAACAAGTTCAATTAATTGTTTTGACTTGAAAGTGTTTTAGGAAAACAAGCGAGCCCATACAAGGTGGCTTTATGTATGCTCCTAAAAGTGAGACTAGCGTGACACTAGTATTCTAAACGACCGATTGGAACAATCGATCGAATAGTTGTCGTAGAAAAGCCCAGACCAAACTATGAATGTGCAGTGTGCATTGTGTATGTTTACCTGCTTCTTGATGAGGAGCCCAAGAGGAGGCTATGTGTTCTAATATGATAAGCGCATAATTAAACGGTAATTAGAACACACAATAGAATGAGGGTACATGTTCAGGGATATATACAACCAAATCGAATTAATTTGAATAATTAAATAAATTGCAATTCGCTTCAAGTAGTCTTCAAGATTGGATACAGCTTGCCTCGTCAGGTGAACATGAGATAAAGGTCCCTACATTACATGATATACAGACAAAACATATGCGGAAAAATTGAAATGCTCAAGTATCAATTCAGATTTTTACTAGTTTGATTGTAATAAATTTATATAGAAATTTATTCTAAGAAGGCAAGCGATATCCTTATGTTCTCATGCATTCAAGAATCAAAAATTGAATTCAAAATTGCAATATGAAAGGAATTACTATAATATAACTTTATTTACAAAATGAACCAAATAAAATATATGAGTAAAAGTAGTGTAATTGTATTTACAATATTAAATATATTATTAAATATTATGTCAAAATAGTAATAGAACTATAATAACAATTTAAAAAGATATATAGATGCACTAATAGGAAATATATTCTGGATAATCCTTGAATGCCTTCACAAATAGCAAACATGTTAGTAGCATGAGTGGGATGAAATGGAAATGCGATAATTAGAATATGTATTATTAATCACAAATGAATTGAAAATTAAACATAACAGGCTTATGATAACCAAGTGATTCCATTAACATCAAGTAGCATGACAAAAAAACATAGTTTTAATTCGCAAATGAAAACGACAACCACAAACTCATGCTATTATTTAATTCACATTTGAAACATAACGATTCGATTTCAAAGCAAGTTTCATCTGTCTAATACAAACTCCGGCAGCAGCCATGTTATCACAAATATGCTCGGGATATCGATCAAAATCGCATAAACTCAAAGGCAAACACAAACAAGTGTCAAGATAAACTCAATCAACCACGGATTATCAACCAACTTGTATATTTTCAACCACTTACCAAACCGGCAGCCATGTACAAACTTAAAACGCACATTGAATTCTTTTCAAATAAGTTCAAAATCGATGGCAACCACGATACTATGCTATAACCGATTTAAAGCACAAACGAAACAAAAGCATCATCGGCATTATTTCAAAATGAATCAAACAAACACAATGAATCCGGACAGCAGCTATACATGTATCATTATATCCCAAAATTCGACTCAAACTTGTTTAGCACCAAAAAAGGAAATAGCCGAATTAATCTTCAAGAATCGATTCAAAACAAAATACCACAACTCAATGATGATACAAACAGAAAAATTAGCATAGCATGTATTGTTATTGTTCTAAACAAACTCGAAACATAGCGAATGAATTTAAAACTATCAAAAATCAACGACATTAAATCTGGGCAGCAGCTTCCTACATCTAAACATGCCCAATGCAAGCATCTCAGACGAATATTTAACGCAAACGGGAAGCATCTGTAGCATAATTGAAATTTCTCATTTAAATCCACTCATAGTGTATCCATTCAACACACTAACATCAGCTTCAATATTCAATTTTTACACAAATAGACACAAACCTAACGACTTCAGCCTTCACACTAAAACAAGTTCAAGAAAGTTTGAATCAATTCATTAGCATCTGGAAACCAAAATAACAACCTATTGGTACTCAAATAGTGATATCAGAATGCTGCTCAAAATTATCTCAAACAAAACAACATTAAACATTGACAATCAGATCCAATTTGGTATAAACAAAATATCATAACCGAAAACCAATTTGTTACAACTAACTCAAATGGCATCGACATCAAATTGGAATGCACACATACAACATATCCACAGGATTCCTTAGATTGAAACAACTCTCCAGAACATTAGCTCAAAGCTGTCAAAACACACATATTCCTACAGTACTTATCACAGGAATTTCTACATCGTGGCATAAAATGGCATTGCAATTACAAGATAGTGATGAGAATTACCGAATAGAAGCTGGTATTATTGCAGTGAAATGAGATCAAAGGAGATCGATGCAGGCGTAATCACAGTCGAGTAAGCGAAACAAGGAGTAAATGCGTGAAGGATGTGTTGCTAGCACATGGAGCGGTAGAGTTGCGAGGCACGAGGATGAAACGGAAGGGTGGTGACGAAACCGGCGGGAGATGGTTCGAGAGGTCGCATGAGCAGTGAAGGAGTGAAGTGTTACTTGGAGGTTTGAAACAGATGGAAGTGAGGAGGTTCTGGCGGTTATGAGTGGGAGTATGGAAAGCAACAAGTAAAATCGTTTAAGACATTGTTGGAAACATTGAACAGAACCGAAAAGTGGTTGTTTTCAAGGTAGAGGTTTTGAAGGGTAGTGGTGGTTAACGGCGAAATGGAGAGGTCAAGGAACGATGGAGGATGGTTTTGTTTGGAGACGATATGAGGAAGGTGATCGGAGGGAGGCTACAGTGAGATAAACGTGGAGATGAATGGGTGGTATGGAGAGACGGCAGAGGTTTTGTGAGGTTTGCGCGAGATGGAGGGTGTGATGGTTGCACAATAGGGAACAATGAGGGTGAAGATCGGGGTAGCAACGGGAGTTTGAACGGCAATGGAGTTCTTGGTGAAGATGAAGACCCATTTATTTTCTACACGAAGCCTTTTGGTTTTTTTGTTTTATCTTTCTAATTTGGCCTCCCTTTCAATAGTAATATAACACACATATATATATATATACCCAATAAATTAGGGTTTTCAATTTTTTGATAATGTCTAAAATGCCCCTTTATAAAATGGGCCTAAAAATTGGGTCTAGTAAAAATTTACAAGCCCGAAAATATTTTTGTTTGATTTTAGAGATAAAAATTGGGCATCTAAAATTGTCAAAAATGATATAAATTTGGACAATAAATTATCCGAAAAATTAAAATAAACATATTAAAATAAATTACAGGTATCAAACATTAAAGAAAAATTATCAAAATATTCAAAATTGAAATAAAGCGATAATAAAAAAATACCTGATTTTGAAACACTTACGGTTAAAAACAAAATTTCGGAATGTATCGAAAAATTAGAGAGATCACATTTTCATGATCTACGTGACACGTAGATTCATAAAGCAGTGAGTTAGAGGCAAAAGTTTGAAATATTTTCCCGCTAATTTTCCGCACAGTGTCGAATTGTTTTTAGCAGTTTGTTTGTAAAATCGAAATATTGATATCATCGACATATAATCAACTTAAAACGATGCAATAAACAGGTAAGAAGATAAAAATGAATGAAGTGAAATATCGGGTATTTTATAACTATAAAACGATGCAAATATCGATTTAAACTAACTTTTGGTCAATTTAAATACGATGAAATGATGCATATGCAATGGATGAATGTCTGTTTAATGTTAATGGCCTAATGGATGCGTATGCAGATGAATGCGAAGCCGAAGCCAGATAAAATCGAGATAGGAGGGCAAATTTTGGGGTGCAACACTAAGGAACAAGGTGCATGTGAAAATAATAAATTTTCAATTGGTATGGTCAAAGTTGAGGGAGAGAGCAAAATTTCAAATTCACTTCCTGAAGAAATCTCAGGCAGAATCTCTAAAGTGGCATCAATTAAACTTCCCAAGTTCAGTCAAGAAGCCAAGCAGGGAAAGAAGAAGGTTGACCAAGGTGAGAAGATGAAAGTTGGAAGTAACGTTAATCACATAGTGGCTAATGCTGTTGATAAGGTCAAATTTTGGGTTGCGGAAAGTTCAAGCAACAAGGTGTGGAGGAGAAAGTATCCCCCGTAAAGGGATGACCCGTCGAGCCATGCGACGTTAACGGCCACGTGGGAGGCAACCACGTTTTCATAACTTAGCTTTTCTTTTGTTTTGTTCGCAGTGATAAAAGGGATCCCTATCTTGCGAAAGCTAGGAGGTGGCAATTGGTGCCGCATCATCCTTTGTGAGTCACTTCTCGAAGTTTGGTCAAACATTGAGGTCAATGTTTAGTTCAAGTTTGGGGAGGTTTTATTTTGCTTTGGTTTGTTTTATGGCTTTGCTTGATTTTTGTGAAGTTGATGATAAATGTTGTGTAATAACACTAGTAGAAATTCTCCCAAATCTTCCGAGTTCTTGACCAAAATTTTGTTTTGTTTTACACAAGAGCTTTATTTCAACAAAGGTCGGGGTGATATTGTGTGAGATGCGGATGATTGTTTGAAGGTAGGAAAGTCGGAATAATGTGACATTGATACAAATCCAACGTGTCGATTCGCACTAAAGTGCTTAAGGTCCGAAGTACTCCTTGAATAGTTTATCTATACAACCGCATAATTTTGATTCACATGCGTATGATTGGTTGAAAATCAAATAAAATGGCGTGGATGATGAAAAGACGGTAAAAGGCAACCAGCCCGCTAAGTTGGGTAACCTCACCAAAGTTATTCAACCCAAAGGGGTTGATCCTCAAACGTCGTCAAGAAAAGGACAATAAATAACCATAAGGTTTGAAAATTTCATCAGATAAATAAAATGGCAAATGATGTTCGTTTGGTGCCTAAATAAGTGAAGTTCTTGGCTAGTCATATGCATGTGATGATTATCATAATTCCCAATTTAACTGATTGTGCGAATGAAAGAGGAGGAAAAGCGGAAAGAGTATTTAAGCGAAGCATAGTTGGAAGGTGTTTTAGTGTCATGTGAATCGAGCGCACTTTACTCGAGCAATAAGAACCGAACTCGCGATATGACTACCGATCCGCTTTAATTTTCATTAGTTAATCGTCGCCGAGGTCAAGCAACGCTTTAAGTTTGGGGAATTTGATCGCTGGTTTTACGCTTATTTAGCATTGAGTTTCGTTATCGTTTCTTTCATTTTTCTAGTGTTATATGTCTTTTATCGCGTTTTACGCTTTGGTTATGTGTTTAAGTGTTTCGGTCGTGGAAAGATGAAAGAACAAATCGGGACAAAAGAAGTGCAAAAACCCGAATATTAGAGGCTACAGAGGGATCAACACGGCACCGTGTTCATCAACACGCCCGTGTTGAAAAGCAAGTGAAAAAGCGCACAAGTCGCTGGATCAACACGGCACACCGTGTTAATCAACGGCCCGTGTTGAATGGCCTGGATCTGCTTTTCTCATTTAGGGACCAACACGGCACCGTGTTAATCAACGGCCCGTGTTGATGGACGTGAGGAAACTTTATTTTTGAGTTTTGGATCTTTCTTTGTCATTAAGGGTATTTTGGACGATGGCTAATATTGGGATGTCGAGACTATTAGAAGGAGGTTTTGGGCAAAAGAGAAGACACTTTTGAAATTAGGGAAGAAATATCAGGAGAAACCAAAGCTACGGAGAGGAATTGGGAGACGGCGAGATTCAAGGGCAGCCACCATTGAAGATCAACGTCATCATTCTTCTTTGTAATGTTTAACTTTTATTTGTTGTTTTCTTCTATTACTATGAGAGGCTAAACCCCCAATGCTGGGGTGGTCCCGATTGATGATGTTGTGAATTCTGATGATCGATTTCCTTAATGCATGTTTACCTATTTCTATTTAATTGTGTGGTGTTCTTATGGTTATGTATCAGACAAATACATGTATATCTATGACTAACAGTTGGCAGGACTGTGATTGTTATGGTTTCTACACAATTAGGTTATTAGGAGTCTCACCTAGGACTAGGAACTCTTTTAATCACTTTGAATCTTGATATTTTCATGGTTAAACCTAAGATTTGTTTGAATGGACATTTGAACAAGGATTAGGGTTTAGATTCTTCATTAAGGACTTAAGGAAGAACAATCTAGAGATAAGTAATTGATAGTATTCATTTGCAATGAGGAAATCAATTGGATCATAGTTTTGTTAAATCAACCACTCACCCTAGCATCATTCTCATTATATTTCATCACTCACTACTTGTTACAAGCGTAATTGAACGTCTTAAAATCAACCTAACCATTGTTTTTGTTCAATTAAATTAAGAGCACAAAGAGGTATTTACCACGCAGTCCTTGAGATCGACATTCGGGGAATCTCCCTATTATTACAAGAGGCAAAATAGTACACTTGCTATTTTTCCGATCAGTAGTTTTCATTGATGATATTCTGATTTATTCTAAATCAAAAGAAGAACATGTGGAGCATTTGCGTATTGTGTTAGAAGTGTTAAAAGAGAAGAAGCTTTATGCTAAGTTATCAAAGTGCGAGTTTTGGCTAAGTGAAGTAAGTTTTCTAGGCCATGTCATTTCTGGAAATGGCATTGCGGTGGACCCTTCAAAAGTTGATGCGGTGTTGAGATGGGAAACTCCTAAGTCGGTTACTGAGATTAGAAGTTTCTTAGGCTTGGCTGGTTACAATAGGAGGTTTATTGAAGGTTTTTCAAAGTTTGCACTTCCTTTGACAAAGTTGACTTGTAAAGGAGTTGCGTTCGTGTGGGATGTCAAGTGTGAGGAAAGTTTCATTGAATTGAAGAAAAGGTTGACAACGGCTCCAATCTTGATCTTGCCTAATTCAGAAGAATAATTTGTGGTTTATTGCGATGCTTTCAAGATGGGTTTAGGTGGTGTGCTTATGCAATGTGGCAAAGTGGTTGCTTATGCTTTTAGGCAATTGAAGATTCAAAATGGTTGCTTTTATGTTAGCCTTTCATATTGTGTCATGTGAAGTGTTCTTCAAATGGAGGAGAAAAATGTCTGAATGTACACTAAATGGTTACCCACAATGTTTGAATATTAAGCATAAGTGGGTGAGAATAACCTTATCACCATTTTAATGTCGATTCTTGTTTTGTTCTTGTGTTATGGCATACCTTTCAAGTTAGTTGATTTGTTATTCCACCCCATGATTTTCTCACACACCGTGCGAATTTCTTAAAATGTCCTTAAAAATCGGAAGTATATTTCCGGTTCACACCACCATCTGATAAAACTCACATCAATCGAAAATTAAATTTCGGTTCTGTACCGTAACTCTATTTTCGGTTTTATTCATAAATAAAAACAGAAAACTTCATTGCATTGAGAAGTTAAACATAAACTTAGCAAATATATTTAGTAGTTAAACATAAATAAAAAATTACAAATCAATATTCGGGTGGACATTGCAACATGCTCATAATATCATTGACGATTCTTGATAAAGTCACATCTAGCTCGATTGGAACTTTCTCCCAAAAACTTCAATAAGTCGACCACATAGCCCGTAAATCAGTGTCGTTCTTCAGTTCACGGTTCATGAACTGGTTCCTTCATTGTCAATCGATGGCGAGCGATACTCAATCTTCTCTACCTTTCGACCGTCACCATAAGGTACAAGTTCCTGCAATGTTTTCCGCACCTCTTCAATTGGGGTGTACAACGTGATCTTGAATTTGCGAGACGGTATGTCGCCGAGAAAATGGAAAACTCCAACAACCCATGTGATGTCTAATTTCATATCCATATCTGGTTTTTTGTGTTGTGGTAGAGGAAAATATAAGAGGAGAGGTATTTTTATAGTAGTTAGATGTAAACATGGACCATAAAAATCTTGTCCTTAAGTCATTGATAAAACTGGAAGTTAAACTCTGGTTTCCATTTTAACCAAAACCGGAAGTGTACTTCTGGTAAATGGCCTGGGGTTGAAAAACCAGAAACAAAACAAGAACAAAAACTATATAAAAAAACTCATGTATTCAATTTGTTTGGATTTGGTCAAATTATAAATATGAGTATATTTCCACGTCATAATACATTAACAAAAAGAAGTTAACATTAAAATGCTACCTAGCTACTTGAAAGAGCTAAAAAAAGTGTCGCCGGATAAATCCACCAGTGGCACCCCTTTTGACTTTTCCCTATTTTTTGTTTTTTCTATTTGGTTCAAGTTGTTGTATTCTTGCATCCTTTCCATGAATTCGTCCGGCCATATCTCTGATGTTTCTGTGAAATAAAGCGTCCACTCTGGTGATGTCGGTGGTATAAGGCATCTCAGTTTCAAGTAGACTTAAGCAAAATGTCGTGGATTTGAAATCCACCCAACACATATGATACGATCACTGGGATTTGGTGTAGGAGCAGTGCACAGAGGAAAATAAGTCTCTGAAAAACCGTATCTTGTCAGATTAATACACACCATATCATACACACTTGCTATGAGATGACCTATTTCAGGGAAATGCATCCATCTATCCTCTAGTACAAATTCAACATTAGCAGGTACTAGTGCGTGATATATTTCCTCAACCTTCTCTTTACTCCCTAGCACACATGTGTATAAATCTATGTGTTTCGTCAACTCTGTGATCAGGGTATCTCGCACAGTATTGTAGTACTTTTCACGGCTACCAATCAAGCAAGAAACAGATCGAAAACCACAATTACCGTCATCACCCACATTGACGATCCTTTCAACGTACTTGTGCATGAAAATCGGCATGTGATCGATGAATGGTATTTTTGATGGAGTCGGTGTAGGCGATGGTTTGCTACTACAGGCTCCTTTGGAAGCATATTTTTGAGATTTCGGTGTAGGTGAATCGGGAAATACCTTGTTAACATGTTCAAAATACAAAGGACTCCTCATATTAGAATTGTCGCCCGGTGTAGGTTTCAACTTCTTCGATGCACCTTTAGTTTTTACTGACTGGAAGGGTGGTTTCAAATCTGTGGTCTCCAGAAACGCAATCTTCCTCAACTCTTCTTTGATATGGAGTTTGGTGGCGTTATCTACTTTCAAAAATCTCGCTTGTATCGCTTCCCATTCGGTAAAGACGGAGATATTTGACTTATCACTTTTCATTTTCCCATCATCGTCAAAACTAAGTCTCTTTCAATGACTAGAGACCTCGTCCATACCTATCGATATATTACCACTCATCTTCTTGGATATGACACAAGCACAAGGGAGACCATATGTTTGCACAATAGTGCACCCACACTTTGAGGTGTCATCACCCACATTTGAAGCTCTTTTGGCCTCATGAAAAATATAATTAAGTGTCTCCCGAGAGATGTTACCAACCAACTAAGAATATAATATATGTTGTCTTTGAACCTGTGTTCCAACATCGAGATACTATGATCAAATATCGTTTGTATCTCGTTATGCTGGTTTAGTATCATATGGTTCACAGATTCCCAACCCGTAATCAAATCACCCTTGATATTTCCCAATAAATTCTTGAGACAAGCATGCGCAGATTCAACTAGGTTTGATGTTGTATTACTGAGGTGCATAACCCGATCAGTCCATGCACAAACAACCTTTTCCTTCACCAGATCAAGTATTGTGATCTTAACATATTTCAACAAATTAAGATATTCCACACAAATAACTCGGAATTGTAAAACAGCATCAACATACATCTCTTTTGTAGATGCATTTATAATAACATTCCATGCAGCCATTATTTTATCCACAATAACACCAGACTTGACCAATTTTCCATCTTCACCAACTATCTATTTTGACCCGACAACAAGTTTAACCCGACTTCTCACACTTTTTGTACTATGGTACCTACAAAGTAATGCAGAAGAAGTCGGAAATACGGTTGCAACGACATTCATTAGTGCAATATCACGATCAATAACAATTACTTTTGACATATCCTCTTGGTCCTTCAACATTGACCTGCACACCTCTAAAGCCCATTGAAAATTGTCTTCTTTTTCTCACTATAGAAATGAAAAAAAATAGAGTACGTCTTCTCAGTCGACATAACACCAACAATTTCCAACAACGGTAGCCTGTACTTGTTGGTTTTGTACGTCAAATCAATTATGAGCAAGGTAGGAAACATGTTGAACAATTTAATGGAATTAGGACGAGTCCAATAAATATCTCTAACAGTTACTCCATCATCACCCCGTCAATGCCTACAAATATAATTGTTCTCATCTAGAACTTTCAAAAGGTGTTGCATTTCGGTTTGATCCTCCCTAATGGCTAACTTGGTTTGATAGTGCTTATTATACACTTGTTTAATATTTGATGTGCTCTCCGGTATTTTGCGCTTCATAGTTGTAAGAATGTTTTTGGGTGGTACCAAATTCAAAGTCATGTCAGAAACACATGTCTTCTTATCCGGAAGTAGCCGACATGCTATTGGATGACCGACCAAATTTGGAGTTAAATCATGATTGTGTTCACCGCTAATCACATTAAATTTCCACTTCCTGTTGGCCATGAGATAACCACGCAAGTGAAACAGGCACTCACATTTTCTTGTTCTGGTTTTCGCGCGTTTCAAATTTTGAATGTGAGCCACGTATTTACCGCTCCTTTCGCATGTCAAAATTACAAATGCATTTCTTCTATCAGTGCCATTATCAGACCTTACTATCACAATACCAAATCCTAGTCTCGTTGCCTCTAAATGAATCCATTGCAACATATCGTCCCGTAATTCAAATTCTTCAACATTTCCAAAATGTTCACGAATATCTAATGCCTTAATTACGAGAGGCGGAACTACAACCGTCGATACAACTTCAATCACATCAGATTTAAGAATGTTATCGGGGTGCACCATACCTATGTCACATAATAAATAATAATTATACACATATCACAGCGAAATCTACTTCATAATTTAACATAGAGTCAAAACCAGAAATAAACCTCCAGTTTAGTTCAACCAGAAATCGGACGTATATATTCGGTTTGTACATCACCTTATTTTAAGCAAAAACTAACAGATTAATGTGGTGAATGAGGGTAAAAAGGATAAAATTTACCTGAAATTCTTCTTTGTTGTGCTATTTTTGATATAATGAACCACAAAAATGAGGATTTTGAGTAGAAAATGGATTAACAATGGAGAGGGTTCTTGAGAGGTTTAAAGGAGAAAGAGTGTAATGGTGGTGATCACCATAGTTACTGTTTTAAGCAATCAGTCTCGTGACAAAATCGGAAGTATACTTTCGGTTTTATACAAAATATCCAGGTGACAAAAGAATTCAATGTTCCCACTACTATAACCGGATGTATACTTCCGATTTGGAATCAGAAGTGCAACTCTGATTCAGTTTCTTACAATTTCAGGGGTCACACCACATTTTGACTGGTTTGTACAAAATCGTGTGTGAACTAAAAATAAATTTCCGATTTTAACAAGGACATTTTCAATTTTCCATAGAATACCCCTACCACTATGAGATGGATTAAAAAATTCACTTAAAGACTCTCGACTCTCAAATTAACCTCAACGAACTCTGTGATGGTATGCATGATCTTGATGACTATCTTTCCTTTAGAGTTGAAGTGGTTTGGTTTTCTTAACCATAATATCATTATATTCTTTAATGGTATGCGTGATCTTGATGACTATACATACATATGCTTTGAGAAAGGCGGATGAGTTGAGATATTTTACCAATGTTTTTTACTCTTAGATAATCCACACATAATGCTTGGAGATCTTCTTTTAGATATAGTCTACAATTCTAGAAATATGAATTTGTATGGCTTGTGATTTTCAAATTGATTAGAGAAACCATAATTGTTCTTGTATAGAAGTAAGGAGAAATTCTCATGTACTCACGGATATACCATATCAGATTACACACAATCAATTATAATATTTATATTAATTAAAAGTTAAAATAAATAATTTCTCTCTTTTTCATTAACACAACTATTATATGATGATAATTAAAAAATAAATTAAATTTTAAATAAATTAAAAAATTTATCTTTTTATTGATTGTCTCTAAAAAAAATAGATTTATGTCCGTTTCCATGCAAGAATTGCTCAGAAGTAAGTGCACTGAGACACTTTAAAGAAAGGTTCAAATCTTAAAATTTTTAATTTGTTTGAAATTTATGATAAAAATTAAATTTTAAAAAATAAATACATTGAAATTTCCGATTTTTTTTATATTTGAAAATTTTAAAATATATTAAAATTTTCGGTATTTTATTGAAATTTTAAAAAAAAAAAATTCAAAAATTCCAAAAAACTATAATTTTTTTAAAATTTATGTTTTTTAAAATTTGATAATTATTCACAAAATATAAGAATAAAAATATATATTTTAGGAGATGACATGTATAACAGAAAAGTGAGATGTTAATTTTAAATTTACAGAAACTATGAAAGGCCGTTTCTATTAAAAGCGTTTCTGATGCATTTTTTTGAAGTGAAAACAAACATATCATAAATGAGAAAACTTGGTGCCCAACAAAATTGGACCGCTACATAGTGCCACCACTGTCTGTCTTCACATAGAAAACTAGTGATATCAACAAGGTGCATTTATTTACACAACAAACTGAATACTTGTTCATTTTAAAAAAGTAAATTTAAATTCTTCATGTTCAATGATCTATTGATTACTTTAAAAAAAGAGAGATTACAATTGGTAGCTGATCGACATCAAAGGAGTATTAACCGGGAGGCTTAGGGTTACCAACATAACCTACTAACATTATTATGTCTATCAAACAAATATTTCCACCCTCTTAATGAGCCAACCACCATTTTGGTTGCCTTCAATCCAGTCCCTAACTCAAACGTAAACGCAATAGTCCTTCAATATTCACTCCATCTGTTGTTTTTGCAGCTGATGTTAAAATAGAAGAAACAATAACAGGCAATTGAGAGCTAGTCTTGCATAGGCACAACACATTTGGACACAAGGTTAGACACACTCATATGTAGGGGTGTTCAAAATCAAACAAATTTAATAGAAAATCGTAAAATCGAACCGAAACAAATTAAAACCGCAAAAACTGCATTTAATTCAAATGTATTTGGATATTTTTTAACAAAACCGTGTGGTTCAGTGCTATTACACAAACCGAACCAAACAAAAGCAAACCGTATTATATTATAAAATCTTACTAACACACCTCTCTCTCTCTATATATATATATATATATATTCTTTATAAAAATCAACAACCAATCATAAAAAGTAAAATATTATTTATTTATAAATACTATTTTTACAAAATATAATTTATCGTATTCTTTGAATAATATGCATTTAAGAATTCAATCTTATATATATTATTCTTTAGACTTAGATAAAATTATAATACGCAATTTATGTATCAAAATATAAATTTATTTTGACAATTATAATTTTTTTATGGTAATATATGAACGATTAAATACAAAATTATATTTTTCTCTATATGTGTACGTATGATTCAATAATTTTTCGTAAAAAAACGAATCAATCCAAATTGCATTAGTTTGGTTTAGTTTGATTCGGTTTTATTTTTAAAAGTCAATCGAAACAAATCGAACCACATTTTTTTTCCTCTTGCGATTCAAGTGATTTTTTACTTCAAAATCGCCCAAATTGCATCGCGAACAACCTTATTTATATGAAATGAAAAATAAAAAACAAATAAAAAAATCTATATTTTTAAAATAAAATAAAAAAATCTATATTTTTAAAATAGTTAATAAATATATAGCATTATGAGTGCCTAAATTATTTATGTTTGATTGACCAGGGAAGTATTTCACTGCAAGTGAAATTTATCATTTGATATTCTTATATGTGAAAATATTATTTAATTTAATGTTTAAGAATAATCTTCCTTCATCGGATCACTAAGAATATCCACCTTCATCATCTTCATTTGAGTAATTATTTATTAAAATCACAAATTTTTTGTAATAAATAATATTTCTTTTTATTTTATTGGATGCAAGTGTAACTGGTTAAATTTTATATTATCGATTAAGAAAAATAATCTATATTAAATATCAAATATTTTAAGATTTTAGACGAAAATATGACACATTTATGATTCTAGAATATTGGTCTTGTCTTTGATCCCAACTTCTTGAGTCAACCCGTATGCTAACTTCATTCGTTGGAGAAATGGCAAATGGGTGGGAAAGGGAGACTGGGTTGTCAATGTTCAAAAGGGGAAGAGCCGAAAAAAATTTAGTGGATCGTAATAGTTTGAGATTTTTTTATTAGAAGGGACAAATCATTGTTAGATTTTAGATTGAAATGGAATGGAATTCTTAAGCAAAATCGGTTTTGAGGTAGACTATAGGATATTAAATTTTTTTGAATAAGGTGTCATAAATAGGCATTGTAAATAAATCCGTGTCCGTCAAGTTCCGGCGGCTTCTGTCACTCCAAAATTAGACGGATGTGGATGTAGGAAAAATTTGACTTTTATTTATGGGTGTAGTTGTGGGGGTGGGTGGTGTTAGTACTCGATCTGCACCCCATTCGTTAATTAAATTTAATTTATTTCACTTATTTTTAATAGTTTTATTATTTATTTACACTTTTTAATGTTATAATATAATGTTAATTAGACTTTTTCTTTTTTTTATGAAAATACAATTTAAATAAAAATATTAAAAATTACTTTTAAAACAATTAATTATTTAATTTAGTTATTGATTTTTATTTTTATTAAAAAAATATAAATTTTAAAAAAATTAAAATTTTATTCAAGCGGTTGCTGGACGGATGTGAAGAAATCTTTTTTTTTTGGAAATAAAGACAGAAAATAAATATTAACTCCAACCGAATTTAAAGGCGGAAGCGGATCTGGATCTAGATAACGGATGCGGGTCTGAATATACTTAAACCCGTCCTATTATCATCCTTAATCATAAATTTTTGTCATTGTTAAAATATAATTAAATAGGACCTAACTAATTTATATCGGATTTCAAAAAACTTGAGACGAGAATCTTTTTAAGCCATTGTGAGAGTTAAGAAGGCTTTTAGTTTTTTCAAAGAGAGAGTGCACTAGTTGCTGTAGAGAGCAGCAGGTAAATGCTCCTTGTTGCAGAAGCACCATTGCCTATTCTTTTGAAAAAGCTTTGTCTTCTTCCTCTTTTCATTTTTGTTAACTTCCTGTTTTTCTCCTTTTCTTTTTTCTTCACATATTTGTCTTTTATTTTGCTTTTCGATTTAGCAATGAATATCAACATTAGCTTTTTCGTATCAATTATGCGTGCGCTGAAGGTTTAGGACAAAGTTTGAGGTATTTTGTCACTTGATTCACTCTCTAAACTAAACATTATCTCTAATTAAAATAATTTATTTTAATCATTCAGATACCTTCTATTTATGCTAAAGTCACTAAATAGTAAATGGTAAAATAAATATGTCTGAATAATTCATTTTTAATGAATAAAATAAATATGCCTGTGGTCTCCTAAATGTCCATATTTTATTTTAAGTCTTTCAAAAATAGTTTTACTATTCACAACTAAATTTATACGTTAAAATATAATATATATTCATTTATATTTGAAACAAATTAAAGTGCATGACATTTCATCTTAAGGAAAACGATAATGTATTTTATTCTAAAACGGAAAAAAGAAAGGAACACCACACAATTCTTTTCCCATAATATAATAGAACTTTTATCCAAAGCCAAACATAAAATAAATTGTATTTGTATAATATATTTGTAAGAGATATTTCATTAAATGGTAAAAGTTCAATTAATTAATTATAGGTAAAAAGTATATTAGTTTAATCTGAATAATAACACTATATGATTAAAAAGAAATATTTTTTTTTAAGTACTTTATAGTTTTGTTGGTTGTACTATGTAGAATGAAGGATTTTAAGGGTTTCTTTGGCTTAAATGAGAGTGGGGATGAATTTCAATGGAGGAAAAGGGAGGTGCTGATTATTTTTAATTATATTTATGTTTGACTCAAAAGATAGGAGTGAAAAGAAAATGAAATTTTTTAATTGAAAATATGTTTGATTCGTGAAAGGAATAAATATATTTTATTAATAATTTAAATTTAAATTTTTAATATTTTATTTAAATGATATGATATTAAAATGTGAATAATTTATAAATATTTTTTCGAAAATAAAATTTATAATACTGAATGATTAAAAAATTACAATTTATTAAAAATATTGAGTACATTTAATTCTTATTATAATTCTCGGTACAAAATAAAGTATGGATTGATAATAACTTTTGAATACATAAATTAACTTCGTATTAAATATTATACATATTACAATATAATAATAAAAAATAATCGTTTAAAAATTTATATAATCAACATAATAGAATAAAAATAGGGATATTTTTGGTCCTTTAAGTATACCTCAGGGTACATTTTGGTCTCTTATCTCTAAAAAGTGTCAAAGTGGTCCTTTAATTGTTCTAAAAGGTCCACGTTAGTCCTTTCCGTCCAAATTTAAAAAAAAAAACTTTTGCTTGAGTGACATCAGACGTGGTCAGACGGGACTCGAACACAGGTAAGCTTGGTTGCTATTAAACATATCAAATCACTAGACCACTTTACACTTGTTTGTATTTGTTACATAATTATTTAATTTTATTGTCTCAATATTTTCCAGAAGATTATTCAACATGTATACCTCTAAGCTTCAATTCGAACAAAGCGTTTCTCATGTGAACATCACCAAGACAGCTTCATCGATTCATCATCATGACCAAAGCATTTCTCATGTGAACAAAGCGTTTCTCAACTCGAACATCACCATCAGCTTCATCGATTCATCATCATCACCACACTACTGCACCATCAGCTTCATCAATTCATCATCATCACCACGCTACTGCACCATTAGTTTCAGCCATTCATCTTCATCACCACGCTACTGCACCATCTGCTTCAGCGATTTGTTGTTGCTTCCGCATTGACGAAGATGAATATCCCTTTCTCACTTCTTCTATGTAATTGAATTTGGGGCTTTAGGGTTCATGTTGGTGTTCTTCCTTTTGGATTTGGAATTGAATTTGGGGCTTTAGAGTTCATGTTGTTGTCTGAATCATGTTGCTTGTACAAACTTTTTATGAAATTGAACTCATCAAATTCAATGCAAAAATCAGACTTTTCATGAAACTTGTTTGTATAAACACCATCAACATAGATACTACGGCGAATTTCATTTCAATTTTGTTTTTCAAATTGCGATTTTCATTTCAGATTTTGATTTCGTTTCAATTTCTCGTTTTCCATTTTTTGGAACTGATGATGTTGTTGGATTTTGTCAAGTTGCAGGAACTGATGATGATTTCTCAATTAAAGAAAAACTGAAATTAAATATATATTATACTTTGCATCTATAATCATCAAGTGACAGAATGACTTAGTGGCAAACAATGTTGTATAGTAACCTTGGTGATGGTGGTTTGAATCTTAGCTAAAGCTTAATCTTAAAATGTTTTTTTTTGGAATTTTGGAATGTTGAATAAGATAAAAATAAAATAAAATAATACGTGAAATTGGTAATGGACATGTAGGATGCTACCCAAGCAAAAGTTAATACCGTGTAAAATTTGAACGGAAAGGACTACCATATAAAAAACTAACAAAAAAACATAAAAAATATAAAAAATTACAAATGATTATATGTTATATTTTTTTGTAAAAAATAATTTAAAGATGAAAAATAATTATAACTAAAAAAAAATAATTTTAAAATACATAAAATAACAGTAACACGAAAAAATAATTTTAAAATATTAAAATAAAATTAAGATTATTTTAATAAATATACTAATTTATCAAATATCAAAATTCATATTCCCTATCCTATTCTTCAAATCCTCCGATTTAGAAAAAAAATAGGCTTAATTACACTTTTGGTCCCCCTATTTTCCCTGTTTTTAACTTTTGGTCCCCTCATTTTAAAATCCTGAGTTTTAGTCCCTTTTTTAGTTTTGTTCTTTATTTTTGGTCCCCTTACCAATTTGACTCCAATTTTTTATGACATGACAGGTTGACTGATGACATGGCAGGGTCCATGTTGGCAATTTATTTTCCATGTTAAAATTTAATTTCCATGCTGGCAATTTAATTTCCATGTCATTATGATTAAATTTAAAATATTAAAAATAGGGAAGAACAAAACTAGGATATGAACCCTAGATTAGGTTGTTCCTCTCTCACGACCGTTTGTTCTTCTTCTTCTCTCACGATCAGTGTCTTGTTCTTCTCTTTCACGAACGTTTGTTCTTCTCCTTCTCTTTCCATTTCGTTTGTAATTAATCTCTTCTTCTCCTTCAAACCATGAACTCCTCAAGGTTTTCTTTTGCCTCATCAAACCATACGAATTTAAGAAAAAGAGGAAATACATGTTGGTGTGACATAGAATCTCCATTGATGACATCATGGACCTATGAGAATCCTGGAAGAAGGTTTTATGGGTGTGGAGGTTTTAAGGTCATGAGAAAGAAAGGATGTGACACCCCAAAATAATTCGATAATTAAATAATTATGATTTTTAATTATTAATTTAATTGAGAACATAATTTATTAATATATTGGATTATTGAGATTAAATTATGGAAATGTTAGAGGTGTGTTGAGTAAAGTGGGGTGTGAGGAGCAAAAGACTCTACTTACATTAATGAATTTATTTTATTTATGTTAAAAGGAATAAAAAGGAATTAAATAAGAAAAGGAGGAAAAGAGAGTCATTTTTGGAGAAAGCAAGAATACGTGAAGTTGAGAAGAGGAGAAAGAAGGAAAAGACCTAAAGTGTCAGAATTCGAAGAACCCACGAGGTAAGGGGTGATTTCGATTAGTTATTTCATATTATCGGTTTTGAGTTTGACCGTATAGATCATAGCATGTTAGGAAATCTTGGTTTAGGAATTTTTAGGTTTCCATGGGTGTATACCTAATTGTGTCAGATTGTGTCAAAATATGTATTGAAAACAATTAGAGTGTCAGTAGATGAAAAGAAATGATGGGAATATGTTGTTTGATGTGATAATGATGCCAATAGGATGTGTTTTAGTGTTTTCCATGATGGGACTCGTATGGGCAAGTTTGGGTTTGATTGAAATTGAAGGAATGCTGTCAAAAGTGTAGGAAATGACTCTGCAACACGTGGGAACCGGTTCCCAGTGGGGAGGAACCGGGTTCCACATTGAAAATTGGTGGCGGAAAATGCACTCGGAATCGGTTCTGTATGGGTAGGAACCGGTTCCCATACATTTTCAAGCGAGTTTTGAACCTTTCAGAACGGTTCGCATATGTAGGAACCGGTTACGCTTTATTTTTTTTGAAAAATGTCAAACTTTGAAAATTCACAACTTTCAAACCGTAAGTCCGTTTTGAGCGTCGTTTTGGACGTTATTTCCTAAATTTAATGCTCTATTTTATGAAATGAAAATATTTTCCAAAACTTGAAATTATTTTGAAAATGAGCCAAAATTCCGAGATAGGTGACTTTTGACTGACGCATAATGAAGTGGATGTAGCAGAGATCCTGTGTTGATGGATGTATTGGTATTGTATGGATGTAAAGCATGTTATGCTGCTGTTAATTGTATGCATGATCGGTTGAAATATCATGTTGATTGGTTTGATTCAGTTATGTTAAGTTGATGTGTACATAGACTGATTGATGTTGCATGCTAGTGATGTGCGTGCATATGCATTGTTTTGGTGGAGTTAATTCCCATTGTGCGGAATTTGACTTGGATTAGATAACCGATACCGGTGAGGATGGATGGTTAGGCGGATTCGTGTCCGGTGTTTATGGACGAATCGATGATTACTGTATCCGGTTGAGGATGGATCAGTATTGGGTGACTTGGTCACGTGTTGGTACCACATGCATTGAGTCTGCATTTTATTTACATTATCCACAATCGGCCACAATCGTAATAACATTACGCTTATACACAATCGGCCATTATGATAAACCAGAGATTCGATATAATGATTCGATATATCGATTCTAAACCAAGATTCGCCAAGATTCGATATACACCAGATTATAAACCAAAGATTATAAACCGAGGCATTACATAAGCCGAGATCAAAACAACAAGATAAAATATAGCATAAACTTAAGAAACTAAGCATCTAGTCTTGAGTTTGTTGTGGCGCTTGCGACCCTCCGTCTATAACCACTTCTACAGCCTGTTTTGTCTTCTTAATTTTCTTACTACCACCTTTTGAATTGTTCTCTCGCTCGCTTCCTTTACATGTACGTTGTGTCCCATGATCCCACATTTGCATGGTTTGAAGATTCTCGGCAATGTATTTTGGTATCTCGGCTCATCACTTGATTTGTTACGATTTTTCTTGGACGACCAATTGATCTCCTCATGTTGGAGGGTTGATTGGTGATTAACATCATTGGCCATAGATCGGACCATTGGTAGGCATGATTATATGGCTATAAGTTGCCAACGCAGAGTTTTCTCACACAAATACAAGTTGTATTGGTTTAATGTAATTCATATACAATGATTTGCCAACACAACAAAGTAGATTTCTGGATAATAGATTTACCTATAGTATGATGAAACATACTCTTCCGGTCTTTTTGTTAAACCATATACAAGCGATAGCATGACAACACGGTATTCCCGTTAGATTCCACTTCCTACAAGCACATGTCTTTTGCTTTAAGTTGACAAGATATGTAGTACTCCATTCAAACCCCAAATATAGCAAAATCATCATCGCATGCCATGTTGCAATCCATTCTTCGCAACCCTCTTTGCCTTTTCTAAGATTTTTGGACTTTTGGACTTACAACACCTTTGTACCTCGATAACATCCTTTTGAGTGGAAATTCGGACAGTTATGTAATGTTTTATTCCTTCCAACAATGTAATTATTGGCTTGTCCCTATACTCTAAGATTGCTCGATTAAAAGCCTCGCACATGTTGTTAACTTGCAAGTCGTAGTGTGTGTCTGTTTTGAAATGGGACCTACTCCAACATGCAGCAGGTACAACCATCATGTCTTTCCATGCAGCAGGTGAAGGCTCCTTCATATGACTCATTACTCTCTCCCACCCAGGGACTGTTGTAGTCCTTGCTCCCCTCCATAAAGCTTCCTTCAATTGTTCCCCGAGATATTTCTGTCTCTAGTTCCCATATAAATGTTTAACACACAATCTGTGTTCAACATTTTGGCTAGTCTCTAGAATAGCTGGAACCAGACCCTGTAGTAAATGAAATGACAATTCTGTCTAACATTAGTAAGTGAATGACAATTCTGTTCAACAATTCTGTGAGTGACAATTCTGTGAGAAACATTAGTAAGTGAATGACAATTCTGTTGAGAAATATTAATAAGTAAATACCTTCTGTTGATCGGATATAAATCCATACCCCTTAGATTGAATGGACTGTAAGTCATCAAGTAGTAAGTTGAGAAACCATTGCCACGAATTCTTTGTTTCAGCTTCCACAACCGCATAAGCTATTGGTATCATCTTATTATTTCCATCTTTACCAACAACACCTATGAACTGACCTCCAAACTCCCCCTTTAGAAAACAAGCATCCAAACCAATTAGAGGTCTACAAGTTGTTACAAATGCTGCTTTACATGCTTCCAAGCATACGTATATTCGTTCAAACACGGGCCCTCCAACAGAGTTGTCACACTGAATTTTAACAGTGGAATTAGGATTTGACTTTAGCAATTCCTCAGCATAGCTCCTAAGATGTTTGAATTGTTCCCGACCAGCACCGTGAATCATCTTTATTGCTCTTTTCTTGGCTCTATAAGCTTGATTCATTGATAACTTAACCCCCTACTTCTCAATACCTATTGCAATCAACCCCTTAGTTTTCAATTCAGGTGTGTGTCTTAATATATACACAAATTTGCGAGCCAACCAATTCGTTTTTGCTTGTCTATTCGTGATTGTCCTATGACAATTATGTTGATCAGTGAAACTAACAAGTTGCCAAGACTGATTTGCTTTTCTCATGCTAAACCTTAAATGAAATGGACATCCATCTATACACTTAGCAACCATTCTCTTCTTGTCATTTTTCTTGAATACGAGATTCTTCTTATTCTCTAGTGCATATTCTTTTACGGCATCTCTGATCTGCATCTTATCCTTAAACATCATCCCTATTTCAAATTTGGCAGTTTCTTTAAATTTTGGAAACCTTATCATATCACCTTCGTCATCACTAGCAGGTGGTGTATAAAGTTCATCCGAATCACAACTTTCAACATCAGAAATATCATTCTTTCTTGAAATTTTCTCTACTGAAGCGTTTGGAAGAACAGTCGTCCAGTCAACACCAACATCAGGACCTAAGTTACACTCATCACTATCATCACTATCATCACTTTCCTTGTAATCATCTGCATCATCACAATTTTCAACGTCAACATCCTCAAAAGTAACATCTTTGCAATTAGCATCTTCATCATTTACTTCTTCAACATCAACATCCTCAACATTTACATCTTCACAATTCTTCTCTTTATCATTGACTTCTTCAACATTTACTTCTTCAACATCAACATCCTCAACATTTACATCTTCACAATTCTTCTCTTCATCATTGACTTCTTCATCATTTACTTCTTCCACATCAACATCCTCAACATTTACATCTTCACAATTCTTCTCTTCATCATTCCATTCTTCAACACTTACTTCTTCAACATCAACATTCTCAACATTTACATCTTCACAATTAGCTTCTTCAACATTTACTTCTTCAACATCAGAATCCTCAACATTTACTTCTTCAACATCAACATCCTCAAAAATAACATCTTCAATATTGACTTTTTCAACATTGTGTTCAACATAAACGTCAACAACTTTAAACCCTCTAACATCTTGCACGAACTTTAACACATCTTGATCATTATTCAAAGGCCGAAGTCCAAGAGAAAATGAGAACTTAGGGTCCCTATACCATAAACACCGTATATTGCAATACCCCCCACCTTTAATCAAACCTTCAATATCCATGTAGGACATTAGGTCCACATCCCAATCCCAATTCATTTCTGAAGTAGTCCCCCCAACATATGACTTCTCTGGATGATAAACCAAACGGCCCATATGGTGTACTCTAAGTCTAACCAATTGATCCTCAGCTGGCCTATACAAACAAAACAAACATAATCAATGCCAAACCCTAAACCGTGCTAACAATGGGGTTTTTCAACTCTTATCAAAAAACATGAATTTGGGTTTTTCAACTCTTATAAAAAAACATGAATTGGGGTTTTTCAACCAAACCGAAATTAAAACCTAACAAATACCTGCAAACAAAAGAAGGTTTAGCCATGTCAGTTGTTATGTTGCGTTGAAGAAGATGAAAACGGCACCAAGCGTGGCCGAAGACGAGAAAGTGAAGGACACGAACACGGCAAAGCACGAAGCGTCAGTTGTTTTCAGAAGGGAGCTTGTTGATTTGAGATGAAGAACACGACGTCACTTATTTTCGGATGAACACGACATTGAGATGAAGAACACGACATTGTGGATGAAGAACACGGTCACACTTGTTTTTCTGAAGAAATTGTTGTTTCAATGAAGGTAAGGGGACATGGAAATTAAACATAATGACACTTGTTTTCCCTATTTTTAATATTTTAAAATTAATCATAATGACATGGAAATTAAATTGCCAGCATGGAGATTAAATTTTAACATGGAAAATAAATTGCCAACATGGACCCTGCCATGTCATCAATCAACCTGCCATGTCATAAAAAATGGGAGTCAAATTGGTAAGGGGACCAAAAGTAAAGAACAAAACTAAAAAAGGGACTAAAACTCAGGATTTTAAAATGAGGGGACCAAAAGTTAAAAACAGGGAAAATAGGGGGACCAAAAGTGTAATAAAGCCAAAAAAAATTTGAAATTTTTTTACTCCCTTCTTCTTTCCTCTTCTCCCTTTATTAAAATTTAAACCACACATTTCATTTAAAATATTTCATCACTACCTCTCTCTCCTTTTCATCTATTTGATTGCAAACACCTGAGAATTAAACTTAATCTAAAACATTTAAGTATTAAATATCAGACATGATATAATTAAAATATTGGAGTATTTTAATTTTTTTTATCTTATTTAAAAAATTATGGATAACAAATGAGCATATCTGTCTTATAAAAATCCGCATAAAAATAGAATGAAAAGCACGATACACTTTTTTACATTAAAAATATAAAAATCTGTAAAAATTCATAAAACATAAAAGAAGTTAAAACGATTGGTCTAAACTCTTGGTCCACCCACCCTGAAATACGATGAGACAAAACGACATATGCCATATTAGTCCATTTTGCCTAATCTATAATTAAATAATTTGTTTTTTTTTTGCCTTATTAAATTTTTGCCATTTGTTATTTTTTCATGTATTAAATTATTCATCATTTTATATTCTCAATAAATTAAATAAAATACTATTATTTTTAACTATTATATTCTTAACTATTAATCGCAAGCCATTTAATTAGTTTATCAATCACAATTAAAAATGATATTTAATAAAGAGTTTAAAGATAGTACTAATAAACTAATTTTATATATACAATCAACCAGTTTTTTAAACTTGTTATGTGATTTAAATATTTTAAAAATAAAAATATGTTTTAATTTAATATATGTCTCTTATCATATTAGTTGATAGTATAAGTCAGTGCATGTGATTTTTTCTCTTTAATAAATAAAGTCATTTTATTTTATTATTAAAAACAATAAATTCAATTATTTTAATAACTACAATCCACGTTTGGCACGTGGAGCTCAATTTTTTATTCAGAAAATATACATGACATGGCAATGCTGTACAATACTTTATATTTTCCATCTATAAATACCTTATCTTCCCAATAAACAAATCACACCAATCTTCTTTCTCCACCACACCCCATCAAATATCTATATTTTTTAACATCCAAAGAGTCAGCAAAAATGTTTGGAATCTTGAACCCTAACAAGAGCCAGAAAATCAAGGGAACTGTGGTGTTGATGCCCAAAAATGTTTTGGACTTCAACGCCATAACTTCCATCCCTAAGGGCAGTGTTCTCGACGCCCCCGGAAAAATCATCGGCGGCGTCACCGGCATTGTTGGCGGAGTTCTAGACACTGCCACTGCCTTCTTAGGCCGGAATGTCTCCATGCAATTGATCAGTGCCACTAAAACTGATGGTTTGTTTTCTATTTCTTAAAAAAAAAAAATAATAATTAAATGTTCAACTATCTAACTCAGTATCTTTAATGTTTTATATTTATATAGAAGTTTTTTTATGGACAAATATTTAAATATAACTATTACTACATCCGTTATTTATTATAAGTCGTTTTAAATTTTTCATACGTATTAAAAAAAAAATAATTATTAAATAAAAATAAAAAATTTTAAATTTTTTTATAAGATTATCCTTCATTAATATCATAGAAAAAATTCATTTATATAATTGAAAGAATAGAGAATAATAAATATTTAAAAGAAAAAAAAATATCATTACTTACTTATTGATATTATAAAATGGGTTATATTATAGTACAAAATATTACTTATAATAACTCAGTCATTTAATAACTGAATCATCTAATGTTAGTAAGCTTTTAGAATGACCACCACACCATCATTAATATTCTTGCAAAGTTGTACTTGGCCCCACCTTATCTTTTGTGTTAGAAAAACAAATTGGAATATAATATTTAATGTATTACATCAAACTTACTAAATGACAAATAATAATAATAATAATAATAATAATAATAATAATAATAATAATAATAATAATAATATATTACTTATATATTTTTACATACAATTATACAAGTGTCATTTTCTTATTGATTATTTATATATTATTTTTAAAGATGAATAAGTGATGTGTTGCAGATTATATCATATGCTTTTACATCTATATTTTTACATAATTATCGGTTCAGGGTTCATATTTATTATATATTTTTTTGAAATTTTATTTGTGTGATTTAAATTTGTAGCTGGTGGAAAGGGACAAGTTGGAAAAGAAACGTTTTTGAGCAGTCATCTTCCTCGGTTACCAACATTGGGAGCAAGACAAGATGCATTCAGTATATTTTTTGAATATGATGCAAATTTTGGAATTCCTGGAGCCTTTTACATCCGAAACTACACTTCTGCTGAGTTCTTCCTTGTCAGTGTGACCCTTGAAGATATTCCTAACCGTGGATCTGTTCAGTTTGTTTGTAACTCATGGATTTACAATTTCAAAAGTTACAGTAAGGACAGGATTTTCTTCACCAATGATGTAAGATTTGAATTCTAAATTAAGAGTTAAATATGAAAATATAATCCAGATTATGTAGAAATAACAGACAAATGGATAACAAAATTTTTAAAAATATATTAAAATTATTGTTACAGACGTATCTTCCAAGTCAAACACCAGGTGCATTGACTCACTTTAGAAAAGAAGAGTTGCTGAATCTAAGAGGAAATGGAACCGGCGAACGCAAAGTGTATGATAGGATATATGATTATGATATTTATAATGATCTTGGAAATCCAGATGGCGGTGACAAACTTGTTCGTCCAATCCTTGGAGGGTCTAGCACCTATCCTTACCCTCGTAGGGTTAGGAGCGGTAGAAAATCAACCAGAAGAGGTTAGTTTTATATTTTATAATTTTGAATCGATCAATGAGATATATTATTTAGACTTTACTTGTCAGTTTTATAAATGAAAATATATTTTTTAGATTCATTGAATAGCTGATGAATTTTATAATAGTGTACATTTTTATATGTCAATGACTATGTAATTTGATGTGTGTGACATTTTTTTATGATATTTGATTCTTGACAGATCTTAAGAGTGAAAGCCCTGGTGAAATTTATGTTCCGAGAGATGAAAATTTTGGTCACTTGAAGTCATCAGACTTTCTTATGTATGGAATAAAATCAATTTCCCAAACTGTCATGCCTTTGCTTAAAAGTTTGATTTTCGATGAGTTCAGTAGCTTCGATGATGTTCGAGGACTTTTTGAAGGCGGAATTAAGCTTCCTACTGATGTACTTAGCCAAATTGCCCCCTTACCAGCTCTTAAGGAAATCTTGCGCACGGATGGTGAACAAGCCCTCAAGTTTCCACCACCTCATGTAATCAAAGGTACATTTTTCATCTTAATTGAACTACCTATAGATAAAATGTTCCATGCATTCGTATATTAGTATCATGTTTAGCAACATTAGAAAACTCCTTTCTTTTCTGAACAGTGAGCAAATCTGCATGGATGACTGATGAGGAATTTGGGAGAGAGATGGTTGCTGGTGTAAACCCTTGTGTGATTCGTCTTCTTCAAGTAAGTACCGAATGTATTCTTAATATTAGGCAATGTATCTATCTATTTTGTTGTCAATTGCCAAATATTTATATATTTCTTTGCATCAAATTATTCATTGATATCACAGGAGTTCCCACTGAAAAGTACTCTAGATACAGTTGTATACGGTGATCAGTCTAGTACAATAACGAAAGAACATTTGGAGACTAACCTTGGTGAGCTCACAGTAGAACAGGCGCTTAATGGAAAGAGATTATTTGTCTTAGATTACCATGACGCGTTCATGCCATTTCTGGAGAGGATAAACATAAATGCAAAGGCTTATGCCACTAGGACAATCTTGTTCTTGAAAGATGATGGAACTTTGAAGCCAATAGCCATTGAATTGAGTCTGCCACACTCAAATGGGGTTCAATATGGTGCTGAAAGCAAAGTATATTTGCCTGTAGAAGATGGCAGTGTCGAAAGTACTATTTGGCTATTGGCCAAGGCTCATGTGATTGTAAATGATTCATGCTATCATCAACTCATGAGCCATTGGTATGAAATTGAACTCTGCTAAATCATATCATATCTGAAAATAGATTTAGTATTATGCAATGTATGACATGATTATTAACAAAAAAATTATGGTGTTGCAGGTTGAATACTCATGCAGTGATTGAACCATTCATCATAGCAACAAACAGGCATCTAAGTGTGCTTCACCCGATTAATAAGCTTTTATATCCTCACTTCCGTGACACGATCAATATCAATGGACTTGCTCGACAATCTCTAATCAATGCCGATGGCATTATAGAGCAAACATTTCTGCCTGGACCAAATTCTGTTGAGATTTCTTCAACTGTTTACAAGAATTGGGTTTTCACTGATCAAGCATTACCAGCTGATCTTATCAAGAGGTATATATTAATGTACATTACTGTTGAAAAAACAAGGAGAAACTTCTTGATTGTTATTGTTAACAAATTGTTTGCTTGATTCAGAGGATTAGCTGTTGAGGACCCTTCTTCTCCCCATGGACTTCGTCTTGCGATAGAAGACTACCCTTATGCTGTTGACGGGCTAGAAATATGGGATGCTATCAAGGCATGGGTCGAAGATTACGTCTCGCTGTATTATCCAACTGATGAAGCAGTGCAAAAGGACACTGAAATACAACCTTGGTGGAAGGAAGCTGTAGAGAAGGGTCACGGTGACTTGAAGGACAAGCCATGGTGGCCTAAGATGCAAACTATTCAAGACTTGGTTCAATCTTGCTCCATTATCATATGGACTGCTTCTGCTCTTCATGCAGCTGTTAACTTTGGACAATATCCTTACGGAGGATATATCCTCAACCGTCCGACTCACAGCAGAAGACTCATCCCAGAGAAAGGAACTCCCGAATACGACGAGATGGAGAAAAGTCCTCAAAAGGCTTATCTGAAAACTATTACATCAAAATACCAGACTCTTATTGATCTCTCCGTGATTGAAATCCTGTCAAGGCACGCTTCTGATGAAGTGTACCTTGGCGAGAGGGATAGCAAGTATTGGACATCTGATTCAAGGGCGGTTCAAGCCTTCACAAAGTTTGGAACCAAACTAGCTGAAATTGAAGAGAAAATTCATAGCAGGAACAAAGATTCTAGCTTGAAAAACCGCTACGGGCCAGTGCAATTGCCCTACAGTTTGCTCGTTCGATCAAGTGAAGAAGGTTTAACCTTCAGAGGAATTCCCAACAGTATCTCTATTTGAAAACCACATGAGTTTGTGCTTTCCAATAAAATTGATGATGTGATGAATGTATGTTATTGATTATTGTCTGTGTGTACTACTGCCACTACTGTAAAAGTGTGCTCTCTTTGAAATATAATAAAATGTGTGTGAACTTTGCACACTATGTTTTCCACTTTCTTCTTTCAACAACACAATGCATTGTGATGACTATGATTATACCTTACAAATTTATTTACACATGACTCAAATAGTAGTTCCCTTGCAATTCTGTTAGCTTCTAGCTGGGTTTCTTTTTTCTCTTGCCACCTCCTAGTGCCATAATTTCAAAGGGTTTGTTATGCATTTCCTTGGCCATTGACGACTCAGCATTTGTGAGAACTCCCCTCACGTGCAAAATTAAAAGTACAAAAGTACTTACTTCTAAACAAAATCTTCAATTTCTGATGGATTTCCAAAAAATCATTTTTTCAAAAATATTTCATTTTCTTTTTGTTGCTAAAGAGGTCTACTACTTCACTCTACAAAGTTTTAACAAATCAAGATTCAAGTAAAATATCTTCCATCCACACCTTTAAGAAACATGTTAAGATTTGATAAGTTAACACAACAAGAATATTAAATCTCTTACTTAACATAACAACAACAAAGTCAATAAAATTAGAATTAAAAGATAGTGCATTGATAATGTAAAATAATTTTACAATAATTTTAGATACTTTAAAGCGTGTTTTTTGTGTTGTGGATAATGAAAGTAGAGATCATTCTTTTTTTAAATATTCGGTTGTGAAGATTATTTGGAGGGAGATTGCTAGTTGGATTGGTAAATCTTTGAGGGAAGAAGATGATTGTCTAGCAAATTTCATGGTTTGATACATTTTTTGTAAAAAAAAGAAAGTGAAAGAGAGCAAATTAGGTGTGGTTTGGTTAGCTACTACTTGGATCATTTAGTTGACTAGGAATGATATATGCTTTAGTAATGATTTGTGGAATATCAATGATATGGTGTGGAACATCAAGACGACGGTATGGAGATGGTCCTTTATAGAAGAAATTACCTATTCTAATTGCAACCTCTACGACTTTAACAAAGACCCTTTGTTAAGATTAATGTAGTGGGAATTGGTGTGTAATCCCTTCTTCTTTTTTGCCTCTCTTTTTGGTCGGGATAGTAACCCGTTTTGCTTTTGTGTAAAAAGGTTGGAGAACCTTAATTCTCCCTATCAATTAATTCTTGCTTACACAATTTTTTTTTTTTACAACATCATCCAATGAAAATTCATCATTTAGCTATGTCATATAACTCATTTAAAAATAACAATATGATTTGGCACTTAACATAATCGTGATTGATTGATTTTACACTGTCAATATATATCCTTTATTCTCATAAAATTATTAAATCTTTAATCTCTACAACAACAATATTAAATCTTTTATTTAACACAACAACAACAACAAAAACAAAAATAAATAAAATCCTTAAACATTTAATCTCAACAACAATAACTCCGATCGAGTTCCCTTTTTAAATTTTTGTTAGATTGTTGGTTATGCAACACTTCACTTTACAATACTTTTCCGGATTTATTTCTCGATGATCATTGCAAGGTGAAGGACATGGATTCTTGGAACGAGATACTTGGAGATGACATTCGCCTTTTTTGGTTCGGCCCATTACTCGGACAGCCTCGGTTCAACTTGAAGATTTGATGATTCTTCTCAATCCGGTTCAACCCAAATGATTGGAAAATGATGGGTTTGTTTGGTGGAGGCACGTTTCCGGTTTTACGGATAGTAATGTTTACGATATTATTTGTTTGGGTGCTTCCTCTATGCCTTTTTTGGATAATAATTTGGAGTTGCTTTTTCCCCGTCTTTGGAAGACCAAAGTTCCTTGTTGAATTCATATTTTTGGATGGAGATTGATTTGGAATAGACTTCCGACAAAGGTGGAATTGTCAAAATGTGGCATTTTGATCAATTCTAATGATTTGCTTTGTCCTATTTGTTTAGAGGTTGAAGAGGATTTAGATAATCTTTTCTATGATTATTCTTTTACAAATTTGCGGTGGAATAAAGTGCTTTTATGGCTAAGATTGATAGATGATTCTTTGGTTGATTCGATCTTGGGTCATCTTTGTTGGTTGGATGTTATTTGTAGAGCGGGTGAAATGATGGATTTGGGTTAAGCACCCCTAGTGCTTTATTAATCCAATTTTGCTTATAAAAAAACATTAAACAATTTACTTAACACAACAACAAAGTCAATAAAATTATTAAACCTTCGACCTCAACAACACAACAACAATATTAAACCTTTTTCTTAACACAACAATAACAACTAACACTGATAAGTTACATGCATGGAAAAAGAATTTACGTATCAAAAACATGATGAAGAATGCAAAAAATGAGTTTCATTTGAGTATAGATCGATTCTCCTATCGAGTTTTGTTCGAGATTCTTATGTTTGTTCATTACTTTCCTTGCTTTGTTCAAGTTAGAAAAGAAAAGATGGAGTTCTGAAACTCATTAATGAAAGAAATGGTGTTTTCAAGTTTAGTTTAGTGGAGAAATAGAGTTTAGTTTATGAAAGATGAAATTTTGAGGGAGATGATGAAATTCGTCTAGGACTATTCAGTTTTTGTTAATGAAAAAGTGACGGAAAGTAGATCGTTCTTTTCTAGAAAAAAATGGACAGGGTTTTTCTATCAATTGGGAGGACCAATCGAAGATATATCTATGACTTTTCTCATCGATTATTTATCCAACTGAGAGAATATATTATTTTCCTATATATAGAAAAAATGACTGAAAGTAGAGCGTTCTTTTCTAAAAAAAATGGACAAAATTTTCCTATCAATTAGGAGGCCCAATCGAAGATATATCTATGACTTTTCTCATCGATTATTTATCCAACTGAGAGAATATATTGTTTTAATTTTAATTAAAAAATTCAATTAATAAGATTTCTCATTGATACTGGCAAATTGAGAGAATAACTAATATTTTTTTAAAAATTAAATTAAAAATTATTGTTTTTCGAAAGTTAAAGCGTGTCTTTGTTTTACCTTCTATTGCTATCCCAATCAAGAGAATAAATTGTTTTAATTTTAACTTGAGAAAGAATAATGCTATTGAAATGATTTCTCATCGGTTTTTTTGACCAATCAAAAAAATATATAAATTTTTTTAAATGAAATTAAAAAGTGCAATTGCTACGACTCAAATCATCCTCTGAAGAATTTTTCTCAAAAATTGTTGGTCCAACCGAAGAGATAAATGACCTTTTTTATAATTAAAAATAACATAAGAACGCCTATTATAATAGATTTCACCTCGACCAAATATTCAACCGAGATAAGAAAATTTATTGTAATGTATGGGGGCAAAGCAGACCCACCAAATATATTATGAATCATCCAAAAAAGATGTTCTTTTATAAAAGAACATAAAAGTCCATCATTAATGCCCAACCACATGATCCAAAGTGCTCCTCTGAACATAAAAGGAGGACATAATGCAATAGTCTACTCCTGAGGTCATCTCTCAAAACTAATGCGCGTATTAATGATAGATCTAGAAGTTCCCATGATCTCAAATCATTACGAGGTCTATGAAGCACATTCAAATCTAATAGGAGCTCACTATTTGGTATGATCATTTAATCAATTCATCTGCTTGTCATCTCCACATATTTTACTTTGCTTTGACATTACGTTCACCCATTCTCTCACTCAAAGAAGGAGTCTACTTACGAGAAGAAGATGAGAAAATCAAAACACTACACCAATAACTCATGTGATTTTTTTTAAGCAAGTGAATTAATAAAAGAGAACTAAGAATTCTATAACTTGTTTATAAAATAAAGACGGGTTAAAAAGATCCGACAAAAAGAGAAATATTATCAATCAATTAGAACTAAAAGAGATATATTTGCTAATTTCATAGAACCTTAAATTAAGATTAATAATATCTCATATGCCAAACTATTTCCAAACTAAAATTTTTACATCCCAAACCGTATTATCCACATTACAACCACCATTCCTAAAACATATTTTGTCTCTCATCGTCCAAATGCACCAATCGTAGCAAGCCAAATGACACCCCATCTGCCCTCCCATACCTTCTTCCCTTTATAAAACCAAAACCACTACATAAAATTGGCGAGGCACTCATCAGCTACAACACTAGGCTTACGCACCCAAAAAATTATGTCCTTCCAAATACTCTTAACAATGTTACAATGAAAAAAAGAATGATCCCTACTTTCTACATGATTCCTACATAAAACACAATTAATAGATTCCAAAGGAAAAGTAATACCTCTAATCTTCAAAAGATCCTTAGTCGGAAGTCTATTAACAAAAAGCCGCCAACCAAAAGCCTTTATTTTAAAAGGAACCTTCAAATTCCAAATAATGCTCAAAGCCTCCTCATGATGATTACTATAGGACCGAAAGGAATGCGAAATTTAGCAAATCAATTATAGCACGACGAAATCGAATAAGTCTCGTGAGCCTCCAACGGCCAAAAGGCCTTGTCTCTCTCTGAACCACTCCAAGAAACCCCTTTGAGCAACAAAAAGAGAGACAATAAACTATTCCGAGCACCTGAAGCCAACAAAGAAACATCAATGCCCAAATTCCCCCAAAACCAAATCCCCTCTCTCCAACCACCCATCCCGGCCACCGCCTCATTTTTTAAAATAGACGCCAAAAGTAAAATCAGGAAATTCTCTTTTAGGTTAATATCCTCCAACCATCTAACCTCCCAAAAAGAGGTAGTAAAACCATTACCTAACGTAAATTTGCAAGTTTCCACAAAAGGATCAACACAAAAAGATGAACCAATACTAATTAAATCCCTCAACCATATAGAAGAAGATAGAGCATAATCAATCAATCTACAACTCCCACCAAAAACTTTCAAAGAAACATCTTCGTAGTGAGCCTTTAACAAAACGAATTATAAACTTTTACCCCCTTGCAAAATCCTCCACTTCCATTTATTAAGAAGGGCCAAATTGAAATCCAAAATACATTTTAACCCTAAATCTTCTTTGTCAATCGGAAGACAAACCTTTAAATAATATTTTTTAAAATGAATTTTATTTTAGATATGTGTGATACACTAAGATACCTTTTGAACAAATTATACAATAATTTTTTAATTTTTTGTGCAATAAATTTTGTTTAAAAAATATTAGGCAAAATATATAATAATTTTGTTTAATGAAGTTTATCTCAAATTCCTAAGAATCATTGAGGTATATTTTGGACAAAATTTGTTTGATATGCACTGATTGTGTTATTTTTTTAAATATTATTAATGTATTATAATCACTCAATTTTACTAATTTAAAAGAAATCAAAATTAAAATCAAATGTATTAAACATTTCAACAGTTATGATTAATTGTTTTTTTTGTTTTTTGTTTTTGTTTTTTATGAGTTCCGTCTAAATTACGAATGAAACTTATGACGTTTCTTGAATTATGTCTTCAATCCATGTGAAATTTTTAGCCATATTTTGGACAAAATATATAATAAAATGTTTTATTTTTGTGAATTTTGTCTTAAATCCGTGTGAATTTTGAGACATACTATTATGATATTTTATTTAATAATATTTGCCTTAAATCTGAGCAAACGTTTAAGGCCGATTTTGGATGAAATATATTTGAATTTTTTCATTTATTTAATAAGTTTCATCTCGAATTCATTTGAAATTTTGCAGTTAAAATAGTTTATTTTTGGTATAATATTTAGACAGACTTGAAATGATACACTTATTAATGGTATTTTTATTTATTAATTAATTAATACTTTCATCCCGTGCAATGCAGATGTTTAAACGAGATTTTATATTAAATTTAACGCCTAAATATGTATTCTGTTTTACTATATTAAAGATTCTGTCACGAGTTTCTCTAAAATTTTGGAATAATACATATGATATTGTGCACCTTTTATTTGTTGTTCCACTTTGTCTCAATTCTTTAATTTTGGGATGAATTTGAGATAGTGAATATATATGATGTGAATTTTCTTATTCATTAATCAAATTTAACTCAAATTTGTCTCAAAATTTGGGACGAATTTGAGAGAACATATATAATATTGTGTATGTTATCTAGAAAATTTGTTATGCATTTTTGAAAACGCCCTTATAAAATTAGAAGTGTATTTCTGGTGCATATCATTTTCTGAAATATTTATTATAAAATAAAAAATATATATTTGATTTTATACCAGAAGTATACATCTGGTTCTAGGAATGACAATTAGCAGAAAATTGAACAAAAGCAATAATGTTATCCAAAAAATGTAACAAATTACAGAAATTATAAATCGAACAAAAGACCAAAAATGTTATCCAAAATGCATTTCAATATAATGCTATCCAAAATACAAATTCGATACAATACAAAAACAAAAAACTAAAATCAAAATACAAGTGGATGATCAACCTAAACTACTGGGTATGACGGATGATGAGCCGACCCGTCACCCTGGAGGCGTCCCTCCGCTACCTCCTATATGACAGGGCACCCTGAACCTCCGCCATGATGGCCTCCAAAACTCATTTGACATCGGATCCGTCAGGAATAAGCTCTCTGTCAGTGTCATCCCTCACAAGCTCCATGATACGGCGACACCTAGGCAACACGTCATGAGCGTGATCTCTCCTCGCCTGCTCCTCCTCTAGGATCTCCTAATGAACTGGTCTGGATGGGTTCCTTGGAGCATCCTCTACTAGTATGAATGGGACACCCTAAAGAACCATATCATGTAACCGTACTTGTAACTCCAGTCGTTTGGAGCCACAGTACTCCTGACCTCATCAGGTACAAGATGATTCTCGAAATCATCAAACAAAGAATTCATTCCCTCATCTTCACTGTCAGAGGAGCACATACAGCAGGATCCCGAGGAATATTCTAGGTAAATCCGAACTGACGCATCACCCGATCAAGCATGTAAGAAGCAGTCTTGCGAGTCCCACATGTCAATCGACCTGTAAACAATGATACCTCATCAAATGGTATCGTCTCACGGTGGTCTGCGTAGGCATTGAAGTGAATGTCCTCATGCACTACCTGGTCCAGGTAAACCCAGAACGACAATATCGCCTGATTCCCTCTGAGCGGATCATATGCATAAGCACGCGACATGTTCTCAGTATAACCCTAAGCAAGTGACCATCATAAAATGCGAGGGAAGTGTTGTAGGGTTCATCCCTAAAATAACAAAATTAAATAGTTAGAATTACAATCAGAACAATTAAGAAAGGCCACTAAGAAAAAGAATTTATACAGTCATGAGTGACATGGTGTCGGTCATTTGATTCGTATTCTACTTAATCCCCTCATCCAACTTGCTATACAAATACACCAAGCAGGAAACCCCTAGTTCCACCCATTGATCGGCTTAAAATCACCAAAGTACCTGAGGTACATGATGTCAGTGTAAGTGGAACAGGTGTCCGCAAACATTTGTGTGCCAACAAGATACAAGAGGTATGCTCTCATGGCATAGCTCCAATAAAGGGTAACCTTCTCGGCATCACCGTCATCCGGGTCAAATATCTCAACCCTATAAGACGTAGAAGATCATCAAATCATGGCTCAGGAGGGGTAATAAGTCTGTTGATCTTTCTCCCATGGTTTATGACCTTCAGTGTATCGCAATCCTGCAAGAAAAAATTCATTGTTAGAATTCATAATAATATTCATAAGAAAATTCATAATTGTAATATAAATGTAAATTACATACCTCTCCATCTCATATATATCTAGCCATATGAGTGGGATAAAGAGGGAGCATATATAAGTCAAAAGGTCCCTCTTTAAATACCTGAGGGGCCTGGGATGCCACCGGTGCCTCCGATATCTCTGGTGCCACGGGTGTCTCGGGTGATGCGGGTGTAGCATCAGGTCTCACCTCAGATGGATGCGCCTGTCTACTAGATGAGGACACTGTCTCAAAAATCCTAGGTGGTGAAGATGTGAGACTGCGGGAGGACGGGGGCAACGAAGGATGGACTGGAGAATCCCGTCTGCTATGGGAGGAAGATGTAGAAGGAGTAGAATCAGAAGCAGTATAATGTGAAGGAGGATGTGTTGCCTAACTCCTCTCTCCCTGCATATAAGCATGTTGTGCAACCCTCTCATGCCTCAATCGCGATGGTCTCTCATCCATATCTAATGTAGAAGTAATAAAGAAATGTTAGCATATGGCCTAAAGTGAAAGAAAAAAAAAGACAAAAAAATGCAGACATAAACTATAACTTTACTTCCGAGTTTTTTCTTCCCCAAAACCGGAAGTATACTTTCAGTTTCCTTTGCGAAACAAAACAATGTAGTATAGCATCCCAAAACCCCAAATGTGTCAAAAAAAATGAATTGATCGTCAAATAAACTTTACAAATTGTGTTCTAATGACTCCTAATAATATAAACTAGATAAAGCAACAAATTTAAAACCCTATTTAACTAATTTGAATAGAAATTACATAAACTCTAAAAATATCTTAAATCACTTACTTGATTGATTGGTAGTGGTTGCTGCTTGCTTGATTCCAACAGATGTTATATTTATCCAATGCTTGATGATTTGTGTTGATTGTTTGAGAAAAAAATTGATTTTGGTGAGAAGGGTTGAAAAGAGAGTTTGAGAGAGTTTATGTTTGCTTTTGAAATAAGTTATTGTTATGGGAGAGGAAGAGTTTCTGGCGCCCTTAAGTGCGTCCAAGAACCAGAAATATACTTACGATTTGGAATCAGAGTTATACTTCTGGTTTACATCCAACCCTTTTCATCGTGATTTGCATAATATAGGGTGCGAACTAGAAGTATACTTTCGACTTTGAGCGGAATTTTAGAAAATTCGCGTGGTGCGTAAGAAGGTTATGGGGTGGAATAAGAAATTCAATTTTATGTCTCAAATTTTTCCAAAATTTTGGATCAAAATTGAGATATTATATAGTTTCTTTATATAATATAATTGTTATTTTTGAATTGTTATTTTCGTTGTTTTACAACTTCTTTTTGAAGATATAAATTTAACATATTTGTTAACTAAATTTGATATTGTTGAGATATTAAATGTAATATCAAGATATAATCCAAATAAATATATTGAAATATGATATATAATATAAAATATAATTCAAGTTTATAAGTCTAAATTCAATTAAGTCTGTATATTAATAGTTATAGTTTGTATTATTATTGTACAATTCAAGTTAATAATATAATCTTTATTTTCTTATTATTCTCAATTTCTCTCTTCATTAGAAGTGTCTCACGCACTAACAAATTTGTATCCAAAGCTTCTGGTTATTTTTCTTGATCGTGTTTTCAAGAACTTCACGTAAGAGATCGTGTTTCAAGGACGAGTGAATCAACCGTTGCGAAGATGGTTAGTGATAAGGGCTTTCCTAATTTCTTCTAATGCTTGGCGGTAATAATTGGATTCGATAGAAAAAGAAGATGCAATCCTTGTTTGACTTGCAAGATATCCTAGAAGTGGTTACCTACGGTTCATACGCTACCTGCAGATGTAACCGAAGCACATAAAATTGCCCGCAGTGAACTCAAGAAGAAATATTGCAAGGCTGTTTATTACATTCAAAATGTAGTCGATGTTTCTAACTTCGACAAAATCTCTCATTTTGAAATAACGAAGGAGGAATGAGATATTTTGATCAAGTATTACGAAGGAGGTGAGAATGTCAAGTTCATCAAGTTGCAGACCTTGTGTCGACAATATGAATTATTGTCGATGGGAGAAGACAAAAAAGTTACAGAAAATGTGTTAAAGGTCCATAAACTCGTCCATATCATGAAGGATTGTGGTGAAACCATAATTGCTAATATGATATTTGAGAAGGTAATGTGAACTTTAACCTCTTGGATCACATTATCATATTTATTCAAGAATCCAGTCAACGTGAAACCGTAAGATTAGAAGATTTGCGTTAGTTCCTTGGTTTCATGATTGACTAAATTTTTCTAAAACATTCTAAAACATGGTTCTACCATTTTTAAGCAAGATGTTTTAACATATACATCGACTGTCATAATAATTTTTCTCTTATGAGTTTTTCAGTCAGATGTCGAAGCCAATGTTGTGATATTCTGGTTTGGTGCAACAGGTGTTGCTATTAGATATCTATTGACATATTTAACTTGATTTGATAAGATAAATTTGAATATTCCTCATCATTATGCACAGGTCAAGGAGATTATTTAGAAACAAAATTTCAGATTTGATTTGTTTCATAAAAAAGATCTTTGAGACTTTTTAGGAAACACTTATGAGATTTGTTTATATTTTTGTGGAGAAGATTCTGCAGTGGTTTTTCAACTAAAGATTGAATTTGATTAAGATTCCAAGTCAGTCCAAGCCCAACTGCAAAATCTATATAAGGAGATGTCCAAGACATAGTTTTTAAGAAGTATAGTTTATTGTAAAACTTTATGAAAATAAGAGTTTAGGGTTTGATAGTTTCTTAGGTTCTCCTTGTGTTTATTTGTACGTCCTTATGTATCTTTTAATGCATTTGAGTTGACTTATTATTACTTATTTATCAATTTATTGTTCTTCTCTAAGCTTTTAAGCAAAGAGTTGAGTATTGTTCTCAGTGAAGCTTTTAAGAAAACTAAGTATTTGTAATTTGGAAGTATGTTATTCCTTTTTGGTTTCTTGAGATTGCCACTAGGACTGGGGTAGGTCTTTTATCACTGCGGTGATTGGAAGTGAGATAGATATTTCTCATATCTAGGAGGTTCTTAGGTATAAGTTGCACTGGATAGGGATAAGTAAGAAGTGTAAATACAGACTGCTTAGCTTCGAATTGATACTACTGATAGTGGATTTCCTTCTTGGATTTGTAGCCCCTAGAGTAGGTGAGTTGTACCAAACTGGATTAACAATTCTTTGTGTTCTTTTATCTTTTTCACATTTAAATTCTACATAGTTTTAGTTTGGTAAAAGTTCTATTTTTTTTCCAGAAGATGTTATAACATCTGTTGTGATATTGTGCGTTGTTGAGACATCAGTCTTAACATATGATATTGTGCGTTTCAGAATTTCAATTTGGTTGGTTCGTTAGAAGAACATGACATTAGAATTTTCGAAAGGAAAAGAGTTCAAGACTCGATACAAGCTCTGCAACCTCAGTCGTGGAAAAATAATTGTGGTTTTAAAAAATTCAAAGGCAAACTCGATAAGACTCATGAAAAGAAATCTTGGTCAAACCCTCACAAGCATCAGGTCGAAGATAGAACTTCTGAATATTTGAAAAGAGGATGACGAACCTATCGAAATGGCAAAGAAGATAAGAAATTTATGCAGTGTTATAACTGTGAAAAGTGGGGTCATTTGACCAAGAATTGTTGGTATAGGAAAGACAATAGATCGACAAGCAAGGACGAAGGAGCGAACCTTGCACGCCAAGATTTAGATGATTCTGAAAGTGGTATGGTGGTTATGGTTGGAATCAAAGATAACCATATCAAATCCAACATTTAGTTCAAGAAATCTAGCTGCTCAAATCACATGACTGATCGAAATGAGTGGTTGGTAGACTTCGACAAATCAAAGAAGATCAAGGGAAAACTTGTTGATAATAGTTTGTTGCAAGCAGATGGTATTAGCAACATAGTTTTTCGAATGAGTAATGGAGGGAAAGTTATGATCAAAGATGTACTATATGTACCTGGAATAAAATACAACTTATTAAGTGTTGACAACTAGTAAAAAAAAGTTTCTCATTTGTTATGAAAGACGAAGCCTTAAAATTGTTCGACACCCAGAACAATCTGGTCTTAAAATCTCCTCTGTTGAAGTACATGGAATTTAAGACTATGACCAATTCAATTGAAATACAATGTCTAAAAAATATTTTTGACCTGAAAGATAGTTTATTGTGGCATTTAAGGTTTAAACATTTGAATTTTCAATCACTCAATCAGATGATTACACAACATATGGTATCTGGTATCCCAAGTCTTGAGATGCCTTACAAACTCTATGAAGGTTGTTTAGTCAGAAAGTAATATAGAAATTCCTTCACTTGACTATGCCAATGAGATCATCCTGCATACTCGAAGTTGTACATTCATATGTATGTGGTCCATTCGAAGAACATATCATTGGTGGAAACAAATATTTTGTTTCTTTGTCGATGATTATAATCCAAAGTTGTGGATCTATATGATAAAGATAAATGAGGAAGTGTTCGAAATCTTTAAGATATTCATGAAGGAAAATCGCCTCTTAAAATTGCAGCGGAAATTCGATTTTCCTTTGTGATCCTTACGAATGGACATGGTCAGTGATAGAGAATTTTTACCTCTTGTGGTGATTCGGATTTACTGTGATCACGAACGTTGATGAAGAACAACGTCTACTCGATCCCACCGCCCGATCACGATGCTAGCGCTCACGAACGGAAACTTTGAGTGAGAGAGTGAACGGAATCTCGGCAGGATTCGGACCGAATTTTCATCAAGTGTTAAGCTTCATCACAAGGGTCCTATTTATAAGACCACAAGTGTGGGCTACAAGCTTAAAAGCCCAACAAAGGTAAGCTAAAAGCCCAATAAAGCACACGAAAATCATACATTATGATGTATCGTGTATTAAGCATGTGGTACCTTACCATATTCCGTATTCCACTCCGTATTCCATTTAAGTACACCGTACCCTACGATGTTCCTTATTTTCACTATCTCTTATTAATCGTCCTATGTGTGTGACCAGAGGTTTCGCGACGTTGGCAATTATATTAAATCATATTTAACATAATAAGCGATGAGCGGTATCTAGCAACACATCATCTACCAAGTCACGAAAATGTCATGCGATCGACAAATCCTTTCCGTGATAATACTTGTGTGTATAATTACCCTTTTGCCCTTATGTCTATATTGAACACAAGGCATATACCGTGTCATCCTTGTCGATTCAATATTGGGCCCTCGACATTTATCCGTTATGCGGGATGGGCAAATTCCATCTAGGTCACTCATGTCCCTCAAGATGCTTTGTGAAGTACCCATCAACCTTTATGATCATCCGATTGACAACGTTTGATCAGAATAAAGCACTTGACTCTACATCTAGGGTCCATAGTGGTTTCAGTCGAAGGGTGGTATGCACCACTTATCACCATGAGAATAACTTATGACACTTTGCATAACATTCTATGTAGTACTCATGCGGGTCAATCCAAGATAAATATTACTCCTAATATTTATACCTATGTCAAGACTTGATAACTCCTTATCCATGATCCACGAGATGCGATCATCAGTCTATCTTCATAATAATCTTAATGCTTTAATGTTATCCCACTTCACAATAAAGCTCGATTATGGATACTTTAAGAATAGTGTCCTTATGTTTAATAGATCTCATGATTAAGTCACACTTAACATGGCATTAAACAAACTAACTATTCTAGGGACTTTATTATTTCCAAAAAGAAAACATAATAAAGAAAAGCCTTTTATTATTTAATAAATAATTCGATACAAGTACCAAAAGGTATTGGCCTCTAGGGCTTACACCAACAATTCAAGATACTTGTCAAAAACCAGAGTGAGAAGAGAATCAAAGTTCTGCGAACAAATGGAGGTTGCGAATACACATCCAAGATGTTCAAAGATTTTTGCGCAGAATATGGTGTAAATCATGAGGTTACTTCTCCTGATACTCCTCAACATATGGAATTGTAGAAAGAAGAAACATAATTATATTGGATATGGCGAAATGAATGCTAAAGCAGAAGAATTTGCCAAAATCTTTATGAGGTGAAGTTGGTTCAACTGCAGTTTATATCTTGAAACAGGTGCCATACCAAGATATTGAAGAACAAGGTTCTTAAAGAAGTGTGGAGTGGCAAACGACCATTAGTAAGTCATTTGAAGGTGTTTGGCCCTATGTGTTACAAGTTTGTTCCTGATGCAAGAAGAAGGAAGCTTGATGGTATGAGTGAACCTATTATTTTGGTAGGATATCTTAAGACTGGTGCATATTTAATCCAATTAATGAGAAGATTGTGTTGAGTCGAGACATTCTGATTAATGAAAATTCTTCCTAGTATTGCAATTCTAATGATGCAATTAACAAGCCACTGATTCACTATGATTTCAACGAAGAAACTGACGAAGTCAAAGTTAAAGAAATTGAAAATATTCAATTCGAAATCAAAGCAGTTGGAGACATTCCTGACAATTATGAAGTCAAAGAGGGTGTAGATACAAGCCAAAGACCTCAATGAACTAGAGTTCTTCCAACAAGACTCCATGATTATGAAGTGACATGTGGTGATGAAGTAACACCAAATGGAAAATTAGTTCATTTTGCTTCACTTGCAGGTGATAAACCAATCAACTATAGTGATGCTTTGAATATTAAGCAATGGAAGTTTGCTACGGTCGAAGAATTAGAAGCAATAGAAATAAACAACACATGAGAGTTAGTCAAATTGCCATCACATATAAAAGCTATTGAAGTAAAGTGGGTGTTCAAGTTGAAAGACAATGTTCATGGGTCGATAGAAAGACTTAAAGCAAGATTAGTAGCTAGAGTTTTTCTTCAAAGAGCATGACTCAACTACTCTGAATGACTTGCTCGAGTAGTAAGATTGGAGACTGTTCGACTAGTGGTAACATTGGCATGCAACCAAGGCTGGTCGATATTTCATTTAGATGTGAAATCAATATTTTTGAATGGCCCTTTAGACGAAGTGGTCTACGTAACACCATCTCCAGGGTTTGTGATTCATAAGGAAGCGAGTAAAGTATATAAGTTGCACAAAGCACTATAGCCTCAAGCAGGAACTTAGGACATGGAACAAGAAGATCGACACATACTTAGTTGAATTAGGATTTGTAAAATGCAAGTCTGAGTATGATGTCTATGTTAAGGTTGTAGCATAAGATATAATAACCATATGCTTATATGTATAGGTGTTATACCCCAAAATTTTCCCTCCCACTTCTCAAGACAATTCACATATCCATACTCAAGGATTTCACAAGGGTTGACCAGACAAACTCTCTTCTAAGCAATCAACCCAAACTAGGGTTTGGCCATTCTCAAGTCAAGGTGGGCATCCAATGCTTCAAGTGGTCATCATACCTCATCATATGCTTCAAAGAATTACCATGTCAAGTTTCAAGCCTTACAAGTTCATATTGCTCATTCAATTGCTCAAATGGTTGAAAATCAGCTGTATTGGACAAAAAGTCAACTATGGTCAACATACAGTCAAACTTCATAATTTTTGGTCAACACCAATATTTTGAAGTAACATTCATCATTTGGTCAAGGGTTAATCATGATTCATCAAGAAAAGTCAAGATTTGGTCAAAAGTCAAAGTTTCTAAATTAGGGTTTTTCAGACAAAAGTCAATAGAACTTTGACCAAGCATAACTTTCACATACTTTATCAGAAATTTTTCCAACAAATCTCATTTTGAAGAGAATTCAATTCTCTACAACTTCATGTCCCACAAGCTTGGGCAGAAAATGCTTCATTTGGAAGTTATGGATCAAAACATTACAGGTTTTTTTTTAAAGTCAACAAAAAGTTAACTTTTTGCAAAGAAGTGTTCATGAGCATGGAAACCTCAATAAAGATGAAACCAAAAGGGCTGTTTAGAAGACATCTTGAGCTTTCTAAAAAGTCCCAGAACACCCAAAATTTTTGAAAATTGAGCAAGATACAAATTGTGCAAGTTGAGCATTTTTGAGGGGGTGCATAAAGAGAAATACATTGCAAAAGCCAAAAATTTCCAAATGGGCCAATGATTTTATGATTTAAATTTGATCATAAGTTTATCCATGATCACCATACAACATGCCATGTCCTTTGCCTTATTTATTTATTTATTTATTTTTGAATTTAATAACTTAAATTCAAATTTATTTAAATAAAATACAAAAATAAAAGATAAGGCAAGATTGGTTGGATATTTGCATGGCTTGGGGTCCAAGATAGCTCATTACAAGCTGTCAATTTCGTTCAAGAAGATTGATGGAAAATTGAGCAAATTTGGAAAGATTTTGTGAAATTTTTCAAATCAAATATTCTCCATTCAAGGAGAATATTTTCTCTTAATGCCTTGACCTAATTCCATTCCTCTATAAATACTTGGCTCTCTTACAAGTTCAGGAGGCTTTTTGGACAACACTTACACGTGCTTCTAGCCTCTCTCAAACCCTAGAAATTTCACAAATTTCTTGCAAAAGTTGGCAAATCGTGTTTGGTCTTCCAGCCAGTTTCAAGTAATTCCAAGCACTCCAACGTGTTCCAGAAGTATTGTAGGGCAAGTACATGTCCAGAAACATGGCCATAACACGTTGAATCATGCCATATAAATACCTCTGTTTGCATATTTTTCATTAATTTGCATTCTACTTCTTATTGTGTTTTAATTGAAACTAACCATTTTAATGTGTTCCTGAGGTTTATTAGAGCAGGTTAGATCAATCGTAGTAAGCTTTCCATGGCTTAATCGTGAAACACCATTGTTAGGGTTCATGAACTGAGCAGCTTCGTATCTACCGTTAGAGTTCGTTTCAAGACAAACAAACACCACCGTTAGATTCGTAGCATCCTAATTATTGGGTCTGGGTTATTCTTGTTTGTGTTTTTATGTGTTTTTTCAAGTTTTTAGCATTTGAGCACGATCAGAGAAGATGACCGGAGCACTGCTCCGGTGCTTCTGATTCAGAGGTTTCTAACCCTTACCTATTTATGGGTTCAGAAGGATGAATGGATGTATCACCGCACCAGCGGTTCACCTTGCGTGCACTATGTCATTCTCTCTATCAGGTCGTGGGTTCAAACCCCACCTTTTGCAATATTTTTCTTTTTGTCTTGCAGGTTCCTTGAATTGCCAGAAGTTATGCCCCAGAAGCTCTAGCTTCTGGATCCTTTCCTGTCAGAAGTGCCAACTTCTGGGGATCATAAGCATCAAGTTCCAGCTTCTGATCCTCCAGCGCAGAAACCCCAGAAGTTCCAACTTCTGGGTACCTCCAGCAGCGAAAACCCCACAAGTTCCAACTTCTGGGTACCTCCAGCGCAGAAACCCCAGAAGTTCCAACTTCTGGGTGCCTCCAGCAAAGGAATTCCTAGAAGCTCCAGCTTCTGGGGTGACTTCTTTCAGAAGCGCTTCAGCATTCTTTTTTACACCTTTTCCAAACTAACCTTATTTTCTTATTTTCACATTATTTTCTTTTTCTAATTTAATTTCTTTTCAAATATTTTTCTAACACATTAAAAAATCACAAAAAATATTTTCTTTTTGCATTTAGGTCAGAAAAATGCTTATTTAATTTTTAACATAAAAAAATAAATATTTTGCATGCATATTTTAATTAATTGTTAATTAATCAAAAAATTAACTTTTAATTGTTTTTCTATACTAAAATCAATCCAGAAAATTCCCAAAAATTATTTTCTCATCTAGCTAGGTTTACTAACCCTTAAAACTTTTTCCTAACTCAAAAATCTTTTCCACTAACATGTTTTTCTCTTATTCACGATTCAATTCTTTTTCCGATTATTGTATCTGCTTCCAGGTTGTAATAGTTAGGATTATTTTCTCGCATTTTCTTTTTCACTATTATGTAGCTGCTCATGGGATGTAATAGTTTAATTAGGTTTTAATTTCCGCACTCCTCAATGATGTATCTGCCCCAAAGCCATGTAATAGCGTAGGATTTACTTTCCACACCTATAAACTGTTAGTAACTAGGCGTGTATGGCAAGATAAAATCAACATAGCTAACTTTAATCACAAGATAAATTATCTGAATTCAACACACTCTCTTCACGCATGCACCCCCTAGGATATTCTCTCTCGTTGCCTTTCGAGTAAATGGTCAAGTCCCTCGAACGTAGAGGTATCTTAGCACCGTTGCCTACAAACATATCATCATAGTCCCTTCGAATCAAAGATCATAGTCCCTCGATGTTGCCTACGAATATATGATCTAGTCCCTCGATTGTTGCCTACGAAAAGTGATGTTCGTCCCTATGAATGTGCTAGGATACTCCTACAAGTTGTCTTCTATGACCATCTGATGTCCCTTCGAATGTCCCTTTACATACCTATAAAGTTTCAGATTAATCTATAATGGTTTACTATACGATCAAGATATCCAAAAATTAACGTCAAAATGAAATTTCATATAACGTTAATTTTGATGTAGTTCATTGACATAGTAACTCATTATAGATTAATCCAACGGTCGATTTTAAAAAATATTAATTCGAAGTAATATTTTTGAGCGAGTGTAACTCATGGTGTAACTCTTCGAGTGTAATTTGATCCCTCCTCTATATTGGTAGGTTGAAAATTTAATAATGGTTGTGATATTTACAAAGATGGTGAAGTCAAATCTATTAAAAATCATTAAAAATTATTGAAATCAAATTAACTGATAATAAATATTTAAGTTTAGATATACTATTCATTTTTTTTCTTTCAAACTTCAAACTTTAAGTTTTATAAAAATAATAAAACAACAACTCCAAAACAAATAAACTTATCCAAAATAAATATAAGATACAAATCAAATTTATAATTTTTGTAACTATTTATTAAATTATCTATGATATTTTTGTTTTTCCTATTTTAAAAGAAAGATAATATATCTTCTAAAATTATAAATCCTACAAATATTAAAACAAAATAAATAATATTGCTTTTTTTATAATAAATGATAGCATACAAAATATTTTAATTATATAAATGTGTTTATGATACAATAGTATTAGTATATAGTATTGTTAGAACATAGTTTGGTTCTACACCAATCTTAGAAGTTTGGATGATAACAAATACTATTGATGACAATTATGTTCTGACCCTAATAAATAAATATAGAATTATGTTCTGACCTGATAAATAAATATGATAAATAAATATTTTGTATGAAACATTGTTCTCTCTTAATTTTGTTTAATAAAATATGCAGACGAAGTTCTGACCTTGAAAAGAAAAGAAGAACAAGTTATGGTTGTGCTGATAGCAGAAGAAGCTACTGATGGATATATATATCAAGATTTTGATCTATACAGAAGTTCTGATACAATAGATATATGTTTGGAGACGTTCTAAGAGAAGTTCTGATAAATTTCTAAAAAGCACCATGCTGCTCTACAAACTCTGATACCTATGGCTGCGTTGTTCTGATGCTTTACTAAAGATTTGAAGCAACTGATTTTCAACAGGAACAATCATCATTCCATATATAGAATGCTTGAAATATTGTGTACAAAAAATAACCATACATTCTAAATAAATTAAATAAACTTCAATATTAATACCATTGATGAAAAAAATTTACTTTAAGAAAATAAAATATATTATAACATAAAAGTTAATAAGTTTATTAAATAATGATAAGTTGAAAATTTTATATTGGTTGTGATATATTTACAAAGATGATGAAATCAAGTCCTTTAAAACCATTAAAAAATAATTAAAATTAAATTAACTATTAATAAATATTAGATCAGCGACAAAATCTATTTATAATTATATTTATTGATATTTAGAAAATTGAATAATTGCATAAATATTTTTTTAAATAATGTTAGAACAAATATAATTTTTACATATTGAAAATTATATGATTGGTCCAAATATTTGTTCATATTGAAAAATTATATTTATTCTCCAAATAAAAAAAAGTGGTCATCAATACTAAATAAGGAAAATCTATATTTGTAAAATTAAATCTAGAGAAATTATATATAGTGATAGGTAAATAAGGAAAATCTATATATCAGGGAGTTATTTTTTACTACTTTTCCAAATACAAAAAATTTACTACTACTCAAAGTACTATACAATATTTTGAGATTGAGACATAACATTATATTTTCAAAGTACTATACAATATTTTGAGATTGAGACATAATATTATATTTTCAAATGTTTAACTTATATTGACAAAAAAATATATTTCTCTTAAAGAAATAAAATTTTTTTTACGTAATTTATTTTTATATAAATACTAATAGGATGAGACATAAAATAATATGTAAATACTAATAAAATGAGACATAAAATAATATAAGTGAAATACATTAAAATTTTAAGATTATGAAAGATAATGTATTATGTTATAAAAATTGGTAAAATTATAAAGTATATTATTGTGATCTAGAATAAATACATAAGGAATGTATGAATTAAATAATATAAAAATTTTATGATAATGTAAAATATTCTTAATTATTTTATAAACACAAAAACAAAGCTAATATATAATTATTGTTTCAAACATGAAAATTATACTTATTTAAAATTTTAATAAATTTTATTTTCTCCTAATATGAAAATTTGCAACAGGGAAAATGAAATTATTTATAAAAAATTAAATAATAGCGGAAACAAGTTTACTATTGATTTTTTTTATAAAATAATATCAAAACAAAAATTATATTATTTATTTATTTTTTAATTATTTATTATTATAAAGCATGTCTTTATAGTTTATAGAACAACTCTTTCTTTTTATTTTGTATTAGCTACATTTTTTAATATGGATAAAACTAATAAATAAATTTATAATTTAACACAAAAAAAATATTCATCTTGATCATTTATAAACTAGAAGATTTCTACGTGTTGATATAATAATTTGTAGAAACAAAAATGAGTTACGATAACTTTTATAAACAAGAATAAGTTACAAATATTTGTATAAACGAAAAAAATTCAACTATTGATGCAATTGTTTTTAAGTTAAAATATTTTTATAAATTGTCACAGTTTCAGGACACTTATAAACGGAAAAAGTCTAGATATTGATATGATTACATTTATAAACGAAAGTAAGTTACAATAATTTTTAGAAACGTGAATAAATTAGAAATATTTTTATAGGTGGAAAAAACTCATGATTATATACTATAAGTATATGAATGTTAACCATAGTATGAATGAAATAGATTCCCGAATATATGTTAACATATCTATGAAATTTAAGATTTTAACTGTTCATTTTAATTTACATCTTTTAAATCTTTCTTTTGCTACTGTTTTATATAATTTAAGTTACAGAATTGATTGCACGGTTTATTATAAGTACGGATCAATGCTTAAAATTGGTGCATATTATTAACCTATATTTTGTAATTATATAAATATTAACTAATTGAATTATGAATTCAAACTTTATAAACGAGTGTTTAGTATATGTTTAATTACTTTTGTTTTTAATTTTTATAAATAAAATTTTAATAATATAGTTTATGATTCGTTTAAATAAAGAAGAAAAATATCACATAATTATTTTAATCTTTAAAAATGTTTTAAAAAGAAAAATTTCTTGTTAGATACAATTATTTTTATAAACTGAAATAACTTACTAATGATATTTTCACTTCAAAAAAAATTAAAATGTTAAAAAAATTAATATAGGGAGACCAAAAATGCATTTAAGCCAAAATACTATAGATAAGGTGTAATTTATATGTCAAAACGGAATGTCAGCGGTATACTCTTCATTTTAATATCAATCTCTAAAAGTATTTTGTTGTTGATTATATAATTGAATTAGAGAATCGGCTATACAAGTTTATTATAATTATAAATGAATGTTTAAAAGTTGGTGCGTTATTAACCTATATTTATAATTATGTGAATGTCAATCAATTAAAAAATGAATTTATATTATATTGTATATCTTAATAAAATATATTTTTATATGTTTATCAAATTTATGTATCATATATTCTTGTTTCATATCTTCTACATATTTTCAATATTACATAACATTAATATTTGGATATCACTAGTAATGTTAAAAAAATCATATATTCAAAACAAACTACTTTAATATTCTAAAACTTTATAAAAACATAATTGTATTCTTTAAACAGTCCTTCGTAACAACCTGTTTCTCATAAAAATAAAAGAGGTTATGGAAAAATAAAGTTACATTAATTTATAATATTATAGGTATAATATAATATCGTAGCCATGCCAAACATTACTCCTCATTTTTAGAGAATTTATTTTTTCACCTAGTAGATTTCTTTTAGGTTTTTAATAAAAAATTCAAATTACATCACAATTGTATTTACGAAATCACTTCTCAATAAATTTCGTAGGTGCATTTGCAAAAAAACTATTTTTTTTATTATATATTTAAAGGTTGTTTTGTATTTGCACATGCGAAACCTGTTGAGAGAAGATTTTGCAAGTACACTTGCGAAATTTTCTCTATTTGTGTTATTTTTGTTTAAAACTACATCAATTCCACTATTTCATAATCAGATAAATTTTTTACTATTTTTTCAAAAATATAAAATGAATATTGTTTACGATTTTTTTACGATTTTGCCTCAGCTCATCAAGAGAGATCTGAGTAGCAGATTAACCAGCCTTGAGGACGGGCAGGGCCAACCCAATATATATTGAGACCTAAGACAAATTTTATAAAAAAATATTTATTAATAGTAATAAAAATATGTAAATAATATTTTTATTTAAAAATTAGTTTTATGTTTTTTTATATGCAAAACGATTGATTAAATTATTATAATTAATCTCGTTTAATATTTTATTTTCAACCGTCAAAAAAATTAATTCATTTAAATATTTGTTGAGATATTGTTAAACAAAATTTTATTAATTTTAATTTTAAAAAACTTCTTTCTATATACGCAACCGTCATAAAAGAAATTGTTAACATTATTTTATAAATGATATAAATATTTTAAAAAAATAAAGTCCTTTCATATAATTTAACTTATTATGAATAATTGGATGATTTGTTTCTCAATAACTTCATTCCTTATTTAATCAATTTGTATTATTATAATGTTTGTATGATGTCTTATAAATACAACCTATTTTATTGTATACGATTACAATGAATGAAATAATACATAATCTTTCTATCTTTATTTCTTTCCTGAAGAACTTATCCCCGAAGGATAATCAAATAAATTATTTATAAAATTTAATTTCTGAAGAACTTATCAAGCTATCCATGAAGGATAAGAAAATAAATTATTTATATAGTTCCTGAAAAACCTATCAAGCTATCCATGAAAGATAGGAAAATAAATTATTTATATAGTTCCTAGAAGAACTATCAACCTAACCAGAAGGTTGCATCTATTATGTTCAAAAGAATTAGATCTATAATATTAATGAATTTTAGAAAAATTTCATCAATTATGTTAAAAATTAGCAAAAAGATTGTATCAATAATATTTCCAATTCGAAAAAGATTGAAAGAATAATATTGAATATCTCAGAAGGATTTCATAAATATTTTTTGTTATATCGATCTAAAAATTTGTAATATTCTCATAAAATAATTGTTATCCAGAAGAATGACACAAATAATTTTAACTCATTTAAAATGATGTTTATAAATTTTTTTTTTTAACACATGGATAATCATCCTAGAAGTATGATTATAATTTTTAGATTATAATTTTTAGCTAATAATTTTAGCGCATCACAGAAGGATGATTATATTTATTTTAGATTATTATTTATAAATGTTTATATTATTCTAAAAAAAAATTCTCTAAAATTTGGTTGTCCTAACAATGAGTGTTTATTTAGAAAGTTATTATTTTGTTGAATGTAAATATGAAACATGTTTCTGTTAGCAATTTGATGAATTTATTTGGTGATTTTGAAAAGACAATTATTCTAAAATAAATAAAAAATTTAAAATATAGGTTTATCAATTAAAATTTTAAAATATAGGTTTATCAATTAAAATTTTAAAATTAAAATTTTGTTATAATAGAAAGTTTTGTGAGTATAAAATGTATTAATATCTAATTTTAATGTGAGTAGAATATATATTATTATGGGGTGTGCATATAATATTTATATTGTCAAAAACTATATATACATAAGATTCAAGATATTTTATTTTATTATTAAATATAACTTAACTAATTTATTTATAATAAATTAATTGACTTATATTAGATGGAGAATTAAATATGATATGATTTTGTATTGATGTATATATTTTTGGACAATTTATAAAATCATAAAATATTTATGAGATATCATCAATTATTATATATGATAATTTTGGATTAATCATTATATTAGAATGATTTGATAATATTAATGAAATTGATCTTATTAATATATATATATATTTATGTGCATTGAATTAGTATACTCGTGATTTGAAATCATTTAATTGAAAGGTTGGTGTTTAATTTATTTAAAAAAATTTGTAAAATATTTTATGATGATAAAATTAATACAATAGTGATAATTGAATATACATTCAATAAAAATAAATAAATATATAGTTTATTTATTTATTTATTTTTTATCCGATATAAGTTGTCGCTCGAAAATCATTTATAATTTGTGAATTATTTGTTTATCTAGATAGAAAAATTGATCGCCTTATCAGAGTTGGAAGTGTCAAGAAATATAATTTAAGGAAATTTCATTTTAGCTATTATAATAAGTCTTTATGGATGTTTTGAAATTTATTTTTATGGATGTTTTAAAATTTATTTTCTAATAACAATAATGTGTGTTTGCTTCTTGTTCAAACTCTACATTATTATTTTTAGAAGAATAAATGTCGGCACTTGCGCCACTAATAAAGATATTTGCCTCGCTGATAGTGCAACTACTCTTTCAATTTTCAAAGATAAAAAAGATATTTCTCTTACATAGTAAAGCAAAATACTGATGTTAGCACTATATCTGGTACCTCAAAAATAATTGAAGGCTCCGGAAGAGCCAGTGTATTGTAACAATATTACACATTGAGAATGCGCTATATTCCTCTAAATCTAATAGAAATTTATTATGTTTCAAAGATGTTCGCCTAAATGGCTACCTTATTGAAACAAAAGATGATGAAGGTATTGAATATCTTTATATTACACAACAAAATTTGGACAGAAAATGTGTAATGGAAAAGCTACCGGCTTTTTCCTCGAACTTGTTCTACACTTATATTAGTACAATTGAAGCACGTACCATTGTAAACAAGAAATTTACAAATAATAATAAATTTGTAAATTGACATGACCAGTTGGGCCATCCTGGTTATGTAATGATGCGAAAAATAATTGAAAATTCATGCGGTCATCAATTAATGAGTCAGGAAATTATTAAATCAAATAAGTTCTCATGCAACTCGTGCTCGCAAGGGAAGATGATGATTCGGCCATCACCAACAAAAATTGGAAATGAATCTATCAGTTTTTTAGAGCGTATACATGGTGATATTTCTGGGCCAATACACCCATCATGTGGGCCATTTAGATATTTTATGGTTTTAGTTGATGCATAAACTAGATGGTCACATGTTTGTTTATTTTTAACTCGTGACCAAGCATTTGCAAGATTGTTAGCTCAACTAATTCGTATAAGAGCTCTATTCCCTGATTATCCTATAAAGAAAATGATGTCTTGATGTATGCCTATTGGAATTGACATTGAACATACAATAGGACATGTTCATACACAAAATAGACTTGCAAAATCATTTATCAAACGCATAAAATTAATTGCAAGACCACTTATTATGAGATGCAAACTCCCAGTTTCTGCTTGGGGACATGCAATTTTGCATGTTGCAACATTGATCAGCATCAGGCCAACGAGTTATTATACCTCTTCCCCTTTAGAATAATGTTTTAGTAAAGAACCTAATATTTCCCATCTAAGAATTTTTGGATGTGCGGTGTATGTGCCAATTTCTCTACCACAACACACTAAGATGGGTCCTCAAAGGAGGATTGAAATATATGTTGGATATGAATCTCCGTCTATTATAAAATACCTTGAACCAACAACCAAAGATTTATTCACTGCTCGTTTTGCTGATTGTCATTTTGATGAATCAAATTTTCCAGCATTAGCGGGAGAGAATAAGAAGATGGAAAAAGAGACCAGTTGGAATGAATTATCATTATCTGATCTTGATCCTCGAACAAAACAATGTGAACTACAAGTTCAAAAGATAATTCACTTGCAAAGCTTAGCAAATCAACTACCAAATGCATGAACTGATCCAAAAGTTGTGACTAAATTATATATACCAGCTGCAAATGCTCCAATAAAAATGGATATCCATGTTGGACAATCCAATAAGTCTCAACCACGCCTGAAGCGTGGCAGACCAATCGGCTCCAAAGATAAAAGTTCTCGAACAAAAAAAGGAGCTAAGAATAAAGATGGCCCAAGTGAAGATATAAAAAATCTTAAAGAATCTTCAAACATAATAAACATTTCATCTCAAGAAGAGATTGATCAGGTACCTAAAACTCATGAAAATAAAGAGATCTCGATAAATTATGTCCAAAATGAAATACAACAGAACTGACACAAAGTCGACATTGATGATATTTTTCGTACAATATAGCCCTAAATGTGATAAATGAAAAAGGGGATCATGAACCAACGTCTTTTAAAAATTATAGACAAAGTGAGAATTGGCCAAAATAGAAAGATGAAACTGAAGCAGAATTAAACTCACTCTAAAAAAGACAAGTTTTTGGACCTGTAGTCCAAACACCTCAAGGTGTGAAGCCAGTTGGTTCCAAATAGGTTTTCGCGCGAAAGCGAAATGAAAATAATGAAATTTTGAGATACAAAGCTCGACTTGTCGCTCAAGGATTTTTGCAAAGACCTAGAATTGATTTTGATGAGACATACTCAACTATAATGAATGCAAGCAATTTTCGATATTTAATAAGCCCTATAGCACATGAAGGGCTTAATTTACACCTGATGAATGTTGAAACAACTTATTTGTATGGTTCACTTGATAGTGAAATTTACATGAAACTCCCTGAAGAGTTCAATGTACCAAATTCATATAATTTCGAATCTCGAGAAATCTACTCTATAAAATTGAACAAATCTCTATATGAACTGAAACAATCTGGACGCATGTGGTATAATCGTCTTAGTGTATATTTTCTTAGAGAGGGATATACAAATAACTCCATTTGTCCTTGTATTTTTATAAAAAGATCAGGAAAAGAAATTACAATAATAGCTGTCTATGTTGATGACATAAATATTATTGGAACTCCTGAAGAGCTTCCAAAAGCTATGAAATGCTTAAAGAAAGAGTTTGAGATGAAGGACCTAGGAAAGACAAAATTATGTCTAGGCTTACAAATTGAGCATTTGGGCAAAGGAATATTTGTACATCAAGAAGGCTATATAGAAAAGATGTTCAAACGCTTTTATATGGAAAAATGTTACCTGTTGTCTACTCCAATGGTTGTTTGATCATTAAATGTAGAGAAACATCCTTTTAGGCCTCGAGAAAAAGATGAATAATTGCTTGGTCCTGAAGTACCATATCTTAGTGCGATTGAAGCACTGATGTATCTTGCTAATTATACATGTCCTGATATATCATTTGCGGTCAATCTATTAGCAAGATACAGTTCTCCACCTACACGAAGACATTGGAACGAAGTCAAACATATGCTTTGTTATCTTAAAGGTACAATAGACATGAGTCTATTTTATACAAAAGTACCCAAACTCGAATTAACAAGTTATGCAGATGCAAATTACTTGTCAGATCCTCACAATGGTAGATCACTAATAGGTTATTTGTTTACATGTGGTGGTACAACTATTACATGGAGATTAGTGAAATAAACAATAGCAACAACTTCATCTAATCATCCAGAACTTTTAGCACTACATGAGGCAAGTCGAGAATGTGTCTAGTTGAGATCCTTAATCCAACACATACAAAATACTTGTGATTTGTCTTCAGCAAAAATAAATTCAACGACCATATACGAAGATAATACTGCATACATCACTCAATTGAAAGATGGTTATATTAAAGGAGACCGAACAAAACATATATCTCCAAAGTTCTTTTTTACTCATGATCTTCAAAAGAACGACGATATAAACATCCAACAAATTCGTTCATGTGACAATCTTGCAGACCTTTTCACAAAGTCACTCCAAAGTAGAACTTTTAGTCAACTAGTACAAATGATTGACCTTCATCCTCAAAGAAATAATCGTTCAGTTGAAGGGGAGAAATAAATTTATTTTAAAAGGATATTGTACTATTTTCCCTTCAATAGATTTTTTTCCCACTGAGTTTTTTAGTTAAGTTTTAACGAGACATATCCAAAACAAACATACAAGGGAGAATGTTATGAATAATTAGATGATTTATCTCCAATAACTTCATTCCTTATTTAAACAATTTATATTTATTATATTATTTGTATGATGTCCTATAAATATGACTTATTTCATTGTATACGATTACATCGAATGAAATAATACAAAATCATTATATCTTTCTCTCTTCCCTTTATTTCTTATTTCTTTGTATTTTATAACAGTTAATTAATTGATAAAAAATGAAATATAAGATTAGAATGTATTTCTCTTAATGTCTCACATTCTAAAAATTATATTAATTAGTGTATTATTTTGCTATTTTTATTATTATTCTTAAAAAATTTAGGTCTATTTACTATTATATTTGAATGACCTAGCTCAAAATAGTTTCATATATTAAATAAAATAAAAATTGAGTGAAGCATTATTTAGTCTATTACTTTCCTGTTTTAAAATGAGCGTCGTTTAAGATTTTTGCACACAGATTAAAAAATATAATAATTTTATTAAATTAGTTTTATTAATGTATTACAATTAGTGTAAAGTATAATAATAATATAACACAATTGAAAAATGGTAATTATTTCTGCATTGAAAAGTGAGAATGATATTAATTTTGAAATAAATTTTAATAGCTAAAATGACACTTATTTTAAAATGGAGGGAGTTTATATACGTTTAGAATGAATTTTAATTTTTTTTATAAATTTGTTGGAAATAATTTTATTAAATTATTTATGTCAACGAATTATATCTTCATATACATTAACGGTTTACATAAAGAGAATGAGGTATTTGTTGTACGGGTACCTCATATAATGGATATAAGAGATTTATATAAATATATAAATTAATAATATAAAATAATACAGTTAATGAATAGGATATTTAAATAACTGGATGATATAAAAATACTAGTAAGAGAAATAATTATATATTACCTAAAACAAAGATAACTACTAGTACAACTTAGGGATGCAATAGACAGCATATTTAAATATTTATTATCACTTTATTGAAAAGGGTTAAAATAATAGTAATGCTATTAATAATAATGAAATGGTATTGGACTATGTTTTTTCCAAACTGTTAATGAAAGAAGATATAAAAGAAATTTAAGTTAGAGGCGCTAGGCAATGGCCTAGGTTGCCAACATTTAGGGTCCGACCTAAGGGACGGAATTAGATATAAAAGGAGCAATTGAATGTAGTTTTTGGTTTTGTACTTATGAGTTGTTTGCATCAGACGTCTATCTCTCGTACGTATAAGCATAAGTTAAAGTGACAGAAGAGTTTGAAGTGCTTTAGGGGAAGAGGTACCGAATATATTTCAATATTGTTATGATCGTATTGTTATGTTATATTTTTGAAGAAAATCGTAAAAAAATTGTTCGATTATGAAATAGTAGAATTAATATAGTTTTAAATAAAAATGACACAAATATAAAAAGTTTCACAAATACACCTGTAAAGTCATCTCTTAAAAGATTTCGCTGTGCATATGCGAAACATCTTTTAAATATGTAAAAAAATAATAACTTCCCAGGTGCAATTGTGAAATTGCTGAGAAATAACTTTATAAATATACTAATAATATTTTTGAGCTTACAGTGTGAAAACGATCATTACTGTGTAAAGAGATTTTTTTTTTAATGTATAACGGAAGTTGAATTTAGTATCTATAGACCATGTATTCTTTTTTATAAAACATAGACCATCTACATGGGTTGTCATTGATAGGAATCTTATTTTAAAATGTGAGCATTAATTTGCATATTAAAACCTTACACGTATTGCTCATTATCCAGCACCTCGTTCTCCACAAGCCATTTTTTTATGAACCAACGAATAAATTAAATGAGAAACAGCCATCAAATCAAAATATAACTAGCTCTATGTTTAAAAAATGCAAATGTTAATTAATTTTAGACAAAAATTAAGGATAATAAAATAAAGGGAGAATTTCTTCATCCACCTAATGAGTTTCTCATACATCCTAAAAAATAAAAAATATCTTTCATAAATTAATTTACGAATTCTTTCAATATCTCAATTTTATTAGGATTTAATTTTTAAAGATATTTTGGGTAATAAGTTTAACGTAATTTATTAGACAATGTAATTTATTATACAATGAAAAAATATCAAAATGTGAAATATGATTTTACATGTAATGTTGGTTCAGATTTATCTGTATAATTATATACCATTTTATTATACAACAAACAAAAATCATATAATAAAATATTTTTTATAGTAACTTTTTATCACAGAAGATTTTATATATAATGTTAGTTATAATTTATTATACTGTGGAAAAATATTATATTATGGAATATGTTTATAGTAATTTTTTATGACAATTCGTTTAGTTTTATTATACATTGTAAAAATATCATATAATGGTTTACATGTAATGTTAGTTCTAATTTATTATACTGTGTAAAAATATCATATTATGGAATATATTTATAGTAATTTTTTATGACAGTTTGTTCAGTTTTACGCAGACTTCGCAAGTTAACTTGCGAATTCCCCAAATAAGATGAATTTATAAGTTAACTTGTGAATTTACCTTATTTTTTTAAAAATCGTGGATTATTTCGTAAGTTAAATTACGAATTCACCTTATTTAGGAAATTCGTAAGTTAACTTACGAAACTGAGAGATATTTTTAGTTTTTCACCGAGGATGAAGAAGAACTCCACTATATGGGAGAAGAAATTCCCAATAAAGAAGCTGATCTAAACCAAAACAAATAAAAATAGAGAACGATATGTGAGCCGATGGAAAAAAAGGTTAAAACTTAAATTAAATTTAACACATATTTATTTATTTTTAATTATTTGTAATCCATTATACTCTGTTTTTACATTTTTTTAAACATTGACAATTAGGTGATTCAATAATACTATTTTATTTTTTGATTTATTTTAATTTTTTAATTAAAGTATAGCTATACATACATATATCTTCAAATTTTAAAAATTAAAAAACAGTTTTACAAAATCAAATCAAATAGGTCTTATCTCCTCCGAGAATTGACAAAGTGATATCGCTTTTAAAATGTTGTAAAAGATAGAAAAATGATAACATTTTTCAAAAATAAAATGGTTATGTTAAAATTGTTATATTATAAATGAATAAGTTGAAAAAAAAAGTTATATTTAACAAAAAAAACTTGTTAAGAAGGTAGATGTGTCGATTTATTTTTTAAGTATTGGATTGAGGGTCATATTTTGTTTGAAAATAACTATTTCACGTATAGCGAGAAAGATATTTCTAAAGAGGTACAGTGTGAAAAGGTCGATTATTGAAGTTCATCAATAATCTGAGATATATATGGGGAGCTACCCCAGTGTCTAAAGCTAATAAGAATATTTAAATCGTTTCATTGACATCCAACTATTGGTAAAAGCCCATTCCCGAGAAGAGAGAAGAACCATTTTATTAAGCTTTGAACTTTTTGAGTTTTATGGTATTTTTACCGTGAATACTTTTTATGTATATGTTTTACTCCTTATCGTTGAGAGTGCGTGAGTAATGAAAAATAGTTCAAACTCCTAAGGCGGGAGTATGTCCAATAATAAATAATGTTGTTGCAGAAAACCTGCTGATTTCCTCAAATGCCACTGGTTGATATGGCCACCCCTTACTGATGGGATCCGACACCCACTATTTTGAGGATTGCCAACCCTCTCCTTTGGATGAGGACTCCGCTTACTTGGCTGAACTTTCTGGGATTGTTTTAGAGGAGGAAATGGGAAAATTGACCAGATATGCTCAGTGCACTTCAACTTCTATGGCCTCTAGTGGATCTGGTTATTGAGAGGATTTCTAGTCCGATTAGAACCATTTTGAAAAACAACAGATGCATGAAAATATTTGTGACTTGAGGCTTCAGCAGGATAGGCACCTAAATGAAGAAAATAAGCTTCCACTTCTCTCTTTGGGGGGAAGAATGCTTCGCTTCCCTTTATGTTAGTTGGTCCTTTTTTCGACCAAGTAGCTACGTTAGTGAGGATTGTGGAGATGAATATTAACCTCAGTATGTTCTTCGAAGTAGTGTAGGGGATTCTCACAAGGAATTAGAGCTCTGGTGCTATCAGAATACTTCGTTAACCCAACAACTAGTTGGTTGTATGAGTTTGATCCTTGAGTTGGTCTCACAGTCATTTGAAAATGGTTTGGATCAAGTAGAGTATTTTCACCCTTTAACACTTTCAAGGGAGAAAATACGACAAAATCAATTTTTTTATGGGAAGATCATTTCTCCGCGGAAGTAGGCCTGACGGGGTCCTAATTAAATATGTCAGGGCCCCTAAAAATATTCGACCCTGCAATTTTAGTCCCTCTAAAATTTTCATGTGAAGAAAGGTCCTCTTAAAAATTTGAAAAATTTTTAATTTTAGTTTTTAGTCCCTGCTATTTTCTAAAATTTTGAAAACTATTTATTTACCCTTAAATTTTTAAATTTTTGAATAATTTTTTTCCGAACATGTTAAGAATACTATAAAATATTTCCTTATCAAAATATAATGATAAAAGTAATGAAAATCTCGACTTAAAAATCAAATTTGAGTTCCTTTTTCTTCGAGGAACTTTTTATAACATTCTATACATGTCTGCAAAATAATCATTCAAAAATACACATTGGTTTAGTAACATGGATTAAAACTACGTGCATAATAATTTTGTAGGGACCAAAATATGCCCTTTTTTTTATAAGGACCAAAAACCAAATTTGATAATTTATGAGGATCAAAATCATATTTAACCCTATATTTTTTGGTATTACTTATGTGATAGTATTTCATCGAGCGGAATACCTTTTGAATTTAAGAGGTCTTCCCTCTGAGTTAATTGAACGTTTTTATTTTTTGGCGTTTGCCTTTATTCTTAGTACATAACGCAGGGTCTTAGTGAACTTGGGAAGTCTTCCCTCGAAGCTAATTAGACGTTATTACGATAATGAAATGGGTTATATAAATTTAATACGTTTTTTAATACATGTTTTAGAGGCATCATGCATGATCACGAGTGCTTAGCTCCAAATCTTTATGAACTTACAAAGTATTCCCTCGAAGTTTATTGGATGTTGTTTGAACAAGTTTGATTCTACAACTATCCTTGAGTTTTGATGATAACAAAACATAATATATATATATATATATATATATATATATATATATATATAACTATTTTGTACTCTAATTATTTTATTAAGTGTGCAGATCATAGAAAACGGGTTATGACTCTGAGGAAGTCAACTCTGGATGATCCATACTCTGAACTATAGACACACTCTAAACCAAAGGAATAAATAAGGCTTATTTTAAATAAAAGTCAAGCATATGAATTACCAAGTCAACATTTCTGCAAGAATCTATCAAGAGTGACTCTAATAAAGAATCTAATAATGCAAGCCTCTGAAATCTCAAGACTCTGAACTCTATGGACTTTGAAGTCTCATTATCACCAAGTTATGAAGACATACTTTAAAATCTATTCAAGTTTCATCAACTTAAATATGAAGCCCGTGACTAGAAGTTAATGACTAAAACAAGAATACGTTGAAATAGTATAATCAGTACAAAATGAAATATCATTTCCACCACCCTGCAAATCAGGAAAAAAAGGAATGTACTAATGTACCAATATGTTTCCTCTCATTGCATCCTTTCACCCATTGTATGCTGCAAGCGCCACTCTACTATTGTAAAGATAATTGCCTTCATACAACTATGATATTGAGGTTATTCTAATTCTATCCTCCAACAAATCTATTCATCATATACATAAAGAGATTTTGGAAGTTTGGAAAAATACACAAGAATGAACGAAACAAAAGAAGTGATTCACACTAAGAAAAATATCACGTTCCTTATTTTAGAAAATTTTCTTGAATATATTTCTTACGTGTAATATTTGATTCTATTTTGTATCTACTTATTTTATAAGCAACTTTGTAAACACAATATTGTATTCTTAACATTTGGTAAAATACCTTGAGAGACTAGGTTATAGCCAGGATTCTCAAGAAGTCTTTGACAGGTTGTCATTGAGTTTGTAATCAAGTCTTTGATTAGTGGATTAAGTCCTAAATGATAAGGAAAAATCACTCCGGAGGGTGGAATGGATGTAGTTTAGACAACAACGAACCAACATAAAAATATTTGCGCCTTTTATCTTTGTTGAATCTCTGTTGTTTGAGTTCTTGGGTAGAGAAATTATTTAATCTTGAAACCTAATTCAAACTCCCTTTCTCGTGTTTCTTGAACCTTCAATTAGAATCAGAGCTCTGATTTTGGTAATGATTATTTTATATCAAACACTTACTGTGTTAGTAAAAGATATGTTTTTTGAGCTCTTTATAGAATTTACCACCAATGAAAAAGATCACTACACTGCTAAACCTCCAGTCTTTGATGGACACAAGTTTGATTATTGGATAAAATTGAAGGCTTATTCCTTTGTTATGACACATACTTGTGGGATATGCTCATAGATGACTACACATATCCACTAGATACAAATGGTGCTAAGTTGGAAAGAAGTAATATCAGTGACCAACAAAATAAAGATAACAAAAAATCATCACAGATCAAGAAACATCCTGCTAAACACTATCTCATACACTGAGTATGAAAAGATAAAAAATAAAAACTCAAAAAAGTCTATATTTTATTATCTTAGAATGACTCATAGAGGAAATAAACAAGTAAAAAAATCAAGGTTTTGGCCTTGATTCAAAAGTATGAAGCCTACAAATTAGAAGATGATACTTTTTTTGAGGAAATGTTCTTAAGGTTGCAAACACTTGTAGGTAGCTTAAAACTTTTAAACGAAGGCTACACTAATGCACATCACATGAAGAAGATCATCATAAGCTTACTAAAGAAGTGGAGAAATTATGAACAATACAACTCTGGAAGAACTTATAATTTCTTTAAGAAGTCATGAGATAGAGCTGGAAGAGGATGGACCTTAAAGAAAAGGAAAAATTTTAGCTCTTAAATCTAAAGGCAAGACAGAAAGGTGAATGCCTTTTAAGGTGAAGAAGAAGAATAATTTGAAGAATATTATGATGATGAAGACGAGCTTTCTATGATTTCCATAAGATTCAATCAACTATTGAGGAAGATACAAAAGCATCCCATAGGAAACAGAAGAATAAGTTGACACTTTGAATTAACATCTGGACAAAAGAAGTCTGGTGCTTTCAAAGATGTCATATGTTTCGAGTTCAAGGAGCCAGACCACTACATGAATGAATGTCCTAAGCTAAAGAAAGAAAATCCTAAGAAAATTATCTTTAAAGATAATAAAAAGGTTATGATGGATACATGAGACAACTCTTAATCTTCAGAAGATGATCATGAAGAAGAGCAAGCCAACATGACGTTGATGACAAGCACATAAGTATCTGACTATGAAGTAGGATCAAAATTAGAAACAAAATTAGAATCATACATTGAAGAGTTTTTTCTCATCTAACTTACCCTGAACTTGAATTAGCTTTAGTTGAAATTCTTGAAAACAGTCAGAGACTTTAGAAAAGAAATAAGAGTCTAAAACAAATTCATGTAGTCAATTATGAAGCCTATAGTGAATTGATAAAAGAAAATTCCATTTAAAAAAAAATTAATAGTTTTGAAAAAGAAAACTGTTCTCTCAAAAGCAAGAGTGAAAACTAGAAAAATAAATTCTTTTAGAAGCTCCCATAAACTCTGAGTGTGTTTCTAAGAAATATGAAAAATATTTTCAAACATTCTAGCAAGAAACGTAGATAGAAGCAAGATGATTTCCATGATCTATGGAGCGATTCAAAATGGGAGACAAGGAATTGGTTATATTAAACCAAGAAACTAAATGCTTGTCCCTAAACCAAAATAAATGGTGATGAAACCAAAAGCTTTGTATTCTCATTTCACATTTGGACACACTCACATGATAATTATTCTGCACATAAACCGTAGGTTGAAAAAAACTCTAGGAGAACTAACAAAAAAGGACCCAAAAAGATATGGGTACCTAAAGACAAATAGTCTATGTTTCAGATATCCGTATCAGCCAAGTTCAGACACCAATCTTGATACCTGGACTCTGGATTTTCATGTCATATAACGAGAAGAATGAATATGTTCAAAGATCTAGAACTTAATCATGGAGGCTCTGTTGGTTTCAGAGCCAAACAAAAGGGCAAAATAATTGGCTCCACAACTATTTCTAATGAATCTCTCCCTTTTATTAATAATATTTTATTAGTTAAAATATTAATGCATAACCTTTTGAACATAAGTCAATTAAGTGACAATGATTATGATATTATTTTTGATCAAAATTCATGCAAGGCTTTTAGTTAAAATATGGCTATGTACTCTTCAATGGCATGAGGAAAAACAACATTTACAAAATTAGACTTTCAGATCTAGAAAATCAAAATGCCAAATGTCTCATGTTTGTGAACAAAGAACAATGGACTTGACATAGACGGTTAATACATTTTAGCATGAGAAGAATCTCAAAGCTAAACAAGCTGGAATTAATCAGAGGCCTTCCAAATCTAAAGTTTGCTTTAGATGCTTTCATGAGGCATGTCAGAAAGACAAGTTTTCAAAAACTTCTTTCAGAGCTAAAAATATTGTTTCAACCTTTAAGCCTCTAGAGCTTTTGCATATTGATTTATTTGATCCTGTGAAAACAACCTGGTTAGTGGAAAAAATATGGATTAGTCATTGTAGATGAGTATAATAGATGAACTTGGGTAAAGTTCCTAAAACACAAGGATGAGTCACATTATGTGTTTGCTACTTTATGCTCCAAAGTACAAAATGAAAACGATTTTAAAATCGTTAAAGTAAGAAGTGATCAAGGTGGCGAATTTGAAAACAAAAACTTTGAATTTTTTATATGAAAATGGCATTTCCCATGATTTTTATTGCCCTAGAATTCTTCAACATGATGGAGTTGTAGAAAAGAAAAATTGTACTTTGCAAGAAATGGCCAGAATTATTATCAATGAAACTAATATGGAAAAGATACTCTTTTTGGCTCTATATGTTAACATCAAGGATCATTTTGGTCTCTTAACTTAAAAAATATTCATATTTGTCCCTTAACTTTTCAAAACGCTTTATTTTAGTTCTTTTTGTCTAATTAGCGATGGAAAAACTCAGAAATCGGATTGATGATCTATGATTGATGATTCATCTCCATCGAAGTCTACCACTTTAGTTGTAATGTTATTTACATTCTCTTGCGTCTATGTTGTTATGATCTTTGTAAAACGGAGTGACAAGTTCCCTTAAGTTAGAATTTTGAGATGTATTTGTCTTAGAATTTTTTGAAAAATGTAATCACTGAGTTTTGTGTATATAATTGTGAAACTAATCATCATTCCATAAAGATTGTTCTTAATTGGCTTTTTATTCATCTTTAAGTGAGTAAGTTGATTCCAATATGTCAAATAATGCTAAATGTGACATGTGAAATTCTCTCCTAATTTATTGTTTTTTATAAGCAATGAGATTCATTAAAAAGAGTATAATGGGTACTCGTCCGATAGAATTGCATCATCTAGAGTTAAGAAAATATACGGGCTAATGGCTCCAAAGGGTAAAATTACAAGCGATATCAGTAGGAGAACCTATTACATTCCACATCCAAGAAAATAATTTTATTCTATGCAATACTTCTCCAATTTGAAATCATTTTTCCTTGAATTGGACGTCATTTCTGTAACATTACAATTCTACCCGACAAATATTAAATCATAGTAATAAAATTTCTTCAAAACAATTGGAATGCTACAATTCAACTTAAAACCAACAGCCTTTATCACAGATATATAACACTTTAAATTCCGATGAATCGAAACAACATTATTTACTCTTTAGAATAAACGACTTTATTAGTTACGCAGCGAAATCATAAAATTCAACATGAATGACATAACATCTTTATCCAACTTAGAACAATTTAGAAGAAACAAATACTTTCATCTAATCAACATGATATTCAACAACAGAATCAAAAAACAATAAAATAACTAGCGTTCATCCCCGAGTGTTACGTATCATAGCTACGACACTGGATCGAACTAATGAAGGTAAACAACCTTCATCCTGGATTACCTGCACGTTATCCATGTAGAGGCAACATCACAATAGAAGGGGTGAGATATCTAACAATATAATTGAGCGTATGATAAATAGTATACTAGAACCATCTCAAGTAAAATCACCACTTTACAACCTACAGACAACATTTATCACAACGAAATTCTCCACACAATATAACAACTAGTTCACAGCTTTTAGATAATACCAGTCACAACTCACAAGAAGTCAACTATATAAAGAAACAACTAATACATCATCACTAGAACTCAAGGATGCGACATAAAATACGACTCAATAACAATGCACATGCACGTGGTACCATTGGAGTAGAACTCCCAACGTAAAAACCGGAGCAGAACTCCCAACGTAATAATCTGCCAATATCTGAGGCATCAACAAGGCATAAGCCTTCATCATCAACGTGTTGCTACACAAGGCCATCGTAAACAAAGCAAAGCTCCCAACATAATATTTTTTCCAATCCAGACCAACGTGTTTTTATGCAATGTATGCGACAACGTAATGCAACTCAACAACAACAACAAAAACATCAAATCAACATCAACTTCATCATAATTTCAACACTGGCTATAAGCCTGCAACATAATAATAATTCAACAAATGTTGGCACTAGGCCTGCAACTTAACAACAATTATACAACGTTGGCATAAGCCTACAACTTATCAATAATTTATTAACAACAAATACTACAATGTTGGCGTAGGCCTACAACATAATAATCACAATTCAACGGAAGGAACACAACACAATTTACCACCTGCAAATTCATAATTTACGGCAAGTATATAACACACCGAATAAACCAGAATAAGCTACAAACAAACCACGTAATTATTCAAACTATTTTTTGACTATTTCCAGTTAATTAATTATCGACTAAAAATTTGATTAACTTAATTCTACGAAGATATTTTACTGATAATCATTGTACTGCTAACTTGTTTTATACCGTCATTTATTTTATGAAATTTTTTTGTCATTCACTACTACTCCTACTGCTACTTAATTATGTAACTATACTGCTATTAAAATAATATCATTCCTACTGTCAAATTTGTCATCATGCTAATTAACTGGACTAAAGCACTAAAATTAACCCTACAACTCATTTAATTATTTTTGTTACTAAACTATTTTCCACTGTAATGTATATATAATATAATTATCCTGTAGTAACCTTGTGCTGTTACTAAACTATATCATTAATTTTTATTTATACAATGTATTAACCTGTGATATTTATATGGGATATAATATATAAACAGACAAGTATTATAATTCTTAAGCATATAGATTGAAGGATAGTAATGAAACAACCATAAAAAATCATGCATGTTCCCTGCAAAGGTGTGTCCTTCGGAACACCTCCCTTTTCCATCTTATGTGTCGTTCGACACTTAGCATCATGCCCCTCAGCATAGGCTTCTTTTTTCTGTGCCGTTCGGCACACTCCCTGTGTCGTTCGGTACGCGGATTCTCCACGCAGTTTCCAATTTTCTCTTCTGTTTAAATCCAAGGCTCAGATAATTCTCATCGTTTAATAGTTTTCCGCCACAATCACATGATATATACCACAACATATTAATTATATTAATTACAGGATAATTTCTCAACATCAAATTCACCGATTAATCACTGTAATTTATTAGAACAACTAACAGTGGAACATCACCACAAACAACAACAATTACACACAAAAATATCTTTTTCTACCGATTAATCCCCGCATACAATTCATCATATCCCCAATTATAAGGTCAGAACCCCACCCTTACCTTGGATTGAAGGTCGCTCTACGGTGCTCCAATCGAATCCTAGCTTTGGCTCTTTTTCTGCAACTCTCTCACGGCTAATTCTCCAAAACTTTTCTTCTTCTTCTTTTCCACTTCCACGTAGAACAAAATTCTCCAAGGTTTTGTCTTCTCCAAAACCCTTGTTTTTCCTCTTCCTTGCTACTTCTCTCTCGTACTGCTACTTTCTAAAGTTTCTCTAAAATAACCTAGTTTCTCTCTTTTTATTTTAATTAACCTATAATAATATTATTTCTCTTAGCGGACTTAAATATCTTAACACCCCACCTATTACTACATCTATCAGCAAAATAAGCCCAACACAAATATTCTACTAACATTCTACAATTCTAATATTATTAATCAACTAATATTATTATTACTAATATTAAATCAACTTAATTAATCAACTAACAACTTAAATAAACATTTCACAAAACCATTATCCAAAAAATATTCGAAAATATTTAATTAAATAAATAATTAAATATCAGGCGTTACAATTCCTAGTATTCCATAGTGCCCACCCAGTGGCCAACCATATCAACAACCTCTTCCTTACAAGAATCCTCCCTCTCAGGACTTTATTAAAGCATAACATATGTTCCATCACCCCTGATATATTACCCATAACCACCCCTAACCAAGTTTTTATTTCATGCGACACCAATTTTGTAACCTTACAGCTAACTAATAGGTGTTCTAAAGATTCAGGCCATAAAGAGTAAAAAACACAAACCTTTTCGCTATTTTCCGTTATGATCCCCCTACTGGCTAAGTGATCTTTTGTTGCCATTTTGTCTCTGATACATCTCAAACCAATAAATTGCAACGTTGACGGAACTTTTGATTTCTAGATGATATAGTATCCAATTTGTGTACTGACATGGCCAACGAGAGCCCACTGCATGCATACTCCCCATAGCCAGACTTTGCAGAATACCTCCCATATAAGCTTTTGAACCATTTGAATTTGTCTTCCGAACCAACTTGAGGGTAGATTTCGCACAGAATTGTCGTAATTGCATCCATCTGTTCATTTTCCAAAATCGAAAGAACTTGTTGTTCTAGCAGCAACTTCCAGACCCAACAACCCTCAACCCAATAACCCATTTCTTCCACTGCTGCATTTTCTTACTTGATAAGCAGAAGAAATGCTAATTTTAATGGAATGCCCCCTAACCAGTTATTCAGCCAGAATCTTATCAAACTCCCTCACCCAACCGACACGCAATACCCTTTATGAAACAATCTAACTCCGCGCCTTCTAACTCTGCATAAACCATGTCCCTCCACCATAGCAACAAGTGTTTTAAAACATCACTTGGAACCCCCTCCCCCAAAACCGCTACTTCCAAGCTGCCATATCTAAACTCCAATAAAGGCCTCCATACAGCCTCCTTATCCACTAAAAATCTCCATTTCCATTTAGATATCATTGACAAATTGAAACTTTTCAAACATCTGATACCTAAACCCCTTTATTATTTGTTATAATGTTGCTAGACATTGAATATTCGTTGTTTGTGATGAGGGAAATTTATGGTAGATAAAACCTTCAACAAATATTAACAATGCGAGACTGTTGGAAATATGTCTTAAAACCTTTGTTGATAAAGAGAAAAAAATATATTTCGAGATTGCCAAAAATCAGGAAGCCGAAAAATATCAGATTTGATCGGTTCGGTTCATTGATCCATTCATTAATGTTAGAATATTTTATATTAAATTGGTAATCATATAAGTTAATATAAAAAGGATATTATAAAATATTTATAATATTCTAAAAGATATTATAAAATATATATTTATAATATTCTGAGAGATATTATAAGATATATATTTATAATAGTCTAACAGATATTATAGGATATTTATAATGTTTGAGGAGATATGATTTGTTATGGATTTGTTGGATTTTGGCTATTATAAATATGTATCTCTTCTGTTATTGCAAGTGTGACAATCTTAGAGCTTGCACCAAAAGGGAGAATAAGGGTTTGAAGGCATTGAATAGGGTTTCGATTATTCTCAAAGAAAATCTTAGAAGACAGAGATTTTGAAAACCTTTGGGATTACCTAAGGTGGGGTTACCTAAGGTTATTGAGAATTGAAAAACACTGGTTTAGTGGGTTTGAGTTATTCATATATTGAAGGTTGAAGGGGGTTGAGAAACACTTGGGTTTAAAAAAAACATGCTTGTAAATTGAGAATTATATACGTAATGAGTGTTGCAACTTTAAATAATTATAAAATCATTTTTATTTTATTTTGATTGTCATGTTTTATTATTAATTATATTTAATTTAGATATTTAATTTTAAGTTGCTAAAATTGTGAATTTATAAAATGAAAGATACATTAAATATAAAAATAAAATGCATGTTTGAAATTGAGAATGATACCCGTAATTAATTTTGCAAATTTAAATAATTATAAAATGATTTTTGTCTTATATGTATTATCATGTCTTTTTAGTAGTTATTTTTAATTTAAATATTTAATTTTAAGTAAAGTTGTGAATTTATAAAATAAAAATTTATTTTTAATTATTATAAGATAAAATTTTATTAGCTTTATAAATTTATATCTATTTTTGTCAAACTTCAGTCATCTAATGAATAAAGATGACTGAAGTTTATTTAATTATTTTAATATAATTATTTTAAATTTATTAATTAGTTTGTAGAACTTTATTTAATTTTATTGTTGATATCAATTGGAATATGAGTTTTTATTTTTTAAATATTGTTTTACTATTTTTATTGCACTATCTATGATCACTATATAAACGAGAAAAAAAGATAAAATTTAATTGACTTTGATAATATATATTTATGAAAAAATATATATTTATCTAAGTCAATAGATAATTGATAGGTTAATATATTTTTGTCTATAACTACATTGAGATTAAAATATTTATTTTAAGTATTAATTTTTTTTATAATTTTAAAGAAAACATTATTCAAATTTTAGTGTTTAGAACTTTATTAAATTTTAGTGTTTCAAAATTTAATTTAATAGTGTTTAGAACTTTGATAATATTTATTACTATTTCATATTTAATATATTAAATAAATATAGAAGTTATACCACTCACCTTACACACAAATTGTGTATTGTATATTTGTATTAATCTGTAAGTGCATATTAATTACACTTATTTTATATTAGAAGTGATACAACTCACTTCCTTTAATTGGATAATAGTGTAAAATTAATTTACAATGTTGGGGTATTTCTATTACACTCATTTCTCGTTAGTTAAAAAACTTAAAAATATCTCTTATATAAAGTGATATCAATCACACACAAATTTTGTACTGTATTAATGTGTTAGGTCAAATTATAGTGAATATTCTTCATGTTTGTTTGCGTGTATCACCCTACATCGGTACATCGGTGAAGAGAGTTTGTCTTACAGAATTTCAACGGACATAGCAATCTCTAATCAAAATATTTCAAAATAAAGTATTATAGTTTAATCTACAATGATAACCTTATATCATTATAAAATAAATCCCCATCTCACCATTATTATAATTCATGTTTGATTAATATTTCACGTTTGCCATGCGAAGCTCAGCTTCTGATTAAAAAATATATGGCATCCATCGTGTTTATACATATCTTCCATCTATAAATACATTACCTTCCTCATAAACCAAACCAAGCTTCTTTCTCTATAACTACATCAAAAATCCAGTATCAATTTGTTTGATCAAAACAAGAGCATTAAATATGGCAACAAAGGTGTTTGGCATATTTGATAAGGGCCAAAAAATCAAGGGGACTGTGGTGTTGATGCCCAAAAATGTTTTGGACTTCAACGCTATAACGTCGGTCGGTAAAGGCGATATCTTCGATGCTGCCGGAAATTTAGCCAGTGGTCTCACCAGCATTGTTGGCGGAGCTATTGACACCGCCACCGCCTTCTTAGGCCGTAACGTCTCCATTCAACTGATCAGTGCTACCAAAACTAATGGTTTGTTCACTTAAATTATTCAACTTATTTATCATAAAATATGTAATTGGTGCCATGTGAATATTTTTTATTAATTGAATATAAACAAGTTGATGGTTTGATGTCCTTTATTATTTTATTTTGTCTTGAATTTGGCTAATAATATATATTACATACAAGTGTCCATTTCTAATTGATTTTTATTAGATCAAGGGCTCATGTTTATTATTATTATTATTATTATTATTATTATTATTATTATTATTATTATTATTATTATTATTATTATTATTATTATTATTATTATTATTATTATTATTATTATTATTATTATTATTATTATTATTATTATTATTATTATTATTATTATTATTATTATTATTATTATTATTATTATTTATTTTTGGGATTTTCTGTTTGTGATTTATTTTTTTATTTGTAGCAAGTGGAAAAGGACTAGTTGGAAAGGAAACGTTTTTGAGCAAACATCTTCCTCAGTTGCCAACTTTAGGAGCAAGACAAGATGCATTCAGTATATTTTTTGAATATGATGCAAATTTTGGAATTCCCGGAGCTTTTTACATAAGAAACTACACATCAGCTGAGTTCTTTCTTGTCAGTGTAACTCTTGAAGACATTCCTAACCGTGGATCTGTTCAATTTGTTTGTAACTCATGGATTTATAATTTCAAAAGCTACAATAAGGACAGGATCTTCTTCACCAATGATGTAAGATTTGAATTCTAAAGTAAAGGTTAACTATTAAATGAGAAAATAAAATAAAAATTGAGTTATTATTTGCAGACGTATCTTCCAAGTCAAACACCGGCTCCGTTAAAGCCATTTAGAGAAGAAGAGTTGCAGAATCTAAGAGGAGATGGAACTGGAGAACGCAAGGAATATGATAGGATATATGATTATGATGTTTATAACGATCTTGGAAATCCAGATGGCGGTGACAAACTTGCCCGCCCCGTCCTTGGGGGGTCTAGCACTTATCCGTACCCTCGGAGAGTTAGAAGTGGAAGAAAACCAACTAGAAAAGGTTCGTTTTATATTTTATAATTTTGAATTTGAGCATTGAAATATAATTGTTAGAATTTATTCACACATATGTCTTCTGATCCCTATCATTGATCCATAAAAATTTAATTTTTTAGATTTATTGAATAACTGAAATATTTGATACAAATAGAAAGTGTACATTTTCATCTAACAAATGTTGTCTAGTTTAAAGTGTTAGACATATTGATGGTTTTGGTGTTCTAATTTTATTAATGGTATTTGATTCTTAACAGATCTTAAGAGTGAGAAACCGGGTGCGATTTATGTTCCAAGAGATGAAAATTTTGGCCACTTGAAGTCATCAGACTTCCTTATGTTTGGAATAAAATCATTGGCTCAGGATGTCTTGCCTTTGTTTCAATCTGTAATATTTGACCTTAATTTCACACCAAATGAGTTTGATAGTTTTGATGAAGTGCGTGGACTTCATGAAGGTGGAATTAAGCTTCCGACCGACATAATTAGCAAAATTAGCCCTTTACCCGCCCTTAAGGAAATCTTCCGCACTGATGGTGAACAAGTACTCAAGTTTCCACCGGCTCATGTAATCAAAGGTACATTCTAATATAACTCAGATACTATATTACTATTTTTTTTTTACAAAATTCGTGTATTATTTTTTATTTGATTCTAATTGAAAAATATTATCTTTATTATTTTGAGTAGTTAGTAAATCTGCATGGATGACTGATGAAGAATTTGGAAGAGAGATGATAGCTGGTGTAAACCCTTGTGTGATTCGCCGTCTCCAAGTACGTATTCTTTATTGTGAGAAGCCAAATATTCATATATTTATTTGAATATAATTATTCAATGATATGATAGGAGTTCCCGCCAAAAAGCACACTCGATGCCACCGTCTATGGTGATCAATCTAGTACAATAACAAAAGAACACTTAGAAACCAACCTTGGTGGACTCACTGTAGAAGAGGTAATAATATAAATATATTTTAGTTAAACTTACTTGCTTATAAATCAATCAAATCTGTGAAATCATAATCATGTGATTGAAATTACATTTTGAAACAGGCACTTAATGGAAACAGATTATTCCTCCTAGATTACCATGATGCATTCATGCCATATTTGGAGAGGATAAACATTATTGCAAAGGCTTATGCTACAAGAACAATCTTGTTCTTGAAAGATGATGGGACTTTAAAGCCATTAGCCATTGAATTAAGTTTGCCACACTCAAATGGGGTCCAATATGGTGCTGAAAGCAAAGTATTCTTGCCTGCACAAGAAGGTGCTGAAAGTACAATTTGGCTATTAGCCAAAGCTCATGTAGTTGTAAATGACTCAAGCTATCATCAACTTATGAGTCATTGGTAAGTATTCTCCATTACAATTGACATGCTTTTTAGGTCTATTAGGGTTGCTATACCGATACGCGTCTCATATATAATTATTAATAAGATTTGTTATTGTGTTACAGGTTGAATACTCATGCAGTCATGGAACCATTCATCATAGCAACAAATAGACATCTAAGTGTGCTTCACCCGATTAATAAACTTTTATATCCTCATTACCGCGATACAATAAATATCAATGGGCTTGCTCGACAATCTCTAATCAATGCTGGTGGGATCATAGAACAATCATTTTTACCGGGACCAAATTCCATTGAGATTTCTTCAACGGTTTACAAGAATTGGGTTTTCACTGATCAAGCATTACCAGCTGATCTTATCAAGAGGTATATATTAATGTACATTACTATTGAAAAAACAAGGAGAAACTTCTTGATTGTTATTGTTAACAAATTGTTTGCTTGATTCAGAGGATTAGCTGTTGAGGATTCTTCTTCTCCACACGGCCTTCGTCTTCTGATAGAGGATTATCCTTATGCTGTTGATGGATTAGAAATTTGGGATGCTATTAAAGATTGGGTCCAAGACTATGTCTCCTTATATTATCCAACAGATGATAGTGTTCAAAAAGATACTGAGTTGCAATCTTGGTGGAAAGAAGCTGTTGAAAAGGGTCATGGTGACTTGAAAGACAAGCCATGGTGGCCTAAGCTGCAAACTCTTCAAGAATTGGTTCAATCTTGCTCCATTATCGTATGGACTGCTTCTGCTCTTCATGCAGCTGTTAACTTCGGACAATATCCTTATGGAGGATATATCATAAACCGTCCAACACTTAGTAGAAGATTTATCCCAGAGAAAGGAACTCCAGAATATGACGAGATGGTGAAAAATCCTCAAAAGGCATATTTGAGAACAATTACTCCGAAATACCAAACCCTTGTTGATCTTTCTGTGATTGAGATATTGTCAAGACATGCTTCTGATGAAGTGTACCTTGGTGAGAGGGATAACAAGTATTGGACATCTGATTCAAGGGCAGTACAAGCCTTCACAAAGTTTGGAACCAAACTAACTGAAATTGAGGGGAAAATACATAGCAGGAACAATGAGCCTAGTTTGAGAAACCGTTATGGGCCAGTGCAATTGCCCTATAGTTTGTTGCTTCGTTCAAGTGAAGAAGGTTTAACTTTCAGAGGAATTCCCAACAGTGTCTCTATTTAAAAAATGCATCTGTGGTTTTCTTATCTTTTGTGTAATTTTTCTTTCCAATAACATCTATGTGATGAATGATGATTGCTATGTAAAATTATTGTCTCTCTGTTTGTATTATCACTGTTTGTATTTTCTTCTAAAGATTTTCATTATGTACTTGGATAATCTTGTCGACATAATTAGGAGAAGTTCTGAAGTAGTTATCTTTTACAATATTGTTTTGATATGTTTGTTGTACTATTGTCTCTATAATTATTGTTCCTGTTAAAACCATGTTTTATTCCACGATAAATAACAACAGCGATAGCATGTTTAAGTTTAAAACAATGTTTGACTAAATCTTTTGATACCAGCATGTGATAACCATCGTCCGAATGAGATTTGATAATAATTGGCGTCAACTTTTATAAAGTATTTTTTTTCTGGTTTTAGTTCCTAATTCTAATATTAAAATGGTTTTTATAACGAGAGTAAAAAGACAATAAAGGTTACGGTCAATAGAGCGAGAGTTTGAGATTTTAATGGAATAGTAGAACCTAGACATTAATCTTAAACACATTGAGAGCACTTTAGGATTAATTGAACTTATTAATTTTCAAAAATTACTTTTAATTCAAATGAGTGAGCAACAACAAAGTATTTTGGTTTAAGAGTATAGTCAGAGTCAATAGCACAACAATGTGAGATAAAGTCTTTTAAATTATAATCTTATGCTAAAAAATATTTTGAAACATCGTACGCCAATATTTCCCTGAGTCCTTGAAGTACGATGCGAGTTACATATCGGTGTCTCATTATTGATTTTTTTTTATGTTTTATTTCCTCGTTCAAATTTATTTATTATTTCCCTCAACAACAAGAATCATTAGCCTTAGATTTACATAGCAACATTAGATAACATTAGTTTGATTTTCAGTCCTTGTGGATTCAATATCTTTTAAAACTAAACGAATAGATTGTACACATGCAGTCAGTAAACCCGATAGATTCTTAAATCCGCGATCAAGATGGAGACCTGAAACCCACATATTTCATCTTCCATGCGGTGAATGTACCGTCACCCAAGAGGATGTGTACATGTTATTAGGTCTCCCTATAGATGGTAAGGTTGTTAACGGTCTAGTCAACAAAGACTACACCATATGCTGAGATATTTTGGGTGCTCCTTTATTTTATGTATGGTCAAGGGGCCAAGGTATTAATCTCAAGCTCCTTAGAGACCATTATTCAAGCATGATACTAACAGAAAATTCTACCGAGCAACAAAAAATGTTGAAACTATGATATTAGTTGGTCACTTTTTATTTCCAGAAAAAAGTGGTAATATTATGAATATGATGTATTTACCTTTGTTAAGAGATTTTCATAAAATAAGAATACATAGTTGGCGTTCATCTGTTTTGGCCCGTCTATATAGTTCTTTGTGTAAAAACGCATGGAACGATACTTGTTTGTTTTATTCATGCGCTTTTTTGCTCCAAGCATGAGGTTGGTCGAGAATATTGATACTTGCCCCCATCAACTATAGGTCATTCATGTTTCTTTACGCGACAAATTAATTTTATAACTTTTTTAATTTACCTACTTTATACTATAAACAACTTTAATTTATTTATTTTCACTATTTTTGGTGTAGGTGGTCTGCTCCTGGGATGAACTATAGCATATCCCCAACAAACACAATAATAGTCTACCCAAATCTCTTGGATCATGTTGGTCTCAAAGAGGTATTACAACTAGGCAACATGTTAATTTAATTTAGTATTACCATGAGATTAACTTATGTTTCCTCCACAATATGCCTGGAGACCGTATCAAGGTCTCAACCATGACATTAACCCTTTGGATGATGAAGTTTAGACTAGAAAAACAACAATAATCAGATTCTTTATCATGGAGATGCATCATAGTGATCGTGTGAAAATATGGTTCGGCATGCAATAAGGTATCCTAGACTCCATGCGTGTTTGTGACAATGACATCAACTCAGAGTCGATGACCAATGGGGATTTATAAATTTTAGAGACTTCGCAAGAGATGATTATTGTCAGTGGAGGCACCAACGTGATAACACCATAAACAAACCAGTATTGTAGGAGGATGTTAAAATAACTCTCTAATATATGAGATGGTATACATCGATTCAACAAATTTGTTACTGTCTCAAGAGACATATTTGATTGATACATGCACAACAGTTGCATCATACGCCCAACAACCAATACCACGACGATACCAACTCCAACAACAATACCAAACCCCAACAACAATAACAACTCCAAAAACAATTCCAAACCCAACAACAATACCATCTCCAACATCAATGTTAACCCACCCAAGCCCATCAACCTAACACTACCATATCCACCCAATACCGCCAATAATTCATGCCACATACACAAATACAAAACTAAGAGTGTGACCCAAACTGCCACTAATATGATGCCAACACATCTTACTACAACTTCGATGATACATCCCCTTCCTACCACAACTACAACCAATGTACAACCAAACATAACACCGCTGAATGACCCAACCATCACATGTCTTTCAAACACCCAAGAACCATTGCTCTATTTCCAAAATGATTCCTCATCCAAATTTTACCTACCACCACATCCACAAGCAACCCAACCAACTAGAGAAAACTTCAACAACATGGGCACCGTTCTCTTTAAAAGCACCTCAAGCTGGGGAGAAATGATCGATGAGTTGCTTGACCCGAATGTCTCAGGACCATTACATCAAGCACTGGTGCCTTAAGCGAGTCAGAACATAACCCATACACCTCAGAGAAATTTGAATTAGAGACCTCAAAGACAAATACAAGAACATTATCTCATAACGGTGGGCGTTTGGGTGAAGGGGGTCGTCTAAGTAGACGGGATCGTCGGTAAAAATATTTCCTATCATTGTGTAATTTATTCATTAAAGTAATATAATTATAAAATATCTTTATTTATATTTTTTAAAAAATTAAAAATATTAAAAATACAAAATAATTGTGCAGCCACACTGAATGACTACTCCTCTTAAATAATACATCCATGCGTCACACTACATGGCACTACATGGCACTACATAAGAGCACAAACAATATAAGATGGCGCGTCCACCTAATTTTACATGCATGCGCCACACAGAGTGGTCTGACCTTTGTATGGTGAATTTTTTTGTTTGAAAAGTGATTAATTGGAGAATATTTTTGAAAAAAGTGGTTCAAATCTCTCTCTCTCTATATATATATATATATATATATATATATATATATATATATATATATATATATATATATATATATATATATATATATATATATATATATATATATATATATTAAAAGTTTAGCATATAAAACGTGGGTGTAATCTTTGAATTTAAATGTCCATAAATCATTAATAGATATTTTAATTTTACTTGAAAAGTACTTTAATATTAAAAATATATTTGATAAATTTTTTTCTAAATTGCTAAAAATATTGTTTTTCATGCAAAATTCACATATATTGATTTTTTTAGGTTGAATGTAAATATAAAACATTCACAATGTTTTTCAATATGATTTATTGATTTTCACAATGGATTTCACAAATCTTTTTCCTCAAACAACAAGAAAAAGGGTTAAATATATAAATCTCCCAGTAATGTTAGCGAAATTAACCCAGCAACTCATTTAACCCTGCAACATCATGCTAATTAACTGGATTAAAGCACTAAAATTAACCCTGCAACTCATTTAATTAATTCTGTTACTAAACTATTTTCCACTGTAATGTGTGTGTGTATATATATATATATATATATATATATATATATATATATATATATATATATATATATATATATATAAATATATAATATAATATAATTATCCTGTACTAACCTTGTGCTATTATTAAACTATATAATTAATTTTTATTTATACAATGTATTAACCTGTGATATTTATAGGGGATATAATATATAAACATATAAGTATTATAATTCTTAAGCATATAGATCGAAGGATAGTAATGAAACAACCATAAAAAAATCATGCATGTTCCCTACAAAGGTGTGCCCTTTGACACACCTCTCTTTACCATCTTATGTGTCGTTCGGCACTTAGTATCATGCCCCTCGACATGGACTTCTTTTTTCTATGCCGCTCGGCACACTCCCTATGTCGTTCGGTACGCCGGTTTTCCACACAATTTTTAATTTTCTCTGCTGTTTGAATACATGGCTTAGACAATTCTCATCGATTAATAGTTTTCCGCCACAATCACATAATTTATACCACAACATATTAATTATATTAATTACAGGATAATTTCTCAACATCAAATTCACCGATTAATCACTGCAATTTATCAGAACAACTAACAGTGGAACATCACCACAAACAACAATAATTACACACAAAAGTATTTTTTTCTAACGATTAATCCCCGCATAGAATTCGTCATATCCCCGATTATAAGGTCAGAACCCCACCCTTACCTTAGATTGAAGGTCGCTCTACGGTGCTCCGATCGAATCTTAGCTTTGGTTCTTTTTCTACAACTCTCTCAGGGCTAATTCTCCAAAACTTTTCTTCTTCTTCTTTTTCACTTCCACGTAGAACAAAATTCTCCAAGGTTTTCTCTTCTCCAAAACCCTTATTTTTCCTCTTTCTTGCTACTTCTCTCACGTACTGCTACTTTCTAAAGTTTCTCTAAAATAACCTAGTTTCTCTCTTTTTATTTTAATTAACCTATAATAATATTATTTCTCTTAGCGGGCTTAAATATCTTAACACCCCCACCTATTACTACTTCTATCACCAAAATAAGCCCAACACAAATATTTTACTAACATTCTACAATTTCTAATATTATTAATCAACTAATATTATTATTACTAATATTAAATCAACTTAATTAATCAACTAACAACTCGACAACTTAAATCAATATTTCACAACTTCGACCATTATCCAGAAAATATTCGAAAACATTTAATTAAGTAAATAATTAAATATCAGGCGTTACAATTCTTAGTATTCCATAGTGCCCACACGGTGGCCACCGTATCAACAACCTCTTCCTTACAGGAATCCTCCCTCTCAAGACTTCATTAAAGCATAACATGTTCCATCACCCCTGATATATTACCCATAACCACCCCTAACCAAGTTTTTATTTCATGTCCCACCAATTTTGTAACCTTACAGCTAACTAATAGGTGTTCTAAAGATTCAGGCCATAAAGTGCAAAAAACAAAAACCTTTTTGTTATTTTCTGTTATGATCCCCCTACTGGCGAAGTGATCTTTTGTTGCCATTCTGTCTCTGATACATATCCGACCAAAAACTTGCAGCTTTGACGGAACTTTTGATTTCCAGATGATGTCCATAGTCTCCAATTTGTGTACTGACATGGCCAACGAGAGCTCACGGCATGCATACTCCCCGTAGCCAGAATTTGTAGAATACCTCTAATCCCAGCTTTTGAACCATTTGAATTTGTCTTTCGAACCAACTTGAGGGTAGATTTCACAAAGAATTGTCGTAATTGCATCCATCTGTTCGCTTTCCAAAATCGAAAGAACTTGTTGTTCTAGCAGCAACTTCCAGATCCAACAACCATCAACCCAACAACCCATTTCTTCCACTGCTGCATTTTTTTACTTGATAAGCAGAAAATATCCAGAAATGCCAATTTTAATGGAATGCCCCCTAACCAGTTATTCAGCCAGAATCTTATCAAACTCCCCCACCCAACCGACACGCAATACCCTTTATGAAACAATCTGACTCCGCGCCTTCTAACTCTGCATAAACTATGTCCCTCCACCATAGCGATGAGTGTTTTAAAACATCACTTGGAACCCCCCTCCCACAAAACCGCTACTTCCAAGCTGCCATATCTAAACTCCAATAAAGGCCTCCACACAACCTCCTTATCCACCAAAAATCTCCATTTCCATTTAGATATCATTGACAAATTGAAAGTTTTCAAACATCTGATACCTAAACCCCTTTATTATTTGTTAAAATGTTGCTAGACATTGAATAGTCGTTGTTTGTGATGAGGGAAATTTATGGTAGATAAAACCTTCAACAAATGTTAACAATGCGAGACTGTTGGAAATATGTCTTAAAACCTTTGTTGATGAAGAGAAACAAAACATATTTCGAGATTGCCAAAAATCAGGAAGCCGGAAAATATTAGATTTGGTCGGTTCGGTTCATTGATCCATTCATTAATGTTAGAATATTTTATATTAATTTGGAGATCATATAAGTTAATATAAAAGGATATTGAAAATAATCATATACCTTTTTACACGCTTAGGGAGTACCAAAAAATCATAGGGGGTAATTGGAAAAAAAATTGCAGGGGTCTAATGCGAATCTCGCTAACATTACAGAGGGAGTTTATATATTTAAAAAATAATTCACATTGCAAAACCCCTCTTAATCAAGGTTTCTTGATTGCTCTATACCCCCTAAAAAAGAAGAAACCCTCACGTTTTGACTAAAAATAAAGATTTTGATAGAGATACAAAAAAATTAATCAATTTAAAAAAAATTCTTCAATCAAAATATCAATTCAAGGATTTAGCTTGTATGAACCGCTATTGGTTTAATACAAATAATGAAAGTTGTTTCAGAATATTAAGAATACATATGTCTCCTCGATTGAAAAGTTGATTGAAAAACTAGATTTTTCTCATACCTATCTGATATATGATATGTGAACATATAAATAAAATATATGCGCACACACTGTGGGATTCATACGAATTCAATGATGTCTCCATTAAATAGAAATAAATAAATAGAAAAATGAATAAATAAAAATTGTTTTTTTTTAATTTCTTTTTAAATACAAGACAATAGAGCTTTTTATTTTTTAAATACATAAATATAGTATTTTCTCTATTTGAATTACAATCCTTAATAATGAATCTGGAAAAAATTCAGAATTGTTAAAATTGTTAAATAAATCATGATAAAATTTTATATAAAATAATTCAAAATGAGTGTCATTACTATTACTGATCAATCAAAATATGTACCAAAAAAGAGGGAAAATATAAGCTTTCATTTTATGATAAAAAAATTCATTCATACATGTTATTTCACTAAAAATAAGAAGGAGAAAACCCGGGATCGGTTGAATTTCAAGTATTCAACTTCACTAATAAAATACGAAGACTTACTTCACATTTTGAATTACGTCTAAAAGACTATTTATCTCAAAGAGGTTTAGTATAATTCTAGGAAAGCGGGAACGACTATTGTCGTATTTGTCAAAGAAAAACAAAATATGTTATAAAAATTTAATAAATCGGTTAGGTATTCGGGATTCACAAATTAGGTAATTTAAAGAATCATTTTCAATTTATTAGATATTGAATTTTGTCGAACTTTTTTTTGAATGATTCATGGAAGAATGAATTGAGGAAAAACCTATGAATGTCCCAGCTACATGAAAAGACCTCATGATAGTGTAAATATGGGGCCTCAACACCCATCGATGCATGCATGGTGTTCTTCGACTTATTGTTACTAATGCCATGAATGGAAAGGGGTGCCTTAACACCCATCAATGCATGCATGGTGTTCTTCGACTTATTGTTACTAATGCATGAATGGAAAGGGTTTGTCTCACCAAGTGATATTTGTTTTTTTGGTGAGGTATTTCTCTTGGGATGCATCTAGTAGGAATTTAACCTACGACTTCGCCAATTATGAGTTGGGCGCTTAAACCATTCAGACATGGATGCTTCATGAATAACTAAATTTCAATTGAAGTGAAATCTTTTGGATAAATCAATATAAAGGCATACATAAATAGATAACTTAATATATATATATATATATATATATATATATATATATATATATATATATATATATATATATATATATATATATATATATATATAAATAGATAACTCAATAGAAAGACATAGATAACTTAATAGAAAGAGATACATAAATAGATAACTTAATAAAAATACATACATAAATAGATAAATTAACCAATTGAAATTGAAATCAATATAAAAAAAAAATAGAGAATTTTTATAAATTTTTTTGTTAGGGGTATCATATGAAAAATAATCAATTTGACTTTTGGATTTTTGCAATTCAATTCAGCAGAGTACCATGTTAGAGGGAGTTAATAGTAACCGATGACACCGTTGCAGTAACAAGCACCCAGCACACCACACTTAAAACCTTAAGATAATAGGCGAGTGGATTTTCCACTTATATATGTTTAAGTCTTCACATTTCTATTTAATATGGGACCATTTTACTCAATTATTCCAACATAGGAGAGTGTATTTATCCTATCTCATAATTATCTTATATTTGATCGAATTTTTGTCAATGTGGGACCATTTTACTCAATTATTCCAACATAGGAGAGTGTATTTATTCTATCTCATAATTATCTTATATTTGATCGAATTTTTGTCAGATAACCATACTAATACCAATCCAATACATTTTATTAAAAAGATGTGACCAATTAACCACCCAATAAAAGTAATAACAATTTAGTGTTGGATAAGTAATCTTATTAAAATTGAACTTCACAAAATAAAGGACTTTAATAATTGGAAAAAAAATTGTTAAAAAATACTTTATAAATGTTAAAATTAGAATTTGGATTCTTGTATTCAAAATCCAACCGAATCCAAATAGTTGAGTTTGCCATTTCTGTGTACAAAATTAAACAACGTATTGCTATTTGGCTCATTAAAACGAATTGAATTAGATTTATGTAATAGAGATGATCAATACAATTAAAACAAAAACTCTTTAATGTTATATTAAATAAATTATTAATTATAATATTTTTTATAAAGAAAACATTTATTTTTTAATCGAGAGTACAATTTTAAAATATGTACTCTTAAATTTTGCAATTTTTTATAAATAAGACTGTTATTAAAACAACTCCTAATTCTTTTTCAAATATAACATATTGAAAAAATTATTTAATAATTAAATAGATTTAATTTTTTATTGATCATTAAAAGTGTTCAATCATTATTTTTTTATAATAAATAATTAAAATAATTAACTTCTTTAATTGACTTATTAAACACATACTTTTTAAGAAAAGTATATAAGTTATATTTTTTTATTTTTACGAAGTTAAATTAATAAATAATACTTTTATATAAAATGATATCTTAATCAACATATAAATTTTATATAAAAAATATTAAATAAAAAAAATAGTTTTTTTTAAAAAATAGTTTTAAAATGATAATGGGTTTTACAAGAGGCCCAAGTACATTTGTTTTATTTTTAAAATATAACCCCAATTTTATGTATCAATAGCACCTTTCCTCTTTTTTTTTTTTTAATTTCCTATTGGATTTACAAAAGATTTCTAACTTAGACTTTGTTTAAATTTCTAATTTAGACTTTGTTTGATAAAATTAGCTGATAGTTGATGAATTGTAGCTGGTAGTTAGTAGCGGATAGTTGGTAGTTAGTAGCTGATAATATAGTATGATTGTTTGATAAATTAACTATTATCCTAACTAATAAATATGAAATGACGTAAAAACACAATGTTAATTACGAAATTGATAGTTTTAATATATTTTTGTTAAGATAATAAGATATAAATGAAAGAAAAAATCACAAATTAAATTAGAAGCTACTTCAAATAACTTTTAAAAAAAAACTAAAAATTAATTAAAAAAATTACAAACTAAAAGTTAAATACTGTTACCAAACGTAACTTTTATTTATATTATAAAGCTAAAAGTTAAAAAAAAAATTGATATTACCATACCCTTAAAAGTTAAAAATTAATTAAAAAAATTTGATAAATATCTCTCCATCATTCATAAAACATTTTTTTTTACCTTTTTATTCCATTTGAGTTAAAAAAATTGCTAGATATGGGTCTTCGTTGTGTTAAAAAAAGTCATTATTTTTATACTTTAACTTAGGTAAAAAAAGTTAACCCACACAGTTATATATCTGGATATATGTTAGATTACATTTGTTTGAAATATCAATTATACAGATGCAAAAGATAATTGTACCTTTGTATTGGATAAGATTGAATGCAAAAGATAACGTGCTTTTGCATTGGATATGATTAGAAAAGAGCATAGTTGAGATGAAAAGAATAAAGAAAGTTTTGAAAATAAAACAGACAAGTGAAAAAAAAATAGATTATTGTAGAAGAAAGTAATATTTAGACAATAATTGCTCTTAAATTATGGATGTGACAAAAGAATAGGTTGAGGGGTAAAAATAAAATTTTGACGATATTTAATTTTTTTTATATTATAGATTCGCAAAAGAAAGAGGGAGTTCAAAACACATGAGTATGATAATAGGAAAAGTAACTTATGACATTTTTATAAGAGGAAAAGTATGATAATATGAATTAGGTATTTTCTTTATCTTATTCACTTATGTTTCATTTGTTTTTTGATTTTTAAATCGATCAACCTTTTCTTTTAAATTTTTCTTTTGTTTGAAGAAAAGGATCCAATGTAAACAAATGCCATGTCAATCTACATTTAACCTAATGGTTCTATAATTTAAATACAATAACGATTTTATTAAAAATAGGTTAAAAAATAATAAATATGAAAAATATTTTTTAAATTTAATTAGTATTTTTAGAAGAAATGACAATAATCATTAAAAATAGTTTGCACTTTTATTTTTATTAAATTACCTATTATCACATGCTTTGCATAATTTATTTTTGTCTTTTCCTCATAATCATTAATCACAATAAATGAATTGCGACTTTAGGTAAGTACGTAGGCTTAGACCAGTAAAGAGAAAGCTTGTTTTGATGATGAAAGCAACAACTGATTATTCTAATTCATCTTCTTCCAGAGCGTGGCTCGCGTGTGTATTATAATATTATTATTTTCTCTTATAGCAAAGAGGTAGTACAATTGATGGAAAAAGCCAAACATGTACTAGATGCTCATAATAATTAAGTGTGAAAACATAACTGGTCACACAGAAGACGATAATATATTTAAAGCTATGGAACAAATACTACAACAAAAATAAAATTGACATTTTCTATCCTGTTTGAAATAATGGAAGGGACCACGATGACACAGCCATCTAGACAATATGAAAGAGATGAAGGAGGTTAGAGAATCACATTATTATGCAAAGGAAAACAGCTCACACCACATGATTCACATTTGTATAATCGACTTCAGATAATGACTACTATTTTCCTACTCCTTCAGTTTCAAATAACTGTTATTTTAATAAATAGATTTTATTTTAAAATGACTTGTTTTCATTTTTTCAATGCAATAATAATAATAATAATTTTTTAATTGTGTTATTTATTTTTTATTTTCTATATTACTTTTAATATATGAGATGAGTTAATTTTATAAAAGTAGAATATATCATTATATTATATTTTATAATTTGTGTACAAAAATTTTAACTATAGTCATTTTAATACTGATGAAGTATTTATTATTTTCTATTATCTACGTTTTCTAAAAAATGTTTTACTTATAACTTCTTTCGAATAACGTTTACACGTATACGGTAGCTACAAAGTGTAGTTTCTGCTCCTAAACGTCTACAATTTTTTACAACTGATCCAAATAGATTATTGTATTTTCTCTCTCTTAAAATAATTGTTCTTTTATAATATCCGGATAATATTCTTATTATTTTTTCACAATTTTATTTATTATATTTTTAGTTTATTTAACTACTCTATTAAATACGATTAATAAAAATATTTTTATAAAAAAAATTTCTATCATATGCAAATTTTGTATATATTAAGAATATCAAAATAGTAAGTTCATATTGAAACTTACGCATCTTATATTAAATATATAATTTTTTAATAATTAATTATTGTTTTTCGATTAAACATTTATAAACAAATTCTTTAGTAAATAATATTAATTTTATCATTAAAATTAAGACTTTTAACTATTTTTTAAAAATTTATATTTTTGAAATACATTTATAAATAATAAAAATGGTTTTTACGATTATTAAAAAATTAATTAAATATAATTAATTTTTAAGATTTTAATAAAAATATTAATTAAATTTATTATAAAATTATTATTATTAAATTTAATGCAATATTGAAAAATGAATAGAGGAGTATATTAAAAATTATAATATTAAATAATTTGACGGGTTTTGTTTACGAAGGGATTTCAATGGGTTGAGTCATTATGTTACAATGAAAAATAATGCTCTTCTCGATTGTTTAATTATATAATAATTATTCCACTAGATCGTTAATAATGTATCAAATCTTTGGGAGATGACTGAATCTTCTCCGTTAGTTTATGTTGTATTCTTTTTACGGTTGGCATCTCAAGGTATTTTTAACAGATTAACAAAATACCTCGTTTAGCTTCGATAATTGTAAGACGACCATTATTTTAAGCTCTTGGACTTGGTTATGTATTTTTTGTACCGTAGAAGTTTGTTGTAATTTCCACATTTGAAATACTCTATCTATCTCTTATATTTTAGGATATAAGGGCTTTCTGTACAATTTTTAATAAAAATATGATAATTTTATTTAAATACTATTAAGGATTAAAAATATGAAAAAAATTATATATGGTAAGAAACAATTATACATACTTAAAACTATAAATATAAATAGGACTATGGGCATGTTTGTTTCGCTTTTAAAAAATAGATTTTTTTAAATATTTTTTAACATAAAATTTATAAAATAGTTATTTGAAATATTAAAATTTTTGTATATTATTATTTTTTAACTAAAAGACTAGTTTTTAAATCCTATAATATAAATATAAATAATAATTTTAAAAAAAATTGTATCTTAAAAATGATTTTTACAAAAATCTATTTAAAATAATTTTAAAATTCAATATTTTCTTTTGAAATTTTGACATTTAAAAAATATTTCAATACAATGAAATATTTAAAATAATATTTTATAAATAACTATTCAAACTAAATTATCATTTAAAATTTTTATAAAAAATTTCTTTAGAACCATTTTTACACAAAATTATATTATACTATAAAATTTATTTTTAAAATAGTCAAAACATATGGGGCCTATAAGATATTTACCAAAATGATTTAATAAATTTTATTATTAACAATTATTTTAAATGATCGTTCATTATATAAAATTATTGGAAGATCAGTTAGTAATATTATTATGAATGATTGATCATTATTGTATAAAATTATTAGGATGAGGACAATTTGTTATCTGTATGATAAAACAAAGAAGAAAAAATTGTACACCCAACAATAAAAGAATCATCCTTTTTTCTCTTTCCTGTAGCAAACATTATCACAACATTTTCTATCATTTAATATTATCGTCCCACTTTCATTGTCTCTACTCTCATATTATTACTTTGAAATTATTGTTATATATTATCAATATAATTTTTTTTAAATAATCATTATTTTAGTATATATTTTAAATAAAAGTTAAATATAATTTAAAATCTGACAATTATTATTTATTTAAAGTGTAATTTTTTTGTCAATATATGCTAATTAAATTAATTATTTTTCAAAATTAAATTAAACATTAAAATGAGCAAATATAACACATGGTTAGAACTCTAAATTAATGAAAGAGTTTATCAAATTCTTGATCATATCGTTCCACCAAAAACGGATGTTACATCTTGATGTGGTAGTTTTGCAATTGTTTGCATGATCTAAAACAATACTCTCAGTACACCATCATTGAGAGTGATCCATCTCTTTCTAAATAATTACTTAGATATTTTAAATGGTTATGGAAAGAACGTGCAGTATTATTTTGTCTATACATAAAAGTGTCAAACAATATTTAAAAAACACACATACAAAAGAAATTCAAAGAACAAATTAAATAATTATATAAAATAAAACAGTAACATAGCAACTATATTTAAAATTATATTTATTTTGTAAACGTTTTCAAGACAAATTGACAAACAATATTTTTATTAATTTCCTGAGAAACGATATGTTTGATGTAGTATTACTTACTCTTTCACGTCCCATTAACTGCAAGCAGGCTAACGAATAATATACTCTCTTTTTTTTGTCTGTGTAACTAATGTCACTAAGACAAGTTCTGAAACAACAAAACTTTAATAAATTTATGAGAAATGATCCGTTTGATAATATTTTAGTCACTTTGGACTTCGAATTAAATGCATGCAGGTGGATGGATAAAGTAATTAAAACACAGCATGTGAGTGTATAACGATAGGTAGCTCAACAGGAAGTACTACATCAATACATTTATAAACAACAATATTTTTATAGAATTATTAAATAACAGTACATTTATTTTTTCAAAATTATTAAATAAATAATATATTTAGTCTTTATTTTATATCAGATAAATCAATTATTTAATAAATTTTAAAAAATATATTATTCATAAATGTTGAAATTGATTATAAGTCTAATTCCTTTAATAAAGAAGGAGGTTAAAAAATAACTATTTGAGAAGTTCCACATTGCTTAGTGGTGAAGCAGAGGGGAGGTTAAGACTATATATTAGACCTAAGTTATTCGTTCTTAGATACACCAATCAATAGCACTTTAAGCTTATATTTGACTTTTAGTTTAAATATTTTCTTTGTAAGAGTGTAGGTGTACTTGGAGATTGGGGTGAGAGTAGAGAAGTCTATGTGTTGTAAAATTTTCACACTGGTTGTCTATTTAGACAACAGTCGTGGTTTTTCTCTGATTTTGGAGTTTTCATTATTTTCCAACAGTGGTATCAGAGTTTCGGCTCTGTGGTTGCAGCATTATCTGATCTTCCACATAAGAAAAGAATTGGGATATTGTGAAGGTGCTGAAGAAGGGGTGGTATTGTGAAAGTGCTATTTAGAGAGGTTCTGGCTAAGGAAAGACTTGGTATTTAAGTGTGTCCGTTGTGACTCACCTCTCTTTCCTGGGAACCTACCTGGTGCACGTTTTGCAGTGCGTGCGCAACTTTTATGTCTTATTCAAGTGCAATAAGTTTGACATAGAGAAGTTTGATGGAAGAATCAACTTTGGCTTGTGGAAAGTACAAGTCAACGATGTGATGATACAATCAGGATTACACAAGTGTAGAAAGTCTGGGCATTTAAAGAGAAATTGTCCAGGTGAAGCAGTATCTGAAAAAGACTCTGAGGTAAGTGCTAGCAACGTCTCCCTTGTTTTGGGAGATGATAGTGATCTTTTCTAGAAGATAAGGTGTATCCTTATGGTATTTTTGCTATACCATGCAAAAGGACAAATCATTGCTAGCGGATTCAGAACAACACACGACCATTGGTTGGCATTGATGCAAGGTGTGTGGTGAGATGTGTTGATGGCTGAAGAACTTCCTAAAAGCCAACATGGAAGTTGCACCATAATCTTTTAGCAAGGTTTCGACGTAAAGAATATTCTTGGGATGATTTAGTTTCAAGTGTAGTATACTCTTTATGGTGGAGTATGATTATTTGATTTGTCCGTATAGACAATGAGAATTATGATTGTCGGTATAGACAATGAAGATTGAAGACCATTGCAATCAAGGTGGAGATTATTGGGGTTGATTGTAAGCCTTCCTTTAATAAAGAAGGAGGTTAAAAAATAGTTATTTGAGAAGTTCCACATTGCTTAGTGTGATGAAGCAAAGGGGATTCCAAGACTATATGTTGGACCTAAGTTATTTGTTCTTAGGTACACCAATCAATAGCACTTTAAGCTTATATTTGACTTTTGGTTTAGATATTTGCTTTGTAAGAGTGTGGGTGTACTAGGGGATTGGGGTGAGAGTAGAGAAGTCTATGTGTTGTAAAATTTTCACATAGTAATAATTCTCTGGTTGTCTATTTAGATAACGGTCGTGGTTTTTCTCTAGTTTTGGAGTTTCCACGTTATATTCTTGTGTTGTTGGTTGTGTTTAGTTTTTATTGTTTTTCAGTTGTGCTATTTCCCAACAATAAATGTGTCCAGAGGATGTACTATTTTAGTATTTTACTATAAGTTAGAGTAATACTACCTCCATTTTTTATTATAAATAGTTTTAAACTTTTCACACATACTAAAAAAATAATACTTATTGTATGAAAATAAAAAATATTAAAGATTTTACAAAATTGTCATTCGCTGATAACATGTAAAAAATAAATTTACATAATTAAAATAAGAGAAAATAATAAATATTTAAAAATATAATAAAAAATATAATTATTTATTTATTAAAATTGTAAAACAACTTATAAAAAAGTAAGATTAACCGATCGTACTATAGTTTCAAATTTCAATCACAAATTTTCTTTTCTAAAGAGGCTTGATTACCACTTTCATACTTGAACTAATTAAAAAAAAAAAAGTAATTAATTTACTAAGAGATGGCAATTGAATGCATTAACTCAATTCTTGCAAACTGCTTGCTACCTTTTTCATGTTCCATCTTCCATTATAAAAAATACAATCTAATTAGCAATATGGTGGACCGAAAAGGTCAAACCTATCCATGTATCCAGGACCCTCATGATCAAATTTTATAAATGCTATTTGAAGCTTTTTAGAGTGGAATTTTGATCATCTTGTATAGACATGTAAACAACGTTTTTTTTTACATGTTATCCCTAAAATTTCTATACTCTTCTTAAATTTTAAAACACTTTGTAGAAAAGACTTCACAAAACTCACATCATCGCAAACACTAATATAATCAATTCATGATCTCTTAGGTTATATTTAGGAGTTTGGAGGAAAAGGGAGGGAAGAACTTTGAAAAATATAAAGTATTAGATGAAATAACATGGAGGAACTCAAAATTTGTATTGGAGGAGGGTTTTAGAGGATTTTGGAGGGCTTAGACAACCTATTCAAATATATTTTTTGTTGTTATAATATTTGAAAAAGTAAACATACATTAATGATAAACATTATTTTATCATTCTAAACAAAAATTTTTTAAAAAAATGTTAAAAATTTCTCTATATTTTTATAAAAAATAATTTTTTTGAAGTCCTTACTTCCCCTCCTCTCTAAACTCCTAAACATAGCCTTAGTCTATTTTTAACTACAAAGTTTAATATACGTGCAGCACACATCATTATGCAAAAAAAATAAGAAAATTTATTCACCTATCTAGTGGGTTTCTTCCCCACCCCTGATGAAAACCCAAAAATATCTTCAGTTTCGTAAGTTAACTTACGAATTTTCTAAATAAGGTGAATTCGTAAGTGCACTTACGATATAATCCCGAATTACGAATTCACCTTATTTTTTGAAAATAATGTGAATTCGTAAATTAACTTACGAATTCACCTTATTTGAGAATTTGTGAGTATACTTACGAATTCGCTCAATATCCTAAATTTATTAAGATTAAAATACAATTTATATTTTAATATTTAATTAAAAAATTAGGAATTAAATTTATTGTTTAATTTATATCATAAATTTATTGTTTAATTTATATCATAAACAACAAATTTAATAATTAATTTTTTAATTAAATAGTATAATATAAATTGTATTTTAATCCTAATAAATTTGGGATATTTGGCGAATTCGTAAGTGCACTTACGAAATGCCTTGAAATAAGGTGAATTCGTAAGTTAACTTACAAATTAAATAGTAAAATATAAATTGTATTTTTATCCTAATAAATTTGAGATATTGGCGAATTTGTAATTGCACTTACGAAATATCTTGAAATAAGGTGAATTCGTAAGTTAACTTACGAGTTCACTGATCGACAAAATAACAAGTGTACTATTTTATCGATGTAGTAAAAGTGGGAAAAAAACCCCAAAGTCGATCTCTTGAGGACTGCGCAGTGGATTAAGTTCTTTCGAATGAATATCAATTGAACAAAAGCAATGGTTAATTGTTTGTTTCGAGCTACACTAATACAGAAACTTAAATAGCGAGAAGAAGATATATAAAGATGAGAATAATGCCCCGGAGGTGTATGAATTGCGATATAATGACCAAATCGTTTTGTTGTTTTTAAGAGATATGTTTCGACTTTTCTTTCCCTATGCCTAGAGTTATTTTTCCAAAATTCCTTTTAAGAAAAACCTTTGGTATTCTCTCTTGGCCCTAATTCCTCAGATGCCAAGAAAGAAAATCAAGCAATAGTTCTGACATAAAGCAGGTATTCATAGGGTATTCTAATTCCTTAGGAATATCTACTATGATAATAGTGATGCAACAGGATTAGGATTGTTGATCAGGCCAACCCTAACTACGATCAATAATCATTTCTTCCAAGCAGATTAAGCATTCGAAGAAGGTGTTAGAGTTAACCAAGCTACTTCACGAGGAGCGGAACATCAACACTTACTTCCACACAAAGAGGAAACGCCCATGGGAGACCTGAAGGGTTTAGGAATTTCTTTTTATTTTTTTTATAAAAAAAAAATTCTTTTGTACTTAATAAAGGGAAAATAATAGAAAGTTTGTTCTTCTTTGTTTAACAAACTTAAATTCCTAAGGTCCTTGAAAATATTGCATTGCATAACATCGCATATCATGGCATAACATATCATAACAGGTACATCGAAGACCGATTTTTCTTATCCTCTCGTTGTTTACTTCAGCAGAAATGGCTCTTGAACAGACTGTCAAAGATCTCCAGGCTCAGAATGCTCAATTCCAGGAGATGTTCACCAACTTGGTCCAAGGCCAAAAAGATTTAAAGAAGCTCATCACCATAAAGAAGAAGACCATCGGTATCCTCAACATGGGAAGAAATCACAAGGGTGCAGCTAGGGTGGTCAGCCAGTTCGAAATCTCAAACAAGAGCGGTGAAACTGAGGGGAGTATCAAGAATAGTGAAGGAAGCCATCATGGGTCTGAAAACGAAGATGAAGACTATATGAACGAGCAATATCCTCCTGACAACGACAAGTACAAGCAACTTGAAGACCGTCTGAATGTTGTGGAAAATATGAAAATGTTCGGGCTGAACTTTGATGATCTGAGTCTTGTTCCTGGCGTGGTAATTCCCCGCAAATTCAAGGTTCCTACCTTTGCCAAGTACGATGACACCTCTTGTCCAAAGCTACATTTGAAGTCCTATTTTCAAAAGAACCATCCTCACACTGAAGACAGGAAATTATGGATCCATTTCTTTCAAGAGAGTTTATCCGGAACTCAGTTGGAGTGGTATTATCAGCTAGAGAATACCCATATTCACACTTGGAATGACTTAGCAGATGCTTTCTACAAGAAGTACCAGTACAATGCTAAATTGGCACCTACCCGCATGCAACTACAGAGCATGTCTATGGGTCGTGACGAGAAGTTCAAAGAGTATGCCCAGAAATGGAGAGATTTAACAGGCAGAGTTCAGCCACCTTTGTCCAATAGGGAGTTGGTTGATATGTTCATGGGAACAATGACAGGCCCATCCTTCAATCATTTGATTGGAAACTCTTCAGTCGGATTCACCGAGCTGATATTGACAGGAGAGCGCATCAAAGCTGGAATCAAGAGCGGGAAAATACAGGTAGAGTCATCTTTAAATGTTGCGAAGAGATCTTTTGGTGGTAAGAAGAAAGCCAATATTGTGTATGGTCAGAAGAGTTGTGACAAAAATGATCATACTCAATCTGTGAGGGCAGTCGTGATCTCCAATCCTACACCAGCACAACCTCAACGAGATAACGCGCGTAGCCAGAACGTACCACGAAGACAGTTTACAAAGATCAACATGCCGTTGTCACAAGCATTGCAACACATGTTGAAAGAAGAGCTGATTACCTTGAGGGATCCTCCTCAGCACGTCAACATTTCCTCTCCAAAGTACAATCCTAACGTGAGGTGTGCATACCACTCCAACAGTCCAGGGCATGACACCAACAACTGTTGGGCTCTGAAGAACAAAATCCAAGACATGATTGAAACAAGGGAAATTGAATTCGACCCTCCTATCGAAACTCCGAATGTGATTAACGCACCAATGTCTGACCATGGTAAAGGCTCCAATGCTATTGACGAATACTCCTATATTTATGATGTGAACAAGCTGATTATTCCTCTGATGTCTGTTAAGAAAGATTTGTTGCAAGCCGGTGTATTTCCAGGATGCCCTAACGACTGTCGTTGGTGTGCATCTGAATCTAACAGATGTGCTTGGTTGAAAAAGCGTATTCAACGCATGATGGACAACCGAGAAGTGTTATTTCTGAAACCTCCATCTGTGGAGAATCTGTGCGAAGACATTTCTAAGAATTTGAAGATTGAAGGCGTAGACGAAGCCATACTAGAAGTCTGGGATACATTGGGGCAGCCAAGTGGAAAGTTTGATTTCATGGTTAAATATACTGCTCCCAAAAGTTACAAGATTCCAATCGAAGACGTCAAGGCAACCGGATGGGGAGACGATTTCCCAGAAGACTATGCTGATGTGAACACAATAAGGATCGCCTCTGCTAATCCTGCGCCTAGAGTGACACCTGTCATTATTACCTCTCCCACACCAGTTCCATATTCCTCTAACAAAGCTATACCTTGGAATTATGGGTCTGAAGTTTACTATCATGGCGTCAAGCAAGAATCTTTGACTATTGAAGACATTACAGTTGAAGCTACCAATCCTGATGTCGACCATATCACCGGAGCAAGCAAGGTGACCAGAACCGGAAGAGTATTTTCTCCAGAGATCTCTCGTCCAAAGGATACTACTACACTAATTCACATTCCTGCTATTCAACCAATTCCCGAAACGAGAGAGAAAGAACTAGTAACTCATCCTGCTCATACATAAGTACCAAAGGAAGTTGCTGAAGACACCTCCAAGCAAGAAATGGAGGAAATTCTGAAGATCATCAAGAAGAGTGACTACAATGTTGTGGAACAGTTGGGACAAACTCCGTCCAAGATATCCATGCTAGCTCTGCTATTGTGCTCTGAGGCTCATGCTAAAGCCTTAGTAAAGTTTCTGAAGAATGCTCACATACCGCAAGACACTACTGTTGATCAATTCGAAGGTTGTATTGCCAGCTTGACCGTCAACAACGGTTTAGGTTTCTCTGATGCTGATTTAACTCTTGCCGGAAAGAAGCACAACAAATCCTTGCACATCTCCATTGAATGCAAGGGCACTAATTTGTCTCACGTGTTGGTGGATACTGGTTCTGCTCTGAATGTTCTGTCGAAGAGCGCTTTCGACCGACTTAATGCTGAAGGAGTGGTCATGAAGCCCAATGACATAATTGTAAGAGATTTTGATGGTTCTAAAAGAACAGTACTAGGAGAGCTCATTCTGTCCGTTAAAGTTGGTTCCCAGACTTTCAACTCTACTTTCTTTGTCATGGAAATTCGCCTAGCTTATTCTTGCCTAATTGGACTCCCTTGGATACATGGGGCAGGTGCTGTCACCTCTACCCTACATCAGAAGCTGAAGTACCCGATGAAGGGGAAGATTGTTATAGTATGCGGTGAAGAAGAATATATGGTAAGCTATTTACAGTCATTTCGATACATCGAAATGGAAGGTGAGTTTGTCAAAACTCCCTGTCAAGATTTTGAAGTAATTCCACGAGTCATACCTGTTGACTCTCCTGTCACTCCTGAAGTTACTAGGGTTCCACCAAAGATGGCCTCACTGAAGGACCCCAAAGCTGCGATAGAAGAAGGAGGTTGTACTATTTGGGGTCGGCTTCCCGATCTCCCGTTCAAATCTGACAAGACTGGTTTAGGCTTCACTATCAAAATTCAAAATATGATACGCCGCGAACATGCCGGAAAACTCCCTTTCCACATCAGAAAAAGCAGAATCCATGCTATAGAAGACGACGACAACAACTTCGACATCAATTGGATCTTCCCAACTCCAGGCGACAGACTCAACAATTGGAAGACTGAAGATGTTATACCAATCTCCTTTAGACAGGAGTAATTGCTTTTTCTGTTATGCTTTTCGCTTTTTACGCTTTGAACAATAAACTTTAAGCCCAGTGCCTTGCCCGAGGCACCATGACTCGTTTGTGAGGGTTATTATTTATCATTTGCATATTTTCATTCAATAAAATCATTGGACTTTGCATTTAAATACTATGATATTTCCTTTCTTTTAATTTATCACCTTTTGAAAGGCTATGTGTTCTTACACACACCCACATGATACACTGCAGATTCACTCCAAATCTTGTCGATAACAACTCTGCTATTGCTAAATATGACTTCGATAACCGATCTACCAAGTCGAAGACGAAGGTGAGGAAGATTGTGAAGTGCCAGGAGAACTCGTCAGACTACTACATCAAGAAGAACAGGTTATACAACCACACAAAGATCCAGTCGAGGTCGTGAATCTAGGTACTAACGAAGATAGAAAAGAAATAAAGATAGGGGAGGGTCTTGAAAATAGTGTCAAAGAGAGATTGGTCTAGATGTTGTGAGACTATATCGAGATTTTTGCTTGGTCCTACGAAGACATTCCAGGTTTAGACATTGACATTGTGGTACACCGACTACCGACGAAAGAAGGTTTTCTCCCTATAAAGCAGAAGGTCCGTCGTATCTGTCCTGAGATGTCAGAGAAAATCAAAGCCGAAGTTATGAAACAATTCAATGTCGGTTTCCTAGCAGTTACTTCTTATCCGCAATGGGTTGCAAACGTGGTGCCCGTGCCAAAGAAGGATGGTAAAGTGTGAATGTGCATGGACTACAGAGATCTGAATAGAGCAAGTCCGAAAGACGATTTTCCGCTTCCATATATTGATGTTCTAGTTGATAACACCGCCTAACACAAGGTTTTCTCCTTCATGGATGGTTTTTCCGGTTACAATCAGATCAAAATGGTTCTCGAAGACATGAAAAAGACTACTTTCGTTACAAAGTGGGGCACATTCTGCTACAAGGTCATGTCGTTCGGTTTGAAGAACGCTGGCGCCACGTATCAACGTGCCATGGTAGCTTTGTTTCATGACATAATTCATCACAAGATAGAGGTCTACGTCGACGACATGATAGCTCGATCATTTGCGAAATCTGTTTGATAGATTGAAGAAATACATACTGAGACTTAATCCTAACAAGTGCACCTTTGGAGTCAGATCCGATAAACTCCTAGGATTCGTTGTCAGCGGTAAAGGTATTGAGGTTGACTCTGCCAAGGTTAAAGCTATTCAAGAAATGCCAGCTCCCCGCACCGAGAAGGAAGTTAGAGGTTTCTTGGGACGAGTAAACTACATTGCCAGATTCATTGCACATCTAACTTCTACTTATGAGCCAATCTTCAAGCTACTAAAGAAAGATCAAGTAGTGGAATGGAACGACGATTTCCAGATAGCCTTCGACAAAATCAAGGAGTACCTACAAAATCCACCTATCTTGATGCCACCAGTCAAAGGAAGACCTATCATCATGTACTTGACAGTATTAGAGAACTCAATGGGGTGTCTGTTGGGGCAACATGATGAGTCTGGTCGAAAAGAGTATGCAATATACTACCTTAATAAAAAGTTTACCGACTGTGAAACAAGATACTCACAGCTTGAGAAAACTTGATGCACTTTGGCTTAGGCTGCTCGCCGACTAAGACAGTATATGTTGACTCACACTAACTTGTTGATCTCTAAGATTGATCCGATAAAATACATATTCGAGAAACCTGCTCTCTCCGGAAGAATAGCAAGATGGAAAATGATCTTGACCGAATACGACATCTAGTATACTACTCAGAAGGAGATCAAAGGAAGTATAGTAGCCAATCATTTGGCTCATCAAGCCATAGATGACTATCAGTCTATACAGTTCGAGTTTCTAGACGAGGATGTTTTGCTAGTCACTGATTGTGAAGAACTAGGACCAGACGAAGGACCTGAACCAGGATCCCGATGGACCATGGTCTTTGATGGAGCCTCAAACGCACTTGGCAATGGCATTGGCGCCATCATTACATCTCCTACAGGCGGACACATGACTTTCACCGCTAGACTATGTTTCGACTGCACCAACAACATGGCCGAATACGAAGCGTGCATCATGGGTATCAAAGTTGCTATTGACCTAAGAATCAAATTCTTGCAAGTATATGGAGACTCAGCTCTAGTGATCAGTCGGATTAAAGGAAAGGGGATACGAAGCATATGAATCTCATTCCATATCGAGAGCATGTTTTAAGTCTGATCCTCCACTTCGAAGAAATCACTTTCAATCACATTCCACGAGAAGAGAATCAGTTGGCAGACGCATTAGCTACCATGTCATCTATGTTCAAGGTTAGATGGGACAACGAAGCCCCCCAAATCATCATCGAAAGATTTGACGAACCAACATACTGTTGTGAACTTGATACATAAGAGAAACCTTGGTTCCACGAAGTGAAGAGGTATCTCGAGACTCAAGAATATCCCGCAGGGGCATCTTTCAATGACAAGAAGTTCTTAAGAAGATTCGCATCCAAATTCTTCCTCAGCAACGACATCTTATACAAGCACAATCACGACTTGTGCTTATCCCGCTGTGTAGACCAGAAAACAGCGGAGCGAATTATGGAAGAGTTACACGAAGGCGCATTCGGTATCCACTCCAGTGGACATGCAATGGCTAAAAAGATTCTTAGAGCAGGTTACTATTGGTCCACCATGGAAGCTGATTGTTACCGCTACGTTCGATCGTGTCATAAATGCCAAATATACGCAGATAGAGTGCATGTTCCTCCGGTCCCATTGAATGTTTTGACCGCTCCGTGGCCTTTCGCAATGTGGGGCATTGACATGATTGGAGAGATCAAACCTACTGTTTCCATTGGACGCCGTTTCATCCTTGTTGCAATTGACTACTTTACCAAGTGGGTAGAAGCAGTCTCGTTCGCATCTATTACTAAGAATGTTGTGGCTCGATTCATCAAGCATAATCTTATCTGTCGGTACAGCGTCCCCGAAAGGATCATCACAGACAATGGTACCAATCTCAACAATAAAATGATCACCCGAACTCTGTACACAGTTCAAGATTAAGCATCACAACTCTTCTTCATATCGGCCAAAAATGAACGGTGCAGTGGAAGCCGCCAACAAAAATCTCAAGAAGATCATACAAAAGATGATAGTGACTTACAAGGACTGGCACGAGATATTGTCATTTGCTCTCCACGGGTATCGCACCACAGTACGAACATCTACAGGGGCAACCCCCTTCTCTCTTGTATATGGTATGGAAATAGTCTTGCCAATCGAGGTTCAGGTACCCTCGATCAGAGTCCTCTAGGACACTGATTTGGGCGAAGACGAATGGGTCCAGACTTGCCTTGACCAGATCAACTTGATCGATGAAAAACGGCTCGCAGCCATCTGCCATGGATAGATCTACCAGAAGCGAATGATCAGAGCACTCAACAAGAAAGTCAAGCACCGAGTCTACCAAGTCGGTGATCTAGTAGTCAAGCGCATCATCCTTCCGCAAGGTGATCCCAGGGGCAAATGGACTCCCACCTGTGAGGGACCATTTGTGGTCAAGACAGTGTTTTCCGACAGAGCTATGATACTAAGCACTATGGATGGAGAAGACTTCCCACACCATGTGAATGTAGACATAGTCAAAAAATACTACGCATAAACGAGACCCGCTAGGTTGACTGGCCTAGGAAAAAATAAGGGCATCCTGGCGAACCAAAAGGTTCGGGAAAAAGTTAAGGATATACAAAAAAAAGTACACCCGGCAAGTCGAAAAGCTGCAAAGGCGGCTTGGGCAACTATGTCTCGTCCAGATCACCTACTTACAAACTACACTACCATCAGTTTCAAGATTCGAATGGCGTAAATCAGTTCAATCACTGACAACAAGGAGATGAGATAGTCGAAAATATATGAGCAATAGCATAGTTGAAACTTGACGGGATTGTTTCCGCATAGCTTTTTACTATCCTTGTATACAAATTGCCTAACTATAGACCACTTTTTGAAAATTCAATAAAAATTTCTCTTTTCCAGTTCTAATTTTATTGTTGTTTGCATAAAGTCCAATGATTGCTTTGAATGATTATATGCATCTGAAAATAAACATCTGTTCACAAACGTATGAAAAGCGAATGGAAACAATAATTACTATAGGTTCTATGAATTGAGATAATGACTAAAGCCACCAATACATCGCCACATAGTCACTTTCGCAAGAAATACATTCACAGGATCATCAATCCCCACAGAGCCATCGCTCCCCCCCACAAAGGAAAATCTTCTCCAACAAAGTGCTACAATCTTCTCCCAACAGTATCCAATACTTCCAACTTCATCATGTTAGTCCCCGAGCAGTGATCCTATCAAACTTCATCACATTAGTCCCCAAGCAGTGATCCTATCAAACTTCATCGCGTTAGTCCCCGAGCAGTGATCCTATCAAACTTCATCATGTTAGTCCCCGAGCAGTGATCCTATCAAACTTCATCACGTTAGTCCCCGAGCAGTGATCCTTTCAAACTTCATCATGTTAGTCCCCGAGCAGTGATCCTATCAAACTTCATCACGTTAGTCCCCGAGCAGTGATCCTATCAGGCTTCATCATGTTGTCCCCAGCAGGGTCTATGGATAATGTAATCATCCTCGACAAGATCTACACACAAGATCCCCAGCCGAGTGTCTCTCAATCATTACTATTCTTTCAGCAGCATTAATATCCAGACTCAAAACTTGGTCAGATAGTGCATCGGAGGAATCTGAATCATCTTTTAATCCCTAGCCCGGGTTTCCAACAATCCCATCCCCAGGTGAACATCAGAAATCTCCAGAAGAACATTCCTATCTTCTTCAAGATGGATATGTTTTGAAATACCATAACATCTACATTCATGCATTATACATAAACGTCACAACATGTGCATTCACAAGCATTATCATACATTTGCATGCATCATAATTTGCATAAGACTAATCATATCCTTCCAAGCTAAACTTTCCCAACAGGTAATAACTATTTTCAAGCAAAAGGTCAAAGATTAATACCCGAAACAAGACGGGAGAACTATCTGAACGACCGTGCAAATTGTTCCCAGCCAACGGATCATGGATTAAACCCTGAAACAAGACGGGAAAATTATCTACATCGTGACAAATATCTCATCTCAGAAACAGCCAAGACGAAGGTTCATTCTGACTCTTCCTTATTACCAACCGCCTCGGATGGCATCTTTTAAGCCCATCTTCGATTTCTCTTTCATCCAAAAGACGGGTACAGAGTCTAGCGTACGACTCACCCTCCAGCATCAGCTTTTCCTAATGGCATCTATGAGCCCATTCCAAGCAGCAGCAGGTGCAAATTTTCAGGTGTACTCGAGCGTTCAATCATCTTCTACATCCAGGTCACGAAAGACAAGCATACCAATCTAACCCTTTCGATACAAGAAGATTGAACAAGGGCAACTGTTATACCCCAAAATTTTCCCTCATACTTCTCAAGACAATCCATAACTCCATACTCAAGAATTTCACAAGGTTTGATCAAATAAACCCTCTGCTAAGCAAATAATCCAAACAGGGTTTTGCTCCTCTCAAGTCAAGATGGATTTCCAATGCTTCAATTGGTCATCATACATCACCATATATCTCAAGTGACCATCATGTCAAGTTTTAAGCCTCACAAGTCAAAATTGCTCATCCAATGGCTCAGATAGTTAAAAATCAGCTACATTGGACAAAAAGTCAACTATGGTCAACATACAGTCAAACTTCATAATTTTTTGTCAACATCAATATTTTGAAGTAATATTCATCATTTGATCAAGGGTTGATCATGATTCCTTAAGAAAAGTCAGGATTTGATCAAAAGTCAAAGTTTCTAAATTAGGGCTTTTTAGACAAAAGTCAACAGAACTTTGACCAAGCATAACTTTCACATACTTTATCAGAAATTTTTCTACCAAAGCTCATTTTAAAGGGAATTAAATTCTCTACAACTTCATGTCTCACAAGCTTGGGCTGGAAATGCTACATTTAGAAGTTATATATCAAAATATTACAGGTCCTTTAAAAAGTCAACAAAAGTCATCTTTTTGAAGAGAAGTGTTCATGAGCATGGAAACTTCAATAAATATGAAACCAAAAGGGATGTTTAGAAGACATCTTGAGCTTTCTAAAAAGTCCAAGAACACCCAAAAATGTTAAAAATTGAGCATGATACAAGTTGTGCAAGTTGGGCATTTTTGAGGAGGTGCATAAAGAGAAACACTTGAGATAGTCAATTTTTTTCCAAATGGGCTTAACTTTTATTGGTTCAAACTTGTTTCTAAACACAATTAGAACCTCCAAGCCCAATGCCACGCCCTTGAGCTTTTTTATTTTATCTATTCAAGATTGGCACAAGATTGGCAAAATTTGATCAAGATTGACAAGATTGGCAAATCAAATATATTCTCATTGAGTGGGATATATTTTCTCATCAATGCTCAACCTGAATCCATCCTCTATAAATTCAGAGGATTTCTAAACCCTAAGAAGGTTTTTTTGGCAGCTTGAAGAACCCTAACCAAGTTCAAGAAAACCGTGTGATAAATAACTTGCGCGAGTTTGACTTGTTCCGGCCATTCGAGCATTCCACCACGTTCCTGAGAGTTCTCTGAATTGATCCAGCCATTTATCAAGCATCCAGATGTTCAGAATCGTAATATCCATACTCACGGTTTGCTCTTCATATTTCAAAATCGATTTCCATGATTCATGCATTTTTAACATGTTTTGATAGCATATTTGTGTTCCTAACATGATTTCGATGTTGTCTATATGGTTTAATATGAATTTCAGTACAGGTACACGAATCTACCATTGTTAGGGTTTGAAGCTTTGATTTGGGGCTTTTCGTTTTAGCCAAAATTAGACCAAACTAAGGGCATGGTCGTGTTCAGTGGATCAATTCCAATCGATGGTCTCATATATAATTTATCTTTGGTATTTATCAAGTTTTGATTTGCAGGTACTATAGCTACGAACCAAAATCCGTAGGCAAAGGATGCAACAAATTCGTTGGCATAGGTCTGGAAATTTAAATGAAGAAGATGATCCTTGGCGCATTTTGGTTCCAACTCCAGAAGTTCCAACTTTTGGACCCCTCGAGCAATACGTCGAAGCTCCGACACGGACCCCCTAACGAGTCCCCGAGCTCCGACAGGCGTCCAGTCGGAATCTCGAAGCCCGACGGACCCTTCTTGATTCCCAAAGCTCCGGACGGGCGTCCCCAACAATGAATCTCCGAAGCCGACTTGGACCCTTTGGATCTGAAGTCGGCTTACGGACACGCTCAGGATTTCCACGAAACTCCAATTACGGATGCCACGCGCCACTCACAGAAGGCATGGCTTCTGTCAGAAGCTCTTTTTTTTGTTTTTTATTTATTTTCTGCTTTTTCTTATTTTCCTTTTAATTAATTAATTAATTTAATTAGTAATTAGGTTAAATAATTAGTTTAATTAGGTAATTTCACAAATAATTTTCTCCATGCTTTTTAATTAATTTAATTAGCTTAATTTAGGTTAATTTCCATTAAATATTTTTTTTAATTAAAATCAATTAGAATTAGGTTTTTCTCACATAAACACTAATTTTTAAATCACCAAAAAATATTAGGATTTAGTTTCGTTCCTTTTATTTTCTTTTTGCATTTAAATTCTAGAAAGGATGTATAGGTTGCAAGTTTGTTTTCATGTAATAGCGTAGATTTATATTTTTGCCTTTACTTTCTACACCTCCTATTATGTATCTTCCCCAAAGCCATGTAATAGCGTAGGACCTTTATATTTCTGCAATTTATTTTCTGCACCTATTAACTGCTAGTAATTAGGCGTGTATGGCAAGATTAAAAACAACATAGATCACTCCTAATTTCAAGATAACATATCTGAATACAACACACTCTTCACACATGCACCCCCTTAAGGTATCCTCTCTTGTTGCCTTACGAATAATGGTCAAGTCCCTCGAACGTGGGGATATCTTAGCACCATTGCCTACAAACATATCATCACAGTCCCTTTGACTTAAAAGATCATAGTCCCTCGATGTTGCTTACGAATACATGATCTCGTCCCTCGGTTGTTGCCTACGAAAAGTGATGATCGTCCCTACGAATATGCTAGGATATCCCTACAAGTTGCCTTCTATGACCATCCGATGTCCCTTCGAATGTCCCTTTTACATCCAACGGATAAGGTTAACTACTAACCAATGGTATGGATAGCTTTATTCTAAAGGAAAGCAAAATAACACGGAAATGACCGTTATGAGTAGGTAATAAGTCTGTTTTGCTTGCTCAATCAAAATATTTTTCACACCTCACACTTTCAAAACTTTTTCAAAATGCCTTGTATACATTCCAGCGTGAATCATTACAAAGTCTTTTCCAAAACAAAACATTTCCATACACTTCGTATACATTCCAGCGTGAATCATTACGAAGTCAAAGTGAAATGTCTTTTCAAAAATCTTTTCAAAAATATTTTCAAACACACACACACACAAAAACAATTAAAGTGAGCTAAGTAATTAAGAGCCCGTAGATAACTACGGATGGAAAGGGTGCTAACACCTTCCCTTTTCATAACCACCTCCCTTACTCAGAATCTAACGAAGGTCTTTTCATGTTCTTTTCACCTTCCCTTAAATGGATAAAATAAAAGTCGGTGGCGACTCTTGCTATCCGCAACATTTGCGATCAAACGCAAAACAAACAAGTCAGTTCTTCCACCATGTTACAGAAGGTAAACAACATGAGTAAACCTGTGATCCCAAAATTATATGGGAATGCAAGCATGAGCCAATAGAGTGAGTCACATATCAACTATGCTCCTATGTTTTCTCTCCACAGTACCATTTTGGTGAGATGTGTGTGGGCATGTCAGCCTGTGAATGATACCTAAGTCATTCAGATATTTGGTAAGAGATCTAAATTCACCTCCAAAATCAGACTGGACAGCCTTGACACTAGAGTTGAACATATTTTGGACATAGGCAAGGAATTGTTTGAATATGCCTAAGGCTTCAGACTTTTGTTTTAAAAAATACAACCAAGTGTACTTTGTATAAGTATCCACAATGGCTAGATAGTAGAAGTATCCTGGACTAGAAGCATTGGGTGATGGACCCTAGAGATCAATATGAACCAGTTCAAAAGAAGCAGTATATTTTGTGTTAGACATAGGTGCATATAATCTATGTGATTTGCCAATATTGCAAGAATTACAACATTCAAAATTGTCTTTATTTGATATAGAAATATTAAAAAGTTTCATAATAGACTTGAGAGCCACAAAGTTTGTGTGGCCAAGCTTATTGTGCCAAACATAAAATTTATTCGAAACTAAATTTGAGACATCTATGAATTCATCTTTAGAAGACACACTTATACTGTTGGCAGCAGGAGACTCCACTTGCTGAGAAGAGAAATAATAGAGGCCACTAGTATCTAGGAATCCTTCTAAAAGAACCTCCTTAGATACCTGAGATTCTACAAAGCAGGAGTCAGCATGAAATTCAAAATATACATTATTATCTTTGGCAAATTTTGATACAGACATAAGATTTCTGGTTATGCAGGGTACATGAAGCAAGTGTTTGAGAAACAAGGATTTGTGGGAAGCTACAGAAGGTTGCAGTTTAGCATGACCTATAGACTGAATATTAAGACCCTAACCTTTACCAACAAGTACCTAATTCAAACCTTAATATTGTTGTGCATTAGAAACTATAGAGATATCATGCGTTAAGTGATGAGTGGCACCTGAGTCTGCAAACCAGGCTTGAGATTCCAAGTTAGATGGAATTTGAAGATCATCTTTTTGAGCCAGGAATGTAGAGGCTTGGATGGAGTTGGATTCTTGATCCTCCTTTTCTTCTTTTACTTGGTCAGTTGGTGTAGTGGATGCTTGATTCTTGGAAGTTGGTGGTTCAAACTTTTCATCATACCTATGCCAATAATCCATAGCAGCATGACCATACTTGCCACGGAGCTGACAAGTTGGCCTATTTCCTGTAGTGTAGGAGGATTTGGCTCTGCCATGTCCTCTGCCTTTGAAATTGCTTCTTCCTCTATGAAACTGTGCACCACCTCTGGAAGCAGTGTTTTAAAAACCGGACCGGACCGACCGGTCGGACCGGTCGAACTGGGAACCGGCCAGGTAACCGGCCTGGTTCAATAGTTGGATCGGGAATGTCGTTGAACCGGTAAGAACCAGCAAGAACCGGTGAAAACCGGAAAAACCGGTGGTTCAACTGTATTTTTTAATTTTTTTATTCAAAATTTTTAAATTTTTTAAAAAATATGCAATTTAAATTTTTTATTTATTTGGATTATTTTATTAAAATATTATATTTAAATAAAAAGTAAAATTAATTAATTATATTATTGACAAAGAAAATGTTGTTGATGCGGTTGATTTTGTAGATAATTTTGATATTGAAGAAGGATATCTTAATATTAAAATAATCTTTACTCCTTGAAACTAAATAGTAGATAATAAAATTATTTTGTTATAAATTATTCAATTATACTATGTTGCAATTATACTTTGTAATTTTGTACTATTTTAGTATATATGATAATTATATTTAAAATTTAAATTTAAATTATCAAATTGTAAATTTATTTATGATATGATATTTTTAAAATATTTAAAATTTAAATTTAAATTATCAAATTGGTGAATTTATTTATGAAATGATATTTAAAAAGAAAATTAGTTCTAATTATATTTTGTAGAGATTGAGTCATCTGGTTCGACAAGTTTTATACCTATATCGTTTTGTTATAAAGGCCGGTTTAATCAACTGAGTTATCCGGTTTAATCCGGTTTAATCCGGTTTAGTCATGCGGTTCGACCAGTGACCCAGTGGTTCAACCAATAAACCAGTGACCCAGTACCTTCACCGGTTTGATCTCCGATCCGGTTTTTAAAACACTGTCTGGAAGTCTTACTGCTGGAATTTTCTTCTATATGAGCAATGTTTGTTGAGGCATCGAGTTGTACTTCTTGAACATATATTAAAGCTTCAATCTCATAAAGAGTTGGATGGTCAATCTTCCCATACACCATCATGATAAACGGGTTATAATCTTTAGGTAATCCTTGTAAGATGGCATCTATTTGATCATGTTCAGATATAGGCTCACCTACAGCTAGCAGGGCATCGACAATTGCACGAATGCGAAGAACAAACTCAGAGATTGAACGATTTACCTTTTTCGTGACCTTCAATTCAGCACGAAGTTGATGAACTCTAGCTTTCATAACAACTGTGAAGTATTTGTGTATCTGATCCCACACCTGATAGGAAGGCTTGCACGAGAGAACACGTGGAATAATTGACTCCGAGATTTTTGAAAGGAGACAAGTGAATAGTTCCTGATCTTGGACAATCCAAGATTCATACTCTTCAGATTGAACATTTGCACGACGATCTTCGTCGTTCTTGAACATCGTCGGAATCTGTGGATTCACCACAAAATGATGGAGTTTGTGAGCTATGATGATTCCTTCTACTTGTTGATTCCAGAGGAGAAAATTCTTTTCTTGAAGCTTGATGGAAAGCTTGGGTCCAAACACTGCGTGATTGGATGAACTTGCAAACAGAGATAACTGTGTTATCGTTTGCTGAAACAGCGATTCAGAGTTTTTCGGTGATGACGCCATGAACGCAGCTTCTTTAAAGCTTGGAAAATGAGAGATTGCAGATGAAGATGACACAACAACACGAAGAGAGAGCTTCAGTGAAGAAGCTTAGAAAAGGCGAAAGAGTGTGCGTAGAGGAAAACTTGGGGAACAACGACGATTGATACCATGTTTGAGTACAAAGAAGCTCTGCATCTTTGTTTTCTCTATTTGGAATGAATGGTGTTGTTAGTTACAGAAAACAGTTGCAAAACTCTAACAACCAAAACTAATTAGAGACACTTATATCCTATCTGTTACAGCTGGGCTTTACAACAATACAAGGCCCAATAAGCAATGCAGGCCCAAAGTTAGAACTATACTCTAATAGTGCCTTATAAATTTAAAACTCTTCTCATTGAATTATAAATTAAAAAATTACACACACACACACACACACACACACATATATATATATATATATATATATATATATATATATATATATATATATATATATATATATATATATATATATATATATATATATATTAATCTCAAAAAAAAAAAATATAAATCAATTACAATCATAACATCTAAAATAAAATATCATAAAAATAAATTATTTTAATTAAGTAATCAAGATTCAAGAGATATTAGTAGTATAATATATTATAAAATAAAAATTAATTGTATAATGTATTATAGTTTTTATTAAAATGAATATTAGTAACAAAAGATATTATAAAATCGATATTTTTATTTTTATTTAAAAAAATATGGACATTAATTGTATAATGTATTGTAGTTTTTATAAAAATATAGAAAAAAAGTTAAATAAACGGACTATCTGCAATTCGATCGTGCTAGCCCGATTAACATCATTTTTTTAATAGACCAGATTTAAAAATTCGAATGATTGAACTCTAATTTTTTTATTTAAATTTAAATTATTTGACGGACTTTCAAGCAGACCTGAGTAGTCCGGCCCATTTTGTTAGGATTAGTGACAAATAAATTATTAAATGGATCGTTTCTCATAAATTTATTAAAGTTTTTTCGGAACTTGTCTTAAAGACATACTAGTACTCCGGTCCATTTACACAGACAAAAAAAAATCAGTATTTTATTCTCTTCGACCTGCATGCAATTAATTGGAAGTGGAAGAGTAAGTAGTACTAATACTAATATCAAACAGATGGTTTCTCATAGAGTAATAATATTGTTTTGCCAATTGTCTTGAATTATATTTGTTATGTTATTTATTTGCCAATGCTGTATTAAAATAAAGATAATTTTAAATATATTTGTTATGTTACTATTTATTTTATATGATTATTTAAGTTTGTTCTTGGAATTTCTTTTTGTATGTGTAAGTTTTAAAATGATGTTCGACACTTTATCTATAGACAAAATAATATTGCATGCTATTTTAAATCAACTCAATATTACATCAAATATAGATGTAACGTAACATCTCAAATTCACCACATTCTAAGAATACTTGATTAAAAATAATACTACATTTACTTTCTGTGTTACAGTTTACAGGTAACAGAAAAATAGGAAAATCACTCAACCAACTTCCTGCAAAAACTTATTGCAAGAGATATCAAATCCTAAAATCACTCAACCAACTTCCTGCAAAAACTTATTGCAAGAGATATCAAATCCTAATAGGATCAGAAATCACTACTCATATATTTATTTTTGTCGGGGCACAAGGATAAAAGATAGTAATAATAAAAATAAGAAAGAGGATAAAAACAAGGAATAAATTGTATTGAATTGAATTGTTAAATTAATGAAATACAATTACCTATTTATAAGCTCAAAAGTAACTAACTAAAAACAAACCTTAATCCTAATCTTAAGGAATTAAGATATACGATAATAACAGTAAAATAACAAATACTAAATTATCCTAATAATTACTAAAACGCCATTTCTAATCATGAATTATTCACAACACCATCCCTTAATTCATGTTCATCACAAACTGATTATATTAGAACCTCACTTTCTGGACAGCTCCAGAAGGGGTCATCCCTCAAACGGATAAGGTGTTCAGTCTTGATATCCTTCATCAAAACATCTGCAGCTTGCTTCGGGTTGCAACTCTTCTTTACTAATATGTCATCACCGTAAAGACACACTAGAATCATATAGCTTCCAGAATGTTTCACATACACACCATACTTCATCTCATATTTCTGAAACATTTGCTTCTTAGAAAATGAATCAATCTTATGAGCCCAAGCTCTGGGTGCTTTCTTTAATCCATATAGAGCTTTGTGTAACTTATACACCATCCCTTCTTGATTCTTTTTCACGAAGCCAGGAGGTTGTGATACATATACATCTTCTTGTAATGGTCCGTTCAAAAATGCTAACTTCACATCCAAATGCATCAGCGGCCAACTTTTGATAGTTTCATGTCTCGCTACAGGAGCAAACACCTCAAAATAGTCTCGTCCAGGTTTTTGAATAAAAACTCTGGCCACTACCCTTGCTTTGTTCTTGCCAACTGATCCATCTGGCTTAAACTTCACCTTAAAAGCCCATCTGACGCTGATGGCTTTCTTCTCCCTTGGAAGCTCAGTTAACTTCCAAGTCTTGTTTCCTTCTGAAGCCTCAAGTTCTTCTTTCATGGCATTCAACCACACTTTCTTCTTGACAACATCTTCAATATCTATTTGTTCAGAATCTCCTTCTAATTCTGGAACCGTATCTTTTTCTGAACTTTCTTCAGTCGTGGAAGTTTTATTTCCACCAGAAGTTCCGCCTTTGTTAGCTTATGGACCTTGTCCAGAATTATCACCTTCAAAACTTCCACCAGAAGTTCCACTTTTGTTAACTTCTGGACCTTGTCCAGAATTATCATCTTCAGCAGAATCATCACCTTTAGAACTCCCACCAGAAGTTCCACTTTTGTTAACTTCTGGACCTTGTCCAAAATTATCATCTTCAGAACTCCCACCAAAGTTCCACCTTTGTTAACTTCTGGACCTTGTCCAGAACCATCACCTTCATAAGTTGGATCACCTTCAGAAGCTCTTACTTCAGAAGTTCCACCTTCAGAATCATGACCACCGTCAGAGGCTGGACTAGAAGTTCCACCTTCAGAATCATGACCACCGTCAGAGGCTGGACTAGAAGTTCCACCTGCAGTGTCATAATTACCACCAGAATTTTGATCACCTCCAGAAGCTTGTCCTCCAGAACCTACGTCTTCAGAGTTTTCCCTTCCAGAAGCATGACCATTTTGATCACCTCCAGAAACTTGTCCTCCAGAACCTACGTCTTCGGAGTTTTCCCTTCTAGAAGCATGATCACCACCAGATTCTGGATCATCATCAAAATCTGGATCAGAATCAGATTCACTATCTGACTCATCCTTAGAGTCTCCAGAAGCTTCTTCATCTTCTGACTCTAATTCTTCTTTAGAACCTTCATGTTCTGACTCATTTTTAGAACCTTCATGTTCTGAATCATCCTTAGAGTCTCCAGAAGCTTCTTCATCTTCTGACTCTGATTCTTCTTCAGAACCTTCTGTTTATGACTCATCTTCAGAACCTTCATGTTCTGACTCATCTTCAGAACCTTATACTTCTAACTCATCTTCAGAACCTTCATGTTCTGACTCATCTTCAGAACCTTCATCTTCTAACTCATCTTCAGAAGTAGAATCTTCTGACTCATCTTCTGAAACCTCAGATTCTGACTCATCTTCAGAATCTACAAAATCATTTTCTGGCTGTTCTTCAGAAGTTTCAACTTCTGACTCTTCTTCATTTTCTGACTCTGACTCATAAAGAGACACTCCTTCAGAATCTTCATCCCTTTCAGATTCAAAAAATGATAACCTCACAGGTTCCTCGTCAGATTCATAAGTCATCAATAACACAACTTCATCATTTGAATCATCTCTGGCTATTTTTGCTTCTTCTGATTCTCTTTCTTTGTTTGACCTACAATCTCTAGAAAAGTGGCCAAACTGCTTACAACAGTAACATTGAACTTTCCTTCTGTCCTTTCCCTTCTGATATTTCTCATCAGAATCAAAAGCTTCTGGCTTCTGGTATTTGTCACCACGTCTATTCTGCTTCTGGTCCTTCTTGACAAAAGAAGCTTTTAGAGCCTGATCTACTTCCCTCTCAGAAGTTTTGTCAGCCAAGCGTAATTCATGTGCTTCTAGACTGCTTTGCAGCTCTTCAATTTTCATGGTCTCCAGACCTTTGTTATGTTCAATAGCAACCACAATATAGTCAAACAGAGGGATTAGTGACCTCAAAACCTTCTTTATGATCACTTGTTCAGAAAGAGTTTCTCCACAAGCCTTCATCTTATTAGTGATCAGAATCACTCTTGAGATATACTTAGAAATCTTCTCACCGCTCTTCATGTTGATATTTTCGTATTTCTTTCTCAAGGACTGAAGCTTCACCTTCTTCACTGATGCGTCACCACCGTAACACCTGACCAGTGTGTCCCACGCCCTCTTTGACGTCATAGAATCTGCACTCTTCTCAAACACAACGCATCCACACACTGATGGATGTAGAACAGCGCCTTCTGATCCCTCTTCCTTTTATCTCTCTGCACCTTTTTCTCTTTTTTTTGTTGCAACTTCTGCAACTGGAATGTAACCATCAGTAACAAGCTCCAGAACATCTTGAGCTCCAAACAACACATGCATCTGGATCATCCATCAATTCCAGTTTTTGCCATCAAAGACTGGAAGATTGGTGCTTAGGTTGTTGTTTCCGTTCATCTTCTTCCTTGCGTAAATAACCCACAAATAGAAACACGATTCTTGTTTCCCTAAAATCTAAACCGGAAGCTCTAGATACCAATTTGTTAGGGCACAAGGATAAAAGAGAGTAATGATGGAAATAAGAAAGAGGATAAAAACAAGGAATAAATTGTATTGAATTGAATTGTTAAACTAATGAAATACAAGCACCTATTACTAATGGATAATAGTAATTTGAACGCAGCACATGATTGGCCATGTGGGTGCACGCCGATAGGCATTAAGTACACATTGATTGTGCTAGTTATGCGGCTTCCTGACTCCGTCATGAAAATTAAATGAGCTGCAAAATTTTAGAATTTTTTCACCCATTTAGTGGGTTTCTCCCACACTCCTAAAAAATCAAAAAATATTTCGTAAGTTAACTTGCGAATTCACCTTGTTGGGTGAATTTGCAAGTTAACTCGTGAATTGACGTTTCTGGGTGAATTCGCAAGTTAACTTACGAATTCACTTTATTTTGTACGTTTTATTATTTTAAACGTTGACATTTGAAAAAATAAACTTAATTTGCAAGTTAATTTACGAATTCACCTTTTTAGAGTCATAGGTTTAATGTTCTCGCGTCTAGGTCCTAGGTCCCTTTCGGTTTAAGCCAATTTGCGAGATAGAGTAAAAAAAATCAAAAAAATCGATTTTTGAGAAAATTGCGTCCAATTGAAAATCTGTTCCGAGCATTTGAAGCCAAAAAAATGTTTGTTCCTCATTTTTCTATTTTTTTACTGTTTTCATAGAGTCGAAAAAATTCTCAAAATTCTCAAAATTATATTTTTAAGTCATTAGATTAGTTTCGGTGTTAGTTTTTTTTTTTAATCGATTTCCTTCATTGTGTTTGTTTTTGACCATTTAGGGATATTGTTGGCATTTTTACAATTGTTGATGCATTGTTGTGCATTAGCCCAGCCAAAAATTCGTAAGTTAACTTATTAATTCACTCAATAAGTTGAATTCGTAAGTTAACTTACAAATTCATCTAATTTTCACAAAATAAGGTGAATTAGTAAAGTTAACTTGCGAATTCACCTTACTTTCTAAAAAAACAAGGTGAATTCGCAAGTTAACTTGCGAATTTACCTTGTTTTTTTTTAAATCGTGAATTATTTTGTAAGTTAACTTACAAATTCACTTTATTTAGGGAATTCGTAAATTAACTTACGAAATTTGAGGTACTTTTGATTTTTCACCAGGGTGAGGAAAGAAATTCACCAAAATTTTGTCTTCAAAAGATATATTTTTAATTAAAATTAATTTTAATTTATTTTAAAATAAATTACTGTTATAAAGTAATATCGTATATTGGAACACAAAACTTCAAATTAATTTATTTTATCAAATAATTAAAGATAATTTTTTAATAATAATTAAGATTTTTTAAATAAATAATTGAAGATAGTTTTTTATTAAACAAATTAATATTTATTTTTTAAAAATAAAACAAATATTGTTAGATACACTTTTATGTGTTTATTATAACTAAATAATTAACGATAGTTATTTTATTTATTAAAATTATGTTGAATTGACATTTTTTTTGTTTAAGCAAGATATATTAAAGGAAGAACTAAGGGTTCTCAAACCTTTTTACACAAAACATGGGAAAGGAACGACCAGACAAAAAAGAAGAAATTATCAACCAATTACATTTTCGAAAGAAAAAACAAAGGATCTTTGCTAAAATTATAGAAACTATAATTGGAATGGATATTGTCTCCTATAGAAGACCACTTCCAAGCCAAAACTTTAATCTTCCATATCATGTCATCCACACTACATTTGTCTTTCCTAAAGCAAATACCATTTCTCATAAGCCAAATAGACCATGTGGTTGTCATCCAAATCATCCCTAATTTACTATCTTTTATCTTTTTCTCTTTACAAAAAGTAAATCAATCCCAAAAATTAGTATTTCTTTCACCATCACTATCTACCGGTTTGTTTAACCATAAATCTATTCCTTCCCAAATTCTTTTCATCACTCTACAATCATGAAAAATATGTTCATGAGATTCCTTCTCTATACAACAAAAAGAGCATAAAAGGGAATCTAAGGATATATTCATTCCCCTAACAACCAAGAGATCCTTAGTAGGAAGTCTCTCCAGTAAAAGTCTTCACCCAAATGCCTTAATCTTGAACGGAATGTCCTACTTCCACACCATACCCAAACACACATCCTCTCTACTTCTAGGCCCAAAGGAATTCTAAAGCTATCAAAGAAAGCGTAAACCGATGCTACCGAAAAAGTACCGCTTGTTTTGGCCTTCCAAACCACATTGTCATGTACAAGAGGCCGCAAGCTAAACTCCCTCAAAATAAACTTAAGCTTCAAAAAATTGGCCCTACCCGAATCATAAAGATTATTAGAATTTATATCGAAATCCCCCCATTTTCAAACACCCCTAACCAACCACCCATCCCCACTATCAAAACTCTCTTCAAAAAGGAAGAATGAAACAAGTCTGAAAACTCATATTTCAAACAAGAATCTTTCAACCAATTAGCTTCCCAAAAAGTAGTATGAAAACCATTTCCCACTTCTCTCATGCAATAATATTTGAAAGAATCTTGAGAAGAAGCAACATCGCCAATTTTAAGAATATCCTTCCACCAAACGGATGTGTTCTTCAAGCTTATCAGAAAGTCATCTCCACAAAGGATCTTTGTAGATATGTCTCCATAACGGGCCTTTAGAATGTCTAACCAATTATTTTCAACTCATTTTAATATCCTCCACCTCCATTTACTAAGAAGGGCAAGATTAAAATCGGTTAAAAAATTCACCCCTAAACCTCCTTGTTCAATTGGGTGGAAAACTTTCTTCCAACTGATCCAATGGATCTTTCGCCTTCCATCCACCATACCCCACAAAAATTACCTTGAATACTCGCTAACTCCTTCGCTACCTTCAAAGGCATCTTAAAAAAAGACATAGTGAAAATGGATAAAGAACAAAGAATAGATCTTAATAAAGTAATTCTTCCACCAAGACTAAGAAACCTATTCTTCCATCCGGATAATCTTTTCTTCATTTTCAAAATCAACAAAGACCACATAGAGTAATTTATAGGATTAGAACCAACCGGAATGCCTAAAAAAGAAAAGGTGCTAGATTCCACCTTACAAGATAGAACATAAGAGACGGTGTAATACGCTGAACTGACTTTGTAGGTTTTTGTATCGCAAATGTGCGGATAGCAAGAGTCGCCACCGACTTTTCTTTTATCCAATTAAGGGAAGGTAAAAAGTACAGAAAAAGACCTTCGTTAGATTACGAGTAAGGAGAAGGTTATGAAAAGGGAAGGTATTAGCACCCCTTTCCATCCGTAGTTATCTACGGGCTCTTAGTTGCTCTTAGATCACTTTAAAAATGTGCTTTCTGTGTGTTTGAAAAAAATGTTTTGAAAAGGCATTTCGCTTTGACTTTGTAATGATTCATGTAGGAATGTATACAAAGTGTTCGGAAATGTTTCGTTTCGAAAAGAGTTTAAACTTTGACAAAAGTGTGAGGTGTGAAAAGTATTTTGATAGAGCAAGCAACTAAAAGTCTTATTACCTACTCAGAATTGGTCGTTTTCGTATTGTTTTACGTTCCTTTAGAATAGTGTTATCCATACCATTAGTTGGTAGGTAGCCCTATTCATTGGATGTAAGCGGGACATTCGAAGGGACATCGGATGGTCATAGAAAGCAACTTGTAGGAAGTATCCTAGCACATTCGAAGGGACTATCATCATTTTTTCGTAGGCGACAATCGAGGGTCAAGATCATGTATTCGGAGGCGACATCGTGGGTCTTATGATCTTTGTATCGAAGGGACTATGATGATTTATTTGAAGGCAACGGTGCTAGAATACCTCTACGTTCGAGGGTCATGACCATTTGAATTCGTAAAGGCAACGAGAGAGAATTACCCTAAGGGGTGCGTGTGTGAAGAAGTGTGTTGATTCAGATATTTTATCTTTAAAATTAGAGTGAGCTATGTCCAATTTTATCTTGCCATACACGCCTAATTACTAGCAATTTATAGGGTGCGGAAATTAAAATGCGGAAGTATAAAGTGCGGAAAGATAAATCCTAGCTATTACATGGCTTTGGGGCAGATACATAATTTAAACTTGCAGAAAATAAAAACCCTAATTAAAACTATTACATCCCATAAGCAGTTACATTATTGGAAAAAGAAAAAACGATAAAAGAAATCGTCTGAAACGGGATAACCTGTGAAAAGATAAGAAAATCGGAAAATACGATGAAATCGAATAAGAGAAAAATGTTAGTAAAAATGCAAATTTTTAGATGAGAAAAATATGGCATGCTGGAAATAACATTAATATGCTAAAATAATTTTTTGGGATTTTTTGGAAAAGATTTAATAATTAAAAAATAATTAAAAGTGATTTAAATGATAAATTATGAATAAAAATAAATATGCATGTAAAATAATATTTTTTAATTTTATAAATTAAATAAGTATTTTCTGAAAATAAATGCAAAAGGAAAAATATTTTTGATGATTTTTAATGCATGAATAAAAATTATGAAAAGAATTAAAATTGCATGGAAAAATATGAAAATATGAAAATAATTGAAAAAGTTTGATGTTTGTAAAAAGAAATCAAAACCGGTCCCTGAGGTTCGAACTCGTGACATGGGAGAGCATCTATCAAGAAGCGCCTTAACCAATCGAGCCGGCAAGTGTGTTTGGCTGGAGCAGTGGGTTACAAACACGCTCTCCTCCCCATTGCCTCGCGCCAAACTTCATCTCTTTCGTTTTGAATTTTGAAAACTCGGCGTCGGCCATTGTTCGTCGCTCATGGACCACAGCTAAATCAAAAATCAACGCATAATATAAATAACATCTAAGACCATGGATCGATTCGGACATCATTCCGAATGCATTGGTAATAGTCTCGTGGTCCAATTTATCCTAATAAGCAAAGCCCTAAATCGAGTTCGGGAACCCTAGTTATGGCATAACACGTTTGTGCCATGGAAACGCAATTAACTGCCGGATCGCTTGCAAACTTTGTTCTAAACATGAAACAAACATCAAAACTTGTTAATAATGCATGAATAATGAAACACGATTTTGAAAAAGGATGAACAAACCGATTCGTGATTTCTTGATTACGGATGCTTTTGGATGATGTAAGTGCGGATCGACTCAAGAGGTATCAAGGAATGCAATGGACACCTCAAAATCGATTAAACAGTGGAACTAGGTACAATTGGCTTGTAGGCACGATTTTCTTGAGCTTCAATAGGGTTTCTCCATCAAAATTCTACCCTAATTCGTGTGGCATGTGTTAAATATATATAGTAGATGAATTTGGAGTTGATTTGAGGAAGAATTAATCAATAATCAATGCAAATCATATTTGATTTTGTACAAAATCAAATTTTCATCTTTTGATCAATTTTCAATCCAATCTTGCCATATCCAACCAAATTTCGAAATTTGTTGGCTTTATTGAGTTACTTGGATCTCAAGGAAGAGAGAAAAATCAAGTTTGCATTTAATTTTGATTTTATACCTTATTTTTAAATTTAATTTGTATTTAAATGAATAAATTCCAAATTAAATAGAAAAATAAAATAAAAATTCGTGGAATTGGGCTTGGATATTCCTAATTGTATAAGGAACAAGTTTGGATGAAGAAAAAGTAAGCCCATTTGCAAAGTTTTTGATTTTTAGAAGTATTTCTCTTTGTGCACTTCTTCAAAATTGCCCAACTTGTGAATGGTGTATCTTGCTCAATTTTCCACATTTTTGAGTGTTCTTGGACTTTTTGAAAAGCTCTAAGAGTCCTCTAACCAACCTTTTTGGTCTCATCTCAATTGGAGTTTCCATGCTCAAAATATCTTCAAAACAAAATGTTGACTTTTTGTTGACTTTTGAAAAGGACCTGTAATGTTTTGATCCATACCTTCCAAATGAAGCATTTTTTGAACATTCTTGTGAGACATGAAGTTGTAGAGGATTGAATTTCCTTCAAAACAAGAGGTGGTGAAAAATTTTCTGAGAAAGTATGAAGAAGTTATGCTCAGTCAAAGTTTGGTTGACTTTTCACTGAGAAACCCTAATTTAGAAAGTTTGACTTTTGAGCAGATCTTGAATTTTCTTGATGAATCATGATCAACCCTTGATCAAATGATGAATGTAACTTCAAAATTAGGATGTTGACCAAAAATTATGAAGTTTGACTGTATGTTGACCACAGTTGACTTTTTGTCCAATACAACTGATTTTCAACCATCTGAGCAATTGTCTGAGGAAACTTGACTTGTGAGGCTTGAAACTTGACATGAAGAGTCTTTGAAGCATCTGAGGAGGCATGATGACCATTGGAGATGTTGGAAGTCCATCTTGATCAGAGAATTGCCAAACCCTAGTTTGGGTTGATTGTCTAGGAGAGGGTTTGTCTAGTCAACCCTTGAGGAATCCTTGAGTATGGATGTATGAAATATCTTGAGAAGATGGAGGGCAAATTTTGGGGTATGACAGACGGCTTCCAAGAAGTTAGGATTAAGATTAATGCCAATCAAATTGCTTTTATGATAATTAATTCCAAGACCCGAAACAAGCTCAAAAGCTCTCAAAACCAACTAAATGGCCCAAATTTGTCTCCAAGAGCTTTCACCAACTAAAAGTGTGTCATCCGCAAATTGAAGAATATCGATAGAACAACTATCCTTGATACGGAACCCACGGTACTCCCCCGATTCCATAGATTTCCGGATAAGCCTAGTTAAACCCTCCGTGACCAACACAAAAAGGAAAGGCGAAAGAGGATCGCCTTGCCTCAATTCCTTTCCCATCTTGAAATCACCCGTTGGACTACCATTAACTAGAATCGACATGTCACTATGAAAAATCAAAAGCTCCACCCAGTTACTCCAAGTTTCACCAAACCCCATCTTAACCAGCAAGAATCTAAGGAAACCCCAATCGATTTTATCATACGCCTTTTCAAAGTCCACTTTGAAAAAGAGACAATTTCTAATTTATTTCTAAAATCGATAAATTAATTAGCCACCACTATTCCATCCAAAAGTTGACGACCCGAGACAAAAGCACTTTGAGAAATAGACACTATATAGTGTAACACTTTTTAAAGTCTTCCCGCTAACAACTTGGACATCACTCTGTATAAACAACCAACAAAACAAATGGGCCTATAATCATCTAAACTGATCGGGTTCGGAGATTTAGGGACAAGCGGTAAAAAAGATGAAGTCACCACCTTCGACAAAACGGTACCGAAATGGAAATAATTAAAGAATCGGATGAAATCATCTTTGATGAACGCCCAACATCTTTTAATAAACAAGAAATTAAAGCCATCGGGACCTGGGCTCTTAGAACTACCACAATTCCAAATTGCCTCTCTAATCTCTTCTTCAAGAAAAGTTAATTCCAATCCCAAACTTTCCTCTAGCCCAATACGACTAAAATCCACGCCTTCTAAAAGCAACCTGCCACCTCACTCCTCCTTGAATTTCTCTGAAAAGTGATTCCAAACTTCCTTCTTAATGTCTTAAGGCTTTTCAAGCAACATACTTGACACATTCAGGGGACCTATATGATTGAAATTTCTTCTCTCTTTCACAAATTTATGGAAAAATTACTATTACAATCTCCTTCATTGAGCCATTTAAGTCTTGATATTTGAACAAACATGTTTTCTTTAATTCTTAAATTCAACCAAAAACTACTTGTTCCTCATTTCTAGAGTTAATAATTTCGGTCTCATCTTCCAAATCCTCCTCCTCCAATCGACCATCTCCATCGTTTATGACTCTAACCTTGTCTTCCACCTGCAAGTTGATTCTACCAAACACATTTATGTTCCACTCTCTCAATTTATCTTTTAGGATTCGAAGTTTCTCTTTCAAGACAAAATCTCACCTTCCCACCACCTTAATCTTCTTCCATTCCTTCTCCACAAATGGAAGAAACAATTTGGAAGAAAACCATTCATTATTGAACTTGAATGGCTTCGGGCCCCAATTTACCTCATCCATCACCAACCAAACCGGACAATGATCCAAAATGTCTCTCTCTCCAATAAGTTGCCCCACCACATTCCACCTACTTACAACCAAGCTCGAAACAAGGAATTGATCAATCCGACTCATAGCCTTACCATCCCCACCATACCAAGAATATTTCTTGCCCTTCGTAGGTAGATCCACTAAATTACTTTCCGAAATAAAATCTTCAAAAAGTTGAATTTCTCCGTTGTTAATCCCCAAGGCCCTTCCATTCCTCTCCCTTCTATGTTTAATAACATTAAAATCCCCTCCAATAATCTAATCACCATCTTTATTTTCCTCCATCAAATCCAAGAGTTTTTTCCATAATACTTTCTTATCATTTAAAAAACAAGAAGAATACACGTTCACTATGTAATAATAATGATCCTTCCAAAGAGCTTCTATACTCGAGAAACATTCACCTTTAAAACCATGGACAAACTCAAACTTCCCTTCCTTCCACAAAATAAGCATTCCACCCGAAAGCCCATTTGAAACCGAAAAAGAAAAACCAATACCAGCATTACTCCACATACTTCTAACCATCTCTTCTTTAACAATTGCCAATTTTGTTTCTTGGATCAAGAACACATCCGCTTGACCCTTACTAATAATTGAACTCAACCATCTTCTCTTTAACGCACTCTCACCCCCTATAATATTCATTGAACCAATTATCATTTAGAACTTTTTGACTTCTCCTTCATTTTTAATTTTCTTTCCACATCAATCTTGTCCATCTCCGCTATCTTAGCAACAAGGTCTTTGTTATTATCCTTTCCTTTAACTCCCAATTTTTCAACCGCCTCCCAAAGTTTACCTCCATTGTAATCCTCCATTAATTCCCACTGTTTTATATTGCATGAATTATATCTTCTTCATTTGAGACAAATTTCGCGCTCTTGCTCACCCGTCTCCCAACACCACCCAACAAAACCATATTCAAACCAATAGTCGGAAAAGAAGAAAAATCGAAAATGCCTACATCCGGGGCCGAAAAGAAAGACAAATCCACTTTTTCAATGTTAGATATCTTACCCACCTTCTTCTTAGACACCTTTTTCTAATTCTTAAACACCCCTCCGAGCTCCATAACATTTCTAAATTTAACTCTCCTAGATCTTCCTGCACATTGAGAAGATTTAGAAAAAAAAACCCCATTGACTTGGGCTCTCTCTGAATCTCCAAAATAGGAACATCACAGGAGTTTCCAACAATTGTCTCTTGAGAGATTCGAATGGCCCCATCAAAAGAAGAAGGTTGTGGAACTTGAAGAGAAATTGATGAATTCCCCAACACGGTTTTACAAAGGGGCATACGAATCTCCTTCCCCTTAAAACCATGAGAAACCCTGCATTTTAGAAGAGGAAAACTCTTCTATACTATCACACGATCTATTTTTTCCTAACGAGGAAATATCGACTCTCGAATCGACAAACCAAATATCATCTGAATCAATAGATTCGGAGGACCCAGACACAATAATTTGAGAATGCGACATACCTCTAACAGAGCTAATCAGATTGGAAAGATCTTTGACCAAAAGAAGGGAAATGGCAGTACCATCAAAATCAACGGAGATAACACTGGGAAGTTTGAAACTGTTAAGAACGAGAACTGAAATGGATGCAACATCCATATCCGTTGCCTCCTCCATACTGTTGTTTATATGCAGAAATTTACCAAAAAAATTGCCCAGCTTTTCAAAGAAAACACCCTTCCAAGCCAAGACCGGAAGACCATAAATTATGAATGAGAGGATTCTTTCTTTGGAAACATCTTCTAAGGTCCAGAGTCTCACTTCAGAAAACCATTGATTCCATCTAGCCTCCTCTTCACCCATAAACAAATCCAGCGCACCATTCTCTGACTCTTCTAATAACACCAGATTTGGCCCCAAACAAGAGGATTTAATATCAAAGAAACCCTTTTTTTCCAACCAAGATTGCACTTTTATTGCTGCTCCTAACAACTTCGTGACCCCGATCCTTGCCTTTAAAAACCTGTTTCTGTCTTCTTCCTCCAAACTAAAGCTCAAAGTCACCTTAGGAACTAAACCAACGTTCCTGAATTTGTTACCAATTGCATTAGCATAGGAAATTCCTGACCGCCTAGGAAAGTAACCACCAGCTTCACCCGACTTCTGTCCCACTTTGAGACCCTATCTTCGAAGACCAGTTCTCCTGTCTGCATAGTCAGATTACGTTCAGCCGCGGCGAGAGGAAATCTAGGGAGGTTTGCGTGGATTTTCCTACCATCAACAATAACATTATCCAACCTAATTGCCAGCAATTTTGGATCTACTGCCTCATTGAATTTTGCAAAACCAAATTTTCTCCCCAACTTGTTTCTTCTCGGAGCAATAGCAATTTCAACCACATTGCCAAAAAGACCGAACAACTCATGGAATTCCTTTGCACGACATCTCTCGAGAAATTCCGGAAAATAGATTGAGATAATATCCTCACCTTCAAACATCTTCATACGATTACCTAAAGGGAAGAAATCCCATTGAGGACTCCAATTTCTGAAAAGTTTTTTCTTGCAGACCTGCCATATACCATCTTGCTCGTGATTTCCTATTAACATACGGATGAAAAAAAACGAAACCCCCTTCTAGAGAGAAAGGAGAGAAAAAGAACTCAAGAGAGAGAAAGTATAAAATTTCTTTGTACATGAATTAACGTTTTAAAATTATGATAAAATTAAACTATCATCATTAAACTACTAAATCACGTTTCAACAAATTCTTCATTGAATTTTTTTAAAATTTATGTGTATTTTAAATGATTTCATAATTAATTTATATTAAAGGTATATTAATGTAATTTGCTTGATGATTTTAAAATCTAAATTGTCGAAAAATTGACATGATAAATAGTATATTTTTTATAAAAAATAATTGAGAAGAAAGCGTTTACCTCGTGGCTACAATTGAGACTTTGAAACTATACTATAAAAGTACATTGATATAGACTACATCCTCTAAACACATTTATGAATAATTAAAAAATTAAATTTATTAAATCATTGATGTATCTAATTATTATTTTATATTAAATATATCAACGATTCAATGAATAAAAAAAAATTATTACTTATAAATATACGAGGAGGAGGTACCTAATAATGTTTTTTTTACTTTAGGTCACTTTTGAAATATAAGTGACTGGATTGTTTTTTCTTCTGTTTTGGTCGGTAAGATGGTAACGTGTGTTTGGCGAGTGGTGTGATAAGTCACCAGTCACCACCATGGCCATCATGCTTTTTTGTACATCAGTAGATGAAAAGAAAGTTTCATGCAAGAACCAATCATTTTGAATTTATTCTTTTTAAAAGAAATATTATATGAATAATTTCCAATAACAAAATTTTAATATTAATACATTTATTCTTTTTCTTAATATTGATTTAATTTATTAGAAAATTTGACATATTTTCTAAAGACATTTGTTAATAAATTAAATATAAAATATTTTCTTGTGAATTTGAAAAATTAATGTATTTCATTCATTAAAATTAAATTGCAATTAAGATCACAAAATTGTTATAAAAAAATTGTTTTATAACTTGATTCTTTAAAAAATATTTTATAAGTCGTATCTTTAAATAAAGGGAAATTTAGTTAGATATACTACTATCTCCGTTTTTTTATTATATTAAATTGTTTGGCAATTTTACAAGTATTTAAAAATTTTAATTATTGCTGTATACAAAAGAGAAGTTATAACTTTTTTATTTATAAAATTGTCTTTTATATATGACATGAACATGAGAAAAAAATAAATTTACAGAATATTGAATAGGGGTGTTCGAGGTATAGTTTGGGCGATTTTGACGCAAAAAATCATCTGAACTGCGAGAGAAAAAGGCGTGCGGTTTGATTTGGTTCGGTTGGTTTTTAGAAAAAAATCAAATCAAATCAAACCGAACCAATACAATTTGATTCGGTGTGGTTTATTCGGTTTCTTAAATATTTTTTTGAGCCATACATACACATATAGATGACAACATAACTTTGTATTTTATAATTCATACAATATCAAATAACAATAAAGCTCATCATATTTGGACAATGACTTTCCATTTAATATATATGTAAAAATTAGATTAAACAAAAGTGAAATAATAAACATAAAATAATAGCATAAAATAATATCAAAAATATTATAATAAAACAAAAAAATAGATGAGATGAGAGATTAGTGAAGATGAAAAAGAAAGATCATAAAAGAGAATAGATTAGAGATAAATATGTGCGATAAAACGAAACTGAAAGAGAGAACATTTGCATAAAAATGAGAAGGTGAAAAAGAAAGACTATAAGAGAGTAGAGATTAGAGAATAAGAGACAAGATGTAAGTGGTGAAGATGGAGCGATAATGCTATGAGAGATTAAGAAGATTGAAATTAAAACCATAAGTGTAAGGATGAGAAAATTGTTTGTAATCATAAGACTTATATATAATAAGCTTAGGTTTAAGTTAGATGAGAATTAAGTAAAATTTAGGTTGTACCATAATGCGGTTTGATTCGGTTTGGTTTGGTTTGATTTGCAAAATACAAACTGCAAATCTAATCGAACCATGCGATTTTGTTAAAAGATGGTCCAAACTAATTTGAACCAAATGCGATTTTTTTGCGATTTTGATTTGGTTTAATTTGATTTGCGATTTTTTATTAGGTTGGTTTGGTTTTGAACACTCTTAATATTAAATAATAAATATTCAAAACTATATTAAGTAGAATAACTTTGTTGATTTTTTTAATTCTAAAATCATATATAATTTAGTGCATAATTTTTAAAGCAAAATATAATTAAAAAACAAAAGGAGTAATAGTTTTGAGTTTCCAACGTGTGATTTTTACTTTATATATGGTACCCTTGAGTTGGAGTAGTGTTGATGCTACGGATGGCAAAACGGGTCGCTTGTCCCGCTCCCGCTCCCGCTTTAAGCCGGTAAAAAAAAGAGCGGGACGAGTAAGTCTGTTAAGTGTAATGGAAATAAAAATCAAGACCGTCCCATCAAGTTGGGGGTTGGCGGACGGCGGGCTTGTCCGTCTATTTTTTTTTATTTATTTATTATTTTTTTAATATATTAATAGTTTTTTTTTTTTTTTACATTTCAATTAGATTTTTCTTTTTTTTTTTTAAATATTTTTTTGTAAAGTATATTTTAAAGAAATTTTAGTTAAAAAATATTGCACATATGCACATATAAATGTATAAAATAAAATTATTAAAAGTCGAAATGACTATAATTAACTAAAAAAAGGAGAAATTTAAGACCGGATATACTGAACCGATAGATGCAGCGGGTTTTAGCGAACGGCGGACGTTGGCGGGACAAACGTAAGCGGACGCCAAATTTTAACGGAGTGAGTTTTAACTAGCTGCGGATCCAAAGTCCTAATTTAACTCACTATTTTTTAGCGGATGTGCGGATCAGTACGACGGACCACAACCGTTTTACCACCCTAGTTGGTGCCTTGTAATTTTTATTTATAGATTTTGTTATTTCATCATTCAAAATTTGTAAATAAGGTTTAGGGTTAATGATTTCGTTTATGTGTTTAAGAATTGGAAAACAACGTGTAGTTTATTTATAGAATGATGACTTTGATATGACTCTTGTCTTTTTGCATGTCAAGCTAATTGCATGATGAACCTTATTTATAGAATGATGACTTTGATATGACTCTTGTCTTTTTGCATGTCAAGCTAATTGCATGATGAACCGATAAAGTAATTAAAACACATCATGTGATGTGGTCATATGAGGAGAAGGATAGCTACTAGTACCACATCAGCAATTATGAGTTATATGTAGTATTTGACTATTTGTCACAGTAACAAGAAAAAGTACTTGGATATATTACTTCGTTACCCAGGATCTCGGATATTTCCACAATCAAAGTAAAATATATAAATAAATGTGTGAAAAAATTAATGAAAACAAATATGGTAATATTATTTAATAAAATGTATTAATATTTTAATTATAATTAAAAATTAAAAAATATTTTATGCTAATTAAAAATGTATTCTTCTCTTACTCATTCTTTAAAAACGTTTGATGATATTCATATTATTAATTGAATTAAACGCCATTTTCTCAATAAATATTGTTAAGCAATTATTAAGTGCTAGATTAGTTATTCTGCATCTCAACTCATTCTCAACACTTGCAGTGACCACCGATAAAGATAGAGCTAGATTGACAAGTGTGTACACAAACCTAAATGTCTTATGTTTTTTTGTTCGAACAAGAGTCCTATAAAATTTTGAGATGCCAATCAAATTAGAAAATTGATCGTCCATCTTGACACTCAATATAAATCTCCAATTTACTAGACAATTCCTTATCAGTAAGATCCTCAAAGTCATTTGAATACAATCTTATCAATCTCACAAGTGATTTAATGCTAAATATTTTAAATGAATAACAAGGACTCAAGCAAGCAACACACTTCATCAACTCAGTATTTCATGTGTAAATCGATCATTCAACTCTTTCAATAGCACATATGTGACATATATGAAGCAAACATTCTTGAATTAATGAAAATTGTAACAAAATGAGCTAATCATTCTTGATGTAATTTACAATCACAATTACAATCACATTAATTTTACAATCACAATCAAAGTCACAGTTCCATTGATTTTACTATTCAAATCACAATTACAATTTATATTATACCTCATAAATTGGATGTTGGAATAAGGACACATTTAAGATAAAAAATTAAAAAATTGAAGTGTCATAAAAAAACAGAATGTGAAAAACCCTCTTACTATAAGTCTTGATCCTGAAATCTCTTGTATAAGACTTAAAACTTATATCATGTAGACAAATTTCTATATATTTAAGATATTTCAGAAAATACCATATATCCTCTTGAATCCTCCCTGTCGTTAGCACATTTGGAATACCATTGTTTGTTGTCTGTAAATTAAGGAAAGAAATCTTTAAAAAAAACTCCATCTACAATTTTTTTAATCAAAATAACAGATTTTTCAATTTTAATCTCAAACTAATTCACCTTTTTAATTAATTCTCAATATATCCTAGTTTTCAAAAAAAATCGACTAAAATTTTAATTTTTCCAGTTATTTGGATATTTACCTATGAATTGAAGTAACATGTGAATTTACTTGGTGTATGTTTGTTTCAAGTTAAAAAATTTTATTCCTTTAATTCTATTCCTATCATTATTATTCATTGGAATAATATTCATATCCAAGTGTTTGGCAAAAATTGAATTTCCTAAGAATGTTTACAATATTTATTTAATATAAAAATTATAAAAAATATGAGTAGTAGTGGGAAGTCGTAGTTAGTTAATCATTATTCCCATGAGAATGTTGGATTCCCACCCTTTAATCCTTGGAACAAAAATAAAAGAGTCATGTGTAAATTAAGTTCCTGAAAATAATTTATGTCTTAAAATATTTTTTATAAAATTGAAACAAATATGAGAATATCACATTCCCATGACCATTTTTTCTAGAATATCTTTTATAACTTTGAAACAAACACACCCTTGAAAATTTATCTGTAGATAATTTTTATCTGTAAATTCGCAAGTAAATTCGTAGAAAATTGGAAAAATTAAAAAATATGTGCCTCCTCTTTAATCGATATTTTTTTTGAAAATTGAGGTATATTGAAAAATAATTGAAAATGTGGGTTAGTTTGGGATTAAAATTGAAAATTTTGATAAAATATTCTCATCTATTATTCATTTAAAAAATAATATTTTAAAATAAGAAAAGAAGTGATGCATTGGCATTAAAGTAATTTTATACTGTCAATCAATCATAATCATAAGTTGAATTATATTCTATTTTTATTTTAAATTTTTTAATAACAATATAAATTGTTTACTTTCTATTAGTTGTTTGTGTAAGAAAACTTTAGGATGGCGTGTATAAATATTATTCTCTTTTAAAATAATTGATTCATTTTAATTTATAATAAAAAATATTTTTTATTAACTATATGCATTAAGTATTATTATTTTTAATATTTAATAATGTATAAAATATCATTCTCTTTCTTTATTTAAGATGGTTGTTGTACCTCAAAATTTATCCTCTTCATTTTAGTATTTCTGACTTATAATTGCATCATCATAAATATACATGCATATACATGCATAACATTGATCACATGGCTACCAGGTTCTAAGTATCTCAATTTGCGAACGAAATTGTGCGTTTTGACTATCTCAGATCATTTCGAGATCGATATCGATATTTCTCGGTTCGTATGTTTGATGCAAGATTTTCTGGTCAGAAAGCTATTTTGGTTTGGTTCCATGAGCATTGGGACCACTTCAATATATTCTCTAGTTCATCTGTTCAGATCGGAGGCCGTTTCGTCAAGAAAAAGACTTTAATCGTTCATTTCTCAATAACGTGAATTTTGGGTTTTCGGTGCATTTCAGGTGCTCCAGAAGGCATATCTCTCAACTCGTTGGGTGTTTTCTGATGATTTTTTACTGGAAAGTCTCTCTCACTGTTATCTACAACTTTCATTCACAAGTCGGAAGCAAATTGTGTGAAGAAAGCCCTCAAAGAAATTGATCTTTCAAGTAAGATAAACTGAATTTTAGTGTTGTACCGTGTTTTTGGTGCGCTAAAAAAGTCATAACTCCTAGCTGGAACATCGAAACTGAGAGGGACCAGTGTCTAAAATTCTGTATCAAATTCCTCTCCAACTTTCATTCACAAATCCAGAGCCAATTCTTCACCATTTAAGATCCGGTTTTTATTCTTCGAAGTTGATTTTGAGACGAACCGATCATTTTTCATCTGATATGTGAAGTTCGAAAAATCATATCCCGCTCGATTTTTATCGAAACAAGATGGGATTAGTGACAAAAGTTCACAAATACCGTTGGCTTCCTTTTCTACACATACTATGAGTTCAAATTTTGATCAGAAGACCCTTGTTCGAGGAAATCTCTCCGAAGAGCGCAATGAAAATTCTGCATGTGTTAGATGCCCGAAAAGTGTGCTGAAACTTCAAAAATTCGTATCGCCTGGACTGTTCTTCCGATTTAATTGAAATTTTGACTCACGCAAGAAATTTCGCGTTTCGGACATTTTTGTTCAGAGTCCGACTTCAAATTTTGCACGGATTTGACTGTTTTGGACTGTGTACAAAAATATTTTGGATAATCGCGATTTGGGCTTAATTGTTGATCCAAGACACTCCAAGGTCTAATTTTTCACAATATAAACAAATTTTCCCCTTCACAAATTAAACACACACAATCATTTGCTTAATTTTTCTCTCAAAAGTTCAATTCTCTTCCCATAATTCTCTCTAAACTCCAAGGGCAAAAATAAAAGGAAACTCAAATTTTCCTCCACTCTCAAACCAACCCCCTCCCTACGCTACTCCTCCGGACGCCCTATCCTCAACCGCCGGTCACCTGCCTTCCACCAGACCACCTCTCAGACCACCTCTACTTCGTCCGACCTTCTTTTTTTCCCAGCCTCCTCCTCTTCCAAGACCGATCGCCCGCGCGGTCTTCCTCTGTTACTTCGCAAGCTCCGATCGGAGCTCGTCTGGTCGATCTCTCTCTCTCTCTCTCTCTCTCTCTCTCTCTCTCGTTCCGAGCACCTTCCGACCAAGATGAGGATCGACTTCTCTTCCCTCCGCCTTGCAAGAGATCAGTCTCTCTTCCTCTTTACTTCTCAAGCCCGAATCTCCCTCTCCCTCTCCATTCTTGCTCGGTTTTTACGATTTCCAAGGGAGTCAAGGTTTTCTGCTCTTATTTTCTTCAAATCTTCATCAATCGGAGCTTGATTTTGGTATTTTTTCAACAATTCAAGTCAAACTTCAAGAACAAGTAAGTAGCTTATTCAATTAAGTGCTTATTTTAATCACTTTTCTGATTTTGACTTTTATTGAAATTGAATAGTGGAATTGATTGCAATTTTTGTGTGGATTCCGATTCTTGAATTTTCATTTGTGAATTCCTTGATTTGAATCTGATTTGTGAATATTATTATGTCGATGTGAAGGAAAACTGCACATAACACACATATACACTTGTGTAGTTATTTTTCTTTGCATTTTAGTCACTTTAATTGAACTTTTGCATCGCCTATCACATATTCATGCATTATATAGCATTTAGGTTGATGATTTGAGTTTAATTCATGTAAAGTAAAGTTTCTTTTTCATGCATAATTGTGTCGAAATGTAGTTCTAAGTGCATTTTGACTTGTAGCTAGCATTTGCATTGTACATATGCATTTAGGCTCACATTTTAGATCATATTTTGCATCCTCATGCATTGATCTAAAAACATGTTAAATAATTGCATTGATTTCATGTGTCGAAACTTGATTTTAATAACTTTAAAGTGTGTCGGAGTCACATTTTCACACACCTTTTCATGTATTGATGACACTTGCATGCTTGTATGAAATCACAACACCATAACACATCACATCCTTAATTTTATTGACTTTGATACACACTTTGCATCATTATTGGATTAATTTTGTATTGAACATGCATTGAACATATTGTATATCATTCATCCGTAGTTTACTCATACATAAACACCATAAAAATGCAAATGAACATGCATTTTCATGCACATTTTTGCATTCATGCTCATTTAAACAACTATGAATTTTGTGTATAACTTGTATTTCATTTTGTTTTGTGTTGTTGATACATATACATGAATTAAATTTCAATTCATTTCATATTTCAAAATCAAAACAAAAGTGAATTGGAACTAAATTCGGTACATGAATTTCATTGTTCCATAAGCGTTTTTCAATGTTTTTGTGCATCAGAACTCACTTTTTCTCAATGGTCTGAAGTAACAATAATTCTCCCCAATGTTTTGGCACGTTCTAAAACCGTTTTTGAAGGTTTCGGAACCAAATTTCAAGTGCAATGTGCCTAAAATGTAGTGGCTGCCCCGTCACTTTAAGGTTCGAAAAACGTCACTTCCACTCGGAATTAATTAAAACCGCTCATATTTTTGAATCCGTTGACGTTTTTGCAAGCAACCATGCAATTTTCAATCGATTCTGAGAAGTTGAATTTTTTGCTCCGATTTCGTAAAAGTGCTTTCCCAAGCCGATTTTGTGATTTTATTTCATTTCTTACATGCTTATACTAGTTTATTAGCATATGTACAATCGGTTTTGCATTCGGTGCTTTATATCTAGCACTTGCTTTGTTAATTTTTGACACTTTATCTCATGGGCGAGGTGCATTGAGCATTTGTACTTGAGATTTGGATTTGTAGCATCCTTATCTTATGCTTGCACACATGCGTGTGTGCACGAACATATATTATTGCTTATTTGCGTACGAACGCGCATCCTATTTTCTACTTGTTTGGTTTTCACCTTTCTTGCAGGTTCTATTGTTTGAATGTGCACGAACGCACATTCTATTGCTTGTTTGCGTACGAACGTGCATCCTATTGTCTACTTGTTTGGTTTTCACCTTTCTTGCAAGTTCTATTGTTTGAATATGCACGAACGCACATTCTATTGCTTGTTTGCATATGAACGCGCATCCTGTTGTCTGTTTGTTGAATTTACACATTTCTTGCAGGTTATCCATTTGTTTGAATGTGCACGAACGCACATTATATTTCCTATTTGCGTATGAATGCGCATCCTCTGTCTGTTTTTTGGGTTTTCATCTTTTCTTGCAGGTGCACCTTGTTCCGAATGTTTACCAACCCACATTCTGATTTCTTATTTGCGTACGAATGCGCATCCTTTGTCAGCGTGTGTGGTTTTCACTTCTTTTCCAGTTTATTTGATTCCAATGTGTACGAACGCACATTATAATACTTGTTTGCGTACGAATGTGCATCCTATTGTCTGGATTGTGATTTCTTGCAGGTTTATCTTGTTTCGAATGTGTACGAACACACATTCTGATACCTTTTGTGCACGGACGCACATTCCATTGTCTGTAATGTTTGGATTGCAAACTTTTGCAGGTTTACTTACTTCGGATGTGTACGAATGCACATTCTGCTCATGCTTTGATGCCTCAGTGCATATCTCACTGGTTTCTTTATTGCTTGGCGGCAGTACTTGAAGTTTTTCGGAGTATTACATAGATTGCTATTGCTTACGGATTGTTATCCGTTCGATATTTGCTTTACCTTTTTACCACATTCTTTTACCGCTTTATTTTGCCATGAGAAGTAGGAATAGAGATGCATGATGGGGCTTCCGTAGTTTGAGCATGTTCAAGAACCCCTCTGGTTTATTTAAAGACTCGTTTAGGGAGATTTTCTGTTTGCTACTTATGATTGGTTTGTTTAAAATCCTCTTCCATGCATAGGGAGGTACCTTGAGTCGTTGTGTTTACTATTGTGCTTGCATAGGTCATGAGTGGTTAGGCAACCCAGAGTGGCACCACCAAGCAAAGTCCCGCTTTGATGAGATCTACATGTGTTGTATATGATGATGATTTGATGGGCACGCGAAAAAGATTCGCAATCAACCCCCGCACAATTCTAGTCTGTGTCAGCTCAGCACACGCGAATCGTGTTGCTTCCTTATCGAGTCAATGATAAAAAGTGGCCAGAGTTACCCATTCTGACTCTCCACACTTTCTCTCGGGGTTCACATTTATTGCTGATACCTGCACTAATTTGCTCTTCACACTTGATAACTCATATCATGTGGTGATACTTTCATGGTAATCGAATGTGTCGGCTCCTGGTTGCTTCCGGTACATCGGTTCTGTTGTAGGCTATTTTTGCATGATAACATTAGGGTAGAACAAGCTAGTCTCCCTTTACATGTTTTAATGTTTCTTTAGCATCCTTGCATGTAATAAAACTAAAACTTGTTTTCTTTTCTTTCAAAAATCAAAACACTTAATAATGGTTAAACTCCTTTCGCAAAGGTAAAAGCAACCAACTTCACTGCAAACCTTTTTCGCCTACGGGCGCTTTTTTATGTTTAAAACCTTTTTAAAAAGGGCATTCCTTTTCAATTGCAATTGTGAGTACGCGGAATCGAACTTCCCATAAAACAATTGCAATCCACCATAACAAGTGAGCCGAACTACGACGCTCTGACTTTTCCATTGCACGAGGGAATACATAGGCATCTTGTCACGGGGCTCGATCGAGCAAACTTTGTAAATACTTTCTTCTCTTTCCCGTGTTTTCTTTATTTTCTTTCTTTCACATGCATTGTAGCGATTAAGCGATGGATAGATATAACACACCCTTTAGATAGAAAGTAGAAGTGGATACCGTAGAGTACTACGGGCGCGTGGGGTGCTAATCCCTTCCCCTCGTGTAACAGACTCCCTTACTCCGATCTCTCGGTCGTAAGACTGTGATTTCTCCCTTCTCAGGTTTACTCGATGTTTTCCTTTCCTCTTGCGGGATAAAAAACGTTCGATGGCGACTTCAGTAATATAATTATTGGATGATGTTCAACCGGTTGTTTCAATGGTCAACAAAATTATTCAGTATAATTTATTTGAAGAATATTATATTACCGTTTTTATATATGTGAATTTTAAAAAATATGGGTATTTTTATTTATACTCCATGGTTACCAATATTTAAACTCATATTCGTTATTCGTATTTTTAATAAAAATAAATAATAAAATAATGAAATATTATATTATTTTAATTTATTAATTATATTTTTAAAAACTATAAATTTTATTGAATCATCAAAGAAAATAACAAGTATATTGAATTATATTTTGTTTAAATAGCTAGTGATATATTTTTAAAATTTATAGATATAGATTTTAAATTAAAATATAAATTAAAATATATAAATATATATTGTTCTACTATAAGATGAAATAGATACTAAGGTATTTATATTCACACTCTTTCTTGTTTATTTGTATTTATTTTGTAGATTTTTATTATAGCATTGCAAGTTTTTTTTTTTAAATATCCACGGAGTATTAGTCTAATTTTTTATTTTTAGGTCGACGCTGATATTTTTTTAAGGCTCGAATATGAAATAGAAAAAATATTTTTATTTATTTATTTTTTGTACTTTTTAACATGTAAATATCAATTATTATATTGTTGAAATCTATTTTGTTTAACATTACGCTGTAATCAATAATAATATTAATTGATTTAATTTTTATTTAGATATTCTACAATTTTTTTAATAAACAAGAATATATTTTAAAAAAATTGGAGCACAAAACGGCGACGAACTAGGATAAAATCCACGAAGAAGTACATGATCCTAAAAAATGGAAATCCTAGCCTATTTTTTACATAATTCTTTCGAATATTAGGAGGTAACACCTCAAAAAAAGAGAAAGATGAAGATGTGCGACCTAAGTCAGCAAAAAAATCCGCACAACTGTTTCCTTCTCGGTATATGTGAGAAATTATAAAATCTAAGTTAGCAATAATATTAACGCATCACTTCCATCTGATTCTAAGTTGCCAAGGAACCGATATCATGTCTCGACTATGGAAGGAACTGACCACCGTGCTCGAGTCAATTTCCACCCATAACTTTTGTAGCGGCAAAAACTGTGAGTATAAGCCATTGAATTGACTTAACTCAAAAAATAACAAAAGAGTCGTCACTGCGCTTTTATTTTATCCAAAGGACTAGGAAAAATAGCGAAAAAAATCCTAAAAAAAAATTAGAGATCTGGGACTGGGGGTTAGTTATGCAAAGGGAAGGTGTTAGACACCCAAAGCATCTACGGTACTCTGCAGGAACCTTTTTGAAAATTTGTATATGTGTGCTAAAAAAAGATATGTACAAAAGTGTCTGGAAAGATGAGAGAAAAAGTATTTTTTACAATTTTTAGTTTGATAGAACTTCTAATGAGTTCCAGGCCTACATACAAACAATGTGCAATGTTGAAATCAAAATGAAGTAGTTCGGCTAAAAAAGACCAAAGTTGTGTGTTGGTTGATTTTAAGAAAAAAATTAATTAGAAAAACTACAAAGAGCTCAAAAAGAGTTTGAATGAAGTTAGGTGTTTTTTAGTCTTGTAAAAATAAAAGTCAAAGTATTATTAAATGGATTGGAAGTTTATTAAGAAAAGAAGTTTGAAAATGCATGGACCTAAGTCCAAGTTATTTTTTATGAAAGCGGTTCGAGTTTTGAAAACAAGAATCCTTTGAAAAAAGAGGGAAGATTTTGAAAATTAAAGAATGGGGAGGAGATGAAGAGGCTAACCTAAGTATATAAAGTAAAAGGTAAGAGTAAAGAAAGATCTAACCGGGTGAGAAGACTAGTACTTGACATCAAGAGCCAATACTACATCCCATCCTGTGGATTACCATATAAACAACAAATAATCAGACAAAAAAACCAAGCTTCGGATAAGTCAATGCTTTTAGGTGAACTCTTGTCTCTAGAAAAATGGGCAGAGTAACGACTATATTTTGAGGAAATCCACTCTTAATTGAGTATAACGGAATAACCTACATACAAAGATAATAACCAGACAAGACAAAATAACACCAAGGGCACAAAAACTCCAAGTTGAGGTAGGGGTCCTAATCTTCAATCCAAAGTCAGACTCCCAGCATAGGAATACTAACCAAGTCCAATTAAGAGTTTTTTTTTATGTTTAGGTTTAATTATTAAGTGTTTTGGAAAAGGAAAACAAAGCTCAAGTGAGCAAATTCAAAATAACAAGAAAATAAAATGCTCAAGTGAGCTAAAGAAAAATGACAAGAAAATAAAATGCTCAAGTGAGCAAATAAAAAATGACATAGAAAATAAATGCTCAAGTGAGCAAAGAAAAAATGACATGAAATGTAAATGCTAAAAATAAAGTGCATAAAAATAAAAAGCATAAAAAATAAATGCGGAAAATAAAGAGTGAAAAAATAAAAAACAATTAATAAATGTTAGCAAGATGACCATCTTGAAACTTGTCAAGTATATCATCGAATTGTTAATTGTTAGTTGTCAGCAAGGTGACCATCTTGAAACTTACGCGTGAAGACTTGCCAGAAGCTTGATAGAATCAACGCGACCACACGATAAGTTTCAATTATTTTTTGTCAAGTATATCACCGGTTTTAGAATTATCACATCACTTGATCAAAGATAATTGAGAATTTCAAATGGACAAGGTTAGTTGACACTTGCCAGAAGCTTGATTAGAAATCAACGCGACCACACGACAAGCGCCACAAGTGTTGAACCAAGATCAAAGCTCAAGTCATGTTTTGGGGCTTATGTTAGAACATTGAAGTTCATGCCACCAATTGATCACTTTCCGATTAGGGACAAAAGAAAAAATAAGATGAAGAATAAGCAATGCAACGCTATGTTAAGCAATCACCAAGTGACTTATGTAGAAGCCACCCTACAACGAGGCCGGTCAATGGTGATGTATGTGTTGAAAAAAAGCAAACAAGAATAATGATATTTAGATCATCTTCTAATGTTTGTAAACACATGTAAAATAAAAAAGGAATGATAGATCAACTTGGATTTTCTTCTCTAATTTCTTCCATCTTTAAGTTCAAACACTCATCTTGGTGGATTAAGGCACAAAATATATTGTTGACTCAAAGCACCAAGAATTAATTGTATAATTAATCCTTTGATAGATTTGAATCACCAATACATTTCTCCAACCTCATAAACACCCAAAATTCATTGAGATTAAAGAGAAATTAGTTGTACAAGACTACAATCCTAGACAGTCATCAAAAGAATGGAGTAGAAGAAGAGTAAAGATCCAAAACAAGTCAAAAAAAGAGTTAAAATGACAATTTACACTTTGTACAATCGATTGCACACTGTGTTTTTTTAAAAAAAATTTAAAATGTGGCCCGTGCAATTGGTTGCAGCAGAGTGCAAATCGATTGCACTCTGTAAAAATCAGAAAAATCACATTTCTAAAGGCCAAATTCTTGCTCAAAACTTTTCACAAACACCTTGTGTTCCTTGATTCAAGTGAGTACGAAAATTCCAACTAATTCTTGAGATTTTAATATCAATGGAACTAAAAACAAGTTTGCTCAATGAATCAAACAACAACAATTATCAAGAGATCACATAATCAAAGATGAATATCAACACTCACCACTTGTAGATCTTGAGAGAAATTTGCAAGAGTAACACTTCAAATTGCTTCACTTCAACTTCAAGAATCAGAATCACAAGCCTAGATATAAGGAATTGAAGAAGAGAAAGAGAGTGGATGAAGGTTTAACTCAAAGAATTAGAGAATTCCAATGAAGAATTCACTAATCTTTATGAAGAAGAAAGAACTTTGAGCGAGTTTGGAGATTTGGGGAAAATGAGAGAATGAGGAGAAATTTTGACAAGTGTATTTGGCTATCAAAAGCTTCAATGGAGAGAAATTTTGACAAGGTAAATTTGGCTATCAAAAGCTTGAGATTTGAATGAGAGGAGACCTCTATTTATAAGGTTTTTGCTTGGGAATGAGTGGTGGTTTGGAGTTGGGTTTGGAAATTAGAATTAGGCTTGGAAATTAATTATGGATCCAAAATTGAATCAATTAGTAATTAATTTTGAAATTAAAAAAAAATAAAAAAAGAAATTGGAGCCCAAGCTCACAAACTTGAAAATTGACCAATTTTTTAAAATTCCGCATAGTGAAATCGTTTGCACTCTAGTACAAATCGATTGCACTAAGTGTATTTTTGAAAATTTACTGAAAATCGCCAAGGAGCAATCGATTGCTCCAATGTGAAAATCGATTGCACCCTATTTTTTTTTTTGAAAAAATAGTTTTAAATCAAGTTTGGGAAAAAACATCAGAAAAACATGCATTCGCCTGATGTCTTGGATTGATACCTACAAAAATACAAATATACAAAGACACAAACAAATATTTTTTTTGTATTTTAATCAGAGGTTAGTAGATGAAATAAATGCAGATCAATCATGCATGCTGTAACACCCAGAAAAATCATTTAATTATTTAAATGAAGTATTAAGAAATTAATTGTTGGAAATTAGTCGAAGAAGAAATTATCGGAGTAATTATAAGGGACATTAATGGATTTATAAGTCGGTTTAAGAGGATTAAATGAATAATCGATTTAATCAGAGAATCATTATTATGAGTAGAAACTAATTAATTAAAGTATTTAATGAGTTTTAATATAAGGTGAGAAATAAAATGGGAAGTATTAATTAATTGGCTAAGTAAAATATATGATAGAATAACACATGAATTATTAAAGGAGTAGAATAATTAATTTAATTAATAATAGAGTATGATATAAAGGAGTATTTAAAGGAAGGAAATAATAGAAAATAGAGTTTGTACGTGAGAAAAAGAAAACAAATTGAAGAAGGAGGAGGCAGAAAGGCTAGGAGGATACCGGGAGTGCACAATCGGAACCGGAAAATAGGAATTCGATCGGAGTTATAACCACCATCTAATTTAAGGTAAGGGGTGGGGTTCTAACTTTCTAAACGGGATTATGATAAATCGTATGTGGGGATGAATTTATACGAAATTATCTGTGTTTGTGTAGACCGTATGTGAATTAGATGATTAATATTATGGTAGTGTTACTGGTGTTAATCGAAGGATAGAAATAATGGTGATGTACAGAATTAATTATACTGATCGATTGAAAAAGAAAGTGATTACAGGGGTGGGGCGGGCGTCCCCTACACCATTGGAAGAGGAGGCGGACGCCTCTTGGAAAATAAACAAGAAGAGACGGAGGCCTTGGAGGTGAGGGGAGGGCGCCCTCTAGGTGCCTTAGAAGTGGAGGCGGGCGCCTCCCTTGTAGAAGGGGGGGGGGTTCCACAATTTGTGAGGTGGGCGCCTCACCTTGTGACAGTTTGTTGTTTTGGTTTCGTGGTGCATCAGGCAACAGTGTAGTAATTACAAAAGGATTACATGTGTAGTATACTTGATTTAGGTACCTGCTATATGTATGATAATGAGATAAAACAGTAGCAATTGACAGGTTTTGTGCAATTTAAGTACTAAGAAAAATCTAGTGACAGCAATATAATAATGCGATGACAGAATGTTAGTTAGTAGTAAAGAATTACAAGTACAAGTAAATTAATTGCAGTGTAATTAAATACAAGGAAATAGAATATTAGTAGTATAGTTAGAGAATGGAAGTGTAATACTGAGTAGTAATAATAATGTTTTCAAATAAATTGGCAGCATGATAATTAATTAATATTGGAAACATGGTTGATAGTGAGTTAGCAGATTCATAATAATTAATAGTAACAATAGGATTTAAAGTAGTACCGAATTAACCGAGTTAGCGATTTAAGCGGTATGATTAGTTGTCCGAAATTAATTAGGAATGGTCGGAATAATTTGCATACTTTAGTAGATGGTTACGATCGTTTATTTTGTTGAATTTGTGTGAAGGTATTGTGTTGTTGATTGTGTTTGCGAATAATTAGCGATGAATATGTTGTTGTATGTTGAATTATGTGAAGTTGCAGGGTGTTTTCCGTGACGATAATTACCTATGATTATTGGTAATAATAGTGACATAGGCGTATGCCTTGTGAAGTGAATTTATGTTGTTAATTGCATGTTGTAGCATCGCATTTCATTTTGCATTTGTGAAGGCCTGTATTGGCGGATTTGTGAAGAAGGCTTATGCCTTGTGACTCTGATAATTGGAAATTTAGTGAAAGGAGTTTACTCCACCGGTACCACATGCATGTGCATTGTTGAGTCTCATTGGAAGTCATGCCGTCGTTAATTGCGAAGTAATTACATGTTGTTGCTAACGAATGAAGTGTGTTATGTTGTTGTTGATTGGGAATTTAATTGTGACGTGTTATTTGTGGTGTGGTAATTATGTATGATTTAATCCTAATATATTATTCATCATACACCTGTTTATATTGGTAGATATCTCACCCTTTCTATTTGTTGGTCGTTACCTTTATATTGGTAACGTGCAGGTAACGAGGAGTAAAGAATTTAGCAGCTTTTGGTGTCGTCGCTCTGATACGTAGCACTCGGGGGGAGGGGATGAACGCATATTTGATTTTATATTGTTTTCCGTTGCATTATTAAAGTTAATACTTTGAGAATTGTTCCTTGAATTAAGTTGTTTTGAAAGATGCTATATTCCGTTTGGAATTTTGAAAATATTATAAATCCGCTGCGTAGTTTTTGAATAAATATGAAGAATTTTTGAAGGATAAATAATTATTAAAAATTCCTTGAATTAATATGTGCTATGTATCCATTATGATATGCTTTTTAAGTTGACGGTTTTGAATGATGAATGTAATGCCTCATATTGTTGTAAATTTCCGCACTCTGATTTTCATATAAACGTTGAGTAGAAATGGGGTGTTACACATGCAGAACACAGTTAGGGTGCTTGGTGATTCCTTGAGAGAAAATTTAGGAATAGGAAAATCATTAGAGCCCAACCTTGTTTGTTATCTTGATGCATTGTGATGATGAGATGATGAGGGATCTTAGGGGCAATAATTGGGGTACAACAACTGCCCTTATTTAAGTGTCTTCTATTCGGAGATAAGAAGGGAACCTTCGATTTGACGGGATAGAAGATACTTAAATATAATATGAGCCCTATTTTTGGCCCTAAGATATCATACAATGCTTAATGTTTATGTAATGCAAAAAGAATGAACTCCGTAGTGGAGCCCGGACACCAGTGGAAAAGCAAAATGATAAGGTCATGCCGGGAACAACAAATCATCCAAGAAGAAACGAACTACTAGGGAAAAAAGCTCTATCTCATGGGGGAAAAATGGACTCCACTGGGGAAACGATAACTCGGCCCTGAAAGGGGGGAAAGACATAAAATGGGTTCAACTAAAAGAGGAAGAAGCAACAATCCATACATAGACGACGAACTATCTCCTCAAAGAGGAGTTAGAAAAAACAAATATTTGTGCCGGTTTTCTAGAGACATCAGAACCTCAATCCAAAACAGAAGAACCAAAGAAGCGTATCTGGTGAATAATGAGCTAGATTTCCAGGAATTCTAATGCATCGCCCAAGACGGGTCTCATTTCCAACATATTTCACAGGGAAAGATAATAAACTGACGTTTTATCAGCGAATTAAACTTTTCCCATGGGAGAATCCCCAATAAATTCACAACAAACTATCTCCCGTAATGAAGAGATTGCTATCTCTCGGAACAAATCTTCGATAAAATGCCTTCTATAAAGACAAGGCTGCAATTTATGTGCACTACGAATCTTTAACGAACTACCTTGCATAATGACAAGGTTTCCATTCATCTGAACAAATTCTCGATAAACTACCTTCCATAAGTACAAGGCTTCCATTCATCGGAATAACAAATCTTCGACGAACTACCTTCCATAAAGACAAGGTTGCCATTCATTTGAACAAATTCTCGATAAACTGCCTTCCATAAGGACAAGGCTTCCATTCATCGGAATAAAAAATCTTCGATGAACTACCTTCCATAACGACAAGGCTTCCATTCATCAGAACGAATTCTCGATAAAATTCCTTCCACAAGGACAAGGCTTCCATTCATCGGAATAACAAATCTTCGACGAACTACCTTCCATAACGACAAGGTTTCCATTCATCGGAATAACAGATCTTCAACAAACTACCTCCAATAACGACGAGGCTACCATTCATCGGAATAACAAATCTTGTTGCAAACAACTATTGGAATTAATCAGCAATGAGTTTGTAAATCACCCAAAGAGACATCCAAATGATGAGCTTGTAAATCACCCAAAGAAACTTTTAAACGACGAGTTTGTAAATCACCCATCGGAGACAATTGGCTATTCAGCAATGAGCTTATAAATCACCTAAAATAATACCGAAAAGAAACATTCATCAATGAGCTTGTAAACAACCCATTGGAAATAAACGACTAATCAACAATGAGCTTGTAAATCACCCAAAGGAGTACCGTAAAGAAACATTCAACAATGAGTTTGTAAATCACACAAAGGAACTTCCAACAATGAGCTTGTAAATCACCCATCGGAGGCAAACGGCTATTCAACGATGAGCTTGTAAATCACCCAAAGGAATACCGAAAAGAAACATTCAACAGTGAGCTTGTAAATCACCCAAAGGAACTTCCAAACGACGAGCTTGTAAATCACCCATCGGAGATTTCCATAACAAGTCTTCAACTTGCTGGAGAGATACGGTCAATCCATAGCGAGAGATTCCTCGTTGGGTTGCCAAAAGAAGGCCAAATTGGCCTTAACAGGATTGATGGGGAAAATCAACCGCTTGCGAGAAAATACTATCACCTGCCGTTAAGAAAAGATCGTAAAAACACCGTTGGAGAAATGAGATCTTTTTGACATAACTGTGCTTTCCAATTAGAACTCAATGTCTATGAAGAGCAAGGTACTAATATCGCTTGGAAACCAGAGTTCAAACCAAAATCAAGATGGGGAAGGGTGATTTGAACAATCACAGAAGCTCACAAAGAGGGTCGAGAATCTATTCTTCCACGAGGAATAATTCAGTGGAGAGAGTGGAAAGTTGAACGTTTCTTGCTTACTGACACTCTATTTGATAAAGGATACATACTCTAATTATCAACATTTGCAAATGAGCAGTGAATTAAAGTTTAGCTATGTATGAATGAAGGAATGTACGTGCAATGTACATGGACATTTTATTGAGGATCAACATGGAAGGTTGAGTAAGGAATAGAAAACACTTGGCCAAAATGAAGTCTTCACAAACCATCAACCGAAGGGTAGCTCTTTATCGTGTCAAATTTCAAAAGAAGCTGCAGGCATATCGCAAACAATCTCAGATTCTTTCTGATGGACACATCTCAGGGTAGGACACCATACCTCACCAGAGTGTTACTCTTTACCAATTCTTCTGGGGGAAAATGGGACATTCTGTGGGGAACAATCCGCTTTGCATTTATATCTCATATTCGAACGAAGAATGTTATAGAGGTCCTGATGGACCCAACTTCAACATTATCAATCTTGTTTGTCATTAAGACTGTTCCATCTTATCCCTTTGCTTCACACCCGAAGTAAACACACTTAAATTGCAAAATTTTCGCAAGTATGTTCTAACAAATCTGTTTGTTTTGAAATGCATTTTCAATAATAAAAGAATATTTTTATAAACTGAATAAAAATAAGATTGCAAAAGAATTGGATAAAGGCTCAAATTTTTTGATAGAATGGTAGTCTGCCAATAGCATGACTCCATAGATGATTACAAAGTTTTGAAAATGGTAAGTATATGGAAAAGGTACATCGAAGAAGAATGAACACTATTCTTCCTAACAACTTTAAACTCCTGTATTGTAGTCTTTAGTTGAGGTATGAAGATAATCCATGTAGATTGTTACTTCTGTGATCAAGTCTTGTCTGATGTAGTTACTTGCCATATAAGTCCCTAACTTTTGCCTAGACTGCCCTTGCGGGTTTTCAGTCTACCGGGAGATTTATTCCGTTTGTGTCTCTAATTTTTGCCTAGACTTCCCTTTCGGGTTTTCAATCTACTGAGACGCTTTTTTTTGCCTAAGTCGCCCTTTCGGGTTTTCAACTTAGCGAGTTGTTCTTTTATTTATTTAGGTGAAGTATTTCTTGACTACATCAGCATTCAGAGGGTGTGGGAACTCGTCGCCATCCATAGTTTCAAGAATCAATGCACCGCCAAATAAGGCTTTCTTGACAACATATGGGCCTTCATAATTGGGAGTCCACTTGCCTCTGGAATCGGAGTTTAAAGAGATGATCTTTCTGAGCACGAGGTTGCCTTTTCTAAACACACGAGGTTTGACCTTCTTATCAAAATATTTCTTCATTCTTTTCTGGTATAATTTACCATGACATAAAGTAGTCATTCTCTTTTCTTCAATCAAATTCAACTGGTCAAACTGACTCTGAATCCATTCAGCATCAGATAATTCAAATTCCATTATTACACGCAAAGATGGAATCTCAACTTCAATGGGGAGCACTGCTTCCATCCCATAAACAAGGAAGAATGGGTGGCACCCATTGAAGTACGAACCAAAGTCTGATACCCATGCAAAGAAAAAGGTAGCATCTCATGCCAATCCTTATAAGTAACAATCATCTTATGGGTAATCTTTTTGATGTTCTTATTTGTAGCTTCATCTATCCCATTCATCTTGGGTCTCTACGGTGAAGAGTTGTGATGGACAATCTTGAATCCTTCACAAAGTTCCGTCATCATCTTATTATTCAAATTCGATCCGTTGTCAGTAATGGTTCTGCTTGGCACACCATACCGACAAATGAGATTGTTCTTGATAAACCAGACTACCACTTGCTTGGTAACATTGGCATAAGAAGTCGCTTCTACCCATTTGATGAAGTAATCAATTTCTACCAAGATGAAACGATGTCCATTAGAGTCTTTGAGCTCAATCATCCCAATCATATCAATACCCCACATAGAAAAAGGCCATGGGGAAGAAATAACATTGAGAAGTGTAGGAGGCACGTGAATCTTATCAGCATAAATCTGAAACTTATGGAACTTCTTCGCAAATTTGTAACAATCATATTCCATTGTCAACCAATAGTAACCTGCCCTTAGCATCTTATTAGCCATAGAGTGTCCATTGACATGGGTACCAAAAGAACCCTCATGAATCTCATGCATCAACATGTCTACTTCTTGTCTATCCACGCATTTGAGCAAGACCATATCGTGATTTATTTTGTATAACACACCTTCATTGAGAAATAAACTACCAGCCAATCTCCTCAAGGTCCTTCTATCTTTGCTTGTCGCATCAACCAAATACTCTTGAGTCATCAGGAAGTGCTTGATATCATAATACCAGGGTTTATCATCCTTTGCCACCTCCATGGAAAATATGTAAGCTGGCCTCTCAAGACACACAATAGTGATCTAAGGTACATCATCCCACTGGTTCACTTTGTACATAGAAGCAAAGTAGCCAAAGAGTCCACCATCAGATTTTCATCCCGAGGTATGTGGTGAAGCTCTACCTTGTTGAAGAAAGTCAACATCCTCCTTGCATAATATTTGTAAGGGATTAAGCCAGGGTGATGAGTTTCCCAATCTTCTTTAATTTGATTTATTACTAAAGCCTAAACACCGTACACATCAAGAATTTTGATTATGAGATTAATGGCTTCTTTGAGACCCATGATACAAGCTTCATATTCCACCATATTGTTGGTACAATCAAACATCAACCTTGCTGTGAAAGGGATGTGAGTTCCATGGGGAGTAATGATTACTGCACCAATTCCTTTTCCATAAGAACTCACAACTCTCTCAAACACCATACTCTAATGGGATTCTAGGTCTGGTCCTTCTTCAAGTAAAGGTTCATCACAATCTTTCATTTTCAAATACACCACATCTTCATCAGGAAAGTTAAACTCAACAGATTGATTATATCCTCAAACGACTGATGAGCCAGGTATTATGCCAATACACTGCTTTTAATATCTTTCTGTGTGCGGTATTTGATATCATATTCAGATAACAACATCTTCCAACGAGCAATTCTTCCCATGAGAGTAGACTTTTCAAAGATGTACTTGATCGGATCCATTCGAGAGATCAACCAAGTAGTATGATTCAACATATATTGTCGCAAACGCTTTGCAGCCAGGGCTAAAACACAATAAGTCTTTTCCAATATAGAATACCGTGATTCACATTCGGTGAACTTCTTTCTCAGGTAATAGATGACATATTCTTTCTTTCCTGTTTCATCTTGCTGTCCCAAAATACAACCCACGGAACTTTCCAAAACAGTCAGATATAGAATCAATGGTCTTCCTTCAACATGAGGGAGCAGGATAGGAGGCTCAAGTAGACACTCTTTGATACTTTCAAATTCCCTTTGGCAACCATCCATCCATACACAACCTTGATCTTTCTTTAACAGTTTGAATATTGGTTCACACGTTGCAGTCATATGGGAGATGAACCTGGAGATGTAATTCAAACGTCCGAGGAAACCTCTAACTTGATTTTCAGTTCTTGGTGCAGGCATCTCTTGAATTGCCCTAACTTTATCAAGATCAACTTCAATTCCCTTTTGGCTAACAATGAAACCCAACAGTTTTCCCGACTGGACACAAAATATGCATTTATTAGGATTTAAACGGAGACGATATTTCCTCAAATGCTGAAATAATTTCAACAAGTCTTCCAAATGATCTTCCTCAGTTTGGGACTTGGAAATCATGTCGTCAACATACACTTCAATTTATTTATGCATTAGATAATGGAATAAGGTCGTCATGGCCCTCTGGTACGTTGCACCAGCGTTCTTCAACCCGAAGGGCATCACTCTGTAATAGAATGTTCCCCAGGGTGTGATAAATGTTGTTTTTTCCGTGTCCTCAAGAGCCATCTTAATTTGATTGTATCCGAAAAATCCATCCATGAATGAGAACACTTTGCATTTTGCATTACTATCTATCAACATGTCAATGTGTGCAAAGGAGAATCATCTTTCGGACTAGCCTTGTTTAGATCTCGGTAATCAACATACATGCGAACTTTTCCATCTTTCATAGGCACTGGCATAATATTGGCAATCTATTAAGGATAAACTGATGTCACAAGAAAACCTGCATCGATCTGCTTCAGAACCTCTTCTTTAATCTTTATCGCCATATCAGGACGAGTTCTCCTTAACTTCTGCTTGATTAGCGGACACTCAGGCTTCAACAGTAAATGATGCTCCACAATATCAGTATCCAACCCTGACATATCTTGATCTGACCAAGCAAAGACATCCGCATACTCTTTCAGCATTTCAACCAAATGACTCTTCACCTCAGGATGCAACAATGCTCCAATCTTGATTTCTTTCACATCTTCATCAGAACCCAAATTAATGACTTCCAACGGCTCTTTGTACGGCTGAATGGTGTTTTCCTCACGCTCAAGCAACCGAGAAACCTCCTCAGGGATCTCATCAAATTCCTCTTCTTCGGCTACATATACAGGATGTTCAAAGTTGGAATAGGGCACAGGGTCATCGTTGTCAACGGTTTTACGAATTAATCTGCACATATGATTATGATTGATTTTAGAAACTGACACACATGACAAGTGATTATGCATATTTAATTAAATTATTGTTTATTTTTGTGAAAAGGTTTTTTTCTGATTACCATTTTTCAAGAAAAAATAGAAAATAAAAGACACAAATTTGGAATGAAAAACAAACTTTTATTAATGATCTTAAATTTCAAAACAAACAGATTTTGCCCATACAACATCACTTTCACCTTGGGCAGAGTGAAAGGATTATTATTAGAAAATTTAAACAAGCTAAAGTGAATTACTTCAACACATGAATGCAAGTGGGGATGTCAATAGCATTCCAATTACAAACTTTGACGTTGTGCATCACAAAGTCGGGAATTTCCTGCTCTGGCCCGTTTTCAACAATGGCATTGACTCCTGGAACAATAGGATCAAGATAAACAACACTCCGGAAAACATCTGGATACTTGGCAGTAACAGGTCCTGATTTTAGCATCTCTCTCCTAATCTTCGTGGAAAACCCTTAACCAAAACCATTCTTATTCACTTTTGGCCCAATAATCTGTCCCCAAGCATTGCTTGAAGCTTTTTGAACTACATTCTGCGAATCTTTTAATGAAGCAATGGAATACTCATCCCAACAGCGGCTTCATCAACTTCTACTATGGAGAAAAACGATAAATGAGAAACTAACATGGCTTGTTCTCCTTCCACAATAATTACAACACCTTCATGAACAAACTTCAGCTTCTGATGGAGAGTAGAAGTCACAACACCTGCCTCATGAATCCAAGGTTGTCCCAACAAACAACTATAAGCAGGAAATATATCCATCACGTGGAAAGTGATATGAAATAAGTGAGGGCCAATATGAATGGGTAAATCTACTTCCACAATAACAGATTTACAGGAGCCATCAAACTCCTTCATAATGATACCACTAGGACGCATCGAGGGACCTTGGTATTTGAGCTTTGAAAGAGTACTCTTGGGAATAACATTCAACGCAGACCCATTATCAATAACCACATTAGATAATGCATCATTTTTGTAATTCATAGAAATGTGCAAAGCCATATTGTGGTTCTTTCCTTCAGCAGGTAACTCTTCACCACTGAAACTAAGATTATTGCAAGCTGTGATATTTCCAACCACACTATTGAAAGTTTCCATGGGAACATCATAATCAACAAACGCCCGATCCAAAACCTTCATTAGAGACACTCTGTGAGTTGAAGAATTCATCAACAAAGCCAAGATTGAGATTTTTGACGGAGTTTGCAGCAGCTGCTCAACGATCTATAATCGCTCATCTTAATAATCTTCAACAGATCACCATTTCTTTCTCTTGGGCTACCTCACTGAACTGTCCTTCAGTTTTCTTTGGTTCAGTGCTAGCTTCCATAATCTTCTTACCATCGTTAGTCATCTTCGAAAACACGGGAGAAAACACACGACCGCTTCTGGTCATTCGAATAACATCAACAATATTTCCTACTTGAGGAAATTGTTGGATTGGAACTTCAACATCTCCTTCTAGAATAGTGGCACAATACTTGTATGGAACAACCTTATTGAAACTATACGAGACAGGCCCAGGAAAACTGATAACCAAATGAGTAACTGGAGGTTTGTTGTAGTAGGTCACCTCCACAGGAGTAGGAATATCAAAGTATGGCACAATAACATTTACATCCGCTTCTTCACCAGACTCATCAATAGATAAATATTCATCTACAGAAATATATTCATCATCAGATCTTTCAGACAAAATTTCGATCATATTGACACCATTGTTGAAACCAACTCTGTTCACTATAATTTGAATGATGTCCTCGTCTAGCAGACGCTGAATATCTCTTTTCACAACATCACAACCACGATGATCTATGCTACAGACTAAGCAGTCACTATATCGGTGCACCTCTTGCCCTTCAATTAAATTAAACTCAGCAAGCAAATTCACCAGATTAGCATTAGTCTCGTTTACATCAGGAATTTGGAATTCTCTAGGAGGACCATAAACAACATTTACTTCAACTTCAGGATCATCCTTCAATATGATAACCTGAATAAGGTTCCTGTTCATCGTATCTTGCATATCACTTTATATTTCATCACAACCACATGTATCATCACTGCACACATTGCAAGCAGTATGATCATGGGCACAATAACCAACTTTGCAGAGAGCTACATGCATCTTCACTAGATCTCCAATGATCGAATTCACATCATTAACCCTGATCTCTTCATCAATCATATTCACGAAATTTCCATGTTTGGGCAACGAATTCCCTTGCATACTAGGAACCATGTCTTTGAAGGACAACAAACTCGATATGACCATCTTTTGCACATCTGATTTTAACGAATAACAATTCTCAATATTGTGCCCTGGAGCTCCTTGGTGATACGCACAAGTCTGATCAGCTTTGTAATGCCACGACAGAGGATTTAGAACAGCTGGAAGAGCCCTTGGTTGCACCAAGTGTCTCTGAATTAATGATGAATATAGATCTGCATAAGTCATTAGAATCAAATCAAACGGTTATCTTTTTAGGGCTTGCGCTTGCTGAGACGCTTTATTATAAGGAATGGTTGTTGGAGCAGCAGTAGTAGCAGGGGTGTTGTACCCCCAAATTTACCCTCTTCTTTTCTGTATTTTTTGCTTATAAGTGGATTTCATAAACATACATGTAGCTGCATGCACAACACTGATCATGGGGTTACCAGGTTCAAAATATCCCAAGTATGAAAGAAATAGTGTGTTTCGGCTATCTCATATTATTTTGAGCCAAAAACCGACGTTTCTCGGTTCGTACGACTATTTGCAAGATTTTCTAGTCAGGAAGCTATTTTGGTTTGGTTCCATAAACTTTGGAATCATATACATATGTCCTCCAGTTTATCTGTTCAGATCGGAGGTCGTTTCGTCGAGAAAAAGAATTTACTCGCTTATTTCTCAATAAAGTGGATTTTGGGTTTTCAGTGCGTTTTGGGCACTCCAGAAGGCGTATCTCTCAGCTCTTTGGGTATATTTTGATGATTTTCGACCGAAAAGTCCCTCTCATTATTATCTACAATGTTTTTTGAAATCTGGAAGTAAATAATGTGAGGAAAGTCCTTGGAAAAATTGATTTCTCAAGGGGTTTAAACTGAATTTTTAGGATGTACAATGCGCTCAGTGCACTGAAATATCAGTAATTTCCAGATGGAAAATTGAAACTGAGCGGGGCGGGTGTCAAAAATTCTGTATCTTCGACTTTATTTTGCAACTCAAGAGCTGATTCATCACCAATCAATACCAGAATTGTATTCTTTGGAGTTAATTTTGAACTGAACCGAGCAATTTTCATCTGATACGCGAAGTTCGAAAAATCATATCTCGCTAGATTTTTATCGAAATGAGATGAGACCAGTGCCAAAAGTTCACAAATTTTGTTAGCTTCAATTGTATCTGAAACACTCATTTGCAAATTTTAATCATAAGACCCTCGTTCGAGGCATTTTCTCTGAAGAGCGCATTGAAAGTTCTGCACGTGTCAGTCGCCTGATCATTGTGCTTAAACTTCAAAAGTTCATATTGACTTGACCGTTCATCCGATTGAGTCAAACTTTTGATTCTTGTAGCAAAATCGTATTCCGGACATTTTTCATTTTGAGTCTGACTTCAAATTCTCGACGGATCGGGCTGTTTTGGACTAATTACGAAAATTATTCCGATAATCACGATTTAGGCTTGATTATGGATCTAAGGCACTCTTAGGCCCAATTCCCAGGGCTATAAATATATTTTTTGCCTTCACAAAACACAAAAACACTATCATTTGCTAAATTTTCATCTCAAATCACATTAAAATTCTCTCAATTATCTCTCAAAGAAAATCAAACAAAATTTTCCCTTCTCCTTGTAATTTCCGGTCAGCACCCTTGTCACCACCACACCACCGCGCCCCACCCTTCCTCCGGTGACTAACCACCACTGTTACGACACGTTCGCGCCCTGAACCAGCTTGTACGCCGCGAACTGTGCGATTTCCGCCTCCTCTTCGCTTCAGTCGAATCTCCTCCGGTCACTCCACTCCTTGATTTTTCCGGCGAGATTTCATCCTCTCCTCTTGTTTCCAGCCAACACCTCTTCAATTTCTACATCAATTCAAGCTAGGTTTTGGTTTATTTTCAAGAATCAAGACCTATTCTTCAATTCTCATTCCAATTTTAAAGAATTCATGTTTTCTTCTCCGATTTTCATTCCGATTTCGATTATTATCAACAATTGGAGCATAATTCAATATTTTCTTGGAAGATCTCAAGGAATTCCTCAACAATCCAACTCAAACTTCAAGTTCAAGTAAGTGATTAATCCAATTAAGGACTTATTTTAAGCTATTTTTTCGATTTTTGATTTTCTTGAATTCGAATAGTCGAATTGATTGCATTTTTCGTGTGGATTCCGATTATTGAATTTGTTTTGTCGAATTCTTTGATTTAGTTGCCTTTCGATGACGTTAAAGTGTGTCAGTGTGAAGGAATTTTGTACATAGTACACACATACACTTGTGTGATCATTTTCCCTTGCATATAGGTTACTAGTTAGTGCATCTTTGCATCATCTAACACATGTCCATGCATTAGGACATATAGATTGATTAATTTGCACTTGAAACATGTGGATTAAGGCTTGAGTCGCATTCTTACTTGTGTCGAAATGTTGAACTAGGTGCATATTAGTTCTTAGGTACATTTGCATTGTACATAATACATATGCATGCATCTAATTCACATTGTAGGACATAGTTTGCATCATTACATATCCACATGTATGCAAATAAGTTGATCAATTCAAGTTCATGTGTTGTTGTCCGGTTTCCATGACATTAAAAGGTGTTGAGACCTCACTTTCACACACTTTTAGACATGTATGATTTCACTATACCGACACACATCACATGCTTAATTCTTATAAGCATTTCTACATGTTTGGCATAACATTTAAATAGGATTTGCATTAGGTACATATCATTGGCATATGATATCACATACATTTGAATTTCATACATTTAAATGTTATAAATATGTACATGAACATGCATAAACATGCATTTTTATACACTTTTCAAGTTAAATCCCAAGTAAACTTGTACATGAGTTGTGTTTCTTTTTGATTTGGTTGATTGATTACATGTAATGAATTGAAATCCGATTCTTCTCACATTTCAAAACCAAACAAAAACTTGAATTGGAATTTAATTCAAAACATGAATTTTACCATTCCGTAAGCTTGTTTTTGCGTTTTCATGTTCGAAACTCATTTTTCCATGAGAGTCCGAAGTAACGGTACATGTCTTCTATGTTTTGGCACTTTCCGAAACCGATTTTGGAGGTTTCGGAACCAAATTTTGAGCATATGAAGTTCATTCGTAAAAGTGATTTTCGAGTGATTGATCAGCTTGCCCAGACACCCGCTAAAATTTCTATACTCTCTTTGCTGCGAGACTCAGAGGCACATAAGAATGCCTTAATGAAGCTATTGAGCACCGCTTTTGTGCCGCAAGAGATATTAGTGTGTCAATTTGAGAATGTATGTGCAAATATTTCAGCTAATAACGGTTTGGGTTTTTTCGATTTCGATCTTCCGCCGGAGGGTCGAAACCATAACAAAGAGTTGCATATTTCTATGGAATGTCGGGGCACTACCTTATCCCGTGTTTTGGTAGATACTGGTTCTTCTTTGAATGTAATTCCCAAATCAGCATTGATGAAGATCAACTATGGTGGTCTTGAACTCTGACCTAGTGATTTGATTGTCAAAGCATTCGACGGGTCAAGACATTCTGTCTTCAGATAATTGGACCTTCCCATCAAGATTGGTCCCCAACTATTCACTACAACTTTCTTTGTCATGGACATCCAACCTGCCTACTGTTACCTTCTGGGCCATCCACGAATTCACAAAGTTGGAGCGGTTACATCCACCCTTCATTAGAAGCTGAAATACCCTGTTAACGGGAAAACCATCACAGTCTGGGCTAAAGAGGAGTATATGGTGAGTCACCTCACTTCATTCCGGTATGTTGAGATTGATGGTCAGATTCATGAAACCCCAATTCAAGGATTTGAGACCGTTCATATGTTAAAGACTCCTCAGTAGGAGGAAGTTAAGAAAGACAAGCTGGAATCTTCCATGGTATCCTTGAAAGATGCTAAAGTTATGGTTGAGGCTGGACGCCCTGAAGGCTGGGGAATTGTGGTGGAGGTTACACCCAAATACAACAAGTTTGGGTTGGGTTTTGACCCCATTTTGCACTACCAAATTCTTAAAGCACCAAATTTGGTTACTCATGTGAAGTTTTCAAGCGCCGACATTAGTATTGGACAATCAAATGCAATTGATGACTCTGATAACGAATTTTACATTGACAAGTGGATCCACCCCAGTGTCCCTAGTTTGGAATTGAATAAATGGACTTCAGAAGACTATGTCCCAGTCACGATAGTGAAAGAGTAATTTTCTTTTGTTTCTGTTATCATGAAAAAGAATTCATGTTCTCTACCCAAGGCATAATGAATCATATGTAGGGCCATCATGTTTTCATTTGCAGTTTTTACCATTAAATAAAGAGCATCTTTTCATTCAAATATTTTGTTCCCTTTCCTTCTATTTTACATCACAATTTTAAAACGTAAAATGACAATGCTTTATTTTTCTTTTTATCATCTAAATAAAGAAAACTAAAATAAGCATAAAATCAATCATGCAGATATAATCCCACACTCTTAATGGATCCCTTCAATAACGACTCTGCTATCACTCTTTATGACTTTGATAATCCAATCAACCAAGCTGAAGAAGAAGGTGAGAAAGATTGTGAATTCCTTGAAGAGTTAGAAATAATGTTAAGACAAGAGGAAAGGGTTATCCAACCACATCAGGAAGAGATCGAGAAAGAGAATCTGAGACATGCTTATGTGATTAGAGAGGTTAAAGTTGGGGCTGCTTTAGAAGACAGTGTGAAGCAAGGACTAATTGAACTACTCTGAGAGTATTCAGATATCTTCGCCTGGTCTTATGAAGACATGCCTGGGTTGGATACCGATATTGTTGTGCATAAGCTGCCATTGGAAGAATATTGTCCTCCTGTTAAGAAAATGCTTTGAAGAACTCATCCTGAGATGTCTAAGAAGATCAAAGAGGAAGTCCAAAAACAGCTTGATGCTGGCTTTTTGAATGTCATCTCTTATCCTCCATGGGTTGTTAATATCGTGCCTGTTCCCAAGAAAGACGACAAAGTTAGAATGTGTGTGGATTATTGAGATCTGAACAGGGTCAGCCTGAAGGATGAGTTTCCGCTTCCCCATATTGACATATTGGTGGACAACATGGCTCATGCTAAAGTGTTTCATTCATGGATGGTTTCTCTGGGTACAATCAGATTAAGATGGCACCGGAAGACATGAATAAAACAACTTTTATCACCCCGTGGGGGACCTTCTTCTACAAAGTGATGCCTTTCGGATTGAAAAATGTTGGGGCAACCTACCAGCGTGTAATGGTAACTATTTTTCATGACATGATTCATAAGGAGATTGAAGTGTATGTCGATGACATGATTGCAAAATTTCAAGATGAAGAAGAGCATCTGGTACATCTATAAAAGTTGTTTGACAGACTTAGGAAATTCAGATTGAGGTTGAATCCGAACAAGTGTACTTTCGGCGTACGATCTGGCAAGTTATTAGGCTTCGTTGTAAGCGAAAGAGGCAACGAGTTTGATCCTGCTAAAGTAAAAGCAATTCAAGAAATGCCTTAACCAAGAACTAAAAAAGAGGTTCGTGGCTTTCTAGGGAGGTTAAACTACATTTCTAGATTCATCTCTCACATGACTGCCACATGTGAACCTATATTCAAACTATTAAGAAAAGATCTAGTGGTCAGGTGGAATAACGATTCTCAAGTCGCATTTGACAAGATAAAGGAGTATCTGCAGGAACCTCCGATTCTCATGCCTCCCGTTAAGGGCAGACCATTGATCATGTATTTGACAGTGCTGGAAGGCTCGATGGGGTGCGTATTTGGACAACATAACGAGTCTGGTCGAAAAGAGCATGCAATATACTACCTAAGCAAAAAGTTTATCGACTGTGAGACAAAATACTCGCTGCTCGAGAAAACTTGTTGTGCTTTAGCGTGGGCTGCTCACCGACTATGACAGTATATGTTGACTCATACTACCTTGTTGATATCCAAAATGGATCCGATCAAGTACATATTTGAAAAGCCAGCTTTGACAGGCCGAATTGCTAGATGGCAAATGATTTTAACAGAATATGACATCCAGTATACTACTCAGAAAGCTATCAAGACTAGTGTATTGGCGGACTATATCGCCCACCAGCCAGTAGATGATTATAAGCCTATGAGATTTGAATTTCCAAACGAGGACATCATGAGCATCAGGGATTGTAACATCCCAGGCCCAGCTGAAGGACCCAAACTAGGACCGAAATGGTCTTTGGTATTTGATGGAGCCTCCAATGCATTGGGAAATGGTGTCGGGGTAGTAATTACTACTCTAGACGGTCATCACATCCCGTTCACAACCCGAATTCGCTTTGATTGTACCAATAATATGGATGAATAAGAGGCTTGAATATTTGGTATCGAGGCGACGATTGACTTGAGAATTAAATATCAGAAAGTGTATGGAGATTCTGCACTTGTGATTAGCCAGATTAATGGCGATTGGGAGACTCGTCACCCAAACTTGATTCCTTACCGAGAGCATGTGATGAAGTTGGTTCCTTACTTTGAGGAGATCACTTTGTCATACCTCAATTTTTGACCTAATATACCACCTTACATTTACATTACTGCATCACTAACAGTTCAGAACAGAATTAATCGGGTGTGGCTTCTACAGGTCAAAATCAGGGTTTCACAAAATTTTCATCTGATTCAAGAGGTAATCAATTAGGGTTTGAGTTCTCACTCACCTAAATTGATATATCTTAATCAATCATCAACAATTGATCTTCAGATATCCAACTTTTCCTCATGATCTATCAAGGATCGACCAATTAGGGTTTTCATCGAGGATAAGCAATCACTGATTTTCTGATCAATGAATGACTTTTTTGCTTGGAGATTGATCTTCATATCTTCAATACAACATCTTTACCTAATTTCTTGATTCAAAACATCATAGAAGTTCACAATTTTCATCAGTCAATTTCTGGATCATCTGATGAAATTTCATCTGCACTGAAAAGTCAAACTTTGACTTTTGGTCAACTTTTTCAAGACAAAACTTTTTCAATCATCAAAATACTTCAAATGATCCATCATGATCATAAAAAATCAAGAAATTTGGAAAAGTCAACAAAAAGTCAAAATTTTCAACACTTAGAAAAATTTTCAAGTGTTAAAATTTCACATTTTTTCCTACTTTCATGGCACTTTTTCACATAGTTCCATTTGGAATTAGGAAAAACTCAAAACATGAAAGTTGTAAATCCATTGTGTCTAGGAAAAACTCAAGAACTTGCAAATCCATTGTGTCTAGCTATACTTTTGATTTTGAAACATAGAGCTCCAAAAGCCATGATTTTCAAGTACAACCTTCAAAATTACAAGTCATTTTTTGCAAAATCTCCTTCTAGAAGCCTTGTCACTAATTGGAGATAGGCTAGCGCTGATAAAAATCAGTTGAGAGGTAATTATGATAGAGATAAGATCAAGTTAAATTTAACCATGGTTAAAAGGAAGGTTCCTTTTGCATTTATGGCAAAAATGACTTTCTTGCCCTCTAAGGCAAGTTGTCCAAATCCAAGCCAATCTTCTTTGCTTGCTAATCTGATTTTTTGACCTATAAATAGATGTCATGTTTGCCATTTGAAACGACACCAAAGTTATGCCAAAACAAGCTTTCTCTTTTCTTTCTTAAATTTCAAGTAACATAGTTCAAAGTGAGAATTCTTGTATTTTTCAAAACTTGTGAAAAACCATGAGAGATTTGGTGTCTAACATGTCTTAAAATGAATATGTAACTGGTTTGAAACTTAAAATCAACACAAGAATCACTAAAAACCAGAATTGCTTTTCATATTTCAAAACTTGCAAAAACTGCCTTAAACTTCAAAACTGATATTTGGCTCGAGCTAGTTGTGGTTTGATCATTCAAACATCATCCATACATCTCATATGAGTGATACAAATCAGATTTCTTGAACTATAACACTTCCAAACACGGATTCGAGTTTCACTTCAAGCATATGCAAGTGGACTTGGTTGGAATGATCCAGGCAATTTCAGAGCAAGCAGACCATCCTCACACCTTCCATAAGGTTCACTGGTGCTCCAACAATCCTTAAACATCAACTGTAATAGCTCCTTTAAAGATTTCGATCTCAGCTTCAAGAGGTAAGTGACTCAACTTCAAACTCCTTGATTTCTAACTTCCAGTTTAAAAATGGCTTGGCCGTTTTGTTTCTGCACCATCACTGATCATTAACCCTAAACTAATTGCTTGATTCCATGATCATATACGATTTCAATTTGATTTTAAAGAATTAGGGTTCTTCGTGTTTTCTGGAAAATTAATCATGTTTAATTAAAAATAAATGAAATTAAACCACATCATCATGTTCCCGGTTCAATTTCGACCAAGTTTGATGTTTACATCATCCATTTTCATTGAGAAACGAAGGATCTGGGCTTGAAGAAGGATCAAGGAAGAAGAACAAGCAGTGCGCGCGTTTTTTCAAATTCAAATAAAAAGTTTATAATATTATAACATGGTTTGAAATAAATAAACGGATGTATTGCCGCCCGGTTGCCCTCACTCTTAACACTTTGCCTTGCCGCCTTGATGGTCCGGGCTCGAGTAGCCTTGGGACCATTTTATAAACTTTTTGTTTTCTCTTTACATTTTTTTTCAAACTTTGACTTCTTCAAAACCCAATCAAAACTCCTCATTTTGAGGTGATTTTTTGCACACGTGTCATTCAACATGTCTATTTTATGATAATGTCAACAAATTTCAATAATACTTTCGTTTGATTATATTTTTATCGAGCCGAAAACGATACGTTTTGAGTACTTTTCAAAGCACTTTCAAAGACGTTTCTTTCAAACTTCCGAAGCCCGAATCTTTTCCAAACTTCTTGTAAGTTTACTTCATCTTTTAAAAACACTTTCAAGATCTTTTCAAAACTTTTCAACAAACTTACACTTTTTTTCCATGATCGACCCGATTTGAAGATAAAACCGAACTCGTTTTTCCTCGAATTTCTTAACCGATCATGGGCCTCCCTCACGGTGTAAGTCCCAAAATTCTTTTATGTACATACATATTTCCTTGTACATACCAAATTCTTTTTATGTACATGCATATTTCTGTTGCACCCCAAAATTTGCCCTCCTATATCAATTTTATCTGGTTTGGGGTTTGCATTCGTATGCATACATTTCCATTGGGCCACTCGCTTTAGAAATTCATTCGCTCATCACATCTGCATCATTGCTTACATCTGAGGCGGTCGGATTTCAAACTCACATCATTTTGTGTTCAGAAAAAACCACTGTTGCACATACGTGCATTGATGTCTTTGATTCTAGGGTTTTTTAGGTTTGGACTGGTTTGAGGTAATTATATTACAGGTTTTGGAAGATGTTTGTTGTTTCCAATCAACACGGGAAAATTGGGAATGACAAGAGCGGTTTGGATGTTTGGGGTTTTCTTTAGATCACAAGTTCAAAGCTATCCTAATATATATTCGATGCATTGTTGGGTTGGAAGGAGGATTTAAAAGTTGAACGTGTTCAGAAGGTCAATATTTTCGGATACTTAATTTTCACTCGTGGTTTTCTTAAGGCCTCCTATCTTTTAGAACGCGAATCAAGAACATACGTAAAGGTTATGTATAGCAACCATGTTATTGCTCATTTGTTTCAAGGTCGTGTACTGGAATTACAGTTTGGCTTGAATTTGGAATTGAATACGCATTTTAGTCGATACTTCACCATGTTGTGTCTGAGCCATTGATATTAGTCACGGTGAATTTGAACTTCTAATACGAGAATTCCAAGGTTACAAGTTTAAGCTATGATTTTGAGTTCTAACATAATGCTACATATGTCATGTCTTAATCCTATTTTCTATTGGAAAGTTTTTGTTGTTCCTTTGCCCTCAAGCCTTCCCTCCGATTCCTTCAAGTATTCATTCCTCCATGTTTGAATGTTGTGCCAAAACCGCACCATGGTTCATCCTCGCCACTTTACTTTCGCCAATCCAATGCCCGAATTTCATGAAACAAAAAGAAACGGTTAGCAAGTAAACGGGCAGCAGTAATAACACAAGGCCCTACACAATTTCAGATCATCATTAGGGAGCTCTAGCGGGAATCAGAAATCAAGGTTGGGTTTGGATCGTGTTCAACAACCAGCCTCATAGCAAATCATCGGCCATAAACTCACTACTACAAATCCTCAAGAATGTTTAATTCTTGGTTCACAGTAGGAGGTGTAGAAAGAAGAAAAAAAATAGATATAACTCAGCATGGCATCATAGTACAAAAACTTTACACAGGGCAGCAAGGACAGGTACCATTTCGGTCAATATTTTACCCACAAGATCTACTGACCTAACAAAATCAGCAATATGGCAACCCAACAGCATCAAAACAGCCAACACAGTCAGAAATCATGAGCCCAATGCAAATGTTGGAAGCCCATCAAGCATTTTCGTAAGGCCTTTTTCTTGTAAAATGAGAATAACCAAGTCCAGCCAAACCCTAACTTAGACAGTATTTAAGCATTGAAGACACAAGAACCTAGGAGGCAGCAACTGTTCATTTGAAAAACCCTAGCCGAAACACAAAGCTAACCCAGAAACCCAGATTAACATTCATCAGATAACCCAGAAAACCAGAACAGACCAAGAACAAAAAAACCAAAAAAGAACATAGCTCATCATTTCCCCACAAGAGTCCCTTCAGAAATCGAAAATAGCCACAGAGAGAGCCATGTTTCGAAAGGTATTACCCGTTTGAAGAGAAGGGAGGAGGTTGCGGACCCTTTCTGTCGCCATCCTTCTCCTTTCCTCACTGTTTTTTTTTTCATTTTTTTTGCATATCATCACCGTCGCCGTCACCCTTTAGGGTTAGGGTTCCTCATTTCCCCCTTTTCCATTTCGTTTTCCTGTGAAAATTAAAACAACGGTTGAGAAATCAACAATATCAGATAACAAAATAGCAGTAACAGAGAGAGAGATGGTCGCGGCAACTTTAGATCGAGAGAGAGACAGTTCCCGGAATCGCGACGGTTTCTGGAAAAATGCGACGATGAGAGACGAGAGAATCGGTGAGGATCGTGAGCGACGGAGCCAAGTTACAATGAGTTTGAGAAACGCGACGATGAGAGATGAGAGAATCGGTGAGGATCGTGAGCAATGGAACCAGGTTCCGATGAGATCGAGAGAGAGATGAGCGTAACGGCGATGAGAGAGTGGCGTTTAGGGTTTGTAAGGGAGAGAAGATGAGTGTTTATAAAAAACTGATTATGTTTGTTAAATATAAAAACTAATTTGGTTTATAGATCAACTTTGTCTTAATCAGTAAACTGATTTCTGTTTTTTTCCGATTTTGTTTTATCTTTTTTTGTGAAATATAATTTTAGTTATTATTAACTTAACTTAATTAGATTTGATCTTATTTATGCATTTAGGTTATAATAAGAGGGTTTAGATTAGCAACAAAACTGATTTAGTTTTTAGTTAATGAGAAACTACTTTTTTATTTTATATTAGTATTAATTTTAACTTAATTAGAACTAGTGTCACTTATTTATATAATTTGTAATATAAAAAAAAGGGTTTAGGATAGTTTTTAGTCTTAAGAATATTTAGTCTTGTTGGTCAGTCCAGGTGGTGACACTTGTCACCATCTGTTTGGTTTATTCGAAATCTGGTATAGGTATGTCCATGGTATCAATCTTGCACCTTCTGCCATAAGCCACCAGATCTATAAAAGTCCAGATCCAACGTTCCAGAATGGTGGACCACACTTTGTTTCCATGGAGCTTCTATACAAGATCCAGCAGCACTTTTGGGCTTGGGCTCAGTTTGCTGTTCACACCCCCAGATTTAAAGCTCCAATCAGGCCCATTTCTAACTCTCTCTTTATTTTATTACTATGCAAGTTTTTTTTTATATTGATGTATTAAATAATAATTAGTATAAGATATTTTTTATTTGCTAAATTATCAATTAAATTATTAGTTGATTTTTTATCAAGTAGAAAAAATCTATCCTAACAATTATTTAAATTCCGGTTGTATTGTGTGTTAATTTACTTTCTTTTATTATCTGCTTTATTATGTTATTCGCTTGTATGTTTATTACGCGATTGTACACTCCATTCATTAATTAACATAAAAAGAAACAACGCCTCCAATCTCTCATTTTTGGTTACCCACACCAAATTCTCTAAGGGTCTCATGGGTGGGGATGGGCATGGCCATCCTCACGAGGTTGATTAAGGCCCTCGTTGCCTTGATTAATCATAACCCGAAAAAACAATTGGTCCACATACCAATAATCATGCACCAGGGTCTCATGGTTGGGGATAGGAGCACCTATCCTCACGAGGTTAATCAAGTCCACATACTTGGTTAATCATAACCCGAAACTTCACTTCTCTACGTCCAATGCCGAAATCCTCAAAACACTTTCAAATCAAAACAATTAATTGAACTTATTTGTTTTTAAATCAATTTTTCTACAAAAAAAGGAGAACATTTGGATAAGATTTGTTTTAATAGTTAGATGTTAGCCTAACGATTAAAACGAATCGAAGTTTCTAATTGATTAGATGATAGCCTAATAAATTGAGAAACTTCAAATCCATGTTCTAAAACAAAAAATCTAGTGCTATGGAATTTAATTAAATTGTTGGATGATAGCCCGGCGATTTAATTAAATTTAAAGTATTTGGGCCGATAGATGATAGCCTAACGTCTTAAATACTTTTATTCCATACACTTAATAAGAGTGAACCTTGGTACTTGTCATCTACAATTAAAATCAATTCAACCCATTCAAATTCCTTTTCCGTTCATACGCGGTCATCAAAAACATTTTTCTCTAAAATCAATACAAACAATCCAAGACATTTTCAACAAGAACTACGGAGTTTTGACTTTCCCTTTGCACGAGGGAATACGTAGGCACGCGGTTTCAAAACCGTGTCAAACTCAAAATAATAACAAACAAACCCCTTTTCTTTTTTCATAACTTAGAAATTAGCGATTACACACACACACACACACACACACATATTTCGAACTAAATGGGTCCCATCGAGTACGATGGACGTAAGAGGTGCTAATACTTTCCTCTTGCGTAACCGACTCCCGAATCCATGCTTTTTGGTCTTGTAGACCGCCTTATCCGATTTTGTGGGTTTTATCTATATTTCCCCGTTCTTTTTAGAACAAATAAAATTAGGTGGCGATTTCATTGTTTTGAAAATAAATTTAAATGATTTTTGAAAAACGAGTTGCTTCAGTTGGCGACTTCACTGGGGAAAGTTTTTAAACTTTTTTTGACTAAGCGAGTCAACCCTAGTTTAGTTCTTCGCATGTTTGTGTGTTTGTTTATCGCTTTCTTCTTTATGCTTATCTATTGTTTATTGATTATTATTCTCCTTACACTTTATGTATATTATTTTGTTGATATATTATTGTGATGGGAATCATGGGCATTGATACATAGATAAGCCCACTACCCAGGCTTCTAGGTCACCTTTTTAGGAATAGAGGGGTTGCGTAGCCTAGGTCCACCTGACTCCATTGTCTTGTTGGCCGGCGAAGACTCGGCTTAGAGTTGGTTGTTTTAAGGAGGTTGTTGGCCCACACGATAGCGGGACATCAATCTTTGGACAAATGACCTATAACTCTAAGTTTGTTCGTGTTGTCTAACGAGACCAAACGCTCAAATTTTGGATTCGAGCATCCCGTTAAACCGTTTCTTGGGGTATACTTTTACAAATACTATCGCCATATAGGCCTCTCGCACGATGATAGTGTTTGTAAAGGGATCTGAGACCCCAAGAAACATTTAGTAAAAACATAAGATTAGCCTTACTGGGAATTGTTGGGTGAGCGTCGAAACCATGACCAACCAATCCTATGAACCACTTTATTTAATTTGCAACATGCATTGCATACATTTGCACAAAGCAGTTTAGCATATAACTTTTATTTTCGGGAACCTTATAGATTTTGTTGGTGCGATGGCGAAAGGAAGAATGAATCAAGTGAAGAACGTTCCACATCTCAAATTCAAAGAACGAAGTTGGGAAGGCGATAACTCAAAGTGAAAGAATTCCACTTTGTCGATGAGAGCTTATTTCGGGAAAAGGTTTGGGAACATCCTAGATCTTTTGACTACCAATGTGGACATGGAAGCTTTGATTGCTTTGGCAAAATACAATGATCCTCCTCTTCGATGCTTCATATTCCAAGACTTTCAGCTTGTTCCTACAATTGAGGAGTTCGAGAGAATTCTTAATTGGCCTTTGAAGAACGACACTCCCTTCCTCAACATAGGGGAAGACTTGGATAAGACTGATATAACTGCTGCTTTGTTTCTTCCTGCAAGGGAGGTGGCACCTTGGATTACAGACAAAGGTATTCTTAGGCAAAACTTGGAGGATAAGTTATCAAGTTTGAGTGTTCAAAACGATTGGCCGACTTTTAGCTCCATTCTTGCTTTGCTCATCTTTGGGGTGGTTTTGTTTCCAACTAATGAAATTGGTTACATGAGCCCGTCTGCTACTGGTATATTCATGTCAAAGAATCCTATTCCTGCATTGTTGGCTGATGTTCTTTACCATCTCCATGAGAGATGTGACACCCCAAAATAATTCGATAATTAAATAATTATGATTTTTAATTATTAATTTAATTAGGAATGTAATATTTAATATTTTGGATTATTGGAAGTCAATTAAATTAAATGGAAGTGGGTTTATTGGTGGTGTGATGAATAAAGTGAGGGTGTGAGGAGTAAAAGACTCTACTCACATTATTTAATTTATTTTATTATGTTAGAATAATAGAAGGAATAAAAGAAGGAAAAGAGGAAAAAGAGAGTTATTTGGGAAATATTCATCATACGTACAATTGAGAAGAGGAAAAGGAAGGAGGAAAACCGGAAGTGTCAAAATTCGAAGAACCCACAAGGTAAGGGGTGATTTCGATTGATTATTCCATATTATAGGTTTTGATTTTGATATTATAGATCATAGCATGTTAGGGAATCCCAGTTTAGGAATTTCTAGGGTTCCATGGATGTATCTCTGTTGGTGTCAGATTGTGTCAGATTGTGTCAGATTGTAGAGATTCATTGGATGGTATGATATAGGATCATTAATGATGAATAAAACATGTTATATGGTATGTTATTCATGATGAATGAGTGATTTTATGGTGTCGAAACATGTGGGCACGTTTTTGGATGAAAAGAAAAATGGTCTTGGGAATTAGTGCTGTCAAAACTGAGTTTTTGGGTCTGAAGGTCGTGGGAACTGGTTCCCCAGTGGGAGAACCCGGGTTCCAGCTTTTAAAATGGTGAAAAATGACATTTTTAACTCAGGAACCGGTTCCTGTGTGGGAGGAACCGGGTTCCACGTTGATTTTCCAGAGAAATGAAAATTTTACTTCTGGGAACCGGTTCCCTACCTGGAGGAACCGGGTTCCCCATACATTTTTCCAGGGGCGCTGTTTTTCTGAAATGTGGGAACCGGTTACTCCCAGGGAGGAACCGGGTTCCACTGAAATATTTTTGAAAATTTCAAAGCTTTAAAAAATTCATAACTTTCAAACCGTAAGTCCGTTTTGAGCGCCGTTTTGGACGTTGTTTCTCAAATTTAATGCTCTATCTTATAAAATGATAATATTTTCAAAAACTTGAAATTATTTTGGAAAGGGTCGAATTTCGAAATAAATGATGGTTTGATTGACACATGATGATGTATGTGTAGCAGAGGACCTTTGTGATGGAGATATTGGTAATGTGTAGATGTAATAGCATGTTTATGTTGATGTTAGATGTATGTATGATGGGTTGAGATATCATGTTGATTTGGTTTGATTCAGTTATGTTAGATGAATGTATACATAGACTGATTGAGGTTGCATGCTAGTGATGTGCGTGCATTTGCATTGTTTTGGTGAAGTTAATTCCCATTGTGCGGAATTTGACTTGGATTACCAATAACCGATACCCGAGTGAGGATGGGTGGTTAGGCTGGATTCGTGTCCGGGTGGTTATGGACGAATCGATGGTACTGTATCCGGTTGTGACGGATCAGTGTTGGGTGACTTGGTCACGAGTCGGTACCGCATGCATTGAGTCTGCATTTGTGTTTGCATGGAATTGTAACATGTTAGGATGTCTTCCAGTGTTGCAATTTTTTTGTTGTTTATTGATTATGCATGATGACTTGTATGAATATGGTTGTATGTTGAATTCTGAATTGTGTTAAGTGGGTGAAATGATATGCTTGTATTATATTGTTAAATGAGAAGCTTATAATATGTTCTAATTTATGAGAAGTCTCACCCTTACTTTACCATTTCAGATTAACGTTACAAGCTAAGGAGTTAGTGAGGATGGCTCTAGAGCTTATCTTTTAAGTCCGCGTGTCAGTGTCATGCTCTGATTAGATTGTAACACTGGGGAACATTTAGTTAAGAGAACTGTATTCGTTTAATTGGTTATTGTGTTCTTTGAGAACCATGATGGTTTATTAAATTTTGGTTTGGTATTTCCGCTGTGTAAGACATGGTCTTAATTGATTGAAATTATTTGGATGTTGATCCTCAGTGTAGCATGGCTACTGTTTTAAGCGAAGTTTGATTTTATTTATTAGTTGTGACATCCCTCATTTTCCGTGTTAACTCTGATTAAAGCTGATTTGGATATTAATTTAATTAATATATTCGGGGTATTTAGATGGGGTGTTACAAGAGACATCTGAAGAAGCGAGGGGTGGTTCTGTGTTGTATTTATGGTTGACATCTCATATCCCTCAGAGCGGACCATGGGAGAAGATCCTGAGAAACTTATCTTGGTCTCAAAAATTGGCTTCGCTCACAGCTGATGGTGTGTTGTGGCATTCTCCAGGTTGGGGATTCGTTGATGTTATCACTCACTGTGGTGGATATTCTGATGTTCCTTTGGTTGGGTTTATGGGATGCATCAACTATAACCCAAGACTTGCGACAAGGCAATTGGGATATCCGATGGAAAATGAACCAAGGCCTGAACACTTGGAAAGCTTCATTGTACATGAACTTGGCAAAAAGGATCGCAACGAAGTATTGAAGATCCAAAGAGCTTGGGATCAAATCCATAGGGAAAGCCGAGAGCTAATCAAGAGGGGGGCGGAATTGATGGAAGATCTTATCGCCAGTGGGTGATATAAAGAGTTCAAGAAGTCAAGTTGCCTTACTTTGTGGAGGTGCATTTTGATCATCCTGAACCTGTGATCACTCATGTTCCGATAGAAGAGAATATGAGGCTTCAGGAAATCATCAGGAAGATGGAGGAGGAAAGATTGGAGCTACAAAGCTCTAATTCTCGCATTTTCCTCAGAGCTGAAAATTTGGAAGCCAACCTCAAGGAGGTAAAAGAAGAATTAGCAGGAAGAGGAAGAATTAGCAGGATGAAGAGCTTCTAATAAGATGTTCTGAAGACTTGAAGAGTGCTGCTAGTGGGGCAAGGGATCTTCGTCGACAGTTGAAGCCTGCTCAGCGACAAAGAGGGCAAGCTTATCTAGATGAAGAAAGGGCCGTTGAAGAGAAGAGAGCATTGAAAGCACGTCTCGAAGCAAAGATTTCAGAATTAGAAGCTTCTCTAGCACGAACCGATAAAATGCTAGAAAATGAGATAACTGCAAAGGAAGAAGTTTGCATTGCCCGAGAATTAGAAGCAATTGAACTAGCTGAAAAAGTTCAAGAGCTGAACATTACGAGGGAAGAAAGAGACAGCAATAGGGATGCTTATGAAGGCCTTAGAGAGCAATGTCAAGGTTGGATATATGAGATCCATAATCTGAATCGTCTGTTGGATGAAAAGGATGAAATTGTGTCCTTTCTAGAAGAGCAAAATGGGCATTTCTATGGGAAGTACAGCGGTAAGGTTGACATGTGTAACCACTTGATTATTGATGTACCCTGGAGACTCAGGTCGGCCTTAGAAGACCTTGAAGGAAGTCAGATACCTCCCGCTGTGAGCGAGTTCCTCTTCCTTTGTCAAGATGTGGTGAACTGGTTCAAGACAGAAACTAGAGATTTGAAGCCTCGTCGTGGACATCATTTCTAGTTTTTAGCAACTTGTCTTATTTGAATATTTGAATTTAATGATTAATGTAATGATTTAAATTCCAGTATGAATCTTATTGATCTGTTTGAACGTGATCAACATTGTAGTTACACCTAACATTCCGGTTTTTTATGAGATTTCGTTAATTTGCAGTTTAATCAGTCTTTTCTCTAATGCTTATTATTAACTAATGAGTCTTCAAAGAGTCCCTGAAAATAAAATGTACAAAAAAACATATCACGGGCATGCAGACATACCCCATAACATATCATACATAACAGGGTATTGAGATCAGTCATCTTACTTCTGCCGTTGATTTTCTTTTCCACAGAAGAGAGAGATTGCAGATTTCTACGTCCATCGGTACCAGACAAGAAGTAACTTGAAGAGACTGATGGAGAAGATTGAGGCTGACATGGCTGCCCTAGGGACAAGAATGGATGCTCGCGTAGGGCAATTGATGGAGATAATTCAAAACATGGCTTTGCAACAAGAGGAGTTGAGAGCTTTGGTTGTGAGGCCCGCCGCAACCACTGCCGAAGGAGCTGAGGTCGTTCCTCCCCCTCAAGGGAATGCTTTGTCTGGAATTAGCTTGGAAGTTAACACCGGTCTTGTTGATCTTACCGGAGAGAATCAGGCTGCTCAAATGAATCACGCTTTGGTGGTTCCTCCTCCGCCTACCCCCACACATCGCCAGCAGCCAGAGCCTGGATGGGTTCCTCCACCACGCAGAAGGACTATTCAGATTCCGGTTCCTCAGCATGAAGAGGATAACTTTGAAGATTGGTTTTCCAATGTCGAAGAACCAACAGAAGCTGATCGGAAGTTGAAGATGCTTGAGGAGCGCATGCAAGCCTTCGAAAATCAAGGAGTTTTGGGCTTCGACATGTCCAACTTGGGATTGGTACAAGGAGTGAAGATTCCTCCAAAATTCAAAATCCCAGAGCTTTCAAATTATAAGGGCAACTCTTGTCCTAAAACTCACTTGAGGTACTACTTTAGGAGGATGTCCGCTTACACGAAGGATGAGAAGCTCCTCATGCATTTCTTTCAAGATAGTTTGACTGATGGACCGTTGGATTGGTATATGGGCCTTGATAGCTCGCAGGTGCGAACATGGAGAGAGTTGGTTGAAGCTTTTGTTCAACACTATGGCTTTAACACTGATATGTCACCTATAAGAACCCAGTTGCACAACTTAGCTCAGAAGAAAACTGAATCTTTCAAAGAGTACGCGCAAAGGTAGCACGAGGTAGCTGCTAAGGTTCAACCCCCTATGGTAGAACGAGAGATGGTGGAAATGTTTACGCACTAGATGGGCCATACTATGCCTCTTGATCGACCACATGGTGATGTTTGGTGAAAGAGTTGAGATGGGGATCAAGTTAGGAAAGATTCAGGATGTTGGTACTAACAAGAATCAAGTTGGTGGCGCCAAAAAGTCTTTTGGTGGTTACCAGAAGAAGAAAGAAGGCGAGTCGAGCGTATGAGCGAAGAGGAAGAGAAGCGAGAATTCAATCGCCAAGTTCTTTGTAACTATTCCCGCTAGTGTTCCAAAACAAGATGTTGTTCCTAGACAACCACAACCGAGACCCGTGAAGAAGTTTGATCCCTTGCCAATGTCTTATGCAGATGTATTTGCTCATTTGCAAAGTTTGAATATGATTGAGAGATTTGAAGATTGACCGGATAACTGCGAAATATTTTAATCACGAATGCTCGTTGCCTTTACCAATCCAATGCGAGGGCATTCTATTGAGAATCGCCTTCAAATACAAGGTTCGAACACGCACGAGGCAATCAACTTCGGGCCACCCCCTACCCCCAATGTCATTCAGCATCCCTTGCCTCCCCATGGTGGAAACGTTGTTAATGCAATTTGCGAAGATGGAAGTTTGAACCTAATAATGGATGTTAATGTTTTGACCACTCCGCTGTGGTGGATAAAGAAACAATTGTTGTTGAAGGGAGATTTACCTGGTTGTGATGATGGTTGTAAACAATGTTTAATCCAAACTGAAGGTTGTGATGATTTGAGAAACGAGATTCAGCGTCTGATTATTGAAGGGACTCTTCAATTCGTCCAGAAAGAGTTTGACGTGCAGAATGGTGGAGATGAGGTTGACGTGGTTACTATCCCCGTCACTTCTAGAAGGATTCCTGTTACGATCCCTGTGTCGGCTAAGAAACCTCCTGTGATCATCACTTTGCCGGGTCCAGTACCCTACACTAGTGAAAAGGCCATTCCGTGGAATTATGGGTCTGAGTACTACCGTGGCGGCAAGAAATTGAATGTTGAGACCTTTGAAGAAGGAAATTCTGATGAAAAGAAGATTGAAATAATTGAGCATGTAATGCATGATATTGCGGAAGAAAGTCGGATTACCCGAAGTGGACGAATCTTCTCTCCATCCAATCTAGTTGAGAAAAGTCCTGAAGCTTTGGCCAAGGCTAAAGCAAAGGGGAAGGGAGTCAGGATTGGGGGTGAGTCAACACCAAAGATTTCAGCACCTGTTCTGAGCCCTGAGATGACCAAAGATGTTGAAGAACTGATGAGGTATATAAGGAAGAGCGATTACAAGATAATCGACCAGCTCGGCCAGACGCCCGCCAAGATTTCTATCTTAGCTTTGTTGAGGGATTCTGAACCTCACCGCAATGCTTTGATGCAGTTATTGGGGACGTCTTTCGTTCCCCAAGAGATCTCAGTTAACCAGTTTGGAGGCATTGTGAACAGTATTTCAGCAAGTAATGGTCTCGGTTTTACTAACTTTGATTTACCTCCCGAGGGAAGGAAGCATAACAAAGCGCTACACGTTTCCGTGGAGATAGCGAGAACTACTTTATCCCGTGTGTTGGTTGACACGGGATCATCTCTCAATGTTCTTCCGAAGTCTACTCTGTTGAAATTGGACTATGATAGGGTGGTGCTGAGACCCAGTGATTTGATAGTTAAGGCGTTTGATGGGTCAAAAAGGTCAGTGTTTGGCGATGTGGATCTGCCTATTAAGATAGGCCCGCAGGTTTTTGATGCAACTTTTTTCGTCATGGATATCAATCCCTCCTACTGTTGTTTGCTTGGACGCCCTTGGATTCATGGGGTTGGTGCTGTGACATCCACCTTGCACCAAAAGCTGAAGTTCTTGATCAATGGGAAGGTGGTCACCATTTATGGTGAAGAAGATTATGTCGTCAGTCATCTGAGCAACTTTCGATATGTTGAAGTTGAAGGAGAGATCCACGAAACTCCATGCCAGGCTTTTGAGGCAGTATCAGTCGACAAGATCCCTTTGCAAAAAGGTGAAGTCTCTATGGCATCCTACAAGCAAGCTCAGGCTATTGTCAAGTTAGGACATCCTGAAGGGTGGGGAAGAGTGCTAGAGCTTCCTACTCAGACGGATAAGAGGGGTTTGGGTTTTGCTCCTGGAATGAAGGTCTCAGTCTCCGCCTCAATGAGCAGGGGGGTGTCTCCTCCTGTCAAGTTTGTCAAAGGTGGAATCCAGATTGAAGATGTTGATGCAATTGATGGTGAAGCAGACAGTGGCTGTGATGTGGACAAGTGGATCTACCCAACTGTTCCGGGACGTGAGCTTTCAAATTGGTTCGTTGAAGACGTTGCTGTGGTCACCCGTTTTGAAGAGTAATTTTCTGTTTTTATGTCATGCCATAATTCCTACGTTATGCCCAAGACGTAGTGATCATGCTGTAGGGCCACATTGTTTTTAACTTTCAAGTTTATCATTAATAAAGGACGTCCTTTTTGCATTCAAATATTTCGCTCTTCGTTTTTCTTCACTTATTCTTTAAAAGGTGGCAATATCAAATTTTACTTTATAATCATTAATTTCTTTTTATACAAACTTTTTGTCTTTTTCTTTTTTTAACCTAAAAAATAATAAAAATAAAATTACCAACCACGCAGATGCGATCCTTCGTTGATCCCAGATTTTGTCGACGATGATTCCGCCATGGCTCACTATGACTTCGACGAACCGATTTATCAAGCTGAAGAAGAAACCGAAGAGGACTGTGAATTACCTGAAGAATTAGCCAGGATGTTGAGGCAAGAAGAAAAGGTCATCCAGCCGCACCAAGAGACTCTAGAAGTAATCAATCTGGGAACCGAGGATGCTCGAAAGGAGGTCAAGATTGGGGCAGCTTTGGAAGATGGAGTTAAGCAAAAGCTTGTCGAAATGCTTCATGAATACGTGGACATCTTTGCTTGGTCTTATGAAGATATGCCCGCGTTAGATACTGACATTGTTATGCATGAATTGCCCCTCAAAGAAGGCTGCCCACCAGTAAAGCAGAAGCTTCGCATAACACATCCAGAAATGTCAAGGAAAATTAAAGAAGAGGTTCAGAAGCAGATGGAAGCGGGTTTCCTAAAAGTTGTTTCTTATCCCCCATGGGTTGCAAACATTGTGCCGGTACCAAAGAAAGACGGCAAGGTAAGAATGTGTGTTGATTATAGGGATCTGAATAGAGCTAGTCCTAAAGATGATTTCCCTCTTCCGCACATCGATATTTTGGTCGATAATACTGCTCAAGCTAAAGTATTCTCTTTCATGGATGGTTTCTCTGGCTACAACCAGATTAGGATGGCGCCAAATGATATGGAGAAAACTACTTTTATTACACCGTGGGGAACTTTCTGCTACAAAGTGATGCCTTTTGGTTTGAAGAACGCCGGGGAAACGTATCAGCGCGCTATGGTTACTCTCTTTGATGATATGATGCACAAAGAGATTGAAGTGTACGTTGATGATATGATCGCCAAGTCCCAGACGAAAGAAGAACACCTGGTTCACTTGTTGAAATTATTCGAAAGATTAAGAAAGTTCAGGCTGAGGTTAAACCCGAGTAAATGTACCTTCGGAGTAAGATCAGGGAAACTTTTGGGCTTTATTGTGAGTGAGAAAGGGATTGAGGTTGAACCTGCAAAGATAAAAGCGATACAAGAGATGCCAGAGCCGAGGACAGAAAAGGAAGTGCGAGGTTTCTTGGGAAGATTGAATTACATTGCTAGGTTCATTTCTCATCTTACAGCTACCTGTGAGCCCATTTTCAAGCTGTTAAGAAAGAATCCAACCACCAGGTGGAACGATAATTGTCAAACAGCATTCAATAGTATAAAGAGGTACCTACAAGAGCCTCCAATTCTCTCGCCTCCGGTGGAAGGCAGGCCATTGATTATGTACTTAACAGTGTTGGAGAGTTCCATGGGTTGCGTGCTCGGTCAGCATGATGAGACAGGAAGAAAAGAGCACGCCATATACTACTTGAGCAAGAAGTTCACAGAATGTGAATCGAGATACTCATTACTGGAAAAGACTTGTTGTGCACTCGCATGGGCAGCAAAACGACTCAGACAGTATATGTTGACTCACACTACCCTTTTAATCTCCAAAATGGACCCGATAAAGTATATCTTTGAAAAGCCGGCTCTCACAGGAAGGGTAGCCCGTTGGCAAATGATCCTGACAGAATATGATATCCAATACACTAATCAGAAGGCTATCAAAGTTAGTGTGTTGGCAGACTATCTCGCTCAACAACCATTAGAAGATGACTATCAGCCGATGAAGTTTGAGTTCCCTGATGAGGACATTATGTATATTAGAGATTGTAATATTCCTGGCCCTGAAGAGGGACCCGAGCCAGGCTCGCGGTGGACGATGGCATTCGATGAAGCCTCAAATGCATTAGGAAATGGTGTTGGCGCCATTATCACTTCTCCGACAGGTTTTCATATTCCATTCACTGCTAGAATCTGTTTTGATTGCACCAATAATACGGCCGAGTACGAAGCTTGTATTTTTGGGATTGAAGAAGCCATTGATCTGAGAATCAAAATTTTAGCGGTATACGGAGATTCTGCTTTGGTAATTAGTCAAATCAACGGAGATTGGGAGACTTGCCACCCGAATTTGATTCCATACCGAGATCATGTCTTGAAGTTGATCGCTTATTTCGACGAGATCACTTTTGATCACATCCCAAGGGAGGAGAACAACTTGGCAGACGCTTTGGCTACTCTGTCATCCATGTTTAAAGTCAGATGGGCAAATGATGCCCCCTCTATCACTATAATGAGGTTGGATGAGCCTGCGTTACGCTACAGTAGAAGGTGAGGCGGATGAAAACCTTGGTTCTCGACATCAAAAGGTATCTCGAGGCGAAAGAATACCCGAAGATGCTTCCATCGTTGATAAGAAGGCTCGCAAGTACTCGGATAAATTTTTCCTCAATGGGGTGTGTTGTACAAAAGGAACTATGACTGTTTTGCTCGGATCGTGGATGAACCACGAAGCAAATAAGATTATAGAAGAAATTCATGAAGGTTCTTTCGGGACGCATTCTAGTGGGCACACCATGGCCAAAAAGATCACGAGGCGGGCTATTATTGGTCCACCATGGAGAATGGCTACAACCATGCGAACACATTACAAATGTCAAATCTACGCTGATAAGATGCATGTGCCACCTTCTTCGTTGAATGTTTTGACTTCTCCATGGCCTTTGGCAATGTGGGGCATTGATATGATTGGAGAAATTAAGCCTACCGCTTCTAATGGACATCGATTCATCCTTGTTGCCATTGATTACTTTACCAAATGGGTTGAGGCAGCATCTTATGCTCGTGTTACTAGACAAGTGGTCACACGTTTTATCAAGCATAATATCATTTGTCGGTATGGGGTTCCTGAGAAGATCATCACTGATAACGGCTCGAATCTCAACAACAAAATGATGAAGGATCTGTGTGACAGCTTCAAGATAAAACATCATAACTCTTCTCCATATCGTCCAAAAATGAATGGCGCCGTGGAGGCGGCAAACAAGAATATCAAGAGGATTGTACAGAAGATGGTTGTCACTTACAAGGATTGTACGAGATCTGCCATATGCCTTGCACGGCTATCGACTTCAATCGCACTTCAACGAGGGCAACTCCCTTCTCTTTGGTATACGGTATGGCAGTCCTACCGTGGAAGTTGAAATTCCTTCCTTAAGGATTTTAACGGATGCAACTTCGATGAAGTGAATGGGTTCGCAGACTTGATCAATTGAATCTCATTGACGAGAAGAGATTGACAGCTATTTGTCATGGACAGTTATACCAGAAGCGTATAAAAAGGGCTTTCGACAAGAGAGTGTGTCCTTGGAGTTTCCAAGCTGGTGACCTTGTGCTGAAGAGAATTTTGCCTCCTAACAATACGGACGCTCGGGGCAAGTGGGCTCCAAACTATGAAGGACCATATGTCGTGAAGAAATTTTTCTCTGGAGGAGCTATGTTGCTCGCAACAATGGACGGAGAGGATTTCCCTCACCCGATCAATGCAGATGTAGTCAAAAAATACTTCGCATAAAAGAGACCCGTTAGGTTGACTGGCCTAAGCATGATAAGGGCATCCCGACGGATCAAAAGGTTCGGGCAAAAGTTAGGGATAAAAATAAAAGATTGTACACCCGGCAAGTCGAAAACCTGAAAGGGCGGCTTGGGCAAAAAAGGGTATCTCGGTGGATCGAAAACCCAAAAGGGCGGTCCAGGAAAAAATTAGGGATTCAAAGTGAACGACTACGATCTGCACGACACCCGTTTTGGTCAGCTTGTTACAATAACCTGATAATCCAGAGAGATGGAGGGTCAGTCTAATCGGAGCATTTTGGATAGCTCGATATCAAGGAATGTTGAAGTTGTGAAGGGCACGGCGGATTCGGGGTTCTACAAAAATCCATGATTTTGTTGTCACCTTTGTTTTCTTTTAACTTTGATGTATAAGCAATTGCCTCTTTTTCAGGAATTGCTTCTTGATGTAAATGCTCATTTACGGGCTAATCAATCAATAAAATTACTTTTATCCAAACTGTGTTCCTTTTTTTATTCTGTCTTATTTTCATGTTTTTAACTATTTTGTTTGCAAAAATGATGTCCGACATTTTTAATAAACTTCGCATATAAAACATCAGAGCCCTACATCACGTGGCATAATTTCTGAAGTTACTCGGAATTTCGGGTACACGCATGAATAAATGAAACTGTTGATCTCTGTAGCAGAAATATTGTTGTGTTTCCCGTTTTACAGTTTTTGTTATCCAAAGATTTTAGAATGAAGGCTTGATGCGCCTGAGCTTTGGTCACCAGCGAAGTTTCTTTCTCTCCAACAAGAGTTATCTATGGCATATGTGTGCCCTTGGATGTTATCACCCCTTCCCGACGCGGAGGATCGCAAAGAACGACTTACACCAGCGAGATCATTTTTAAAGGCTCACTTGCGCCAGAAGATGTTGTCGATCCCTCTTATGCAAGAGCTCGTAATCCCGAGTTATTGAAGTTAGGAACTCTACGCAACATGATTGTCATCCCAGATGAATGTTAATCTCTAAGAGTTACTTTCCCAGTGATGTTGATCATTGAAAGTTGATACTTCTATTCTGCAATCCCCCCTGTCAAGGTCCAGACTGTCATCTCTTGGATAAATACCTGATGATTTATACTCAATTCATGGATGGTTTTTGTTTCCTCGACAGCTCACAATTACCTTTAAGTCCTGGATGAATCATTAAAACATGCATCATTGCATTGCATAGCATCCTCAAAAATGCGTAGCCTTTCCATTGATATGGAGCATTACGCTAAAAATAATCTCAAACATGCATCTAAGCATAAGTCAGATTAAAATGTTTCTCGAGTACCTTTTGCGTCTCCGAAGAGAAAGTCAATCCAAAAATCCCCAAGTGGTGTTCCCAGTCAGAGTTCCCTCAAGAAATTCTTCCTGTTGTTGTTATCTTCATTTTTGACCCCGTGTCGGTCTCCTACATCATTCAAATTCAATTCAATTACCAAGTGTCTTGCTTTCTGCAAATTCTTATTTTGGTAATCTTACCCGTGTTTGCCTCTGTCGTTAGAGTGCGAGTAAGAGTTGGTGTCTAACCTTTCTTGCTTCTCAATTATTTGAGTATCCATACTTGGTGTGTGGTATTTCGTATAATTGCCACTCTTGAAGAATTACACCCCGCCTTTGGCCTGAGGGATATTGTATTTCTTGCATATTTGCAAACTTTCAAAGTCCAACATAGTTGGGCGATCCTTGCTAGGATCCCCTTTGTTTGGCCTCTTTCCCCGTGAATTCGTCTTCCATCGATGATTTTACCATTCCATATATCTTTTCCCCAATGAGTCTGCTCCAGTCGGTCTCATTCTTGTGTATGTCTAATATCCTTACCTGACATATGCTTCCTATATGTGTTCAATATCCTTACCGGACATGTATATTTCGAAATCTTTGTTAGAGTCGTCTTCGGTCGGTCTCTTTCCGGTGTATGTCTAATATCCTTACCTGACATATGCTCCCTATATGTGTTCAATATCCTTACCGAGCATGTATATTCGATCTTTATGTGTCCAATATCCTTACCGGGCATGTATATTTCGAAACCTTTGTTAGAGTCGTCTTCGGTCGGTCTCTTTCCGGTGTATGTCTAATATCCTTACGACATATGCTCCCTATATGTGTTCAATATCCTTACGAACATGTATATTCGATCTTTATGTGTCCAATATCCTTCTTGGGCATGTATATTTGAAATCTTTGTTAGAGTCGTCTTGATCGGTCTCTTTCCGGTGTATGTCTAATATCCTTACGACATATGCTCCTATATGTGTTCAATATCCTTACCGAGCATGTATATTCGATCTTTATGTGTCAATATCCTTACCGGGCATGTATATTTCGAAACCTTTGTTAGAGTCGTCTTCGGTCAGTCTCTTTCCAGTGTATGTCTAATATCCTTACCTGACATATGCTCCCTATATGTGTTCAATATCCTTACCGACCATGTATATTCGATCTTTATGTGTCCAATATCCTTACCGGGCATGTATATTTCGAAACCTTTGTTAGAGTCGTCTTCGGTCGGTCTCTTTCCGGTGTATGTCTAATATCCTTACCTGACATATGCTACCTATATGTGTTCAATATCCTTACCGAGCATGTATATTCGATCTTTATGTGTCCACAATCCTTACCAGACATGTATATTTCGAAATCTTTGTTAGAGTCCTCTTCGGTCGGTCTCTTTCCGGTGTATGTCTAATATCCTTACCTGACATATGCTCCCTATATGTGTTCAATATCCTTACCGAGCATGTATATTCGATCTTTATGTGTCCAATATCCTTACCGGGCATGTATATTTTGAAACCTTTGTTAGAGTCGTCTTCGGTCGGTCTCTTTCCGGTGTATGTCTAATATCCTTACCTGACATATGCTCCTATATGTGTTCAATATCCTTACCGAGCATGTATATTCGATCTTTATGTGTCCAATATCCTTAGGGCATGTATATTTGAAACATTTGTTAGAGTCGTCTTCGGTCGGTCTCTTTCCGGTGTATGTCTAATATCCTTACCTGACATATGCTACCTATATGTGTTCAATATTCTTACCGAGCATGTATATTCAATCTTTATGTGTCCAATATCCTTACCGGGCATGTATATTTCGAAACCTTTGTTAGAGTCGTCTTCGGTCGGTCTCTTTCCGGTGTATGTCTAATATCCTTACCTGACATATGCTCCCTATATGTGTTCAATATCCTTACCTGACATATGCTCCCTATATGTGTTCAATATCCTTACCGGGCATGTATATTTCGAAACCTTTGTTAGAGTCGTCTTCGGTCGATCTCTTTCCGGTGTATGTCTAATATCCTTACCTGACATATGCTCCCTATATGTGTTCAATATCCTTACCGAGCATGTATATTCGATCTTTATGTGTCCAATATCCTTACCGGGCATGTATATTTCGAAACCTTTGTTAGAGTTGTCTTCGGTCGGTCTCTTTCCGGTGTATGTCTAATATCCTTACCTGACATACCAGAGCTTTTGTTCCCGATCCCACTGTAAATATATAATTAAAAAAAAATCAAAAATACGGAAAACAAAATATTTTCTACTTGTTCTTCGCAGCGCAAATTTTAGGGTTCTTTTAGTATTTAATCTTCTTCTACCTTGAAAGTTCAAAAGGCTATCGCCAATTTCACCTTCAGGTTTAAGACGATTAAATAGGGGCAGCTGTTGCACCCCAAAATTTGCCCTCCTATATCAATTTTATCTGGTTTGGGCTTTGCATTCGTATGCATACATTTCTATTGGGCCACTCGCTTTAGACATTCATTCGCTCATCACATCTGCATCATTGCTTACATCTGAGGCGGTCGGATTTCAAACTCACATCATTTTGTGTTCGGAAAAAACCACTGTTGCACATACGTGCATTGATGTCTTTGATTCTAGGGTTTTTTAGGTTTGGACTGGTTTGAGGTAATTATATTATAGGTTTTGGAAGATGTTTGTTGTTTCCAATCAACCCGGGAAAATTGGGAATGACAAGAGCGGTTTGGATGTTTGGGGTTTTCTTTAGATCACAAGTTCAAAGCTATCCTAATATATATTCGATGCATTGTTGGGTTGGAAGGAGGATTTAAAAGTTGAACGTGTTCAGAAGGTCAATATTTTCGGATACTTAATTTTCACTCGTGGTTTTCTCAAGGCCTCCTATCTTTTAGAACGCGAATCAAGAACATACGTAAAGGTTATGTATAGCAACCATGTTATTGCTCATTTGTTTCAAGGTCGTGTACTGGAATTACAGTTTGGCTTGAATTTGGAATTGAATACGCATTTTAGTTGATACTTCACCATGTTGTGTCTGAGCCATTGATATTAGTCACGGTGAATTTGATTTCCAACTGACGGTTACAAGTATTTTGGCAAGAAAATCGCATTGGTGATATGTTATGATTCAAAATTAAGAACTCAATTTGGATATTCTATTCTAAACTCATTCATGTACATGGTGCAAGTTTTTGAGCCAATGCATTTCAAGGAAGCTTTGCAAGTTTCAAACTCTTTTTTCAAATTACAAGCATTGTCACATAACTTCTAAACTTGTTTACCTTTCTTTCAAATGTACAAGTTTCACAATACCACAAGGAAAATTTTGAATGACCAAAGTTCTATGTTGCGTTCAAGACTCATATTATAACAAGTGAAATGTTTGATTGCAAAGCCATTTGAATCTACAAAGTATAATTCAAGTATTGTGATATTACAAGATTTCAAAAACTTCTAATACGATAATTCCAAGGTTACAAGTTTAAGCTATGATTTTGAGTTCTAACATAATGCTACATATGTCATGTCTTAATCCTATTTTCTATTGGAAAGTTTTTGTTGTTCCTTTGCCCTCAAGCCTTCCCTCCGATTCCTTCAAGTATTCATTCCTCCATGTTTGAATGTTGTGCCAAAGCCGCACCATGGTTCATCCTCGCCACTTTACTTTCGCCAATCCAATGCCCGAATTTCATGAAACAAAAAGAAACGGTTAGCAAGTAAACGGGCAGCAGTAATAACACAAGGCCCTACACAATTTCAGATCATCATTAGGGAACTCTAGCGGGAATCAGAAATCAAGGTTGGGTATGGATCGTGTTCAACAACCAACCTCATAGCAAATCATCGGCCATAAACTCACTACTACAAATCCTCAAGAATGTTTAATTCTTGGTTCACAGTAGGAGGTGTAGAAAGAAGAAAAAAACAGATATAACTCAGCATGGCGTCATAGTACAGAAACTTTACACAGGGCAGCAAGGACAGATACCATTTCGGTCAATATTTTACCACAAACAGCATCTACAGCCTAACAAAATCAACAATATGGCAACCCAACAACATCAAAACAGCCAACACAGTCAGAAATCATGAGCCCAATGCAAATGTTGGAAGCCCATCAAGCATTTCGTAAGGCCTTTTTCTTGTAAAATCAGAATAACCAAGTCCAGCCAAACCCTAACTCAGACAGTATTTAAGCATTGAAGACACAAGAACCTAGGAGGCAACAACTGTTCATTTGAAAAACCCTAGCCGAAACACAAAGCTAACCCAGAAACCCAGATTAACATTCATCAGATAACCCAGAAAACCAGAACAGACCAAGAACAAAAAAACCAAAAAAGAACATAGCTCATCATTTCCCCACAAGAGTCCCTTCAGAAATCGAAAATAGCCACAGAGAGAGCCAAGTTTCGAAAGGTATTACCCGTTTGAAGAGAAGGGAGGAGGTTGCGGACCCTTTGTGTCGCCATCCTTCTCCTTTCCTCATTGTTTTTTTTCTTCATTTTTTTTGCATATCATCACTGTCGCCGTCACCCTTTAGGGTTAGGGTTCCTCATTTCCCCCTTTTCCATTTCGTTTTCCTGTGAAAATTAAAACAACGGTTGAGAAATCAACAATATCAGATAACAAAATAGCAGTAACAGAGAGAGAGATGGTCGCGGCAACTTTAGATCGAGAGAGAGACTGTTCCCGGAATCGCGACGGTTTCTGGAAAAACGCGACGATGAGAGATGAGAGAATCGGTGAGGATCGTGAGCAACGGAGCCAAGTTCCGATGAGTTCGAGAAACGCGATGATGAGAGATGAGAGAATCGGTGAGGATCGTGAGCGATGGAACCAGGTTCCGATGAGATCGAGAGAGAGATGAGCGTAACGGCGATGAGAGAGCGGCGTTTAGGGTTTGTAAGGGAGAGAAGATGAGTGTTTATAAAAAACTGATTATGTTTGTTAAATATAAAAACTAATTTGGTTTATAGATCAACTTTGTCTTAATCAGTACACTGATTTCAGTTTTTTTTCGATTTTGTTTTATCTTTTTTTTGTGAAATATAATTTTAGTTATTATTAACTTAACTTAATTAGATTTGATCTTATTTATGCATTTAGGTTATAATAAGAGGGTTTAGATTAGCAACAAAATTGATTTAGTTTTTAGTTAATGAGAAACTACTTTTTTATTTTATATTAGTATTAATTTTAACTTAATTAGAACTAGTGTCACTTATTTATATAATTTGTAATATAAAAAAAAAGGGTTTAGGATAGTTTTTAGTCTTAAGAATATTTAGTCTTGTTGGTCAGTCCAGGTGGTGACACTTGTCACCATCTGTTTGGTTTATTCAAAATCTGGTATAGGTATGTCCATGGTATCAATCTTGCACCTTCTGCCATAAGCCACCAGATCTATAAAAGTCCAGATCCAACGTTCCAGAATGGTGGACCACACTTTATTTCCATGGAGCTTCTATACAAGATCCAACAGCACTTTTGGGCTTGGGCTCAGTTTGCTGTTCACACTCCCAGATTTAAAGCTCCAATCAGACCCATTTCTAACTCTCTCTTTATTTTATTACTATGCAAGTTTTTTTTTATATTGATGTATTAAAACATAATTAGTATAAGATATTTTTTATTTTCTAAATTATCAATTAAATTATTAGTTGATTTTTTATCAAGTAGAAAAAATCTATCCTAATAATTATTTAAATTCCGGTTGTATTGTGTGTTAATTTACTTTCTTTTATTATCCGCTTTATTATGTTATTCGCTTGTATGTTTATTACACGATTGTACACTCCACTCATTAATTAACATAAAAAGAAACAACGCCTCCGATCTCTCATTTTTGGTTACCCACACCAAATTCTCTAAGGGTCTCATGGTTGGGGATGGGCATGGCCATCCTCACGAGGTTGATTAAGGCCCTCGTTGCCTTGATTAATCATAACCCGAAAAAACAATTGGTCCACATACCAATAACCATTCACCAGGGTCTCATGGTTGGGGATAGGAGCACCTATCCTCACGAGGTTAATCAAGTCCACATACTTGGTTAATCATAACCCGAAACTTCACTTCTCTACGTCCAATGCCGAAATCCTCAAAACACTTTCAAATCAAAACAATTAATTGAACTTATTTGTTTTTAAATCAATTTTTCTAAAAAAAAAGGAGAACATTTGGATAAGATTTTTTTTAATAGTTAGATGTTAGCCTAACGATTAAAACGAATCGAAGTTTCTAATTGATTAGATGATAGCCTAATAAATTGAGAAACTTCAAATCCATGTTCTAAAACAAAAAATCTAGTGCTATGGAATTTAATTAAATTGTTGGATGATAGCCCAACGATTTAATTAAATTTAAAGTATTTGGGCCGTTAGATGATAGCCTAACGATTTAAATACTTTTATTCCATACACTTAATAAGAGTGAACCTTGTTTCACCTCACCTTTTAATATTAATTTTTTTGTATGAGAGATGATTGGCCGAGTCCCCTCACCAATCTCGAGTATCGAATCGTTAGATGATAGCCTAACATTTTGGTACTTGTCATCTACAAGTAAAATCAATTCAACCCATTCAAATTCCTTTTCCGTTCATACGCGGTCATCAAAAACATTTTTCTCTAAAATCAATACAAACAATCCAAGACATTTTCAACAAGAACTACAGACTTTTGACTTTCGCATTGCACGAGGGAATACGTAGGCACGCGGTTTCAAAACCGTGTCAAACTCAAAATAATAACAAACAAACCCCTTTTCTTTTTTCATAACTTAGAAATTAGCGATTACACACACACACACATTTCGAACTAAATGGGTCCCATCGAGTACGATGGACGTAAGAGGTGCTAATACCTTCCTCTTGCGTAACCGACTCCTGAATCCATGTTTTTTGGTCTTGTAGACCGCCTTATCCGATTTTGTGGGTTTTATCTATATTTCCCCGTTCTTTTTAGTACAAATAAAATTAGGTGGCGATTTCATTGTTTTGAAAATAAATTTAAATGATTTTTGAAAAACGAGTTGCTTCAGTTTCCTTATACATATCAAATTCTTTTATGTACATAACAATTTCTACTTGTACATAATACAGACGTCTGTTGTAAATATTCAAGTATAGACAAACTTTGTCCGTTTGTTTTCATTTCACTTGTATATACACTGAATACCATTGGTATTAAAAGGGGCATTATTCCCGGTGAAACTGCTTTTAAACCAATGGGCCTCCCTTACGGTGTAAGTCCCAACCCTCCTATGTACATCCACATCTTCTTGTACATAAATACTCATTCGTGTACATATTCATTCCCTTGTACACCTTCAAACTTGTAAATAATCAAGTTACGCTCGTTTCAAACGTTTGTTTTACACACACTTGTTTATATTTCCTTCATAAACTCTTGTAAAATAAACTTTACACACATTGTTTATATTTCCTTCATAAACTCCTGTGAATAAACTTCATACGCTTGTTTATACAACTGTCTAGTTATAACATAACAACTAACCTAACCACTAGGCTCCCCACAGAGTTAGCCTCCTCTTGGGCTTTGTACAAGGTAACTCATTCATCTGAGTTCAGCCTCCTCTTAGGCTTCATATAAGAAAACTCATTCATCTGAGTTCAGCCTCCGCTTAGGCTTCATATAAGACAACACTCCCCTGCTGAGTCAGCCTCCTCTTGGGCTTCGTTCAAAGGAACTTCTCATTGAGTTTAGCCTTCTCTTGGGCATCAAACAAAGAAAGAGACCAGGAAATCTCTTAACAGCCTCCTATTGGGCTTCCAATACAAAGAATCACCCGCGCTAGGATAGAACTCAGAGAGTATAATTTCCCGGTGAAATTGCTCTTGAAATCCTAAGAGGATGGTTTCCCGGTGAAATCCCTCTTAAAGCCAAAGCCAGCCATACCCTATAGCTTCCTCTTGAGCTTCCTACAAGGACCCTCGATGACCCTCGGAATGCCTCCTCTTGGGCTTACAATACAAGGACCCATGGGCTTCTTAAAAGCATCCCCCTAATCCAATCAATTTCTCCTCGAGATTAGACATCTATCATCTCTATGGAAGAAGTATCTCATCTATCACATCACATACAATAAAAAACTTTTTCAAACACTTTTCAAACAAAAACATCTCTTAATCTGTAAGTGGTAACGCTTGTACACTCAATAAAAACACCCAATGCTTACAATTAAAAGATTCAATCATCTTTTTCAAACATCTTTCTAAAACTCGTAAGTGGTAACGCTTGTAAACTCAAGCAAAACACCTATAACTTACGATGAAAGATTTCAATCAATAAACTTTTCAAAATGTATGTGATGAAATAGATTAGATACATTTTTCATTAAGATGACATTTGTCTGTGTCTCTTAAATAACTTCCCTTTGCTTCCACTAGCATAAGTGGGAACTACGATTGCTCTGACTTTCTCAACATCCTTTTGAGAATACGTAGGCACAAGGTCTCATCTTTGCCGAGCAAATTTCTTTCTCCCTCAAACCAAACAAACCATAGCTCCCTTTAGATCCGAGCTACAAATGCTCTGATTCCCATTAAGGGATATGTATGCAGAAGATCCCAATGATCTTTGCGAGTACAATAATAACAAAATCTAGGATCCCACATAATCTACCTTTCTAAAAATCCAAAGGAGAAACTTTCCCAATCATAGAAATAGCAAATTAAAACACACAAACACATCAAACATATTCATATATAAAGCTATAGATAACTATATATATTTAGGGTTTTCCATCTATTCCCTTTATATAACAAACCCCCATGCCCGGAATCTCCCAAATGCGTTACGTCTTGTTCGCGCTAGTCATAATGCATATCATATCAATTAAGGGTATTAACAGCTTTCCCCTTTTTCATAATCATTTTTCTTGTGTTGAAAATAATAAATCTTGATGCTCGCGGCATCTTTATAAACAAATCAAAAGAGTAAATCGTTTCGAGCCAGAGAATCCGAATTCAGATTCGATTCCCTCGCGCGTCACTTTTTAACGCGAACACACTTTCGATCACATCTCGCGAGAAGAGAACAACCCGGATGATGCTTTAGCTACCTTGGCATCGATGTTTAAGGCTAAATGGGCTAATGAAGTGCCTTCGATTACCATTCAGAGATTGGAGGAGCCAACCTTTTGTTTTGAGATTGAAGCAGAGAAATATGGCAATCTATGGTTTCATGATATTAAGCGGTATCTTGAAAATCAAGAGTATCCCGAGGAAGCTTCTGTGACAGATAAGAAGTTCTTGAGAAGATTCTCAGCAAAAATTTTCCTCAACAACGGTGTGCTATACCGTAGACATCACGAAGGGTTGCTGCTTAGATGCGTCGATAAAGATGAAGCTGTAAAGATCATCAAAGAGATGCATAAGGGCTCATTTGGAACTCATTCCAGTGGAAACACTATGGCTAAAGAGATCTTGCGATCTAGGTATTACTTGTCTACCATGGAGGTCGATTAATTTAATCATGCCCGAGTTTGTTACAAGTGCCAAGTATATGCTGACAAGGTGCATATGCCGCCATCGCTCTTGAATATCTTAACCTCTCCTTAGCTATTTTCTATGTGGTGCATTGATATGATCGGAAAGATCGAGCCGACAACGTCCAACGGACATCGCTTTATTCTGGTTGTAATAGATTATTTCACCAAGTGGGTTGAAGCAGCATCCTACGCAACCGTCACCAAATAGGTGGTTTCCCGGTTTATCAAGCACAATATCATCTGCCGTTATGGGATTCATGATAAGATAATCACAGATAATGGGTCGAATCTCAACAACAAGGTGATGAAGGAGCTTTGTGAGTCCTTCAAGATTAAGCATCATAATTCGTCCCCGTATCTCCCAAAGATGAATGGTACAACTGAAGTGGCGAATAAGAACATCAAGAAGATGGTGCATAAAATGGTAGTAATCTATCGAGATTGGCACGAGATGTTGCCTTTTGCTTTTCATGGTTACAGAACTATCACCCACACTTCAACTGGGGCAACCCCGTTTTCTCTAGTTTATGGCAGGAAAGTAGTGCTTCTCATTGAAGTTCAGATCCCTTCATTGAGGATCATGAAAGATGCAGAACTCGATAAATATGAATGGGTGCAGAACCGTAGACCAGTTGTGACTCATTGATGAGAAACGGTTAGCAGTTGTCGGCCATAGACAAGTTTATCAGCAGAGAATGAAGAAAGCATATGACAAGTGGGTGCCACCTCAAAATTATAATCAGGGTGACCTCGTGTTGAAGAGGATAATTCTTCCTCAAGGCGACCCTCAGGGTAAGTGGACACCGAATTACGAAGGGACATTTGTTCTAAAGAAGGTTTTCTTTGGTGGCGCCCTGATGCTCGCAACAATGGACGGAGAAGATTTTCCACTACCTCTAAACACGAAAGTAGTTGTTATACCCCAAAATTTTCCCTCCCACTTCTCAATACATTTCACATGTTCATACTCAAGGATTTCACAAGGGTTGACCAGATAAACCCTCTCCTAAGCAATCAACCCAAACTAGGGATTTGCCATTCTCAAGTCAATATGGACATCCAACATTTCAAGTGATCATCATGCCTCATTATATGCTTCAAAGAATCTCCATGTCAAGTTTCAAGCCTTACAAGTCAAGATTGCTCAAACAAATGCTGAGATGGATGAAAATCAGTTGTATTGGACAAAAAGTCAACTGTGGTCAACATACAGTCAAACTTCATAATTTTGGGTCAACATTAATATTTTGAAGTAATATTCATCATTTTATCAAGGGTTGATCATGATTCATCAAGAATAGTCAAGAATTGATCAAAAGTCAAAGTTTCTAAATTAGGCTTTCTTAGACAAAAGTCAACAGAACTTTGACCACGCATAACATTCACATACTTTATCAAAAAAATTTCCACGATTTGTCATTTTGAAGAGAATTCAATTCGCTACAACTTCATGTCTCACAAGCTTGGGCAGAAAATGCTTCATTTGGAAGTTATGGATCAAAACATTACAGGTCTTTTTAAAAGTCAACAAAAAGTCAACTTTTTTGTAAAGAAGCGTTCATGAGCATGGAAACTTCAATGAAGATGAAACCAAAAGGGCTGTTTAGAGGACATCTTAAGCTTTCCAAAAAGTCCAAGAACACCCAAAAATGTTAAAAATTGAGCAAGATACACCTTGTGCAAGTTAAGCATTTTTGAGGAGGTGCACAAAGAGAAATACTTGAGAAAATCAAAAAATTTCCAAATGGGCCTAACTTTTCTTGATTCAAACATTTTCCTTAGATGAATTGGAACCTCCAACCCCAGGGCCACGAATTTATCTTTTATTTTTTATTTATTTTGGATTTTTAATCATTTAAAACCAATTTAATTAAAATAAAAGATAGAAAATCAAAAATTAATTGCAAGATGGATTTTCTCTCATCCTTGAGATCCAAGCAAGCCATTTAATCTGATTATTTTGAAATAATCATGATTGCCAATTGATTTAATCGAAATTGGCTCAAAAGAAGAAATATTTGGTTTGATTTCAAATCCAATCTTTTTTCATTGAATGGCATGGTATTTTCTTACAATTCTTGACCTAATTCCTTACAATATAAATAGACAATGATACTACATGCACAAAGGATGAAATTCTGACCAAAGAGAACCCTAGCAAGCTTAAAAAAAACCGTGTGTGCCAAGCTACCTAGCAGCAAAGGATTTGCATCGAGTCAAGCCAAACAAAGGTTGCCAATCAATTCCTTGGTGTTTTCTGAAGCTAACCAGATCATTACCACGCAGCCAGACATCCAAAAACGTGAAATCCAGATCACGGTTTGCTTCAAAAATATTGAAATCGAATTCATAGATACATGCATTTTAAACATATTTTGATTATATATTCATGTTCATGATGTTATTTGCAAGCTTCCTATATCGTTTGATAGGATTTTGAGTACAGGAATCGTGAGTCACCATTGCTAGGTTTCACAAGCTTGAATTAGGGTTTTCCGTTTAAGACAAAATTAGCCAAAACCAGAGCCACCATCGTACTCAAAAATGGATTTCCAATCGATTGATGTCCTCAAAACTAATTTATTTTGTGTATTATGAATGGTTTGATTTTGCAGGTCCTATAGCTACAGAAGCAGAAACCGTGGCTATAGGTTTGAATATTTAAATGGAGAAGATGACCTCCTGCGTGCATTTTCTGGTTCAATGAATCCCAGAAATCCATTCCCTTTGTATTATTTTTGTTTCATGTTGTTAACAGATAGTCTGTAACACCCCTTCTATTTACCCGCGTTTTATAAATATTAATCAGAGTTTTTATTAGCAAATCAAGAGGCGTCACAATTTAAATATTTCAAATCAATCAACACAGTTGTCATGCTTTCACTGAAGAATAAATCATTAAATAAATCAGACTTAAAGTTATGTTTAACAGCGGAAATGAAACATAACAAATCCCGAATACATCATTCATAGTTATTCCAGGATAATAAATCAAAACATAATTCAAAAACCATTAAGGATATCCATTAAGGATTTCAAAACAAACGTTTCCCCAGTGTTACATCTACCAGAGCACGACACTGACACGCGGATTAACTAACTGACTCAACTCTAGAGCTATCCTCACCAATTCCAAGCAGCTAATCACTTCGGATCTGAAATTATTAAAGTAAGGGTGAGATCTCTATCCAATATAAAATGCATTATACGTTTTTAGATACAACGGAATAATTTGATGTGTTAGTCCATTATCAAAACACATTCATAAATCAATTCACAAAAACATTGTACACAATTCATTATGCAATTAAACAATCAATGGAAATTGCAACACTGGAAACCATCCTAGCATGTTACAGTCCCATATGCAATGCAGACTCTATGCATGTGGTACCAAATGTGAACCGAGTTCACCCTCTGTTCCATCACACTTGGAAAACAGCGGAAATTCATGGTTCGCCCAGAACACTGAGTCAAGAATCTAGCCTCACTACCTCAATCCTGGTAAGTCTATTGGCTCTGCAAGTTCACTTCCGCACAATGGGAATGAACCAATTAACAATGCTTATGCATGCATCATAAAAGCATGCAACATCAATTCACCGATTATGATATAACATAATTCACATAATGCCAATAACCAATGTAATCTATTCCATCACAATGTTTATCAAAACTCAACATGGTAAGCATTATTACACATTCATCAAATCTGACAATTCAACCCATTTCCCATCGTCCTCAACCATCCACCTTTTTCAAAAATCGGAAGCTCGACTATTTTTAAAATAATTTTAGCAAAATAAGATTTTTCTATTTTTAAAAGATAGTATTTTTAATTTAAAAAATAATGCCGAAAACGGCACTCAAATCGGAGTTACGGTTTAGGAAATATGAATTTTTGAAGTTTTAAGTATTTTGAAAAATTATACAGTGGAACCCGGTTCCTACATATACAGGAACCGGTTCCTGCGAAGTCTGAAAAACACGCTTCCTGGAATTTGTATGGGAACCCGATTCCTACCCTACTGGGAACCGGTTCCTACGTACAAAATTGCCCAGTTTTTGAAAAATTACACTGGGAACCCGGTTCCTCCCCACAGGGAACCGGTTCCCACGACCTGCAGAATCATTTTCTACTATTTTTGACAGCATTATGCATTCCAAATCATTCCCAATCATTCCTATACGAATCATACTTTCAGGAACACCAAAATACAACCATTATACATCTTTACCATATCATATATCATTATTTCATCATCCCTATCATTCATTCGACCCACTAGTGATCTTAAATTCTATAATCCGACACAAAATAGAGTTTAATCCTACAAACCTATAATTACCTAAATCCAATTCCCTAACATACCCAATCACCCGGTTGATTTCCAAAACCCATAAGGCATTAAAACCGAATGAAATCACCCCTTACCTCGCGATGATCTTCGATTTCCTCGGCGTTGGCTTTTTCCTCTCTTCTCTTCTCTTCTCCAATTCTACGTGAAAATAACTTTTCCCAAAAAGACTCCTTTTCCTTCTTTTCCTTTTTATATTCCTTGTTTTATTCCTTTATTATTTCCAAATAAAACACATAATTAATAATTAGTAAAAGTAGAGTGATTTGCTCCACACACCCACCATTTACTCTGCACACCTCCAACCCTTCTTTCTTCAATTAATCCAATTAAATCCAAGAATATAAATACTTAAGTCTTTAATTAAATAAATAATTAAATTCCTAATTATTTAATATTCGAATTAAATCGGGGTGACACATAGTCCACTCAGCTCAGATGGCAAGGCAGCGCGTATTTATTCCAGAAGACATTAGTTCGAACACTGTCTTTTCCATATTTCTTAACTTGTTTTTTTGTATTTCAGCTTTCCAGAAGTCACAGCGTCCAGAAGCTCAAGCTTCTGGACCCCTTCAGAGGCAACACGTCCAGAAGTTCCAGCTTCTAGACCCTATTACCACACGCCACCCGAAGCTCCACTTCAGGCGCATCTTCGAGAAAGCCCAGAGTGCTCACTGCGCCTCCAGCCGAAAAGCCCAAAACCTAATTTCTGGGCACCTCCAGCGCAAGAATCCCCAGAAGTGGTATGATCAGCAAGAGGCTCTCCAGAAGCTCCAGCTTCTGGGATAGCTTCATCCGGAAGTACTCTAACCCCTTTTTTATTATTTTTTTTTTCATATTTTCCATTTAATTTAATTTCTTTTCAAATTTTTTTCCTAACACATTAAAAAATCACAAAAACATTGAATTTTGCATTTAGGTCAGAAAAATGTTTATTTAATTTTTTAGCATAAAAAATTATATTTTGCATGCATATTTTAATTAATTGTTAATTAATCGAAAAATTGACTTTTAATTGTTTTTCCTTGCTAAAATCAATCCAGAAAATTCCCAAAAATTATTTTCTCATCTAATTAGGTTTACTAACCCTAAAAACTTTTTCCTAACTCAAAAAATCTTTTTCACTAACATATTTTCTATTACTTGCAATTCGTTTCTTTTTTCGATTATTATGTATCTGCTTCTAGGTTGTAATAGTTTTAGTTTAATTTTCTCGCATCCTTTTTTTCCATATTATGTAACTGCTCATGGGATGTAATAGTTTAATTAGGATTTAGTTTCCGCACTCCTATATTATGTAACTGCCCCAAATCCATGTAATAGCGTAGGATTTACTTTCCGCACTTTACTTTCCGCACCCATATAAACTGCTAGTAACTAGGCATGTATGGCAAGATAAAAACGAACGTAGATCACTTCTAATTTCAAGATAAATCATCTGAATTCAACACACTCTCTTCACACATGCACCCCCTAGAGTATTCTCTCTCGTTGCCTTTCAAATAAATGGTCAAGTCCCTCGAACGTAGAGGTATCCTAGCACCATTGCCCACAAACATATCATCATAGTCCCTTCGATACAAAGATCATAGTCCCTCGATGACCCTCGATGTTGCCTATGAATACATGATCTAGTCCCTCGGTTGTTGCCTACGAAAAGTGATGATCGTCCCTACGAATGTGCTGGGATACTCCTACAAGTTGCCTTCTATGACCATCCGATGTCCCTTCTAACGTCCCTTTACATCCAACGAATAGGGTTACCTACCAACTAATGGTATGGATAACGCTATTCTGAAGGAAAGTAAAATAACACGGAAACGACCGTTCTGAGTAGGTAATAGACTTTTAGTTGCTTACTCTATCAAAATACTTTTCACACCTCACACTATTACAAAATTCCTTTTTTCTAAAAACGAAACATTTCTGAACACTTCGTATACATTCCAGTGTGAATCATTATGAAGTCTAAGCGAAATTCCTTTTCAAAACATTTTCAAACACACACACATAAAACAAATTTTAAAGTGAGCTAAAGCAACTAAGAGCCCGTAGATAACTACGGATGGAAAGGGTGATAATACCTTCCCATTTCATAACCTTCTCCCTTACTCAAAATCTAACGAAGGTCTTTTCCTGTTCTTTTCACCTTCCCTTAATTGGATAAAAGAAAAGTCGGTGGCGACTCTTGCTATCCGCAACATTTGCGATCAAACGCAAAATAATCCAAAGTCAGTTCTCCCACCGTATTACAGTAGTCAAGAAATACTATGCATAGACTTGTTCAGTAGAGAAAAAGAATAAGAGCAAGCAGATACGTTTCACATTATAGAAACAGTCGCACCTTGTGTCAACATCTCAGACTATTCCGAAGGGCATTGATCAGTTCAATCATCTTTTTCTGGAAAAGTGAAGTGATGAGATAGTCAAAGTTATAAAAGTGATAGCAGGGTTGAAACCCGATGAGGATCCATTGTCGCATTGCCATGCGTTTTAATTTTCCTCTTATTTTAGTTTTGTGATTGCCTCATTCCAGGAATTGCCTCCTATTGTACTCACCTATTTACAGGCTTACTTCCAATTAATAAAATGAGTTTTTGCTTGTCAATTAATTTCTTGCATTTGCTGATTTTTTTGTGAAAGACATTCCAAGTTTTTCTAATAAAATTCTACATATATAAACATTATTGGTTTTACAATGATCAGAAACTTTTGAATATTATTTCGAAACTTGTGTGATCTGGATGGCAGACAAAGTTGTCACACCACACCTGGGGCACTCCACTAATAGTGTGTTGTAGGAATTTTTTGGTGTTTGCAGATGTCCAAATGCATTGAGATGAAGGTCAATTGTGAGCCTTCCTCCCCAGTGAGTCTGTTTCTAAAAGGAGAATCAGCCTCCGAAAAAGCCTGTTTGATTTGGTTTGATCTTGGTGATTCAAAATTTGATAGGCTGATGTTCTTTTTCACAGTGAGCTGCACGTTTTCTTCGCTTGTGTAAATCCTCGATTATCTTTCCCGTGTTTGCATCAAATTTTCAAATATTTGAGTATCCATACTTGGTGTGTAGTAATTCAGATATTTGCCACTTTTGAGGAATTATACCCCGCCTTTGGCCTGAGGGATATTATAATTCTTCTGCTTTTGCAAGCACTTTCTTTAATACCATCGTCTTTGTAATTGTTGATAGAGTCCTTCCATTCAGGCTCTTCTCTCTGCAAGTTCATCTTTGTACAGATGTTCTTTTTCCCATGGAGTTTGTCTTCGCCTGAAGTTCTCTTCTCTTTGCAGGTTCATCTTCTTACAAATTTTCTTTCCCCCTTTAAGTCGCGACTTTTCCTCGTCTATATAAATTTTTCGGTTACTTTACCCGTGTTTGTGTCAACGTTTCAAATATCTGGGTATCCATACTTGGTGTGTGGTAATTCATATATTTACCACTCTTGAAGGATTATACCCCGCATTTGGCATGAGGGATATTATAATTCTTCTATTTTCACAAACACCCTCTTAAAATCCATCATCTTGGTAATCCCTGGCAGAGTCCTTCCGATTGGTTCTTCCCTTTGCAAGTTCATCTACATACAGATGTTCTTTCCCCATTGAGTTCGTCTTCGCCCGACATTCTCTTCCCTTTGCAAGTTCATCTTCATACAGATGTTCTTTCCCCTTTGAGTTCGTCTTCGTTCGACGTTCTCTCCCCTTTGCAAGTTCATCTTTGAACAAATGTTCTTTTTCCCTATTTGAGTTCGTCTTCGGCTGATGTCCTCTTCCCCCTATGAGTGCACTGTCTTCAGGTGTCTCCTCATTGTATAGATATGCGAAGTTAACCAGCTCTTTATGCCACAGATCTATTTTTGAAGTTCGTTTTTCCAACATCCTTGCTCTTGTGGGTTCACCGTCGTCAGGTGGTTTCCCTTTTGAGTTATAAATTTGCTTACTTACAAGTTGCTTTGTGTCAGAGACCTGCATGTATTCAAGTTAGACAAGCATATAACATTATCCTATTATAGATCTGCGAAGATGCTCCTCGGCAGACGCTTCGTGCTAAAGGTCTATGATTGAGAAGTGTTGTTTTTCCTCTTTTTCGATTCCAAATTGGTCAAAATCACGAATTTGCTTATCAACAAATGCTTCATCATCCCCAAGTGAAGATGTGGTTCGAGAAGAGTATTGATTAAATCCCCAGTGCGAGTTGTTGGTACATCTCTCTAAAGGAATTCCCTAGTGAATGCTCATTGGATCTCCAATTTGTTCTGGTGGAAAGGTTTAAACTTTTATCCCTCGTGAAGGTGATGTTCAGATCATTGACCGAGGGTGTTCACCCCCAACAAGTTGGTATTGAGTGGTATCCCCGGTGATTCGGCACGCCATCTTTACCCCCAGTTGAAGCCATGAGTGTGTAACGGTGGAAGTTCTTTTGCAAGCGCTCATGTTATTCCCCAGTGGGTTGTTGTCTAGCAGACAATTTTCCCGTGAAATCAATTCCTCAGTATGTTCAACTGATCGTACTTGATTTCCCCAAGTGAATATTGAATTAGCAGTCTAACTATATCTTTAGCAGCGTGCCAATGCTATCTTCCCCAACGGAGCTTCCCGATTTGATTATGGTCACTAGTTACTTGCTTCTTATACCTTTTGCAAACATGCATCATTGCATTTGCATTATTTCTTAGGAAATTCATGTACTGCATAGAATCATAAGCCAAGAATAATAAATTTTTGTCCCCAGTGACATTCTCGTATCTCTCTGAAATCCCAGCAAGGATAATTTCTTTGATGTGTGGCATATCTTTGGAATCCGCTGTATCCCAGCTCTTTTTGGCGCAATATGTCCATTGTCCTTTTGGTGTTGAAACCGTCAGCCCTTTACCTAGTGCAACACGTCCTCACTATCTCACTTTGAAAGCAAGCCCTATACCTGTTTCCCCCTTTTACACAAGATTTGATTCGCTATCAATTCTTGGTTAGGTATGAGTATTACGCTCTCTCCTATACGCATGATGCAGGATACTCTACATTATGTTTGGAGTTTGGTCAGCATTTCTAGTCTTCATCTTTCGTTGAAACTGTCAGTCCTTCCCCTGGTGCAACGTTCTTAGGACAGGCTCTCCCCCTGTGCCTTTTTGGGAACAAGAATACACTTGTTTCCCTCCTCAGAGTACAACATTCTGAGTCAGTAAAGCCTTCTCGGTATTTTCTAGCCTTTTGCATCACAAACCCATCCGGTCATTCCCTGGCGTAATCTGGTAAGTCTAGTCAATGTTTCTAGTCTTTGCTCCACTAGCATGTCAGCTCTCCCTTGGAATAGTGGGTTACCTTTTGACATCAATAATACACTTGTTTCTCTTCTTTGTAAAGCCTACTCGGGTTTTCTAGTCTATGCATCACGTTCGTCCAGTTATTTTCTAGCTTAATGTGGTTAGTCTGGTAAGCGTATCTAGTCTTTGCTCAGCTAGCATGTCAGCTCTCCCCTGGCATAGTGGGTTACCTCTTGAGAAGAAGAATACACTTGTTTCTCTTCTTCGTAAAGCCTACTAAGCGTTTCGTAGTCTATGCATCACGTTCGGCCAATTATTTTCTGACGTAATGTGGTTAATCTGGTTAGCGTATCTAGTCTTTGCTCCGCTTACATGTCAACTCTCCCTTGGCATTGAGGATTGAATTGGGTAGAGGCCAATTATCTTTAGGTTTGGATTACACCTTTACCTGTATTCACATAATTCAGCATTTATTTTGTGCCTTTTTCTTGTTGTGACCCAGTTATGCCCTGACGCAACATATCCTTTTCCCCAGTGAGGCTCATGGGAAGTTAAAAAGTCCACACTCATCTTTTGATACAACTTTTGGGATTCAGAGCATAAATTTTTTTAGTCTATTTTGATATTCAATCACCTCACACCATGTCGCTCGGAAGCTAGACGCCAACCTTGCTCCTAAGCTTGAGGGTGATTGAATAGGGGAAACTGTTGTACCCCAAAATTTACCCTCTTCTTTTCTGTATTTCTGGTTTATAATTCGATTTCATAAACATACATGTAGCCGCATGCACAACACTGATCATGGGGTTACCAGGTTCAAAATATCCCAAGTATGAAGAAATAGTGCATTTCGGCTATCTTAGATCATTTTGAGCCAAGAACCGATGTTTCTCGGTTCGTACGACTATTTGCAAGATTTTCTGGTTAGGAAGCTATTTTGGTTTGGTTCTATAAACTCTGGAATCATATCAATATGTCCTCCAGTTTATTTGTTCAGATCAAAGGTCGTTTCGTCGAGAAAAATAATTTACTCGTTTATTTCTTAATAAAGTGGATTTTGGGTTTTCTATGCGTTTTGGGCACTCCAGAAGGCGCATCTCTCAGCTCGTCAAGTATGTTTTGATGATTTTCGAACGACAAGACCCTCTCTATTATCTACAACTTTTGTGAGGAAGGTCCCCGGAAAATTGATTTCTCGAGGGGTTTAAACTGAATTTTTGTGTTGTACCGGGCACTCAGTGCACTGAAATATCCATAAATTCCAGATGGAAAATCGAAACTGAGCAGGGCCAGTGTCTAAAATTCTGTATCAAAATTATATTCGACTATAATTTGCAACTCAAGAGCTGATTCCTTACTAATCAATACCATAATTTTATTCTTTGGAGTTGATTTTGAGCTGAATCGAGCAATTTTCATCTGATACGCGAAGTTCAAAAAATCATATCTTGCTCGATTTTTATCGATACGAGACGGGACTAGTGCCAAAAGTTCACAAATTTTGTTAGCTTCGATTGTCTCAGAAACACTCATTCGCAAATTTTGATCAGAAGATCCTCGTTAGAGGCATTTTCTCCGAAGAGCGAATTGAAGATTCTGCATGTGTCAGTCCCTAAAAACTGTGCTGAAACTTCAAAAATTCATATCGACCTGACCGTTCACCCTATTGAGTCAAAAGTTTGATTCACGCAAGCAACATCGCATTCTAAACATTTTTTGTTTAGAGTCCGACTTCAAATTCTCGACGAATCGGGCTGTTTCGGACTAATTACGAAAATTGTTCGGATAATCGCGATTTGGGCTTGATATGGATCTAAGGCACTCTTAGGCCCAATTCCCAAGGCTATAAATATATTTTTGCCTTCACAAAACACAACAACACTATAATTTGCTAAATTTTCATCTCAAATCACATTCAAATTCTCTCTCAAAGAAAATCAAACAAAATTTTCCCTCCTCCTGGCAATTTCCAGTCAGCACCCTTGCCACCACCACACCACCGCGCGCCACCCTTCCTCCGGTGAGTAACCAGCGCTGTTATGACGGGTTTACACCGCGAACTATGCGATTTCTGCCTCCTCTTCGCTTTAATCAAATCTCCTCCGGTCACTCCACTCCTTGATTTTTCTGGCAAGATTTCATCCTCTCCTCTTGTTCCAGCCAACACCTCTTCAATTTCTACATCAATTCAAGCTAGGTTTTGCTTTATTTTCGAGAATCAAGACCTATTCTTCAATTCCCATTCCAATTTTCAAGAACTCGAGTTTTCTTCTCCGATTTTCATTCCGATTTCGATTATTATCAACAATTAGATCATAATTCAGTATTTTCTTGGAAGATCTCAAGGAATTCCTCAAAAATTCAACTCAAACTTCAAGTTCAAGTAAGTGATTAATCCAATTAAGCACTTATTTTAAGCTATTTTTAGATTTTTGATTTTCTTGAATTTGAATACTCGAATTGATTGCATTTTTCGTGTGGATTCCGATTATTGAATTTGTTTTGTCGAATTCTTTGATTTAGTTGCGTTTCGATGACGTTAAAGTGTGTCAGTGTGAAGGAATTTTGTACATAACACACACATACACTTGTGTGATCATTTCCCCTTGCATTTTTAGGCCACTAGTTAGTGCATCTTTGCATCATCTAACACATGTTCATGCATTAAGACATATAGAATGATTAATTTGTACTTGAAACATGTGGATTAAGGCTTGAGTTGCATTTTTACTTGTGTTGAAATGTTGAACTAGGTGCATATTAGTTCTTAGGTACATTTGCATTGTACATAATACATATGCATGCATGTAATTCACATTGTAGGACATAGTTCGCATCATTACATATCCACATGTATGCAACTAAATTGATCAATTCAAGTTCATGTGTTGTTGTTCGATTTCCGTGACATTAAAAGGTGTCGAAACCTCACTTTCACACACTTTTACACATGTATGATTTCACTACACCGACACACATCACATGCTTAATTCTCATGAGTATTTCTACATGGTTGGCATAGCATTTAAATAGTATTTGCATTAGGTACATATCATTGGCATATAATATCACAGACATTTGCATTTCATACATTTAAATGTCATAAATATGTACATGAAACATGCATAAACATGCATTTTTATACACTTTTCAAGTTAAATCCCAAGTAAACTTGTACATGACTTGTGTTTCTTTTTGATTTGGTTGATTGATTACATGTAATGAATTGAAATCCGATTCATATCACATTTCAAAATCAAACAAAAACTTGAATCAGAATTTAATTCAAAACATGAATTTTACCATTCCATAAGCTTGTTTTTGAGTTTTCATGTGTCGAAACTCATTTTTCCATGAGAGTCCGAAGTAACAGTACATGTATCCTATGTTTTGGCACGTTTCAGAACTGATTTTGGAGGTTTCGAAACCAAATTTTGATCATAACATGCCTAAACAAAGTTGTTGCCCCGTCACTTTAATGCTCAAAAAGTACGACTTCCACTCGGAATTGATTAAAAGCACATATATTTTTGAAACCGTTGACGTTTTTGCAAGCAACCATGTGATTCTTAATAGATTCCGAGAAGTTAACTTTTCGCCCCGATTTCAGAAAACCGACTTCCCATCCCGATTTGTCCGATTTTATTTCACTTCTTGCATGCTTATACTAGATTATAATAATATTTGTAATCGGTTTTGCATTCGGAGCATTATTTCTACCACTTGCTTTGTTGGACTCCTTTCATGTGGGATTTAGACTTCTAGCATTCTTGTTGTGCGTTTGTACACATGCGTGTACATTCGATTTACTTGCTTCTTCGGTTTTACTCCGTTTTTGCAGGTGTTTTGCATTTGTACACATACGTGTACCTCTTATTGTCTGCTTTTTGGGTTTAACTCCCTTCTTGCAGGTGTTTTGCGGTCATATACCCACGTATACGTTCTATTTGTCTACTTGTTGGGTCTAACTCCCTTCTTACAGGTGTTTTGTGCTCGTATACCCATGTATACGTTCTATTTGTCTACTTGTTGGGTCTAACTCCCTTCTTGCAGGTGTTTTGCTCTCGTATACCCACGTATGCGTTCTATTTGTCTACTTGTTGGGTCTAACTCCCTTCTTGCAGGTGTTTTACGTTTGTACACCCACGTGTACATCCTATTTGCTTGCTTTTTGGGTCTAACTCCCTTCTTGCAGGTGTTTTGCATCTGTACACCCGCACGTACATTCTTTTCACCCGTTTTTTTCGGTCTAACTTCGTTCTTGCAGGTACACTTGATTGGAATGTGTATACACATGTTCCTTGGCATGTGCGCATGTGCGTACATTCTATTGTCTGCTTGCGTGGTTTTCTTGCAGGTACACTTGATCGGAATGTGTATACACATGTTCCTTGGCTTGTGCGCATACACGCATATTCTATCGTCTGTTTGTTGGGATTTCTCCTCCATTGTAGGTGTTATTACTTCGGATGCGTATGAACGCGTAGTACGATTGATTTTGATACCTTGAGCGTTTCTCACCAGTTTACTCTTATTAGGTGGCTGTAGTACTTGAATTTTTCTGGAGTATTCTTTAGCTCGCAGTGCTCCTCGGATTTGATATCTGTTTGGTAGTTTCTACACCGTTTTATTTCATTCTCTTACAACTTTCCTAGATATCATGAGAAGTAGGGCTTTACAACTTTTCTTTTTCCATGAGAAGTAGGAATAGAGATGCATGATGGGGCTTCCGTAGTTGGAGCATGTTCAGGAACCCCTCTGGTTTATTTATAGACCCGTTTAGGGTGCTTCCGTGTGCTACTTGTGCTTGGTTATGTTTAAAGTCCTCATCCGTGCATAGGGAGGCCATTCCTCGTAAGTGTTTAGATTTGTGATTGCATAGGTCAAGAGTGGTTAGGAAAATCGATGTGGCACCACCAAGCAAAGTCCCACTTTTACATTATCGAGTCATGACGAAAGGGTTAGCACCCCCACAGTTCTAGTCCGTCTCAGCTCAGCACATGCGAATCATGTTGCTTCCTTATCAAGTCAATAATATTAAAGTGGCAAGAGTCCCCTGTTCCGACTCTCCACGCTTTCCTGGGGTTCACATTTACTACCGAGCTCGCATCATTTTCTCTTCACACTTGACAATTCATGTCATATGGTGATACCACTCATAGGAATCGGAATGTGTTGGTTCCTTGTTGCTTCTGGCCCTCGGCTTGTTGTTGTAGGCTATGGGACATCCTCCTTTTCCTGCGCTTCTATGACATTTGTTTGTGCATTTCATTGCTTATGTGCTTCTGGCAAAGCACTTGATTTCTTCATCCCCTTGTATCCCTTGGTTTTACAACCAAGACAGATATAGGATAGCTTTCCCTTAGAACCGCTCAGTTAGGATAGCTCTCGAGCCTAGACATTAGGATTTACATCCTTGACATGTTGACATAGGTAGAGATCCCCTTACATCCTCAACCATAGGTCCAATCTTTGCATGACAACATTAGAGTTTGTACTAGCTAGTCTCTGTTTTATTTTGCTTGTTTCTTTTTGCATCTTTGTATGTAATAAAACTAAAAATTGCTTTCTTTTTTTCTTTTGAAAACAAAAACATTTAATAATGGTTTGAACTACTTTCCCAAAGGTAAAAGCAATCAACCAAGAAAAACTCTTTTTCGCCTATGGGCGCATTTTCTTTTTGTGTTTAGAACCTTTTCATAAGTAAAAAACACAAAACCCACCAGAACAAGTGAGCCGAACTACGACGCTCTGACTTTCTCATTGCATGAGGGAATACATAGGCATCTTGTCACGGGGCTCGATCGAGCACAACTTGTAAAAATTTCCTTCTTTTCCTTGTGGTTTCTTTATTTTCTTTTCCTTCTCATGCATTGTAGAGATTAAGCAATGGATTTAGATATAACACACCCCTTATATAGAAAATAGAAGTGGATACCGTAGAGTACTACGGATGTGTGGGGTGCTAATCCCTTCCCCTTGTGTAACAAACTCCCTTACCTAGATCTCTCGATCGTGAGACTGTGGTTTCTTCCCTCTCAAGTTTACTCGATGTTTTCCCTTCTCCTTTGTGAGATAAAAGACGTTCGATGGAGACTCCATTGATATACCCTATCAGTCGGAAGTTCAGCCGAGTGATTTCAAGGGGTAACAGCAGCAACTTGTTGTTGATTTTGATGGCGTCTGTTAGGAAACTTAACTCTTCTTTCTTGAACAACAACATTAACATCTTCCTTCTTCTTCAAGAATCCAAAGGATGACTTTCTAACGTTATTCGATCCTTTTCCTTTCGACAATCATCCCTCTCAGACAGTTTCTTCTAGAAGGACTCCCATGCTTACCATTTCAGCAAAATCACTTGGTGCACTAACCACCATCTTCCTGTAATAGAAAAGACCCAAGGTTTTTCAGGAAAACGTTGGTCATCTCTTTCTCACTTAGAGGAGGTATAACATGTGTAGCAAGCTCACGCCATCGTTGAGCATACTCTTTGAATGATTCCTTATCTTTCTAATCATTGCCCTTAGTTGATCACGGTCGGGCGCCGTGTACATGTTGTAGTTGTAATGCTTCACAAAAGCTTCACCCAAATCATTGAAGGTGTGGATGTCACTACTATCTAGATTCATATACCACCTCAGGGCTGCACCAGTCAAACTATCTTGAAAGAAGTGAATGAGCAGACGCTGATCTTCAGTATGAGTAGACATCCTTCTCAAATACATCATCAAATGGTCACGAGGACAAGAATTGCCCTTTTACTTCTCAAACTCTGGAAACTTGAACTTAGCAGGTACTTTCACATTAGGAACTAAGGACATATCATTGTTATTATCACCAAACAACTCTTTCCCTTTGAGAGCTTTCAGCTCTTTCTGCATTTTGTCAAACTGTTCCTAGAAACCATCCATTCGATCATAGAAATCCAAGCTTTCACTCGGAGGAGGAAGTGGATTATCAAACTCTTTGGTGAGAATAGGAGAAACATGCACCACAGGAGGTGCAGAAACAACAGGCATAGCATGCACCACAGCAGGTGCAGAAACAGTAGTAGGATGGGCCAAGGAGGTCACTTGAGCGGCAGGATTGTAACCTTCAGACATGAAATTTTCTAGCATTCCCCAAGGATAACCAGGAGGCATATGGTGTTTGACGGTAGAAACCACTGGCACAATAAAAACACGAGCATCTTGAACTTCAGAGATAACAATTATCTGGAGCATATGAGGAGAAGGCGGAGGAGGAGGTGACTGATTCTGAGTAGCCACCAATTGTTCCATCATAGCAGTTAAGTTGTCCATACTGTTCTTCAAGGAGATAACTTCTCCGTGCAGCTCGCGATTCTCTTGCTCTAGGTTTTCCATCTTCTTCTTGGAGTTGGCTCGAGTGTTATACCGATGCAACAACTTGAAGACTGAACGAAGCAGAGAAACGGATAAGACACCTGAGAGAGTATGAAAATGCAAGAATGTGTGTATCATGATGCATGACATGCAATGCACATGATTTGTTTTATTATTCTTTTATTTTTATTCATTATTCAAGGAAATTAATAAAGACAATTTAATTTGCAAATATCAAAGTATAACACAATTGAAATACTGAATAAAACTCATAAAAATATTTTGAGGATTACAACTCTTCAATACAAGTTTCAATGAACCCAAGTACAATAGAGTATAAAATAGAAACTATAAGTCCTAAAGAGCCAAATATGCAGAAGACCCTTCATCAGATGACCTCTTCCTCTTGAGCTTCCTGATCTCTTTCTTCAGCTGCTCATTCTCCAACACGTGCATGTCAACATAACCTTTATAAGCACTAGACTCGGGAGAAGTATGAGCACTAGAAGCTGGGTGAACACTGGAAGAAAATAAATCCTCCTGCTTCTCCATCATCTCTACAACACGACTCTCAAGAATATCAATCAAATCATCCTTTTCTTTCAACTCTACTGCATGAGACATCTTCAAGGTATGATACTTGTTCTTCCAAGATTCTTTCTCTTGTTGCATCCTAACCAAAGCAAAATAAAGATCCTCTATGTCATCTGAACCATGAGTAGTAACCGAGAACAAATTAGCAAGAGGCTCCTCTCGAGAATACGACATCTTCATCTCAATAGCTCTTGCTTGAACCCATAGCAGATAATGCTCCAAAGAAACAACTCATCTTTGCCCTAGATTCTCTTTTCCTTTCCTATGAATATGACGCCAAACGTTTTCTATATCCTTCCAAGCTGCACTGTGGTCTTCACCCTCTTCAAGAAAGAATCCACTCACATGAATATTCTTTGGTTTATCCCTCATCGGATAACCAAGATGACGATGCGCAAGAACAGGATTGTAGCTAATGCATCATTTTGTACCAAGAAGAGGCACATTGGGAAAGCTACCACAACTTTCTATAATCTCTACATCATAATAAACCTGGAGATACCATACAATATCAGAATGAGTGAGAGCTATGATCTTCGGTTCCCAACGAGATCCCCTTCTAGGATCCCAAAAAGAACTAGCTGTAGGTAAATGAGAAGTAAACCAACGGTATAGCAATGGCGTACAATAGATAATATATCCTTCTCGACTGAAGTTTCGAAGGTGAATAGAATAGTAAGTCTCTGCAAGAAGTGTGGGAACTGGATTCCCAATCATGAAGATCCTGATAGCATTAACGTCAACAAAGTTGTCAACGTTGGGAAATAAGAACAAACCATAGGCGAGCAAGGAAAATATAGCTTCAAAAGTGTCCATACTCCTCATATCAGCAAAATAACGAGCCTTCTTCAAAAGAAATGCAGCCAGTAATCCTCTGATACACCCCTTGGTAGTCATGTTGTGTTCAATATTAGACTCTTCAGATGGGTAATAACAGCAATCTCATGATACTTAGGCTCCTCCTCCAAACTAGTAAAAGGAATAACACTAGTAATAGGTTGACCAAACAAATAAGAATACTTCTCCAAGGTAGGAACCAACTCATAATCAAGGAAAATGAACCAATGGTATAATAGATCATAGAACTGAAACAAGGTGAAAAGGAAACCATCCTTCATCGTCATCTTCATCAAAGGTATAATAGTCCTATACTTCTTCCGGAAATCCTCTAGACTCTCAATCTTATCTATCAAGCTCATCAGTCCCTCAATCTTAGGTTCCTTGAAACTATATTTCCGAGTCCTCCTCTGTCCAAAATCCATAGTCAAAGTATACCAGAGATATTTGCAAAGGTCAATTTTAAGTTCCTTGAACAACTTTATGAAAAAATGTGTATGGGTGCATGAATGCATGATGCAACAAGAACACACAAAGATCACAAACATGGGGGTCCATAGGTTCGACGTCACGAGCATGGAGTCAAAAAGGTACTATCCACAAGGTATTCAAAGCTTTGTCACATGTAGATCAAGGTTCTAAAGGAATCCCCAGAGTTTTCATTCCTCCATCCAATACTACCAACTTCCCGATGTACTCGGTAATCAGTAATACCTTCAGGTGAAAGTCGTCTGAGTCCAGTATAGAATAGAAACTAATTCCGGATGACTCCGTAATAGTCCTCGCACTAACCCTAAAAGGTTATAATGGGTTAAGGGTTCTACGGCTGCTCAACTTTAGGGACTCTCAGGTCGAAAGCAGTCATGTCTTCCCGATCGTTCGGTAAACAAAATACCAAAATCAAGGAGGTCTCCACTGAGTGGGGGATCTCACGTCTCCTTCTTTGGGATTACTCCCTAAAAGTTAACATGACTATATCGCCCGTCCTATCTTAAGTTTTCCCGAGTCTGGATATAGGAACTCAAAAAGAAGATCATCAAGCACCCCTGAAAACTAGAAAACATCCATACAAATAAGAATACAATATATACAAACAATAAAGTACATATATACAAATAAACAAAAATAGGGTCAATTCACTTAGAGATGGTCCAACAATAAGTCAAACATCCCCAATAGAGTCACCACTTTTTTCTATAGCGCCAAAAACTGTGAGTATAAGCCATTGAATTGACTTAACTAAAAAATAACAAAAGAGTCGCCACCGCGATTTTATTTTATCCAAAGGACTAGGAAAAAGAGCGAATAAAATCCTAAAAAAAAGATCAGAGATCTGGGACCGGGGGTTAGTTATGCAAACGGAAGGTGTTAGGCATCCAAAGCATCTACGATACTGCGCAGGAACCTTTTTGAAAATTTGTGTATGTGTGCTAAAAAAAGATATGTACAAAAGTGTCTGGAAAGATGAGAAAAAGTATTTTTTATAATTTTTAGTTTGATAGAACTTCTAATGAGTTCCACGCCTACATACCAACAATGTGCAATGTTGAAATCAAAACCAAGTAGTTCGGCTAAAAAAGACCAAAGTTGTGTGTTAGTTGATTTTAAGAAAAAATAATAATTAGAAAAGCTACAAAGAGCTCAAAAAGAGTTTGAATGAGGTTAGGTGTTTTTTAGTCTTGTAAAAAGAAAAATTAAAGTATTATTAAATGGATTAGAAGTTTATTAAGAAAAGATGTTTGAAAATGCATGGACCTAAGTCCATGTTTTTTTTATGAAAGTGGTTCTAGTTTTGAAAACAAGAATCCTTTGAAAAAAGAGGGAAGATTTTGAAAATTAAAGAATGGGGAGGAGATGAAGAGGCTAACCTATGTACATAAAGTAAAAGGTAAGAGTAAAGAAAGATCTAACTGGGTGAGAAGACTAGTACTTGACATCAAGAGCCAATACTACATCCCATCCTTTGGATTACCACATAAATAACAAATAATTAGACAAAAATACCAAGCTTCAGATAAGTCAGTGCTTTTAGGTGGACTCTTGTCTCTAGAAATACGAGCAGAGTAACAGATGTATTTTAAGGAAATCCACTCTTAATTGAGTATAACGAAATAACCTGCATGCAAAGATAATAACCAGACAAGACAGAATAACACCAAGGGCACCGAAAACTCCAAGTTGAGGTAGGGGTCCTAATCCTAAATCCAAAGTCAGACTCCGAGCATAGGGATATTAACCATGTCCAATTAAGAGTTTTTTTTAATGTTTAGGCTGAATTATTAAGTGTTTTGGAAAAGGAAAACAAAGCTCAAGTGAGCAAATTCAAAATAACAAGAAAATAAAATGCTCAAGTGAGCAAAAGAAAATGACAAGAAAATAAAATGCTCAAGTGAGTAAAGGAAAAATGACATAGAAAATAAATGCTCAAGTGAGCAAAGAAAAAATGACATGAAATGTAAATACTAAAAATAAAGTGCATAAAAATAAAGAGCATAAAAAATAAATGCGGAAAATAAAGAGCGAAAAAATAAAAAAACAATTAATAAATGTTAGCAAGATGACCATCTTGAAACTTGTCAAGTATATCATCGAATTGTTAATTGGTAGTCGTCAGCAAAGTGACCATCTTTAAGCTTATGCATGAAGACTTGTCAGAAGCTTGATAGAATCAACGTGACCACACGACAAGTTTCAATTGTTTTTTGTCAAGTATATCACCAGTTTTGGAATTATCACATCACTTGATCAAAGATAATTGACAATTTCAATGGAAAAGGTTAGTGAAAACTTGCCAGAAGCTTAGAAATCAACGAGACCACACGACAAGCGCCACAAGTGTTGAACAAGGATCAAAGCTCAAGTCATCTTGTGGGGATTATGTTAGAACATTGAAGTTCATGCCACCAATTGATCACTTTCCAATTCGGGACAAAAAAAATAAGATGAAGAATAAGCAATGTAGCGCTATGTTAAGTAATCGCCAAGTGACTTATGTAGAAGCCACCCTACAACGAGGCCGGTCAATGGTGATGTATGTGTTGAAAAAAAGCAAACGAGAAAAATGATATGTAGATCATCTTCTAATTTTTGTCAACACATGTAAAATAAAAAAGGAATGATAGATCAACTTGGATTATCTTCTCTAATTTCTTCCATATTTAAGTTCAATCACTCATCTTGCTGGATTAAGGCACAAAATATATTGTTGACTCAAAGCACCGAGAATTAGTTGTATAATTAATCCTTTGATAGATTTGAGTCACCAATACATTTCTCCAACCTTATCAACACCCAAAGTCCATTGACATTTAAGAGGAATTAGGTGTACAAGACTACAATCCAAGGTAATCATCAAAAGAATGGAGTAGAAGAAGAGTAAAGATCCAAAACAAGTCAAAAAACAAGTGAAAATCACAATTTACAATCTGTGCAATCGATTGCAGAAGGATGTAAATCGATTGCACACTGTGTTTTTTTTCAAATTTTTTTAAAATGTGGCCCATGCAATCGGTTGCAGTAGAGTGCAAATAGATTGCACACTGTAAAAATCAGAAAAATCACATTTCTGAAGGCCAAATTCTTGCTCAAAACTTTTCACAAACACCTTGTGTTCCTTGATTCAAGTGAGTACGAAAATTCCAACTAATTCTTGAGATTTTAATATCAATGGAACTAAAAACAAGTTTGCTCAATGAATCAAACAACAACAATTATCAAGAGATCACATAATCAAAGATGAAGGTCAACACTCACCACTATTAGATCTTGAGAGAAATTTGCAAGAGTGACACTTCAAATTGCTTCACTTCAACTTCAAAAATCAGAATCAAAAGCCTAGATCTAAGGAATTGAAGAAGAGAAAGAGAGTGGATTAAGGTTTAGCTCAAAGAATTAGAGAATTCCAATGAATAATTCACTAATCTTTATGAAGAAGAAAGAGCTTTGAGTGAGTTTGGAGAATTGGGGAAAATGAGAGAATGAGGAGAAATTTTGGCAAGGTGTATTTGGCTATCAAAAGCTTCAATGGAGATAAATTTTTACAAGGTAAATTTGGCTATCAAAAGCTTGAGATTTGAATGAGAGGAGACCTCTATTTATAAGGTTTTGGCTTGGGAATGAGTGGTGGTTTAGAAATTAAAATTAGGCTAGGAAATTGATTTTGGAGCCAAAATTGAATCAATTAGTAATTAATTTCAAAAATAAAAAAAGAAATTGGAGCCCAAGCCCACAAACTTGAAAATTGCCCAATTTTTCAAAATTCTACACAGTGCAATCGATTGCACTAAGTGTATTTTTGAAAATTTGCTGAAAATATCCAGGGAGCAATCGTTTGCTCCAATGTGCAAATCGATTGCACCCAGTTTTTTTTTAAAAAAATGGTTTTAAATCAAGTTTGGGAAAAAACATCGGAAAAACTTACATTCACCTGATGTCTTGGATTGATACCTACAAATATACAAATATACAAAGACAAAAACAAATATTTTTTGTATTTTAATCAGAAGTTATCAGATGAAATAAATGCAGATCAATCATGCATGCAGAACACAGTTAGGGTGCTTGTTTATTCCTTGAGAGCAAACTTAGGAATAGGACAACCATTAGAGCCCAACCTTGTTTGTGATCTTGATGGATTGTGATGATGAGATAATGAGGGATATGAGCAAAAATTGGGGTACAACAACTTCTTCCAACTTTTATCCTTAGCAATCTCAATGCCTTTGAGAACCCCACAAATCTTTGCAAGAATCAGCTGAGACAAACTAAGGGGTTCAACAAAAGCTAACAAATACTTTCCGTGGTGATCCCGAAAGGTGCCCCCACAACCCGCAGTATTCGACGTATAACAAAAAGCTCCATCAGTATTACATTTTATCCAATCGGCATTTGGAGGATTCCAATAACCTCTCTACATATATAATTACATCGATAAAGGCTCTTCGTTATATCAAGATGTGAACTTTAATTGCAGAGTAGCGGATTTGGTCCAGTATAATAACTGGATTTTTTCTCCGGCTTGGTTCATTCTATTCCCATTTCTAGAAGCAAATTTGAGGCATATAACAATTGAATCTAACAGTAAAGACATATTGTTGTGGAAAAAGAGTAGTAATGGGGTTCTTTCAGTTAAGAGTCATATTTATTTAAACAAGTTGTTCTTCCAGTCAAATTCCGGGCAAAGGAAATTTGGAATAATCATATCCCGCCTTTGAAATCGCTTTCTGTGTGGCATTCAATTCAGAACAAAATCGTCACGGATGAGCAGTTGCAACTCAGTGGCTGCTCTTTGGTTTCTATGTGCTCGACCTACAATCACCACTCGAAAGATATTAACCACGTTTTCTTTCACTGTTCATTTGCGGTTATGTCATGGACTTGGCTGGAAAATTTGCTTCAACTTAACACCACTATTTTCAGTACTGTTGTTGTCTTGGAGATTTGTTCAAATAGAAGACCGCCCCTCTCTGCTTTCTTATTCCGGACAGCCTGTATCTTCATGATCAACATTATTTGAGAGGTCCGAAATAACGTCAAATTTAACAGTATGAGACCCCAATTTAGTTCTAGTTTATTGGTCCAAATTCAGATATCTTGTTTGAGATTTAAAATTCACCAGAAACACTCTTGATAGGACTTTCTATTGCTTAAGAGGTTTGATGTGAGAAATGCTTCAACCATTTTATCTTTTTATGTTTCAAAATCTCTCATTCAAATTCAGAAATTAATATTACTCTAAATTTTAACTATTTACTAAAAACCAAATATGATAGTCTAAAAAAAATACATTCAAACTAAGATTTAAAAGTAATAATTAAAACTTTAATGATTAAATAATTAAATTATTGTGCCTTTTATATTTTTCATTTGAAGTGATCGGCACCCTTTTATCTTTTTTTAGTTATCTATCTTTCAAACATTTAATATCAAATAGAAAAACAACAAAAAGAAGTGCACACACAAACACAAAGTGGCACAACGTTGGAAAAGAATGGTACTATACATACGAACCGATGGTGTTCGCCGTTGCAGTTTGAGAAATTTTGAAACTAAAAATCATTCTCAACCACACACAAAAAATGCGGTTCAATTTGGTTCACCAAATTAAACTAATGTGATTTTAGTTCGTTTATTTTAAAAAAGAATTATTAACCCACACATACACATATAAAAGAAAATATAATTTTATATTTAATCGATCATACATTATTATAAAAAGAATTTATAATTTAATAGATAAAATTGTATATCATAATTTTATCTTAAATCTAAAGAATAATATACATAAAATTGCATTATTAAATAAATATCATAAAGAGAATATGATAAAATATATTTTATAAAAATAATAATAACATATGAATAATATTTTATTTTTTGATGATACGTAAATTAAAACAAATATCATATAAAAATATTATAAAATATACGCATAATTCATAATATATGTTAATTTTTTTAAAGATTTAAAGAAATGTATATTGGTTAGTAAGATTTTGTAACATATTGTAGTTTGGTTTGGTTCGGTTTGTAAAATATAAATTGTAAACTGAACCGAACCGCGCAATTTTATTAGAAAATGACCAAAAAACATTTGAATCAAATACGATTTTTTACGGATTTAATTTGATTCCATTTTATAATTTTCTATTTAGTCGGTTTGGTTTTGAACAACCCTGCGCATACACATAAAAACAGTACACTAAAAGAAATATTGTCCCCAACGATGTCATATAGCGACATGGTTATCACGTGGGTAAAAAAAGCTAGTTGCGACGTGATAACCACGTCACAAATATTTTTAATATTTTAAAAAAATCAACTCAACGTTATAATCAAGGAATTCAGAGTTTTTATTTTAAAAAAAACAGTTGCAACGTGGGAATCACGTCGCCACTTAAAAGTTAATAATAAAAAATAATAAAAACGGTAACGTATAGATGGAGGGAGGTTTGAAAATTTTTGAAATTTGGTTGTGACGTGTTTTCCACGTCGCAACATTTTAGTGGGAAAATAAGTTTGATCCTGAGTTGATTATGTACAGGATTGATAGACTGAGATATTAATTATTTTGCCTGTTGGGAGTGTAGCGACGTGAATCTCACGTGGCAAGGTTGCGACGTGATATTCACGTTGCTACGTGACATATAAATGTAACGCCCCATATTTTTATAACACAACACTCCCTCTTCTTTCCTTTGTTTCTTTCTTCTTCTATTGCGTGTCTTCCTTCGTTTCCTCTTCCTTGCACACAACCTTGCTCCAAAATTCCCCCAAATCTACTTCATATAAACCCTAATTTCAATTTCAAAATCATATAAAGTAATTATATATTGGTTAATCTCAATTTTATTTATTCTGTATTTTTTATTGTAATTAAAATTTTAATGAAATTTGTTTTGTTTAATTTGAAGAATATTGGAGAAGAAGATGGAGGAAGAAGATTAAGTGAAGAAGATACAAGAGGTATTTAACCAATTTTTTTTTTAATTTTATATGTAAATTAGGATTTATTTTGTTTAAAATATTAGTTTTAGTTTTATATTTTGTTTACTAATATGTTAAAAAAACGAAAAAAAATTTGTATATACAAAAGTAAAATTTTAAAAAAACAAAAAATAGAATTAGGTTAGTATTATATTGTATTATGTATATTTTATATGTAAAAAAAAGACGGATTTTTTTACATATTATTAGTTTTAGGTTAATGTTATATGTTAATATTTAAAAACAATTTGAAAAACATAAACTTATATTTTAATTGTAATATTAGTATTAGTTTCTTATATATATATATATATATATATATATATATATATATATATATATATATATATATATATATATATATATATATATATATATATATATATATATATATATATATATATATATATATATATATATATATATATATATATATATATATATATATATATATATATATATATATATATATATATATATATATATATAGTGGTATATATTTTATCTTAATGAAAATTAAAATATTATAGATTAATGAAAAATATTTAGATGAATATAATAGTTATGTGTAAAAAATATTAGTATTTTAAAAAATAGAATCATAATCAAAATAATTTAAAAAATTAAATATGCAATAGGCATTATATTATTAATACTTTAATAAATGAAATTTTTTATGGTTGTTTATCTAAATTTATATGCAATAGACTATATAAACTTATTATTAATAATTTTAAAAATAAAATATGTTATATTTTTTAGAAATAGAAAAATTTATATATTGAACCAAATTATATATTAAAAGTAAAATATAATAAAACTAAAATATGTTTGTTAATAGTAGTATTAATTAAAATAAAATAAACATAGTAATAATTAAACATAACATTTAAATAAAGGTTATATATGTTTATTATATTTTAAATAAAATATATTAAAATATTTATAATCTAAACTAAGCTAAGGTGTTTTCATTAAATATATTTATAAAATGTGTAGTTAAAAAAACAATAAATTTATGGTTAATATATATTAAATATATTTAATGAAATGTTTATATTTAATAAAAAGACAATGGTTGTATAAATGTGCAGTATGAAATATTATCAGTATTATCGTAGTTGGATGTACGGTAGAATATATCTAGGAAGACGTGGACTTAAACTCAATTTTATAGTAGGAGTTGATGGGTTTATCACGTGGGCGTTTGCTCAGGAATGTTGTCGAAGCGAAGGAGGAGTTTGGTGTCCTTGTCTTAAATGTGAATGAAGACCAATAATTAGTGACGCAGAGGAAGTAGCACGTCATTTGCATAGAATGAGTTTCATTGAAAATTATTGGGTTTGGACGTATATTGGTGAAGAACTGCCGAGTAACGTACCAGAGACTAGCAACACGTATGCTTCAAGTAGTCGATCGCCTATAGAATATGAGGAGAACTATAATCTGATCGGTTAGATGGTTGAGGATGTTTTTGGTGTGAACATGACATATGATGAACCTGGAGATTTTGATGGGGAAAGGTTACCGAATGAGGAAGCGCAGAGATTTTATCAATTGTTGAATGAGATGAACGCGTCGTTGTTTGAGGGGTCGTCAGACTCAAAGATATCAATGTGTGTGAGATTATTAGCCGCCAAGTCAAATTGGAATGTTCCTGATCAGTGTCTGGAATATTTCGCAAAAATGATCTTGGACTCCACCGCAACGAAATACAACTTGCCTACAAGTTATTATTATGCAAAGAACTGGGTGTCGAAGTTGGGTTTAAAAGTAAGAAAGATTGATTGTTGCATTAAAGGTTGCATGTTGGTTTATGACAATGATTTTGGTACTCAAGATGGATCATGAGAGGAGTGTAAGTTTTGTAATAGTCCAAGATATCAAGTGCAGTAGAGCCGTTAATAGCAAGCAAAAGCGTGTAGCAGTAAAATCCATATTTTATCTGCTGATAATACCAAGGTTAAAAAGAATGTTTGCTTCAATGCACAGTGCAAGTTAAATGACATGGCATCATACAAACCAAACAAGTTCAGGCCCTATGCGACATCCATCTAATGGTGAGGCATGAAAGAACTTTGATCGGACACATCTAGATTTTGCTGCAGAACTTAGAAATGTCAGGCTTAGATTATGCTCTGATGGTTTTTCCCCATATGTGCAAGTTTTGGGAAGTGTGTATTCTTGTTGGCCAGTTATTGTACCCCTTACAACCTCTCTCCTAAGATATGCATGACAAAACCATACATGTTTTTGACGTGCATCATACCAGGCCCGCACAATCCAAAGCCGGAATTGATGTGTACTTACAAACTTTAATTGATGATTTGAAGAGGTTATGGATTGGAGAATGGACTTATGATATATCTCGTAAACAAAACTTTACATTGAGAGCTTCCTTCATGTGGACTATTAACGACTTTCCAGCATATGGCATGTTGTCTGGTTGGGGTACGCATGGAAAAATGGGTTGTCCATATTGCATGGGATACACCAAAGTGTTTAAGTTGGATAGAGGGGGGGAAAGCTCGTGGTTTGACTGTCACCGCAGATTCCTACCAACAAATCATCCCTATAGAAGAAACAAGACATATTTTAAAAAAGATAAACGAGTGACAGATTTTCCTCCGCCTCAATTTTTACCAGGTGCTATATGGCACCAAGTTTGTGAACTATCAAAATTTATAGATACTGGCAAAGCATGCTGAATTGAAGGATGCAGAGTCATGCACAATTAGACAAAAAGAAGTATATTTTAGGACCTCCCATATTGGAAAGATAATTCGTATATTATGAATATTGAGAAGAATTTTTTGATAATGTATTTAACACAGTGATGGATGTGACAGACAAAAAAAAAGATAATGAGAAGGCTAGACAAGACATGGAATTTTGGTGTAAGCGAAAAGAGTTGGAGTTGAAGCCTCAACCGAATGGAAAGTTATTAAAACCCAAGGCTTGTTTCAGTCTGACTTCCCAAGAAGCTAAAGCGGTTTGTCGATGGTTATAAGATTTGATAATGTCCGATGGATATTCATCGAATTTAGCAAGGTGTGCTGACCCTAACACTGGGAAGTTGCATGGTATGAAAAGTCATGATTGCCACATTTTTATGGAAAAATTGCTACCAATTGCATTTGGATCGCTACCCAAACATGTTCTTGATCCACTAACTGAAATTAGTCAATTTTTTAGATATATTTGTGCGTCAGCTTTAAGAGTGGAATACATCATTAAGTTGGACCAAAACATTGCACTCATTCTTTGTAATTGGAACAAGTATTTCCGCCTGGTTTCTTTGACTCCACTGAACATTTACCTATGCATCTTGCATATGAAGCTTATCTTGGTGGACCTGTTCATTATAGGTGGATGTATCTGTTTGAAAGGTTCATGGGGGATTCAAAGCGATCAATGAAAAATAAAGCGTGAGTAGAAGGATCTATATGTGCACATTACTTGCATCGGGAAACATCACAATTTTGCAGTCACAATTCCAATCACTTGATGTTAACTTCTAGAATCATACAGAATCCTGTAAATGTCAACCAGAGAAGTCAATTCACCTTATCCGTCTTCGGGCTTCCAGGTCGATCCTCTGGAAAGAAGGGTGTGCATTGGTTGACCCAAAAAGAAATGCCATTTGCACATGTTCATGTCTTGATCAAATGCGTTGAAGTTAAACCATATCTTGAGTAAGTTTACCCAAACTTTTTTAACTCTGTTGATAATGTATGTATACCAAACTTATTAAACTTATGGTGTGTGTTTTGTAGGGAATTTAATAATGCCTATTTTCATAGTACTGGTGTACAGTCAACATCTGGTGTCATTCATGCTCAATTTCCCCGATGGTTCAAGGAGAGATTGTCTAGCGTTCTTGCACCAACTCCAAAAATACTCCATTTGAAAAAATTGGCAGAAGGCCCTATCCAAAGCGCAAATGAATGGCACACATACTTCGTGAACAAATATAAATTTCACACTGAGGTATGGACCGAAGGGGAAAAACCATAAATAGTGGTGTATTTGTAAAAGGAGTAACAGATGGTGGTGAAGACGACTTATATGGCTTTGTTAAACATATCTACAAGTTGGTATACCATTACTTGGACTCGAAAAATAAATTTGTCTTGTTTTATTATGAATGGTATGATCCAACTAGAGGCACAAAAATAGACAAGTCATATTGTACTGTTGAGATTAAAATGAACCGGAGATACAAATAGTATGACCCTTTCATAATGTCACATATTGTTAGGAAAGTTTATTATGTTCATTATCCTTCATTTGTAATACGTGAAAGAGGATGGTGTGTTGTAATAAAAACAAAACTGCTAGGCCATATTGAAATTGGCCGATCTTGTGGAAGATACTGCCTAACAAGTTGATGACGTTGAACAAATTAATGTTGTGGTTGCAGCTAAAGACATTACAAGTTTCTCTGATAAAATGGTTGAGGGACATCAAGTTGATGCGTCTATATTGTTGGTTGATAATAATGTGGATGAAGAGAATGATGAAGAGTTTAAATCCGAGAACAATATTACATCAGATGATGAGAATGATATGGATAACGAGCATGAAGATTTAGAATAACTAAACAATTTATTGAATGTAACATTAATGAATGTGTTAATGAATATCTATTGAATTTGTTAATGAATATTTATTGATGTTAATGAATTTATTATCTTTGTTGATGAATATATATATATAGGTAAAATGCCACCTAAGAGTAAGGATAGTGGTAAGAAGTCTCAACGTCTGAGGTTAGTAACATGTGACGCACCTCACTCGGCCATGTGTCCCCCCCTCAGCGTCAGGTTGATCTTATGTCCATGGCCAGTAATCAGGCTTTTGTCCCATTACTCTCATCTCAGACATTCCCGTATGGGGTACCTGTAACACCCCAACTAAATACCCCGAATATATTAATTAAATTAATATCTAAATCATCTTTAATCAGAGTTAACACGGCAAATGCGGGATGTCACAATTAATAGATATAATAAAACTTCATTCAAACAGTAGCCATGCTACACTGAGGATCAACATTTTCAAATAATTCAGTCAAGTTAAGACCATGTCTTACACAGCGGAAAATATCATAACCAAACACGGAATAATTCAATCATTATTATTCCCAACAAAGTTTTAATTAAACAATAAACCAATGTCTAATTTCTCATCTAACGTTCCCCAGTGTTACAATCTAATCAGAGCATGACACTGACACGCGGACTAAACGATAAGCTCTAGAGCCATCCTCACCGACTCTTCAGCTGCTAACCTTAATCTGAAATGGTAAAGTAAGGGTGAGACTTCTCATAATTAAAGCATATTATAAGTCTTTCAATCAATAATATATCACAAGCATATTATTTCACCCACTTAACATAAGTTCAGATTCACACACACAACCATATTCATCATGCATAATCATAACAATCCAAGAAGAGTAACACTGGAATGCATCCTAACATGTTACCACTTCATACAAATACAATGCAGACTCAATGCATGCGGTACCGACTCGTGACCAAGTCACCCAACACTGATCCATCATCAACCGGATACAGTACCATCGATTCGTCCATAACCACTCGGACACGAATCCAGCCTAACCACCCATCCTCACTCGGGTATCGGTTATCGGCAATCCAAGTCAAATTCCGCACAATGGGAATTAACTTCACCAAACAATGCAAATGCACGCACATCACTAGCATGCAACATCAATCAGTCTATGTATACATTCATTTAACATGACTGAATCACAACAATCAACATGATATATCAACCAATCATGCATACATCTAACATCAGCATAACCATGCAAACCAATCAACATGATATATCAACCAATCATGCATACATCTAACATCAGCATAAACATGCTATTACGTCTACACATTACCAGTATTCTCATCACCAAAAGTCCTCTACTACACATACATCATTATGTGTCAGTTAATAATCATTTAATTCAAAATTCAACCCCTTTCCAAAATAATTTCAGGTTTTCTAAAATATTTTCATTTTATAAGATAGAGCATAAAATTTAGGAAATAACGTCCAAAACGGCGCTCAAAACGGACTTACGGTTTGAAAGTTATGAATTTTTGAAGTTTTGAAAATTTTAAAAATATTTCAGTGGAACCCGGTTCCTCCCTGGGAGTAACCGGTTCCCACATTTCCAAAAATTAGCGCCCCTGGAAAAATGTATGGGGAACCCGGTTCCTCCAGATAGGGAACCGGTTCCCAGAAGCAAAAATCCCATTTTCTGGAAAAATTAACGTGGAACCCGGTTCCTCCCATGCAGAACGGTTCCCGTGTACAAATTTTCGTTTTCAAAGTTTTCAAAGTGGAACCGGTTCTCTCCCAGGAACCGGTTCCCACGCACAAAAAAAAGTTTTCGCATTTTGACAGCATTCTTCCATTTCCAATCAACCTCAAATTACCCATACGAATTCTAACATGGGAAACACTAAAACACATCCAATTTGCATCATTATCACATCAAACAACATATTCTCATCATTTCTTTTCATCTATAGACACCCTAATTGATTTCAATCCATCATCTGACACTGTCTGGCACAATTTGACACCATCTGACACAATTAGGTATACATCCATGGAAACCTAGAAATCCCTAAACATAGATTTCCTAACATGCTATGATCTATAATATTAAAATCAAAACCTATAATAAACAATAATCAATCGAAATCACCCCTTACCTTGTGGGTTCTTCGAATCTGACACTTCTAGGTTTTCTTCCTTCTTTTCTCCTCTTCTCACTTCACGTATCTTGTTTTCTCCAAAAAATGACTCTATTTCCTTCTTTCCTTATTTTATTCCTTTTAATATAAATAAAATAAGTATTATTTCTCATTCTCCAATTAATTCCATCATTAATCTTAATAATCCAATATATTAAATAAATTATGTCCTCAATTAATTTAATAATTAAAAATCATAATTATTTAATTACCGAATTATTTTGGGGTGTCACAACTCCCCCCAACTTAAAAGAGTTTTCGTCCTCGAAAACATACCTCAGACGAATAGTTCGGGATACGAGTCCTTCATCTGACTCTCCAGTTCCCAAGTGACATTTCCATCAGCTGGTCCTCCCCAAGCCACTCTCACCAATGCAATCTCTTTGCCTCGCAACTGTTTCAACTTCCAATCCTCAATTCTCACAGGCATCGCTTCCACAGTCAAATTTTCTCGTACCTGTATATCATCTATCCGAATCTCATGAGACGGATCAGCAATGTACTTCCTCAGCTGAGACACATGAAAAACATCATGCAAATTCGCAAGTGACGGCGGCAAAGCAATCTGATATGCAACCTTCCCAATTCTCTTGGTAATCGAAAGGACCAATAAATCGTGAGTCAACTTTGACTTCAAAGCTCGACTAATCCGGTCATCGGAGTAACTCGCATAAACACATGTTCTCCTTCACTAAACTCAAGGTCTTTCCTCCTCTTATCATGATAACTTTTCGACGACTGAGAAGTCCTCATCTTCTCTGAATCATCTTAATCTTTTCCAAGTTTGTTGAACAATTTCGTCCAATCACCGCACCTCTCCGCTTCATACCAACACAATCTGTCCGACACCTCCTACCATACAATGCCTCAAACGGAGCCATACCAATACTCGAGTGAAAGCTATTGTTGTAGGTAAACTCAATCAACGACGGATAACTATCCCAAGCTCCACCCTTCTAACACACAAGCTCTCGGAAATCTTCCAACGATCGAATCGTTCTTTCCGTCGACCATCCATGCGTGGATGATAAGCGGAACTCAAACGCAACTTGGTACCCAAAGCTTCTTGCAATCCCGTCCAAAACTTAGATGTAAACCTCGGATCCCGATCCGACACAATACTAGACGGAATACCATGCAAACTCACAACCTTTTCGACATACAATTCTGCTAATCTCTCCATCGGGTAATCCATTCTTATCAGAATAAAATGAGCAGATTTCGTCAACCTATCCACAATCACCCAGATAGAATCATAATTCTTAGATGTTCTTGGCAAACCAGACACAAAATCCATAGAGATTCCATCCCACTTCCATTTCGGAACAAACAACGGCTCCATCAATCCTGACGGCTTCTGATGCTCTATTTTTGACTTCTGGCAAACTAAACAAGCATACACAAACTCAACAATTTCCTTTTTCATTCCAGGCCACCAAAACAACTTCTTCAAATCATGGTACATTTTAGTAGCACCGGGGTGAATACTCAACCCGCTACGATGCCCTTCTTCTAAAATACTCTTCCGAATCTCGGCAACATCCGGAACACACACCCGATCACCAAATCTCATAACACCATTCTCGTCAATTCGGAACTCGCCTCCTTAACCTTGGTTGATCAACGTCAACTTATCAACTAAACCAACATCAGATTTTTGTCCATTTCTAATCTCTTCCAGAATACCACTAGTCAGCTTCAACATACCCAATTTCACACTATCCGGAGTAGTTTCACAAACCAAACTCAAATCTCTGAACTGCTCAACCAATTCTAACTCACGGACCATCAACATCGACATATGCAAGGACTTTCTACTTAAAGCATCCACAACAACGTTTGCCTTACCAGGATGGTAATTCAAACCGAAATCATAATCCTTTAAGAATTCTAACCATCTTCTCTGCCTCATGTTCAGCTCTTTCTGATCAAAGAGATACCTCAGACTCTTATGATCACTGAATACCTCGAACCGAGAACCATATAAATAATGTCTCCATAGTTTCAAAACAAATACAACAGCTGCCAACTCCAAATCATGAGTCAGATAATTCCTTTCATGCACCTTCAATTGTCTTGAAGCATAAGCCAACCTGCTTATCTTGCATCAACACACCACCTAATCCCATTAATGATGCGTCACAATACACCACAAAAGACTTAGTCGGATCTGGCAAAATCAAGATCGGAGCACTTGTCAACCTCCTCTTCAGCTCTTGAAATCCTTTCTCACATTCAACATCCCAAACAAACACCTGACCCTTCCTAGTCAACTTAGTCAATGGCAACGCTAGTTTGGAAAATCCTTCGATAAACTTCCGGTAATAACCTGCAAGACCCAGAAAACTACGGATCTCCGAAGCATTCTTCGGTGCTTCCCACTGAGACACCGCCTCTACCTTCGTAGGATCCACAGCAATCCCATTCTTGGAAATTACATGGCCAAGAAAACTCACCTCCTCTAACCAGAATTCACACTTGGACAACTTCGCATAAAGCTTCTTTTCTTTCAACAATTCCAACAGAACTCTGAGATGTTCTGCATGCTCCTCATCGCTTTTCGAATAAATCAGAATATCATCGATGAACACTACTACGAACTTGTCAAGATATGGATGAAATATCCTGTTCATATACTCCATGAAAACACCAGGTGCATTAGTAACTCCAAACGGCATAACAGAATATTCATAATGTCCATACCTCGTTCTAAATGCGTACAATATCCTCGACTTCACACGAATATGATGATATCGAGATCTCGGATCAATCTTACTAAAACACACGCTCCAACGAGTGATCCATCAAATCATCAATCCTCGGCAAAGGATACGATTCTTGATTGTAACTTTATTCAATTGTCGGTAGTCGACACATAACCTCATTGAACCTTCCTTCTTCTTAACCAATAACACCGGAGCACCCACGGCGAAACACTCGGACGAATAAACTTCTTCTCCGGCAATTCTTCTAAGCTTCTTCGATTGAGATGCCGACATGCGATAAGGCGCCATCGACACGGACTAGTTCGGGAATCGGATCTATAGTAAATTCTACCTCTCTCTTGGTGGCAATTCACTAACGTCTTCCGGAAACACCTCTGGAAATTCATTCACCACTGGCAATCCATCACCTTTTGATTTTCCTTCCGCTTCTATTGCAGAATACAACATAAACACCACAGCACCATCTTTCACAGCTAGGTTCATCTGCTTAATCGACATAATCTCATTTTCGACCTTAACCTCCTCAGGGAAAATGACTGTCTTCTCAAAATAGTTGATATGAACCTGGTTGAATTCCAACCGTTCATTCAAGGATGATATCAAGTTGTTCTAGCGGTAGGCACACTAAATCCATACGAAACCCCTATCAAAATCACAACAGGACAATTCCTACAAACATATGAAGTAGTTTGAACCCGGCAGAGTATCAATAACCATACTTCCATCCATATTAGAAATTTCCAAATTCAATCTCTTAGCACAATCTAAAATAAAAGAATCGTAGCTCAGTATCAATAATCGCAATCAAAGGTATGCCATTAATAAAACATGTACCTTTAATCAGCCGATCATCTGGTTTAGTCTCTGATCCAGACAATGCAAACACTTTACCACTAGCTTGCTCTTTCTTGGGTTTTGTGCAGGGGCGAGTATGACCCTCTTCACCACAGTTGTAGCAAGCTTTCACCTGCGGTCATTGGCCACATGGCGAACTTTCCACACTTGAAACACTTCTTATCATTGCTCTTACAGTCCACCATACGATGTCCTGTCTCACCACACTTATAGCACTTAACGGAAGAGCTAGAATCTCCTCCACCAGATTTCTTCCAACCACTGGATATCTGGTTATTCCTATCATAAGGCTTACCACGATCCATCTGTTGCTTACCTTTCCGTCAACATACCCTCGAGCATTCGACTTAGTGTTAGCAAGATCCTCTCTAGAAAATCTCTGATACATTTAATCTACATTGGAGACCAAAACTTCATAATACCAGACAAATTGTTGCCTGCTTGAGTTCCAAACTCAATCTCCTTCTTACCTCGGCGTCCTCGGAAAATACCTCCTCGAAAAACTCTTGAACACACCAAGTCGATGCAACACCATCTTCTTCGATTCGATTACGGTAGCAACCCACCGTCATCGCTTCCTCGGCTAACATGTGAGTTCCATATCTCACCTTGACCCCTCTGCATCAATCACTCGAAAATCCTCTCGATCTCCTTCAACCACTTGAGCACCTTGGGATCATGTGCACCCTTGAGCGATGGAGGATTATTCCTCCGAAAATTCCCCAATTGTGCATCGACCAATCGCTCCTTTGGTTCCCTCCGAGCACTCCACCAACATTCCCAAAGCCTCGAAATGGCATCATCATTCCTTCCGTTACCTCTTCCGCCATTATTACGTAACAAGACAAAACAATCTACATCAGCACACAAGTATCGACAGTGTCACTTCACACTAGTCGCATACTAAAGGGATAACGACACAGGACAAGACCGACTATGCTCTGATACCACTATTGTAACACCCCAACTAAATACCCCGAATATATTAATTAAATTAATATCTAAATCATCTTTAATCAGAGTTAACACGGCAAATGCGGGATGTCACAATTAATAGATATAATAAAACTTCATTCAAACAGTAGCCATGCTACACTGAGGATCAACATTTTCAAATAATTCAGTCAAGTTAAGACCATGTCTTACACAGCGGAAAATATCATAACCAAACACGGAATAATTCAATCATTATTATTCCCAACAAAGTTTTAATTAAACAATAAACCAATGTCTAATTTCTCATCTAACGTTCCCCAGTGTTACAATCTAATCAGAGCATGACACTGACACGCGGACTAAACGATAAGCTCTAGAGCCATCCTCACCGACTCTTCATCTGCTAACCTTAATCGAAATGGTAAAGTAAGGGTGAGACTTCTCATAATTAAAGCATATTATAAGTCTTTCAATCAATAATATATCACAAGCATATTATTTCACCCACTTAACATAAGTTGATTCACACACAACCATATTCATCATGCATAATCATAACAATCCAAGAAGAGTAACACTGGAATGCATCCTAACATGTTACCACTTCATACAAATACAATGCAGACTCAATGCATGCGGTACCGACTCGTGACCAAGTCACCCAACACTGATCCATCATCAACCGGATACAGTACCATCGATTCGTCCATAACCACTCGGACACGAATCCGGCTAACCACCCATCCTCACTCGGGTATCGGTTATCGGCAATCCAAGTCAAATTCCGCACAATGGGAATTAACTTCACCAAACAATGCAAATGCATGCACATCACTAGCATGCAACATCAATCAGTCTATGTATACATTCATTTAACATGACTGAATCACAACAATCAACATGATATATCAACCAATCATGCATACATCTAACATCAGCATAACCATGCAAACCAATCAACATGATATATCAACCAATCATGCATACATCTAACATCAGCATAAACATGCTATTACGTCTACACATTACCAGTATTCTCATCACCAAAAGTCCTCTACTACACATACATCATTATGTGTCAGTTAATAATCATTTAATTCAAAATTCAACCCCTTTCCAAAATAATTTCAGGTTTTCTAAAATATTTTCATTTTATAAGGTAGAGCATAAAATTTAGGAAATAACGTCCAAAACGGCGCTCAAAACGGACTTACGGTTTGAAAGTTATGAATTTTTGAAGTTTTGAAAATTTTAAAAATATTTCAGTGGAACCCGGTTCCTCCAGGAGTAACGGTTCCACATTCAAAATTAGCGCCCCTGGAAAAATGTATGGGGAACCCGGTTCCTCCAGATAGGGAACCGGTTCCCAGAAGCAAAAATCCCATTTTCTGGAAAAATTAACGTGGAACCCGGTTCCTCCCATGCAGGAACCGGTTCCTGTGTACAAATTTTCAGTTTTTCAAAAGTTTTCAAAGTGGAACCCGGTTCCTCCCCACTGGGAACCGGTTCCCACGTACCAAAAAGTTATTTTCTGCATTTTTGACAGCATTCTTCCATTTCCAATCAACCTCAAATTACCCATACGAATTCTAACATGGGAAACACTAAAACACATTCAATTTGCATCATTATCACATCAAACAACATATTCTCATCATTTCTTTTCATCTATAGACACCCTAATTGATTTCAATCCATCATCTGACACTGTCTGGCACAATTTGACACCATCTGACACAATTAGGTATACATCCATGGAAACCTAGAAATCCCTAAACATAGATTTCCTAACATGCTATGATCTATAATATTAAAATCAAAACCTATAATAAACAATAATCAATCGAAATCACCCCTTACCTTGTGGGTTCTTCGAATCTGACACTTCTAGGTTTTCTTCCTTCTTTTCTCCTCTTCTCACTTCACGTATCTTGTTTTCTCCAAAAAATGACTCTATTTCCTTCTTTCCTTATTTTATTCCTTTTAATATAAATAAAATAAGTATTATTTCTCATTCTCCAATTAATTCCATCATTAATCTTAATAATCCAATATATTAAATAAATTATGTCCTCAATTAATTTAATAATTAAAAATCATAATTATTTAATTACTGAATTATTTTGGGGTGTCACAGTACCTGCATCTTTTATGCCACCTAGTTTTCCTTTCCTATAGACCCAGTTTCCCTCATCTTTCCAACAGACTGGAGGACCTGGTTTTCCTTTCACAAAGACCCAGATGCCCTCATCCTTCCAGTAGACGGGAGGACGTAGTTTTCCATATCTTACACAGATGCCCTTATGCTTCTAGCAGGATGGAGGATCCCACAACCCATGTCCCACACAGGCTAGAGGATCCCCCAGTCCACGTCCCACTCAGGCTGGAGGATCCCCCAATACACGTCTCACACGGGCTGGAGGATCCCGCACCCCACATCCCAGACAGACAGGAGGATCCTGCACCCCACATCCCAAACAGACAGGAGGATCCCACACCCCACATCCCACACATGTACCTGCACGTGAGGATGATGGTGATGTAGATGTGACAGATGATGATATAGATGGAGCTGATATTCGTGGGAGCGATGATCTGAGTGAGATTCATGCCATTGACGGGAGGTTTTGGATTTGGCCCGAAGGAAGGAAGCAAGTAAATTTCTAATTTATAAACTTTTATTTAAGTATGTATACATTTTCATTTTTTGTATAAATTTATATTTAATATTGTTAATTCAAAATATTATTGTTAAGCTTCGCGCCGAGTCGGACTGCTGCCAAGGTTATAAATTATATAATTCAACAGATGTATAAAGAGTTTTGAAAGAACTTTGGCGAAGTTACAAATGAAGAAGAATGGTTTAAAAAAATTCAGGTATTGTTTTTATTTAAGTTATAAATTTAATTTATTTTTTTAGTTATTGTTATTTAAATGACATTTCATTATAATTACTTAACTTTTTATTTTAATGTCATACAACTGTTACCTTGAAAAATCTTAAGGTATTCAAGCACGTGTAATAAATGGAGTTATTTTCATAAGTTAAAGGAAATCTCCTAGGATAAGGGTTTGTAGGAGATTGATGCTAAGGTGTTTGAAAATTTGCTTTATCAAACTAGAGAATTTAATGACCAGGGGGAATATTAAGCCAAAGCGTCGAGGTTGAGTTATGTCGACCAAAATGATGTAGAAAACCAAGGTTAAGATCTGTAGAAATTGGTCTAGTCGACCAGAGTATGAAGAACAGGAAAATGGTCGAAGTTGGTTTTGTCGACCAAAAAAGATTTTGGACTTAGAAGAATTTCGTTGTTTTAATTGTGTCAAAGGAAATGTGTCGAAGAAAGCCAGAAGCGGTTTACTTTTAGAAGCCAGAAGTGGGAAGATTCAAAATTCAAAGTCACAAGCAGTTACCAGTTGTTCGTGTGCTGATTGAACGCCAAATAGGTGGTGACATCTTGTGGAGCAGTTATGTTATACCCCAAAATTTGCCCTCCCACTTCTCAAGACATTTCACATATCCATACTCAAGGATTTCACAAGGGTTGACCAAACAAACCCTCTCCTAAGCAATCAATCCAAACTAGGGAATTTCCATTCTCAAGTCAAGATTGACATCCAACATTTCAAGTGATCATCATTCCTCATTATATGCTTCAAAGAATCTCCATGTCAAGTTTCAAGCCTTACAAGTCAAGTTTGCTCAGACAATTGCTCAGATGGTTGAAAACCAGTTGTATTGGACAAAAAGTCAACTGTGGTCAACATACAGTCAAACTTCATAATTTTTGGTCAACACCAATATTTTGAAGTAATATTCATCATTTGATCAAGGGTTGACCATGATTTCTCAAGAAAAGTCAAGATTTGATCAAAAGTCAAAGTTTCTAAATTAGGCTTTCTTAGACAAAAGTCAACAGAACTTTGACCAGGCATAACTTTCAAATACTTTATCAGATATTTTTCCAACACAACTCATTTTGAAGAGAATTCAATTCTCTACAACTTCATGTCTCACAAGCTTGGGCAGAAAATGTTTCATTTGGAAGTTATGGATCAAAACATTACAGGTCCTTTTAAAAGTCCACAAAAAATCAACTTTTTGTAAAGAAGTGTTCATGAGCATGGAAACTTCAATGAAGATGAAACCAAAAGAGTTGTTTAGAGGATACCTTGAGCTTTCCAAAAAGTCCAAGAACACCCAAAAATGTTAAAAACTGAGCAAGATACACCTTGTGCAAGTTGAGCATTTTTGAGGAGGTGCACAAAGAGAAATACTTGAGAAAATAAAAAAATTTCCAAATGGGCCTAACTGTTCTTGATTCAAGCATGTTCCTTAGCTGAATTGGAACCTCCAAGCCCAAGGCCACGAATTTACCTTTTATTTTATTTACTTATTTTGGATTTTTAATCATTTAAAACCAATTTAATTAAAAATAAAAGATATAAAATCAAAAATTAATTGCAAGATGGATTTTCTCTCATCCTTGAGGTCCAAGCAAGCCATTTAATCTGATTATTTCAAAATAATCATGATTGACAAGTGATTTGATGGAAATTGGCTCAAAAGAAGAAATATTTGGTTTGATTCCAAATCAAATCTTTTTTCATTGAATGGCATGGTATTTTCCTACAATTCTTGACCTAATTTCTTACAATATAAATAGACAATGATTCTACATGACAAAGGGACGAATTTCTGGCCTCAAGAACCCTAATCCAAGCATCAAAAAATTGTGTTACACAAGCAACTAGCAGCCATAGTTGTGGATCGATTCAAGCCAAACAAAGGTTGCCAATCGATTTCTTGGTGTTTTCTGAAGCGAACCAGATCATTACCACGCATCAAAACATCCAGAAACACGAATTCACTATCACAGTTTGCACTTTCTTATTTCAAAATCGATTTTGATCATACATGCATATTTAATATATTTTGATTGTTTGTTTGTGTTTAGAACAAAGTTTCGAAGCTATCTGGGTTGTTTAATTGAAGCTTAGATGCAAGAATCGTGATATGCCATTGTTAGGTTTTCTGAGCTTCAAATTGGGGATCCTTCGAATTAGACAAAATTGGACCAAACGAGTGGTACCATTAAACTCAGGGACCAATTTGCAATCGAACCATGCTTTCCTTATGAATTTATATTGCATATTATGGATTTTGGAAATTTACAGGTCCTATAGCTACAGACGATCCGTAGCTAAAAGTTGTAGCAACAGACCAAAAACCGTGGCTATAGGTTTAAAACTTTAAATGAGGAAGATGACCTCTTGCGCGCGTGTTCTGATTGATTGATTCCCATAAATCAATTTCCTATGTATTTTTTTTGTTTCATATTGCTAACAAATAATCCACTCAACTCAGATGACAAGACAGCGCGCGTTCGTCCAAGAAGACACGAGTTCGAACCCTGTCTTTCTTCTTAATATTTTTTTGTATTTCAGGTTTCCAGAAACCACAACGTCCAGAAGCCCCAGATTCTGGATCCCTTCAGAGGCAACACGTCCGGAGCTTGGACCCCATATCACACGCCACCCGAAGCTCCGACACGGCCTGTCTTCAAAGAAAAGCCCGAGTGCCTACTGGCACCTCGAGCGAAAAGCTCCAGAAATGCCTATTTCTGGGCACATCCAGCAAGAGGATTTCCAGAAGCTCCAGCGTCTGGGATGGCTTCCTCCAGAAGCAAGCTAACACTTTTTTCCTTTTTTCACATTATTTTCTTTTCAATTTAATGTCTTTTCAAATAATTTTCTAACACAGTAAAAAATCACAAAAAATATTTTCTTTTTGCATTTAGGTCAGAAAAATACTTATTTAATTTTTGACATAGAAAAATTATATTTTGCATGCATATTTTAATTAATTGTTAATTAATCAGAAAATTGACTTTTAATTGTTTTTCCTTACTAAAATCAATCCAGAAAATTCCCAAAAAATTATTTTCTCATCTAATTAGGTTTACTAACCCTAAAACCTTTTTCCTAACTCAAAAATCTTTTTTCACTAACATATTTTCTCATATTTGCAATTCGTTTCCTTTTTCTGATTAATATGTATCTGCTTCCAGGATGTAATAGTTAGGTTAATTTTCTCGCACATTTTTCAATATTATGTAACTGCTCATGGGATGTAATAGCTTAATTAGGATTTACTTTCTGCACTCCTATATTATGGATCTGCCCCAAAGCCTTGTAACAGCGTAGGATTTACTTTCCGCACTTTACTTTCCGCAATTTATTTTCCACACCCATATAAATTGCTAGTAATTAGGCGTGTATGGCAAGATAAAAACAAACGTAGATCACTTCTAATTTCAAGATAAATTATCTGAATTTAACACACTCTCTTCACACATGCACCCCCTAGGTTATTCTCTCTCGTTGCCTTTCGAATAAATGGTCAAGTCCCTCAAACATAGAGGTATCCTAGCACCATTGCCTACAAGCATATCATCATAGTCCATTCGAATCAAAGATCACAGTCCCTCGATGACCCTTGATGTTGCCTACGAATATATGATCTAGTCCCTCGATTGTTGCCTACGAAAATTGATGAACGTCCTTTCGAATGTGCTAGGATACTCCTACAAGTTGCCTTCTATGACCATCCGATGTCCCTTTCGAATGTCCCTTTACATCCAACGAATGGTTACCTACCAACTAATGGTATGGATATCGCTATTCTAAAGGAAAGTAAAATAACACGGAAACGACCGTTCTGAGTAGGTAATAGACTTTTAGTTGCTTGCTCTATCAAACACTTTTCACACCTCACACCTTTCAAAAACATTTTCAAACACTTTGTATACATTCCAGCGTGAATCATTACAAACTTCCTTTTCTAAAAACGAAACATTTTCGAACACTTCGTATACATTCCAGCGTGAATCATTACGAAGTCAAAGCGAAATGCCTTTTCAAAATCTTTTTTCAAACACACAGAAAGCAAATTTCAAGATGAGCTAAAGCAACTAAGAGCCCGTAGATAACTACGGAAGGAAAGGGTGTTAATACCTTCCTTTTTCATAACCTTCTCCCTTACTCAGAATCTAACGAAGGTCTTTTCCTGTTCTTTTCACCTTCCCTTAATTGGATAAAAGAAAAGTCGGTGGCGACTCTTGCTATCCACAACATTTGCGATCAAACGCAAAAAAATCCAAAGTCAGTTCTCCCACCGTATTACAAGTTACCTCAAGATTCAAATATTGTCCGTAGATTTCATCTAGGCAGTTACATTGTAAATACTATAAATAAGAAGATTTAGTGTAATTTTCGTGTGTTCACTTGTATACTTAAATAACTTGCCAAAACCCTGTCATTCCGAGCATTAGGAAACAAAGAGTGAAGAAGTGTTTGATGTACGTGAATAACACCACCTTTATTTCAATGCAAATCTTTTATCTTTCAATTGTTCCTTTTGAATACTTTACTTGCTTTTTATTTACCTTCAAGCAAACTCTTTACATTATGTCCTGCTTCGCATAAACAATTCAATACTCTCTGTCAATCACGAGTCACCAGTCAGTTAGTTTATTGAGTCTCCCTTCGTATAAAAAACCTATTAACAGTCACGAGTTACCAGTCAGTCGATCGAGTCTTGGTGTGGAAAGTCGTTATACTTGTTCCCTTATCTTATAGAAAATCGTTTCTTTGATAAGGATTTCGACAGAACTTCACCCCGATTAATTCAATAATTATTTAATTATGTTGTTAGAAATTATATGTTGATTGGTGTGTTGAATAGTGTGTTTGACACAGTTGTGTGTGGGGTAATGTCGGATTCAATGTTGGTTGAGAGTATTTTAGATTTATCAATTTGTTGATAAATTATTAAATTTAGAATTATTATTAGAAATTATAGAAATATTAGAAAATAGAATTTTTACTAATTAATTTGTTATTATTTGAATGATTAAAATAATAAGATAGTTAGTTGAAGAATGACAAGGGCAAAGTGGTACTTTGATAGAATAAGTGAGGATAGAAAATGAAAATCAATATTAAGGGTCCTAAGGATAGAAATGACTATAAGAGAAAATAAGGATTAGAATTCTCATTAGTTACGATCGTAAAAAAAAGGAAAGAGCAAAAGAGAAAGAGAAGAGAAAGTGGAAGAGGCTTTAGGGCAAGAAGAAGAAGAACACCATTGTTGGGAACCTAGAGTAATCATCAATTCTAAGGTAAGAGTGGGGTTCCAACTTTCTAAAGGGTAGTATAATCCTAGGTATGTGGGGTTTAATGTATTCTTGTTTGTGTGAAGGTATTGATTCATGAATTGGTTGTTTGTGTGAAAGTATTGATTCAGAAATTGCTCATTATGCATGACTGATTGATGTGGAAATTGTTGGTTTTGATGTTGTGGGATGATTCTCATTAGTAACTATAATTTAAGTATTGTTTGGTAGCATTGTTGTTGCTGATTTGTGTGTAAAATTCTGGTTTTTGGGGTTTTCAAATTGGTAAAATCGCAACTAATAAGTTGCAGAATTTTTGAAAAACAAACAGTGGGAACGGGTGTCCATTATATGGTAACCAGTTACCACGTAGAAAAATACTTTTGGGAGAAAAACTGTGAGTGGGTAACCGATTCCTACTAGGAGGGTAACCAGGTTCCCACACGCGAACCAGAGAAGGAAGAGTTACTGTTTAGCAGTAACCGGTGCCCATTATATGGTAACCGGTTACCACTGTAGCATTTTGAAATTTTTTCCAAACTTTGAAAAATCATAACTTTGTGCTCGGGTGTCCATTTGACGCACCGTTCGAACCTACGGGAAGCTAAAAATATGATATTTACTATAATAATGTTTTTAAAACCAGTAACTCAAATATTTTGGTATTTGTATTTATTTTGGTGTAGTATGTTGTATGTTGTGACGTTGTAGAAACCAATGTTGTACTGCTTTGTATTATTGTTGTTGGTTTGCAGTAGGTGACTGGAAACGGTAAGGTGTTGGTTATGTTAAAATCAATAATTCTTGCTGTTGATTGTATGATTGAGTCTCGTGCATTCATGTTGCATATATCATTATTGTTGTGTTGGCTCAAATCCTATATGGAGTGGATACGAGCGAGGTGAATACATTTATTCCCTATTGTTGATGGCCCTAATCCTAGATGGAGTGGATTAGTGGTTAGGCGAACTAATTGTTCACGAAAATGGTGACCCCGATCCTAGATGGATTGGATTCGGTGGGAATCTCGGTACAACATGCATTGTGTCGATGTTGAATTGCATTTCATAATTCTATGTTGATGTTTATTGTGAATTTCAATTGTTTGGTTTACGACAGTTGTGTTGTGGTGATGAGATATTTGAACACTGATAATTATGCATGATAATTTCGTATACCTTATATTGTTGTGATATCTTACCCCTTCTATTGTGATGTTGCCTTTACATGGGTAACGTGCAGATACTCAGGAGTAACTCGAGTAGCTGGAGTCGAAGAGGTTGCTCTTCTTTTTAGTTCAAGTCAAAGATATGCTCTGATACGTAACACTCAGGTTGGGGATAAACGTTTAAAATGTTTTAATTTTTCTTGGTTTTCTGTTGTTGATTCCGATAGGAGAATTTAAACTCTGGAATAATTATTTGAAGTTGTTTTGTTGGATTTGAAATATTTCCTCTATTTCAATAAAGTTTTTGATTCAGACTATGTTAAGTTTATTCCAATTGTATGTTATGTATCATATTGATTGAGATGTTGTGGTTTTTGAAGCATGTGACATCCTGATTTATGTTGTTTGATTTTACATTTACTTTGATAAATATATAAATATGTATGGGGAAGTTAGGGTGTTACAATTGGCATCAAAGCAAGTTGGTCCGTCCGGCCAGGTTGTTGAGTCTTGTGTAACAGTAGAATATTGTTATTGTGTTTCTTTTAACCATTGTTTAAATATTATGTTTTATAACAAAACGATGGTAGGTGGAAGAAACGATGTTGCGATTGATGCTTCTTTGCAGGTGATGGCTCAGGTGATGCAACATCAACCGAATGTTGGTGGTAATGATGGGTCTCGTTTCTTGGAGACGTTTCAGAGGAATCATCCGCATGTGTTCAAGGGCAAGTAGGATCTAGATGAGGCACTGACTTGGCTGAAAGATATTGAAAGAATCTTCAGAGTCATGGATTGTATGGATGCTTAGAAGGTGTGTTTTGTATGCATCAACTACTAGAGGAAGCTGATGACTGATGGGTTGAGACTCGCCAGAGGTTGGGAGCTGTCGGTGAGGCTGTCACTTAGAATATGTCCCATAGGGAATTTCTGATCAAGTATTATCCTGAAGATGTTCACGGGAAGAAAGAGGTTGAGTTCCTGGAATTGAAGTAGGGGTAATGATGTCTGAGCAAGAAGCTCTGAAGAGGATTTCAGCGTATATTGCCAAAAATAAAATAAATTTGGTATTAGAGGTTGAAGAAAATAGGGCTGTCGAAGCCAAAAAAATTCAAATTCTGGAGGAAGAAATTACTTTGGCTATTGAGCCAAAACCACTAGATAAAAAATAAAAAGTTGAAGAACATGTCGATAAGCAGTGTCTAGGCTGCATATATGACGATGAACCCTTAGGCTTCGAGAAGGATAAATGGCTCCAGAAAAGATGCAGCCACAAGACCCTTTGGAAGAAGTAGATCTTGGCGAAAATGGGGATAAAAGACCAACATATATAAGCGCCAATATCAACCAAAGTTTGAAGTCTGAGGTAATATCTTTATTAAAAGAATTTAAAAATTTCTTTGCTTGGGACTATAATGAAATGATAGGTTTAAGCAGGGATTTGCTCGAATTAAAGTTGCCAATAAAAGCTGGAAAAATGCCAGTGAAGCAGATGCCCAGACGCTTTGCTCCAGCAGTAATGTCAAAAATCAAGGACGAGATAGAAAGACTCCTAAAAAACATATTTATAAGAACTATAAGGTATGTCGACTGGTCGACAAACATAGTACCATTGATAAGAAAAATGGAAAATTAAGAGTGTGCATAGATTTTAGAGATTTAAATACTGCCACTCCTAAAGATGAATATGTTATGCCTGTGGCAGGAATGTTGATCGACTCTGATGCTGGTTTTGAATATTTAAGTATACTTGATGGTTATTCTAGTTATAACCAAATTTTTATGGCAAATGAAGATGTGCTGAAGATGGAATTTCGTTGCCCAGGGGCACTAGGGACCTACGAATGAGTTGTCATGCCATTCGGCTTGAATGTCGGAGCAACATATCAAAGGGTAATGAACTCTATGTTCCATGACTTTATTGAGGATTTCATGCAAATTTATATTGATGATATTGTAATAAAGTCGAACAGCAAACCGACTCATTTGCAACACCTTTGAAAGTATTTCGAAAGGATGGAGAAATATGGATTAAAAATGAATCCATTAAAATGTGCTTTTTGTGTGCAGGCAAGTGACTTTCTTGGTTTTGTGGTGCATAAAAAGGAGATAGAAGTAAAGCAAAGCAAGACCAAGGCCATCATGGACGTCAAACCTCCGTCGACCAAAAAGGAACTTCAGTCTTTGTTGGGCAAAAATTAATTTCCTAAGGAGGTTCATATCCAACATTAGTGGAAAAACCAAAGTATTTTCACCACTAATTCGACTGAAGAATGAGGATTTCATCTGGCAAGAGGAACATCAAGAGGCTTTCGACAAAATTCAAATATTTAGTAAAGCCTCCAATATTGGCACCTCCTGTTAGAAATAGGCCTATGAGGTTGTATATTGTAGCTTCAGATTTGACTATAGGAAGTATATGAGTCCAAGAGGACGAAAACGGTGTCGAGAGACCTGTGTATTACCTTAGTCGTATATTAAATGATGTTGAAACTAGGTATAGTGATATAGAAAAACTATGTCTATGCTTGTACTTCTCTTGTATTAAATTAAAGTAATATATAAAGCCTGTTGATGTGTATGTATCTTCTCATTATGATATTATTAAACACATGTTATCGAAACCAATTTTACATAGTTGAATTGGTATATGGGCTTTAGCATTAACAAAATACTCTCTGACTTATGTGCCTTTAAAAGTAATGAAAGGACAAGTAGTGGCAAATTTCCTTGTTGACCACTCAATGGTGTCTATGCCCTAGAATTAAGTCAACTTGGTGCCATGAAAATTATACTTCGATGGGTCTAGTCATAAAAATGGAGCTAGAATATGAGGCATTATAATTTCTCCCAATGGAATTCCAGCACTGTTTAAGTATTCAATCGACGACATATGTATTAACAATGAAGCAGAATATGAGTCTTTAATAACAGACTTGAACTGCTGCTAGAATTGGGGGAAAGGAACGTCAAAATTATAGGAGATTACGAATTGGTGAATAAACAAGTAGCAAAGGAGTACATATGTGGTAAAGAAAATTTAATCATGTATTTTGTGATCACCATCAGATTGCTCAACTAATTCGAGCAGGTGAATATTCGACATATACCTCGACGAGAGAATCAAGAGACCAACGACTTAGCGCAAGAAGCTTCGGGATACAAGAAAGATCAAAATGAAGAACCTGTTCAGGTAAGAAATAAAGTTTGAGCAACTTTATTATCTCCTTTATATTTTTCGATTATAAAGTTAGGAGCTGTAGATGCTGAAAATTTTCAAATTTTAACTATTACCAATGGGCAAGAGAATGATTGACGAAAGCCTTTAGTCGACTACGTGCGTTTTCCTACGGGTTCAACATAGTGTAAGATCAAATATCGTGCCCTCAGTTATGTTTTGATAGAAAATGAATTATTTAAGAAAACTACTGAAGGAGTATTGCTTAAGTGCCTTGGATAAAGTGAGGCATATGTGGCAGTGTCGAGTGTGCACAGTGGAGCATATGGTGCACATCAAGCTGAACATAAAATAAAATGGCTTTTGATGCGTTCAGCCATCTATTGGCCCTCAATGTTGAAAGATTGCATTAAGTTTGCTAAAGGTTGCCAAGAATGCCAAATGCATGGGGGCATACAACATGTTCCTGCAAGTGAATTACATGCAATTGTAAAACCTTGGCCATTTAGAGGTTGGGCATTGAATGTGATTGGAGAAATAAAACCAGCTTCATCAAAACAACAAAGGTACATTTTAGTCGGCATTGATTATTTTCAAAATGGGTCGAGGTTGTAGCCTAAACAAATGTCGACCAAGAAGTTGTTATTGACTTTATACAAAATCACATCATATGTTGATTTGGGATGCTAGAGACGATTACAACCGACCAAGGATCAATGTTTATTGGGAGAAAAATGCAAGAATTTACATAAGAAGTTGGAATCAAGTTGTTAACTTCTACTCCCTACTATACTCAGGAAAATGGCCAAGTTGAAGCTCTCAATAAGGTGATAATTAGCCTAATTAAAAATCATGTAGGAAAGAAGCCAAGGAATTGGCATAAAACCCTAGATCAAGCCTTATAGGCATGTAGAACTTCTCCCAAGGAAGCAACAGGGACTACTCCATTTCGACTTGCATATGGACATGATGCAGTGTTGTTAGTGGAGATACAAGTTCAATCAGTGAGAATCCACAAACAACATGAAATACCATCTGAAGATTACTGGAATACGATGGCAGACGAACTCGTCGACTTAGATAAATAAAGGATGTTGACCCTTGGTTCATTAAAGAGACAGAAAGAAAGAGTTGCCAGAGCTTATAATAAGAAAGTAAAAGATAAGGTATTTGTTGTCGATGATTTAGTTTGGAAAGTGATATTACATATGGACAGAAATGATAGAGTCTTGGGAAAATGGTCCCCAAATTTGGAAGGACCTTTTAAGGTAATACAAGTTTTTTCCAATAATGCCTATGAACTTGAAGAGTTAGCTCCAGATCGACGAATCTTAAGGGTAAATGGTAAGTACTTAAAAAAGTATAAGCCTATTCTTCCAGAAATTACAATTTTGACAGAATAATTATTTGTCGACCGAACGAGCTGGAGAAAATTAAGTTCGAAACCAGCAAAATGTAAAGCATGCATAAACACGTATAAAGCGGAAAAGAAAGACATTACATTAAAAAAGTGGCTAAAATTCATTGTTCAAATTTTACATAGCAAGATCACAAGATAACAGTTACAATGATTAAAAATGTTTGAACTTATTATGGAATGACCGCAGATCCCCATGGAGGCGTGCAACATGATTCTCAAAGTTCTCTGCTTTAGCCTTAAGAACTGCAATCTCTGTTTCGATAGTAGAGATTACACTGCTCACAGCCACAACGTCCATGGAGATCTTATTGACCTGCGCTTGAGCAGGAGTGATAATTTTATTAATCTCCTCCTCTTGCAGAGTAGCGGTCTCAAGTTCCTCGTTTAGAACGACAATTTCTTCGCTTAAATCAGCAATTCGACTGTGTATTCCAGTAGTTATTTTCTTTTTAGGACTCGCTTCTTGCTGTTTCTGTTCGATCATTGCCAATATCCCATTTATCTCTTTATTAGCCTTTACCACCACATCCAAATTTTCCTTCACAAAGGCCTCCTTCAACTCGACCTGCTGCTCATTTCCCCTTATACATTCGACATTCTTAAGCATAGAGACGAAGAATTTATTGAATGCTGTCATCATGAGCTTGGATGATTCAGAAATATCAAGCCCTTTCAGTTGAGTAAGAGCATTTGAAGTCTCCGGGCCAAGAGTTGGATCATCAGAAAGCATGTGAGGCAACTCAGGATTCAAAGCATGAGTGTGAATTTTATCCATCGATTTCTTAACATTTTTTGCCTTAGGCCTTAGCTTGTCATTATGAGCTTGATATTGTTTGAAGTTAGAGGAAAGAGTGAGAGAACTCACGAAGTTGCATAGCCTTACCAATGCTTCTGAGTAGAAGAATCAATCCCCAATTTTGATGAGGGAGTTGGTGAGTCGTCCTTCTTTTTCTCCAAAGGCATTGGTGAGTCGATTTTTGTTTTCTCAGCAGAAACTTGAGGTGTACCTTCAGGAGGAGGGGGGACTTTGAGAAATGGTGACATTTTTATTTGCCTCTGAACCCTACAGAGAATCTGAAATACTAGAGTGAGAGCTAGTCGAACTAGAACCCTTATGTTTGGCAGGACTAGTGACTGAATCAGAGTCACTAATAGTAGCCGAAATAGTCAGGTCAATAAACTCACCAACGGCTACGTCGAGATTATTGTTGTAATAAGTAAAAGAAGCTTATGACAAGGGAGAATAGTCGGCCATGCTTTGTGGTTATCCATAAGCTTCAACCGAAAGAAAATAAGAAAAGAGTTTAGTTAGACAAATTCAACAAACAAAAATAAATTGAAGAAAAGATGTCAAGTACCTGTGTTGATGGATCAAGATCAACAGGATCATTCTTCTCAGCAGAAGCAACAACAGTTTCTCCCATGGGATTTTGAGCTTCATCAGTTTTGGGGGCACGAGTCAGAGTGGCAATGGTTGTATCAGTGCCTAAATTTAGGTTAGCTTCAGGATTTTCAATCAAGATCACTTTACCTCTCCTTCTTGTAACAAGAGATAGATTGTCGACATCGTTTGGATCTTCTATTTTATCAGTAGGATTTGAGCCGACCTTTGCTTCGAGGTTTTGGGCCACATGTGCCTTCTCCTTCTTTTTCTTTTTTTCCACTTTGTCTCCAGTAGAGGAATCTTTCTTCCTCTTGTGGCTTTTGGATTTGTGGGAGCGTTGAGGGGACTGAACATCAGGTGATGGCTAGGTATCACAAAAAGATATAAGTCGAAGTAATTATGTAATTCGAAAAATAAGAGCTTGAGTCGACAAAATATATACTTTGGTCCTCTTAGAAATATGTTATTTGTCCTTCTTGGACCTTTTTGATTTACTGGAGGGAGCAGTCAAATCTGCTGAGCGTTTTTGACTCTGACATACAAGGAAAATATTAGTACATTTCAAGTCATAAAATAGAAACAATAGGAAGTGTACAAATACACCTATAGAGGAATCAGTCTTCTTGAGTGAAGAGGAAATCAGTTCATCGTCAGAGGGTGTATGATCAGGAGAAATTTGCAAAAACATTAGCTAAGTTAGAAATTCCAGATCATAAAAGAAAATCGACAAAAGTTTGATGTCGAAGGGCCAACTTTGTTGACAGGGATTTTCTTTGGTGCTACCTGAAGATGGATATCTAAAAGAAAAATGGCAAATTCAAATAAATAGAAAAGTCAAAATGAAAAAGAAATCAAGCTTTCCAGAAGTTGTTACCATTTGGCACAACAAAAAGCTCTCTCACATATTTTAGAGCAATATGCAGAAAACCTGGGTAGTCGTGTAACCAATACTTCGTCGGCACCACCCTGTCAGCCTTTTTCTTATAAGTGTTTTGTACGTTCGACCAAGAGCTATACCATTTATCTGGGATAGGTGGGCAAAAAGCCAAGGCCAAAGGGCTAGTCCGCAAAGGGCTAGTAGGCAAAAGAGGAAATTTAATTTTTCCAAAATGAAATGCGTAAAGATATTTATCTTTTGCGTAACCAGGAAATTTGAGTTGTGGAATCCTATCAGTTACCTTCTCCTTTAGCTCTTGTGCCGCATCAGAGATGATTCGACGAAGATTATTAGGTAGATACACCACCCTAAATTATTTTTGGAAAGCTTGGATTTACTTTATGTTAGTGGACTTACATTTGGTTGTCTTTCCCTGAAAATGATTAAAAGCTGCAGTTAGTTCAGCTAATTTCCTGTCACGATCACCAATGAAAGTAACAAAATATGACTGCCACCAAGTCTCGAACTCTTTGGTGCAGTAAAATGATGGTTGGAATGGAGTAAGGGTAAGCGTGGGTCTTCGTGCCCAGATGTTCTCGAGATCTTCTTTGATAATTTCAAAGGGTTGGTCAGAGATGACGTTGACCAATAGCTCATGAGTATTGAACAAAGATTTGGGGACAACTTGATAGAGCCCAAATTATCGAGCCACCAAGTTGGGCTGGTAAGCGACCAAGCCTGGAGTATTACCGACAATCACAGAAGAAAAATTGGGGAATTAAAAAATGTCTCCATGTGATTAGGGAAGTTTTCTTGTCTTCGTCTCTTTCAAGCGGGAAAGCCCTAGTGAACCATTCTGGACCATCTTTTCTCTCATAAAATGGGGCCATAGAGGACGCAAAATCGACTCTTTTCAACATGATGTTGAACATCAGTTTGAAAACTTCAGGATTCGGGGAACCCTTGTCAATTGGAGTCAATGGAAGAAGACGCTGCCAAACAACGTGAGTTTGATTTGGAGGGCATGTTACTCTTCTGCTTTTGAAGGGCATAATTTCTTCAGAAAAGGTGGAATTCAACCACAACTGCAAAAGCCACAAAGGACCATGTACCAAAACATTCTTTTTCTTTGAATTGGTGGGGTCGAAATTCCATATTTGGTTAGCAGCGTTAGTCAAGGATGCATAAAGGGAGGCCAAAATCAGCTGGCCTAAAGCAACACTCTCACCCATGTGCAACTGGGTAGCCAAATATGAAATTTTTTTGGCCACCTACATCGACCTGGAGCAGAAAATGAAGCGGGATAGCCATAGAGTTAAAAATGCTACATGCTCTTCGTCAGTTATGGGGCCAAAATCTTGAGCATGATAGTCAATGAAGTTGTTGTATGTTGGTTTACCAGCTTCACCAACTCGAACTTTATTGGCACAGGTTCAACATCCCTATAGTTAAAAACTACGCCAGATGGTTTTAGCCTCGTGATGGCAGTAACATCGAGCAGAGTGGGGGTAATTATACCACACTTGGTGTAGAAAGTATTGGTCGACCCTTCTCAAAAGTGTATGGCAGCTAGCATCATGCCACTAGAGTAAGGCTGACCACATCGAGAAAGTTCTAACAATGTGTAAATACCCATTCTTTTCCATTGATCCCCTTTGCCTATTTCTAGACGTGCCATCCAAGCACTAAACTTAGGGAAATTCAAAGGTGGAGCAGTTCTAAAATTTCTTTCAATATACTGAAGCGTAATAGGGTTTAAGGAAGAAATTATGGGTCTGGTTATATTGCTAGTAGGGAAAACGCCCCTTTGTCATCTACATAAATTTTAGAGGGCGTATCTGCAGGTAGAGGACCTAGGAAAGCTAGAGGTTTTTCTTTAAGAGAGAAGGGAATGAGTACCTAAGATTTCCAAATTTATGCTTTCTCTTCAGCGAATGGAGGTTCCGGCACGTAAGCTTTGTCGTCAACGAGGAGTAGTTGAAGGTCTATTGTTGGAGAAGAAGTTGGGTTGCTAGAGTTCGCCATTGTAGAAAGCTTGAAGAAGTTTGAAGATGGTGAACATTTGTGGAGTTTGTGAGTTTTGAGTTTTTCCGAAATAAGGGTTTGAAGGAAAGCGAGAACAAAAGAAGAAAAAATAAAGAATGAGGGTATTTATAGACTCTGAAGGGAACGAAGAAATAATGGGTAAAATCTATGTGATTTCCTAAGTCCAAATCGTGTCACGTCGAGGGACACATACCATGAGATCGAAGTAGGAGTGGTGGGCCACGTCTCCCACTAAAAGCGCAATGATGGCAAAAATTAAAGGTCACACGTCTCGAAACTAAAAAGCGTGATACATTCCATGATTACATGACGTGACGGAAAAGTGAAATAATAACATCCATTTTTGAGGAGTGGGAATGATCTGGTCGAGTGGTAAAGCTGACACTTCAAAGATGTCATTATCTCGTATGAGTCAAAATTCGAAAATGGCATCTTTGGGAGGCATTTTGTTACTTTGAAAAATCTTAAGGTATTCAAGCATGTGTAATAAATGGAGTAGAATAAAGGCAATCTCCTAGGATAAGGGTTTGTTGGAGATTGAAGCCAAGGTGTTTGAAAATTTGGCTTTATCAAACTAGAGAGTTTAATGACCAAGCGGAATATTAAGCCAAAACGTCGAGGTTGAGCTATGTCGACCAGAAGGATGTAGAAAACCAACGTTAAGATATATAGAAATTGGTCTAGTCGACCAGAGTATGAAGAACAGGAAAATGGTCGAAGTTGGTTTTTTTGACCAAAAAATATTCAGGACTTAGAAGAATTTCGTTGTTTTAATTGTGCTAAAGGAAATGCGTCGAAGCAATCCAGAAGCGGTTTTACTTTCAGAAGCCAGCAGCGGGAAAATTCAAAATTCAAAGTCACAAGCAGTTACCAGTGGTTCGTGTGCTAATTGAGCGCCAAATAGGTGGCGACATCTTTTGGGGCAGTTACCTCAAAATTCAAATATTGTTCGTAGATTTCATCTAGACAGTTACATTGTGTCGCACCCCAAAATTTACCCTCCTAAGATCAGGGTTTCAACTTCAGGAAACGACTTTTGAGTTTGTGTTTATGAGGAGTAATCATGAGACATCCCTTCTTCAAGGAATACACTATTTTGAAAGTACACAAAATCAAGACTTTATTCCTTGGTATTTCTCATAAGATCATTACATCACTAACAGTTTCAGAACAGGATAGATCGTACGGGTGCTCCTAAAGTCAAAGTTAGGATTTTATCAAAATTTTATCTGTTCAAGATATGATCAATTAGGTTTTTAGTCTCCACTCACCTAAAATGATCTATCTTAATCAATCATCAACATCTGATCTTCAAATTCCCAACTTTTTCTCATGATCTAGCTTGAATCGACCAATTAGGGTTTTGATCGAAGATAGTGAATCATTGATTTTCTGCTCAATGGATGACCTATTTTCTTGAAGATTGATCTTAACATCTTCAATGCAACATCTTGACCTAATTTCTTGATTCAAAACATTGCAAAATCCATGTTTCTTCATCAGACAAATTCTGAACCATCTGATGAAAATTCATCTGCTCAAAAAAGTCAAACTTTGACTTTTGGTCAACTTTTTCAAGATTAATTTTTTCAATCATAAAAACATTTCAAATAATCCATCTTGATCATGAAAAATCAAGAAATGTGAAAAAGTCAACAAAAAGTCAAGATTTGAATTTTTTCTAACACTTAGAAAAAATTTCAAGTGTTAAGAAACATGGTTTTTCCTCACTTTCTTGGCCATTTTTCACCTAGATCCATTTTGATTCAAGAAAAACTCAAAACATCAAAGTTGTAGGTCTTGTTACAAGCTTTCTAAAAAGTCCAAGAACTTGCAAAAACACTTTGTCTAGCTAGGGTTTTGATTTTGAAACATAGAGCTCCAAAACCATGGATTTCCAAATTCATGCATCAAAGTTATAAGTTATTTTGCAACTTTCTCCCTTCTAGAAGCCTTGTCACCAAAAGAGATAGGATTTTAGAGGAAAAAATCTGATGGAAATGGCTAGGAAAGGATAGAAACACTTGATTTTTCTAAGTAATGATTACAAGATTCCATTTGCATTTAATGAAGGAATATTCCTTTCTTAAGCTTTAAGCTCCAAGTTGCAAGCTCTAAGCTTATTTTTGCCTTGCCATTTCAGAATTTCTTGCCTATAAATAGAGTTTCTCACTTCATTCAAAAACACACCAAAGCATTCCTAAACAAGCTTTCCCTCTTTCTTTCTTAAATTCCAAGTTTCAAAGTTCTAAAAAGGAGAATTGTGCAAGTTCCAAGTTTTGCAATTTCTGAGCAAACTTAGGCTTTCAATACTTTCTAAACATCATTAGAGAGTTTTTAGAATCCTCAAGCTAGCCCAAGAACTAGCCAAACTCAGAATTGCCTCAAAACTCCATAAATTGCAATTTTGAGCATTAACTTCTAAATTTCCATTTCACTCGTGCATATCTCAATTTTCCACTTCAAACACATTCCATACACTTCATATGAGTGATCCAAGCTCTCATCATTGATATGTAACAACACCAACTTCAAATTTGAAACTCACTTCAAAGAATTGCAGTTGGACTTGGGTAGGAAGTTCCAGACCATTTCAAACCAAGGTAAGCATACCAACACGTTCCATAAACATCACTGAAGCTGTAGCTATCATAAAAAAACCTCTGGAACACCTTCATCAAGAAACACGAATTCAGTTTAAAGAGGTATAAACTTGAACTTTGAACTCTATGATCTCTAACTTTCAGTCCAAAAAAGGCTTGGCCATTTTGTTTCTGCACTTATGAGGATCATAAACCCTCAATCAATTGCTTGAATTGGTGCACATACACAATTTCACAATCAAAATTCAGAATTAGGGTTCTTAATGTTCTTACAAAATTAATCACCCTACACTTAAAATAAATGAAATTAAATGTCATAATCATGTTCCTGGTGAAAATCCGAGCAAGATTGATGTTTGGATCGTGCAATTTCATGGAGAAACCAGAGAGATACGAATTGGAATCTAGAGGTTGAAGATGAAGTTGTTACACGCGTTCTTTGATTTCTGGAAAATTCAAATTCTAAGTTTATTTTAAATTTATTATTTGTTGTATTATGACCAGATGTAACAGCTACCCCAGTGGCAACTCAGCACGCATTTAACCTTTCCTTCGCCTCAAGGTCCAGGGTTCGAATCCCCCTGGAACCTTTTTAATAAAAGGCACAATAAGCTTCTGAGGCTTGCTTCCCCAGAAGCACTTCTGAGGTTCAACCCTCCAGAAGTACTTCTGAAGCTTCTACCTTCAGAAGCTTCCCATTTCAACACTCTTCAGAAGCACTTCTAGTGCTTCCATTTCCAGAAGCAATCGGCTTCTAACCATCTCAAGAAGCAACGTGCTTCTCATCATTCTTAGAAGCAACCAGCTTCTACATGATCCAGAAGCAACCAAGCTTCTACACGCTCCTTCTCACGCTCTAGAAGTTGCAAGCCAAAAGAGCTCCAGAAGCAAGCCTTCTCACACGCTCCAGAAGCCAAGCCTTCTAACCCTTCCAGAAGTAGACAACTTCTGAACCCTTCAGAAGTTCAACTTCTGGATTTTTTCCAAACTTCTTTTTTTCAAAATTCCTTCTAAGCAAGGTAATTAAATGACAAGTCAAGCAAATGGCTCAATGGAAAATCTTCATTTCTAAGCCAAATGTCCAAGGTTCAAACCTCCTTAGGACCAAAAAACTCTTTTTTCTCTCAAAGTTTCTAGCAAACTTAAAACATTTTCAAAAACTAATCAAAACTTCTCATTTTGAGATGATTTTTTGAACACTTGTCATTTAATATACCTATTTTATGATTATGTCAAAAAAATCCAAAAATATTTTCTTTTTAATTATATTTTAATTAAGTTAAAAATGAGACATTTTAAGTATTTCTTAATACTTTTCAAAAAAAATGTTTTCTTTCCAACTTTCAAACTTAAATCTTTTTTTTCTTGTGAATATTCTTCACTTTTCAAAATTATTTTCAAAACCTCCTAAAAACACTTTCATAATTAAATTTCTAAACCTCGATCCAACGTCGAGATTCTTTTCAAAATATTTTCATAAATAAATATTCTACTTCTCTCTCCTCCCAAACGTATGGTAGTCAGTCCTGTATCGACCCTCGACTGTATGTTTGGCTTCTTAAATGAATCTAATTAACGTGAACCTTGTTTCACCTCACCTTTTCTCAATAAACTTTTTGAGTAGAAAAAGATGATTAGGATGTTTCTGTCCACTCATCCGAGTATTTGGGGCATTAGACGTTGAACGCTTATGGTCCAATACTCGTCTCCCACATAAAAATAACTCAACTCACTCAAAATCTTTTATCGCTCATATGCGATCATCAAACTCTTTTCTTACAAAGAGTGTGCAATAATCATTTCAAACACGAACGAATACTTAAGCTTTTCAAACAAACAAAACAAGTCCAAGTTCAAGCATTTGAAATGTTTAAAGCACGATTTTTCTTATAAAATCAACACAACTAATTTAAAACCTTTTCAAGAGGAACTACGGAGTTTTGACTTTCCCATTGCACAAGGGAATACGTAGGCACACGGTTTTGAAACCGTGCCAAACTCAAAATAATAATAAATAAACCCCGTTTCTTTTATTTCTCGATTTTAACTCATGAATTAGCAATTTAACACACACAAACACTTAGAACTAAATGGGTCCCATCGAGTACGATAGATGTAAGGGGTGCTAATACCTTCTCCTTACATAACCGACTCCCGATTCCATGTTTTTGGTCACGTAGACCGCCTTATCCATCTCTGTAGGTTTTATCTATATTTTCCCGTTCTTTTTAGAACAAATAAAATTAGGTGGAGACTTCATTGTTTTTAAAACAACCGACGAAAAAAACGAGTCATCCCACATTGTAAATACTATAAATAAGTAGATTCAATGTAGTTTTCGTGTGTTCACTTGTATACTCAAATCACTTGCTAAAACTCTGTCATTCCGAGCGTTAGGAAACAAAGAGTGAAGAAGTGCTTGATGTACGTGAATCACCACCTTTATTTCAATTCAAATTTTTTATCTTTCAATTGTTCCTTTTGAATACTTTACTTGCTTTTTATTTACCCTCGAGCAAACTCTTTACGTTATGTTCTGCATCGTGTAAACAATTCAATACTTTCTGTCAGTCACGAGTCACCAGTCAGTTAGTTTATTGAGTCTCTCTTCGTATAAAAAACTTGATGTCGGTCACGAGTTACCAGTCAGTCGGTCGAGTCTTAGTGTGGAAATCTGTTATACTTGTTCCCTTATCTTATAGAAAACCGTTTATTTGATAAGGATTTCGACAGAACTAGTATAATATCAAAAATCTTAGCACATGTCTTAAGATCAACTGGTCGATCTTGCAAGTAACCCTTAGTTTTTAGGGCTTTGGAAGGACCAGCGGTTGTTTACCATTTTCCATAGTAAAAAAAAACATTACAGGAAAAATGTGTGTGGGATCCTTTGAACGAGAAAATGATTGAAAAAAACTATTATGACAGAACCTCATGAAGATTTTCTGACATAATGCGGCGGGTTAGGGAGAATTATGAACTTTATGTTATCCGTCCTAACTGGATAGGCGTAGAGGTTTTTGGCGAACTTCTTACATATTGGGAGTCGCCAGAATTCAAGGCTAAATCAGAAACTCTTAAGAAGATGAGGGCATTTGAAAAGGGGGGTTGTGTCAATACTGTTGGAAGTATAAGTATTGCGGAGCATATTCGACGAACGGTAAATATTACCAATTTTTTAAATTATATTTTTATTCATAATATATTTTATTAATTAATTTTAATTTTATTATTTAGACTAAGGAGCTGGGGAGACCACCACTGATTATTGAGCTGATTACAAAGACTCAGACAAAGAGATCGGGGGGTTTTGGTACGAACGCACGCGGAAAGCTTTTGTAAGTTATGTTGTTTATATATATTTTTTTTAATTTAATAAATAATTTGTGACGTGATTTTCACGTGGCAACCGATAAATTGTGCCGTGAATATCACGTGACAATATATTTTTTAAATTTAATGACAATTTTGTGGCGTGATTATCATGTGGCAACTTTTTAATATATATAATTTAATGTTTTTTATTGTATGTATGTGTAGGAGGATTATCAGACATTGCTCGTAGTTTTTCTGAAAAATAATCCTCCATATACTCCGGCAAAGGGGAAGCCGCTTCATTCGGATGTAGATTTTTATATTTGGAATCAAGTCGTTGAGGGAAAGTGGCCTAATGGTTGTTTTTTTGTGGTGGAAATTTGGCGGTCGACTTGAGAATTGGTGATAGAAATATATTTCAAAGAGTTAAAGATGGAGAAGGAGGGTCACGTCAACCAAATCTGACACGGAAACAACTTGAAACAGTAAGATAATTGGCATTAAATGAGGTGAGACGTGAGTCAGCGCAATGTGAGGCGACAATGGAGGCCCAAATAGCGGCAATGAGGCAAGATCAAGAGCGGCAAATGGAGATCACAGGGAAGAGGCAATCGGATATGGAGGAGCAAATGAGACGATTTATGCAAGGTGGTGGAAATCAAAATGTTTGTGGTCAAGAGCGGAGGATGACGGAAATGAGAATTTTTTCCCCAATTGCCACATTCCCAAATCAAATTTCCCAAACTGCCACATCTGAAAAAATATTTCCCAAACTGTCACATGGGTCCCACTTTTTCTCCATTTGAAATGGAGAAAGGGTTTTTTATTATTTTGTTTTCGTTTTTTTTTCCTAATAAATATTTAAATAATTTTTTAATATATTTTTATTAAATAATTAATTAGATATAATTAATATACTATTTAATAATTAATAATTAATTAAAATATAATTTTAAATAATAATAATTAATTAAAATTTAATTAAACATAATTTTAAATAATGATAATATAAATAATAATAATTAATTAAAATTTAATTAAACATAATTTTAAATAATGATAATATAAATAATAATAATTATACAAAATTTAATTATAAATAATATAAATAATAATAATTATACAAAATTTAATTAAACATAATATAAATAATAATAATTATACAAATTATTAAAATTATTAAAATTAAAAATTAAGCAGGTATAACTAATTAGAAGGCCCTGCAACATTGCGGCGATGCGGACATTTTTTGCGCATATGAAGTCCTTGACATATACCACATCTTCTTTTGATTTTATCAACCGTGTCCATTTCAGTTCTAATGCGAGTACTCTTGGGACAACATTTTTTGTTTCGTCGCATCGTTTCATCATGTATGATTGTAGGGCCTAGATATTCAGGCCATTTTTCTTCTTTGGGAGGACCGGAGAAGCTCATCTTGTAAACATTGAAGACTGATAGAACCGTATATACTGGAGGAATAAATGAAGTATAATCGTGGTTGATGCTAGAACAAGCTGCAATAGCGTGGGAGCAAGGCACGTGAAATGTTTGAAATTTCCCACAGTCACATGTTTGTTTGTGGAGGTTGACATTGAAATAACTAGGTGGCCGACCATGTTTATTATGAATCGTCTCTTGTACCACAAAATAGTGTCTTTCACGATCAAAGTTCAACACATTATAACTGTGGGACTCTTCTACTTCTTCGGCAATCCCTTTCATGCGATTATCTGTGTACTCCTTCCCCGATGACAACATTTTTGTCGCATCATGTCCCCGCTTCCCAAACAACGTTCCAATCCTGAAGTAGGTTGCTCTAACTAGGGCCGTAATAAGTAAATTGCGAGTTTCTTTCAGCACCAAATTCAACACTACCACCTCTATTCTCACACAATCCTTCTTCACTCTATATATTCTATATTCTTAAATCTCTTGTCACATTAGTTTTCTTCACTCTCTTGCCATGGACAACATGTTTTGGTATGGTGAGACACATAGGGGAACGAGAGCAAATATCATTGTAAGTTTTTATTATTGTTGAGCTTTTCTTTTATTATTGTCATATTAGTTTTATTTTAGGGTTAATACCTATTTTCACCCCTGACATATGGGGTGTATTTGAAAAAACCCCCTGCCAAAAAAAAAGTTCCAATTGTTACCTTGACAAATTTTAAAAGTTTTATTTTTCACCTTTAGGTTGCCACATCATCTAAAAAGCTGATGTGGCTTATTGTTTTGTTACACTTGTAAGTTTTTGGCATGCCATGTCACAGTATTCCAAATAAAATGACCACAATTCCCTTTTATTAAAATCCCTAAATATGTTGCAAATGTTATGTTTCATTTCAGCCATAGCCATCTTCTTCCTCGTTTGAAAAGCCATCTTCTTCCTCGTTTGCAAAGCCATCTTCTACGACAACGTTCTTCTACTTCATCTCAGCAACACAACTTTTGCTCTCCTCTTCATCTTTAAGTTTTCTTTGATTTCATAAACATGAGTCAACCAATTTGTTCTGCTTCAAGCTTATCTTCAAATGGTAGAGTAACTCCCAAATGTGGCCACAATGTCTCCATGAAGTTATTTGTTTCAAAATCGGTTGCAAATCCTGGGAGAAAATACTGGAAGTGTAAGTTCTGGGGTAAAGGAGATGACTGCAACGCATTTGTTTGGGATGATGAATTTTCTGGTGATTTTGGTGATAACGGCCATTCGGATGTAGTTTCAGTAGAACTGATGAGCAAACTGGAGAGAGATATGACACTGAAGATGGAAGCCATGGATAAAAAAATGGATGAGTTAAAAAAGAAGCTGAATTATGTTTTAGTTGGGTTTATTTGTCTTTTGGTTCATTTCTTACTTAGTTCATGTAAAAATTCATGAAGTTGTGGCTTATGTTCTAGGAAGTTGTAACCTATGTAAAATTTAGTTCATGAATTATATTTCTTTGTTATGGAATATGGAATATATTACTGTCATGAGTTTTGGTTAGTTGAGTTATGGAATATGGAATATATTTCTTTCTTATGGTTTGTTATGGAATATATTTGCTTAAGTCTGTTCTGATATATTGTTATGGTCTATTCTTAAGCAATTATGTTGAGTAATTCTGTTCTTAAGCAAAAATGTTGTACAAAATGAAAATAACATAGTTAAGCCAATCTGTTGTGATACATAGTCAAGCAATTCTGTTGTACAAAATGACTTTCACATTGTTAAGCAAATCTGTTGTGATACATAGTCAAGAAAATATGTGATACAACATGACTTTAACATTGTCAAGCAATTCTGTTGTGATACATAGTCAAGTACATCTGTGATACAAAATGACAATAACATGATACATAACTTAAGCCAAGCCTGTTCTGATAATAAGTCAAAGTAACAAAATGACACAGGAAACTTTCAAATTGAATTTTACAAAATAGCACACTATGTGCACAACTACTGATCAATGCCCTTCCTCTTCTTCCTTGATATCTTCTTTGAGGTACTACCACCATCTTCTTCACCTATGGTCAAAGGTGCATCAGGTGTTGATCCAGGCCCACCATGTCTTTTGGCATTCCTCACTTCCTTCAATCTTTCACTGACTCGCTTTCTTGATCGCTTCCAAGGCACGACCACAGCCTTTTTCCTAGCTGAAGGTTTTTTGACATTAGTAGCAGCAGGTTGTGATTCATGTGTTGGGGTCCTAGCTGAAGGTTTTTTGACATTAGTAGCAGCAGGTTGTGATTCATGTGTTGGGGGAGGTTGCATTGCATCATGTTGTGATTCATGTGTTGAGGGAGGTTGCATTGCATCATGTTGTGATTCATGTGTTGGAGGAGGTTGCATAGCAGTAGGTTGTGTGGGATTGTCAACTTGTGATTGTTGTTCTTCATAAAGATCCATCATATTATTCAGCAATGCATCCATCTCTGGGTCTTCATCCATAGTTCCACCTCCAGTTGCAGTTGTATCAACATTTGCATCCATCTCTGGGCCTTCATCCATAGTTCCACCTCCATTGCGCTTGTATCAACATTTGCATCCATCTCGGGCCTTCATCCACAGTTCCATCGATTTTTTGACACTTTGGTCCGGGTGTCTTTCTGCATTATTCGAAATGATATAAATATGCTAAACAAGGCAAATAAAGACATATCAGTATTCTGAACACAATATTATTCAGTAACAGATTCATGAACACAATACCTTTCTCTTTAGTGCATTTGGATCTTGCTCCTTAGCTTGACACTTTCTAGAATTATGGCCAAATTTGTCACAATGTGTGCATCTATATGCTACACCTACCCTCCTCATCCTTGAACCATTCTCATCCAATTCTCTAAACCTCAGTTTCTTAGGCCTTCCAGGTCCTTTCTTGTATTGAGGTGGCAACAATTCTTCAGCATCCACAGTTGGCCACATGTCCGTGCCATTTATTGGACTAACATTGTTTTCATAACATGCCCTGTAAGCTTCTCTCATGTAACAAGGGTCAACATATTTCTCAGGATCTAAGTTTTGATACTGTAATGCAGAAACAACATGCCTACAAGGTATGCCCACAAGATCCCAAAAACAACAAGAGCAGTTTTTTTCCCAAGGTCAACAACAAACTACAATCCATTATATGGGTGATGGACTTGCCACAAATCACCACTGCTCCATGTAGGCAGCCATTCCCCACTGAGATATGTTTCCTTATCAAGCCTTTTCCTAGGATTAGGCATGACATTGTGCTTCCACTTATCAAGCTTAACAACACTATTAGCAATCCTATTCATCACGTAGTTCCTAATCCATTCTACCATAGTGAGTATTGGCTTATCCCTAGCTTGTAATATTGTACTATTGAAAGATTCACTCAAGTTATTCATCAAAACATCACACTTAGGGTAAAATGAAATGAATGCTTACACCATAGTTTTGTTGGCACACCCATCAGCCATTCCCATGCCTTCTTATCAATTTGTTTAAGTTGATTCATCTTCTTCTCCCAAGCCTGGAAGTAAGTAGCCTTTGCAGCCCCCAGTAATAGGTCTCTAATGGCAGCTCCCCCTCCAAATTTCTTCTTGAAATTTGCATACAGGTGTCTGAGGCAGACCCTGTGTTCAACTTGCTGTTGCATTTCCTCAAAGACACTGACCAGCCCCTAAAAACAGCAAGACAACAGCAAGAAAACATGTAACATCAGCATAAACCAGATAAACCAGCTTAAACCAGCAAGAAAACATGTAACAACAGCAACTGATATATTCAGTTCTATGATACTTCAGCATATTTGTATAAACCAGATAAACCAGCTTAAACCAGCAAGAAAACATGTAAACCAGAACTATCCACTTATACCAGATTAGTGCACTTTGTATAAAGGTAACATATTTCATGAAGTATGCAAATAAACCAGATTAGTGCACTTTTTAGTGATTCAATGACATGAAAACATTAGATACCTCTAAATTGTTAAGTGATAATGTATGCAAGGAAAAACATTAGTATTATCATCTATTATTTTGCTTACATTTTAAACTTTTATAACATGTTGTACAAAGCAAGTTAATTTGCTCAGAAAGTTCTTGTAAGGAGAACAAATAATTGTGGAATATGGGATTCCTTGTCTATGAATAAGAGTGCATAAACCAGACCTATGGCACAAAAACAGAACTATGGCACAAAACCAGACCTATGCATAAACCATATTTCATGATACTTCTACCAGAACTATGCACTTTGTATAAACCTGAAATATTTGTATATTCCTCACCAGAATCCTATAAACCTGAATATTTGTATATTCCTCACCAGAATCCTACAAACCTACTAAATCATACAAACCAGAATCCTACAAAAGCATGTAACACTAGTGCATATATGATACTTCAGTTCTATGATACTTCACTATGCAAATAAACCATAATTAGTGCATATATTTGTAACACTAGTGCATATATTTGTAAACCAGAATTAGTGCATAAACCAGAATTTGTAAACCAGAATTTGTAAACCAGAATTAGTGCATATATTTGTAACACTAGTGCATATATTTGTAAACCAGAATTAGTGCATAAACCAGAATTAGTGCATAAACAAAAGCATGTAACACTAGTGCATATATGATACTTCAGTTCTATGATACTTCACTATGCAAATAAACCATAATTAGTGCATATATTTGTAACACTAGTGCATATATTTGTAAACCAGAATTAGTGCATAAACCAGAATTTGTAAACCAGAATTTGTAAACCATAATTAGTGCATATATTTGTAACACTAGTGCATATATTTGTAAACCAGAATTAGTGCATAAACCAGAATTTGTAAACCAGAATTTGTAAACTAGAATTTGTAAACCAGAATTTGTAAACCATAATTAGTGCATATATTTGTAACACTAGTGCATATATTTGTAAACCAGAATTAGTGCATAAACCAGAATTAGTGCATAAACAAAAGCATGTAACACTAGTGCATATATGATACTTCAGTTCTACGATACTTCACTATGCAAATAAACCATAATTAGTGCATATATTTGTAACACTAGTGCATATATTTGTAAACCAGAATTAGTGCATAAACCAGAATTTGTAAACCATAATTAGTGCATATATTTGTAACACTAGTGTATATATTTGTAAACCAGAATTAGTGCATAAACCAGAATTAGTGCATAAACAAAAGCATGTAACACTAGTGCATATATGATACTTCAGTTCTATGATACTTCACTATGCATATTTGTATACTAATGTGAATAACAAAGTCACTTTGTACCTTTTGTTGGTCTGAAATAAAAACATACTTTCTCTCTTCTCCAATGTCTTCCATTAGCAATTGCATAAACCATCTCCAACTTTCTTTTGTCTCAGTCTCCACCACACCAAATGCCAAAGGATAATATTGGTCATTCGGGTCCTTGCTAAAGAATTAACAATTGACCTCCATATTGTGTCTTAAGATGACACCCATCTACCCCTATAAATGGTCTACAACCCTTGGTAAACCCTTTCTTGCATCCATCAAAGCAGTAAAATCTACCAAATCTTGGTGGTAGTGTTGGATGTGGTCTCTCGTGTTTACTTTGACGGTGTTCCAGACAATGTTTTCTCAACTCACCAGATATCTCCATAACATGTTATACTATTCCTTTGCATCACCTTCAATTATTTCTTCACCATAGATTTGGCTCTCCAAGCTTTCCTTTGGTAATGCCCATGAATATTTCGCCTAAGCTCGGACATAATTTCGATAGTTTCACTTTCCTTGTGACTTCCTCTTTTCAACCACTAACTTAGAGACCCACTTGGAATTGGCGGACTTGTTATTTAATACCCTTGCACATGTGTGGGTCCCCACCCAAGTCTTTATCTAAGTGAGGCTGCCTCCCACTTTGCTACACAATGCCAAAACCCACATTTACTCTTACACTCAACCCTAACCCTACAGCTCTCATTCTTAACAAACCTTATTTTCTACCGCTTAATATCGACCAATCCTCGATAGCATCTTTAAATTCGAAAGAGAAATGAACTTCATACCTAATTTGAATTGAAAGTCTTTGTTAGCTCGATCGAACTTCTCATACTTTGGCTTGGAAGGTTTGTCATCCATGTCACTTTCATCAGCATCTGAACTTTCAAGTTCCTCACTAGCATAATCCACATCTTCACATTTCCTTGTAGCCCTCTTTGAAGAAGATCCTAAGACACTTTTGGGCACCAAAACACTGACCTTGTCCCTTTTGCTCTTTTTTTTCATCTTTTTGGGATCCTTGGATGCACAACGCTTGAATCTCAATGATTTCCCTTCGATCTCCACCCTATTCCCACTAACTGGAACAACTACCTCCACTTGTTCAAATTGCTCTTCTTCTACGTCAATTACTCTTTCCTCTTCACTGTCATTGAAACATTGGCTTGCATCAACATAGTCACCACTACTATCATCTCCACTAGAGGTGCTGAAGTCATCAACATTAGGTACCAGAACCTTGGTCATCATGTCTTCTACACCGTGCTCTACCCAAATATCACCGTGAACCCTACAAGACATACAATGCTTAGCAACTTCTACAGCTCCTGCATCATCAACAACATTTGTAAACCCTTCATCCGCTTATGAATCTTTCTCCATAGCCTAAAACCTTCATAACCCCAATCTTTAACTGCACTAACACTTCAAAAGCTCCATTTATCTTCGTCCTGACCTTCAACAACAGTCTCACTACCTCCTCTATAATACGTATGGCCGTCTTGCACGAAACTTCCCCCATGATGAAACACTAAATTAAACACACCCATTTGCTAGGATGGAGAACCCTAATCGCAGGGTCTGAATTGAAGCTGGCTTATTTTGTAAAATGGCTTTGCAAACGAGGAAGAAGATGGCTATGGCTGCGCCCTAATTTAGAGGGTCTGAAATGAAACATAACATTTGCAAAATATTTAGGGATTTTAATAAAAGGGCATTGTGGTCATTTTATTTGGAATACTGTGACATGGCATGCCAAAAACTTACAAGTGTAACAAAACAATAAGCCACATCAGCTTTTTAGATGATGTGGCAACCTAAAGGTGAAAAATAAAACTTTTAAAATTTGTCAAGGTAACAATTGGAACTTTTTTTTTGGCAAGGGGGTTTTTCAAATACACCCCATATATCAGGGGTGAAAATAGGTATTAACCCTTTATTTTATTATAGTTGAGTTTCTTTTATTATTGTTGAGTTTTACTTTTATTATTGTCATATTACTTTTCTTTTATTATTGTTGAGTTTTTTTTTTATATATTTTATAATAGTTGGATGAAGCTGTTAATGAGGAGTTTAGAACTAGAAATCACAAACCTGTTAAGGCATATGAAGTCATACTCCCATATGTAAAACAAGCGGGTTTTGGAGAGGTGTCCAAAATTGGTGCTACGCATATTGATGCAAGTTTATGTGTAGCATTGATAGAACGTTGGAGACCCGAGACTCATACATTTCACTTTCCAACCGGTGAATGCACGATAACGTTGGAAGATGTTTGTATGTTATTGGGTCTTGCCGTTGATGGTAAAGCTGTTAATGGGCCCACTGAGATGGGTATTGGTGCATGGAGTTCTATTTTAGGGGAGGAACCAGAAGAAAGTGGTAGGGGAAGGACCTTGAAGTTGACATGGCTTAAGAATAAGTACGACCAAAACCCACCAACAAGTGAATCAAGCAAAGAATATAAAATAAAATATGCTCGTATGTATATTTTAATGCTCATTGGACAAGTTTTGTTTCCGGATAAAACAGGTAATACTGTCCACGAGAAATGGACACCATTTCTTGTAGATTTGGAACAATGTGGCACATATAGTTGGGGAAGTGCTGTTTTGTGCACTTTAATGAGGAACATGTGCAATGCTGTAAAACGCAATGTCAAAGAGATAGGGGGATGTGTTTTATTACTTCAAGCTTGGGCTTTTACACGCATGCCTATTATATCTCCAGTCAATCCAATTGTCAAACCATATTCTTATGCAAGAATGTAAGTCTACTTTTAGTAAATATTCTATTTTTTTATATTACAATTTTTATTTTTATTTTACATCTATTACTTTTTAGGTGGTGCATCAAGAATCTTGATTACAAGAATAACCCTCGACATCATCTCCAAGGATATCGTTTTAGAATAGACCACATGCAACCATCACAGGTTTTTATATGTTGCTCAACTAATTAACATTTTTTTATTACATTTTTTTGGGAAGACACTAATAAATCTCTTATTTATTATTATTAGTTCTTGTGGAGGCCGATATTGGTTTGGAACTGCGGGTTAAGATGATAGATAAATTTGGAGTTCAACAACATTTCTAACTGCTTTTATCTTGTTGAAATGCATCAAACAGATAGGGTCAAGCTACAATTTGGCATTGCCCAAGATATACCTCAAGTTCCTCGATGCCTCAGAACACCACAAAATGAACACGAATAAATCACGTAGTTATCCATGGACCCAACTTTACAGGAGGAGCAATTATGTTGGATGAATCGCCAATTGTGGACATTGGATGAAGAGTTATTGAAAATGTTGAAGACCTTCAACATTCAAATGAGTACATGCAATGGTATAAACAATCGCCACATAGATTTGCATCGCGAGCATTTTCTCATTGATCCTCGCAAAATCCTAATACGAACATTTCCCAACAACCCAACCAACATCAAAATCCTGAGCCAAACTATCCCCAACAACCATACCAACAACAACAAACCCCTCACCCCTCTTCACAACAACAAACCCCTAACCCCCACTATTCCCAACAACAATCTCCTAACCCCAACTATTCTCAACAACAAACTCCTAACCCACATTATTCCCCACTACAAACTCCTACCCCATACTATTTTCAACAACAAACATCAAACACACAAAATACCTCATATCACTCTCAATCAAACTATTCATATGAAAGTCAAACATACAACCGTCCAACCATGCACTTCACACCTATTCATCCACCAAACTTTTACTCCCCATGCTCCCAACATAACCCATCAACCTCTAACATCGAACCAACCATGTCATCTTATATTCCTACCATCTGTCACCCACAACCGATCCCAGACACCCAACCAAATCTCAATTTTGGTCTACATCATAATGTTAGTGATTTTGAATTTCAAGAAATGGTTTTTGCTCAACATCCACCTGTGGCTCCAACACAAGATAACGCTCCCGCACAAGAAAATTCACTGCCCCCAGATCCAACACAAGAGACTCAACCAACACAACAATATGGTTTTGGTTTTCGTGTTCCAGTACCGCGTCACTGTCATTCCGGTTCTCGTTTGCATCATCAACACCAACATCAATAATAATTTGTATAATTATTATTATTTATATTATGTTTAATTAAATTTTGTATAATTATTATTATTTATATTATTTTCAATTAAATTTTGTATAATTATTATTATTTATATTATCATTATTTAAAATTATGTTTAATTAAATTTTAATTAATTATTATTATTTATATTATCATTATTTAAAATTATGTTTAATTAAATTTTAATTAATTATTATTATTTAAAATTATATTTTAATTAATTATTAATTATTAAATAGTATATTAATTATATCTAATTAATTATTTAATAAAAATATATTAAAAATCATTTAAATATTTATCAGAAAAAAAAACGAAAAAAAAAATTATAAAAAACCCTTTCTCCATTTCAAATGGAGAAAAGGTGGGACCCATGTGGCAGTTTGAGAAATATTTTTTCAGGTGTGGCAGTTTGGGAAATTTGATTTGGGAATGTGGCAATTGGGGAAAAAATTCCGGAAATGATGATTTTGACATTGATAATTATTCCGGTCAAGATGTCCCATAAAAATACTTTTTATTTAATTTGTTTTTAAATTTGAATTTGTGTAAGATATTAATTAATTAACACTTTTTAATTTTTAATATATTAAATTATTAAATTTTAAATTTAAATTTATAAGTTTTATTATCTTAAATTTAATTATATAATTTTATTTTATCAAATTTATTATATAAAATTTTATTGTATAAATTTATTATATAAAATTTTATTATATGAATATATAATTATATAATTTTATTATATGAATTTTACTATATAAATTTTATTACATGAATATTATTATATTAACTAATTAGTTTATTATTTATAAAAGATTATTAGGGGGTTGTAATATTTTTTTTTAAAATATTACCTTTAGCGACGTGAAAAATATGTCACAGTATTGTGACATGGATTTCACGTCTAACCAAAAGCTCTTGCACTGTCCTTACCCACTCTCATGTCTATTCTACAGTGCAGAGTTGTGTTCTCTATACAAATATGTTGCGACATGAATATTTGATCACGTCGCTAATTATGAGTTGTGATGTGATTTCTTAAATTGTGACGTGAAATTCACGTCGCAACTGAGTGTTATTTGTAGTGGTATACCAACAATAAATAGAGCTCTCAATACCTAATATTATTTGTCAAAATAATTTAGGGGCTTTTGACAAAAGTATTGGTGATCTGCCCTAACGTCATGCCTCTTCAAAGAAATTCAAAATAATAATACTTTTTTTCAGTGTTAGGTCTAACGAGGTGTCTTCGTCAGTTTAAAAAAGAAAAATTAATATAGCAATAATAATACAAAATCAATAAATATATCATCCAAATGAGTGGATATCATTAAACAATTTCCAAAGGTGATGCTAAAAAAACCATAAAAAAATAAATAATACATAGATAATATAAAAGAAAAGACTTAAGATAGTGGGATGCGGTGGATTGACTTTTCTAATTCCGTTTAGGTAATTTGCATTTTTTAGAGACTCGAATTTTCAAGTCTCATACTAAGGATTCATCTTTCAAGATTTGTTGGGGAGACTCTCTTTTTAAGATTCACTCAAAAGGATTCTTATTGGGGACAACTTCTTTACTAAAAAAAAAAAAATTGGGTAGTGAACCTTTATTCAATTATAAGATCTCATTTAATTTTAACATATTAAATTAATTATTAAATAACACAATTATGTGTTATTTTCAAGGCATTTTTTATTGAAGGTAACTCTACCCAACTTTTTGAGTTGGATAGATAAGAATTCACCTTATTATTTATTTTATTTAACAATTTATTCTTTTCAAATCTCGTGTTTGAAGAATTGTGATCGAGAAAATTTTAATTTGACTATAAAATAGACATATCAATCATTAATTTGGCTTCACGGTGATATAAGAGGGGTAAGGAAGACCTCTCATGACGAATACATTGTTGAAAGTAATTCCTTGTGTCAGAAAGTATTTGATTAGATTTGATTTAGGAGTGTGGAAACAGTTTGTTACACACATATTTGATTTTAGATTTAGATAGATTTGATTTAAATCTTAAATAGAATATATTTGATTTGGCTTAGGTAGCAAGCTAACCTAAATCTATAAATAGAGGGAGTAACCCCTATTTTTTGTAATTGAATTCTTTCACAAAATTTTGCAGTTGCAAAGTGAATAAAAAGTTTTCCACAGTTTGTGGGCAGAGAGTTACTCTGCAGAAAATAATTATTTCTTCTTCTTCTTCTTCTTTTATTTAATAGTTCATTGTCATTGTGTGGTGATATCAATCTTCTTCATCAAGATTGGTAGAAATTCATCATAGATATTTGGTGGATATCCAACATCTGGTATCAACAGCTCCGGTTTCGATTCAAGGGAAGAACAATCAAGAACGATCAAGAACAATCGTAGAAGAAGAATTCACGATGGTAATGAGCTATGGGAATGCGAATTATCCAGCAAGTCTTCCAATTCTGAATATAGATAACTATGAGAATTGGTGCAAGCAGATGAAGGTTTTATTCCGTTGTCAAGGTCTGTGGAATCTTGTAAAGGATAGAGTAAAAGAGCTTGAAGAAGACGCTTTAGAAGAAGAAAAGCAAGAACACACAGAATCAGGGAAGAAGAGTTATAAATCCCTTTTTATAATTCATCGATGTCTGAGTCCAGACAAGTTCGAAAAGGTCAGTGATACAGAATCTGCAAAAGAAGCTTGGGATATTCTTGAGAAATCTTTTGGAGGCGCAAAAAAGGTGAAAGAGGTGAGATTACAAACTCACAAGAGAACGTATGAATTGCTTCAGATGGAAGACAACGAAAGCATATCTGATTTCTTCACTAGGGTTACAAAACTAGTTAATCAAATCAAGATATATGGAGAAGCATTAAAAACAAGAGTTGTTGTTTCAAAGATGTTGAGATCTTTGGCTTCCAAGTTTGACCACGTGGTGGTGGCTATCGGAGAAGGGAAAGATTTGTCTAAATTGAAAAAGGAAGAACCTTAAGGGACGCTTGAATCTCATGAACAAAGAATGAATGAAAGAGGTGCAAGTAAGACAAAGAGTGATGTGGCTTTGCAGGAAAATTCAGCAAAAGAAACCAAAGGCAAAGGAAAGTGGTTCGACAAAGGTAGAGGTGGCTACAACAATTTGACTGGCAGAGGAAACCAGAACGAAAGAAACGTATCGAATCAAAGAAGACCATATCAAGGCAACCAAAGAGGTGGTGTTGCAAATAGAGGAAGAGGTGGTGGTCAAAAACCTGACAAGAGTCACATTCAATGTTACAATTATCAAAAGTATGGTCATTATTCAAGTGATTGTCCAGAGAAGCGAAAGTCAAAAGAAAGTGATGCAAAGCTCGCTAAGTGTGAAGAAGAAGAGATGACGTTGATGGTCACAACAAGAGATAAAGATAAATTTAAGGATCAATGGTACTTGGATTCAGGATGCTCATCACATATGTCTGGAAGTAAATATTGGTTTGTGACTTTAAAGCCCTCAATGAAGAACATGGTGAAATTTGCAAATGACAATACTCTAGCATCTGAAGGTAGTGGAGATGTTATGATCATGAAGAAATATGGCAAAAGGGCAATAATTTCGAACGTACTATACATTCCAGGCATGAAGAGCAACTTGCTTAGTATAGAGAAGTTGGATGAAAAGAATTACAAAGTAACTGTCGAAGATAAGCTTATGAGAGTTGTCGACGCGAATGGAAGGCTAATCTTGAAGGCAGGAATATCCCAGAATAGAACCTTCAAGATCGAACTCAATGTGATGGAGCGCAAGTGTCTTTCGGCTGCGGCAAATAGAGACAAATGGGTATGGCACTATCTGTGAGGGAAAAGGTAAAAGAACAGTGTCTTAATGCTTGTCAAAAACCTATCTATGCAAATATATCACGCTTCAAACTGGTGCAAGTAAGGAACATCAAAAATAAGCAAGTTTCTCAAAATAGTCTGCATGAGCTGGCTCATGGATCCTTAGGTCGGCTCATGAATAGAAGATTTTGGTCTAACAACGTCCAGGAAGGCGCGCGCCTTCTCTATACGTCGACTAATCGTTCTAGAAAAACATGAGTCATCTCATAAAGCAATGCGTTGGCTCATGCCCTATTTTTCACAAGACATGAGTCAGCTCATAAGGTAATGCGTCGAATCATGCCTGAAGACACTCTCACCCTCACACGCTCGGGAAGACGCACGCCTTCTGTTTTTCCTGCATGAGTCGGCTCATTGCTGATTTTTCTGCTATGTTGTTACATCATGGGAATCACTTATATATATTATTGGCTTCTATTTTTTGAGAGAACAAGAAAAAGTGAAAGATAGACACAAGAGCTCTCTTCATCTTCAACCTCTCATCAACCATCAACAACTACACACAATCATTTTTGTTGATCAATTTTTTGAGATTGAGTTGATAACATCCGAATTGAAAGTGCAATTTCAGATTTAGGTACAGATCTTTGTGGTTTTTTCTTGAATAAAACCATTGAGGTTTTGTCCTCCAAAATTGGGGGTTTTATCACAAGTCTTTGCTTCATTGAATTCAGCCGAGCTAAGGGATTGGAAGAACGTGGGTTGTTCAATCGGGTAGCGGTAACCGGAGGATTGTGAAGAAGGATTTAGGGCCAATTTCTAGGGTTCAAAATCATTCAAGGTAGAAGGAGATTTTGTTCAAGATCTGACATACTTGATTCATCTAGAATCAAGGGAAGAGGAGTGAAACATATAAGATTCATCAAGTGACTTTGAATTGTGGTGATTGTATCTTCTATTACAAACTTTGCAAAATTAATTTCATAATCCTAATGCTAGATTCTAGAATTGGGGGCAGAGTAGCCCACGCGAGAACGACAGGGTGAACTGCCTTAACAAATACTGTGTCCATTTTAGTTTTCTGCATTTTATTTCTATTTGCTTGAATTTGTGAGTTATCAATTTTTCTCATTCATACAAAATAATTGTAGTGACAAACTAAATTTTACAACACATATAGCTTTCATTTGAATCTCTATAATCACTACAATTTGAGTATAACCAAAACTTGTTTAGTACGTACACCAAGTGTTTGGTGAATTTACAACTCACAACTTTGCTTTATCTTCTCCGCAACTAATTGGTAATAACTTACACCTTGTTAAACTTGCTAAAGAGATTCATCATATTCAATTTTAGTTGTGATTCTATTATTAACATTTTCATCAAATTGGTTCGCATATCCGATCTTTCCAATACGTAAAGTTTAGACGATTAGATTCAGGGTTGTCGATCTTTGATAAAAACAATTTTACAAAAAGTGCAAAATTTTCAAAGGGATCTATTCAACCCCCCATTCTAGATCCGTCACATTGTCTAACAAGTGGTATCAAGAGCGCTGGTTTATCCAGTGCTTCACATACAACTTCTAGAAATTGATTATGATCTAAAAGGGGTGTACACTAGAGCATCCATTTTCACAGGTGAAAACTATAGCTATTGGAAATATTGTATGTGTGTCCATATCACGTCTGTTTATAGGAAAATATGGAAGGTTATCCAAGATAGGCCAGTTTCAATAACTATGCAAAATGTTGAGTTGATGAGTATTTTTGGGTCTCACATTGTGCTATGGCTAAGGAAACGTGGGACGCTTTGCAAGTCACCCATCAGGGCACAAACGATGTAAAATTGGCTAGAATCAATACTTTAACGCAAGAGTTTGATCTCTTTCGCATGGAGAAAGGTGAAACCATTACCGACATGCAAAGATATTTTCTCATATAATGAATCGCTTGCATACACTTGGTCATGTAATTTCCAATTCTGTTGCTACTAATAAAATTTTGAGATGTCTTAGCAGGGAATGGAAACCTAAAGTTACGGCAATTAAGGAAGCCAATAATCTAAATACTTTGGATCTCACAACACTATGGGGTAAGCTTCAAGAACATGAGCAAGAGCTCATAAGCCTTGGAAAGCATGAAAAGAAAGAAAAGAAGGAAAAGTCAAGGGAATTGGAAAAGAAGTCTATAGCACTAAAGGCTTCAAGCTCTAAGTCATCCATCTCAATTTCGTGTTCAAGTGAATCAAGTGATGACGATGAGAGTCTGGATGAGGATATGGGTCTGTTTGTAAGAAAATACAATAGATTTCTCCGGAAAAATGAAATTCAACATTCGGATAACAATCTCATCAATTATAGACGCCACTCTGAACCAAGCAGGAAAGATGAAAGTAAGAAGCCTAAGTCACGAGGATCATGCTACCATTGTGGCAAACCCGGTCATTACAAGCCGGATTTCCCCTATTTGAAGAAAGACAAAGCCAGGGCCAAGGATCAAAAGAAACCAACCAAAGCTAGAAGAGCATACATTGCTTGGGAGAGCGATAATGATTCCTCAAGTAAAGGTTTCTCAAGTGATGAAGAAGAAACGGCCAACCTTTGTCTCATGGCTCATCATCATAAGAAAAAGAATGTAAGTCATGCTAAGTATGATCATGTTGATGAAATGTCTTATTTAGAATTGTTAAATTCCTTCAATATTTTACATCAAGAGGATAAGGAAGCTTTCAAACGCTTAGCCTCAAACAAGAAAATCTTTTCATATCTAGAACAAAAGGTTTCCGATTCCAAAAACGAATTAGAAGCTCTTAAAGCATCTATGATAGAAAATATTGAAGGAAAATGGGAAAAAGAAGAGAGACCTTGGTTTAATTAGCATGGATGTGAAACATGTCATATTTGGCAAAGAGAAGTTAGAACTCTCAAAGCTAAACTAGACAAAGCTTTACAACCTAAGATTACGTTTGCTATCGATCACTCAAACTTCAGAAAAAGTATGATTAATACCTATAAAAATATACCTATGAAGTAAGGGATCAAGATAGAAAGAGTAGATCTCACTTAGATATGTCTTGCCTATATTGTTGCAAGAAGGGACATACCATTAGTAAATGTCGATTTAGGAGATTCTTAGTTCCTAAAGGCATATACCAATGGTTCCCCAAAGGAAACAAATGTTTAATTCACAATCAAGGACCCAATGAATGTTGGGTACCTCTCTCCCATATTTGATATTTCAGGTGGAATGTCTTAAGCCTCTAGAGAGAAGATGGTTTCTTGATAGTGGTTGCTCAAGACACATGACAGGTGACATTTCGCAATTCTTTAACTTTGTGGCAAAGAAGAAAGGATTTGTTACTTATGGTGATAACAATAAGGGAGAAATACTCGGTAAAGGTAGTGTAGGTAATCCCCCATCCACCAGTATCTCTGATGTCCTATTAGTTAAAGGCCTTAAACACAATCTTATTAGCATTAGTCAATCATGCGACAAAGGTTATAAAATTACTTTTCTAAAGGATGATTGCATAATCGAACATAATGATAAGAAAGAGGATGTGTTTAAGGGCTTGAGGGTAAACAATGTATATATGCTTAACTTGAATGATGTGTCCCTAAAAGGTGCTAAATTCTTAGTCTCCATGAGTGAAGACTCATGGTAGTGGCATAGGCGATTAGCACACGTTAACTTTGACTTGCTAAATAAAATCATATCTAAAGACCTTATGATTGGCTTACCCAAAATCAAATTTTCAAAAGATCATCTATGTGATGCTTATCAAATGGGTAAACAAACACGAGTCTCTTTTAAATCGAAAAATGTCATCTCTACAACGAAACCACTTGAACTCCTCCATATGGACTTATTTGGACCATATAGAATTAAAAGTCTAGGTGGAAATTATTATGGCTTCGTTATAGTTGATGACTACTCTAGATTTTTTTGGACGATATTCTTAGCAAATAAAAGAGACTTTCTATGCTTTTGAAAAATTTGCCAAATTATCTCAAAACAAGTTAAATACAAAAATTGTTACTATCCGAAGCGACCATGGAGGTGAATTCGAAAATCACCTTTTTGATGAATTTTGTGAAAGAAATGGCATTGATCATAACTTTTCTGCTCCTAGAACACCTCAAAAAAAATGGAGTAGTTGAGCGTAAAAATCATGTTCTAGAAGAACTTGGGAGAACTATGACCAATGAACATGGTATTCCAAAATATTTTTGGGTCGATGCCATTAATACGACTTGTTATGTGCTAAATAGGATCTTGATACGTACTATGCTCAACAAAACACCGTATGAACTTTTGAAAGGTAGAAAACCCAATATTTCTCATCTCCATGTCTTTGGTTGTAAATGTTTTGCATTAAATAATGGCTAAGAAAATCTTGGTAAAGTTGATTCAAAAGTCGATAAAGGAATCTTTCTCGGATACTCTCAATCTAGCAAAGCATATAGGGTATTTAATAAAAGGTTACAAATTGTAGAAGAATCCATGCATGTTTCCTTTGATGAATCTTGTCCAAAAATGGTCGGAAAGGGTATTTCTTTTAATGGTGTAGGTGTTTCTTCGGAAAGGATACTCAATGATCAAGATAAAAAGAGTAATGAGCCCATACTTGAGAAAGAAAAAGGGGAGATGGATCATGTGTCTAGCAAATAAGAAGAAGACACTCAACCAACAAATGAAATAGATCCTCCTTTGGAGTGGAAAGAAGCCAAGGATCATCCCATTGACAAAATTCTTGGAGACATATCAAAGGGAGTAACTACACGGTCTAAGATAAGTATGATTAATCCCTATCAAAAATATACCTATGAAGTAAGGAATCAAGATAGCAAGAGTAGATCTCACTTAGATATGTCTTGCCTATATTGTTGCAAGAAGGGACATACCATTAGTAAATGTCGATTTAGGAGATTCTTAGTTCCTAAAGGCATATACCAATGGTTCCCCAAAGGAAACAAATGTTTAACTCACACTCAGGGACCCAATTAATGTTGGGTACCTATCTCCCATGTTTGATATTTCAGGTGGAATGTCTTAAGCCTCTCAAGAGAAGATGGTTTCTCGATAGTGGTTGCTCAAGACACATGACAGGAGCGGTAACCGGAGGATTGTGAAGAAGGATTTGGGGCCAATTTCTAGGGTTCAAAATCATTCAAGGTAGAAGGAGATTTTGTTCAAGATTTGGCATACTTGATTCCTCTGGAATCAAGGGAAGAGGAGTGAAATATATAAGATTCATCAAGTGACTTTGAATTGTGGTGATTGTATCTTCTCTTACAAACTATGCAAAATTAATTTCATAATCCTAATGCTAGATTCTAGAATTAGGGGCAGAGTAGCCCACACGAGAACGACAAGGTGAACTGCCTTAACAAATACTGTGGCCATTTTAGTTTTCCGCATTTCATTTCTATTTGCTTGAATTTGTGAGTTATCAAATTTTCTCATTCATACAAAATAATTATAGTGGCATACTAAATTTTAAAACACATATAACATTCATTTGAATCGCTATAATCACTACAATTTGAGTATAACCAAACCTTGTGTAGTACGTACACCAAGTGTTTGGTGAATTTAATACTCACAAATTTTGCTTTATCTTCTCCGCAACTAATTGGTAATAACTTACACCTTGTTAAACTTGCTAAAACGATTCATCATATTCAATTTTAGTTGTGATTCTATTCTTATCATTTTCATCAAATTGGTTCGCAAATCCGATCTTTCTAATACGTAAAGTTTAGACGATTAGATTCAGGACTGTCAATCTCTGATAAAAACAATTTTACTAAAAGCATAAAATTTTCAAAGGGGTCTATTCAACCCCCCTTCTAGATTTGTCACATCGTATAACTCTATCGATTAGGCCATCTCAACTTTAGAGACATCAGAGATTTGAAGAGAAAGAATATGGTTTCAGGAGTTCCAGAAATCGACATTCCAAATGAAGTGTGTGAGGAATGTGTGCAAGCAAAGAAACACAAGAATAGCTTTAGCAAGGATGCAGGAAGCAAGTCGAAGGCTGTTCTCAAAATCATATACTCTGATGTATGTGGACCAATCTAGGTGGATTCGCTTGGAGGTAATAAATACTTTGTCACGTTCATAGATGATTTCAGTCGAAAACCATGGACTTACCTGATCAAGAAGAAAAGTGAAGTGATTGAGGTATTTTCAAAGTTCAAGTCTATGGTCGAAAGACAAAGTGATCGAAAGCTCAAAGTTTTGAGAACTGATGGTGGTGGAGAGTATGTGTCGAAAGATTTTAACAGGTTATGTGAAAAAGAAGGGATTGTGCATGAGGTAGTGCCACCCTACACTCCACAACAGAATGGGACTGCATAAAGAAAGAATCGAACCATCATGAATATGGTTCAAAGTATGTTGAAAGTCAAGAATTTACCTAAAGAGTTTTGGGGTGAAGTTGTGTCGACTGCAACTTTTATTTTGAACAGATGTCCAACGAAGAAGCTAGAAGGAATTACTCTAGAAGAATGTTGGTCTGGCGTGAAGCCTAACTTGATTCATCTGAAGGTATTTGGATCTATTGCACATAGACATGTGCCAGATCAGTTGAGAAAAAACGTGACGACAAGTCGAGCCAAATGATTCTAGTAGGATATCATTCGACAAGAGGTTACAAGTTGTTCGACCCAGTAAGCAAGAAGATTATGATCAACAGGGACGTGATCATATATGAGCTGAAAGGATGGGATTGGACTCAAAATGTTAAGAAAGATTCAATGAGAATTTTACTTGAAGAACCAGAAACTCAAGTCGAAAGAGAAGTTCGACAAGAGGAACCAACAGTTATAGATCAACCAAGCACAAGCATACCTCAAAGAACAAGATGCATACCTACAAGGTTGCAAGATTGTGTGGTTACATCAGATGATGTGGTTGATAACGAAGGTGAGCTAGTACACTATGCTTTCTATGCAGATGTCGAACCTGGCAATGGAGCTGAAGCATTGAAAGATTCAAAGTGGATGAAAGCAATGAACGAAGAAGTGAAATCCATCGAAGACAACAACACTTGGTCACTTGTCGAATTTCCTCAAGACAAGAAGGTAATTGATGTCAAGTGGGTATATAAAGTGAAGATGAATCCCAAAGGGGAAGTAACTCGGCATAAAGAAAGAAGGCATATATATCAGATGGATGTAAAGTGTGTGTTCCTGAATGGGCCCTTAGACGAAAAAGTTTGTGTTAAACAACCACTTGGGTTTGTGAAACATAAGAAAGAGACAAAGGTGTACAGGCTTCATAAAGCCATGTATGGATTGAAGCAAGCTCCAAGAGCTTGGAACAAGAAGATTGATAGTTTTCTAAGGGAGAAGGAGTTTGTGAAGTGCACAACTGAGCAAGGAGTAATTACCATGAAGATTGACAACATGTCAGCTATCAACCTGGCGAAGAACCCGATAGCTCATGGTCGAAGCAAGCAAATAGAAATGAGGTTCCGCTATCTTCGAGAGCAGGTAGTAGATGGAAAAATGAATTTGGAACACTGTAGAATTGAGAATCAGATTGCAGATATCATGACGAAGGGTGTGCAGGTCGAAGCATTTAGAAGACTAAGAACTATGATGAATGTAGATAGTTTAGACACAATGAATTAGGTGGTGTGTTGAAAGTAATTCCTTGTGTTAGAAAATATTTGATTAGATTTAATTTAGGAGTGTGGAAACAGTTTGTTACAAACATATTTGATTTTAGATTTAGATAGATTTGATTTAAATCTAAAATAAAATATATTTGATTTGCCTTAGGGAACAAATCAAATATATTTGATTTGGCTTAGGTAACAAGCTAACCTAAATCTATAAATAGAGGGAATAACCCCTGTTTTTTGTAATTGAATTCATTCACGGAATTTTGCAGTTGTAAAGTGAATAAGAAGTTTTCCACAATTTGTGGTCAGAGAGTTATTCTGCAGAAAATAATTCTTTCTTCTTCTTCTTTTCTTTAATAGTTCGTTGCCATTGTGTGGTGATATCAATCTTGTTTATAAATATTGGTAGAAATTGTTGCTACGGTAAAGCGACAAGCAAAGAGTTGGTATTATTTTTACCAGGTGATATATACCGGTTAGGTTATATCGTATCGTGTCCACAGAGATTGGTTATTGATTCGTCGTTCAACAATTCTACCGTTAATGAGTTTGGGATTAAAAGAAATGAAAATAAAAGACAAAAAGTAAATGAACAAAAAATATAAAGGATAGACAGTTTGTCTGGAACGAATGTAAACTACCCGTCACAGACTTAAATCTACCACCCATGTCATACTCGGCCTACGATACTCGTTCGTGTCATCACATATCTCTCACAATCTAAGCTATTTCTAAACCCAAATTGAGAATCCTCCCGAATCATCTCAATATCCATTTCTAGCTTACCTCGACAACCAGAAGTCAACTGCGTCACCTCCATACCCATCTTTGGCATACTTCACCAACGCAGAGGCATTAAGATCAGATACTCTATAGTGAATGTCAGCTCTAAACCCATTTCAAGCATTCAGAAACTAACAGATAATCATCCTAGGAAAGAATCTAAGCGATCTATCTCTAGTAAAGCTCAAATCCCTAACATAGAGTAAAAACCTAAGACAATCACCAACATAGATTCGTAAAGCAAACTTTATACAACGTCAAGGGCGACAAATATACATGAGCAAGAGTAGATATACATACATAACCCAACAAAAGAGATTACAAAGAGAAGAGAAGAAGAGGAATCAAACATTTCTTGGTTTGTCAACACCAATCGACGAGGGATTCGACTCCGGATCATCCAAATGCAAGCTCCAATGTTGTTTTCCAAGCAAATCTATCCAAAAAATGATGTTGATGGTGTTGGGACTCAAAAATACCCAATCCATGACCTAAAAATGTGTTTTTAGCCCCTTTTAAAGAATTCTGATATCGCAGGGCGCGCTAAGCCCGATATTTTCGCGCTAAGCGTGGTCTGTGCTGTTCCGAAAAAAATCAGCATCTTATTTTTGCCATAACTTGAGAACCATAACTCGGAATTGCGCCCGGTTTGAAGCATTGGAAAGCTTATTCAATTTCCTATCTAACCATGACAAAATATCAATCAAATTGATGATTTTTATTCTTTGATTTTGAGCCTTATTCGTTGATGAGTTGCTCAAATCGCGCGTTTGAAGCCGTGTCTTCGACACTTTATTACTCAATGCTCCAATTATGAATGAATACCTATAAAAGTGATGAAAAATTGTCAAATGATACAATATTTACACAAAAACTCAATTATTCTATTATGTAAACATTTATACAAAAGCGGGAGATTTATTCGAAGAATATCAACAAAAGAACCGATAAGTGTCACTAAACATATATAAAAAATAACTACATTTTGGCACTTATCAGAAATTCATCATAGATATTTGGTGGATTTCCAACACACATGAAATGAGTGCACCCGACTCATATTGCTTGGGTTGTTTGACCTAGGGATGGCAAAAAACCCGTACCCGTGGATATCCGCGGGTAAAACCAGTCACGGATATGAATATGATGGCTTAATGGATATCCTCGGGTAAAATAAATAGATATTTGATTACCCGATTACTAACGGATTGATATAGATTTGATGGTACCCGTACCCGGTAATAATTAGAAAAATACTTAAATGTTAATTTGTTTGATCAAAATTATTATTGTTATTTTCTTAAATATAATATTATTACTACTATTATTATTATTATTTGGATAAAAGAAGAAATCAAATAAAAGTGATTTATTTTTATTAATATTTATTATGTGTTAATTTTAAAAAATTTTTTTTTTACTTTAAAAGAGATTAAAACATAGTTATTTAAATATACATATTTTTTAAATATATTTAAATAATAGTATTCATGGATACCCGTTAGTACCCGCAAATATCTCAAAATTCACAGATACCCATCTAACGGGTACCTGCACGGATATGGAGAAGGTGCAGATATCATATTTATTAAACAGGAAGCGTAGAAGGAGACTAGTACTCGTGGCTATAGGTACCCATTGTCATCCTTAATTTAACCTGATTTTGTATAGATCAAGTCTAAAATTAATTAGAGAGATTATAAATATAAAACTAGAATTGAATTTTTAAAGAAATTCATATTAACCATCACACGTAAGAGAATTATTTAAAAAGAATTTGAAATCATTATTTATTTTTGTTAAATTCTAAATTAAAATTATTAACATTTCATTTACAATACTATATTATAAGTTAAATCAATTAATTCTGTAAAAAATATCAAATCCCCATATAGTAATTTCAATCACAGATTATTATCGTAAATATTTTTTTATTATAACCTAAATGTGAGAGATAGTATTTGGTTATAACTTACAAGTCTCTGTATTATCTTTGTATTTATTTTAATAAGTGATATAAATGTTTTTCAAAACAAAATCATGCATGTGTGAACCGATGATATCAATAAACTTTGATTAGACCATTTCTTTTCAAAGTTTTTACTGGGCTGGTCCCCCGTGTTTCCGTCGTCTTTTGATATTCGATGATGACAAATATATAAAGGACTTTTATTTTTTTATTTGAAATGATATAAAATATATTTAAAAGCACGTAAGTTTAAAATGAGATATTTAATTGTAAAATAAATAATTATTATAAAATTTAATAATATTAAATAATTATATAAAATAAAAAGAAAAAGAGTTTAATAATAAAGCACTGCGAATATAAAAAAGTATTTCAGAGATACCCAATCAAAATATTTTAATGTGCTAAATTATAAAAATATTTTAAAATTTAGCGTGTAATGTCAGTGCACCATTCAATTTATCATTGAAAAAACGGAACCAATGAGCTAGAGAAAGAAAAAAAATAAAATTTGAAAATAAAGATTTTAGTTTTCAAATAAAAGTCATTGTTTAGTAAAATAAAATAGGTATTGTATTGAAAATGACTCGTAAGACTAAACATGGTATTATCGTATTCATGTGCTAATTTTGTGTGTAATAGATTGATAGATCAATTGAATAGTAATTATTTGATAATTGATAATCATAAAAACTCAATTTATTAAATAATAATATAAAAAACATGGTAGTTAGAGAAAATAAAATAAAATTTTAACATTTAAAAAAAGATTCTCTCTATTAAAAATAATTGTTGATTAAAATAAAATTATCCTTATACTGAAAATGACTGTAAGATAAAAAAAATGTTTTATTCGATATAAAACATATTTAAATACAAATATAAAATTTAAAATGAACAACAAACCATACCTCCATAGTTTCCCAAGATAAGATCTAGCTTTCAAGATCTTGACTTTACGAATGATAATATTCTGTAGAGGGTAGATGTCGCATGTGTGTTTCTCAATCCTTTCCAATCATCTAGAAATATATGACTTAAGTAATGAATGTTTTGTATTATAATTATGGTTAATGAATGGATTTGTAACCATTTATGACATAAACAGAAAATACAAGGGACCAGATGAATGTTTTGAACTACTTATACTATTGAATAATTTTTGCATTGTAGACTTCATTAACTACTTGTGTTTAATCGCTTAATTCTTTTAAATTATTTTTCCCTATGCTGATTGAAACTACTGATATTGTGATGATCAAACCTTAACCAAGAACATGTTTGTAACTCGAATGAAGGCACCTTTCTTAAGATAAAATTTCTCTTCAAGCTAGATACAATAAAGTGGCTCGTCAAAAATTGTAAATTACAAATAATAATCTAGATTCTAGGCTACATCTTTTGTATAAATCCCTTAGCAATGCCATATACAAACTACATCTTTTGAAGTTTATGATAAGCTTCTAGTTGAAAATCACAATAGATTATGCATAATGCAATTAGCTAGTTACTTTACTGTTCTTACTTTGTGCATTTCAGTTGTTGCCGGCTTCGGATAGCTAGTGAATCTTGGACCCAATCAACATATGAGACCTTATTCAGTGACGCCAAATTCACAGATTCTCCTTTAAGGCCAACCTGTTCAACAACATAATTTCGTTAAAAAACAACTTCTCTTCACATTGATTGAAGTTAAAGAAGGCATAAACCATAATGTGTTTCCTTTGTGTGAATCAGACCTGATAAAACCATTTATTATGCGTCAAATCTTTCGGTCCATGGATCAGCAAAAGGCGAAGTGCCAATGGATCAGCATTTGAGAATTTGTGTTCAAATGGCACAGGAGAGTCATTGTGTTTAGAACATTGAGGACCATGGCAGGACTGGCGAGGCCACAATAGGCGGGTTCTGATTGTGTTTAGAAATAAGATATCAACCTATAAAATCCTTCCATTGTTCCATTTTGAATGCCTTCAACAAAAAGTTGTTGCACATGGGCCAGATTATTAGTTTGTGGTGGAAGAGGATTTTGTTTCTGTTTTGTGTTATGCTTGGGTCCAGATGGACTGTAGCTCAAGAACATGGCAAATGCATAAAAGTTAAAGACATATTATCAATGTAACCAAGCAGTAGAGAAAAACAGCTATATCCCAAATGAACAATCTTTTCACAAAATGTAGCAATAGAAAATGGTTCATTTCACATAAACTGCACAAGTCACTGAGTTATTACACCACAAATAGTTGGTGTGCAAAACATTGTCACTGAGTTGTTTTCACATAATGATTATTTCATACACAAACCATGGTAAAAAAATATTAAATTGTCTACCTGCATGACATGTTGCCCTGCATAAGTTCAATTTATCGTGGAACTTTGGCCTGAAAGCAAGCAATGAAACTCCGAACAGTTGTGATTATCATCTATAAGAGTAAGCCATCTACATACAAAAAATATGATTGCGAGACTTCCATATTTAGACTGATTGTAAATGCATTTGTCACTCTCATTTACTTTTAACCCATACAAGATGATTAAATTGTTAAATTTTTCTTATTACTTGCTTTTTAGGAGATTATTTAAGACCATACATAAAATTATCTAACTTATAAATTTTATTTTCTTGTTCATAAACCACACATCCTTTAGACCCCTCTATATAGAATTCGTATTCTAAGTCATCATTTTAGAAAATAAATTTTAGCATCTAGTTTGTGTACTTCTAAATTTGATGAATTGTAGCTAGAGAATTATACACTCTAATCGATGCTATCCTTAAGATTGTTGCTTAAAAGTTTTGACTACAAGTATAGCCTTGTATTTTTCAACATTTCCATTGGGTTTTAGTTTCTTTTTCAAAATAATTTGACAATTTATTGGTTTGCATCCAAAAGGTATGTATGTATACAAGATTCTAGATGTTATATAGAGAATCCAACTTGCAATTTTGTGTCTTTTTTTCCTCTATAGTTTTGCATCTAAATTAGATATAGTCTTTTTGAGGTTTGTTGGATCCTTCTTTTATGTATAGATCGTGTAGCCGGACTTATAATCAATAGAAAATCTTTATCTCTTACTTTTTTTAGGTTTGTTTTTTCTTTAACAATTGCTTTCATTACTTCTAATCACAAGAAGGTGTGTGGTTCTCGTGCCAAAGTTATTTCTTTATTTGAAAGGGAGTTAGTTTCATAGGTGCTTCCAGTAAAGCAATTAAACATGACAAAATGTGTTTTGAAAATCAACATATTTTTATGACTTTGCAGGAACATTCATCAAAAGAAAGTAATGAAGAGGGAAGTGGTTCGACAAAGGTAGAGGTGGCTTCAAAAATTTGACTGGTGGAGGAAACCAGCAGGAAGTAATTATGTCGAGTAAGAGAAGACCTCAATACCAAGGCAACCGAAGATGTGGTGTAGTAGATGGAGGAAGAGGTGATGGTCAAAAACCTGACAAAAGTCATATTCAATGTTACAACTGTCAAAATTATGGTCACTGTTCTAGTGATTGTCCAGAAATGCGAAAGAATAAGAAAGTGATGCAAAGTTCACAAAGTATGAAGAAGGAGATATGTTGTTGATGGTCACAACAAGTGATGAAGAAAAATTCAAGGATCAATGATACTTGGATTCAGGATGCTCATCACACATGTCTGGAAGGAAAACTTGGTTTGTCAACTTAAATCCCCAAATGAAGAACATGGTAAAATTTTAAAATGAAAATAGTTTAGCAGCTTAAGGTGTTGGAGATGTTCTGATTATGAGGATAAATGACAAAAGGTTAGTAATTTCAAATGTGTTGTACATACTAAGCATGAAGAGAAACTTGCTCAGCATATGGCAGTTGGTCGAAAATAAATATCAAGTGTTGGTTGAATACAAGATGATGAGAGTCGTCGATGCAAGATGAAGATTAATCTTGAAGACTTATATGTATCAAAATAGAACCTTCAAGGTTTAACTTAATGTGACGGAGCATAAGTGTCTTTCGACTACAACTAGCAGAGATGAATCGATATGGAACTATCGACTAGGTCATCTCAACTTCAGAGACATTATAGATTTGAAGGTAAGAAATATGGTTTCAGGATTGCCAGAAATCGACATTCCAAATAAAGTGTGTGAGGAATGTGTGCAGGCAAAGCAACACAAGAACAACTTCAGCAAGGATACATGAAGCAAGTCAAAATATATTCTTGAAGTCATATACTCGGATGTATGTGGACCAATCCAGTTGGACTCATATGAAGGTAACAAATACTTCATCAAATTCATAGATGATTTCAGTAAAAAAATGTGGACTTACCTTATCAAGAAGAAAAGTGAAGTGATCGAGGTATTTTCCAAGTTTAAATCTATGGTAGAAAGGCAAAGTGGCCTAAAGCTCAAAGTTTTGAGAACTGGTGGTGGTGGAGAGTATGTGTCAAAGGACTTCGACAAATTATGTGAGAAAAAAGGATTATGCATAAGGTGGTACCACCCTACACTCCACAATAGAATGGAACTACAAAAAAGAAGAATCGAACCATCATGAATATGGTGAGAAGTATATTGAGAGGAAAGCATTTACCTAAGAGTTTTAAGGTGAAGTTGTGTCAACTGCAACATATATTTTGAACAGATGTCCGATAAATAATCTAGAAGAAATTGCTTCATAAGAATGTTGGTTTGGTGTGAAACCTAGTTTGATTCATCTGAAAGTATTTGGATCGATATCACATAGACATGTTCCAGGTCAGTTGAGAAGAAAACTTGATGACAAGGTAAATCAAATGATCCTACTTGAATATCATTCGACAAGAGGTTACAAGTTTTTCGAACCAACAAACAAGAAGATTGTGATTAGTAGGGACGTGATCATAGATGAGCTTAAAGAATGGGATTGGACTAAAAATGTCAAAAAAGATTTAGTGAGAATGTTACTTGAAGAACCAGAATGTAACACCTCGTACATATATATCTAGAATAATATACATTGATGCTATAAATGGTACATAGAAACATACAAAAGATGAAAAAGACAAGAAATTAAAATCACATACAACACAACTCTAATATCATAATGTATACAATCAACTTTTCTTCAACAATACACAGCGAAAATATAAGATCTGATGAGGTCTTCCTGCCATCTTCTCGTCTGCATTCTTCAAAACTGTCCATCTAGAAATTCTTCTACCTATAAGCTGTTCCTGAAAAATAATAAGTGGATTGGAGTGAGATTACTAAATCTTAGTGAGTTCCTCTATCTTATGGGTTCACTCAGCTCTACTAGGTGCATGCAAACAAAATGGATCTACTGTGGATCCAAGGTTTTCTCACGGCTAGGTGCAAATACATAACAAAGGTACACCATTATTGGAAGTCTCATAATTATCCAATGAGGCAATAAGAAAATACGACCGACTCAAGGCTATAAACAAATATGTAGACTCGTACCCATGTACGAGGAATCCAGAAGTAAGTTCTACCTTTCTATTTAGGCTACACATTTCACACCCTCATTGGGTTATCTCTTGTGTGTATGCATCAAAATACTTGCACATGAGCACCGCTAGATGAATCAGATGATTCCTACATGCAATTTCATCCGTGATGAGTTTATCTGCTGCTACATTGCCTAAGTGGCGTCACAACACCATCATACCAAGAAAGCCGATAGGATCACACACCTCGTCGTGTTGGTAATAATTGTTATAAGCGCTTTACCACCTAATATCCTAGATCTACTTCGATTCAAGCATATCTCTCACACACATAGCATACAAGATTGGCCTAAAGTGGACGTCATGTCTAGGTTTTCCCTGTCAGTACTCTATCTCAAGTGCATACAAGCATATTCATAACAAGCCACACATGCAACACATCTGAACATGCAACCCAAATCGAACGGAACTACAATGTTCATAACATAATACATTCTAATTACTAAATGTATTAAACATATACATAATAACCATGGACATTGTAAAGAGCATACAATAGCAATAAAGCATTTTGTTCCCGATTCTGGAATATTTATGCTCTTGGGGAGCAAATCACATAATTATGTCACGACATATTCTCTAAGAGAACTCCCATTGAATCACCAATTCCCTAAGCAAGCTCTAGCGAATAATTCCTTATTTTAGTTCCAGACTATCGCTAAGTGAATCCTAAGTTCGCTAAGCAAAAGTTACAAAAATAAGAAAACTAGAGAGTTCATATCAACCAAATCCACCTAACCATTCTAATCAAGGTTCAGGTCATTAGCCTTATATCACATGTATTAACAGGGTGACAGTCATGGGATGAGATTTATACAAGAGGTTGCATTCTTATGACCATTCCTAGGCCCGTTTATACTTATTGACTATTTAGCTCACATAGTCTCCAATGCCATGTCCATCAAATGAATCAATATATATATATATATATATATATATATATATATATATATATATATATATATATATATATATATATATATATATATATATATATATATATATATATATGTGTGTGTGTGTGTGTGTGTGTGTGTGTGTGTGTATGTGTTCTTGTTAGAAAAACTCTATGAATATGTTCAGGGATTTGGAGTATCTTGAACTCCAAGCTAATCAATGTCATGCTTATCCCGCTGGTGGGAGCCCTATTTATATGTATCCATGTATCCACGAATCTTGTCACCAAAGTATTCAGCCATGGCCTTCTACATTTACGTAACCGTGATGCTTTTAAGACAAGTAACGTGTGCCGCATCCATCTTTACTCCCTTTATAACGTGCGTCGTCAAGCTTTTAAGGTGGCGGTTACGCTCCCTTTAAAGTCTCGGGCCGACTGTAACGGTGTCGACTTGGATTGTGATTCCCTAAGCTGAGGTATGTACTCGGACCATACTCCGCCTTCATATGACTATTTTGGCCGAGGACCATACTCGGCTGATACTCTGCCCTCTTACTTCTATCTAACCGAGGACCTGATAAGTGCCAAAATGTAGTTATTTTGTATATACATTTTGTGGCACTTATCCGTTCTTTGTTGATATTTAGTTGAATAATCCCCCGCTTTTAGTATAAATGTGTACATAATAAAATAATTCAGTTTTTGTTTAAATATTGTATCATTTGATAGTTTTTCATCTCTTTTATAGGTATTCATTCATAATTGGAGCATTGAGTAATAAAGGCCAAAGGCTAAGCTTCAAGAGTGCGATTTTGCACAATACGTCATCGAATAAAGCTCAAATTCAACACAATAAAAATCATCAATTTGGTTGATATTTCTTCATGGTTGGATAGAGCATTGAATAAGCTTTCCAACGCTTCAAACCGGGCGTAATTCCGAGTTACGGTTCTCAAGATACGGCAAAAATAAAATGCTGAAAATAGCAGACCGCGCTTAGCGCGAATAGCGCGCTGAGCGCGACCTGCGACATCAGAATTCTTTAAAAGGGCTCAAAACATTTTTACGTGATGGGTTGGGTATTTTTGAGTCCCAACACCATCACCTTCATATTTTTGATAGATTTGCTTGGAAAACAACATTGGAGCTTGCATTTTGATGATCCGGAGTCGAATCCCTCTTCGATTGGCTTGACAACCAATGTAGATTTGTGGTTCCTCTTCTTCTCTTCTCTTTGTAATCTCTTTTGTTGGGGTTTGTATGTATTTCTACTCATAACTCTTGTATATTTATCGCCTTTGGCTTGTATAAAGTTTGCTTTACGAATTTGTGTCGGTGATTATCTTGGGTTTTTACTTTATGTTAGGGGTTTGAGCTTTGCTAGGGATAGATTGCTTAGATTCTTACCTAGGATGATTATCTGTTAGTTTCCGAATGCTAGAAATGGGTTTAGAGCTAACATTCACTATAGAGTACCCGAACTTAATGCCTCTGTGTCGGTGAAGTATGCCAGGAATGGGTATGGAGGTGACGCAGTTGATTCCTATGTTGTTGAGATATGCCAGGAATGGATATTGAGATGATTTAGGCGGATTCTCAATGTGGGTTAGAAATAGCTTAGATTGTGAGAGTTATGTGATGACACGGACGAGTATCGTAGGCCGAGTATGACATGGGTGGTAGATTTAAGTCTGTGACGGGTAGTTTACATTCGGACAAGTCGTCTATCCTTTATACTTTTTGTTCATTTACTTTTTGTCTTTTATTTTCAATTCTTTTAATCTCAAACTCATTAACGGTAGAATTATCGAACAACGAATCAATAACCAATCTCTGTGGACACGATACGATATAACATAACCGGTATATATCACCCGGTAAAAATAATACCAACTCTTTGCTTGTTATACCGAGAACAAAATGGTGCCGCTTGGGATTGGTTTTATTGGTTTTGTATTGCGATAATTCCGTTGTTTTTGAGTTTTGTAATTAATGTATATGTTGTATAGGCTTTGTATATGAACTTGTATATGTTACTTGTACATGTTATGTGTTTACTTTCCATACTTGTACATATTTGTGATTTTCTTAGTTTTTATGTGATGTTGTGAATTGTCTCGTACTCGTAACGTTTGTTGTGTGGTTGTTAGGACACTTTCTTTAGGTTTGCACGGTGTGGCAATACCATGGCATGACGAGAGGAGATTACTAGTGCTCGCACAATAAAGGCGTCGAGCTTACGACGTAAAACAAGCATGTTTTTATTTGTTTATGTTTATGTTGTTTGGTGGATTATGTTTTAACAAGTTGAAATAGGACTTGCTCTTAATTTCAAATTTTCACTTTTCAACTTGTTAATTCATTTTCACCAAGTTTTTGTATTGTTATGTGCTTTAGTTTTGTTATGTCAATTTGTTATTTTCCACAAGTTTGTAGTGTTTTAGCTTGTGGAAGTGTGTATGTATTGTAAATATTGTTTAGATGTGTAAATGAGATTGTATAGGTGTGTAAGTGGAGCTTGATAGCACTGCACTCTTCGCCATTTTTCTCAAGAATCGTGTACTTAGGCTTCTATGCAGAGCCAGTGAATTCTTTTAAAATTTCACTTGTTTTCCTTTTTCCCACTTTCACCAAGGCTTTTTGTATTTAATAAAATTAGTATTGTTTTTCTAATTTTTTTGTTGTTGTTTGGACTCAAATTTTGGTTCGGTAACTTGAAGACTTTTGAGGTGATTTTCCGAGTTTGATCGTTTCAACTCGCGGATGTATGGTAATGATAGTTTTCAAAGTTGCTACATGTCAGGTACTCGTTTATCGCTTTCTATAACATAACATGTTTAGGAAATTTATCATTTGTATAATTACCATGCTATTCATTCTTTTTACATTACTTGCTCATGAATTGAATCACTTTAGTTCCCTTTTTACCCATAAATGTGAGGAAGCTTTCCATTGTTTACATATGAGAGTCCACATTCTTGTTTTAACTAGATTTTATTATGCTTAATCTTTTGTTTTTTATTGATTGTATGATTGCAAGAAAATGATCAAGGCATTTTGTTGATTTTGAGCATAACTACCTTGGCCAAATATTCAATTCACCTTGTGAGTGTGTGAACCTTTATTTGCCCCTTTGAGCTTTTATCAATATCCATTTTTATTTGAACTTGATGCTTGTCTATGAGTATCAATTCCCTTTTTTTATGGATGTTGATTTCTTTGTTTCTTGAACCCTCAACTATATGTTGTTGTATGGATTTTTACCTTGCCTTAAAAAGTAGGGAGTATTCACACATTAATGTTGGTTGAATTCAAGTTGGGGAGAGGAATGTTTATGTACTTATCTTGTGATTGATATGAGGTTGAGAAAAGAAAAAGAAAAAGAAAAGTGAAAAAGAAAGATTAGAAAAAGAAAGAAAAAAAGAGAAAAGCTTTGAAAAAGAAAACCAAAAAGAGTAGGAATAATGTTATGTTAATAAGTGAGGTGGGTTTGGTGTGAAATCTGTGATGAAGAAGAAGTTTGATTGGAATTATATTGTTTAGAACTTTGTGAGTTAATCACTCCCTTAGGTTTAGGCAAGTTTTTGTTTCTATTAGCTTTAGGACTTATCACTTGTTTGTTAACCAAGCCACATTACAACCTTGAAAAGCCCTTGTGATTCTTGCATTTGTATTTTCAATACGTTTTTGGATGAATGCATAATTTAGTCTATTGTTTGCAAGATTGTGGAGGAGTGTTTTGTATCCCTCGCCTTTGTGTGTTCTTCATCTACCGATGAATTTTTGCTAGGTGTGATTCATGATTGAGCTTGTTTTGTTTTAGAATGTTTTGCATGATTTTTGTACTTAGGATTTATTTCGTTTATATGTTGTCGTTGTAGGATAGTGGTAAGTTTGTATTTGTCGTGTACATGTTTCGTTTGAACCATACATTTGTTTTTCGTTTTCAAAACTTGTTGATTCGTGATTCTTTGATTATCATCTTTTGTTTCTTTAGGTTTACTTGACTTTGTTTGAGGACAAACAATGTTTCAAGTTGGGGAGAGTTGATAAGTGCCAAAATGTAGTTATTTTGTATATACATTTTGTGGCACTTATCCGTTCTTTGTTGATATTTAGTTGAATAATCCCCCGCTTTTAGTATAAATGTGTACATAATAAAATAATTCAGTTTTTGTTTAAATATTGTATCATTTGATAGTTTTTCATCTCTTTTATAGGTATTCATTCATAATTGGAGCATTGAGTAATAAAGGCCAAAGGCTAAGCTTCAAGAGTGCGATTTTGCACAATACGTCATCGAATAAAGCTCAAATTCAACACAATAAAAATCATCAATTTGGTTGATATTTCTTCATGGTTGGATAGAGCATTGAATAAGCTTTCCAACGCTTCAAACCGGGCGTAATTCCGAGTTACGGTTCTCAAGATACGGCAAAAATAAAATGCTGAAAATAGCAGACCGCGCTTAGCGCGAATAGCGCGCTGAGCGCGACCTGCGACATCAGAATTCTTTAAAAGGGGCTCAAAACACATTTTTACGTGATGGGTTGGGTATTTTTGAGTCCCAACACCATCACCTTCATATTTTTGATAGATTTGCTTGGAAAACAACATTGGAGCTTGCATTTTGATGATCCGGAGTCGAATCCCTCTTCGATTGGCTTGACAACCAATGTAGATTTGTGGTTCCTCTTCTTCTCTTCTCTTTGTAATCTCTTTTGTTGGGGTTTGTATGTATTTCTACTCATAACTCTTGTATATTTATCGCCTTTGGCTTGTATAAAGTTTGCTTTACGAATTTGTGTCGGTGATTATCTTGGGTTTTTACTTTATGTTAGGGGTTTGAGCTTTGCTAGGGATAGATTGCTTAGATTCTTACCTAGGATGATTATCAGTTAGTTTCTGAATGCTAGAAATGGGTTTAGAGCTAACATTCACTATAGAGTACCTGAACTTAGTGCCTCTGTGTCGGTGAAGTATGCCAGGAATGGGTATGGAGGTGACGCAGTTGATTCCTATGTTGTTGAGATATGCCAGGAATGGATATTGAGATGATTTAGGCGGATTCTCAATTTGGGTTAGAAATAGCTTAGATTGTGAGAGGTATGTGATAACATGGACGAGTATCGTAGGCCGAGTATGACATGGGTGGTAGATTTAAGTCTGTGACGGGTAGTTTACATTCGTTCTGGACAAGCTGTCTATCCTTTATACTTTTTGTTCATTTACTTTTTGTCTTTTATTTTCAATTCTTTTAATCTCAAACTCATTAACGGTAGAATTATCGAACGACGAATCAATAACCAATCTCTGTGGACACGATACAATATAACCTAACTGGTATATATCACCCGGTAAAAATAATACCAACTCTTTGCTTGCCACTATACCGCTACAACAGGACCATACTCGGCTAGCATTCTGTCCCTTCACGCCTATTCGTCTGAGTTGTATACCCAGCTTATACTCTGGTATCATCCTTTCCGTGTTTATAACTCGGTTAGTATTTTATGCATGTTCATAAGCCCCCCGAGCACATGACTTCATATCTTGAAGTTTTTGTGGTCGATAAGGAGCATAAATTTTAGCCGAGATGTACGTCAATTTAGGCGACTTGTGAGCGCGTGTGTTACACCCCCTAGTTTCACTGAACAGTCACCTACTTTGTCATAGATATAATGATTATCATTAGTGGGTTTTAAATACCAACACGCTACCTCTTCATTTTTTCCTTTTATAACATTCCTTTCCTTCTTTAGAAAACATATTCCCTTAACCTATTTCAATAGTACTTTCCAAGTATTCATTCCTTTTTCTCCATTTTCCTTTTTTCTTCCTATATTTTACTCATAGGATGGTGATCATTAGAGAATGCAATGATTTAGGTCATAGGAAACATTTGAGTAGTGATGAGCGTAGGGTCTTGTGGGAGGAATGCATGTAAGAGATGAGGGATGCCTTTGGGGTAGAGGAACTAGAAAGGGTTATGAACAAGATCAATTATAAATTTCTAACCTCTGATAGTGATTCTAACCTTGACTCTTCAGGTTCCACAGAGTTACTGATGGAAAGCAATAAATCATTTAGAGAGGAAGTTCTGGGCTTCAAAAAGAGCGTTATTAAAGACGGAGAGATTGCAATGCTCCGATCTCTTTGGAATGTTTCCTCCACAGGAAAAGAAGATGATGTGATCCTTGAAGCTTGTGAGGACGGGGAATGTGTTTGTATGTCCCGACCCAAAGGAGTGAACCCCGAGTGGTTTTACTTCTATGTTGGGGTAATGGAAGAGCTAAATATTAGCTTCCCGTTCACTACTTTTGAAACTGACATACTTCGAACAACAAATGTGGCCCCTTCACAACTTCGTCCAAATAGTTGGGCGTTCATAAGAGCCTTCGAGTTAATTTGTAGGGCTTTAAACGTAACCCCGACCATAGGACTGTTCTTCTCCTTTTTTGAAGTGAAAAACACGGAATCTGGGAGTTGGGTTGCTTTAAGCGGAATCCCAAAAAGGAGTTTCCTTCAAGCCTACACCTCCAATTTCAAAGGATACAAGGAGCTTTTCCTCCGAGTTAGGTGTGGTCCTCGGTGTCCACAGGTCATCTACGGAACTGATGGTCACCCCAAATTTCCTTTGTACTGGACAAGCAACCCACTCCCTATTTTTAGTTTTGACTATGATGCTTTAAATGATTCAGAAGCCCAATCTCTTATAATTTTAGATTCATTCCGTCCGATCAGGGTTAAGGACTTGTTGTCACTACCATGTGATGAAATCCCAGCTTTCTTGGGTGAGTTTCTCTTTTAAGTTTACCCGTCGGGTTTCATTTTTCTCTGATTAACCTTTTTTATGCTTTTCCTTATGCAGATAAGATGACTGACTTGTCAGTGAAAGAACAAAAAAAGTTGATGGCGGCAGCTCGTACTACCCGAAAGGGTGCTGGTGGACCCTCCTAGGCCAAATCATACCTAGCCAGCTTGGAAGTTCGCATGCCAAAAAATAAAAAGAACATGGGTTCAAAGTCGGGCGCACTGGAAATAGTGGTCATCATGGCATCTCCCAGCAAACGCCCCTAAGAGGCTGAACCGACTGACGAGAATGCTTCAAATAAATTTAAAACCATGATGACTAATGAAGTGAACCAAGTCGATTGGGAGGTTTCCACTCTGATGAGAGAAGCCAGTGACATTTCAACTCGTCCTTCAACCGAGAACAAGTTCTGGTCTGCTGATTTTGACGGCATAAAGTTCTTATACGACCACCTCAACACTAACGAGGACGTGAACAAGGTGAAGAGCCTTGGGCCTCAGAAGATCACATAGCACTTGAGCTCATATTTAATGAGAAGTGTTGTTCTTGCCCGGGGACTATTTGAGTACGGGGACATTGCCGACAAGAAGCACTCCGAGCTAGAAAAGGAGATCGAAAGGCTAACTGAGACTGAAAAGTCTCTTACTGAAGAAAACTCCTTTCTTAAGTCCAAAGCACATGACAGCGATGAAAAATCAAAGGCTTTGGAAAAATACCTTGGCGAGAAGGTGAGCACCTTGGAAAAAGAGCTTTCCCTGGTGAAGACCTCTGCTGTCGAGCTATCAACCGGTATACAAGCTTCGGAAAAGTCCTACTCCGAACTCAAAGAGGCTTTGGACAAATCTCGGATGAACGTTCTCAATGCTGGCGACGTAGCTTTTGATCGGGAAAAAGATCAGGTTGCCTGTCTATATCTCGAGCTGGACCTCTCTGAAGTTGACTTTTTCAAGGTTATAGTAGACGGAAATTGGTGGAAGTCGATGATAATGAAGGAGAAGCTGAAGGACCACAGACTACAGACACCTCACCCCCCAAATCAACTTAGTTTTATCTGTTTTTTGAATTTAGTTCCAAGTCAGTCACCCTTTTTGGTGGGTGCATTTTGTAAACTTCACAAACAATTTCCCTTTTGGGTTTTAAATTCAGCACTTTGCATTTCGTACTTTGATTTTAATTCATATGCTTAATTAGCCTGCTTGAATGAATTGCTTTCATACTGCTTTAATGCTTTGATTGTGTGAACAGAGATGTGTGATATAGTAGCCCCCCAAGTCAAATGCTTTAGTCTAAGTCATGAAGACTTTATTGTAAAGGCATAATCCTTTGTTCGTTTTAGCCAACCTTGTTTTATCATCCCGACGCGCAACATCTAGACTTTGTCGGGCTATAGTTCATAAAGCTTAGACCGTATTGAGAATGCTTATTCTTTGTAGGCTGACCAGCCACCGAGCATTTTTTCGTGGTTTTGCCAAGTCATACCTTATCAAGCCTATTGAAATGACTCAAGGGTTTAAGCTGAGTTGTGGCAAAACGTCGGGGCTATGCCTGAATAGGTTCAAACAAAATATCTTGAACCAAGGCTTTGAGCCGAGTTGTGACGAAACGTCGGGGCTATGCCTGAACAGGTTCAAGCAAAATATCTTGAATCAAGGCTTTGAGCCGAGTTGTGGCAAAAAGTCGGGGCTATGCCTGAACAGGTTCAAGCAAAATATCTTGAACCAAGGCTTTGAGCCGAGTTGAGGCAAAACGCTGGGGCTATGCCTGAACAAATTCAAGAAAAATATCTTGAACCAAGGCTTTGAGCCAAGTTGTTGAGAAACTTCGGGGCTATGCCTGAATATGTTCAAGCAAAATATCTTGAACCAAGACTTTGAGCCGAGTTGTGGCGAAACGTCGGGGCTATGCCTGAACAGGTTCAAGCAAAATATCTTGAACCAAGACTTTGAGCCGAGTTATGGCGAAACGCCGGGCCTATGCCTGAATAGGTTCAAGCAAAATATCTTGAACCAAGGCTTTGAGCCGAGTTATAGCGGAACGCCGGGGCTATGCTGAATAGGTTCAAGCAAAATATCTTGAACCAAGGCTTTGAGCCGAGTTGTGGCGAAAACGCCAGGGCTATGCCTAAATAGGTTCAAGAAAAATATCTTGAACCAAGGCTTTGAGCCGAGTTGTGGCGAAACATCGGGGCTATGCCTGAACAGGTTCAAGCAAAATATCTTGAACCAAGGCTTTGAGCCGAGTTATGGCGAAACACCGGGGAGGATGCTCCTGAGACTAGTACCTTAACATGCCCTAGTCGAGGTGCATTGCGCTCATAAGTTACATCTTACTTTGATCTTTACCAAATAAATTTAACTTTGAGGTGCCTCATTAAAAACCCCGGCCCTTGCATAGGGAAAAGAGTGCACCATTTTTATTTATACAGTCTTACATTATTCAACTGAAATAAAACTTAAGACTAGCTATGTTCCAAGTCCTAGGTACCTCTATACCTTCAAGAGTCTCTAATTTGTAACCTCCATTATTTAGTTTCTCTAGTAGCCAGAATGGTCCTTTCCAATTAGGAGATAGCTTTCCTTTCTTCGTTGGATCCGTAACTTTTTTGAGAACCAATCGCCGACTTCAAAGCCTCGTTGATTCACCTTCGAATTGTAACGTTGTGCAAACCTTTGCTTGGCAGCTATTTCTCTGAGATGAGTTGCATTCCTCACCTCTTCTAGTAGATCGGCTCCTCCATTCAACCCCTGATTGCTAACTTGTTCATCAAAACTCTCCCGCCTCCATGAGGGTAAAGTCACCTCCACGGGAATCATCACATCGGCTTCGAAGACCATTCTGTAGTGCATTTCACGAGTTATTGAATGAATAGTTGTGTGGTATGACCATAACACTTCATAAAGATGCTCTACCCATAATCCCTTGGCTTCATCCAGCTTCTTCTTTATCGCATTCAATATTACTTTATTGGCAGACTCAGCCTGCCCATTTGCCTAAGGATTCTCTGCCGAGATGAATTTGTTCATAACTCCGAGGTCCCTGCAAAAATAAAAAACAGAAGCACTTGTGAACTGTGTCCCATTGTCGGATATGATGACCCGTGGGAGCCCGAAGCGACGAATTATATTTCTCTAGTCAAAACAACGTGCTCTTTCTGCTGTTATCCGAGAAAATTCCTCGGCTTCCACCCACTTTGTGAAATAGTCAACGACTACAACGAGAAACTTCAATTGTCTTGGAGCCACAGGAAATGGTCCGAGAATGTCAGCCCCCCATTGATGGAAAGGCCACATAACCACTACGGAGTAAAGAAGCTCGGCCGGTGTGTGGATGCTAGGTGCAAACGTTTAGCATTTTACACAATGAGTAACAAAGTCAGTACAATCCTTCAACATGGTAGGCCAAAAATATCCCGCGCGCAATATCTTACTGGACAGGGACCGACCACCAATGTGATTTCCACAAATGCCTTTATGAACCTCTTTTATTACCAGAGTAACATCCTCCTCAGACACACAGCGCAACATAAGGGTAGCTCTCCCTAGCCTATAAAGTTTGTTAGCGACTATCACGAACCTCGCCGAGATCTTCTTCACCCGTCGGGCATCTTCCTTGTCATTAGGTAAAACACCCTGCTGAAGATAATTGATGATGGGAGTCATCCAACCGGTTTCTTCCCCAACTACAAGCACTTCTTCCCTTTCAATAATCGACAATGTTAAAGTCTCCTGAATCACCGATTTATTTATTCCCGACCCCTTAGTGCTAGCTAGACGAGCTAGGAGGTCGGCTCGAGCATTTTCTTCTCTAGGGATATGGAAAATCTCAAACCCTTCAAACTTCTTACACAATAGTAACGCCTGCTGAACATACTTTATCAAAATGAGGCCTTTCACTTGAAAACTTCCTTCTACCTGCCCGACCACCAATTGAGACTCTGTCCGGACAACCAGATGGGTTACTCCGATCTCCAAAGCCAACTTCAGACCAACTATCAGAGCTTTATACTCGGCTTAGTTGTTACTTGTTTGAAAGCCGAACCGCAACGAATATTCAAGCACTATGTCTCTGGGGCCCTCCAAGACTATACCGGCTCCACTACCTTTCAAGTTTGACGATCCATCAACGGAAAGAATCCATGTTGCTGCTAAATCATTCCCAGGCGGGGAGCTAAATTCCACCATAAAATCTGCTAGGACCTGAGACTTTATATTGACGCGAGGGGTGAAGTCGATGTCATACTCGAACAACTCCACTGCCCAAGACACCATTCTTCCGGTCAAATCCAGCTTTTTAAATATCTATTTCAATGGAAAGTTCGTTCTTACCAAGATACGATGTCCGTGGAAGTAGTTCCTTAGATTTCAAGCTATTGTCACCAAAATCAGGGCCAAACGTTCAATTTTCTAGTACCTTAACTCTGCACCTTTTAACACTTTAATGGAAAAGTAAATCGGCCGCTCTTTGACCTCTCCTTCTTGAACCAACACAAAACTGATAGCATGATCGGACACAACGAGATATAATTCCAGCTGAGCATTCTCCTTTGGTATGGTGAGAACTGGAGGAGTTGATAGAAATCGTTTTACCTGCTGGAACGCCTAATCACATGCATTAGTCCATTCAAAATCTGCCCTCTTTCCGATAGTTGTGAAGAAATGCATTGATTTGTCACTTGCACAAGACAAAAAATGAGATAACACAGCCAACCATCCAGTTAGTTGTTGAACTTCACCGAAGGTAGTCAGACTCCTCATGTCAATCACCGCCTGGGATTTTTCCGGGTTGGCCTCTATTCCCTAGCTTGCCAACATGAAGCCCAAGAACTTGTCGCCCTGTACCCCAAAAGTACATTTATCCGGATTTAGGCGCATGTTATACTTCTGAATTGCTGCAAACGTTTCCTCTATATTAACAACATGCTTCTGTTCAGCCACAGTCTTGACCACCATGTCATCCACGTACACTTCAATATTTCGTCCAATTTGTGGGGCGAAAACCATGTCCATGAGCCTCTGATAAGTCGCGCCGGCATTTTTTAAACCAAAGGGCATTACCCTGTAGTAATAGTTCTTCCGATCTATCATGAAGGCTATTTTTGAAGCGTCTGCTGGTTTCATTCTGATTTGATTATACCCATAATAGGCATCTAAAAAACTCTAGAGTCGGAACCCTGAAGCCCCGTCAATCAGTCGATCAATGTGAGGTAGCGGATAAGAATCCTTTGGGATTGCTTTGTTAAGATCCATAAAGTCAACTCACATTCTCCACTTCCCCGTCTTCTTCTTGACCATGACTACATTTGACAGCCAAGTTGGATACTTGACTTCCCTAATAAACCCGATTTTAATCAGCTTCTCAACCTCCTCTTTTCTTTCCTTCCTCTTTTCTTTGCCACTTTTCTACTTCCGTTGAGATACCGGCTTGACATCTGGGTCAAGGGACAAATGGTGGCATATAACATTCGGGTCAATCCTCGGCATGTCAGCAGGTTTCCATGCAAAGAGTTCCAAATTTTTCCTCAGAATTTCAATTATCCCGGCCTCTTCTTCGATGGACAACTGTGTTCCGAATTGAGTGAATTCCGTAGGCTGAGAATCGATTTGTACCTCCTTTGTCTCTTCTTGGGGAGTTAAGTTGTCTTCTTTTGGATCCTCTCTAGGATCAATATCTACCACATTAACTTTATGATCTGCCAGTTTTTTCGACAGGCACCAGTTTCATTTTTATCTTCATGCTATCTTTGTAACATTTCTTGGTCAATCCTTGATCTCCCCGGACAATACCAACGCGGCCCTCACCTAATGGGAACTTCATGGTGAGGTACAATGTTGACAAAACTGCCTCCAGAGCATTGAAGGATGGTCGGTCGATGATGATATTATATGGTGAGGAGGCATTAACCACCGGGTTCTGGACGCAGACCTCCTTGGCATTTTCATTTGTCTGAAAAGTGGTCAACATTGGGAGATGGCCCAACACTTGCACTTGCTCTCTAGAAAAACCCACCAAAGTTCCATTGAACGATAACAATTCCTTGGGGTCAAAATCCATCCCTTTAAAAGCTTCCCAGTACATAATGTCAGTTGAACTTCCCAAATCAACCAGTACTCGCTTCACACCCCATTCTCTGATCTACACCTTTATGAGCATGGGGTCGTTTTCATGAGGCAGAATGCCTTTCGATTCCTCCCAGGAAAAAGCTACTACCCCGGGATCCTCATCGGTTGGCTCAACCTGATCCACGTGCATTACTCCCCGCACATACCTCTTCCAAGCTGAGCTGATGGATCCACCTCCAGCGAATCCACCTGGTATGGTGTTAAGCTTATGCCGGGTTAATCTCGCCTCACGCACCTCCTCGTGGAGAACCCGAAGCTTTATCCCGCTTTGGTGGTGGACTACGCCTGTCGTCCTTCACCGGACTGTCTTTCATATAGGACAACATCTTGCCCTTCTGGATCAATTTTCTATCTCCTTGCGCAATTGAACACAAGCTTCCTTCATGTGCCCTCTGATGCGATGGTAAGCACACCAAGCCTCCAGATTCTTTCCCATGGCAGCATTTACCGATTCAGGTCTCCATGGCTTAGGAAACAGATTCAAATGGTTCACGTTCTTCAAGATGTCTTCCCTTCTAGCATTGAACGGCGTGAAGGTTCCATCTGACCTTAGGGCTTGACGTGACTGTGGCTGAGGTCACCTCTCCCAGGTTCGTTCTCGGGGCGTTGACTGATCCTGGGATCGGGTTCTCTGATTCGAGCTATCATCTTGCCCCTTGCCTTTCTCCTTAGCATCATGGGTCCTTTTCTCCATGTTTCTCTCTTCACCTTTCACATAACACTCCGCCCTGGTGATAATTTTGTCCATACTCCTAGTTAGCTTCTAAGCCAATGATTCGTTGAATTGTCCGGCTTTGAGTCCGTGTTGAAATGCTGCTACAAAGATCTCCTGATTAAGTTGGGAAACCTTTATAGTTTCCTCATTGAATCTAGCCATGTAGTAACGCAGCGACTCTGCTGGCAGCTGCCTGACACTAAACAACAAAGTGTTAGCTACCTTCCGGTGGCAGTTTGCAGAGAACTGCTGAATTATCTTTCTGCTAAAATCCTGGTAGCTTGCCACCGAGAGTTGTGGCAAGCCCATGTACCATCGTACCGCAGATTCCCTGAAAGTACCAACCATTAGTTTGAACTTCAAGGAATCAGACGCTCATATTAATGTTTTGGTATTATTGACTGAAATAGTATGCTCCTGAGGGTTAGTTTTTCTCTCACACGTCGTCAGAACGGGAGGCTTAAAATTCTTCAGAACGAGATCATCCCATATAACTTGGGATAGAGGTTGCGGATCCAATACTTCGGCCTCCTACTCCTCAGTTTTTCTTATGCTCCTCTAATGAAGAGCTTGGACACTATCTTGAAGGGTTTCATTATGCTGACGCAAATCGTCAATCATGGTCAACAATTATGCCAAGTCTAGTGGGTCAGTTGGTGGTGTTGTTGACATCGTTTCTTCAGATACTATGCGGTGGTCTGGGATAAATTTCACTGAGGCCCCACAGTGGGCACCAAATGTTCTTGCTAGAAAAACTTTATGAATATGTTCAGGGATTTGGAGTATCTTGAACTCCAGGCTAATCAGTGTATTTCTTATCCCGCTAGTGGGAGCCCTATTTATATGTAACCACGAATCTTGTCACTAAAGTGTTCAGCCATAACCTTCTACATTCATGTAACCGTGATGCTTTTAAGACAAGTAACGTACGCCGCCTCCATCTTTACTCCCTTTGTAACGTGCACCATCAAGCCTTTAAGGTGGAGGTTACACTCCCTTTTAAGTCTCGGGCTGACTATAACAGTGCCATCTTGGATTGTGATACCCTAAGTCGAGGTATGTACTCGGGCCATACTCCGCCTTTATATGACTATTTTGGCTGAGGATCATACTTGGCTGATACTTCGCCCTCTTAATGATATCTGACCGAGGACCATACTCGGCTAGCATTTTGTCCCTTCACACCTATTCGTCTGAGTTGTATACTCGACTTATACTCTGGCCTCATCCTTTCCGTCTATATAACTCAGTTAGGATTTTATGCATGTCCAATATATATATATATACACACACACACACATATATATATAAGGAGCACTGAAATACCTTTCCAATTCTTTAGATCACCCTCCGTTTCGAGATGTAAAACTTAAGTTATGGCCATTTTAGTGAAATACAAATTTGATTCAGTCTGCAGACTTTCGCTAAGCAAACACAGAGTTCGCTAAGCGAACATGGTAGATCATAACATGAATTTTGGAGTTATAACACTCATTTTTTCATCTCTATACATCTCAATCCAAACCCCAACATGTATTAACATTCCAAGGCATGCAAAATCACTATAGATCACATTTTCATTAAGTAATCAAAACATGTAACGTGTTATTCTGCTTCTAATCCCACAAACATGCAATTTCACAAAAACTCCAATTCCTACCCAAGTTAGATCTAATTTAACTCACCTTGTAATAATAGAGGTTTGGATGTTGAACATACTGCATTAGAGTTCCATTCCTACTCAAAGTTCCACCTCCAACACCATTAAATCCATAACACCCTTTTTCCATTTCCAGTAAGAAATTATCAACTTCAAACACATTTTTCTACATGATCACATACATCCAGAATGAAAAGTTTGTATGAAAAATATAGGGAATTTTGTAAGATTTCCAGAAATTCAGGAATCGGCTCAATCGGAGTTACGAGTAATAAGTTCTTACCTGATTAATGAAGGTTGTCCTTGGAGTACAAAAATAGCTCTTGGAGATAAAATGAACTTGAGTTCTTCCTTTCTTCTCATACTTCTAAACCTCCACTATCCAATTATGATTTTTAAAATGAAACAATATGTTGTCTCTACCAAACAAGACCTTATATTACTCATTAAATGGGAACAGGACCAATTTTCCCTCTAACTAAGTAATATTCACCAAAATGCCAGTAGTCATATTTCAACTATTCCCTTTTTTTATTCTAACTATTCACTAATACTTCTTAGAACTTCATAAACATATACATATATGCTTAGACAATGTGGGATGTTACCTAGAAACTCAAGTCGAAAGAGAATTTTGACAAGAGGAGGTAAGAGATTAACCAAGTACTAGTAGACCTCAAAGAACAAGACACATGTCTGCAAGGTTACAAGATTGTGTGTGTCATACCCCAAAATTTTCCCTCCATCTACTCAAGAAATTTCATACATCCCTACTCAAGGATTCCTCAAGAGTTGATCAGACAAACTCTCTCCTAGACAATCAACCCAAACTAGGGTTTGGTATCTCTCAGGTCAAGATGGGCTTCCAAAATCCCCAATGGTCTTCATGCCTCCTCATATGCTTCAAAGATTCTCCATGTCAAGTTTCAAGCCTTACAAGTCAAGATTGCTCAGACAATTGCTCAGATGATTGAAAATCAGTTGTATTGGACAAAAAGTCAACTATGGTCAACATACAGTCAAACTTCATAATTTTTGGTCAACATCCTCATTTTGAAGTTACATTCATCATTTGATCAAGGATTGATCATGATTCATCAAGAAAACTCAAGATTTGCTCAAAAGTCAAACTTTCTAAATTAGGGTTTCTAGATGAAAAGTCAACTGAACTTTGACTGATCATAACTTTCTCATACGTTCTCAGAAATTTTTCCACCACCTCTTGTTTTGAAGGAAATTCAATTCTCTACAACTTCATGTCTCACAAGAATGTCCAAAAAATGCTTCATTTGAGAGGTATAGCTCAAAACATTACAGGTCATTTTCAAAGTCAACAAAAAGTCAACTTTTTGTTTTGAAGATATATTGAGCATGGAAACTCCAATTGAGATGAGACAAAAAAGGTTGGTTAGAGGACTCTTAGAGCTTTCCAAAAAGTCCAAGAACACTCAAAAATGTGAAAAATTGAGAAAGATACACTATTCAGAAGTTGGGCAATTTTGGACAATTGCACAAAAGGACATTTTGGTCAAAATGCAAAATTTTCCAAATGGGCCTAAAATCTTTTGATCCAAACTTGTTCATGACATTATTCTTGACCCATAAATGCTTGGCCATGGTGATTTTCTATTTTTATGATTTATATTTGAATTTTAAAACATTTAATTCAAAATTAAATCATGTAAAATATGAAAATAAGATTTTTTTCAAAAAGGATTGGATTTATATCTTCCTTGAAGTCCAAGATAGCCCAATATCCTTACCAAATTCGTGCATGATCAAGCATTGAAGAGGAAATCAAATTTCCTTCAAGAAAATTGATTTTTATTTGAAAAAATTGAATGCTCCAAATCAAATCTTTTTTCACTCCCTTTGCCATCCAAATTTTCTCTATAAATACCAAGCATCATAGCCAGCCACAGAGAGGAAACCCTAGCCCTTGCACTAACCCTTATTCTTGCAAAATTTTCCAAGAAACTTGAAAATTCGAGTTTTGTTTTCCAGCCCTTTCCAGCCTCTCTCAAGCACTCAATCGTGTTCTAAGGGTAAGTGTGAGTAAGTTTACATCAAAAGCAATGGTTGAGACAACCTGAATCGTGCCCTACATGATCATACATATGCATATTTTTCTTGAATTCGTTTTTTAATTTCCATCGTGTTTTGACTGAATCTAACCATCATTATGAGTTCCTGGGTTGATATAGGGCAGGTCTGGGCGGTTACATGAGGCTCATGCTAACCGGAATCCAAATTGCCATTGTTTGGGCAGTTTATGTTCTTTTCTTCGAAACTCATGATACAACCGTTTTCAATCAAAACTAAGGCCACCAATGGATTCAGGAGGGTCGATTTAGGGGGATAGGGTCTTTCTTTTCTGTTTATTTCGCGTGTTTTGCAGGATCCAAGAACCTCCTCGCCGGAGAAGACGACCGGAGCTAGGGCTCCGGCGTCGTGGACTTTCTTTGACCAGCAGCGAGCATGTGTGGCGATTCCGCGTGTTTTGATTCGTCCGTGTAGTCAGCCTGGGGTCCACGCGTGCTGACTCGTTTTCAAACCATTCCCCTGACGCGTCATCATTCAAGTGCCATTGATTTCCAGCTTTCCAACACCAAATGTCAAGTGGCGCAGTGGTTAAGGCTTGGCATGTGCAAAGATGCTCACAAGGGTTGTGGGTTCGAACCACACCAGGGCCGGTTTCATTCTTTTTCTTTTACAAACTTCACTTTTCATATTATTTTCATATTTTCTAATTATTCAATATTTACATGTTATTTTAATTCTTTTCATAATTTTATTTCTGCATTTAAAAATCATCAAAAATTATTTTCTTTTTGCATTATTTTCATAAAAATCTTTATTTAATTTATAAAATTAAAAAATATATTTTTGCATGCATATTTATTTTTATTCATATTTTTGCATTTTGATCACTTTTAATTCATTTTATATTATTAAATTGCATCCAAAAAATCCCAAAAATTTATTTTAGCATATTTATATTATTTCCAGCATGTAATAATTATCTCATATAAAAATTTGCATTTTTCTAACATTTTTTCTCTTGTTCGATTCATATCGTATTTTCCGATTTCTCATTCCCTTATAGGTTGATCCGATTCAGACGATTCTTTCTTTATCATTTTATTTTTCTAATAATGTAACTGTCTATGGGATGTAATAGTTTAAATTAGGATCTTTATTTTCCGCATTTTTTAAATTATGTATCTGCCCCAAAGCCATGTAATAGCGTAGGATTTACCTTTCCGCACTTTACATTCCGCATTTTAATTTCCGCACCCTATAAACTGCTAGTAACTAGGCGTGCATGGCAAGATAATAACGAACATAGCCCACTAATTTGCAAGATAAAATATTTGAAATCAACACACTTCTTTCACACACGCACCCCTTAGGGTAATTCTCTCTCGTTGCCTTACGAATTTAAATGGTCAAGTCCCTCGAACATAGAGGTATTCTAGCACCGTTGCCTTCAAAACAAATCATCATAATACAAAGATCATAGACCCACGATGTCTCCTCCGAATACATGATCTCGACCCTCGATTGCCGCCTACGAAAAAATGATGATAGTCCCTTCGAATGTGCTAGGATACTTCCTACAAGTTGCCTTTTATGACCATCCGATGTCCCTTCGAATGTCCCGCTTACATCCAACGAATGGAGCTACCTACCAACTAATGGTACGGCTAGCGCTATTCTAAAGGAACGTAAAAGTATGAAAACGACCAATTCTGAGTGGGTAAATAAGTCTTTTAGTTGCTTGCTCTAAACCAAATCTACAAAGTCAGTTCACCGTGTTACAGTGTGATTACATAAGATAATATGGTCGATATTGAAGGTGAGATGATGCATTATGATTTCTATGCAGATGTAAAACCAATGCAGCTGAAGCATTGGAGGATTCAAAGAGGGTGAAAACAATGAATGAAGAAGTGAAGTCAATCGAAGACAACAACATATGCTCACTTATCGAATTACCTCAAGGAAAAAACCAATCAATGTAAAGTGGGTATACAAGGTGAAGTTGAATCTCATATGGGAAGTAACTCGACATAAGGCAAGGCTTGTGGCGAAAGGATTTCTTCAGAAGGAAGGAATCGACCTTGATTAAGCTTTTGCACCTGATGCTAGAATTGAAACAATCAGGTTAGTTGTTGGTTTAGCATAAATGAAATTTGGCGCATATGTCAGATGGACATGAAGTGTGCATTCCTAAATGGATCGTTAGACAGAGAAGTTTATGTTGTATAGCCAGTTGGGTTTGTAAAGCATGGAGAAGAGAGAAAGGTGTATATGCAGCATAAAGCTTTGTATTTACTCAAACAAGCTCTAAGAACTTTGAATAAGAAGATTGATAGTTTCCTAAGGGAGAAGGAATTTTTAAAGTGTACAACTGAACATGGAGTATATGTAAGAATAAGAAATAGTGAATTGCTTATGTCTATGTCTCAAATGTTTTAATTATGCATCAAATAAGATATGCAAGAGAAATTCTTTAGAGGTTTGAGAAGGAAGACTGCAACCCGACTTCGACACCTGCAGAACAAAGACTACAATTGTCAATAGATTCATATAAAGATGATGTTGACCCAGTCATATACAAAAGACTTGTTGTGTCATTAAGATACATTTATCACACGAGGTGTGACTTATCTTATAATGTAGGTATGGTAAGTATATTCATGCAGAAGCCAAAGGTTTCACACCTAGCAACAATGAAGAGGATATTGAGGTATCTGAAAGGAACTCTTGACTATGGCCTTTTATTTCCTGCTATCGATAAAGGAAAAGAGTGCAAGTTAGTGGGATACACTAATTCAAATGTGTGTAGTGTGTTGAGGATAGAAAGTTCACAGTAGGATATTTGTTTATGCTAGGTGGTGCACTAGTTTCTTAGAGATCGAGAAAAGAACCAGTAGTGGCATTATCATCGTGCGAAGCAGAGTACATAAATGCTTATCTTTATGCATGTCAAGCAACATGGGTGGTGAACTTGGTCTAAGAAATAACAGAGAAAAATCATGGATAAATTACCGTGAAGATCGACTATATGTCAACTATCAAGTTGGCGAAGAACCCAATAACACATGGTCAAAGCAAGCACATCTAAATGAGGTTGCACTATCTTCGAGAGCATGTAGCAGATGGGAAGATAAACATGGAACACTACAAAATTGAGAATCAGATTGTAGACATCAAGAAGAAGGGTGTATAGGTCATAATATTCAGAAGACTAACAACTATGATGAATATAGATAGCTTAGACACAATGAATTAGGTGGTGTGTTTAAAGTGTAATTCCTTGTGTTGAAGTAGGATGTTTCTCGACATAAGGTGTGTTGAAATATCTTAGCTTAGTCTGTCGAAGAGTGTCGAAGTGTGGAAGTAGGTTGTTTCCCACATGATTTCGACTTAGATTTAAAATATGAATTTTGGGCTTTTGTGTTTTGAGCCTTGGCTAGAGAGCAAGAGAACCTAAAACTATAAATAGTGGGAGTAACCCATATTTGTGTAATAAACTCAAAACAACTTTTATTCGTAGAATTTTGCAGTTGCAACGTGAGTAAAGATTTTCCACAGTTTGTGGGCAGAGAGAAACTCTGCATAAACCATAATCTCGTTTTTTCTCAAATTTTATTTTATTTTTATCGTTATTGTGTGTTGATAACAATATTGTTCATCAAGATTGATAGAAATTCATCATAGACTTTGGTGGATTTCCAACAAAATTGAAGCCATTGAATTCTAATTTCTTTTTGTATTTTTTTCTTTTCAGATTTTACCTTTAGAAACCTTTTTAGTTAAAAAAATATATAAAAATTCATAAAGGGGGAGATGGGATAGGGAACAAATAAGAAGATGCTAAGTTTTTTTACATAGTTAGGTCATATATGATGAGTTTCTTTATTCTCCATATTACTTTGCATGTGCCATTGCGATGAAAATGAGACTTAGTTATGTAAGGTTAAGAGAAGATGTAGGAAGTGGGTTAAATGGAAGGGAGTGGGTAAGAATTCTATATTATAACAATTAGCTGGAATATTCTTATTTCACATTCTTTACTTCTATTTAGTTAAAATATTATTTACTTCATTACCTACAATTAAACTATAATTGGTCTCCCATTTATCCACTTTGATATGATCACCAGTTTGAGATAAAGTGTGTCCCACGTGTTTAGAGAGAGATAAAGAGAAATACTATCCCACTTCTCTCTAGATTTAGCGTGTTTTTTATTCCCCAATTCCTACTGTGGCTAGGGTTTGATGGATTTACTTTCTAGTTTCTTCTAGTCTTTTCCAATGTATGTTGGTTCCCCTTCGTTTTAGAAGCTTGGTTTTGGGCAGTCTCACCTGTTTTCGTTACCCGTTACCTATTAGTTAGATCTCACTATGAGTGGTTGAAGGAGCTTACTGTGGACTCGTTTTGGTTGCATTTCTAAGATCTAATACAGAGGTGGAAGAATATTCAGTTCTTCGAGGAAAAAGATGAAGGAGTATGTAACACGGTAGGAGAACTGACTTGTTTGTTTTGCTTTTTATCGCAAATATTGTGGATAGAAAGAGTCACCACCGACTTTTCTTTTATCCAGTAAAGGGAAGGTGAAAAGAAGAGGAAAAGACATTCGTTAGATTCTGAGTACGGGAGACAATTATGAAAAGGGAAGGTATTAGCACCCTTTCCATCTGTAGTTATCTACGGGCTTTTAGTTGCTTAGCTCACTTTGAAAAATTTCTTTCTGTGTTTGTGTAGTTTGAAAAGTATTTTTTAAAATACATTTCGCTTTGACTTCGTAATTATTCTTGTTGGAATGTATACGAAGTGTTCGAAAATGTTTGTTTAAAAAATATTTAACTTTGTAATGATTCTCGCTGGAATTTATACAAAGTGTTTCTGAAAGGTTTTTGAAAATTGTGAGGTGTGAAAAAGTATTTTGATTGGAGCAAGCAATAGAGTCTTATTTACCTACTCATAATGGTCGTTCCCATTTTATTTTTCCTTCTCCTTTAGAATAAGGCTGTCCATACCATTAGTTGGTAGGTAACTTTATTCATTTGGATGTTAAGGGACAGTCGAAGTGTCATCGTATGGTTATAGAAGGCAATATTTAAGGATACCATTAGCAATTCGTAGGGACGATCATCACTTATTCGTAGGCAACAACCGAGGGACGAGATCATATATTCGTAGGCAACATCGAGGGTCATCGAGGGACATCGAGGGACTATGATCTTTGTATCGAAGGGACTATGATGATGTTATTTGTAAGCGTCTTTGCTAATGGTACCCCAACGTTTGAGGGACATGACCATTGTATTCGAAAGGCAACAATGCATGTGTGAAAGAGTGTGTTAAGTTCAGATATTTTATCTTGAAGTAGGGTGATCTAGGATTGCTTTTAGTCTTGCCATACAAACCCTAGTTACTATACAATAAATATGTACAGAAAAATAAAGTGCGGAATGTAAAGTGCGGAAAGTAAAGTCCTACACTATTACATGGCTTTGGGGCAAATAAATAATATAGGTGCGGAAAGTAAAGGAAGAAAGTTTAAATCTACGCTATTACAGAATAAACCTTGCGACCTATACATCGTTTTCTAGAATTGTAAATGCGAAGTAGAGCAAATAATCAGAAAGAAAAATGTCTTTGGTGTTAGTAAAGAGATTTGAAGTTAGTAAACCTAATTACAATTGCAAGAAAACATTTTTGGAGTTTTGTGGATTAATTTTAAGTAAGAAAAACCCTAATTCTAATTACTTAGTGTTTAATTGGAAAAATAATTTAAATGTGAAAAAAAAGAAAATATTTTTTGTGTCAAAAATTAAATAAAGGTTTTAGAAACCTAAATATAAAATTAAAACATTTTTTAGAGTCTTGGAAAATAGTTTAAAAATTAATTGAAAAGAAATTAAATTGGTTAGAAAATTGAAAAGAAATAGAAAAAAGTTAGAGGAAACAAGTTGTAAAAAAATAGGAATGGTCCCTGCAAGTGTTGAACTCGTGACCTGAGGGTCACAGGCTCAAAATTGGACCACTGCGCCATGTGCATATGCTGATAGTAACACGCCTTTGTTTGTATGTAAGTGTTAGCCTGCAAAATCAGAAATTGTAAAAAAAAGTGCAAAAGGCAGGTTCGAACCAGCGACTTGATAGAAGGAGAGACATAGAGCGCACATGTGTTACCACTGGGGTGGTGATACATCTGTTTATTTAAGTGTATGATAAATTTATATGCAATTTAAATTTCAAAAAATCCAAATTAACACAAAACGCTCGCGGTGGGAACCCTATATTCAAATGGACCAATAGATTTGTGCCACGCCTGGCCTCACCTGTCAACCAAAGTCAGAAGTGTCGGATACTAAATCCGATCACCTTCTCCGATTGATGAAAACATCAAAACCTGCGAAAATTGATGAAAAAACAAAAGGAAATAACACATATCACATATTTAGAACCCTGTGAATTCAATGGTGCCGTTGGTTTGACCTGAATCGACCTGTAACTAGGGTTTTGATGAAGCAAAGCTTAATGCCCTAAGAATGACATAACATGATTCCTGCGTTAAAACTCATGCACGATGGTTCTAAATAATCACAAACATCAATGTGAACATGAATATGTAAATCGAATCAGTTTAAACAACATGAATTGAAAGTTTGAGTTTCATGAATTATACCAAACTAGCGCAACCTGGTGGCACGTTCTAGGCACGATCTGGCTTGTGTAAGACCTGGTATTGACTCTTGGAAAGCTCAGGAGGATGAATGAGTGCTTAGAATGGCTTGAGGATGACTGGAAAGTGAGGCTCTAGTTTGCCCTAAACTTGCAAAATTTTGGAAAATTTTCTAGGGTTCTCGAGGCCAGCAATCTGTGTCCTTTGCATCTGAGGTTGTTGTGTATTTATAGAGGAATAAAATTAGGTCAACGAAAGGAGGAAATATCTTGCATTGATTAGGATATGTTTCATTGAAAATTAACACCAAATATTGCCTTTTTGGCCTTCAATCAAGCCAATCTCTTGCCTATCAAGTCTTGTACGAATTTACTAGCTTACATGGGCTTTCTTGGTCCTCAAGACAAGTAGAGATCAAGCCCACGCGCCCTTCCTTGTATTTTTGCATTTTATTTTAATTAACTTTGAATTTTAATGATTTAATTCAAAAATAAATAAAAATAAATGGCAAGGTGGCGTGTAATTGGACTTATAAGTCATGGAAAATCTCAAGAATAAGTTTGGATCACAAAAACTTAGGCCCATTTAGAAAATATTTGAATTTGCTAAGTATTTCTCTTCACGCACTTCTTCAAAAATGTCAAACTTGCACAACTTATATCTTGCTCAATTTTCAACATTTTTGAGTGTTCTTGGACTTTTTAGAAAGATAAAGATGTCCTATAAACACTTCTTTTGGTTTCACATTCATTGAGGCTTCCATGTTCATGTACACTTCTTTGCAAAAAGATGACTTCTTGTTGAGTTTTAGAAGGACCTATAATTTGGAAACTTTGACTTTTGATCAAATCTTGAGTTTTATTGATGAATCATGATCAACCCTTGATCTGATAATGAATGTGACTTCAAAATCTTAATGTTGACCAAAAATAATGATGTTTGACTGTATGTTGACCACAATTGACTTTTTGTCCAATACAACTAATATTCAACCATATGAGCAATTGACTGAGCAAACTTGAGCTGTGAGGCTTGAAACTTGACATGGTGGTACCTTGAGACATATGAGGAGTTATGATGATCACTTGAGGCATTAGAACTTGATTTTGTTCTTGAGAGAAGAAAAACTCTAGTTGTGGGTTGATTGATTAGGAGAGGGTTTGTCTAGTCAACCCTTGAGGAATTCTTGAATATAGAGATGTGGAGTGTCTTGAGAAATAGGAGGGCAAATTTTGGGATATAATAGAGTAGAAGCAGCACCGGAAATGGTTTGCAAGGAGGAGTTATTCCAACGAACTCTAGTTGGGAAACTGTAGACTTAGATAATCTTTAATGACAAAGCATTCAACAATAATATGTTAAATGCGTGGAAGTTGAAGAAATCAGTGGAGATTCAAGATCTAAGAAAAAAATCTCTTCTTGTGTAAATTTACAACAAAAAGAGATCTGGATTACACTTTGAAGAGTGGTCCGTGGAGTTTTGGCAGTGCTTTGTTGACTCTAGATAGCGTGTTGGAGGGAGGAACAATCCTCAGACCTAAACATGCATTACGATAGTTTTTGGGTAAGAATCTATGAATTCCCATGGATGCTAATATTAGAAGCAATGGCGAGTAAAATAGGTAATATCGTAGGAACCTTTCTTGAAATAGATCTGAAAGATGGGCATATGAATGGTAGGTTCCTCATAGTAAAGATCAAAATGGATTTTAAGAAACCTTTGAAGAAAGGAAATATTTTCAAATTAAAGGAGAAGAACCTCAAAGTCCATTTTAAATATGAGAGATTTCCTACATTCTATTTTGTTTATGGAGAATCAGACTCAGCTAAAGGATTGTGAGGCATTGGAAGAACTCAACAAGGAGGAATTTGAAGAAATTGAAGAATAAGAACTATCTTTTGGACATTGGCCTCGTGCTTCACAACTTCCGAAAATAATTGAAGAGAAGAAAATAAGAGAATCTAGATCTAGAAATTGCAGCAAGAAATTGTTTAATAATTCATCTAGATAGAGTCGATGCGAGTCTAAAGGTAAAGAAAAATATGAAGAAGTTGAAGTTCAACAAAACAAAGGTGTTGTATGGAACGAGGTTTCAGAAGCAAGAGATCAAGTTGAAAAATAGGGGAACTTGGAAATATAAACGATGGAAGAATCGCTTGGGGAAGTGGCATTATCAACGAATGTCCAAGGAGATATATTAACAAATAACACCAAAGGTCTCCTAGAAGGAAATGGACCTAAAAGAAGCTACACAAAAGAAGTAGGGTTCCTCAATACGTGATAAAGGGAGAGGAAACTAAAGGGCTAAAATACAGTTGGTAGACATTATGATAATTGAAGGATTTGTGAAGGATTATGGTAGTAGAGAGAAGAAGAGGAAGTATAGTAGAGTGAAGAATGGAGAACAAAGCTATTTACCAGAGGTGGTATTAGAAGTCCAACACCACCTACAACTATGAAAATCATAAGTTTAAACTTCTAGGGTTTGGGAAACCCTCGTTCAGTTCGAGCCTTATGAAGGCTCAAACGTTTTGAAAATCCCTTGCTCGTTTTTGTGATGGAATCTCATCTCAAGTTTCATGAGTGTGTTACTTTAAAGCACAAATATGGTATAGATCATATTTTTTCTGTGGAGTGTAGGGAAAAGGTTGGGGAAGTTCAGGGGGTTTGCTCATGATGTGGAAAGACTTAGGGAAAATTTTGATTACCAATTTCTCAAAAAATCATATAAATATGCAGAAAATTGATGAGGAGAAGGACAAAAGGTGGATTCTCAAAGGTGTGTATGGTTTTTCGGAGGATGGTAATATGCGGAAAACTTGGAAACTTATTCAAAGTTTGAAGATGAATGATGATACTAAGTGGTTGTGTATCGGGGATTTCAATGATATTTTGACTGAGTCTGAGAAAAAAGGAGGAATAAGCATAGTGGAACAATACAATTAGGGAAGACAAACAATTGTTGAGTGTGGGCTACAAGATCTTAGTTTTGAAAGGTGCCCGCTGACTTGGACTCATGGGAGACACGTACAACACAATATTCAATGTAGGCTTGATAAATCCTTTGCAAATGATATTTGTGAGTGTTGTTTCTAGCCTATTAAGGTCACCCATCTTTCCTATTTTAGATCTGATCACACGACGACCATTAGGGTGCTATTAGAGCGCAACAACAAGGGTGAGAATAAATTAAGGTATATTTTTAGGTATGAGGATGCTTGTTCCATGGACAATAGATGTGAAGGTATTGTAAGGCCAAACTGGTTGGGAAAAATATCCAAGGTTACAATAAAATCATGGATGTCGCACGGATTGGGGGGTATTTTAAGAAGTATAGATGTGGGAGTATTCACAAAGAACTGAAAAGGATAAAAGATAGACTCAAGGATAAGGAAAGGTTGAATGGCAGTGAAGAGAGTATTAAGGAGTATAAAGTCCTTGAGGAAGAAAGAAATAACCCCTCGAAGATAGAAGAGGAGATGTGGAGGAAAAGGAGAAGAGCCATGTGGTTGCAAGACGGTGATAAAAACACTAAGTACTTTCATAGTAAGGCGGATCAAAGGAGCAAATAATCCACTTAAGTAAGTTGAAGGATGGGGAGGGACGATGGTAGAGAGGAAGGTCCCACCATGAGATGATCCTTACAAATTATTTTAAGGATTAAATATATAATATCCCCCTACAATATTAGTGATATTCGCTTTAGCCCCCTATAAAAGAATTTTTTTAAAACCCTCCTTACAATTTTCAGATTCTCTCGTTGTAGCCCTTGTTGAACTTAGATTCCATTTTAGGATGAGTTGGCAGTCTCTTAAAATGTTATTTGGGCCTCTATAATCCAATACCATTTCCACTTCAGCCCACTACTCTAAGCCTTTTTCCAAGTCAATAAAAATATGTGTGCCTTTGTATTATATACACTGTTATTCTTTGCTTCAAAAACTATGTGGGACTTATTAATACACTATTTTGCTTTCTTTTCAATTAGTTACTGCTTCACAAATCAATCACTCTACTTCACTTCTTCCTATTATTATAGCATCAAACTAACATCACCCATCCCTACTTTGAGTCACTAAATATAAGATTTATATACACTATCATCATGCATGAAACTAATGACTCTACATAATTTAAGTTCCAATACTGCATAAGTTAACAACACTTAAAGCAGCCCATAATTTAGGTCGATACTGTATAATTTAAGTTCCAATAATCTACACAGTTTGTTAACTTCTATGCATAAGTGTGGTACCTTCTTTGTTAACTTCTTTTTATAATTTAAGTTCCAATAATTTCACTTCCATCAAAAAGATATTACAACATTAACATTTGACTCTCTTAGACATATCATTGAATACATCATAACAATATCATAAGTTGCATGTTAAAAAAGTTTTGTTATTGTTAAAATATTATGGTCCTTGTAGTTGAACATGGTTGTGTTCATAGGTTATTTTCTTTTGGTTTTTCATTTTTCAAGTAACACCATCATTTTATAGGGACCACACCACCACCAATTATTTTCTCAGTTTTTATAGTAGATAACTCATTCCTAACAACACTTGTTATACAAACATGTTGCAGCAAGGTCTTTTCTGTCTACTGTGAAGCGTTTCGAACCTTGTTTCCTCCAAAAGTACCATGGCTTTAGCTAAACTTTTCCGCTATATTGAGTTTCCTTCTCGGGGTTTTCCACTGATACTAATAAACCATGGAGCATCAGGTTTTTCACTATATGATTGTGATTAAACAAAATTGATCAGCTAACTTTGTTCGGTATACTGACATGTAAATGCTTCTACCTAAACGTGTCACAGCTCCTTGATAAGGATAATGATCATCATGACTTGTTGACGAAAAACATGCAGGAATTCCAATTGAGTCTTGCATTGTTTTTTATGAGAAAAAAATAGTGAGAATATGAAAATGATGGAGTGGGAGGGAAGTTAAAATGAATTTAAGTGAGAGAAGAGAAGAGATTTTATTGACAAGCTGTATGAAAGGTCGGCTAGAGTGGTATTGGAAGCATTGGTAATGGGATTTAAATATGTATTTCCAAGCTAGCACATGGACTGTCAGTGACTAAGAGTTACATAAAAACAACCCTTTCAAACTCCCACATCGAAATGTGCTTTCCAAACTTAAGAGTTTATAAACCTCTTTCACACAACATAGTACAAAACTTCAAACAATGGGCTGCCCAAAAGATATTGGGCTCTTAAAGTATTAAAAAAATATAAAAAAATATTACGTGGATTTAAAAAATATTAAAAAAATACATGTTGGCTGCCACATAGACAGTTAAATGAGAATCTTAATTGAAATGTGGCAATTAGGGTGTATATGAGGGAATCTAAAATTTACGAGGGAGATTTTACAAAAATAATTTTTCCAGGGGTTAAAACCAAATCTCGCTAATATTACAGGGGGTGTTGTATATTTAACCCTTATTTTAAAGATCGGTTTTCTTCCTCTGGGATAACTGAGATAGTGGAAACTTGTGTAGTGGTAAAAGATAAGCTTAGTGTTGCAAAAGGGAGTGGTGTGCAGGAGCGTTCATAGAAGAAGAGATTGTTGATGCTTTGTTTCAAATGCACCCTTTGAAAGCTCCGGGCCCTGACGACATCCCGTATTTATTCTTCCAAAAATACTGGCATGTAGTGGGTAAGGAGGTGAAGAAAATGGTTTTGGATATTCTTAATGGTGATCAGATACCTCGTGAGATGAACAAGACTTTCATTGTGTTGATTCTCAAGTGTAAAAATTATAGTTCCCCTAGGGATTTTCGGCACATAATTCTTTGTAATGTGGTGATGAAGATTGTGTCGAAGACAATTGCAAACAACATTAAATAGGTGTTGTCAAAGATTATATATATGGAACAGAGTGCATTTGTGAAGAGGCGGTTGATTATGGACAACACCTTAGTGGAAATGGAATGCATCCATTGGATGAAGAAGAAGACGAATGGGAAGAAAGAAGTTATGGACCTTGAGCTAGATATGTCAAAAGCGTATGATAGAGTGGAGTGAAATTTTGTGGTGAGAGTGATGGAGTCGATGGGTTTTCTTGAGAAATTTTTGAATCTCATTTGTAATTGTATTTCTTTAGTGTCCTTCCAAATCCTCCTCAATGGTAGTCCCAACAAAGTGTTTTATCCGGAAAGAGAGATTCATCAAGGAGACCCTTTATCCTCTTACTTGTTTGTTATTTGTGAAGATGTCCTCTCTATGTTACTGAAGAACGTGGCGAGTAACAATACCATTCATGGGATCAAAGTGGCCAGGAGAGCATTACGTATCTATCACTTGTTTTTTTTTATGATATTATTTTTTTCTCAAATGAAAATCTCACGGAAGTTGGGAAAATCTTATATATTCTTGCTACCTTCCAAAAAGCTTCAGGCCATATGGTGAACCTAGACAAGTCTGAAGCCTCTTTCAGTTGAAACGTTCGTGATGATGTAAAGCAAATAATCCATAATAGAATGAGAGTAAATAGAGGTGTATCTCATTCTAGATACCTTTTTCTTCTGGTTGTTTTGTGGAGGTCCAAAAAGAGGTATTTTTGCTTGCAGTGGAACGCATTTGGATGAAGGTGAAAGGTTGGAAGGAAGGATTCCTTTCGCGGGCAGAGATGGAAGTTCTTATCAAGTCTATTTATCAAAAAAATTCCATTTTACATTATGAGTTGCTTTAAAATTACGGCTGGGGTATGCAATGAGATTGAAATAATTTTGACCAGGTTTTGGTGGGGGTGAAGGATGATGAGACAAGAGTACAATGGATAAGCAGGGACAACATGTAAAAGTCCAAAGGTGTAGGGGCTTACGTTTTAGAGGGATTTTAGATTTTAATTAGAGTCTTTTGGGGAAACATTTTTATAAATTGTGAAATCCATGAAGCCACAATGGGATTCTCCCGAGTTATGCGTGGAGAAGTGTTTTGGGAGCTAAGGATTTGGTGGTAAAAGGTACAAGATGGAGGATTGGGATGAATCAAAATTTCAAATTTGGTAGGATACATGGCTCCCTAAGAACCATGGATTCAAATCCTTAAATTCATCGAATGAGAGGAATAGAGAGGCCAAGGTGTATGATCTAATTAACCAAGATTTGTGTAAGTGGAATATGAACATGTTGGAAAGCTCCTTTGTTCTAGAAGAAGCAAAACAGGTTTTGAGCATTCTGGTAGGTATGTCTAAAATCGAGGATGAGCAAATTTGGCATAGGGAATCTGATGGAAGTTTTACAGTGAAGTTTGTGTACCACATGATTGTTTCAGAGAAAGATTTTAGAAGGAATGGAACTTCTGAACAGTCTCAACATAATTTCTGGAAGAATTTGTGGAAGGTCCTCATTCATGTTCTTGTTCTAAATTTCACGTGGAGGCTCTATAAAAACATCTTGCCCACAAAAAGTAAATTGATCAAAAAAGGATATTTTGTAGAATCTCTTTGTCAGTTTTGCCTTTTGGTCCCTGAAACTACTCAACATGTTACATGCAATGCATTTTTTCAAAGCTTGTATGGCTTGCACTTCCAACAGGTACAAGAGTACCAGAAAATCTAGAGGTGATGGATTGGTTAGATGCCTACTTCAGCATCCACGAGCCTTTGGTTGCACAACTATTTTGTACCATTTTCAAGAAAATTTGGCATATACGTAATAAGAAGGTGGAAGAGTATGTGTTTGATCTTTTTGTGCAGAATCAGGTGGTGCAAGTTAGATTGAAGGGGATTGTATGAGAAAGGCCCCTTAACTGTCCTGAAGATATTATTCTTTTGTTTGTGGATGTTGGCTGTTTTGATTCAGGATTTGTGGTTCTGGGTTGTGTCATCAAAGACCTGCATAATAAGATAATTATGTTTATGAGCAAAATATTGGAGAGTAGTGAAGGGTCGTTAGTGGTGGAAGCTTTGGCTATCTGTTGGGGAATTCAGTTGGCTAGAGACCTGAAGTTGTCAATGCTACTACAAAAATGGCATTCAAACGTGGTTGGGAAAGATAAATCATCATGTGGGACCAAGCTTTATTATCATGACAAAAAAACTCCAATTTTCCAGGTGAGTAGCACCCCGCACACGCAAATATCACCCTGCAACGTAACTTTTATGGGGTGGACAAAACACCCCGCAAAAACGTTAGTTGAAATATTTTGTTAGGAGAAATGCACCCCACAACTTTTCAAGGAGAAAAGCAACCCGCACATTGTCAGGTGTGTAACACCCCACAAATCCTTTCCTAGAGTGTAACGCATATCAGAGCATTTATGTAGCAGATGGTTCAGAGCAGAGTTGAACAAGAAGTTGCAGAAACTTGCGGGGTGAATATCATCTGGTAACTTTTAAATATTCATAAACTTGCAGGGTGAAATACACCTGGCAAAGGTTTTGAATATGCAAGATGAAAACAACCACACAAACGGTAAATAATATAATAGTATATATTATTCTAAATATTAAATATATCACTCCTCCCTCTCTCTTACAACATTCTTGATTAAATGTCCATCGTACATACTATTGTACATCAAACTACGATAGTACTTACAATATTCCACACTGCACGTTTACAATTTTGTGTCCATTATAATCACAATTTTTTTAATCATTTAACCAATTCAGAGATTTTGGTAAGATATATCAAATATCTAATACATATATAATTTAACATAGTAAATAATATAGAACAAATTATCCAAGAATCCTTTAAGTTATTTAATTGTAACGAGTTAGTCCTTTATATTTTTATAGCTACATGTGGTTCCTTTATGTTAACTAACACTTGTAACATTGACCTTTTTTCTGCTTTATTTTGTTCTATTAATTTTTTTTTAACTTCTAACATTCATATTAAATTTGGTTTTGGTCCAAAAATTATGAAAAATTTCTAAAAATGTTTCTTATTATTTTACACTTCGTGTAATTTTCTGAAAAATTTTATTTTCTATTTTACTATTTTTCTTTAATTTGTTTCTTTTGCGTGCATTTTAATTAGTTTAAAAATACTTTTATGCACTAAAAAATTCTAAAATTTTTATTATATGATCCAATGATAGTCTCTGATCTATGTTAAGTAACACATCAGTACCATTAGTACCACTTCAACTATTTTAGAAAGGAGTTTGAAGAAAAGATCAATGATGCAAACGTTAACATAAAGGACTCACGTGTAGCAAAAAAAAAACATAAATGACTGACTTATTACAATTAAATAACTTAAAGGATTCTGAGAGCAATTTTACCATAATATAAATATTTTACGATAAATTACATTTCAATCATAAAACTATGTTACAATACTATTTTAAAAATATATTATAACTATCATATAATGACAATATATTAAAAAATAATATTAGAACGTATACACAATTTTTAAATTACTATAATACATATTTAAGTATTAATTGTATTTAACATAATATCATTAAATATGTTACAACAATGCTATTACAAAATATAATTTCATTAAATAAAATACTTTATAAATATAATTATTTTGCTTTTAAATAAATATAATTATTTATTTATTTTTTATAAATATATTTATTTTTTCATGAAATATTTCATTAAATAAATATATTTTGTTTTTAAAAATATAATATTTTATTTTTATGAATTAATTATTCAATTTTTATAAATTCAATCTGTTTTTAAAAATAATTATAGTATTCAGTTTTAACAAATAATAATAATACTTTTTTATTTTAAATAAATAATTTTCTGTTTTTTAAAAATATGATAATACTTTGATTTAAAAAGTAAAATTGTTTTTGATATAATAATAATATTCTTTTTTTATAAATTATAATAATACTTTGATTTAAAAAATAATAATATGTTGTTTTTACAAATAATAATAATATTTTGGATTTTAAAAAAAATCCATTTACAAAATATTATGTTTTTCAAAAAATAATAATATCCTTATATATTATACAGTTTTTAAACATATATTATTCTTTTTTATAAATAAAATATTCAATTTTTTAAAATATATTATATATATTTATTTCTATTTTAATAATCTATTTATGTAAAAAACAGAGAAAAAATTATTTATATGCAAAAACCAAAAATAATAATTATTAACAAACTTAAAAATAAAATATTTATTATTTTATCAAAATAAAAACAAATTATATTAATAATTTCTAACAATTTTATCTATACTAAAAACGTATATTATATGTAACCAACAAAAAAGAACATGTATTCCATCATTTATAAAAAATGTATACACAATATCATACAAATTTTATCACAAAATTTCTAATATATATTATACACAAATCTAACCATAAATATTTTTATCATACAAACTTCACTAAAAAGACATAATTTAAACAACTCATACAACCCAATATCAAATAACAAACAATTAATTTCATATGTGTACCTTATAGTATGGATATGATGAAAAAATTGAAAGGAATTCTAAATCCATCAAGATATTTGAGCATCGAGTCTTTGTTTGTGTTAAAAATAAGAGATCTGAATATTTGTGGAGGAAGTTTTGAATGTGGGGTAAAAACCTATTTCCTAAAAAGAGAGGGAAACCTGTTTCCTAAAAATCTGTTAGTCAAATTCATATAACGTTCACCTCCCACCCTGACCACTCAGTAAATGCATCATTTAATTTTCCCCCAATTTTTTCAAAAACACTTGCGCGGTGGTTGTTACTTCACAAAGTTTAATGTCGTTTGAACTTGCAGGGTAAAATTCACCGCGCAACATACGTGTCAGTAAATGTACCTTTTAATTTCCCCCAATTTTTTTAAAAGACTTCTCCTGCTACCATGAATCCTCAGTAGATGTAGCTTTTAATTTTCCGCCAATTTTTTTAAAAGAGTTGTAGGGTGTTTCACTCATGGCATTGTTCTTTTCAAAAAAATTGTATTTCTTACTCGCTAAAAACATATAACTTTTTTTTTATATAAAAAATTGCATTGCGAGGTGAAAAGCACCCGCAAGTACGTTATTTTACGAGGTGCTTATCACTTGGCATAATCACCTGACTAATTTGATGTTTTCTTGTAGTGTGTGTAGCGTTGTTGGACCCCAAATATTGTCCTCTTATGTTTAACCCCCAATGATTTATGTTTCATCATTACACATACTCATGCATTACATGGGTTATATGATTATGGGATCAAGGTATCTGATATTGATCTTCCTCATTCAGGAAGGAGAGAATTGTGTTCTAAAGCATTAGGAGAATGAGAAAACCCCTTTAACATAATGTCATTCAAACTACACTGGTGCAATACACTTCAAAATACCTCAATATGACTTGTTGATCCTTAGATGATTAGTGTTGTCAAGAAGTTTAAAGGGGTCACAAGCTCTTATTTGGTTAGATTGAGTTAGGGTTGGTCAAAGACAACCTAAGGCTGACTTCTTGAGCAAAATATGATTCTATGCTTCAATATGTACCTTAGGGTATACATGTATGCATCATTGATCCTTACAAAATTTCTCAAAAGATTCAAAGTAGTAGATAATTGAAAATTGATCCAATTGACTGAAAAATCAACAAAATTCAAAGTACAGTGAAATTATAGTCAACAGTGATATTTTCCATCATTTTTTATAAAATCAAGTTGATTGGTGAAGAGAAAGTCAAAGGAATTCACAAGATCAAGAAAAAACCTTAATTTGGTGAACTTAGAGATTTAGTGAATTTTTTTTAAGTATAAAAAATCATGATCATATGGCCATCTCCCAAGATGCATATCTCCCTCCTAAATAAGTGAAAGTAAACAATCTTGGGCTTGAATGATAGAAGAGGATTTTCTACTACACTTTTGTAGAAGGAATCATGTACAAAAAAAAGAAGGCTAGATCAAAAGTTATGGGGTGGAATGATGATGTTTCATTAAGCTTGAGAATATGATACTTATTTCAATGTGATCAAGTAGTTAACTTTGAAGGCAAAATACACGTGGATCCAGTTGTTGTTTCAAGATGAGTTCAATTACAAATTTGCTCAGCTCCCTACAATCTGCAAGTTAGCAAAAGAATGTGGTTCAAGATCATTCATCAATCAAATATTAGGAGTGTGAGAAGATGGTGATCCAATATGCATGGAAGTCTAACACTTAAGATTTTTTGGAAAATCTGGGTCAGCTTTGATGCTTCAACTTCAAGACACGATTACATAATGCTCTAGGCTTTGTTTCAACTTCTTCTCAACATCAAAGGTGCTCTACCCCAAATTAGCCCAGCATTTACGTACATGCATGCATCATGGAGAGGGATTACCCAAAATAAAAGAAGACTTGAGCTGGTACACACCGGAGGTTCCCATGCTCTTCCTTTAGATGATCAAAAACTCAACATAACAACTTGATAAGTGAATTAACTTGTGGATTAATTGGATCTGAATATAATTAAAACAAATTAATTGATTTTGGTTAATTAATGAAAATGATGGAATTAAATTGAATCATATTTTTGTTTTGTTTGAATTACTTGAGAAGTGGATACTTGGGCTGTAGCGCTAATGGGCCAGGCATAGAGCCTTTATTATTCGCACCCTTCCTTGTTAGGCCTGATTAGTATGGTAGTTGCTTTCAGTTCATCTGGAATTTCAGTTCACACTTCCCCTGCTTGTAGTAACAAGTTTCATTGGTTGTTTTCGATTTTAATTGATAATTCAAATTTTTCGTCACCATCAAATGTTATAAAAATATTTTTTAAATACATGAGAGTCTTAATATATTTGTGTTGATTTTTAATTAATTTTTCCTTTTAGTTTTGATAATTAATTGGATCAATTTGTAAAGGCATGTCTTGATAGATGTTCTTAAGTTGTAACCTAGGTTGATGACTTGTGTAACCTTATTTTCAATCAATCATTTTACGAACACTACTACCAAACGCGATAAACAATAATGTCATGGTCACCACGGATTTTTCTTATACTGTAGTGACATCTAAGGCGCTACCATATTATTATTATTATTTTGATTAAAAGATATTTGTATAAAACAACGGTTGTGGAACCAACCGTGCTGATACTATTAAGTTTGTATGGGTTCGAACCTCAGCAACCTCTTAAATATTATTCCTTTAATGTTAAGGCGTGCCTTTTTTTCTAAATTGAAAAAACTTTAAGGGTTATGACTGGTATGTTCCACCATTGTGATGTATTTTGTTTTTTATTTAAAATATTTAATAGTAAATTAAACTCTGGCGCTTCTTTATGAAATTTCACTATGAAAGTAATATATCATAACGGTTGCAATTTTTATAGATTTCAAAAGGTTGCAATTTATTTTCTGGTAAAGGTGTGAAAAACAATGTACTACCCTAATTGTGAAATCCATGAAGCCACTATGGGATTCTCCCCGAGTTATGCGTGGAGAAGTGTTTTGGGAGCTAAGGATTTGGTGGTAAAAGGTACAAGATGAAGGATTGGGATGAATCAAAATTTCAAATTTGGTAGGATACTTGGCTCCCTAAGAACCATGGATTCAAATCCTCAAATTCATCGAATGAGAGGAATAGAGAAGCCAAGATGTATGATCTAACTAACCAAGATTTGTGTAAATGGAATATGAACATGTTGGAAAGCTCCTTTGTTCTAGAAGAAGCAAAACAGGTTTTGAGCATTCTGGTAGGTATGTCTAAAACCGAGGATGAGCAAATTTGGCATAGGGAATCTGATGGAAGTTTTACAGTGAAGTTTGTGTACCACATGATTGTTTCAGAGAAGGATTTTAGAAGGAATGGAACTTCTGAACAGTCTCAACATAATTTTTGGAAAAATTTGTGGAAGGTCCTCATTCATGTTCTTGTTCTAAATTTCACGTGGAGGCTCTATAAAAACATCTTGCCCACAAAAAGTAAATTGATAAAAAAAAAAGGATATTTTGTAGAATCTCTTTGTCAGTTTTGCCTTTTGGTCCCTGAAACTACTCAACACGTTACATGAAATGCATTTTTTCAAAGCTTGTATGGCTTGCACTTCCAACAGGTACAAGAGTACCAGAAAATCTAGAGGTGATGGATTGGTTAGATGCCTACTTCAGCAGCCACGAGCCCTTGGTTGCACAACTATTTTGTACCATTTTCAAGAAAATTTGGCATATACGTAATAAGAAGGTGGAAGAGTATGTGTTTGATCTTTTTGTGCAGAATCAGGTGGTGCAAGTTAGATTGAAGGGGATTGTATGGGAAAGGCCCCTTAACTGTCCTGAAGATATTATTCTTTTGTTTGTGGATGCTGGCTATTTTGATTCAGGATTTGTGGTTCTGGGTTGTGTCATCAAGGACCTGCATAATAAGATAATTATGTTTGTGAGCAAAATATTGGAGAGTAGTGAGGGGTCGTTAGTGGTGGAAGCTTTGGCTATCCGTTGGGGAATTCAGTTGGCTAGAGACCTGAAGTTGTCAACGCTACTACAAAAATGGCATTCAAAAGTGGTTGGGAAAGATAAATCATCATGTGGGACCAAGCCTTATTATCATGACAAAAAAACTCCAATTTTCCAGGTGAGTAGCACCCCGCACACGCAAATATCACCCTGCAACGTAACTTTTGTGGGGTGGACAAAACACCCCGCAAAAACGTTAGTTGAAATATTTTGTTAGGAGAAATACACCCCACAACTTTTCAAGGAGATAAGCCACCCGCACGTTGTCAGGTGTATAACACCCCACAAATCCTTTCCTAGAGTGTAACGCATATCAGAGCATTTGTGTAGCAGATGGTTCAGATCAGAGTTGAACAAGAAGTTGCAGAAACTTGCGGGGTGAATATCGTCTGGTAACTTTTAAATATTCATCATGGATTTTCCTTATACAGTGGTGACATCTCAAAACTAAGGCGCTACCATATTATTATTATTATTTTGATTAAAAAATATTTGTATAAAACAACGGTTGTGGAACCAACCGTGCTGATACTATCAAGTTTTTATGGGTTCGAACCTCAGGAACCTCTTAAATATTATTCCTTTAATGTTAAGGCGTGCCTTTTTTTCTAAATTGAAAAAACTTTAAGGGTTATGACTACGGTTGGTATGTTCCACCATTGTGATGTATTTTGTTTTTTATTTAAAATATTTAATTGTAAATTAAACTCTGGCGCTTCTTTATGAAATTTCACTATGAAAGTAATATATCATAACGGTTGCTGGTATTGATCGTGGTGGTATCTTTATAATATTATACACTCCTAGTTAGTTTGTCTCTCTAGTGTCCTTTTTCCATTGAAAAAAGAAACTATAGACGAAACAATACACGATAACAACCTTAAACCCTAACGTTCAATAATGTGAAACAATACATGATTTCAACCAAAACACCATCATTCACCTTAGCCTGTCTCTTCAGTATCCTTTCTTCACTATGTATTTTTTCATTTTTGTCATCATCATCAAGGAGGTTGACAAGACCATCACGGTCGTGGCATTGAGAAACAAGAGTATACCAACCAAGTTATCACCGTCGAGAAGGAAGAGTAAACCAACAAAGTTGTCACCCTCGAGAAGACAACAACAACATCGTCGTCACTGTAAGGAAGAAAGATAACACCAACACCAACATCATTTACTTAGTTATCACGTTTACGGTACGCAAATATTATCCTCATTAATCTGCAGTAAAATTCATTTGTCATTGTTGTGGTTGTTATTGTTTATGTTGTGGTTGTTGTTTATGTTCTTGTTGTTCATGTTGTTGTTGTTTTTGAACATAGATGTCGACCTTGTCGAGTTCTTCATCAGTTACTAGCGAAGAAACTCAAACAAATGAGAGTTCTGCGAACAAAACTCAAACAAATGATACTCAATCTAAAAGATCACAAAAAAGTGTCTCAATGATGCCCTAATTCAGATCACTTTGTAACTCATTGGGTGAAAAAAATTGATCGAGTTTGATTCATTCTACAAGGTAGTTGATTGTGAACATTACTCTACTTTTAAGAGTTATGTTGCATTTCTTGGATGTAGCAAAGTAAGTATATTGATAGATGATTGGAAACAAGCAGATGAAAAAGTCAAAGAAAGCAAATGGACATACGTTTAGGTATTACATACTATCATTTTCATATATTCGATATTACTACCTATAATTTCTAATACATTAATTTAAATGTAGTTGAATTTTTAAGTTTACGGGTGACTCAAAGTTGAAAAAAAAGGATCTCTTATGTCGGTACTCGTTGGAGGGGATTTAAGTCACAGATCACGACTGACTTCATTAGGAATTCTAAGAGTTATCTTGCTCGTCCATGGATAAGATATAGTTTTACATCAAAGAAGCAATAGAAAAAGTGTGTGAAGTTACGTCGTTCTAAGGAATTCAAGGTTAGTACTAGTCTTATTTAACCGATAATGTTATGCTAATGAGTTATAGATACTAATCATATATATTTTTCACTATGTTAATAAAAAGTTAAAAGCGAAGTACGAATAAAAAACAAGGCAAAGAACATGCACCCCCATAGATTATCTCGTGAAGGTTATAGAAAAGTTGAGAAAATAATCATGCTTGAAAACAACCACAAGCAGGAGATGATCACATCCCATCTCCATCATCAAGACATGAGAAATGGAAGAGGGCTCGATTAAGACCAAATGGAGAGTACACATATGAGGCGTCAAGAGTAGTTATTGAGAAAATTATAAGTATGATTTTTTTTACTTATTTTATTTGTTATTTAAATGCGTTGGTAACAATATATGTAAGTTTCTCATGTTGTGTAGAATAAGTTGGTTGAGGCGGTCCGTGAAGGCACATTTATTCTAGAAGCATGACATGACATATAAGTAGAAGAAATCGAAACAGACGAGCATATTGGACGTGTCTATGGTGTTGGAGAAAGTGTCAGCTTGAGGTCATTTTTTGGATCTCAAAGAAAAAGTACCAAAAACCATGAATTTAATGCACAAAGACAAAAGATTGAGAATGTTGAGAAGTAATTAGAAGAAAAAATGAGGATGTTAGAAGAGGAGAAGGAAAAAGGGATAAAGATATGGAAAGGTTTCAAGAATTATATTCGGTATGTGATTTACTTGAGATGTTCGTGTTTTATGAGAAATGTATGATATATATATTGTGTTTATTTTTGTTTTATGTTTTAATTTAATATTATGATGTAGAGATTAAGTGAAAACCTTGAACAACGTACAAATGAAGATCAACGTTATGTTGATGGTCAAAATGGTAATGATCAAATTCCAAGTAAAAGTGTTGTACATCGTGCTTTTACAAAAGGAAGAAATTATTTAGCCCCTTCCCCTCACCAGATAACCGCAATGAGTTAATTGACCCTAACATAAATGAATTCGCCATGTTATACTTGAACGTTACAGAGATAAATGGTACGCAACCTCTCCCGCTAGAACATTGTCCATATTTGGAGTTATTCTATTACAATCCTAAAGATGTAAGGGATTTTCTCAATAGATATAAGTGGCTGGACGTAGGGATGTTGCAATTTTGATGCACGTAAGAATATAGTTGAATATACATATCATTATAGAACATTATCATTTTATGTATTTCTTCCCTTAATTTATTCATTTTCTTTAACCACTTAGGTACATTCACCATGTTTGTATAGAGTTAAATAAATCGAGAATTTATGGAATCTTGGATCCGATTTTTATTTGTTGAGTGTTTGATCCACCAAAAGACATTCGAGAGTACTTGAAAAAACGATTAAATGAGGTAGGAAAAGAATGTTACTTAGCACAATTTCTCTACATGTAAGTATTTTTGTAATTGACTTTTATGTATTCCATATTTAGTTTTGTTTTAGTAAATACTAATAATATATGTGCTCGTGTTTATTTAGTGGTCATTGGCAATTGATCATAATATCATTTAATATGAATAAGGTAACTGTACTGTGTTCCTTGAAAGATTCACTTGGAAAGAAAATGAAAGAGATTGTTAATTCATAAGTCTATGTGTAATTCACTTTCTTTGACATTGTAATTAGTTTATCATGTTATATGTTTAAAGAATATCCAATGTACAATGTTGTGGAGCAAGTGAATATGATGAACAATGTTAGAAGAAAGCCCTCATGTATCTTTCCTACAGCAAGTGGCTAAATTACCTGTTTCTTTCATTTACATTCATGTGTGGTTATATTCATGTAATTATTGCTTAAATTTGTAGACGAGAAGACAATCTGGGACTTACGAGTATGAGTATTATATCATGAAGCACATGTTAAACATTGTACCTGCCAACATTATTGATTCATGGGATAAGGTATATATGTCATAATATGTTTACATATATCAATATATAAGTTGACTATTGAATTATTATCATTCATGATATTCACTTTTTTGCTCTTTCTTATGTAGATGTTTAACGAAGAAAACCCATTCACTGTTGAGGACTTTGTAGATCTTCATAAACGTTTGTCATATATCCACAATGTGCTTAAGGGTCCTACTAATTGATTTATTGAGACGTGCTAATGACGTATTTTGTGTTTTCATGATGTGAATATTACTTTTGACTTAAACATATTGTGTTTGATGTAAATATTACTTTGTCTTTTGATGCACAATGTTAGTTGTTTTTTATGCTCTTTATGCATGGTTAAAAAAAATACAAGTTGTTGTAAATTCTATGATATGGTTATAATAGTTACAGGATAAAAAATTGGAAGAATTTGAGAAGCGGAGAATTGCATATTTAAAATAGATTAAGTGTTGACAGCAGTTATAAAACCTAATCATGATTGTATATTGAACGCTGACCAAAATAATATAAATTACAAAATATTGATGCTGAAAATTGAACATGTGACCTTTAGTTCAATCACAACGATTATATTAATGAACCGTTGTTATATGGCTCACACATTCTAGAATACAACAACGATCTCAGGATCGTGATTGTAAGTACCACATATATAACCATACGCTACATAACAACACCTTGTCCTGTGTGGTTATATATCTTTGCCACCCGTTGTTAAATGCCTTTTCCATAGTAGTGCATGTTTATACCTATGATTGCTTAGGGTTACATGATGTTTTGATGTCATTTTAATGAGGTATTGATCATTTGGTCAATTAATTTTGTGATGCCTCGATTCATGTATGAATATGGATGCATGTTTGTGTTTACAAATTGATTTAAGCATTCACTTGTGCAATAGCTCAAGGGGTCTTTCTTGATATGATAGTAGACACTATGACATTTTTTTGGTATTAATTCCGTGATTTTTAGATCTCTTTAGGTCTTGATTTGGTAATTCTTTTATAGCTACAAAATAATGCAAAGTTTGTTAACTTGTTAACACTACTACAAAACGTGTAAACAACAACGCCATGGTCACCACATTTTTTCCCTACATCGTGGTGACACCTCTAAACTAAGGCGCTCCCTTATTATTATTATTATTATTATTTTTTTTTTTATTTAAAATTATTTGAATATAACAACGGTTGATGAGTCAACCGTGGTGAAATTGTTAAGCTTTCATGGGTTCGAACCTCAGCATCATCATATAGTATTCCATTAACATTAAGGCATACCTTTTTTTATTATTTATTTTTTAAAAAAACTTAAATGATTATGACTAAGGTTGGACCGTTCCACCGTTGTGATATAATTTTTTTTATTTAAAAATTTTAAATATAAATTAAACTCTGGCATTTCTTTATGAAATTTCACAATGAAAGTAATATATCACAACAGTTTCTGGTTTTGGCCGTGGTGGTATATTTATAATATTATACACTCCTAGTTAGCCTGTCTCTTCAGTATCCTTATTTCCATTGAAAAAAGAAACTCGATGGAACAATACACAATTACAACCTTAAACCCTAACGTTCAATATTGTGAAACAATACACGATTTCAACCAAAACACCATCGTTCACCCTAGCTTGTCTCTTTAGTATCTATTCTTCATTGAATATTTGTCATTTTCGTCATCACCGTCAAGGTTGACAAGACCATCACAGTCGTTAAGTTTGAAAGAAGAGTACACTAACCAAGTTGTCATCGTCGAGAAGGAAACAACAATATTGTCGTTGTTGTAAGTAAGGAAGACACACCAACACCAACATCATTTACTTAGTCATCACGTTTAGGGTACGCAAATATTTTTCCCATGAATCTATAGTAAACTTCATTTTCCATTGTTGTTATTGTTGTTTATGTTCTTGTTGTTCATGTTGTTGTTGGTTTTCAACATAGTGTCACAAAGAGAAGAAACCCTATCGAGTTCTTCATCACATTGTAGCGAAGAAACTCAAACAAATGAGACTTGCGTGACTAAATCTTAATTGAAAAGATCACAAAGAGGTGTCACAATGATGCCCCAATTCAAGGTTAGTACTAGTCTTATTTAACCAATAATGTTATACTAAATATATATAGATACTAACAATATTTATTATTCACTATGTTAATAACAGCTTAAAAGCGAAATAGGAATACAAAATAAGGCAAATAACATGTACCCCTATAGATTTTTTTATGGTGGTTACAGGAAACTTGAGAAAAAGTCATGCTTGAAAAACAACCACAAATAGGAGATGATCTCATCCCATCCCCACCGTCAAGACATGAGAAATGGTATAGGTCTCCATTAAGACCAAATGAAGAGTACACCTCTGAGTCAACAAGAGTAGTTACCAAGAAAATTTTAAGTATGATTTGTTTTGCTTATGTTATTTGTTATTTAAATTGTAAGTATGATTTATTTTGCTTATGTTACTTGTTATTTAAAGTGTAAGTATGATTTGTTTTTCTTATGTTACTTGTTATTTAAATTGTAAGTATGATTTGTTTTGTTTATGTTATTTGTGTAGGATAAGTTGGTGGGCGTGACTGTGGTGTAGGAGAAGGTGTTAACTTGAGGTTATTCTTTGGGTATCAAAGGAAAAGTACCGAAAGCTCAGAATTAAATGCACAAAAACAAAAGATTGAGAATGTTGAGAAGCAGTTAGAAGAACAAAGGAGGTTGCTTGAAGAGGAGAGGGAAAAAGGGAGAAAAATGTGGAAAGGTTTCAAGATTTGTATTTGGTATGTGCTTTACTTGAGATTTTAGTGTTTTATCGGTAATTTATGATATATATATTGTACTTATTTTTCTTCTAACTGAATATTATGATGTAGAGGTTAAGTGAAAACCTTGAACAACGGATAAATGAAGATCAACATTATCTTGATGGTGATGATGATCATGATCAAAATCCAAGTAGAAGTGTTGTACGTCATGCTTCTACAAAATAAAGTAATTGTTCAGCCCCTTCCCCTCCAGCTAACCGTAATGAGTTATTGGACCTTAACTCAAATGAAATAACCACATTATACTTGAACGTTTCGGTCATAAATTATGTGCAACCTATCCCACTAGAAGAATGTCCATACATGGAGTTATTCTATTACCGTCCTTAAGATGTAAGGGATTTTCTCGGTAGATATAAGCAGCTGGACATAGGGATATTGCAAGTTTGGTGCACGTAAGTATATAGTTGAATATACATATCATTATAAAACATTATCATTTTTTTGTATTTCCTCAATTAATTTATTCATTTTCTTTTACCATTTAGGTACGTTCATTGTGTTTGTCCGGAGTTGAATAAATTGAGTGTTTGGATTCACTTTTTATTCGATGGTCGTATAATAAACCAAAAGACATTCAAGATTACTTGAAAAATCCGTTAAATGAGGGGGGTAAAGAATGTTACTTGGCACCATTTCTCTGTTGGTACGTATTTTTGTAATTGATGTTTATGTAATCTAGATTTAGTTTTGTTTTAACAAATACTAATAATATATATGCTCATATTTATTCAGTGGTCATTATCAATTGATTATAATATCATTTAGGACGAATATGATAACTGTATTATGTTCCTTGCATAATCCACTCGACAAGAAAATTAAAGAGATTATTAATGCGTAAGTGTATATTCAATTCATTTTCTTTGATATTGTAAGTAATTTATCATATAACATGTTTAATTCATACTCAATGTATAGTGTTGTGGAGCAAGTGAATATGATGAACAATGCTAGAAGAAAGTCCACATGGATCTCTCCTAAAGTAAGTGACCCAATTACACGTCTCTTTCATTTACATTCATGTGTGGTTACATTTATGTGTGGTTGAATTCATTTTGTAGACGAGAAAACAACCCGAGAAATACAAGTGTGGATATTATGTCATGAAACACATGTTAAACATTGTCCTTGCCGACATTGTTGATTCATGGGATAAGGTATATATGTCATAATATATTTACATATATTAATATATAAGATGTCATATATTTTAAACACTTTTTTCTCTTTCTTATGTAGAAGTTTAATGACATAACCCCATTTTCCGTTGAGGACTTTGTCGATCTTTGTAAGCGTTGGGCTGTATTTCCACAATGTGCTTAAGGGTCCTGTTATTTTATTTATTGAGATGTGCTAATGACTTATTTTATGTATATGATGATGTGAATATTACTTTTGACTTAAACAAATGGTGTTTGATGTAAATATAAATTTTGACTTTTGATGCACAATGTTAGCTCTTTTTCCTCTTTATGCATGTTAGCTGTAAATTCTATGATATGGTTATAATAGTTACAGGATAAAAATGGGAAGAATTCGGGAACCTGATGATTTTATATTTAAAACAGAGAAAATGTTGACGGCGGTTATAAAATCTAACCGTGATTGTATATTGAACGGTGACCAAAATATTGATGTCGAGAATCGAACTTGGGGCCTTTAGTTGTATCACAACGATTGGTTTAATGAACTGTTGTGATATGACGTGCGCTTTATAGAATACAACGACAGTACCAGGACCGTGATTGTAAGTACCAAATATACAACCACACGCTACATAACAACGTGTGGTCCCGTGTGGTTATATATCTTTCTCTACCACTATTAAATTCCTTGTAAGGTTGTTTGCCTTGTGTATATTATTATTTATTTGCATGCTAGGCTTTGATTACATTGTGATATTTGAAAGCATGTTTCTTCTTGTACTAGTTAAAAATGCTTAGTGTAGGTTTGAAAACCATGATGCATGACCTTTAGGCTTGATATTTAGGTTATGTTTACACATTTAGCCATGATGTATCTTCTTCTTACATGTGTATATATCATGTTATTAATTTGTGTAAGTGTTTACTTTAATAGTTGAAATTTGAAGCACGATTGTGTTTTACCCCTTGGTGTTTGAACTTGGTGTTTGTGAACCCCTTTTACCTTTGATGATTAGGTAGATACCTTTGAGTCAAAATCATTGTTTGAATAACATGTTTAGGTTGAATTTGTTAACTCTTGAATCCTTTGTACATAATGGTTATTAGTGATGTAATAATTTGATTTCATGTTTTACCTTTGCTAAAGTTGATTGATGATTACGAGCATGATTAGGTTGTCACCTTAATGCTTAAAATTTGTGATATGCATCCATGATATAAATGATGTACTTGCTGTCACGAGTTCATTATAATTGATTTGAGAGCTTTGGTTGATACTATGATGTGAATTTGCTACTTCTTGATGTTAGTCTTTCATCTTAATTCATAACATGATTATTTTTCATCTTGTTGATACATGTCCCTTTTACCTGATATAGCCTTGATGTTGTATCTTTGCTATCTTTAGTTGCCTTAGATAAGGTATATTGAACCTTAATTTTAGAGAGACTTAGGTTGTTCTAGATAGCACTATTACCTAGATAGGCAACCCTTTGGCTTAGGTCTAGAGAGACTTAAGTTGTGCTAGAAAGCACCATACCTTTGATAAGGTAGATTGAACTTTAAGTCTAGAGAGATTTAGCTTGTGCTAGATAGCACTATTATCTAGATAGGTAACCTTTTGAACCTTATGTCTAGAAATACTTAGGTTGTGCTAGATAACACCCATACCTTAGATAAGGTAGATTAAACCTTAGGTATAGAAAGACTTAAGTTGTTATAGATAGAACATTTACCTAAATAGGTAATATGAAACTTATATCTAGAAATATTAAGGTTATCTAGATATCTTGATTATTTAGATAAGTAATCCTTTTATCCTTAGATCTAGAAAAACTTAAGTTGTGCTAGATAGCACCTTTACCTAGATAGGTAATATTTTACCTTAGGTCTAGAAATAATTAAGTTGTGATAGATAACATCTTTGCTTAGATAAAGAATCATTTACCTTAGGTCTAGAAAGACTTAGGTTGTTTTAGATACAACTATTACTTATATAAGTAATGTTTGACCTTAAGCCTTGATAGGTATAAGGTTTGAGTTGTGTGATCATTTATTTAAATGTACTTTCTTAATGCATGATTAATATGTTTGATATGTTTGTGGGTTGTCACCCTAATGCTTGAGATAGTTTTGGTCGTGCTCTCTAAATATGAGGTTGGTTACCTTGTTAGGTATTTGTTATTCATTTTGGGGTTGATACCTTTGCATTTGATGTTTGTCATTTGGTTATCACATATGCTTTGATGATGATTTTGTTATATTGTTCACCTTGTTATGCCATACTCCCATAGGATGTTTGATTCAGTCTTAGTTAGGATTCGAATCAAGTAGACCCTAGGTTTGTAAACCAAGCATGATAACGTTAGGCAGAATTACCTATATCCTAACCTTAATGCCTCCATTGCATGACAACAAGTAGGATTGAGATCCCTATGCACTTGTTAGTTGTTTGCATTCAATTCTAAAAAAAACTTTTTCTTGTTGAAAACTCAAAATACTTAAGAAATAAAGATGTGAATCATATGCAATTGAGTCTTATGAAAAAGGATGAGGCGGTACATTTCGAACCTTGTTCTTCTTCCATTTTCAGACTTTATTACAGTTCAAATCATAAACTCTTTTGAAAATAAACGGAGAACTAGTAAGTGTCCCTCCATTGGGATCCATTTTCTATTATCACAAAAAAAACATTCAACCAATTTAAATCTCTTTTCCTAGTTGGCTTTTCTTTTGAAAACCTTTTCAAGTAAGAACATGTTAATTCGTTTCTACAACAAATGCTTGAGTCTCCAAAGGTCGAGCGACAGTAGAATGAGAAATTAACATTGTTCATAAAAAACGCAACAAACCAAAAAGTTTGAGCCGAACTACGTTGCTTTAATTCCTTCGGGATATGTAGACACGACATTTCACGACCAAGGAGAGCACCCTAATTTAAAACTTTATTTTTGTTTGTTAACAATTCATTCATGCATTCCCTTAGCTTGCAAGAATTATATAAACACACAATTTGATTAGAGCAACAAGAGTGGTTCCTGTGGAGTACCACAAACGTGAGGGGTGATAATACATTCCACTTGCGTAATCGACTCACGTACCCTTCTCTTGGTTGCGAGACCTTGATTTCTCCTTTCTCATGTTTACTCGATCTTTTCCTTTCCCTTCTCCGGGATAAATAACCTTATATGGGGACTTCATTGTTTATGATTTTCCTAGTTGCTTCAAGTGTGTGGTTGTATATGTGTTACTTACAATCACAATTTAGTTACTGTTGTAGAAAATTGGAAAATGTGCGTCCTATCACAACGGTTGAGCCAAATAATGGTTGTGATATACATGAAGGTCCTAGGTTTGATTCTCAATAGTGTCGTTTTGGTATTTATATTATTCTGGATAGAATGCGAGATATTACAATGGTTGTGTTATTTAACCGTTGTGAAACTTTCTGCAATAGTAAAAAATTAATTATGCTTTTATAATTTTTCCCATTTTTAAACTATTGTTTTGTGGATCATATCACAGCAGAACAAACAATCACAACATAACCGACAATTTGCATTTGTGATATAGTTATCATAATAATAATAATTGTATCATAATAACAATAAAAATTGGATTAAGAACCAAAGATTGTATGTTACTTCAAAAACAAAATGTCAGAAAACAACCTACAGTTTACACATTACATAACATCACATAATTATATCTTGGTGTTTTGGTTTCTTATCTCTAGGTGTCATGTTTCTTAGTGTCTTGTCTCTTGGTGCCTTGACATATAAAGACCTATAATTTCAAATAATCATACTTGCATTAGTGAAAATACGTAGAAATTATAACATACAATTAATATATTATGAATAAAAATTAAATACTTGTTAATGTTCTCATATGCCTTATCCATGATCAATTCAAATGGCATGCACAATATCTCCATCAACTTCATCATATGAGGTAGGAACATGTGTTGTGTAAGAAAGATTATATGGAGTATCAAGACTTTCACCACTGAGACGAATATGTTTTCGTTGGAGAAAGATTGACCATTTCCCCGATATGTCCGAAGAGTTTGTCACATAGAAATATGCTTGAATAACTACGTCATGGGCCATTGACGTAACATTTATATCTTTAACTCCTATTTTGTATGTGTGATCAACATAACGAGCTTTGGAATGCCTATAGAATTTGCTTTCGATAAATAGTTTGTATAAAACTCAACAAGTTCTTCAATGATGTACCTTACGACAATCGAAGCTTCCGGTCGGTGATGTTTCTAGGTATATCCTTTAAAGATCTTCATATATCACTCTATTGGATACATCCACCTTAAATAAACTGGACCATAAAATCTGATTTCTCTTACTAGATGAACAAGTAAGTGAACCATAATGTCAAAAAATGATGGAGGAAAATACGTCTCCAATTCGCATAAGATTATGGCAGCCTCATCTTCTAATTCATCTAATTTTTTAAATCAATAACTTTATTATACATGGAATTGAATAATAATCACAATCTAGTTATAGTTACTATCACATTTTTTGGTAGGATCCCACAGATAGCCAAAGGTATAAGTTGTTGCATCAATACATGACAATCATGAGATTTCAAACCAATTAACTTGAGATATTTCATTTATACAAGTTTCTTGATGCTTGATGATTAACCTTGGGGGACTTCGAAACCATTCAAGCACTTGCATTAAATTTTATTTTCCTTTTTAGATAGAATATGACATGCTGGAGGCAAAATAAGTTATATTTCCTCTGCTATTGGAGCCAACTATTTTTGTATACCCATCACCTCCATATTGAGAAGGGAAGTCTTACTATCTTAAGTCTTGTCTCGAATGTTTAGAAGTATTCCAATTAAACTATCACACACATTTTTCTCCATGTGCATCACATCAAGACAATGTCTAACATCAAGACTTGACCAATATAGAAGATCAAATAACACAAACCTTTTTTTCCATATATTTTTCTCAACATACCCTTTTTCTTTTTCTCTCTTTCTAAAGAAAATATTAATGTATTCTTGTCATTGATAACCTTCATCCTCGGTTAAAGGTTTAGGAGTCATATCAAACTCCTTCTCTTCATTAAAAGCCTTCTATAATCTACGATAAGAATGATCAGGTTTTAGAAATTTTTGATTCCCAAGGTAAATGGACTTTTTCCAAACTCAAATTGGTGATAACAGGTATCAGATTCACATATAGGATACACTTTATGTCCTTTGACACTATAACTAGCCAAATTACCATAAGCATGAAAGTCGTTGATTGTGCAAAATAACATTGCATGCATCTTAAACTTTTCCCCAGAATATACATCATCAAATTCAACGCCCTTATCCCACAAAAGTCATAAATATTCAATTCATGGAGAAATATAAACATATATGTCGTTACCAGGTTGTTGTGGTCTAGAAATCATCATACTTAACAAAATATACCTGTGCTTCATGCACAATCAAGGAGATAGGTTATAAATAGTGATAAGAACGGGCCACAAAGAATGATAAGTGCTAAGATTACCAAAGGGGGTCATTCCATTAGTAGAAAGCCCAAGCCTAAGGTTTTTTTGGCTCAATTTCAAAATTCAGAAACAACAAATCAATTTTTTTCCATTGCAACGAATAAGCTACGTGGTGGATGTTTCCATCAAGTTTCCTTTCATCTACATACCATCTCATAGTCTTTGGGTCATTCGAATTAGCAAAAAGTCTCTTAAATAGTGAAAGTATTAGAAAGTACCATAACACTTTAGCAAGAGGATGCTTCCTACTAACATTTTCATAGTCATTATCATCTCCATTGTTGTCATTCAGCTTGGAACCCGACACACCGTATTTCAGACATTGATACAAGTCTCCGTACTCTTTCATGTATAATATGCAATCAATAGAGCATGCATCTATTTTGATATAATCCAAACATATTGGACACAATATCTTCTTGGCCTCTTAACAACGATCCGAAAAATTGTTATCTTCTGGTAATATTTGCTTTAGCATATCAAGTAATTTCATGAAACTTTTATCCGACCATCCATTTTTTGCCTTCAGATTTAACAACTTTAACAATGCAGACAATCTTGTAAAACGTGTGCATCCCTTATATAAATGAGTGTCTTTATCACTGTATAAAGTATTATGAATATAAGCGTTCTTAAAAATATATTCTCCAATATCATGGAACATATCCTCTATTCGATCATCCATATATTCATCTTCGTACACTCTTTGACTTTGTGACGCCTGACTTCCCTCTTTATCCACCTCACCATGTCATGTACATATTGTATAATTTTGGCATATACCAATAACACATAGGTGATGGAATATTTCATCATTTGTACCTTTATGGATGCTACCACATTTAACACAAGGCAACGAATAATATCATTATTATCGGGAAGGCTTTTATCAGCATATTCAAGGAATTCATGAACTCCATTCTCATAAATCGAACATAATCTACCGACTTTTATCCATCTACGATCCATACTTATGAAATTTATGCACAAATAATAATGTGAATGACACACCAAAATCTAAACCAAAAACTAAAGTGTATTCATAAAAAAATATATAACAATGAACCTTAAGCATGTGAAAATACATCACAACAATATAATATTTTTGTTCACTTCTATATCCAACAGAACAACTAACAAACGACATATATAACCAATAACAATATACAATATTGAACATGTAACACCTCATTTCTACCCGACAATTATTAATAAAATCAGAGTTCTAGAATCTCAACATACAAATGGAATGCTACACATACTACTTGAAAAAAAATTGCATAAATCGCATATAAACAGATACATAACACTGAAACTCGGATGAACCAATAGAAACATAATTTTAATCTTTGAAAATAAAAAAACTTTCATAAGTATTCAGTAGAATCTTAGTATTCAAGTCAAATTGACATAACATCTTTATTTAAACGAAACCAACTTCAAAATCAACAAGTACTTTAGTGAAATCAACTTAAACATTCATCAACGAAAATAATAACAGAAACAAAATCACAAAGCGTTCATCCTCCCGAGTCTTACATATTAGAGCGACGACATCAACTCGAACTAATGAAGTTAGATAGCTTTCACTCTAGATTACCTGCACGTTACCAACATAGGGTAACATTCAAAAAGAAGGGTGAGATATCGAACAATATAATCGGATGTATGATAAATACTATATTAAAATCAGATTATACAAAATCACTGATTCACAACTTTATAACAACATTTATTACAAATAATCATCAACATAATATAACAACAAATTCATCATCACAACAACTCAAATATGCAACGCAAAATGCGACACGTTACAATGCACATGCATGTGGTACCAATGGAGCAGAACTCCCAACTTAGAAACAGAGCAAAACTCCCAACTTAGAAATCGCCAATTAATAGAGGCATCAACAAGGCATAAGCCTTCAACTTAATATTTACCAATCCAGGCCAACTTACAGAGCTAATATCCCAACTTAAATATGCTATGGATGCAACAAATGTATGAACCACAACCACAACGATAACAACAGTTCAACAAAAACTTATCAATATTTCAACTTTGGCCATAGGCCTACAACTTATTTTGCCGGTAAATAGAGGCAACACAACCAAATTCACCACATGTACGACATAATCAATAGCAACCATAAAACAGCATACATGTATTTACGTATATAAGTGTAGAGAAATATAATAACAACAACAATTATGAATAACAACTTATCACGACAATTCCATGTAATTATCTATTAACACTACTCGTAATTTTCTACCTCGTTATATCAACTAATACTGCAACTAACTCTCTATTACATGATTTCTATTGTCTCTTCTATTCACTTATTAATATACTAATATTTTTTGTGATGGCTTACAATTGCATCCTACTACTAAGTTCATGTATTACTAATTGATCAATTACTACAATGTTTTGTGTTGCTTACCTTCTATTAAATTATTTTTCTGTTAAAAATTCCAATCCACTAGTACTACTTGATATTATTAGCTACTTGATTTATCCTACGTGTAAGTGAAACTAACACAAGTATAACTAATAAAAATATAATAGTATCAGGAAGTAAAAGACAAAACAAAAGTAACAGGGGAGTATGGTGTAGGTGGCGCCCACCTTGGTTCACCAGGCCCCCACCTGGAGTCATGTGGTCCCCACCTCCCTTTCCTATACATGAGGCGCCCAACTGTGGGTCATATGGCCCCCGTCTTGGCCTTCTTCTTTCTCCAGTATCCACTATAACAACAATCTTCATCAACTTAATTCCATTCTATTTCTCAGCGACATGTTATCAGAAAATTTTAACTTGATTCTAGTATTAACTGTTCGTGAATATAGATTAAACTTACAGGATGTATCAATCTTAATTTCAATTCCAGAATTAATTTCCAATTCGATTCAACAACCACATAATACAACAACAAACAATATGCATATTAGATAAAATTTCACACACGCACAACAAAATTGCACAACCCAAATTCCTACATAATATTTGATATTGAATGTTGATCAAAATCGGATATGGCCAACGAGAGTGGAGGTCCTTTGAGCAATGTTGATGACGAGGAGGAGTGGTGTACCTACAAGGAACTCCAATGCTAAAGTACGTGTTTAAGGTGAGAAATATGAATATTAGGGTTGTTTAGAGTAAGAATGTGTTACCTTGCCCTCAAAGATATGAGGGTTTATATAATGATCTCAAGAGGATTCTCATTGGCTGCTGATTTCGGACCGAGATTTACGGACCCTTGGATTTGTTGATCTGTACTGACTAACTCAAATCGGGATAGAGTGCTCGAAACTTGCCGTTGTGACGACCAGATAGGGACATAATGGGTATAAACCTCGAAGGTGAGAGTTCATTCAGTCTGCTCGACTTCTGTCGAGTAGAGGATACAACGCGACATGCGGAGGGGCAGTTGATGCTCCTTAAGAGTTTTTCCGTCCAATGACTCGCTAAGAGCGTGACTGGCTCGACAACCATTCGGGCAGTCCACAACAGTAGCCCCCTAAGTCATTATCTTTGGTCGCAAAGGTGATGACTTGATTTCTAGGAACCGAAGGGTTGAGGAATTTGGAGAGTTTTTGTCCACGTGGCCTCGAGCCGTGTGCGCTGATTGCTGGCAGACTTAGAGGCTAGAGTGCAATGATGATTCCCCTAGGTTTCCTAGGTAGGTGCATACCCACGTGCGGGGTGAGACGCTATAAAAGAGAGAGGGACTCTTCATTTAGTGACTTTTTTCTTTTTGATCTCATTCATTCGCGCTCAACTTCAACATCCATCAATCTGGGGAGCTAATTTAAGGTGGTTCAGAGTCCTCTCCGCCCTTTATCGTTGTATCAGTGTTCTGATTATCTTCCTACAGTCTTTATTTACTCCTAAACGGTACATTTTCGAATCTCTTACTTGAGTTTGGTTTATTAGATTTGAAAACTCCGGATGTTTGTAAAAATGCATGCGGTTAGGGTTTTGGTTTTTAGGAATTTCTTCGGTGCTTAGTGGTTGCTCTGCCTCCCTCCGGCGTCTTATGCCGCTTAGGTCACTTGCTTGTTTTTTCCTTATTGTTGCCCTTTGTTTTGACGGTGCGATGTCCTCTCGGAGAGGATCTGTTCACAATAGTGGTTCGAGTTCGGAGAGTCTAGATCTGAGTGTTTCTTGTCGAATGAGGGCTTTTTACCAGGGATATGATCCTTGCTCGTCTAAGCCCTTTCACTTGATTAGTGGTGGAAGGTTAGTTTTGACGTATATGTCGAGCTCACCTATCTCCCCTACTTTTCAAGTATCATGGCAAGTGTCGATGAGGACATCCGAGAGGATCGCGAGGGCTTCAGGCAAAGTTCTTCCGAGTTTACTTCCACTGAGAATAGTGATTCAGTGAAGTTGATTGATGAGAGTCCGCCCATGCCTGAGGTCGATGAGACCAATAAGGAAGATCATTTGTCTTGGGAGGCCCCCGCCGTATGGAGTCGAGCATCATAGTTCATGGATCATCGGGGCGAGGTGTTTTTCCAGGTGGATTCATACGCGATGACCGAAGTTGTCGGGGAAGCCGGTGTGGGTATAGAAGACTGGGTTATGTATATTTTGGCTAAGTATGATATAATTTTTTCAAGATAAGATGCACGCCATATCCAGTTTTTGACATTTGGTTTCGGTAGTTGGGTTTTCGTGTACCCTTTACCGACTTTTAGGTGGGGTTTTTCGTCACCTTCGTCTGGCGCCGTCCCAAATCCACCCTAATGCTATAGCTTTCCTGTGGGCATTTGAAATCGTTTGCGAGTATTTAAAGTGGGCTCCACTCTCGAGTTATTCTTCTATAATTTTTGTCTTCAGAGGAGTTCGAAGAAGATTGAAGGGAAGGTTCAGTGGGATTGGTGTCTCTAAAGCACCAAAATGGGAAGTTCTTCAAGGCATACTAAGAGTTTGTCCGCTTCTTTAAGGATAGGTATATGCTCCTCCAGCTAGTGTCTGAACAAGCATTGCATAATGTATTTCAGACAGTTCCTGGCTTGGAAGAGAATGGGATCCCATGTTTGAACAAGAACGGGGAGCAGAGACATGCGTTCGTAAGAAAGTTCCGATTCTAGTGGACAAGGAAACATTTCGACAAGGGTCCTGATTTCTACGTCTGGGCCAGAGAGGAACTAGGTGAAGAGGATTTGGCCAGTTTTGAGAAATTGTCAGTATTCGTAACGGGTTCCCCCCGCATTCAGAGTATGGGGAAAGGGGGGAAAGTCTCTCCGGGACAAGGATGGAGAGGGGGATCTCTGAGCTGGGTTTGATAAATGTCAAAGAGCTCCTTACTTGTGGGGACCTTAAGGCTTATTTGGGTAGATGCCTTGTCTCGTTCCTTCGTAGTATATTTTACTGTATATTTTGTTTTTGCTAATTTGTATTTGTTTTCTTTGTTACGGATAGGATGAATCCGACCATGAAACGCGTGGCTTGACAGACCATGAGGAAGAAGGGAAAGGAGGCTCGGTCTTCCACAATAGAGTTGGGGTCGATTCTAGCAACTGATTCGGGGATATCATCCACCGGCCCGACAACTGGGGCGATGTCCCCTCAACCAGTATCGTCGAGACTGAAAAGGACGCGAGCTTAAATATATCTGACAAACGAGAAAAAGGAGGGGAAGTTTAATATCCCTCCGTGATGGCATGATAGAAAGTATTTTGAGAGCGCGAGCGTGGTTCCTCCTCATGTCGAGAAACCTATGCTATATGGGTTGGATCGTCCAACCAAGAGGACGATGCTGGCCGATGATGCAGGGGAATTAATGTAGATTTTCGAGATGGCCATTGCTTTTACCGAGTTGAACCAACCCCCGGATGCTAAGCAGTGTCATATTAAGACCAAGTTGAAAGAGGTTGAAAAGAGGGGAGAAAAGGTTCAAAAAAAGTTGTCGGAGAATCTCAAAGTGGCTATCGAGGAACGTGATGCTGCTCCAAAGGTTAAACAGGCGCTCGCTGAGGAGATTGACCATTTGAAGAAGGAGATGTCCCCAACCAAAGGAGAATCCGAAGAATTTTCAAGGGTGAGGACTCGGGCAGAGTTCATTGGTCTTATGATGACGTAGTGTTTGCCTCGTTTTGATAATGTCATGGCCCAGATATGCGTTTTAAACCTGGGTGTGGAGCTGGTGTCTGATGGAATGGGTGTTCATTTCTATGTCGAGGAAGGCGAGACAAAAAAGCCTACGTTTTTTGACGATATGATCGTGGAAGAAACTCCTCCGGAGGCGACCCCTGGGGAAAACCCTATTCAACTTGATGGATGACTGCTCGATCCTCTCTTTATGGTAATTGATGTGTTGTTTATTGTTGGTTTGGGCGCGGCCCATTTTATGTAATGACAATTTCGGCCTTTTATGGTTGTTTTAATGTTTGTTTTGTTGGGGTGGAGCCCCCTTTTGTAACTCTAGGACAGATTCAGCCCTTGTGGTTGGTGATATAACTTAGTATTTTCTTTTGATGTTATATTTTATGTATGTATGTGATATATTTTATGTGGGGTATGCTCGTTAAATGTGTATCTTCGCTAGTGCGGGGCGACTGATCGAAGGGGCCAGTTTGGTTGTCGGGCTTGATCCAGAACTCAAGTCTCGATTGAAGACCTGAGATCGGCGGCATGAATGTCTCATCGCGAGCTGGGTGTTTTTTCAGGTGAGGTACTTAGAAAACAGGGCTCGTTTGAGTCCCCCGTGTCGAGGCGAGGATCTGGCTCGTTGATAAATAGAGCGAGTATCCTTTTGGTTCCGCGATATCGCGCATCGCTGGTACTAGGTAGTGTGTCGGATGTTGAGCTATTGATGTTCGGGTAGTTTCCCGAGACGTGTCGATTGTGTATGCCTTAACTATAATATTGTTTAAGTTTTTCGGCATTCCATGATCGATAAATTTGTTCCCCTTGGAGATTTTCTAAGTAGTAGGCTCCCGTTCCTGTTTTGGTGTAAACGCGGTAGGGACCATTCCAGTTCGCTGTGAGCTTTCCTTCGGTGGAGCTTTTGAGGTTTCGTTTAAGGACTAAGCTCTCGACGTCGAATTCGCATGGCATGAGTTTGGCGTTATAGCGGAGGACTATTATTTGTTTAACAGAGGCTTCTCTCAGGGTATCCCTCGTTCGTATCTCCTTGACAAGATGCAGTTCTTCTCTCAAAGTTTGGTCGTTCATCTCTTTGTTGAGCGGAGATCCGATTCTCCTTGATAGCTCGACCATCTCAACTGGAATGACGGCCTCGGTTCTATATGTTAACTAAAAGAGGGTCTCCCGATGGTCGAATGAGGAGTAGTTCGTCTCAAGGTAACCCAATTCTTCTTTGCTTCGTCCAGTCTTCATCTGAGACCTCGTAGTATCACTCTGTTTGCGGCTTCTGCATGTCCGTTAGTTTGCGGATGTTCGATGGAAGTGAAGTGTTTCACGGTTCCCAAATGGGCAACGAAGTCTTGGAAGTTTTTGTCATTGAATTGTGTCTAGTTTTCGGTGACTGTAGCTCGTGGTATGCCGAACCGGGCGAGTATGTTTCTCTTATAGAAACGTAAGATGTTTTGAGCGGTGATCTTGGCTAATGCTTCGGCCTCTATCCATTTGGTGAAGTAGTCGATGTCTACTATCAAGTACTTGTTTTGGTAGGCCCCTATGATGAATGGACCGAGGATATCTAACCCCCACCACGAGAAGGGCAAAGGGGATGAAAGGGATTTAAGTTCGCTCTCAGGGGCCAGATGCATGTTTCCGTGTTGCTGACACTTATCGCACTTTTCACGTGCTCATTGGCGTCGAGTTAAATGGTCGGCCAGTAATAACCGCACTGAGGGCTTTTCTGGCGAGTGATTTTCCTCCTAGGTGTTGGGCGTTGATGCCTTCGTGTATCTCTTTCAGTATTTAGGGCATTTTGGTTTCTTCGAAGCATTTGAGGAGGGGGTGTAGAATCCCCTTCTATAGAGTTTACCTTCGATGATGACATATGAACATGCCCTTCGTCTGATGACGCTCGCTTCTTTGGGATCGTCGGATAAGGTCTATTTGCAAGATATTTATGGACGGGTGTCATATGGGAAACGTTCTCTTCAATAACAAGCACGTTGTGGTCGAGGTGTTTTTCTCGATGCTTGGTCGGGGGAGTATTTCTTGGATTACTGACTTGTTTCCCCCTTTCGTTTTGTGCTGGCAAGTTTGGATAGAATATCAGCTCGAGTGTTGTGTTCTCGAGGGATATGTTGCACGTCAACAAAGATGAATTTCTTCATATTTTCCTAGACGAGGGCCCAATATTCTGCTAGTTGATTGTTCTTCACCTCTAACTTTGGAGGCCACAAGTTGTGAGTCCGTAAGGATTTTGACTCCTCTGGCTCCCATGTCCTCGACAAGACGGAGGCCGAAGAGGAACGCTTCCTACTCTACTTGGTTGTTGGAAGTTGGGAATGAGAGGGTGAGGGATACCTCGAAGATGATCACTTCCCCGTTTCCCAGAATTATGCCAACTCCACTTCCGGACAAACTAGAAGCTTCGTCGACGAATATTATCCACTTGTGGGTCCCTTGGTGGGACGTGAGGAAGGTCATTTCTGCCACGAAATCAGCTAGAACTTGGGCTTTGAGGGCTTTTCTGATTTTGTACCTGATATCAAACTCGGATATCCCCGAGGACCATTTGAGCATCCGCCCGTCCATGTCTGGTCCACCTAACAGTTGCTTAATGGGCTAGTCTGTCTGAACTATGCTGGTGCGTGCTGGGAAGTAGTGTCAGAGCCGTCTTGCTGCGTTGATTAACGTGAGGGCTATATTTTTGATTTGTTTGTATCTTAGTTTGGGCCCTTACAGGGCTTTGCTTGTGAAATAGATTGGTTTTTGTCCTTCGGGGATTTCTCGGATGAGAGTCGCGCTGACGGACTAAGGCGTTACGACCAGGTAGAGATATAATATTTCTTCCTTATTTGGCCAAGACAATATGGGAGGTTGAGACAATGTCCTCTTAAGATGGAGGAGGTCTTGTTCGCACTCCTCGGTCCAGTCAAATGCAGCCTCTTTCCTCAGCAGTTTGAAGAATGGGAGTGCATGATGTGCTGACCTTGCGACAAATTGTGATAATGAGGTGAGCATCCCATTCAGCGTATGAATAGATTTTTGGGATTTTGGAATAGGTAATTCTGAGAATGCTCAACATTTGTCGGGGTTGGCCTCTATGCCACGCTCGGTGAGTTAGAAACCGAGGAACTTCCCAGTCTGAACTCTAAATGTGCATTTTTGGGGGTTGAATCTCATTTTGACGCTTCTGGCTTGATCAAAGACTTTCCTGAGGTGTAGGGCATGATCAAGTTCCTCTTGGGATTTTATGATCATGTCGTCCATGTACACCTCGAGCATGTCCCCGATTTTTCCCTGAAAGACCTTGTTCATCATTCACTGGTATGTCGCACCTGCGTTCTTCAGACTGAAGGGCATCACATTATAGTAGTAATTGCCCGACTCGGTCATGAAGATCGTGTATTTTTATTTCGTTTTGGCCATGGGGATCTGGTTATACCTAGAGTAAGCGTCCATGAACGAAAGTAATTTAAAACCTGCACAATTATCAATGATTTTATCTATACATGTATTAAGATCGGACAATCAAGATTAATCAATGACATTCGAAATAAAGTTGGCCTCTAGAAGGTCCCTAACAGCTTGCTCGACAGCCTCAGCTTTCACCGGAGGCTGCTTTCGCCTTTTCTGTACTACAACCTTAAGGGTTGGATCAATTGTTAGGTGGTGGCATGCCACCTTTGGATCGAGACTGGGCATTTCTGGTGCGCTCTAGGCGAAGAGGTCTGTGTTTTCCTTCAGGCATACCTTCAGTTCATTTTGAGCTAGCTTTAGAAGGTCTGCACCAATATGGACTCCCTTGGTAGGGTCGCTGCCGAAGGGCATGAGCTCAAATTCGCCATCCAGAATCGCTCGCATGTGCTGCTTCGAGGATCCTTCTGAGCTGTTGGGCGAGTCTTCTTCGATCATTAGTTCTCTTTCTTTCCTCTTTCTTTCTGTTAGGTCTTCAGGCTCCAGACGGCCATCGAGATCGATGGCATCAACCTAGGGGAGGGGCTTAGGTCTATGCGAGATTTCAGGGAGTTCGAATTTGCCTCTAACCTATGGTTGGAGGTTGATGGAGTCCATGCCCTTGGAGGATGCTTCGAAGCACCTTCGAGTGGCCGGAATATCTCCATGCAGAGTCGCCACTTGCCTGTTTGTTATGTAGTATTTCATCTTCAAGTGGACCGTGGATGGTAGTGCTATCAGCTCCACAAGAGTGAGTCGGCCAAATATGTAGTGATATAGGTATGGACAATCGACGACCAACAACTAGGTTTTAATCGACCTTCCCGTCTCCCTAGTGTAGAAAGTCACGATCAGTTCTACATACCCCCATAGTTTCATTGTGGATCCGTTGAATCCCTGCAGATCTAAGCTGATATATGGAGTCAGGTGGGTCTCGTTGAGTTGTAGGGTGCAGAAAAGCTGGGTATACATGATATCGGCCAAACTTCCATGGTCGACCAGAATTTTCCTCATGTCAAAGTTCGCCATCCTGACGCGTACGAGCAAGGGAATATTTGCATTGGGGGCGCCCCCAGGTAGCTCCTCCTTATATAAGGCCAGTGGGTGAGACGCCTTGAATTTTGTCGAGGGTGGCGCCCAGATCTGAACTTGTCTTGACGAGGTCATCAAACCTCCTTTTAATTGACCCAATGGTGTTTTTGGTGAACCCTCCATCGGAGATGACCATGGCTATGGTGAAAGACTCCTAGGGACTATGAACGGTGAAGTATGTCGGGGTGGTAACGAGGTCAGGAAAGAGGAAGTCTTTTGGCCTGGATATACTTATAGCTATGGGCATGAAAGACTCCTCGGCAGGCTCTTCTTCCTCTACTGGATGAGGGAGCTTCCTCATTTGCAGTCTCATTCTTTTTTTATTTCTTGAGATGTCCATCTTTGATCAGAATCTCAATTGCATCCTTCAGGTGGATGCAGTCGTTCGTCACGTGTTCGTGACTTCTACGGAATCTACAATATTTGCTTTTATCGGTCCCTAGTTTTGCGAGGGTCTGTCGGGGGAAACGTACCTCAACCTGTTTGAACTCGGAGTTTGCACAGTTGGTTATGATTCGTTCCCGAGATATGGTGAGGGGGTATAATCGTTAAATCGACAGATTGGCCCCTTGTGGTCTTTAGAGTCGTGGGGTTTATCATCTCGTCTTCCCTCTCCCCCTCGACGAGATATCGAGGTGTCTTCGCTCTTCGAACTCTTGACATTCTCTCTATGTCGGGTGTCACGAGCACAGTTAGCGGCCTCTTTTTCTTCATATTGGATGTAGGTATGGGCTTTTAGGAGGAAAACATCCAGTGTCGACGGAGTTTCGATGCCTTTGACCTTCGCAAAATCACTGCAAGGGTGCAATCCTCTTTCGAGGAGATATTTCTTCATGTCGTCTGTCGTCTAGACTTGGACGGCTTCTTTGTTGAACCTCTCGATGTAGTCTCGTAGAGATTCTTCTTTACCTTGGATGATGGCCTCCAGGGAAGCTTCCGATTTGGGGTGTCGTTGGGAAGCAGTGAAGTGTCTGGAGAATAGTGTAAGACCCGAGTCTAAAAAGAAGACGGGGGGTGGTTACACCGCATGGAACACCTGAGGCCAAAAGAGGCAAGGGTGGTCTCCACATCGGAATGAGAGGGATCCTTAGAATATGCAGGTATGAGACTGCATGGTTGAAGGAGGCTTATGAGGATTAATTGGTACTACCTACACCAACAAGATGCATCTTCTTTTCGGTAGCCTAACCATAAGAACTCCATAGTTAAGCATGCTTGACTTGGAGTAGTATTGGGATGGGTGACCTTCTGGGAAGTTTCTTAGAAAGCGTTCGAGTGAGGTCAAAGCATGCTGAAAAGACTCGTGTTGGTTTGTGGGGTCAGTCAATAATCCCAAAGCCAGTCCGGGGCATTACAAATAGTCTTCCCAGATTCTTCCAAGAGGTGACCTCCCCGTCGAGTAGGCTTTTGTACCAAGCCATGGTCCCTTTCCTCAGGGTCGTAGGAAATAGGAAGCACTAGATGTCTCCTCGTACTCCTCGATAATCGAGCAAGTCATCAATGTTCTCTATGTGTTCGTCCGGGTTAGTGGTATCATCGTATTGTTCGAGCCTAGGGGTTTTTCTAGGCCGGAGGGAATAGGGATGTCCATGATATCCCGACACAAAGGACTGTGGCGCTCGTCTTTAACGCTTTGGTTGGGAGAGAGGGAGATAGAACGTTTGTTTCTTCTATGATGGGAAGAGAGGTACCGCTCTTTTATTGATTTAGGTGACTGGGAATGATCGCGAGAGTGATGTGATTCATTCCTTATCTTTTTGTGTGAAGGAGACCCCCGATTTTTCCGAGGAGGGGTGTGTTCCCTCTTTTTGAGAAACGATTGGGAGCCATATCAATGTTGAACTGGTATTGTTGGAGAAAAGCATTCACAAGATCACGCCATGTCCTGATGTAACCTCGTTCCAGATGCATATACCATTCTAATGATGCTCTAGTCAGACTCTCTTGGAAGAAGTGCATCAGCAACCTTTCATCTTCAGTATAAACCGCCATCTTGCAGAAATATGCAGTGATGTGAGTTTTGGGACAAGTTTCCCCATTGTATTTATCGAACACTGGCACTTTGAACTTCGGAGGAAGCCTGACCCCAGGTGCCAACCCCAAATCAGATAAACCCAACCCAGACAACTTCTGACCCTCAACAGCCTTCAACCGCTCTTCAAGCAAACGGTATCTGTGATCGTCTGCGGGGAAGTCAACTTCACTGTCGTTCACAGAGTAAGCTTCATCATTCTGATCAAAATCTGGGCCCTAGGATCAAGGAAGACCCCGAAAACGATGCCCTTGCATCCCATCATCAAAGAAAAACTGCCCCTGAGGTAGAGTAGGTGGTGGAGGTGGAAACCGACCAGCGAGGTGTACACCTGGACCACGAAGGTGATCGTTGACACCCAAATCAGCATTGTTTGCTTCAACACAGGGTTGACCCACATAAGCGTCATCAAACGGATTGCGTCGACCATCCTCTGAACGAGACCTCTCAACCAAAGCCCTTAACTCTTGCTGACCCTGATTCATATTAGTGATCACTTCCATGAACTGAGCCATCTGCGCCTTCATCTGCGCTTTCATCGCAGCCATGTCTTCCTGAAGTTGTTCCATCTGTCGTTTCGCGTTGCTCCGAGTTGGGTAACGGTGGAAATTTGCAATCTTTCTGCTAAATAAAAGCAGAAGTCGAGGATGAGAACTCCGAACAAAACCTGTTATGCATGGTATGTACATATATGAATGATATGCATGTTATGCGTGTAATGGCATATTTGAACTTTTCCAGGACTCTTAACACTTTGACTCAAGTTTTAGGATTTAGCAAGATAATGAATACTGAAAAGTCTAATTTTCATTGAATCAAAGAAGATTACAAGCATTTAAACAATTGTCTTTTTTTGTACAAATCATAGAAAAAGGAGTAATCTCATCAACAACCCTGATGGTGATTTTCGCACAAGACAAATAAAGCATAAATCTAGACATCAGACATAGGAAATCCTTCTACATTTGGTGTACCCAACTGAACCTTGAGACGTTCCAACTCTCTGACAGCAAGGGATAGTTGAACTTCTTTCTCTTCGATACGGGATTCATATGCCAACCTCTGATTATGCATTTGCTTTTTCAAGTCTTCGATTTGAGCCTTGTACTTACTTTCTAAGCCGATGACAACCTTTCGGTGTTCTTCCATGGAAATGGAGAAATCTTCAACTCTAGACCTCTTCTTGGTTGAATCAGATGCCTCTCCTTTGAAATACCTGAGCTCATAAGCCAACTGGTTCTTTGTTTGAGTTGCGACAAGACAGTTTACTGCTAACGTCTCCTTTTCTTCAAGCAAAATGCAATTCTGAGCAAGCACTCGCTCATAATCTCCTTTAGAAACAACATCTGGAATTGACTCTGGAGGATAAAAAGCTGCAGCTCCAGTAATGGAAGGCCACTGACGATCACTATTCTGGTCTTTAATCCATCGGATGTAAGAAGCATAGGCCGTGGGATCCTTCTTGCCAAAATATTGTCCTCCTTCAAGGCGGATGCTCTTCCATGCTTGAACAGCTTTAGTCATCATCCCAGTAACGTCAGGCACGTCATAGTATAGAGTTTCTCGCACAAAACTCACATCAGGAGGCCCAACCAAATCATAACCCAACTATCTCAGAGCAAGAGTTGAATTGTAATTGATGCCTCCCCTTATGCCCATGAGAGGGACATTAGGAAAGTCTCCGCATCGGATAATAATCCTCTCACTCTCAATCTTGGACATCTCACATCGACCCCAATTGATATCATGAGATGTGAGGCCCATCAATCTTGGAACCCACCTCAAAATATGCCGAGTGTCAACAAAAGCACCGTTTCGAGGAACAAAACCTTGAAACCAGTGGTATAACAATAGCGCACAACAATTTACAACTCCACCTTTCCCTTTAAAGCTTCGGGCTTGGATGGAATGATAAATATCTCCCAACAAAGTCGGAATTGGATTCTGCTGGACGAAAATGGAAATAGCGTCCATGTCAACAAATTTGGGCTCATTCAGAAACAAGCACATCCCGTAGATACAACAAGCTAAAATGGCATTGAAGCCCTTCCAATCCTTCTTGAAAAATTTGGCATTACCCTCCCGGAGAAGAAAACCCAAATGAAAGCCTTTCACGGCACCCTTGGTTGCGACATTGGTGGATACCACAGATTTTTGCAGATGAAGAGCCTTAGCAATTTGATCATCGGTCGGTCTCTCCGTAGAGGCATGAAAAGGCACCTGATGCGAAATAGGAATGTCCAGGATACTGGAATACTCTTCCAATGTGGGCATCAACAAATAATCAGGAAATGCAAAGCACCACAACTCACGGTCATACAATTGGAAAAGGGCCTGGAGCCCATCCTTCTGGTAATCGGTCCAAGGAGATTTCAACCATGTCAGAATCCTTCCACAATCCCGGGTAAATGTGACAACATTCTCTGGTGTCGATTTGTTAGCCATCAGGAGGAGATTCTCAAGAGCAGGAGTGGGAAATTTGTACACTGGATGACGTCTCTGATTGCTCTTCTTTTCAGTATCCATCTTCCAAAACAACCCAATCAACTAGACCCAAAGGTTAAAAATCTTGGAAACAGACAAACATGCATGTTAAAATATGCAAAAATAAAAAGTTTTCATGAATGCAATGTTTTTGAATCATGTATCCTGTATGTTAAGCCACTGCTGTACTGAAATCTTAGATAACTGTAACAAGGTCTGAAGCTTGTCACCCAATCAAGATATCATACAGAAACCGAATATCACAGGTTCAAAGGTTCGGCATCAAACTGGAATTCCATAGAAAATACCAGAAAATACCAAGTCACCATCAATAACCAAGCCACCGACAGTAACAAGTCACCAACAATCACCAACAGTCACCAACAGTACCTGTAGTAATGATATCCCGCCCCAACTCACAGGGTAATTCTAGACTCAACAGGAGGTCCCTAATGATAGTCAGAGTCGACGATCCTTTATCGAGCACTTCGCTGACTACACAACAGGTTGTAGGGCGAAAGCACCGTCAATTGAATCTCGTCTAAATTCGATACTCCATGCCTCCTCACACGCACCACGGGATGCGGGATTCAACATGGACATCCATCTAGCCTATGAGTCGCTGGCCGGGGTAGTTGGCCTTTTACCTCAAGTAACACCCACCCAATCAAGAGATCAACCAGTACAGCAACAGTCCAGATACAGGATATATGAAAGCAATAAATATGCCACATAGAATGCAATGCAACGCATACAAAGGATGATAAAGCGATAAAGCAGATAAATACCTAATAAACATGGAAAAGAAAGCTAGGATTAACTCCTGATCGGACCAGCAAGAGGTCTGTACGATCCCCAGCAGAGTCGCCAGCTAAAAACACCGGCCGAACCTCCGACTGATAACTGGTATCAAATAGAGTCGCCATCGAACGTTTTTTATCTCCAAGGGAGAAAGGTAAACATCGAGTAAACCTGAGGGGAGAAATCGTGGTCCTATGACCGTGAAATCGAGATAATCTAGGTAAGGGAGTTAGTTACGCAAGGGGAAGGGATTAGCACCCCACACGCCCGTAGTACTGTACGGTATCCACTTTCTATTTCTAGCTAAAGGGTGTGTTATATCTATGCTTAAACGCTATCATGCATGCAAAAGAAAAAAAGAAAATAAAAAAAACATGGGGAAAAGAAGGAAGTATTTACAAAGTTTGCTCGATCGAGCCCCGTGACAAGATGCCTACATATTCCCGCGTGCAATGGGAAAGTCAGAGCGTCGTAGTTCGGCTCACTTGTTTTGGTGGGTTTTGTGTTTTTTACTTATGAAAAAGGTTTTAAACACAAAAAGAAAAGAAAGCGCGCAAAGGCGAAAAAGCTTGTGTTGGTTGGTTGTTTTTACCTTGAGAAAGGAGTTTAAACCATTATTAAGTTTTTTGTTTCAAAAAGAAAGAAAGTTTTAGTTTTATTACATGTAACATGCAAAAGAAACTAGCAAAGCAAGGTTGGATCTATGGTTTAGGATGCAAGGGAATCTCTACCTATGTTGACATGCAAAGGATATGGATCCTAATGTCTAGGCTAAAGAACCAATCCTAACCATGCTCTCCTGGGGAAAAACAAACAAGCAAACACACTTCACAAGTAGAATTGCCCTAAACGTGTCTTTAAATAAACCAGAGGGGTTCCTGAACATGATCCAACTACGGAAGCCCCATCATGCATCTTCATTCCTAATTCTCATGGCAAAAGAAAGCTGTAAAGCCCTACTTCTCATGATATCTAGGAAAGCTGTAAGAGAATGCGATAAACAGTGTAGAAACTACCAAATGGATATAGAATCCTAAGAGCACTGCGAGCTATAGGAATACTCCGGCAAACTTCAAGTGCTGCAGCCATGCAACAAGAGTAAACCGGTGATAATGGTTCAAAGCATCGAAAACAAGCGGAATACGTGTCGATACGCATCCGAAGCAACAATGCCTGCAAGAACAATGTCATAACATGCAAAACGAGATAGGAAGGGTGTACACGTGGGTGTACAAGCTCAAGCAACACCTGCAAGAAGGGAGTTAGGCCCAAAAAGCAAGTAGAAGAAAAGTATGCGGATATCGGAGAAATATGTCGCATGTATATGCAACGCAAGTCCCTGCATGAAATAGAGCACAAACAGTAGCTAAGCATAGCTAGGGTGACTACTGTTTGCCATTAGAATCGAGAAAAACAAAAAATGCACCAGTAGACCGCGCTAAGCCCGGTATATCGCGCTGAGCGCGGCCCAAACAGAATATTTGGCGCATAGCGCGCTCTGGACCGCGCTAAGCGCGACCTACAAAACAACAGTCAGAACATTTGGCGTTTAGCGCGCGACCTGCAACCTGCAGAAATGCCATTTTTGAACCAGACCACTTGTTCATGATGTTTCCATGCCAAAATTCAATCTGTATCGTTAGGCCGCAATCTCGGAGCTAGTGAAGATCAAATGAACATGCAAGGAATGAGAATCGAACGATAAAACCAATGTTCATATCAAAGTAATGCATGAACATGTGAGGAACGCAAAACGAATCGATAAAACCAATATTCAATTGCATGTAGCAATGCATGAACATGTGAGGAATGAAAATCGAATCGATAAAACCAATATTCAATTGCATGTAGCAATGCATGAACATGTGAGGAATGCAAATCGAATCGATAAAACCTATATTCAATTGCATGTAGAAATGCATGAACATGTGAGGAATTTAAATCGAATCGATAAAACCAATGTTCAATTGCATGTAGCAATGCATGAACATGTGAGGAATGAAAATCAAAATGATAATTCCAATGTTCAATTATGAAGTTAAATACATGAACATGCAAGGAATGCAAATCAAAATGATAATTCCAATGTTTAATTGTGAAGTTAAATGCATGAACATGCAAGGAATGCAAATCAAAATGACAATTCCAATGTTCAATTGTGAATTTAAATGCATGAACATGCAAGGAATGCAAATCAAAATGATAATTCCAATTTTCAATTGTGAAGTTAAATGCATGAACATGCAAGGAATGAAAATCAAAATGATAATTCCAATGTTCAATTGTGAAGTTAAATGCATGAACATGCAAGGAATGCAAATCAAAATGATAATTCCAATGTTCAATTGTGAAGTTAAATGCATGAACATGCAAGGAATGCAAATCAAAATGAAAATTCCAATGTTCAATTGTGAAGTTAAATGCATGAACATGCAAGGAATGCAAATCAAAATGATAATTCCAATGTTCAATTGTGAAGTTAAATGCATGAACATGCAAGGAATGCAAATCAAAATGATAATTCCAATGTTCAATTGTGAAGTTATGCAAGCTAGTCATGGCATTTAGAGGTTTTCCTCCAAGGAATCTAAGTCATGCATTGACACAAACACTTGGAGTGCATATGCAACAAGTTCATGCACAATGCACTAAATGCTTGGATATCTACATATTGAATGCAAGTTGTGCTTCAAATCACCATGAATCAATGTAAATCGATCAAGCTAGATACTCACCAATGCATGAACATGCGATGAATGATGCAAAACGTATGAGTTTATGTCTTATGTGCAAGGGGAAAGCAAATGTACAAGTGTATATACATGCTATCTACAAAGAAATCCTCACTCCGACACGAATAAGGCGGCAAAATTCAATTCAAATCAAGGAAATCAAGAGTACAAGTTCTAGAATCAGAATCTACATTGAATTTGCATGCAATTCTGGTATTCAATTTCAAGAAAAGCTGAAAGTCAGAAACAGCTTAAAATAAGTGCTTATTTGAACCTAACACTTACTTGAACTTGAAGTTTGAATCAAATTAAAGAAGAATTCCTTGTGCTCTTCAAAGAAAATACCAAATCAATGATGAATTGATGATAACCTTCAAAATTAGCCTTGAATTCTTGAGGAAAACTTGAAATCTTCCATGGAGGATTGAAGAAGATGAAGGAGAAATCCTTGAATCTTGCAATTAAGGAGAAAATCAAGATGAATCTGATCCTTCCATATCGAACTCGTGTAGAAGGAGAAGAGGATGATATAGGTTGAAGAGAGAAGTGTTGCAATGGAGAAAACTAGAATTCGCAGGGCACGCTTAGCGCGGTCTGTGGCTGAAGCAGGTGGTGATCGGAGGTCCGGTGGCGGCCTGTGGTGGTTGCTTGGAGAGAAAGTTGCAGCTTGAACTTTTTGAGTTTTTTGTGCTTTGGAATTTGAGATAATTGGAGTGTGTGTGGTAGTCTAAATCTAAGAAAAATGAATGTGTTCCCCTATTTGTGAAGAGGAAAATGTATTTATAGTTTTGGATCCATAATCAAGCCCAAATTATGATAATCCGAATAATTTTCGTAATTAATCCAAAATTGCCAAATCCATGCGGAATTCGGAATCGGAATGTAAATGAAAAGTGTCTGAAATGCGATTTTACTTGCGTGAATCAAAATCCAGACTTGATCCGATGAATGGTCAAGGAAATAGGAATTTTTGAAGTTTCAGCATCAATTTTGGACCACTGGCACATGCAGAATTTCGTTAGTGCTCTGTGGAATAATGCCTCGGACGAGGATCTTCCGATCGAAATTTGCACGTGCGTATCTCTAGGACATTCGAAGCTAACTAATTTTGTGAACTTTTGGCACTGGTCCCATCCCGTTTCGATGAAAATCGAGTGAGATATGACTTTTCGAGCTTCGCGTATCAGATGAAAATTTCTCAGTTCAGCTCAAAATCAACCTCAGAGAATAAAATTCTGGTACCGATCGACAAGGAATCAGCTCTCGAGTTGCAAACGAAGGTTATAGAGGACTTCGATACGGACTTTTGGAAATTGGTCCTACTCAAATCCGAGTTTCCAGCTAAGAGATAGAGGTCCTTAAGTGGACAGAACACATGGTTCAGCATTACAATTCAGCTTGATCTACCGGGAAGAATGACTCCCTTGAAAACCTTCCTCACAGAACCTGTTCTCGGCTTTTAAACGAAAGTCGTAGATAATAATGAGAGGGAAATTCCAGTTGAAAACCAATAGAAAATCACCAAGGAGATGAGAGATACGCCTTCCGGGTGTCCAAACTGCGTCGCACACCCGAAATCCACTTTACTGAGAAATGAACGAGCAAACTCATCTTTGGGTGATATTTGGAATCCCTTGAACATGATAAACTCATGATGAATGTTATGCATGCCACTACATGTATGTTTTATGCAATGGAATTATAAGCCAAAAATGCAGAAAAGAAGAGGGTAGATTTTGGGGTACAACATGTGCCTTTATGAGTGGACTTGAGTGATATATCAAGTATCTTTGACACTTTTAATATAGTTGCAATAATCTACCAAATATTTTGTTGATAAAATAACCCTAGGATCCTTATCTCACTATAGGGGTTGCATTAGAGGATATGTAGCGGAATATAGACATACCTCAACAGAATGTACACAATGCTTACTCCATAATTTACTTGTAAGCATGAAATCCAAGGATTGAAAATAAATCAACCCTACAAAATGCTTGCTTCTTCACCAAGCAACAGACTAGACCCAACCAATATCCTAACCAATATGGAAACACATAAGAACAGAAGTTACCTTATTAATATCTTCACTCCCGCATGAAGGCTTTGACAATCTTTTCTTTGTGTTGATTTTAGGATGAATAATAAAATTCAAAATCCTCACTCCCGCATGAAGTCTTTGAATTTAACTTTCTTGTTCCAACATCATTATCTTATCTCTTCAAGAAAGTACAGGTTCTGGTCAGGTTGGTCTAGTTCTCCACATATAGGTTCATCCTCCACTTCTAGGGACTGTACAATATGAACACTCCTTGTTCAAACAATCTTTTACCTTGTGCACAACCAGAAAGTATCCCCCATGGATCTCATTCAGAAACAGACATGATGCCTGCTCTGATACCAATTGAAATTATGGTGAGGGTAGACTCAGGATGTCATCACATCTGATCCGACATTATAAAACAGACAAGTTAGAACTTATAATTAAAAGTAGGAAACAAAATAACACAAGGAATTGTTAACCCAGTTCGGTTCTAAACAACCTAGGTCTGGGGGCTTCTAAGCCAGGGATGAAGTTCACTATCAACAGTATTAATTCGGAGCTAAACCTTCCCTGTTTACACTTCATCACTTAATTAAACTATCCAATGACCCTTCTACCTAAGATACCGCACTTATATATGAGAACCTCCACTCACTCCCTCAATATCACAAACCGTGACACTAAACAAAACTAAAAACAGTTTGTACATACCACACTTCAAACATAATCATCTTGGAGACACCTCACTTCAAACACAACTTAAACAGTCAACTTGTGACACACACTAACTAAGACTAAAAGCAATATGCTTCTAACTTAGGACACACCTTAAAGTTACTTGACAGTTTCCTCCAAGAACATAACACCCTCTTACCTATAGGTTTCGAGGTGTAACAAGGTGACCTTCCCACAATCTGGGAGGTTCACTCTATAGACTCAACCCTAAAAATTACATTATATTCAATCACGGCTAGTGCCAAACTTAGGCTATAAAGATTCTATTTATAACCTATTACTCAACTGGATTTGAGCCTTCAAAACATAACAAACTGACATAACAAACTACTGCTAAAATTGCTCCACAATATTCTCCAAAACAACTCCAAGATATTCTCCACAAATATCTCCATATTGTTATAACAACAAAATAGAGAATCAACAACTCTGCAATATGCAATAGATTCTCCTATAAAGTCTCCCTAATATATCTCCATAATTTGGGCACCAAGTAACAACAAGTAAGTTGTTAAAATTCTGCAAAAGATTCTACTTAGGAATATTCTGCTTCGTAACAGAATCCAATTTGTCAGCTCAAACAAGATGTAGTGACATCTTCTTCGACAAGTTGTTCCAGATGATGAAACATTTCAACACAACATGTTTCTCCATTAAATAGAACTTCAACCTACTTTCTCCTTACAAGTTATAAATCCTATTTAACCTATTTCTTCTAAATTAGTTTTACCAAACATAAAGCCAATCCTAAAAATAGAGAATCAACACAAATGTCATAAGCTATAACGTGAGGATTAAGAGTCACTTGCTTGTGAACCAGCATATTCCTAGCATTCAAAATTTTACACCAGCTAGTATAAACCTCTTGAATCAGTAGGACATCTTCATTTGTAAGAACTCCAGTCATTCACATTAGTATTAAGTGGCACTCTCACTCCCAAAAGGGGGATAGAAATGATGTTTGGAAAAATAACATTAAAGGAAAAGATGGGCAACTTTTTCAGGACCTAAGTGACAAGATGGACAATAGACTTCGAGGTTTATACCTTTTTTTTATGAGGTTGCTTCAGGTTGGGAGAATAGACTACAAAGGAAGTTTTTTGTTCTCTCATGAATGTGCATCTTCCATAGATCCTTCCACATTTTCTCATTAGATATAGTAGATAGACCAGGAGCATTGGTATTGTGTTGGATGTTTAAAAGGTGATAATTTATCTTGACAAAATAATCACCATCCTTTTTAGAGTTCCAAATGAGCTTGTCTGGTGGAAAAGAAGAGGAAATTAGAATGCTAATGATGTGCATAACATCTCCTTCGACAAAGTTAGTTTGTATCAAATCCACATCCCACCCTCTGTAATCCTTATCAATTAGGGTGAAGACTTTAGCCTTTGGGTCTATCAAAGGGATGTGAATGAGAGGTTAGAACCTCGATTCCAAATTTTTACACTCTCACCATCTCCAATCCTCCATCTAGATCCTTTAAGAACCACTTCTTTGGCTCTGAGAATACTACGCCAAGCATAGTTAGGTTTAAAACCCACTAACGTCTCTGATATATGACTTCAAGGATAATATTTGTCTTTGAAGAACCTTTCAAATAGAAATCCATCACATAGCATCAACCTTCAAAATTGTTTGCCTAGAAAGCTGATGTTGAAATTGCTAATCCCTCTAAAACCCAAACCTCCAATCGATTTTGCCTGAGCCATCTTCCCCCACCCTATCCAATGAATTTTCCTCTCACCATTTTTGTACCCCCTTCAGAACCTAGCAAGCATTGACTTAATTTCTTTATAGCATCTGTCTGGGATTTTATAGTATCTCAAAATATAAGTAGGAATGACTTTACGACTGCCTTGATCGGGACTTCTTTAATTGCTCTAGAGAGAAAACCTTCCTTATGTGCCTTTTACTTTTTTCCAAATCCTATCAATGACAAGAGATAATAATTCTTTTTTGATCTTCCGAAAACCACATAGAACCCCATATACTTTGAGTGAATGACTACTTCTTTGAATCCCAATCTGTTGCGTAAAGAGTCCCTAGTAGTCTGACAAATATTTATGCTGAAAGAAACTTCAGACTTGTCGAAGTTTAAAACCTGCCCTGAAGCCTTCTGATAGTTCTCAAGGATCCTAAGATCAGAAGTCAATGATCAGATCAAGATGAATTAACCAAAAAATAAAATGTAGTGATATAAGCTTTTGCTTCATAAATCAGACATCAGACATGCAGTTTAGAAGAGTTGATTATCAGAAATCAAGATCAGATCAAGACATAGTGGATCATAAAAGCTTTCACTCACGAACAAAGAATTTGTTCCTCAGATTAGTTGTTGCTTGTATATTTGGATATAATGTTTGTATATCTGAAAGACTCTGACTCTACAACAATAAAGTATCATCTGGATCACTTTCATTCATCATAATATAATCAATCCAGTAAAGAATAAAAGGGCAAATATCATAAAGAGATATATTCCAAGTTAACTACTTCAAACCAAAAATAATACATCTGAAGATGAGATCTAAGAAACTTAGCCATAAAGAATATTTTAACACGGTGGGAGAACTGACTTGTTTGTTTTGCTTTTTATCACAAATGTTGCGGATAGCAAGAGTCGCCACCGACTTTTATTTTATCCAATAAAGGGAAGGCGAAAAGAACAGGAAAATACCTTGGTTAGATTATGAGTATGGGAGGCAGTTATGAAAAGGGAAGGTATTAGCACCCTTTCCATCCGTAGTTATCTACGGGCTCTTAGTTGCTTAGCTCACTTTTGAAAAATTGCTTTCTATGTTTGTGTAGTTTTAAAAGTATTTTGAAAGACATTTCTCTTTGACTTCGTAATGATTCTCGTTGGAATGTATACGAAGTGTTCGGAAATGTTTGTTTGAAAGATGTTTAACTTTGTAATGATTCTCGCTGGAATATATACAAAGTGTTTTTGAAAGTTTTTGAAAACTGTAAGGTGTGAAGAGCATTTTGATTGGAGCAAGCAACATAGTCTTATTACCTACTCAGAATGGTCATTTCCATGTTATTTTTCCTTCTCCTTTAAAATAAGGCTATCCATACCATTAGTTGGTAGGTAACTTTATTCGTTTGGATGTGAAGGGACAATCGAAAGGTAATCGTATGGTCATTGAAGGCAACATGTAAGGATACCTTTAGCAACATCGAGGGACTATGATCTTTGTATCGAAGAGACTATGATGATGTTATTCGTAAGGGTCTTTGCTAATGGTATCCCTACGTTCGAGGTACATGACCATTGTATTCGAAAGGCAACAAGAGAGGATACCCTAAAGGGGTGCAAGTGTGAAAGGTGTGTTCAATTCAGATATTTAGTCTTGAATTAGGGTGATCTAAGAGTTGATTTTAGTCTTTCCATACAAACCCTAGTTACTAGCAGTTAGCTATATATGTACAGGAAAATAAAGTGCAGAAAGTAAAGTGCGGAAAGTAAATATCCTACGCTATTATATGGCTTTGGGGCACATACATAATATAGGTGCGGAAAATAAAGGCAGAAAATACAAATCTACGCTATTATAGAATAAACCTTGCGACTTATACATCGTTTTCTAGAATTGTAAATGCGAAATAGTAAACAAATAATTAGAATAATAAGAAAAGTGTTAGTGAAAATGTTTTGGAAATTAGCAAAATGTTTTTAGGGTTAGTAAACTTAATTACAAGAAAGAAACCAATTTTTTTGGAATTTTATGGATTGATTTTAATTAGAAAAATAATTAAAAGTTAATTTAAATGGTTAATTAACAATTAATTAAAATAAAAGGAAGAAAGAAATTTTTGAATGATAAAAAATTAAATAAAGATTTTTTTGACCTATGTGTAAAAAGAAAATATTTTTTGGGTTTTTTATTGTATTAAAAAAATATTTAAAAGGAAATTAAAATAGAAAAGAAATTGAAAATAGAAAAATATATGAAAATATGTTAGTTTTGCAAGGTTGTAAAAATAAATGGGGTAGCCAAGGATCGAACCCCTACCCCAAGGGTCACCAGCACTTTTCCCTGCCAACCGAGCCAAGTGTACAAGCTGTTAGTGATATGAAACAAATATAATATACACTAAATCAGAAATTGCAAATATTTGACGAAAGACGCACGCGCGGGGAAGGTCATCTTCTTCATTTTAAAACCCAGAATTTTACCTACAGTTTTGATTCATAGCTAAAGCCTATACCCACAGTTTTGTCCATCATTACATCCCTGCATATTTTCAAAAATAAAAAATATGCACAAGAAATTTGTTAGGAGACCATGGATCGATTCGGTTTGACCCTCTGAGCATGATGGTGCCATTGGTTTCGTCCAATTTTACCTGATTCACAAAGCCCTAATTTTGAGCTCTAAACCCCTAACAATGGTGGATTCATGTTCTTGCACTTAAACTCAGATTAAACCATACTAATAGTTTCAAAACATCAATATGAATACAAATATGCAATCAAAACATGTTAAATATGAGTGTATGTACGAAATGGATTTCAAAATTTTTGAGGCAAGCCGTGAATCATGTTCTTGAGTTTCTGGATGTATGGCCGATCTATGAGCGTCTAGAACCGATCAGTGAACACCAAGGAACGTCTTGGAACACTTTGTTTAGCCTGGATCGATGCAAAACCTGGTCTGCAAATGGCTTGTAATGCACGGTTTGTTCAAGTTAGGTTAGGGTTCTTGGCTGCATGAAATCGTCTCCTTGTGGTCTGAATCTCTTGTATTTATATAGAGGATGAAAATAGGTCAATAAATGTGAAGAAAATATATGCTTTCAATGCAAAAATATTTGATTTGGAATTGCACCAAATATTGTCTTTTTTGGATACAATCACATTCAATCTCTTGCCTAATCAAGCAATTTCGAAATTGACAATTATATTGGCTTGCTTGGACCTTAAGAATGTTGAATAACAAGCCTTGTATTAATTAAATTGATTTTATATATTTTATTTTAATTTAAATTAGATTTAAATGAATAAAATCCAAAATAAATAAAATAAATAATGCTAGGGAGTGTAATGGTCTTGGAGGCTCTTTTCAAGATTAGAAACAAGTTCGGGTCATAAAAACTTATCCCCATTTGGAAGAAATTTGAATTTGCTAAGTATTTCTCTTCATGCACTTCTTCAAAAATGTCAAACTTGCACAACTTGTATCTTGCTCAATTTTCAACATTTTGAAGTGTTCTTAGACTTTTTAAAAAGCTCAAGATGTCCTCTAAACACTCTTTTTGGTTTCATCTTCATTTAAGTTTCGATGCTCATGTAAACTTCTTTGCAAAAAGATGACGTTTTGTTCACTTTTAGAAAGACCTATAATGTCTTGATCCATAACTCTCAAATAAAACATTTTTGGCCAAAGCTTGTGAGACATGAAGTTGTAGAGAATTGAATTCTCTTCTAAATGAGATTTGGAGGAAAAATTTATGATAAAGTATGTGAAAGTTATGCTTGGTCAAATTTATGTTGACTTTTTGTCCAAAAAAAAACCTAATTTGGAAACTTTGACTTTTGATCAAATCTTGAGTTTTCTTGATGATTCATGATCAACCCTTGATCAAATAATGAATGTGACTTCAAAATATTGATGTTGACCAAAAATAATGACGTTTGACTGTATGTTGACCACAATTGACTTTTTGTCCAATACAACTGATTTTCAACCATCTGAGCAATTGACTGAGCAAACTTGAGCTGCGAGGCTTGAAACTTGACATGGTGATACCATGAGACATATGAGGAGGTATGATGACAACTTTAGGCATTAGAACTTGATTTTGTCTTGAGATAAGCAAAACCCTAGTTGTGGGTTGATTGCTTAGGAGAGGGTTTGTCTGGTCAATCCTTGAGAAATTCTTGAGTATGGAGATGTATCTTGACCTTAAAAGTAGGAGGGAAAATTTTGGGGTATAACAAATATAATACAGTCAATATGATTCAAATTCCACTACATGCTTATGTATTGTACTATTTTGTCTCACACGATGAAATGCTATTGGTACTGTAGCTGCCAAGTGAAAACGACGTCTCTATACAAATCAATGGTCTATTTTTCAAAGTCTATAAAAAGAAGAATTCCATAGCATTTGAAGATTGACGAATTACTCAACCTTATCAAGCTTGAATCAAATTTCTGAAACACTGAAAAGATCAAGAGAAAAGAAGAATCGTTATTCAAATATTCATTTATATATTCATTTATATATTCATTTATATATTCATTTAAATATTCATTTAAATATTCTTCTCAAGATATATTAAGAACACAAGAGCTGCTACTCATTATTGTGTTAAGATATTAAGGGATTAGACACAAATAGTTGTTTCCCATTATTAGTGATTTATCTTAGAGTTCTCAATATAAATAGTCCTCACTCATTATTTGTATTAGAGATTTTTATTTTCATTGTTGTGTTAATCTGCTTTTTAGAAGCAAACATTGTAAACGCGGTTGATTGTAATTATGTCTAGAATTGATTATTGCCTTAAGTGACTAGGTTGTTAGTATGTAGACATGACATGGCTAATGTGTCTGTTGAGACTCTTAGACGGTTGTTGCGAGTCACCGGCGGGTAGTCGGTGCATCTGTAATCTGTTGAGATTAGTGGATTAAGTCCTTTTTGAAGGTGAAATCACCTTGGCAGGTGGAAAAGAGTAGACTTGTTGAAGGTGAACTTGTATAAACCAAAAGAGTTTTTTTTATTCTTTAGTTAGTTTTATTTTTTCTAGTTTGTTTACGAAATAGTTTCTAAAGAAAAAAAGTTTGTTAGAAAATCCAATTCAAACCCTCATTTCTTGTGTTTTCTCACCTTTCACATAGGAGCTTGGATCTTCATGGGAGTTGAACATATCAATTGCCAAATTTGGAAGGTGACCAGCCTGGTTTTCTATATTTCCCAAGTCAGTCACATAATCTTTGAGGTACGTAGGTGGATTTCTTCTCCTTACATGTGAATCATTTGAATTATCTTGTTCATCTTTAAAGTCTTCATTTAAATCTTCATTAGCATAAGCAAGATTGATTTCACTATTGTTTTCAACCCGATCATATACAACATTCTCATGTTGGTCATGTTATAGCCCTATTTATCAATGTCTTCAGCCTCACTTACATGATCAAATTGTTTAGTTGTACTTGGCTTGTTCCAAATCCACCTTGTGGATTCTTCAAACACAACATCTTTGCTAATAATTATTTTTCTCACAATGGGATTATATAGCTTGTAGGACTTTGACTCTTCACTAATACCAAGAAGGACACACTTGATGCTCTTACTATCTAGTTTTCTTTTGTGAACATCAGGAACATGAACATGGGCCAATCATCCAAAAATCCTGAAACTATGCACTCAGGCTTGACTCCACTACATGCTTCTTTTGGAGTAATATGTTTTACAGCATGTGTAGGAAATCTCATCATCACATATATGGCCCATTTCACAGCTTCAGGCCAGAAGTTTTTTGGAACATTTCTAGCTAACATTATGCTCCTAACGATATTTAGTATTGTTCTATTTTCCCTCTCAGACACGCCATTTCGTTGAGGGGTATAGGTTGCAGTTAATTTCCTTTATACACCATGAGAGCTACATAAATTATTAAAATTAGTTGATGTAAACTCACCTTCTCTATCAGTTCTAAGGCACGAAATTGAACAGTCAGATTCATTCTCAAACAAGGATTTCAATCTTTAAAGACATCTAATGCTTCCAAATTTTCTTACAACAGATAAATCCACGTTTTCCTACTGTAGTCATCAGTAAAGGTAATAAATTACATGTTTTCAACAATATATTTTGGAGTTATAAGTCCATAGATGTTTGAGTGAATTAATTCAAGCTTCTTGGCAGCTCTCCAGTTGGATTGCTTTGGAATGTTGTCTCTGGGTTGCTTCCCAACCAAGCAATTCTCACACTTGCCTTCAAGGTCCTTTAAGTCTGGCTTCCCCTTGATCATCTACGTTTTGTGTATAGTCTTCAAACCCTTGATGTTAAGGTGAGCACATCTATTATGCCACATACCATTTTCTTCTAAGGTGGTGATTTTAAAGAATTTATGAGCAATCATAAATGCTTTGATAATATACATTATATTGTTTGTCATTTCAGTTCTCAGAATCAAACCATTATCTTCATGAAACAATTGGCATGTATTGTTTTTTAGTACAACTGTGATATTCCTTTCTTGAAATTGTCCCACACTTAGCAAATTATTCCCCAATCCTGGTATATAGTACACATCTGTGATGACATGGATCCTTCCTTTAAAGCACAACTTTACATTTCCTCTTACAGTCACATCCATTTTTGAATCATTTCCAAGTCTTACATATTCTCTGAACTTGTCATCAAATTCGAAGAACCATTCTTTGGTTTCCACCATGTGATTTCTATAACCACTATCAATATGCCATGTGTAACACCCCAAAATCTACCCGGAAAATATATCGAAAATCAGAGTAATTAAAATTTTCAACAAAACATGGGATGCCACATTTTCAACTTTAAAACAATACATGAAACTTATTATAACAGATACATAACACTTTCATTATCAAGGGATCACATATCACTTGCAACAAATTTCAAAACAAAACATTATTTTATTTATTACGCAGCGGAATTCATAGTTATTCAACTCAAACAACTGATCATCTTTATTCACTTAAACAACTTGAAACATCATGTTCAACTTCCAAAATACTTAATACCTTTTATTTCACAACATCACTTAAGATTCAACAATTATACTAATAACATCAAGAGTCAACAATATGAACGACATAGACAGAAACATCCCCCCCGAGTGCTACGTATCAGAGCAATTGACACCATCTTGAACTAACGACAACTAATTCTTCATTCTTGGATACCTGCACGTTACTAGTATAAAGGCAACTACAAGCAAATAGAAAGGGTGAGATATCGAAAAATATAAGCAAAAGTATGATAACTAATATATTAGATCTAGAATCATACAATATTCACCGCTTCAACCATCTACAACTTAACAATCAACAAAACAACATAGTAAGTAACAACAATTATAATAACAGTTATAATTACTATTTTCGCAGCTACCCAACAATACTTGTCACAACACAACGTTGGCATAAACTCACATCAAGTCACCAACAACATATTGCAACAAAATTATCATCACGACACGATCACCAACATTATCACAACAACATCACCAACAACGAATTCATTTATAATGCGACCTCTAAACAATGTACATGCATGTGGTACCAACAGAGCTTCATCCCTCTTCACTAATTTCCAATTAATAGAGGCACAAAGCATAAGCCTTCTTCACAATTCCGCCAATACAGGCCTTCACAAATGCAAATGAAATGCAATGCTAACAACATACAACAACATCACAAATTCTCTTCACAAGGCATACGCCTATATCACTACTTCACTTGCCATAGGCCTAAAACGTCATCAACATAATCCACAACAATTCACAATAACATTATTTCATCTTCACCTTACAACATCACAATGTCACAACAATTTAGTATCAACATAGAAACATCCTGTAACTTCACATAATTCAACAACAACACACAACAATAATACAATTCACTGATAATTCACAAACAAAGTAACAACACCACATATTCAACACAATTACAACAAAATAAAATAATAGAATTCACCTACTAATTTATCTCAGTTACCCTGGCAGTTTTTATTAAATTCCGGACAATTAATTATACTGCTTAATTCAGCTAACCAGTACTGTTAGTCAGCATATTCCACATAATTTCACAAAAACAACACCACCACAATTATCTAAAAATTAATCTTAGTTACCCGATAAATTCTCATTCAATCTTGAGCAACTAAATATACCACTTAATTTTGGCTACTGTCTAAATTTTGGGATTGTTTCTATTCCCTGCATTATTAAAATTATTCTGTTGTACTGAACTCTTCTGGAGGCAATATCAGAAGTTTCGCTCGACCATGGTCGAACGACGATCGCTATGCTCGACCATCGAACTTCGATCGATCGTTTTGCTTGACCATCAGAACTTCTGATTGATCGCTTCTGCTTCCGACCATCAGAACCTCTGACTGATCGCTTCTACTTTTGACCATCAGAACTTCTGATTGATTGCTTATGCTTCTGACTATCAGAACTTCTGACTAATTGCTTCTGCTTCTGACCATCAGAACCTCTGACTGATCCTTAGAAGTTTTGAATATCAATTATTCTCAACAAAACTAGTCTGCTACTAATATTACTTGTTTTGCTATTTTATTCTGCTATGGCTATTTGTTTGCTACAGACTACATGTTAAATTCACTATCATAATTATTATATGATTCCAATTATACCACTAGCACATGTGTTCATCATACTTAAAAGGTACCTATAAGTAATGTTAAAACAACTACCTAAACCATGTTGTCCCCTTACAACTTCATCTCCTTCATCGTTTTCCTTATTTTTCCAGCACTACGTGTTCTTACACTTCAACCCAGAATAAACTTATTTTCCAGAAAAATCAACACAACACACACATAATCATCACCAAGTGCCAACAATATTAACCACAGACAGCACAAATTCAACACAGGTCGATCAATATACCACAATATTCTCAGCATCACCAAATTCATTACAAAACATAAAATTCACAACAAGATTATACAACCCTAAATCCCACATAAAAATCATCATACAATCGATTATATAAGTCAAACCCCACCCCTTACCTTTGGATTGAAGAGAGCTAGAAAAGTCGACCGAAAAACCGGCAATTATCGGACTGCAATTGAGCCTCTTTCCTCACTTCTAGCAAACCCTTGTTTACTCCTCTTTTGCTTCCTCTTTTCACGTACTGCTTCTTTCTCTCCACCAAAACCTAATTCTTATCCCACTTAATTTATAATAATACTTAATAATAATACTATTATTCTCAATATTATTTTGGCCTCAATACTACACCTCCTTTAATACTACAACTTAACCCAATAAAATAATTCTTATTTATTCCAATGAATAAATAATATTTTTCTTAATATTACCCTTCTGATTAAATCCTCCACATAATCCGGCTTAAACTTAATAATCCAAATACGCTTATTTAAATAGTACCGACAAAATCTAATAATTCTCAACTTCGTCCAAATCCAATAATTAAATCCTTCAATAATTTAATTAACTAATTAATTAAATTTGGGGCGTTACACCATGCCTCTTTTTTTACTTCTGTATTTTCTTCATAATATACCGTCAAGAGTATTTCTTCTTTGTACTCGATGTATTTGTCATTATCCTCCCAATCATGACAATCATTGTGATATCGTCCAAAATTATGACACTTACAGAATTCAAAAAATTATCTACTTTGTCTTCCTTGACCACGACCCATCGAGACATTTACCTCTTCCTCTACCATAATTACTTATCTTAAGAGCTTATTCTTCACTATAATCTTTTTTCCCCTACAATCGTTGTTCATGAACTAGAAGACTACTTTGAAGCTCATCAATTGACATAGCTATTACATCGTTAGATTCTTTTATGAAGTATACGACATAATTGAACTTTGAAGGCATGGACCTCAAAATTTTCTCTACCATTGCAACTTTTTCCATTCTTTCTCCCTGTGTGGTCATGGGATTTGCAATATCTAGGGTTCTTGCAAAGTAATCATTGACAAACTCACCTTCCCCCATTGCGAGAACCTCAAATTCACGACACATAGACTATAAGTGTGCTCATTTCACCTTCGTAGAACCTTGATACTTTATGTGCATCGCCTCCCAAATATCCTTCGATGTGTCACAAACTAGAATAGTTTCAAGAATTGTGCGATCAGGCGATTCAAATAGGTAATTTTAGGCCTTGAAATCACGCAATTTTCTCTCATATGTCGCTTTGTGCTGTTCTAGCATGGCATTAACAAGAGTTGTGGTGACACACGTTTCAATCTAACTCCAATACTCATTTGAATGAAGATGATTCTCCAACAGCATAGACCAATGCTCATAATATCCATCAAATTATGGAATAGTTGGGTGGGTGAAGGTGGAGGATTTCGTCATTTAAACAACAGAGAAATAATTTGAAAAAAACTAAAGGTTGTTTGTTACACACACAAAAACTGTAGCTTTTTTGAACTGAAGACCTTTGGATCTGGGTCTCATTATTACCACATGTTATATAAAAGATTACCCAATTATTATTCATTCATTCATTGTAATGTCTTGCATAAGCTACAATCCAAAAGTAATTAATACAGTCTTATGGGCCTATATCTAAGACAAGCCAAAATAAATCCTATACAGAAATATAATATTCAACAGTATAAATATGAATTTAAAATTGAAATACATAAAAGAACACCACAAAGCGAATAAGTTGTTGTTGTTGTTTTTTTTTTATGTATTTTATTATATGATTCAATTATGGTCTCTGGCCTATGTTAAGTGACATATTCGTATCATTAGTGCCACTTCAACATTTTTGGAAAGGATATTAGGAAAAAGTTCAACGATGCAAGTGTTAGTTAACATAAAGGACTCACATGTAGCAAAAACAACATAAAAGACCGATCCATTACAATTAAATAACTTAAAGGATTCTGGGATAATTTAACTTAAATTTAATAAAAGTGTAATGTCTTTTGACATCATTATTACATTTATTAAACAAAAACCTTAAACAAAAATTATTTTGTAACAAAAGAAGGAGTAATGTAACTATCAACATCATCACGAACAGAGCCCGGACCTGTGCATATACAAACAGTGCTACAGCATAGGGCCTCAATATATTAAGAGCCTCCAAATATTGTAACTATATTAATAGTCGTGTGGTATGATCATACTTTAGTCCTATCTACACTATTGAACTTTTAAGCCATTAGAATAAATCGTTACACTATCGGGTTTCCTTTTTTTGAAATGTCATTTAGTTAATAATAACACCACTGTGTCTTTTTTTTTTCCGATGTTGTTACTTTTGGACCAATATTTAAATGCGTAAGGATTACTCTACTAATTAAAAATTAATTATTTATACTACTGTAATATATAATTTTAAAAGTATAATTTTTTTGGTGATTATAAATCCAAAACAAACATAAAAGTATTATAATATATAGTTTAATAAGATGTGTTTAAATCAATTAATTTAAATAAAAATTGCAAATTAATTCAAATTAAATTGTTAGAAGTTGGATTAAATTGAATTGAATTTTATAATTACTTATTCAAAATCAAATTTCGAATAATTTTATTTTTAAATTTTTGTTTTAAAATCAATTCAAATTATATTACAAATGTCTTTATTAAATTTATTTTTTAAATTCCAACAAGACCTCTAAATTGATGGGATCGGCCCTGATCACCATCATAATCATCATCATTAAATTCATCATTCAAGCGGCCTATAACAGTGAGATTCTTGTGAGAATGGATGTTTTCTTCTTATAGGCACTTACCAAAATCGAAAATGAACTTTTCTTTTCCATTTCAATTTAGAGAAATAATCTTATATTTATAAAATAATACAATTACTAATTGTCGCTTTGCATGTATGACACATGCTTTATATTTGTTATCTACAAACTTGGAACTATCTTAACTAACTTTTACATGCAAAATTCCAATTTTAACTTGGAAAAAGGCAATGGTTTAAAAGTTGTATATTTCGAGCCATTCATGGCTTACCAACTTCTCGGGATTATGTGCAACAAGAGATCGTGGGGTTTCAAATGAATAATATAGAAACCAATAATAATGGTTTTATTCATGGATATAGAATCGCATACCTTCTATAGTTATTTATACCACTTTGAAATCTTTAAATGGTGAATATAAAAGTGAATTTCTTAATTCATTTCATATTGGTGAGAACATTTTATGAAAAACTGAAAATATTTTTGTTAAAATTGATAGTTTATTTCTGATTCGCATTCCATTTTGTACAAATCAGTTAAAATATGGTACGACCTCTTAAACAACAAGAAATTGAACCGGAGTTGCACTTTTGCTACCAAACCGGAAGTATACATCCAGTTAAGTAGCGAGAATATTGAGTTCTTTTTTCACCTAGATATTTTGTATAAAATCGGAAGTATACTTCCGATTTTGTCACGAGACTGATTGCTAAAACAGCAACCATGGTGATCACAATCATTACACTATTTCCCCTTCAAACCTCTCAAAAACCCTCTCCATTGTCAATCTATTTTTCATTCAAAATCCTCATTTTTCTGGTTCATCATATAAAAAATAGCGCAACAAAGAATAATTTCAGGTAAACTTTATCTCTTTTATCCCTCATTCACCACATTAATTTGTTAGTTTTTGCTCAAAATAAGCTTATGTACAAACCAGATATATACTTCCGGTTTCTGGTTAAACTAAACCGGAAGTCTATTTCCGGTTTTGTCTATGTGTTAAATTATGCAGCAGATTTCACTGTGATATGTGTATAATTATTTTTTATTATGTAACATAGGTATGGTGCACCCCGATAACATTTCTAAATCCGATGTGACTGAACTTGTATCGTCGAAACGCGCCTCTTGTAATTAAGGCAGTAGATGTTCGTAAAAATTTTGAAAATTTTGAAAATATTGAAGAATTTGAATTACGGGACGATATGTTGCAGTGGATTCGTTTAGAGGCAATGAGACTAGGATTTGGTATTGTGATTGCAAGGTCCGATAATGACACTGATAGAAGAAATGCTTTTGTAATTTTGACATGCGAAAGGAGTGGAAAATACGTGGCTCGCATTCAAAATTAGAAACGCGAGGAAACTGGTACAAGAAAATGCGAGTGTCCGTTTAATTCCAAAGTTGATCAGTCATCCAATAGCATGTCGGCTCCTTCCAGATGAGAAAACATGTGTTTCCGACATGACATTGAATTTGGTACGTCCCAAAAACATTCTTGCAACTTTGAAGCGCAAAAGACCAGAGAGCACATCAAATATAAAACAAGTGTATAATAAGCGCTATCAAACCAAGTTAGCCCTTCAGGAGGATCGGACTGAAATGCAACACCTCTTAAAAGTTCTAGATGAGAACAATCATGTTTTTAGGCACTGACAGGGTGATGATGAAGTAACTATTAGAGACATCTATTGGAGTCATCCTGATTCCGTTAAATTGTTCAACGAGTTTCCTACCGTGCTCGTAATTGATTCGACGTACAAAACCAACAAGTACAGGCTATTGTTGTTGGAAATTGTTGGTGTTACGTCGACTGAGAAGACGTATTCTGTTGGTTTTGCATTTGTTGAGTGCGAAAAAGAAAACAACTTTTAATGGGCTTTAGAGGTGTGTAGGTCAATGTTGAAGGACCGAGAGGATATGCCAAAAGTAGTTGTTACTGACCAAGATACGACATTAATGAATGTCGTCGCAACCGTATTTCTGACTTCCTCCGCATTACTTTGTAGGTACCATATTACAAAAAATGTGAGAAGTCAGGTTAAACCTGTTGTGGGGTAGAAACAATTAGTTGGTGAAGATGGAAAGTTGGTCAATTAGGGTGTTATTGTGGATAAAATCATGGCGGAATGGAATGTTATTATAAATGCATCTACAAAAGAGATGTATGCTGATGTTGTTTTACAATTACGAGCTATTTGTGTGAAATATCTGAATCTGTTGAAATATGTGAAGAGCACAATACTTGATCAGGTGAAGGAGAAGGTTATTTGTGCATGGACTAATCAAGTTATGCACCTCGGTAATACAACATCAAACAGAGTTGAATCTGCGCATGCTTGTCTTAAGAGTTGGTTAGGAAATAGCAAGGATGATTTGTTTACGGGTTGAGAATATGTGAACCATATGATTCTGAACCAGCATAACGAGATACAAACGACATTTGGTCGTAGTATCAGGATGTTGGAACACAGGTTCAAATACAACATGTTATATTCTCAGTTGGTCGATAACATCTCTCGAGCGGCACTTAATTATATTTTTCATGAGGCCAAAAGAGCTTCAAATGTGGGTGATGATACCTCAAAATGTGGCTGCACTATTGTGAAAACATATGGTCTCCCTTGTGCTTGTGTCATATCCAATAAGATGAGTGGTAATATCCCGATACGTATGGTCGAGATCTCTAGTCATTGGAAGAGACTTAGTTTTGACGATGACGGGAAAATGAAAAGTGATAAGTCAAATATCTCCATCTTTACCGAATGGGAAGCGATACAAGCGAGATTTTTGAAAACCGATGACGCCACAAAACTCCACATCAAAGAAGAGTTGAGGAAGATTGCGTTTTCGGAGTCCACGGATTTGAAACGACCCTCCCAGCTGGTAAAAACTAAAGGTGCACCGAAGAAGTTGAAACCTACACCGGGAAAAAATTCTACTAAGAGGGGTCCTCCGTATTTTAAACATGTTGATAAAGTATTTCTCGATTCACCTACATCGAAATATCAAAAATGTGCTTCCAAAGGTGCCCATATTAGCAAACCACCGCCTACACCGACTCCATCAAAAATACCATTTATCGATCGCATGTTGGTTTTCATGCACAAGTATGTTGAAAGGATCGTCAATGTGGGTGGTGACGGTAATTGTGGTTTTCGAGCCTTTTGTTGTTTGCTTGGTAGCCGTGAAGAGTACTACAATACTGTGTGAGATACCCTGATCACATAGTTGTCAGAACACAAAGATTTGTACACATGTGTGCTAGGGAGTAAATAGAAGATTGAAGAAATATATCACGCACTAGTACCTGCTAAGATTGGATTTGCACCGGAGGATAAATGGATGCGCTTCCCTGAAATGGGTCATCTCATAGCAAGTGCATATGACACGGTGTGTATTAATCTGACAAGATATAGTTTTTCAAAGACTTTTTTTCCTCTATGCACTGCTCCTACACCAAATTTGAGTGGTCATATCATATGTGTTGCGTGGATTTCAAATCCACGACATTTTGTTCAAGTCTACTTGAAACCGGGATGCCCTATACCATTGACATCACCAGAGTGGGCGCTTCATTTTACAATAAATTGAACCAAATAGAAATAGAAAAAAATAGTGAAAAGTCAAAAGGGATGCCACCGGTGGATTTATCTGGCGATACTTTTTTCAGCTATTTCAAGTAGTTAGGTAGCATTTTAACGTTAACTTCATTTTGTTAATGTATTATGATGTAAAAATATACTCATTTTTGTAATTTTACCAAATGCAAAAAATTTGAATATATGAGATTTTATGAGTATAGTTGATGTTTCTGTTTTGTTTCTGGTTTTTCAACATCAGACCATTAACCAGAAGTTTAATTCCGATTTTTGGTTTAGTTGGAAACAGGCAATTAACTTTCGGTTTTAACACTGACATAAGGATAGGATTTATATGGTCCATGTTTACGTCCAACTACTATAAAAATACCTATCGTCTTATATTTTTCCCTACCACAACATAAAAAACCAGATACGGACATGAAATTAGACATCACATGGATTTTTAGAGTTGTTCATTTTCACGGCGACATACCGTCTCGCGAATTCAAGATCACAGTGTACACCCGAATTGAAGAGGTGCGTGAAACATTGCAGGAACTTGTACCTTACGTGTTGGTGATTTTAGTATCACCAATGTATTTTAGTAGTAATGTGATTTACTAAAGGCCAATGCAATTATGCGTTAAACTTGGAAACGAGTTAGGAAAGTGCGGAGTGCACGCTCGTCGAGCCAATGCATAATTGGATATGAATAATTGAAACGGGTTCCAGGGGAAAGGGTCAGGGTCAGTCAAGGCGGATATTCTCTACATTTGGCCTCGGTTTCGCACACAAAAAAACGACATTTTATTCTCTACATTCGTAATCAGTTCCTTTTGCCAGAAAACCGATTGTTCTTCAAGAATTATCCCCACAAAGATTTCGTGAACCCAGGCAAGAATAGGGTCGAAATACTTTGTTCGGAAAGTGTACGAACACGATTCTTCGAAGTTATCCAGGATTATCATACCCAAATCTCTAACATTACGGCGACGGTCGAAAGGTAGAGAAGATCGAGTATCGCTCGCCATCGATTGACAATGAAGGGAATCTTCAGTTCATGAACCGTGAATGAAGAACGGTGCTGATTTACGAGCTATGTGATCGACTTATCAAATTTTTTGGGAGAAAGTTTCAATCGAGGTAGATGCGACTTTATCAAGAACCGTCGATGACATTATGAGGATGTTGCAACGTCCACCCGGATATTGATTTGTAATGTTTGATTTATGTTTAACCACTAAACGTATTTGCTAAGTTTATGTTTTGAATTATATGTGTCTCTCTATGTTAGACAATGCAATAAAGTTTTCTGATTTTCTGTTAGAATAAAATCGAAAATAGACTTACGGTACAGAACCAGAAATTAAGTTCCAATTTAGTGTAAATTTTATCAGATGGTAGTGCGCACCAGAAACATACTGTCAATTTTCAAGAATACTTTAAAAAAATTTACGCGGTGTGCAAGAAGGTCATTAGGTAGAATAAAAAATTCATCTATTATTACTCACCAAATCGCCAATGTATTCTACTCGATCATAGAAAACACAACTGCCACGTATCAAGCTTTGGCTAAATAAATGGATCAAACTGATGATGTATTTGGGGCATCTAATGATGTTTATAATAATAATGAGTTAGTTAAGATTTAAATTCCTCAAGGATGCCAAGTGCACAACTTGTCCGAATGAATTATATACATCCTTGAAATATAAATGTAGTCAAACAAAGATCAATGTGATTCATCAAGTAAGACAAAATGTTGGAGGTCTTTATGTCAAAAATGTTGTAGAAAGGGTTTTATATTAGCATGATCTAATGTAGGTTATGAAAATATGACATATTTTGTTTGATGTTGCAATTTGAACTCCCCCAACGAATCAAGATTCTCAAATTCTCTGAATTTGCTGGTGAGCCTGCCTGGTCAATCTAACATAGTATATGTGGCAAAGTGTCATACTGATTTTGGATACCTTTATAATGATGAACATTTAAAAATGAAATAAAATGACATTTGCATATAAGAATACGACAGTCATATAAAAAGTTTATGATCATATGAATGATGTAAAATATATATAATATTAAATATAATATAAGATGTTCTAAAAAAAAAATTACATACAAAATTTTAATAACTCACTCAAAACACACATATTTCAAATATAATCTCACATATTTGAGAAATATTATAAGACTATACATGGTAGATATATATAATTTTAATTTATAATTATTATTAAAAATATAATGCAAATAGTCTTAAACTTTTAACAATAATAATATAAGACGATAGTATCTCTAATATAAGTCTCATCACATTAAATAATATAATATTAAATAAATGATATTTATTTCTTTTTTAAAGTTCTTAACTTATAAGTGTTTCGTTACAGAATTGTAAATAGTTGATAACTGAGTGAAATATGACTCAAGTGTGGTAGAGGAAGCATTGGTACTATGGAGCAAAGTGGATTTGTAAGGTTATCATACACAAGTCAGTGAATACATAATTCTTAGCGCATGAAGGGCATAGAATATATGCATAGAATACATATATATGTGTGTTCTGGACTATCCGAATGGATGTCAGGCAAGTCATCTCTTCGAGCCTAGTAGCCTAGTTAGCTCGGGTGGCTATATTCGCGGATCCACATATCCCGACCCAAATATAGCAACCAATGAGAGTCTCCTAAGATCATTATATAAACCCTCATACCTTTGAGGGCAAGGTATCACTTTCTTACACTCAAAACCCTAATATTTTATATCTTCTCCCTTGAACATTTGCTTACTTTAGCATCAGAGTGCCTTGCAGGTACACCACCCCTCCTCAACATCAACTTGCTCGAAGGACCATCAACAGTTTCGGCCATCTCCGATTATGATCACTTGTTCAGATCAGTGGCGCCGTCTGTGGGAATCTATCTTCCTCGTCTTCATTCCTCATCAACAATCCAGAAGACCAAAGATACCTCAACACCTCCAAGAAGATGGCTGAAAGCAACGACCTGTTCGCTTTGGGCAAGACTGTCCCCTCTCCTGTCCGCAAGACAGACAGGAATGACACATATCTTCATCTTGAGGATTTCATGCATAACAGGGATGACAGAACCTCCTCCCCTGATTCCAACGAAGCTGGCAACCAAGATTCTCCCTTGGATAATAAAAAATCCAAGAACCAGACAGACGACATCATCACCTTTCCTCCTTCGATACCATCACCAACCAACAACGATCCAGTCTTGGTAGCAATCTTGTCTGCCCTCAATTGCACCAATGATCTTATCCTCCGGCAGGATCATCGCTTAGAGGCCCTCGAAAAGAACCGCTCCTAGTCTCTACCTCAAAAACCAAGGATGCTCGGTTCCCGTAGCCCCTCGCCGTGAAGACCTGGTCGAAATCAAACCCATGAACATCCCGACCGTTTTTTCCGAAGAAGAGGGAGCATACTCCTCCTCGTAAGAGTAGGGTTTCCCCTTCTCACAAGAAAACCAAGCGCGATCCACGTCATCCCCGCAACCGAGACATTTCTCCACCCTAGTGCATCAAGAACAACTATTCTCTCTCTCTCTCTCTCTCTCTCTCTCTCTCTCTCCAAGTCGAAGCGACGAAAATGAACATCATGGTCCTCTTTGTCGAACGATCATGGATATTCTCATCCCTTCCGGGTTGGAGAAACCCCCGAAGCTCGGATATTATGATGGCACTACTGATCCCGACGAGCACATCGAAAAAATTGACACCCTGCTCGACTCTCGAGCCGTTAGGGGCGCCATCAAGTGCAGATTGTTCTCAGTAACTCTGAGGAAAGAGGCAATGTCTTAGTACAAAAGCCTCCCCAATGAGCCCATCACCTCATGGAAGAAGTTGGGGAAGATGTTCTCAAGGCAATTCATCGCCGTCACCCAAAGACAGAGGCCTCGCTAGAAGAGATTATACAAGGAGAAGATGAATCTCTCCAAACATACATCGAGAGTTTCAACAAAGAGGCCGTCCAGGTCTCCACAACCGACGAGATGAAGAAGTACTTGCTCGAACAAGGATTACGCTCCCACAACGATTTTGCCAAAGCAGTTGGCATTGAAACAATGGCAACACTAGATGCCCTCCTCCTCAAGGCCCAGGCATACATCTAGTACGAGAAAAAGGAATTGGCCGATTATGCTCGACATTGCACCATAAACGACCTCGTCAGCCTCCCCTACAGGCAGGCATAAACTGACAGTTTTATGTTATTACCAATAGAGCAACATGCCCTTTAATAGAATACAATGTATCTAGAAAAGGAAATTCATAATAAACACTCATCATTGACCTCATAATTTTTATAATTAAGAGCCAATAATTTCTATAAATACATACAGCTAGTCAAATCCTATTTATAGGATTTTAACATAAAATATACAGCTAATTAACACATGTGCATCTGGTTTTGACGTAAACAAATTGTCCCCCGACACAACTACATGACATATATATGTTCCCCGCAAACATAACTATCATGCAGACATATGTTCCCTGCAAACACAACTGCTCGACAGACATGCGTTCCTCGCATCCGAGTAGAAGCGGAAAGGGGCATACTATCTCAAAAACCTACATAGGGAAGAACTTGCTCGATCATAAAACACCGAAAAACTTAAACAATATTATGGTTAAAGCACGAACATTCGACATGCCTCAAAATATCTTCCAAGCATTAAGAGCTCGACACCAAGCGCACGCCTCGGTGCCAGCGATGCGCCGCAAACACGACATTAAAGGGCCCTCGCTCCACATATATAACGAGCCATATCCTTGCCTCGACACGAGGGACTCAAACGAGCCCTGTTTTCTAAGTACCTCGCCAGACAAAACACTCAGCTCACGATGGGACGTTAACGCCGCCGACCTCAGGACTTTAGTCTAGACTTGAGTTCTGGACCAAGCCCGATAGACAAACTGGAACTCTTCGAATAGTCACCCCATACTAGTGAAGACATACGAGCAAACCTCCCGAACATTTAGAAAAACCGAACTTACAAAGTAGCTCCAAATTATGAGCATACAAACGAATAAATCTTGTACGAGCATGTCCTTTTAAAAATCACAAAATGTCTCTATCGCAGATGACAAGCGCCATCAACGCACTTTCCCCATTTTATGCCCAGGTTAGCTTTAAGTCATCACTTCTGTGCCTAGAAGCAACGACTTGGGGGGCTACTTTTCTGGACTGTCCGAATGGATGTCAGGAAAGCCATCTCTTTGAGCCTAGTAGCATATCAAACAGACCGAAAGGCATTCAAAGGGCTTCATCTACCCGTTCTCCTATTCTTAAGTTTTCTCTCAAGGGGTCGCCAAACACCTTAACTCTGTATTTTGTATATTTGTTGTTAGTGTTTTAAGTTGGCATTACTTTTTGGTAAAACTAGGCTATGACAATGTCTTGATAAAGGTCATGACATTCAGAGATTGAAGATAAATCCTACTTGACAAGGATGTTTAAAGTACACTCGAAGCGGGCAAATAAAATATAAATGTCAAAAGATGTTATGACATTCAGTGTGACTTTCTGTTCTGCAGAATCTGTTTTTCCTGAGAATTTTCAGGAAGTTTGTTGAGCTGCTTTATTATGTTTTTATGTTATTAGAATGCATGCTCACGTGGCTGTTAGGATTAATCTTAGTTAAACCTAAATTGCTTGTTGATAAGACCAAGTTTTTAGGATTAATTAAGTGAACCCTAGCTATCTATATGGAAGCCCAAAACTGAAGTTTCAGGACTGCTTCTATAAAAGGAATAGAACCCTTACTTTGCTGCTGCGCCTCTTGAATGAAGATTTAGAGATAGCATTGTTGTGTAATTCTAGTTACTCTTGTGAGCCAAGTAATTATCAATTGATAAGTGCCTTGGACTAGGATTTGTTTGTAAGGGTTGTTTATCACTCAAAGCTTTGAAGCACGAGTGTTTGTCTCTTGATTAAAGCTTTGAAGCAAAATCAAGATAGTTTATTGAAGTGTGTCACAATTCAATTAATTAATAGGTTGATATCACTGCGTGATTGAGGGAGTGAGAACTCGGTCTAAGTAGGACTTAGATTGAAGTTGCATTGGGTAGGTTTTAAGTGAAGGAGATAAACTGGTTGGTTTATTCGAATTAATTCTACTAATAGTGAATTTCCTCCCTGCTTGGTAGCCCCGGATGTAGGTGTAGTAAACAATTTATTGTGTTCTTTACTACTACTTTTGAATTTATTGTGTGAATTGTTAGAGTGTCATATCATTCTACATTCGTGACATCACGTATCTGCTGCCGAAATTGGCATCGCATCGGGCACCACCGCCATAGGTGAGATCTAGGGATAATAGTTTCTGGGCGTAATGGATAAGGAAGGAGGATTTGGAGGTAGACCACCTATTCTGGATGGATCTAACTATGATTACTGGAAACCTCGTATGGTTGCCTTTTTGAGGTCACTGGATATTAACGCTTGGAGAGCTGCTGACAAAGGATGGAAACATCCCACCAAGCTTGAGAAGGATGGAACCATTGTCTTGAAACCTGAGGAAGAATGGAACAAAGAAGAAGAGGAGCTAGCACTGGGGAACTCTAAAGCATTGAATGCATTATTCAATAGAATTGACAGAAATATCTTCAGACTAGTTCATCAATGTGAGCTGGCCAAGGATGTTTGGGACACTCTCAAAACTACTCATGAGGGAACATCCAAGGTGAAGATGTCAAGACTTCAGATGCTCACTACCAAATTTGAGAATTTGAAGATGAAAGAAGATGAGACCATTCATGAGTTTCACATGAATATCTTGGAGATTGCCAACACCTCAGGAGCACTTGGTGAAAAGATGTCAAAAGAAAATCTTGTGAGAAAGATTCTCAGATCATTGCCTAAAAGATTTGCAATGAAACTGACTTCTATAGAGGAAGCTCAGGACATCAGCACCTTGAAGGTGGAAGAACTTGTTGGATCTCTCCAGACTTTTGAGATGGGGATCAGTGAAACTGTTGACAAGAAGAACAAGAGCATAGCACTTGTATCCAATTCTGCAGAGGGATGCAAGGTGGATGATGAAGAGAAGATATCTGAAGCTATAGCTATGCTTGGAAGGCAATTCAATAGACTCATCAAGAGGGTTGATCCAAAGTCAAGGTCCAATGTCAAGGATATTTCATCTGACATTAGCAGATCTTATGACTCCAGCAGAAGATCCAAGTCAGAAGAAAAAGGAAGTCAAAGCAGAGAAATCCAGTGTCATGGTTGTGAAGGATATGGGCATATTAGAGCTGAATGCCCTATCTTTATGAAGAAACAAAAGAAAGGGATGGCTGTCACTTGGTCTGATGGTGACTCAGGAAGTGATTCTGAGGAAGAAGCAGCCAAACTTGTCACTGCTCTCTCTGGAGTGTGCAATTCTGATATGAATTCTAGTGATGAGGAAGTGTCATTTAAAGAACTTGCTGATACTTACAAGAAGTTGTGTATCAGAAGTGGTGAAGTATGTCAGCAGAATGAAAAGCAGAAAAAGCTGATTGAGAAGTTGGAGGCAGAAAATGTGAAGCTGGAAGCTGAGAAGAAGGAAAATACAGTCACTATAGGTCATCTCAACAGTGAAATTATAGTGTTGAATTCCAAGCTTGATCAGATGACTAAATCTGTCAAGATGCTGACTACTGGGACTGATAAGTTGGAAGAAATCCTTCAACTTGAACAAAGTGTAGGAAATAAGCATGGTCTAGGATATGTGGCTGAAAAGAAACCTGTTAGTGACATGAAGAAGAAGAAGAAGCATGGGAAACCAAAGTCAAAACCGTTGTCACAACATAAAACAGGAAATGTGTCTGGCTCAGGGTATGTGGCTGCAAAGAAATTTGCTGATAACAAGAAGAAGAACAGATCTGACAAATCAATGTCAAAGAAGATGTCACAACCCAAGGCAGGAAATAGGTCTGGCTCAGGATATGTTAAGGCAAAGAAATCTGCTGATAACAAAAAGAAGAACAGATCTAATAATCCAATGTCTAAGCAGATGTCACAATATTGGGTACAACATCAAGATCAAAGAAACATGAACAAAAAGTTTCAAAGATGGAGATGTCATTATTGTGGAAGGTTTGGTCACATAAAGCCTTTTTGCTTTAGACTACATGGATATCCTAACCAAGTCCCTTATGTGAAGCCTAAGACCAACAAGGTATTATACACTCAACAGTGGAAGAAGAAGACTGCAGCTCTGATAGCTCACACTTCTCTTAGAGTGTCTGCCAAGGAAGATTGGTACTTTGACAGTGGGTGTTCTAAGCATATGACTGGAATTAACAATCTTCTGACTGATGTTAAACCCCACTCTACCAGTTTTGTTACCTTTGGAGATGGAGCTAAAGGAGAAATCAAAGGTGTTGGAAACTTAGATTGTTCTGGGGTTCCAAACCTAAATGGAGTGTTGCTGGTAAAAGGCTTGACTGCTAATCTCATAAGCATAAGTCAGCTATGTGATATGAGATTCAAAGTCAACTTCACTAGGTCTGAATGCCTTGTAATCAATGATGAACAAGAAGTGGTTATGAGAGGAATCAGATCAAAGGACAACTGCTACATGTGGGAAACTGAGAACACCAACCTGTCTTCTGTGTGCTCTAGAGACATTGATGAAGGGAGAGTCTGTGGTATGTATAAGGCTGGAAAGCAAACTAGAATGTCACACCCAATGTCTAGACATCTGACCACTTCCAAAGTGCTGATGCAAGCTCCTAGGGCCTGGTATGATAGGCTGACCAAGCTCCTTTCTATCAAAGGATATAGGAAATGAGCCTTGGATAAAACTCTCCCTGTCAAGAATAAAGGAGGAAAGATAATGGTGACTCAAATTTATGTTGATGACATAGTATTTGGAGGAATGTCAGACACAATGATGGAAGACTCAACATTCCTTTCACAGAGCAAGTATGCAAGGAAGATTGTCAAGAAGTTTGGAATGAAGTATACCAGCCATAAAAGGACTCCTGCTCCTACACATTTGAAGTTGTCCAAGAACACAAGTGGAGAAAATGTTGATCAAAGCTTGTGTAAAAGCTCTTCTGGAGGATGTTTTTTCTTGGGAAACAATCTTGTTTCTTGGTTCAGCAAGAAGCAAAACTGTGTGTTTTTGACCACTGATGAGACTGAGTACATAGCAGCTGGTAGGAGTTGCTCTCAGATGGTCTGGATGAAGCAGATGCTGAATGAGTACAATGTCATACATGATGTCATGACATTGTACTGTGACAACCTGAGTGCTACTAATATTTCAAAGAATCCTATACAACACAGTAGGACTAAGCACATTGACATTAGACATCACTTCATCAGAGACCTTGTGGAAGAGAAAGTGATTAAATTGGAACATGTAGCCACTAAACTTCAACTGGCTGACATTTTTTACTAAAGCTCTTGAGGCTAGTCAGTTTGAGCTTTTAAGGGGCAAGTTGGGTATTTGTCAATATGAGGAATTGTAGCAATTAACATTGTTTACAACAAGGAATGGAAGGGACCTTTTAATGCAATTAATTATAAGTGGGTCATTTAATTATTTTTACCTTATTTTTAAAAGGTCCAAGAATAGGAAGAGACTCTTTCATATAATAGTTGCTTCATTTGAAAGAATCATATTTTCTTCATCCAAAAGAAACTTTCAAATCCTCTACCATTCTCGCTCTTGTTCCCTCAAAACTTTCCAGCAAAATATGTCTTCATCTTCGTCATCATCTCAAGAATCCGGTTCTTCATCTCCTGCCATGGCTGAAGTTAGGGAAAATGTTGAAGCCATGCATGTTGAAGCTCTGAGGGTTACTCCACTACGTGCAATGGCAACTGATCCTGAGAAGGTCAAGAAACTGCGCACAGGGAATTCAAGAAGGTCTCAAGCATCACCTTCTGGTAAGACTTCTATACCATCCTCTTGGCCCCCGAAATAGTAAAGTAGAGGGTCTAGGGTGCATGGCCATTGCTAGGATAGTAACCAGGATCCTAAACGAAAACCAATTTGTACCTGGGGTTTCAGTTCCTCTAAACCATAAGTAGCCCGTTTAGCATTGATCCGATGTCAGAATGTCAAGACATCCGTGATCATGTTGATTCCCATCAATAATCTTGATCCTTCGCTAAAGATTCTGAGTGATGATGATGCTTGTAATGAAACCCCCGTTAATGAAGATGTGATTTCGATGGCATTCTTGAGGAATCCCCAAGTGTGCCGATAAAACCCTGCGACTACATTTCGATAGTATCTTAGAAGACTCCAAAAACCAAGTGGTGATAATCTTGAAAAGTCTCCGCTCAAGATTCGATCATTTAACGAAACCTCCTGTCATTGATTTCGAAGACAATGACCTCATTGCCAGTGTCAATCCAAGCATTGCAAAGAGGATGATGAGAAGGAAGGGAAAACAGGTTATCTCACAGAGCCCTGTTAAAGAAAAGGATGTTGAAGATGTGTATAAGGATGAGAAGTATTCCAAGGCTGGACCCTCTACAAAGAAATGTAGAGTAAAAACTGTTGGTGGTGGCTCTAGACCAAAGAGAACACCAATTGTGAAAAAGAGGAAGGAACCTGAACCTTCAGAGTCAGATCAAGACTCTGATTTTGATGTTGAGGAGAATGTCACAGACATTCATCCAAGAAAGAAGTCAACTCTTGGGAAACTACCCAAGGTGCCTGAAGTGGCCATTGATAACATTTCATTCCATCATCCTGAGAATGCTGAAAGATGGAAGTATGTTTGCTTAAAGAGGGTGGCTCTGGAAAGAGAGTTGAATAAAAGTGCACTTGAGTGCAAGGAGATTGTTGATTTGATTAAGGAGGCTGGCCTAATGAAAATAGTGGTGAGTTTCTCAAACTGTTATGATGTTTTAGTAAAAGAGTTTGTAGTCAATTTGTCTAGTGGTGATGGGAGGTCCACGACTACAAGACGTATATGAAAAGGTTTTCTCCAAGTGTGATCAGCAGATTCCTGGGAGATCGATGATACTCACCGGAGGAAACTGACAATAAAATCTGTCAAACCATCACTGCCAAACAAGTGAGGCAATGGCCTCTGAAGGGAAAACTCTCAGCAAGTAAGTTGAGTGTCAAATTTGCCATCCTGCACAAGATAGGTGCTGCTAACTGGGTCCCAACCAATCACAAGTCTACCATTTCTATTGGACTGGAAGATTCATATATGCAGAGGCAAAGCAATTTGACTATGGATCCTATATATGAAACCCTCAAGCATGTTGAAAGCTATGCTATCAAAGGACCAATAGTCTTTCCTCCCTGCTGTGGAATTATCATTGATCAATTCCGATATTCTGATGCAAAAGAGCCCCTTAGATTTCACTCTCAAGGCAAACATGTCCCAGACATTGTCATGACATCTGCTGAGACATCAACTGTCAAGGAAAATTCTCAGAAGGAAAATGTCATTGTTGTGCTGAAAGCTACCTGCAAAGAGCTTGAAGTAAGGAAGCAAAGCCATGAAGAACTGATCTCTCAACTAGAGCAAGACACAGAGGTTGAGGATGAAGGGATAGCTGATAATGATGCTGTTGGTGATGCTGACAATGATGATGTTCAGATGGCTGGTGCTGAAGAAGGTTCTGAAGATGCTTCTTTTCACAGTGCCTCTTCAGGAGAAGAGAGCACTTGATCTAATATCTTGCTTGCTGCTTTGTTGCTTCTGTTTTGTTGTTTCATTGTTAAGTTTGTTCTGTCTTTTCACTTATTGTTTGGATAATTGTAATTTTTCTGACAGAAGTTGTAACTGTACCCTTAATTGTGTTGGCCTTTAATATATGATTGAATGATTGGGGTATTTGTACTGGTTTCTTTGGCCCCTTTGTGGCTAAAAAGGGGGAGAAGTACTATGTGGGCATTTGTGGGAAACTGTATGGAATTTTTTATGTGGGCAATTGTGGAAAATTTGTATGGGTAGAATTTATCTTCTCTAAGTTCTGGTTTCTTTAAGCTTAGGATAACTTAGAACTAGTTTGTTTTCTTCTGCTGCATAGGTACTCTGATGACTTAAGTAGTTTTAGCCAAAAATGTGTCAAAGGGGGAGTTTGTTAGTGTTTTAAGTTGGCATTACTTTTTGGTAAAACTAGGCTATGACAATGTCTTGATAAAGGTCATGACATTCAGAGATTGAAGATAAATCCTACTTGACAAGGATGTTTAAAGTACAGCTCAGAACTGGAAGCAAACTGCTGTGCTGGAAATTCTGCATAAAATATTCTGATGTCAAAACAGATGTTATGACATTCAGTGTGACTTTCTGTTCTGCAGAATCTGTTTTTCCTGAGAATTTTCAGGAAGTTTGTTGAGCTGCTTTATTATGTTTTTATGTTATTAGAATGCATGCTCACGTGGCTGTTAGGATTAATCTTAGTTAAACCTAAATTGCTTGTTGATAAGACCAAGTTTTTAGGATTAATTAAGTGAACCCTAGCTATCTATATGGAAGCCCAAAACTGAAGTTTCAGGACTGCTTCTATAAAAGGAATAGAACCCTTACTTTGCTGCTGCGCCTCTTGGAATGTATTAGGAGATTTAGCAGTCTGTTAATTGTGTAATTCTAGTTACTCTTGTGAGCCAAGTAATTATCAATTGATAAGTTCCTTGGACTAGGATTTGTTTGTAAGGGTAGTTTATCACTCAAAGCTTTGAAGCACGAGTGTTTGTCTCTTGATTAAAGCTTTGAAGCAAAATCAAGATAGTTTATTGAAGTGTGTCTTCACAATTCAATTAATTAATAGGTTGATATCACTGCTGTGATTGAGGGGGAGTGAGTAGGAACTTAGGTCTAAGTAGGACTTAGATTGAAGTTGCATTGGGTAGGTTTTAAGTGAAGGAGATAAACTGGTTGGTTTATTCCTGAATTAATTCTACTAATAGTGAATTTCCTCCCTGGCTTGGTAGCCCCCAGATGTAGGTGTAGTTAGACACTGAACTGGGTAAACAATTTATTGTGTTCTTTACTGTTGTTTGAATTTATTGTGTGAATTGTTAACAAAGTGTCAGATACTGTGTCATAACATTCTCTGTGACATCACGTATCTGCTGCCAGGAATTTCATTTGTGGTTTACATTTTTCTAACCTTTGAGTTAAAATACCAAAAATATTTGCTTTTGTCTTTGTATATTTGTATTTTGTAGGTATCAAGCCAAAGGATCTAACAAGTGTAAGTTTTTCGGTGTTTAGCCCCCACACTTGTTTTAGACGAATTTTTCAAACTTTTTTGTAGTGCAATCGATTAGAACAATGTAAACCACAAATATACAAAATATAGAGTTCTGGTGTTTGGCGACCCCTGAGAGAAAACTTGAGAATAGGAGAAGCGGGAGAACCAAACCTTGTTTGTGATCTTGATATATTGGGATAATGAAATGATGGAATGCCATAGGGAAAAAATTAGGGTACAACACTTTGGATAACATAAAAGCGCGGTGGCGACTCTTTTGTTATTTTTTGAGTTAAGTCAATTCACTGGCTTATACTCGCAGTTTTTGCCGCTACACAAAGGACTATCTTCGAAACTTGTCAAGTATATCATCGAATTGTTAATTGTAGTTGTCAGCAAGGTGACCGTCTTAAAATTTATGCATGAGGACTTGTCAGAAGCTTGATAGAATCAACACGACCACACGACAAATTTCAATTATTTTTTGTCAAGTATATCACTGGTTTTGGAATTATCACATCACTTGATCAAAGATGTTTGAGAATTTCAAATGGACAAAGTTAGTGGAAACTTGCCAGAAGCTTGATTAGAAATCAACACGACCACACGACAAGCGCCACAGGTGTTGAACCAAGATCAAAACTCAAGTCATCTTTTGGGGCTTATGTTAGAACATTAAAGTTCATGCCACCAATTGATCACTTTTTCCGAATCGGAACAAAAGAAAAATAAGATGGAGAAGAAGAAATAGTTTTCAAATTTATTTTGCATCAGATGAATTTATTTGGTCTAACTTCGTCAAAATCAATCAACTTTCTTGGTGAATTTGGTCAAGAGATCTATCAACACCCAAATTCCATTGATGTTGAGGAAATTTGTGACTCCAAAATAAATTCAAAAGTCAGCAAAATAAAAATGAAAATAAAACCAAATAAAAGCATTAAAAGTAATTTTGAAATTAAGTTATTTAATTGGACTTTATTGACGAAATGCATAAATAGTATTTTTTTATCAAAACAAAATTCTAAGAAAATTACCCAAAGTCAAACAGAGGGCAACAAGTGTTGACAAATTTTTTAAGAATTTTTATAAGCATAAAATTATTTTTTAAAATAAAGAGAAAATGATGAAACAAACCAAAAATGGAAGAAAAAAAATAGTTAGATCAGAAATAAAAATAAAATGAGGTCACCAATATTTGTCAAATCGCCATTGGATCCTTTCATAATTTTTCCAGAATTTAAAAATTTCAAAAAGTATTTTAAAACAATTAAAAATATCAAATAAAAGAGAAAAATCATTAAAAAAAATATCTAATATGAAAATAAAATTATGAAAAAATAAAATTCAAAAAGATAATATTTCAAAATATTTTTGTGAATTTTTTCATAATTTTATTTTGAAATATTATCTTTTGTATAAAAAATCATACAAAAATATTATCTTTTTGAAATATTACTTCAAAAAATCATATAAAATTCATTTTGAAATATTATCTTTTTGAATTTTATTTTTTCATAGAATTCTTGGTCAATACTTGATGAAAACACAAATGGTGAAGATCACAAGGATCAGGGAGATGAGAAGAGTGCAATTATGCTTTATTTTATAAGGTTTGATGGAGATTTCTACCTGAACGAAGTTCACTTTCAGAGATCTGAAACTGGACTTGGATAGAATGATTTAGGAAGCTTCAAGGCACAATTCTTATTTTGTTAGCTTCAGTGAGGTTCAAAGAAGAAGAATGAATGGTTAATTTCAAACTAGAATGACTTTGAGAGTGAAAATGAAGCTGCAAAAAATCTGGTTCGAGAGAGAGTTTGACAGGTGTTTTCTGGCTATCAAATCTTGAGGAAATGAGTGAGGAATGATCCTCAATTTATAGGGAAGTGAATGATGATGAGAATGAAGAGTGATTGTGAGATTTGGAGCGAACTCGTGCAAGGTGTGTGCACGAAGGAAGTGCGACCTCAAGTGCATCAAAACTCAACCAAAACTAGTATTTCAAGGTGCTAATTAATTCTGGATAACTTCTAAACATGATTAGTCACAAAATCAAGGCTTAATTTTGTCTTCAAATTGATTGGTAGCACAAAATGAACAAACTGATGGTGTGCTCGAATAGATTTTGGCACAAACTTTGAGCTGAGGCCAAATCAAATTCCCTCGTGCGTTTTCCAATTTTCTTGAGCCAAATGAAGTATTCAAAGAGTAGAACACAATGAAAAAAATAATCAAATCAAATGGATGCGTGAGTTGAAAGTTATAACCTTTAGGATTTGTGAAAAAATACTGATTTTTCTGGCCAGACCTTGGTCAAGCATGCCAAGTTTCTAAAAATGATCTATAATCTTTTCTTTTCAAAAATGATCTTCCATTCAAAATTTTCTCTTGAATTTCAAAGATGATATGAAGTAGACCTCTCAAGGAACCTTTGGCAAAAAAAATCACCCAAAAATTCCAAAAATTGAGAAAGTTATGGCCTTGTGAATTTGATGAAATTTCATGAAATGACCTATAATCTTTTTATTTCTTCAAGCAACCTCCAAACACTTTGAATCTTTAAATATTATATGGAGATAAATTTCACATCCTCAAGATTGTTGTGCAAAAATAATTACCTCAAAGGTGATAAATAATGATCCATATATGATCTTTTGAAGTTGAATGACCAACAATTGAGAAATTCTTCAAGGACTTGTAATCTTTTGACTTCATAGGAAAATTTCCAAGCATTTTCTCTTCCTACCATTTGAACTAAGTTGTATTAGACATCCTTAGGTTCATTGTGAAAGAAGAATGAGCTCAAGGAGACAAGGGATGACCAAGTTATGATCCTTTGAAGTCATACAAGATGAATGAAGTATCAATACAGAGAGTGGGCAATCATAGACTTCTAAAACAATCTTCTCATCAATCAAACGCCTTGGATCCAAACATATTCATATTAGAAGTCCTCTTAAGAATCAAATGACTTTGAAATCATCCACAAACTTCACACAAATACCAAGATATGATCCTCAGAAGTCCAAAACCCTAATTCAAGGTAGATGACAATAGAATGGTGAATTCTTTGAATTTGATTATCTCTTTCAAACATGAAGCATATACTCAAGATAAGAGACCATAGATGATGACAAGATACATCTTTAATGGGAGACAATACTTTCAAAAATCTTGAGAATTGAGGAGAGAAGACATGAAAATAAACACATGAACCTATTGACTCCTTGAATAAGAGACTTGTGCACCATTCACCTACAACATTTAGAGAGTGAAGTATACACACATTATTGTTAGTCAAGAATCAATCATCACATACATTATATGGTGCTTGGTGATCTCCCAAAGGAAAATCCAAAGATAAGAGAGAGAGAGACCATTTGATCTTTGTGTAATACAATGGTATAAAGTATGAGTGAATCTTAGGGGCACAAATTGGGGTACAACAATCGCATGGAACCTAATAGCCTAACTCCTAGAGAGGTTGTTAAAGGTTTGTCTTTCCTGTCTTGCCATTGACGATACCCATTATTGTAGATGATTTCAACCAGGAGCGCAAGGCTCAAAACTATATCAACGCTCAAAACTAATGTCCTTTTTCTCTTTCATCCCACTTATATCCTTAATAGTTTTCTTAAGGGACTTTTTTTTCCCAGCGAGGGGAGATCTTTTCTTACTTTCTTTCTTAGACATCTTTTTGACTGCCCTCTTAAGTGTATCGGATGAGTATCCCTTTCTTGATTAGATCCTCAATTACGTCATTAAAATGCACACATTCATTAGTGTTGTGGTTATGACTCTTATGTAACTAACATATCTTGTTTTGTTAATCCGAGCCGATTTCTTGATCGAGTATGGGTTTCGTATCTTGACCTCGTTGAAGTCGTGTTTGTAAAATCCTTTAGAATTGTATCTCATAGAGTATATGATGAGAACTTGGCTCGAGGTCCATGGTCTCCATCATCTTGATGATGGTTATCATCTCTTTTTGGTCTCCAACCATTTCTCAGGTCTCCCTCTCCCCTATTATTTTCTTCCTCTTCCTCCAAGAGTTCATCCTCAAAATTGATGTAGGGTAGGGTAGGGGGTTTGTGGTGCGGTTTGATCAATTTTGAGGTAAAATTCATCTGACCCAAAGATAAATTTACCCGCATTTCGATTTGATTTTGGATGATTAATAAAATTTGATCCAATTCAATTTTACGCGGTTTAATTTGGATTCGTTTTTGGATATTTACACTACAAATTATATTTTGTTAAGATTTAAAACAATATTGATCAATAATATATTTGATAGAATAAAAAATACATAGTATATTAAAAAAACAATATTATAAAATGATTGATTATGGTTGAAATAAATTAAATAATAAAAATAAATAAATAAAACTAAACTAATAAATAGTATTGAAAAAATGGGTATCATTGAATAATAAATTAACACAACATATCGTATCAATAAAAAATAAGTAAAAAATGAATAAGTATAAAATATATGCATGCAGTTTGGTTTGGTTTTGAAAAATCAATCTGGAATTCAATCCCATGCGAGCAATTTTTACAAAATAACATTCAAACACATCCAACAGTAATCGATTTTTTTTATAGTTTTTATTTTTTTGGATCAATTTGTAGTTTTTATTTGGATCGCTTTGGATTTGAACACCCCTAGAGCAATGTCCTAGTGAAAAGACCGTTTAAGCTACATTCCCCTTCTATCCCTAACTTCTTGCAAAATATACAACATTGTCTCAGTCCAATCTTAAACATCCAACACTTCAATTTTTAATTTGTTCCTTCCACTTCCATTACTACTTTGGTGAATCGATCGACATACTCATGTAAGGTTTCTTTCTTTTTCTGTAGGATCCCATAGAGGACGATATCATAGTGGGTTCCCACTTTCGAGCAATGAATTGGGCGACAAAAGAGTCGTAAAGTTCCCTCCATGAGTTTATGCTTCATTCTAGGAGGAATTTGAACCACGTAATTGTGGCTACTTTGAGGATTAGCACAAACAAATTCATTTTATGCCCCTCGGCGTGGTAGTAGTCGAGTATGGTGTCCACGTGCTCAATATGCTCGTTTGGGTCCCTTGAGTCATCATAGGTATTTATCTTGGGATATTTATTGAGGGATTTGATATCCTACTATCGAGTATACGCTTTGAGAATGGATTTTTTTCTTTTTATAGGAAGCTTGTATTTCAACGTCACACCCATCGTCTCTTTGGGAGTGGCACGATGGTGAATGACGAGGGTGACTGGTTTCTAAAGGGTTTGACTCATCTTTCTCTAGATTCACAAGATGATGTATGATATTTTTGACATCGAGTGTGATACAGGGATCTAAGGGTTGTCCTACTTAGAGAGATAACATCAACAAAGATCGGTCTTGACTCGACTCTTTGACCGTCGTGCCAGGATAACGTATGCACAGAATGTTCGTGTGGATGAGTGTATTGTAATTTTTCTTTGTTTTGAGTATTCTTTCTTCCAGAAAGTGTAAATTATGTTATTGCATCAGGTTATAAACATTGTTGAGTATATTGTTAGCCCATGGCATAGCTAGATTTTCCTGCAACTATTAGAGGCTTTGAAACATCTCTTGGTTAGGAATTATTGGTTGTAAGTGTGGTTGCATCAAAGTTTAGAATTGTAGTGCTTATTGAGAAGACTGGTAAATTAGAAGGGCTTAGATGTATGTGTCAAAGGAACTGGATCTTGCAGTGGAAAAGCGAGAAGAGAAGTCATCAAGACATTATCGTTTTCGACTATAGAAGGAAGTTAAGTCTCCCTCACAAGATTGGAAACATTGACCGAGGAAACGATCACATCGAAGGCTATGTGTTGTGCGTATAATCGAATATCTCTTGATTTTGTCATCGTTTCAAAAGTTTGATCAGTGATTCAAGTGGGAGAGGAGGAGATCAAAGCTTGTCGAGTTATGGTGAAGACACTGTGGTTTCTCTTGAAATTTTGCGAGAATCAGATGTTGATTTTCACATATGCCGCAACTATTCCATTCATGAATCATAAATAATTGATAAAGAAGTGAAATAAGACTCAGGAGCAATGTAACAAGCTTTTTGTACATCGAAGCGGGTGAACCTGCAAGGTTACCACTCCAACGTCCAAGTTAGTAAAAAAAATGAAGAATAGTGAAAGTGTGAGAATGAGTTGAATACTTGAGTCTAAGCGTAAGAAGGTCTTTATAGAGAAAGATGTGGTTAGAACATCTTTCATGCTATAAATTAAAAACATACATCATTAATAAAAAAAATATAGTTAAAAATTAAAACACACTTGTAATATCCTACATTCAAGTCTAATAATTTAATTTAACATAATTAATTAGTTCAACATAAGTTTAAGTTCAACATAAATAGTTCAATAAACATTACATCAAAAAACATTACATCAAAATAAACAGCATGTAGAATAATACAATAACCTATGATAGTTGCAGAATTCACAATAAACAGTATGTAACATAATACAACAGCCTGTAACAGCTGAAGAATTTACAATAGACAACATGTAGCAGCATATAACAACAGTCTATAACAACAACTTATAACAACATACAACAACAACCTATAACAACACAATACAACATTTTATAACATCATACATTGAACATATAATAGCATTTTATAACAACAATAACCTATAACAACATACATTTATCATTTAACAACAACATACCAAGTTAAAAATTAGAGTAATACAATTATGTCCGCGGGCTGTCCCTGACCGCACCGTGCCCGCCTTGTTTTTTTTGCGATGCAGGGCGGGACGAACATAGTTAAATATACGGATTCAAAATTAAGGCTTAGCCCACAAAAGATGAAGGATTAAACGGGTTTTTCCCACGGATCGGGCCCATTTTACCGCCCTTAATTAATAGTTTTTAGCATAAAAAATAAAAGACACAATTAAAAAAATAATAATCATTATTATATTAAAAAATAAAAATAAAAATAATTTTAAAATAAATTGTATTTATTAAAACAACAGTGATTTTGAAAGAAAAAGAGTAATTGAAATTCAGATCAGTCCACAAAATTATGGTCCTACATAAATTTGATGGCATGCATATTAATTTTAATTAATTAAATTGAGATATATGAGATAAAATATGTATTGTTGGGATTTTTAACTTATATAATAATAGTTAAAACAAAGACATCCCCAATCAGAAGAATGATAGAACTGAGATATATTATTATTTTATTTCCCACGAGACATAGATATGGTGTGGAGAGTATTTGGCACGTGTTGCAAATGAGTGGCTCAAAAGAAAGATCAAAACAAACCTTCATTATCCAAACACATCTTCTAACCCTATAAATAGTGACCACTTCCATAGTATCAAACCATCAACATTTCTCTCATTCACCAATCTAAACACAAAAAACTAGCAAAGATGTTTTCAGGTGTAACAGGTATCATCAACCGAGGCCAAAAGCTGAAGGGAACAGTGGTTTTGATGCAAAAGAATGTGTTGGATATCAATGCTCTCACTGCAATTAAGAGTCCTACTGGTATTGTGAGTGGTGCATTTGGTGCTATTGGTGGTGCCATTGGGACTGTTGTTGATACTGCTACTTCATTCCTTGGACGTTCTGTGGCTCTTAAGTTGATTAGTGCCACAAGTGCTGATGGTAACATAATAACTTCTTTCACACTATAATGTTAAATAATCATCATCTTTATGATAAATCTATAATAATCCCTTTAAGCTATAACAAGTATAATGAGCTAAAATAATTGTGTGATGTTCATAAACAACTTAACTATAGTATCTTAATGGAAGCCTCTAAAAGATTGTAACTAAAATAAATATCTTAAAAGTGACACTTCTCATTTCATAATGGATGTTTGTATTTGTCTAAATAATTCATTTTATAGTAATTGACATTTTTTACTTATTATGTATTTATTGATCATTTTTTACAATTTTATCATTTGATTAACAGTTTTGTGTACATCACTATCAACCAATTAGATTTCTTATAATAATTGTAAACACACTAATATTTGCCTAGAATAATTTGATAAAATTATTATTTTATTTATGGTGTTTATTTATCCGTAAAATTAGCAAATATTATATTTAATGTGGGACAGAGGAAGAAGTAATTTATATTTGATTAATAATATATGAAGACAAAATATCTAAAATAAATTATGTTTTATTTATTTTTTTCACATTGTATATATTTTTTATCTTTATAAAATTAAGATATTTTAAATTTAATATCTATAATATGTTTAACTTTTTAATCAATTTTAGTAGTTATCTTTTAAAAGTACAGACTGCTTTGGCCGTATACTTTGTAAGAGGGACACAACTTTAATATGTATAAGAGATAAGAATTTAATAAAGATAAACTTATTGAGACAATTTAATAGAAACTAATAATAAATTCTACTTTGATATAAAATTTGATTTTAATAATCAATTAACAATTATTAGTAAAACAATTCTGATTATTTGAATAGCTATAACAAAGTTAACCATCATAAATTGTGAAATTTGTGTAGGACATGGAAAAGGAAAAGTGGGAAAGCAAACATTTTTGGAGGGTCTTCTTACCTCCATACCAACATTGGGAGCAGGGCAATCTGCCTACACTGTTCATTTTGAATGGAATAATGATTTGGGAATTCCAGGAGCATTTTACATTGAGAATTTCATGCAACATGAATTCTTTCTTGTGAGTTTGACTCTGGAAGATATTCCCAACCATGGAAGCATCCACTTTGTTTGCAACTCATGGATTTACAATGATAAGAAATATAAAAGTGACCGTATCTTTTTTGCTAACAAGGTAAGGAAACAAATTCATATTCATTTGAGATATAATTATTTCTCAAAATTTGACACCAACGAATCAAATAAATATAAATGTAGACATATCTTCCAAACGAAACACCGGCTCCATTAGTCTACTATCGACAAGAAGAGTTGAAGACTTTAAGAGGAGATGGAACCGGAGAGCGCAAGGAATGGGACAGGATCTATGATTATGATGTCTACAATGATTTGGGCGAGCCTGACAATAAAGCTGCATTGGCTCGTCCAGTCCTTGGAGGATCCAGCACCTTGCCTTACCCCCGAAGAGGCAGAACAGGCAGAAAACCAGCTAAGAAAGGTTAAACCTTATGTTCTATCGAAACACTTATGTCTTTTGTTGTCCCAAATAGGTTCTAAATATGATTTTAGAGATGTTGTTAGTGTGGCCAACATATATTTTGCTATGATATGTGTACAGATCCAAAAAGTGAGAGTCGGAGCGACTTTGTTTACCTTCCAAGAGATGAATCATTTGGTCACTTGAAGTCGTCAGACTTTCTTGCTTTCATACTCAAATCGGCATCTCAAAATCTCATTCCTAAATTAAGATCTGTTGTTACATTACAACTCAAGCAACCCGAATTTAACACCTTTGAAGATGTGCGCTCGCTTTACGAAGGTGGAATTAAGCTACCTACCAATTTCCTTAGCGACATAAGCCCGATACCATTGTTCAAAGAACTTTTTCGATCTGATGGCGCAGCGGCCCTTAAGTTTTCAACACCTAAAGTGGTTCAAGGTAAACATTAGTCACACATTCCTAGTCTACATTATATATATAAACTTGAGCACAAAATAATAGAAAGTTCACGGATCTTTCGAAAATTTTAATTTGAGCAGTTGATCATTCTGCGTGGATGACTGATGAGGAATTCGCAAGGGAGATGATTGCTGGTGTGAATCCACACATCATCACAAAACTTGTGGTAAACTTAATAGTTTAGCATTGTTGAGCAAGTACAAAAATCAAAATAAGACTATTTAGTCTTCTTTTTATGCTACATTTTAATCGGTAAGCTTGTTGCTTGCTATATTTGTTGCAGGAATTCCCAGCAAAGAGTAAGCTAGATGCACAAGTATATGGTGATCATACCAGCACTGTGACCAAAGAACATTTGGAGCCAAACTTGGGTGGGGTCACTGTAGAACAGGTAATAACACAATTTAACATTATTATGAAGAGTTGATGCTATTACTGCGTTTCTAGAGAATTGATTCAAATGATCACTGTGACTAAATTGTATTTTGTTGAATAGGCTATCCAAAACCATAGGCTGTACATCCTTGATCACCACGACACAGTATTTCCATATTTGAGGAAAATAAACGCAACCGACACAAAGGCCTATGCTACTAGGACCTTCCTTTTCTTGCAAAATGATGGAACTTTAAAGCCACTGGCTATTGAGCTAAGTAAGCCACATTCTCAAGATGATAGCAATGGCCCTGTTAGTGAAGTTTACTTGCCTGCAAGTGAAGGTGTTGAAGCTTCTATTTGGCTACTTGCTAAAGCTTATGTAGTTGTCAATGACTCTTGCTTTCATCAACTTGTTAGCCATTGGTATTAATTTCGCTAATGAGATTTATACATACTAATATAGTTTATCTACCTGTAAGTTATTTATTAATATCTACTTGTATGACAGGTTGAACACTCATGCTGTTGTTGAGCCGTTCATCATAGCAACAAACAGACACCTTAGTGTGGTTCACCCTATTCACAAACTTTTGCTTCCACACTACCGTGACACAATGAACATAAATTCACTTGCGAGAAATGTCCTGATCAATGCTGAGGGTATTATAGAAACAGCATTCTTATGGGGAGGATATTCTTTGGAATTGTCTGCTGTTGTGTATAAGGATTGGGTTTTCACTGATCAAGGACTACCTAATGACCTACTCAAAAGGTAATGTTACAAAACATTAGATCCTAGGTGTTTCATCAGCTAAAAAAGTATATATATATATATATTTTTTAATATTATATACCTTTGTTGTTATGCAGGGGAGTGGCTGTTGAGGACCCTGCTTCACCACACGGTCTTCGCCTTTTGATAGAGGACTATCCTTATGCTGCTGATGGACTAGAGATATGGGCTGCTATCAAGTCGTGGGTTGAAGACTACGTGAATTTCTACTACAAATCAGATGCTGCGATTGCACAAGATGCCGAACTACAAGCATTCTGGAAAGAGCTCGTAGAGGTGGGTCATGGTGACTTGAAGAATGCTACATGGTGGTTTAAGATGCAAACTCGTAAGGAGTTGATTGAAGCCGCCACCATCCTCATCTGGATTGCTTCAGCACTTCATGCAGCTGTTAACTTCGGACAATACCCATATGGAGGATACATCCTTAACCGACCAACTAAGAGCAGGAGATTCATGCCTGAGAAAGGATCCCCTGAATATGAAGAGCTTGCTAAGAACTACGAGAAGGCATATTTAAGGACAATCACACCAAAGAACGATACCCTTACAGACTTAACCATTATCGAGGTACTATCAAGGCATGCTTCTGATGAACAATACCTCGGTCAGAGAATCGAAGGTGATCTATGGACTACTGATTCGGCCCCAGTAGAGGCCTTCAAGAAGTTTGGAAAGAAGTTGGCTGAAATCGAGCAAAAGCTCGTTCAAAAGAACAATGACGAGTCATTGAGAAACCGATACGGACCTGTGAAGATGCCGTACACTCTGCTTTATCCTTCTAGTGAAGAAGGATTGACTTGCCGAGGAATTCCCAACAGTGTCTCCATCTAAAAACTGCTATGATTGTTGTGTTCTTGCGATGAATAATCGGTGAGACGGAATCATATTCCCTCACCCCTTTGTGTGATCGAGTTATTATGTTTGTCTGTTTGATTGTTGTGTAATGCATTTCATCAATAAAAATTATTATTATGTGTGTACCTTATAGTGTGATGAACTTTGCTATATCAATTTCCAACATTATATTTTCAGAAAATGATTTATAAACATTGAGAAATTCATCAAACATCAACTCAAAATGCTAAAATTATTCATTTTTTAGATGAAAATGCTATAAAGAATTTGTTGAGGAAAAAACCTGAAAATTTAAGATTTTGGCGCGAAATCATTGAAGATGAAAGCTCCGATTTACAGTTTCTGAATACGAAATCCAAACCCTAAGTTCATCTCTCCCAATTTGGTTTTTGGCATGGGAAGTTCGTAACCGAATTTTCGGTTGAGGTTTGTGATTAAAGCCAAGGTACTTGTGAAATGGAATTATGAGTTATTCTATCACTATTTTCAAAAAAATAAATTTCACAATTTTTTTAATATTTTATTTCGGTTTGTATTAATTTTTAATATTGTTAAACTAAATTATACAAAAAGAACAAGCAAAGACAAATTGTGTCTAGGGATGTCAGTTTGGACCTGTTAATGGGAATTCCCGCGGGGAACGCCCCGTTCGGGGCCCCAAAGATGGGGAATTTTCCCCAGTGGGGGCGGGGATGGGGAGAAAAATTCCCCCGAGAGCATTTCGGGGACGGGGACGGGGAATACACCCCCCGCCCCGCGGGGACTCCGCCCCGCCTATTATTTTAATATAGTTAACTTATTTTCCTTTTAGTTGACTTATTATGAAGTATTTTTTAGCTTTTCAAGCATACTCATGATGCTAAATTTTATAATTATTCCTTATTAGTTTTGATGAAGTATAGTTTTTTAAGCATAATTATGTTGTTGGATTTTTTTAGTTGTTTAGGCATATTGTTACTTTAAAAAGTATTATAGTTCATTTTGTTGAATTTTATAGCATTTTATAGAAATTTATAAAAAAAATATTATTATTGTGTTCCATTAGTATTTTTAATAAAAAATAATAAATGTCAAATACTAGTATTTTTTAATAACATAATAAATATGTGAATTCTTTGTGCTTTTTATTTTTATAGAAAATATAAACATTTTAAAAAAATAAAATATTAATGAATAAATGTAGGATCTATGGGGATCCCCGCGGGGAACGGGGATCCGCGGGGAACGGGGATGGGGATAGAAATTCCCCCGTGACGGAGATCGGGGACGGGGACGAGGAATGAATTTGATGGCGGGGAAAAAGATGGGGAAGTGTCCCCCCGGCCCCGCCCCGCCCCATTTGACATCCCTAGTTGTGCCACACTACCTCTAAAAGACAAAAAATTTTTTTTTTTTTTTTAAATTATATTATTGTTCTAGTAAACACAACAGTGTTGTTATACATGGATTTTTTTGCACTCTCTGTAAAACATCAACGGCTTCTGATGCTTGAAAATCAAATGTCAAAGATAAATGGTATAAAAACATATTGATTATTGGAACATGTTTTCTCATGCTTGATCATTTTACTTGAAACGACTTTGAGAGTTCTTTACCCCACAATAAAATCTCATGTCCTCAGTTCCAGCAGTGGGGAAACCCTAATCAGTTCTACACATGCATGTTTCTCTCTTACCCACCTGTATACCAGAATATTTATTGGCCGAAGTGTCAATTTTCCCTCCCGTCGATCTATCAAGAAATTCACAGGTGTCTCTTTATTAACAAGTATCATGACATGCCTAAATATACCAAATAATACAACACTAACAAAGTTATGTTGATATATGAATCCTGGAAGCTCCTTACAATGAATGACGTGTTCTCCAAAAGTATCCAAGCATGCCTAGCGGTAAACAGGAAAAACATCATCAACAAAAAAATAAGGGGATCATAATCTGATATTTAAGGATGGTACGGTACTCTACCGGGGACATATGTTGACCTAGACCATCAATATGGATAACAAGGAGAAAATCTTGGGCATGAGTTGCTTGTAAACAACCAAAATTTTTTTTCGTCTTGTGCTAATTTTAAACTTTACATTCATTTCAAATTATTTAAAGAAATTGATTTAATAAATATTGTATTTGTGCGACAATTGAAGGTTGGCATTTCCCGTTTCCATGACTTATTAATTCATTAACAATTACCAACCTAAGAAGTCAGATTTGTTACATTTTGCTACTCTTAAGCCGGGTTTGGAACCGACCTAAAAAGTCATTTTTAATTGACTCAACAAACGTTTTCTGCACTCGTGCATCCTCATCTTTGTTACTCTTAATTTATTCTTTATTGCATAATATTCAATCCTATACAACATTGCAGATCTTACCTGAGTCCGATAAAATTTTCCCTTAAACTTGAGGGGTACCTTTGCATCATATAAAACCTATGAAGCCCTCTTATATTCATCCACGCGACTTTAATTCGATAATTTACATCCCCTCCTATTTCTCCATCATTTTGTATTACAGACTCGAGATATTTAAACTGTGTGACTTAAGGAATGATATGGTTTCCAAATTTCATGCCTATATTAGAAATGATTCTTCTTTAGTTAAGCTTAAATTTCATATACTTTGTCTTACTTCTCCTTAGGCGAAAAACCATGTGTTCTAAACTTGTTTCTAAGTCTCCAACTCTCATTTAAATCCTCATTTAACTCTCTAAGTAGGACTATATCATCTGTAAAAGGCATGCATCTTGGTGCTAGCTTTTTAATGTGTTATGTGAGTATATCAAAAACTAAGGTAAAAAGGTATGGGCTTAGGGTTGAACATTGATGCAAACCTATTATAATTGGGAAATTATATGTCTCTTCACTTCGTGTCTGCACACTAGTGGATACCTTTTCATACATATTTGAGATAGATCAAATATATATAATCATAACTCTATTTTCTCTAAGGATTTCCACATCTCTCCAGGAATTCTATCGTACACCTTCTTCAAGTCAATAAAAATTAAGCCTGAGTCTTGTTGGTATATCTGACACTGCTCAATCACACGTCGTAAAAGATAAATTCCTTCTATTGTCGACCTTCCAAGCATAAAACCAAATTGATTCTCAATGACTTGAGTTTCTTTTCTTAGTCTCTGTTCAATCACTTTTTCTCATAACTTCATGGTATGACTCAAAAGTTTATTCCCCTTATAATTTTCACAATTTTCATACCCCTATTGATCTTATAAATTGGAACTAGAGTGTTCCTTCTCCGATCATTCAGTATGTTCCTTCTCATTTTGAAAAACAACGGTTCAAAATGAGAAATTTTTTGAAATCAGGGTTTGGAAATATTTTATTGGCTTAATTACAATTTTAATTCCTCCATTTAATTTTTGAGTTTTGATCCCTCTATTCTAAAATAATGATTTTTTATCCCTAAATTATAATTTTTTTTCCAGGATTTTAGTCCACCGTCTCATTTTAGTATCATTTTTTATGACATGTCATATGAAGTATTTATGTGCCATGGCTTAGTAACATTATTCAGTTTGTAGTCTACTTAGAAAACCAGTTTCATACTTCTCTTAAATTCCTTAGGAAAAATAATGGTATATAATTTTTAACCTTGTCTGAATTCCTCTTAGCCAAAGGTATCATTTAACAAAAATATTGTGTTGAAACACCCGACCAAAATGGGGTGGTTGAAAGAAAACATCAACACATAGTTTTCCATACCATAAGGATATGATTTATATGGTCCATGTTGACATCCAACTACTATAAAAATACCTCTCCTCTTATATTTTTCCATACCACAACACAAAAAACAGATATGGACATGAAATTGAACATCATATGGGTTGTTGGATCTGTTCATTTTCCCGACGCCACACCGTCTCACGAATTCAAGATCAATGTGTACACCCTTATTGAAGAGGTGCGTAAAACATTTCAGGAACTTGTACCTTTTAGCGATGGTCGAAAGGTAAAGAAGATCGAGTACCGCTCGCCATCGATTGACAATGAAGGAAATCTTCAGTTCATAAAGCGTGAACTGAAGAACAACGTTGATTTACGGGCTATGTGGTCTACTTATGAAAGTTTTTGGGAGAAAGTTCCAATCGATTTAGATGCGACTTTATCAAGAAACGTCGATGACATTATGAGGATGTTACAACGTCCACCCGAATATTGATTTGTAATGTTTGATTTATGTTTAACTATTAAATGTATTTGCTAAGTTTATGTTATGAATTATATGTATGTCTATAAATTATAAACAATGAAGTTTCTGGATTCTGTTGTGATTAAAACCGCAATTCAAGTTTCGTAACAGAACCGGAAGTATATTTCCTATTTGGTGTATATTTTATCGGATGGTGGTGCGCACCGAAAGTATACTTCCAGTTTTTAGGGACATTTTAGAAAATTCGCGTGGTGCGTAAGAAGGTTATGAGGTGGAATAAGAAATTCTCAAAAATAATCTTGAGAGTATCCACTATTTTCTTGGGGGACATCTGTTAACCGGAAACTTCCCACTCATCTGATTAACATGTTTTCTACTCAAACATATTTGACAAGAGTGAAGATGTGAGATAGAAACACAGGCTAAACACAAGTAGCCGAAGCATGTTTTCGAGACAAAGATTACAAATAATCGACATGAAATAAATTGATTATCGACAGGAATAGTTGAAAGACTTAAAGATGTTTTTTGATAGAAGCAATCTGAAGATTTAAGGACACTTGTCGATATTGATAGCAGTTTGCAGCTGTTCAAGAACTGAACACACATGTAAGTAAAACAGAGGACAAAATGTCACATAATAGTGTACGATTCGAATACTAGATAGATGATTGTTGTTGACAATTATAGTTGTATATAATATATAAACAAATCTCGTCTATGAGAAGAGGGTTCACAGTTTCATTCTAATTTCCTTAGAATTCACATATGTAAGTCATCTAGATTCATAATTTTTTAGAAATGTAAGAATTTGTGTCCCATTATTATGTGTATTTTTGTTCAATTGTTTTACTAGCTTTCTTCGTCTATTATATTATTATGCATTTTACTTCTTAAGAATTCTACCTAAATTGTTTTACATTTAAATACTAAGTAATCAAGCATGAACACACTTTCTCAAACCTTTTTGTACAAAATGTCTTTAGAATTTTTTCATTGAATCCTTTATATGAATTAAAACTTCTGATTTGTTACTTAAAAATACTAATAAACACTTCCTTAACACACCAGTCCACAAAAACCTTCTTTAGATCCGAACTATTTTTGTTTAATTCATTATAAACATTAATATAAAACATTTTTTAAAATAAGATTTATATATATTGATTCTCTACTTATTGACTAAAAAACTCTTATAAATAACATGATTATAAATATATTTAAGAAATGACTTCTATATTGGTGCTTTACTTATTACCACTTATATTGCATGCAAAAGACTCACTAAAAATAATACTCCCTCAGTTACTTTTTAATTGTTCACTTGACAAAAAAAATGTTTCTATTTAATTGTCATTTTATACGGGTATGAGGTCAATTATACCCTTACTTTTTTAATTGACAAATTAAATAAGAAGTGTTTAGGAAAGAGAAATGAAAAAGTTAAGGGTAAATTAAGAAAAAAGGTGAATAAATTTGTTCTTTTTTAGTTGTCTTAGTAATTATGGATGTCAATTAGTATTTGTTAATGGAGATCCCTAAGGGGATTATCTGTTCGGTGCACTGAAATTGGAGATTTTTTCCTCCACGGGAATAGAGATGGAGGCAAAAGTTTCCCTGATGACACTTTGAGGCGGGAAATGAGAAAATACCCTCTGCCCCGTGAATTCCCTGACTCCGAACTTATTATTTAACTTTTATATTTTATATTTTATATATTATATAATTTTACATAAAAAATATTAATGCATTAGAAAATAAAGAGTCATTTTAGTGGATCATTTTATTTTTATGTTTTATTGTATAATATTATTTCACTATCTAAGTACCCAATTTTAAAAAAGTGCACCCAATACATAAAATGTAGACATTGTCCCCTTCTTTTCTTTTCTCAATTATCTTTGTCTCCTCCATTGATCATCTCCTCACATCATGATCACAACAACCACTCTTCTTTGTTCATTGCACTTATGGTAATTACTCTTCAAATTCAATTTACTTCTTTAGTACATGTTTTTCGTGTAATTAATAAATTAATAGTTATGGATTTTCCACACCCACACATAATCAACCACTTGCGTTAGATGACAATCGCACTGTGGTTGTAAATTGACGAAAACATGGTAACAACAAGTTATGTTAATAATAATTATTTTTTTACAAAAAAAAATATTAGCAACATGTGTTTTTTTTATTAATGCAAGATGTATTTTTATTTTAAAAAAATGAAAGATGCAAAATATGTGTTTAAAAAAAAGTAAAAAATAACAAAATATTATAAATTATAGATATTTTCTCAGAATCGATCACCGTGAATCTCCACGGAAATCTGTAGGGATCAAGATGAAGGAAAATATTCTCCCGTAACAGAGATTGGAGATGGAGAATAATTTTGAGGTAGGGCAAAGAGCAGAAAAACACCCTCCGAACATCCCCGCTTCATTGACATCCCTACTAGTAATAACATAATACACTCTATTTTTAATATTATGTTGTTTATTTTTATAACATTATTGTTGCTTAGAACCGATAATATTATATACTTAGTTGGCGCTCTTCGATGGCGCTTTAAAACATTATTGTAACACTATTGCAGACACAAAAAACGAATATACTTAAATGATATAAGTTTGGAGAACCATAGTTTTGGCCGTTCCCCTTCAAACTTCGTCCGTGAAGTAATAAAATACTGTCATAAGAAATTTCATTTGATTTTCAGAATCTTTCTTTTTTTTTTGTATAGCACGAACTAAACTCCAAAAGTAGTAGAACAGAACGTGCTTCAATTGAAATAATGCATGTAATCAACAATAGGACGCGCAGAGTTATCATCGAAAATAACACCAATTTTTTTACATATAACAACCAAAATAATCATGGATATAATATTGTGTTATATTTTGGATCATATAGGCATTATTATTTTATTACACCACGAGATAATCACCCAAAATATAACAATCAAATAATTAGTTTTAACTTGTGATCCAAACTACTATAAATAGTAAGTACCCTACATGGTTAAAAGACACAAACTTTTCTCTCATATGCTAAATATAGTATAAACACATTTGCTTGAGAAACATCAAATTAACTAGTTAAGATGACTACATTAGTGAAAGGAATTGTGGTGTTGGTGCAAAAGAATTTGTTGCACTTTAACCGTCATGCAGCAGCTCGAAGCTTTGGCGGTTTCATAGAAAGTGTTATCGATGGTCCTGATGACACCGATGGTTCTACACCTGATACCGCCGAATCTTTCTTAGGATTGTCTGTGGCTCTCAGATTGATTAGTGCTACAAGGGCTGATGGTATTAACTTTCTTATTTCACTATATACACTAATTGTAATTTTTTTATGTATATGTAATTGTAATGGTGACTAGATAATCTAATTTTGACATTTTGATAGGAAATGGGCAAGGAAAGGTGGGAAAGCAAACTTTTTTGGAAGGTGTTCTCACTTCCATACCAACTTTGGAAGACAAACAAACTGCTTATGGTATTCGTTTTGAATGGGACCATACCATGGGAGTTCCAGGAGCTTTTTATATTGAGAATTTTAAGCAAGAGGAGTTCTTTCTTGTGAATTTGACACTTGAAGATGTTCCAAATCATGGAACCTTAAACTTTGTTTGCAACTCATGGGTTTACAATGTTGAAAAGTACAAAACTGATCGTATCTTCTTTACCAACAAGGTAAAATATAAACTCTATTTGTCTCTCAAATCACCACCAAATTATTGCAGCATTCCTATGTAGCTTTTTTTAAAAATATAAATTCTGTTTTTCAAAAACTTGACACCATCACTTGTTAAAATTATGTAGACGTACCTCCCAAATGAAATACCGTATCCGTTAGTGTACTACATATATGAAGAATTTAAGACTTTAAGAGGAGATGGAACTGGAGAGCGCCAAGTATGGGAAAGGATATATGATTATGATGTCTACAACGATTTGGGTGAGCCAGACAAAGATGCTTCCTTGGCTCGTCCAATTCTTGGGGGACCACGTGACTTGCCTTACCCTCGAAGAGGAAGAACTGGCAGGAAACCAACTGAGACAGGTTAGGCTCCAAATATTTATTCTCTTTATAACTCTAAAAGATTTTAGTATTGTTGCTAAAGATACATTTGTTATTATGTATATGAGCAGATCCAAAGAGTGAGAGTCGGAGTGGCTATTTTTACATACCTAGAGATGAATTACTTGGTCACGTTGAATCGTCTGACTTTCTTGTTGACGTATTCAAATTAGTATCTCAAAATACCATACCTGAGACAAGATCTCTAGATCAACCTGAGTTTAACTCCTTTGAAGACGTGCTCTCTCTTTTCTATGGTGAACCAAGTAAATTTCCGGTGCCAAAAGTGATTCAAGGTATATTAGTCACAAATTCATAGTCCTAGCAATATATTTAACTATATACAGAATCAGGTAAACAAAACTCATGGAATTTTTTGGTAAACTTCTTACTATGAGCAGTGGATCAATCTGCATGGATGACTGATGAGGAATTTGCAAGGGAGATGATTGCTGGTGTGAATCCAAACGTCATCACAAAAATATCGGTAATAACTCTTAATAGTTATATATGTTAAATCAAGTGCAAAAGAAATTTAAAAAAAAAAAAAAAGACTATCATGTTCACTTTTCATGCTTACTATATATTTAATGTAGGAGTTTCCACCAGAGAGCAAGGTAGATAGGCAAGTCTATGGTGATAATACCACAACAATAACCAAAGAACAGTTGGAGCAAAACATGGACGGGGTCACTGTAGAACAAGCTCTAAAAAACAATACGTTGTATATACTTGATCATTACGATTCAATATTTCCATTTTTGAGGAAAATAAATGCAACTGGGGCCAAGGCATATGCCACAAGGACCATTCTGTTTTTGCAAACTGATGGAACTTTGAAGCCATTGGCCATTGAGCTAAGTCTACCACATCCTAAAGGTGATATTTTTGGTCCTGTTAGTAAAGTTTACTTGCCCGCAACTGAAGGCGTTGAGGCTTCAATTTGGCTCCTTGCCAAAGCATACGTTGTTGTAAATGACGCATGTTATCACCAACTCATCAGCCATTGGTATGGATTTCATTAATCATTTTTATACATTCAAGTACTATAGTTGATCTATCTGTGAGTAATTTCATATCTACATGTGTTATAGGTTGCACACTCATGCTGTTGTTGAGCCATTTATCATAGCAACTAACAGACATCTTAGTGCGGTTCACCCTATTCATAAGCTTTTACTTCCACATTACCGTAACACAATGAACATAAATGCTGGTGCGCGAAATACTTTGATCAGTGCAGCAGGCATTATAGAGTCAACATACTTGTTAGGACGTTATGCTATGGAAATGTCTGCTGTTGTATACAAAGATTGGGCTTTCACTGAAGCAGGACTACCTGCTGATCTAATCAAAAGGTAAACTTACAAAATATTACAACTTGGTTTAGTCTATTTTTTTTACAACAAAGTGATCTCAAAATAAGCTATCTTCCTTGCTTGTCTTCCAGAGGAGTAGCTGTTGAGGATCAATATTCTCCATACGGTCTTCGCCTTCTGATAAAGGACTACCCTTATGCTTCTGATGGACTAGAGATATGGGCTGCTATTAAGTCATGGGTTGAAGAATATGTGAATTTCTACTACAAGTCAGATGCTGCTATTGTACATGATTCTCAACTCGAAGCATTTTGGAAAGAACTTGTAGAAGTGGGTCATGGTGACTTGAAGAATGCAGCATGGTGGTTTAAAATGCAAACCCGTAGTGAATTGATTGAAGCTTGTACCATCCTCATATGGACTGCTTCATCACTACATGCATCGGTTAATTTTGGACAATATCCATACGGAGGATACATCGTTAACCGACCAACTAAAAGCAGAAGATTCATGCCAGTGAAAGGATCTCCTGAGTATGAAGAGCTTGCTAAGGACTACGAGAAAGCGTATTTGAGTACAATCACACCAAAGAATGAAACCTTTTTGAACATGACCGTTTTGGAGGTATTGTCAACACATGTTTCTGATGAGCAATACCTTGGTACAAGAATCGAAGGTGATCTTTGGACAACTGATTCAGAACCAATAGAGGCCTATAAGAGGTTTGGAACAAAGTTGGCTGAAATTGAGAATAAGCTCATTGAAAGGAACAATGATGTGACACTGAAAAACCGATATGGGCCTGTGAAGATGCCATACACTATACTTTATCCTTCCAGTGAAGCTGGAATGACTTTTAGAGGCATTCCTAATAGTATCTCCATCTAAATACTATCATCGTTGTTGTATCGTTGCTATGAATAATCGGTGAATAGGAATTCAATTCCCTCACCCCCTATGTATGATCATGTTTTTATGTATGTTTGTTTGATTTCCGTAATGTATTTCATCAATAAAAGCTACTACTATGTTTGTACCTTGTTATGTGATGGACTTTCTAGTGCAAAATTTATATTTTGCGAAAATTAAGGACATTGAGGCTTGTACAAAGCTTCAAATACGAAATATGGCATCACAAAATAATGATTTCACTTGCAGCACCAATTGTGTTATTAGTATATGTTAGAAACTGTAGAGAGTAATAGACATTTTCATAATTTTGTTGTGTTGTGAATCGGATGCCTTTCAACAAATATATATAAGCTTGTAGGGAAAAAGAATGAGGAACACGATGAACACAAGGATTGGTTATTAACTGCTATTCTTTCCTTTATCTTCAAAAACAAGATTACAAGTATACAAGAATAACAAATAATCCTCTCACCCCAAATTAGAATTTGCAGTATGCAATGATGAGAGACTAGTATGCTATTTATAATAAACCTAACATACTAAACTAATGGGCTTTTATCACAAATACCCATTACAAGCTAACTTTGAGTACAAGCTAACTTAACCAATTGGACATAACAAACAGGCCCAATTCGATGCTAACAATCCTAGTATCCTTCGACACAATAGAGTTCGACCCAATATCTCACAAATCTCCACCTTGGAACAAACTCTATTATCAACTAACGAATTAGTTTTCTTCATGCAGCTTTATCAACTGCATACAGTGGAAAAACTTGCAACTAGGCAATGTCTTGGTGATCATATCAATTATGATCTGTCGAAACCTTGACACTTGGACTTCTCACGCTCGATTACCCTCGGCGAAATGCAACCTCACATCAATGTGTTTGGTTCGCTCATGATAGGTGAATTCTTGACGGTGTATTGCACTTTGACTATCACATTTAACGGTGATAACTTCCCTTGAATTTTCAGCTCCTTAGCAAAACCTTCAAGCCACGATGCTTCTTTCACGGCTTGATTAAAGCAATATATTCCGCTTGGTGGTTGATAATGCAACAACCTTACGAAGTGTTGCTTTCAACTAATAGTTGTACCAAACATAGTGAAAACATATCCGAAATAGATTCTTGGAATCCATACAACTGCATAATCGAGTCGACATATCCTTCGATTCTTTACTATCTTCACCAAAGGCTCCACCATAAATTAAGACTCTATTCGGAGACCCATTTATGTACCTTAGAATCCACTTCAATGCTTGCGGTGAGCCTTTCGAGATTCGCCATGTACCTGCTTACAAGACTTACTGCATATGCTATGTCGGGTCTAGTACAAACCATAGCATACATCAAAGAACCTACTACATTAGCATATGGGATGCTATTCATATAAGTTCTTTCGACCTCAGTACTGGGACATTGATCAATACTCAACTTGAATTGAGGGTTTGTTGGAGTCACAACAGGCTTCGAATTCGACATACCAAACTTTTCGAGAATCTTTCGTAAATATGCCTCTTGAGATAAGCATAACTTCGACTGCTTTCTATCTCTTCGAATGTCAATTCCAAGAATCCTGGAAGCTGCTCCTAGATCCTTCATTTCGAACTCCTTATTGAGTTCAACCTTCACCCTCAATACCTCTTCGACATTGTTACTTGCTATGAGAATATCATCAACATAAAGCAACAAAATAACAAATGAATTACCAGGACGAAATCTGAAGTAAACACAGTGGTCGAACTGACTTCTTACGAAACTTATGCGTGTCATGAATTTGTCGAATCTCCTATTCCACTGTCGAGGAGATTGTTTCAGCCCATATAAGGATCTATTCAACTTGCACACATAATCTTCCTTTCCCTTCGACATACCCTTGAGTTGCCTTATCGGGATTGTTTCATCTAGATCACCATACAAAACGCGATCTTCACATCCATCTGTTCTAGTTCAAGATCGAATGTGCCACCATGGCAAGCAACATTCGAATGGACCTATGCTTCACAACAGGAGAAAACACATCATTGAAATCTATACCTTCTTTACGAGTGAAACCCTTGCAACCAACCTTGCCTTGTATCTTTCGACGTCACTCCTTGATTCCTTCCTTAACTTTGAAAATCCATTTACGGTGACTAACTGGCTCTAGCGGGTTTCTTGATCAATTCTCAAGTGTTGTTATCATGAAGAGACATCTCATCATCCATGGCCTTGACCATTCGGTCTTATTCGACTCCTCATAGCTTCCTTATGGTCTCTTGGTTCTTCGTCCGAACCTCACTTGCGAGAGATTAAGGCATAAGCTATAAGATCGCATACAAACCTTTGAGGTGGTTTGATGATGTTCGTGTCCTATCTCTTGCCAATAGATAGTCATCAACGGTTTCCTCAACTTCATCATCATCGCTTCTTGACTTTATCCGGGATATGCAATTCGGCATCAACATGCTCCACCTCAGCGGAATCTCTACTGTTCACTCTTCTTCGGATACTTCGCGCCGACCAACATCATCCGTTTTCTTGAAATCCATTTGACTTCATTGAAAACAACATCTCATTGGTGATAATCATACGTGACGACACTAGGCACCATAGTCTATAAGCTTTGACTCCCGGGGTATCGAGGAACATGCATTTGAGAGCTCTAGGTTCGACCTTGTCTTGCCTAATGTGAGCATAGGCTCGCGACCAAATACTCTCGGTTGTCGAGATTTGGTGGATGTCGACCAAACTTCTTCGGTGTCTTCATATCTACGATCGAAGGACATCTATTTATCGAGATATGTTTTGTCGAAAGCGACAAAACACCTTCTTTAATCGGCACTAGTCAACATGCATCTAACTCTCTCCAAGATGGTTCGATTAAACCTTTCAGCCAAACCATTTTGTTGTGGAGTGCTGCATGATTCATGTCTTGCAATACCGAGGCAGCACAAAAGCTATCGAATGCCTCATTGCAAAATTCAAGACCATTATGCATTCTCAACCTCTTGACCTTCGCGCGGTTTGGTTTTCGGCGAGTCTTCCAACCTTTGAAATTCTCAAAAGTTTCATCCTTAGTCTTACGAATGAATACCCATAACTTCGGAATAGTCATCTACTATGGATGAAAATACCTTGCTCACGAATGTGATGGACACCTTGCAGGCCCCAAAGATCGGCATGGATGTAATCAAGGGATCCATGTGTTCTTTGTTTGCCTTTGTTGAACTTCACTCTGCAAGATTTTCCAAGTACACAGGGTTCACAAAACTTTAACTTTTCGACTTTGTCTCCACCATGCAAATTTTGTTTTCCCAATTCGACCAGACCCCTTTCATTGACATGGCCTAATCTCATGTGCCAGATTTCTGTCTTCGACAAAGGTTTCGTGGATGCAACATTTGTCGAACCACTAACTTCACGGTATCTGAGCCTTGTTTCTTCACGCCTCTCAAGACTTCCTTCGACCCCTTCATGACTCTTAGGATACTTTTCTCTCCTTGAAAAACATATCCTTTCTTGTCGAATTCACCAAGAGAAATCAAATTTCTCTTCAAATCAGGTACATACCTGACTTCAGTCAATAACCTTATTGACTCATCATGGAGTTGAATCTCACGGATCCAATACCTGCAATCTTGCAAGCTTTGTTGTTTCCCAGCAATACAGATCCACCATCTTGATCACATAATTCCTCGAACAAGTCTTTGTTTGGAGTCATGTGCCAAGTGCACCCAGAATCCATAATCCATTCCTTGACGAGTTCTTCTTGAAACCACAAGAACATCAGATGAGTCGAAATCATCTTGAATAATAGCTGCATTGCCATTATCCTTTCCTCCATGATCTTTCACGCGTTCAGGGCACACTTTTCTTGTGTGACCCTCCTTCTTACAATGATAGCATCGAATACGGATGCTTCACCACATAAAACCTGCGACTTTTACCTTTCTTCTTGTCGAACTTATTATCCTTTCGCAAGAATTTTCCTTTTGGCCAAACCTTCACCAACCGTCGAAGGTTTATGCTCCTTTCGTTCATTCAAGTCCTTCGAATACAAGGCTGATTGAACCTCTTCAAAGGTCAGGGACTCCCTTCCATACAAGAGAGTTTCTTTGAAGTGGGCATGTGATTTGGGCAACACGCACAACAACAACAGCGCTTGATCTTCATCATCAATCTTCACATCAATATTTTCAAGATCAAGAATCAGCTTGTTGAACATATCCAACTGCTCAGCCAACACTTTGTCTTCAATCATCTTGAATGAATACAAAGCTTGCTTCAAGTAGAGTCGATTCACCAACGATTTAGTCATGTACAAACTTTCAAGTTTCACCCATAACCCTACCGCCGTCGTCTCCTTTGATACCTGTCGAAGAACCTTATCACCAAGGCTCAACAAAATTGCGCTGTGGGCCTTCTCTATCATTGCCTTCTTCTCATTGCCGTTAACTCTTCGTTCATGGTGACTCTCCCTCAACGCTTCAAACAACCTGTGAACCGGTGGGGCTTTCATCTTCAAAGCGCCACAGACGAAATCGTTCACTCCGGTGAACTTTTCAATCTCATACTTTGTCGAAGGCATCTTATCCACGCTCACCGCACCAATTTGTTGTGAATCGGATGCCTTTCAACAAATATATATAAGCTTGTAGGGAAAAAGAATGAGGAACGCGATGAACACAAGGATTGGTTATTAACTGCTATTCTTTCCTTTATCTTCAAAAACAAGATTACAAGTATACAAGAATAACAAATAACCCTCTCACCCTAAATTAGGATTTGCAGTATGCAATGATGAGAGACTAGTATGCTATTTATAATAAACCTAACATACTAAACTAATGGGCTTTTATCACAAATACCCATTACAAGCTAACTTTGAGTACAAGCTAACTTAACCAATTGGACATAACAAACAGGCCCAATTCGATGCTAACAATCCTAGTATCCTTCGACACAATAGAGTTCGACCCAATATCTCACATGTTGTAAATAACTTTTCTCATTCATTGATTGATTACAAGAGGAAACTGATTGCACCGATAGTAGCAATCTTGTGACCTGCAATAGCAGGTTGCCAAACACTAGAATACTGCCAGGTGGTAGTTACAAGCCCATCACTACTATATGAATATCACATGCTAATATATTCTAATACCCCCATACATCTGCTATCTGATCAACACCTGACATGTGCACAACATTCACCAACTTAACATGTCAAATCTTTTCATAATCATAAATATTATACTTGCAAAATAACAATCAGTTAAACAAACCTGAGACATATAAAAACATTGTCCTTGAGGATTTATCCGTTTCATAAGTACAAATTTCTCAAAATTCAACAGCTTCTTTCCAAATTCTCGTTATGAATATGAGGTATCAGAACAATAAGATTAATCTCTAAGATGGCTGGACGATGTGTAATCAAAAAATAGGAAGAAAAAAACAAGTTTGAGTTTTTCACGTTATTGTGTTTTTCTGTCTCTCTCTTTTTCTTCCTAATAAAATGTGGGAGGATAGTTATTATATAGTAGAGAGGTAATAAGTGAGTTTTAGAATAAGTCAAATCAAACAACTTTATTAGATCAAGTCAAATCTTAAATAATAAATAATAATAATTTTCTAATGAAATATTTTATCACGTTTTTCACTTAAAATTATAAGAAAAAACTTAATTTAAATTTTTTGAAATATAACTAAAACTTACAACAGTCAAAAAATTAAAAGAACATGATAAGTTATTTTTGAATTGGAGAAAATATATTAGAAAAAAAAAAGATTATAAGATACAAAATCAAGCACATAAAAGATGCACAGATACCACAATCAACATCAAATTAAAAAGAAAAAAGAACCAACACCAAAATATAAAAAAACAAAAAACAAAAACAAAAGACAACACTCTAGTTGACGAAAAAAAACCCACTCGAAACATCAGACACGACACTCCTAGAAAGAGCAGGTTAGAGATAGATATGTAATCACGACCATCTAAAAAATAAATAGGACACCTGGCTACCCTACTCTCCCCTAAAATTGTAGACACCTGGCTACTCTATAAGGTACAAGAATCGATCGATAATTTTATAAGAAATACGAGTAAATGGGTATGGGTACTTAAGTACTCATAAAGTAAGGGTATGAGTACAAATATTGTTGCTCACACGGATATGGATTCGGGTACGATAATTTTATCAAATTGCGGGTATAGGGACGAGTACTATAGTACCCTACCTAAACCCTACCCAGTTTCATCCTTAACAGTAGTGCAATTGAAAAATCAAGTAATGTATTCTAAAAATTCGGTATGATTTAGAATTTTTTGGATTTTTTTGAAAACACATGTAGTTCATTTTCGATAGACAATAAAAATCGAAATTAATTTTGTCGAATTTTTCAAAAAAAATATCCGATAAAAAATTGTAGTTTTTTTTTAAAATTTGATAGTTTATTATGAAAAATTCGGTAAAAACTAATAGCTTTTTGAAAAATCCAATAAAAACTCATTGTTTTTTTTACTAATTCGATAGTGTATTTCAAAAATTCTCTAAGAACTCATAGTTTTTTGACAAATCTGGTAAAAAGTCATAGATTTTTTTTAAAAATCTGATAAAACCTCATAGTTTTTGAAATATCCGATAAAAACTCATAGATCTTTTGAAAAGTTCGATAAAAATTCATAGATTTTTTAAAAAAGATGATAAAAGTTTATAGACTTTTTGAAAAGTATGGTAAAACTCACACTCTTTTGAAAAATCCAGCAGTATATTTGAAAAATCAAGTTAAAATTCATAGGATTTTGCAAAATCTGATAGTGTATTTGAAAAATTCAGTTGTTTAAATCTGTTAATTTTAAAAAAATTCGATAAAAACTCATAGACTCCAAAAATTCGACAAAACTAAAAACTTCTTCAAAAATCCTAAAAACAATTTTTTTTTTTAAATGTAAAAAATCACAAAAGAATATTATAGTAAAAGCACTTTAATTCTGAGAGTACCAAATCAAGGCGAGGGTGGCGGGATAAAATCTAGACAAAATAATTTAGTTTGTACCCCTATTTCTTGCCTTTGACGCCTACATTTTTGCAAAAATGTCAATTTTACCCTTAGTAGATTTTAACCATTTTACTTTTTTATTTTTTATCATTCATCAAAATATTTGAATTCTACACCCAAAAAAATGGTTCGGAAGATATTTTAGAAGACTTTGACCAAGTATTCTGGTATGTAAAATACAAACTAGAACAATTTAAGAATGTATTTTGAAAATTTAAAAAAACATTTCGAAAGAGTTTCTGAAAGTGTTTCGGTTTTACGAAAGATTTTTTTAAGCAAACTGGAACACATTTGAAAAGTCTTCCGAAACGCAACATTGTATACCGGAACAATTTCCAAAAGTGTTCCGGTTTGTTGTAAATGTAAACCGAAACTCTTTTATGATGTCTTATGGAACACACTTTTTTAGTTTTTTTTCATTTCAGGTATAGAAATTACAGTCCCAGTTTGCCAAAAATATGAGTCCTTTGTAGATACCACTGATGTATTCACTACAACACAAACATTCGCTACACGAGAAGAGGTTACAAGCTGGATCAAAGAGATTGAAATAAGAAATAAAATCAATGTTATTATCAAACGTTCGGACACTGAAACCGGCAAGAGAGGAAGGAGTAACAAATAATATTTGGGTGTGATAAAGGGGGAAAATACAAAGATAAAAGTGAAACTCATAGTGCAACTAAGAGATGTGGATGCCCGTTCAAAATTAGACCGACTCTGTCAAAAGATGGGTCTGTATGGAAGGTTGATGTAAAGTGTGGAGTTCATAATGATGGATTATCTGATAGGCTTAAAGGTCATGCGTTTGTTGGCAGGTTGACCTCAGATGAAAAGCAACATGTTTTTGATTTGACAAAGAGACATGTACCTTCTAGACACATCTTGATTTCCCTACAAGAGCGGGATCCTGAAAATATCACTTGGATCACTCAAATATAGAAGCAGAAGAGTGTGATGCAAAAAGAGATAAGGGGCCCAAGAACTTAGATACATTATTTGCTTAAGCTGATTGAGGATGCAGACTATATATGTCTACTGGAGTAGAAAAAGAGATGGCTCAGATGTTGTGAGAGATATTTTTTGGGCGAATCCAGAATTGGTCAAGTTGTTGAATATTTTCCTCATTGTCTTAGTTATGGATATCACATAAAAGACAAATAAATATAGGCAACCTCTCTTTGAAATTGTTGGCATGACATCGACCGAGTTGACTTTTGCTGTTGCATTTGCTTATATGGAGTTTGAGCAAACATATAGTTTTTGTTGGGTATTGGAGAAGCTGAAGGAATTGTTTCTGCAGAGGGATTTGTGTCCATAAGTGATTTTGACGGATAGAGATCTAACTTTGATAAAAGCAGTAGAAATTGTGTTTCCTACTACAATTAATTTGCTATGCCGATTTCACATTAACAAAAATGTTAGGATGAAATGCAAGCAATATATGGTGAAAGAAATGTAAGAGACCATTGACACGCTATGGATGAATGTTGTATGGGCTAGTGATGAGGTTGAGTATAGTCAACGGTTGGAACAACTTGAGCATGCATGTTTTAATTGTAGTGAGTTTATTGATTATGTGAAAGACAAATGGTTAACTCCACATAGACATAGATTTGTTGGAGCATGGATTAGTCAAGTGCTTCATTTGGGAAGCACCACAACTGATCGATATGTATTTTATTTTAATGTTTTTACTATTTTATATATTTGTTATGCATTAATATTTAGAATGTTAATTATTTTAGATTTTTTACTATGTTATATATTTACTATGCATTAATTTTTAGGGTTAATTCCGCTCATTGGAAGCTAAAGCAGATGTTGGGAAATAGTCTCGGTGACATGGTCAAATATTGGGAAGCTATGAACAACAACCTGAGGATACAAATAGGGAACATTCGTGCTTCGTTCCAAAAACATTTTTATGAAGTTGAGCATGCACGTGTTAGTCCATTTTATGGTAATCTGCGTGGTTTTGTTTCTAGAGTTGCTTTGAGACGCATTGCTAAAGAGTTATCGAGGTTGATTATGTTGGAACTTCTAGACAAACATATGGTTATACTCATAGAATAAATTATGGTTTACCTCGTGCTTGTGAGTTAGGGAGATATGTGCTTGGTGGTATACCTATACCGTTTGACTGTGTTCATGTTCATTGGAGGATGTTAAGTATGGAAGGTGAGTTGCAGAAAGATGTAGAACATGGATTGGAGATTGACATGAATAGTGCAATGCAAGAAATATGGAGAAGGATGCAAATTCTTGGATGTTATCAGTAGCAGAACATTTACAACTATGGCTATATCTTTCGCCCGTATTACCTTTATATGTTAGCTTAGCATAAACGATTTATCATTAAGTTAGGTTTTGTGTAATGTAGACTCAAATTATTATAACATGTAACAAAGCATGAAAACAACACACCGACATTATTTTTATTCATAGAAAGACCTTAAAACAACACAAATAAGAAAATAACATAAAACAATACACAATAAAAGATCTTAAAAAAACACACAAGAAAATAACTTAAAACAACACATGACGAAATAAAAACAACACATCTAGGCTCTACTAGATGATTCTGGACGTTGCAGTATTTTTATAACATCTTCGATAGATCTAATAACCTCTGCTTCAAACTCAATAGAGCCCTTAGTTAGTCTACGACAATATGATTTCCACGTGGCCGTCATGTCTTCATTGCTTTGCACCTCTACAACTTTGTAACTTATCCTTCCATCAACAACCATGTTCCAGTTTTCACGGTATGAAATCTTCTTCACCCTTCTGGTATCAGTCTCGGGACGCAACTCGTAGTCAAACATTTCCTTCAACCCCTCGAGGTTTGTAAACCCATCTGGGATCTTAAAATTCACAATATCTTTTACTCCATTGAAATACACTTCATCATCTATCAAATAATTTGGAGAGACATTTTGAGTCGGAAATACTAAACAACACATGACCCATATTTATAGTACTTTTAATTTATTCTAGACCATTCAAAGTGTCGGTCTAATAACAACCATTCAAAGTGTCGGTCCAATTACAACCATTCAAAATGTAGGTCCAATCACAACCATTCAAAGTGTTGGTCCAACATAAAATAAAATAAAATATATCATGACATAAGTCATACAAATATTCAAAGTGTTAATAAAATATTACATAAGTCATAAAAACATAACATAAAAATCATTGTGAAATAGATATATGTAACGCCTCAAATAAATCTGCAAACTGCGAATCATCCTCCTCAGCACCAGATCTCTAGAGATAACGATGAATCAATACGGAGACACAAGCCCAATTAGGATTAGATGGCCCTGCTGCATACTGAGGAAATGGCACATCTCTTGGTTCATCCGAGGTGTTGGTCGAGGGTGTGACACACGATAATACCAATCCAAATAATTTGGCTCAGTCTTAGAATCAAATGTGATCGATGATGTCGGTCCAACCACCTTTACAACGCTCTGATCATAGCCAATCTCGTTAATATCGACATCCGCCTCAATAAGACTAGTGGGTGGACGTGGTATATACTGAATCAAACCAGACTGACATAAACATCTATTAGGCAAGTATAGAACAAAAGTACCCCCCACTGTAGGCCCCTATGAAAAAAGAAAGCTCGTCAAATGGGCACCATTGTCTATGGTCCTCAAATGGGCGCCACACCACGTCAGTCGGTGTCAGTCTATCAAGAATAGGTCATAAGGTATCCACCTTTAACGTTCCCTGCCTATGCGACCATTTCATCGCTCTGGGAAGACCATGGTTATCACTAGGAGTCTAGTTTTCCTCTTTTCTTAAAATTCTGGGAAAATACTCATGGATCCAGCATTGTTCCAATACAAATTATAAATAAAAAATAATAATACTTTTAGTATAATAAACAATTTAATAAAGATATTAATTGAATACCTAAAGAAGAGTCGGATAACCAGCAAGTTTTTTAGTACCAAAGGCAAATGCATCTCCAAAGGAATCATAAAGGGTCACCAAAGCAGCTGCCTCCCAACTATATCTCCCCAGACCATCCAAGTCCCCAAAAAGCAGCAAATATTTTGCATCGACAAGCGTCAACGTCTTATCAGCAAAAAAGTGCAACCAACTAACATCAACAGGTATGCTCTGGTCACATATGCCCAAGTACCAGCAGATCGATGGGCAACAAACTGATCGTACAACCACTCCCGCTTAGAGTAGGCACCTCTATTTGCACAAACCTGACTCAGTGCATTAACACGTGAATCTCCTAAATAGGTCACAGCAAGCTCAGCAACAACATCTTTAGTGACGTGCGGGGGACTCCAAAAAACACTTCTTATGGGGAGGTGAAGAAGACAAGAGACATCACCTAGAGTAATCGTTATCTCACCATATGGCATGTGAAATGACGATGCCTCCGAATTCCATCTCTCTACAAAGGTTGTGAGCAAGTCCGGGTCTACCTTCGACAAACTTGTTCTTTGCAACGATTTAAGACCAGAATCATTCACCCAATGTTCCATCTGTTTGGGGAGTTGTTGTGGAACCTAGCCCTGAAGCTTTTGCCCATGTGCAACATATTTAAGTTCTTTCTTCGCTCATCTCTCCTGAAAGAAAAAAAAAAGTAACATATTCATAAACTATGACAAAAATTTATAATTTATTTCACATAATATTTTCATTTACTTACCTCCCCATACCACAAATGTCGAGCATAATGCTACTCGTATCTAACTAGAAGGGATAAGTCTTATGGTCCTCCAAGATATCCCCTAGACTTCTCCGAAGGATTTGAACTGAATCCAGATGCACCGTCGTTTCTCCAAGGAAGGCGTACGGCCTAATGTTCGCAAACTGGAACACTTTTGAAAAGTATTTCGGTGTGAATTTTTTGAAATTTTCGGAACACTTTTGAAAAGTGTTTCGGAATGTCCATTTGCAAGTCGAAACTATTTTGAAAACGTATTCTGGTGAATCACACTCAAAACGAAACACTTTCAGTATCTGTTCCGAATTCAAATTCAAAAATCAACCAAACCGGAGCACTTCTAAAAGTGTTCCCATGTGCTAAAAATTTCAGAACACTTACGTAATGTGTTTCAGTATGTTATTTTTTGAACCGGAAGACTTATGAAACTTGTTCCAATTTGTATTCTTCTTCAAAGCATTTCGGAACAGTTTCTAGTATGGAATGTGGGAAATGAATTTTTTTAGAAAGTTATACTATTTATATAAAGGGCATTTCCGTCCAAATTTTTCTATTGTAGGGGTCACTACGCCAAAAATGAAAAAAGATAGCGCACTTTAGACAACGCTTTTTTCTAAAAGCGCTGCCTAAAGCTAAATAAAAAAACACGAAATTTTTTGAAGAAATTTAAACAAAAGCGCTGCCTAAGGGTTACTTTTAGACAATGCTTTTAAAAAGTGCTGCCTAAGGCACACTTTAGACAACGCTTTGTAAAAGCGCTGCTAAAGGGACCCTTTAGAAAGCGCTTTACAAAAAACGCTGTCTAAGGATATTTCAAAAAGCGCCGCTAGAGGCCCCCCTTAGACAACGCTTTATGAAAGTGCTGCTAAAGGGACTCGTTAGAAAACGCTTTCTCAAAAAGCGCTTCCTGAAGCCTTTAATTTTTTTTAAAATAAAATAAAACCCTATTTTTATTTCACTTTTTTTTCTCTGCATACGATCTTCTGCTCCATCTCTCACACAAAACCCTTTTTCTCCTAAAATGATCTTCTTCCTCCACACTATCATTCAACCCTAACTGAGTCATGATCCCTTCGTTCCAGAAACTCCATCTCCATTCTCGTCGTACTAGCCGTTCCCGCCGTCATATGCTCTGTCTCTTCTCCCTCAAACCGCACTCTCCTCCGTTCTCTCACACTCTTACATGTATCTCCCTCAAACCAATATTATAACAGAAAAAAGAATAGTGAGAGCATCAATTTTTTAGACCGAATTGCGGTTTAATTTGAAATGTTAACTTTGTGATTCATTCTCACTCTTTGATGTGAGGAGTTTCAAACTACCCTAAAATTTCTATAGTATTATGTATTTTTCAAATGTGTTGTTAGATGAATCTGAAATTTGAATGATTTGGTTTGTGTGTATATCACTCTTGGAAAAATAATATGAAAAGTAAAGTATTACTATTCATGTATTCTTACTTTTTTCTTAACGCTGTGTAGGCTATGTCTTAAAAGGAAGAAACTTTCGAACCTCTATGGCTGTTGGTTCAAAGAGAACTGGCCCTGGATGAAAATAGTTAATGAATGTTCTGTTTTTCTAATTCTCAATTTATAATTATGTTTTTCCTGTGATTTTGAGACATGAATTCTAGTTTGCTCTATTTATAATTCTGTTTTTCTAAGTCATGTAATTTCTGTTTTTATTGAGTATTTTCACCTAGCAAAATAATGAGACTCGTTTAACATGAATAGTAATACTTTATTTTTCATATTATTTTTCCATTCATTTGATTTGTGCTATGTGTTTATTGACCTCGTGCTAAGTGCTAACTTTGTTAGTTGCAGAAGACTCGTCTATACTCTATGGTTTATTTTGGTTGGCTTAAATATCATATGTAGAACTTTGTTGACTAAGGTCATAATTCTCTTAAGACTATTGAATACTAAAGATATATGTGAGCAACACCTTCATCAATAAAATTGTAAAAAGGATCATAAGGAAAACCTAAACTTATGTGAAGGATGATTAGATATATTTTGCTCTAAGTATAACATTCAAGTATTGGAGAGTAAACTTTGCATTATAAATGTAGCAATGAGCTTATGATTGAGTGTCAAATGGGATGAGACTTATCTACTAGTTTAGCTATGAATCATATGATTAATGCTAATTGATGCAAGAAAAGATAAAGTATTTTAGTAGTTCTGCCAACTACCACTACATAAAAAAGTCTTCAATCACGACTGGAAAATCGCGGTTAGATATAAAATAACTGCGGTAATATGCTTTTGCCACAGTTTGGCCATGAATATGTAAATGTGGGATATGCGTCCGTGGCCTAAAGTATTATCCGCGACTTTCATGTTTGTGCCACGTTTTATTTACATTCATGGCATGAACAGGCCACGGTTTAAGCATCTAGGTTACGACCGTGGTTTATCTTGCGCCTCAGTTATTAACAGTGGCTAAATGTAGCCACGATTCATATTTAATGTCACACGGTTAAGGTGCCCATGTATGGCCACTAATTAAAACCGCGGCTAATTTTATACACGATTTTTTGCCACGGCTTCTTTTTGTGCCACGTGGTTGTGACATATGTGTTCTTCATGCCATGGCATAAAAAGGTTATTTTTTATCAATATAAACAAAACTATCCAACCTGATTAGTACACTCTTCAAGTATCTTATTTCACATTATTCCGCCACATAACATTATATATAACCAAGGAACCAATTTTCCAACAAAAATGCTTCATCCATTCCTCAATTATACGTAAAAGTAAAAGTGTAAAACAAAACTACAGAGCTTGAAATTTGTTCACTTTTGTGACTTGCAACAAGATAACAAGTTGCACATACAGAGAGAAAGGTTATCTAAAATAAGAGACATAAACTAGAAGTTCTAGAACTTGTTCATTTCCAAATCTTCACCACAGAATCATCGCAAGCTGTTACAATGAATTGACTTTGTTCCCCAAACCAAACACGTACTTCATCTTCAGTCACAAAGGCAATCATTTCCCCGGTGACATCCCAACATAAGGACTTAATGTCTCTTACGTCTTACAAGGCGATAACGATGTGGCTTCTTGACACCACAAGCAGACTTACGAGCAGACTATAATTAAAACACAAAAACAGAAACATTATAACAAACTATCCAAAAAAAATTCCCAAAAATAATTATCAATTTAACAAGCATACCTTGGTCGCAAGTTGCTTCCTTGGTGCCTTTCCCCCAACAGACTTACAAGTAGTTTGCTTTGTACGTGCCATCTAAACAAGCCAAACAATATTTACCAAAAGGAAATCAAAAAATTATGAACCTAAATTCATGTTTAACCTAATTAGCTGAACTAATCAAGATTATCTACGGTTTCAATCAAGATTAGTTCAAGCCACAAATGTAAATAAAATGTGGCACAAACATGAAAACCGCGGCTTATACTTTAGGTCAAATCGTGGCAAAAGCGTAAAGCCACAATTATTTTGTATCTAGCCACGGTTTTCTGGTCGTGGCAAATGACCTTTTTTTGTAGTGTATTTCTCATAAAATGGCATAGTGTTTTAACTAAATGACATACTATAATATATTATTATGTAGTACTTTGACGAATTCAAGTGTGTTCATTACTCAAAAGATCAATTGGATGAACTTATGGAGGAACGGTGTCAATTCTTTATGGAGTTGAGTATTTTATAAGATATATAGTCTTTCTTTCATTGATGAGAGTTTTGAGTATAACTTTCGAGTTTTGAGTATAAATTCGAATAAAGTTTTGTTTTATCATGGTATGAATTTTGAACTTTTGGTTTTGTTTCAGGTTACGTGCAGATGTAGAAGATAGAGTTAACAAGTTCATTATTGTTGTTGTTTTTTAGAAATTCTCGAAGATAGTAAATATGTAGAATTTCAAGTTGTTACTGTACGTATATCATCAATTAAATATATGTAGATTTTTTTCTGGTGCAAAAGTTTTTTCTAGTGCAAATTTTTTTTTGGTGCAAATCATCAATTTCCAATTCTGGTGCAAAATATCGTAAAACCTGGTGCAAAATATGGTGAAAAATTGTTGTATATATTGGACTGCGCTTTCTCTAAGTGAAAATAAGTCTAGTATATAAAAAAATTCGTTGACATTAGACAGCGTTTTTTATCAAAAAAACGCTGCCTAATGGGTACCTAAGAAGGCATTTAGACAGCGCTTTATAAGAAAGCGTTGTCTAAAACAGAAAATAAAGGAATTCTTAAAAGGCCTTAGGCACCGCTTTTAAGAAAGCGTTGTCATAGGGGGTCCAATAGACAACGTTTTTTTATTAAAAAAGCGCTGCCTAAGTGTTGGCTGAAGATTTTGTTATCTATGATTCGAAATGGAATCATTGAGCTCGAAACGAAATGATATCAGTATTCATTGAAACAGAGTGAATGTCACAGTTCGGAATGAAAGAATTGGCTCTTCGAATGAACATGCCGAAACTTGGAGCTTCGAATGGCAATTGTGATGGTACATGTAAAGCAAGCTTCGAAGTGGTCGTAGGGCTGTGTCTAAGAAATGAGTTCGAATCGAAGTAGCCGAAGCATTTGAAATTCAAACACGCGCGGGATAATTGGAAGTTAGAATATATGTGCTGGAGACGGTTCGAAGACGCGTGGAAGCTAATGAAGCACAATGTCCTGCATGTTCTGAACGTGGCAAGATCTCACAAGTCAGACCGTTATGGTCGAAATAGTATAAATAGAAGTCTTAGTGTTAGGATTTCGTGTGTCATATCTATTGTACAAAAATTCAGTAAACATTCAAAATACCACATGGCTAGGGAAACGAATGCTCGAATGATGTACGTATGATTGCACCAAAACTTTTATTATTCAATAATGCATCTTTATCTTTCCAGTTTATCTTTATCTTGCATCAATGTCTTTTAAATTCTTTACATTCAAAGTCATTTAACTTTCCTTGCATTTAAACGTTTTCTTCTATTTCGAAATCCTTTACTTTTCTGAAACTTTTACATTGACGCTCTTATTTTCCAGAAAGCTTTTACATACTTGTCTTTTACGTTTCATGTTTTTTACATTTCATGCCTTTACTTTAAAAGTCTTTTACATTTAAAAGTCATTTAAGCATTCCTGCATTTATATTTCTTTTGTAAATTGAATCTTCGTTTATTTACTCATTCAAGTTAATATTATGTTTCTTTATTTAATCATGGCATTAAGTTACTGAACGTTGTGATCGAAATATATTGGACTTATATAAAACATTCTAAATATAAGCCTTAAACATGAATCCTTATTTTGTAATTAATTCTATCCAAACGACCAATACCCCATAGGATCAATCTAGTCGATCCTGCAAGTTACCAGAGGAATTGAATAACAATCATAACGCTTATTTGATAGTTTGGAGGACTAGCGGTTGTTTCACCAGAAATCACTGTGAACAAATTGGCACGCCCAGTGGGACTGTCATTGGTCATTACAAATTTAAAAATAAGGATTATAAGACATAATTATTATAAAAGTTCCTTCTGAGTAAACAAAGTTCGTTGGTATATGAACCTTAGGAGTGGTAGAATAACTAATAGTAACCAACCTTTACCCAGAAGAAAACGAAATAATAGGATGTCTAATCCAAATAATCAACAAGGGGAACAAAACGCCCCACATGGAACAGGCACTAATGCGTCTGTTTCGACGGGAACGTCCAGCGCAATCCCTTTGAATGCACAGTCAGTTGCATCTTCGATTAGTAATATGGCCACGAACGGAACAAGTGGCATGTCAACAAACAATTCGACCCTAGGAAATACAGGGACCACTGGTTATCTTGGGGGATCTGTTCCACAAAGTGGGGTGCAAACCCATTTCGCTACCCCACCACCAACTAGACCACCCAGTTTCGATAGTAATAGACCCAGAAATCCCCCTTATGGGATGCCAACATCTTTTATGGCAGGTTTACAAACTTCGACGTCGAACACGTCACCACAATTAGGGTCTGGCTCTAGGGCTAATCAATTCATGACAAATAACCAAGGGTCAGTAGGCTATAGTGCATTGCCTATCCTAACCATAGAAAATCAAATAGCTTTTAGGCAGTTAATGGATGATAGTAACCATAATATGATAGGAGTGTTAGCGCAAACTATGCAAGAGATCTTTGCCCCAATAGTACAAAATGTAACTGTGACAAACAGAGAAAACACAGATAATATGAGTCAAATAGCAGATTTCTTCGCTCCGCCAGAGAGGCGTAGGCAGAACCAAGCATTGGTTCGAGCGAACATACCTATAATCGAACAAGTTGCTGATGACCCACCTTATAGGACATTCAGAGAGGGGGTTAATTTGGGGGCAAGGGCACAAAGGGTAGAGGCCCCAGTGATTCGAGAGGAACCACAGAGGGGGTTGATAGAACCGCTAGCAAGGGTCAAAAGATTAGATGCCCCAGTGATTCGAGAGGAACCACAAAGGGGAATGATGGAACCAGGGGTAAGGGTCGAAAGATTAGAAGCCCCATTGTTTCGAGAAGAACAACCTAGAGGAGTGATCATGGTAGGTCGAAACCAAGATGCTGATGCAGTTGTCCATAGGATTCGAAATGACAATATCTTGGCAGAAAATAACCTAACCACCATGATAGAGAGGATTATGGCCCAAAACGGTATTAATACAGGGATTAGAAGGCCAAACTATGCCTCTCCTATAGCAGATTATGTAATGCATACTGATTTACCAAGGGGGTACAAGATCCCTAAGTTTACAAAGTTTGCTGGAGATACCAATGAGTCAACGGTCGAACACATAGCCAGATATCTGACCGAAGCAGGAGACATAGCGAATAATGAGAACCTTAGGATTAAATACTTCCCAAGTTCCCTCACTAAGAATGCTTTCACATGGTTTACCACTTTGCCCCCTGGATCAATAGACACCTGGACCCTCTTGGAGAGGTTATTCCATGAACAGTTCTATATGGGACAATCCAAGATAAGTCTAAAGGAACTAGCAAGTGTTAAGAGGAAGTTTACTGAACCCATAGATGAATACTTAAATAGGTTTAGACTCTTGAAATCTAGATGTTTCACAGTAGTTCCTGAACATGAGTTAGTTGAAATGGCCGCTGGTGGCCTGGACTATTCTATTCGAAAGAAATTAGACACACAATACTTGAGGGATATGGCTCAACTAGCAGACAGGGTTCGACTTGTCGAAAGACTAAAGGCCGAGAAGGCCAGGGATTTCAAAAGTAATAAGAAAGAAAGAGTTTCCAATGTTGAAACAGAGGAGGTCGAAGACTATCCTGATTTTGAAGAGGTCGAAGTGGATCTCGCTGAATTAAAATAGGCTCCACCTTACTCCTGTAAACTATTAGTTCCCACAAAAGGGAAAGAAATTGTTGAAAATGAGAAAAGTGACAAATTCCCAAAGAAGGTATATACCTTCGATGTGACAAAGTGTGATGAGATTTTCGATCTGCTTGTCAAAGATGGCCAGTTAATTGTGCCATCAAATGTCAAAATACCTCCTTTAGATCAAAGAAAGAAAAGAGGGTTTTGTAAGTATCATAGTTTTCTAGGCCACAAAACCTCACAGTGTTTTCTTTTCAGGGATTTGATTCAAAACGCAATTAAGGACGGCAGATTAAAGTTTGCTGACAAACCCAAAATGAAAGTGGATGAGGACCCTCTGGATATTGCAGACACCAACTACTCCGAGCCTTCGAGCATGGGAGAAATCAATATGGTGGAAGCAGACCAAGGGGCCACTGCATTGAAAGAAGAAAGTACTGAGAGTGAAAGTTGGGTGCTGGTCGAAGTCAACAATGGAGTCACTGAAGGCATCCACAAACAACTAGAGACTTCGATCGAAATAGTGCCATCTGTTGTGTCGAAAGAAATCCAGGCTACTGAGGGCCAGGAAAGCCAGAGGCAAGAGTTCGTACAGGCTGCTGAAGGCCTGAGGCTCAAACTAGAGAGAGTCTAGATTACAAAGCAACCCTCCCCTAAGGAAGAATTCTGGGATACCTTGGGTGAACCCAGTGGGAAGTTCGATTATCTGGTAAAATACTCTGCCCCAGAGAGTTCGAAAATCCCAATCGAAGGCGTCAAGCCCACAGGATGGGGAGATGAGGAGATAAAGGCGGAGGATAGAGATGGTAGCATTCCTCAGAAGAAAGTCTGGGATACCTTAGGGGAACCTAGTGGAAAATTTGATTATCTGATAAAATACTCTGCCCTAGAGAGTTCAAAGATTCGGATCGAAGACATCAAACCATCAGGATGGGGAGATGATGTTGAGAAAGGGGAAGATGTGGATGTCAATATGGTGGACATGGAGAGACCCTATTCTGAGATGCAGGAAATGGAAAGATACCTTGAAAAAGAAAAATACAAAATGGAGGATGGCTATGCTGCAGCTACCAGCCTCAAACAATATCTTATGCTGTGTCACAAGGGAAATGCTGAAATGGTGCTTTGTCCAAGATGCAGCATCATATGCAACCAGAGGATTGCTGCGGAGTTCGAAAGGAAACAAAGGGCTCGAACTGAAGTAAATTGGCGCCAAGATAACCAATTATTTAGATGCTATCCTAGAGCTGGGGAGAGTTTGTTGGAGTTCGTGGTTCGCTGTCACAAAGGGGCAACCAAGTGCCTGATTTGCCCAAGGTGCTCAGCAGTATACGATCAGAACATGGCTGGAGCATTCGAAACCATTCCCTTTGCCCCATGTTGGAATCACAAGGAGGTTGGTCAGATAAGTCAACATTTCGAGGGTAATCATACTCAACGAAAGCCTGATAGCCCGTATCCAAGAGGTGCTCGAAGGGTGACGTTCAAAATCCCTGCTGAAGTACCAACAGATAAATGGCTGCAAGTCAAAACCAATAAAGGGAAAGATAAATGGAGAGGCAACGAGCGAAATGCACGTCACGCCATGGTGTATAGGAGACAATTCAACAGTGCGAAAAGGGAGGAACTGAGACTAGAAAACTACAAAGGTAAGAATCCTATGTCAAGATCCCAATGGCGAAGGCAACAGCGAATTTGAAAGGCTGAAAGAGAAGCCTTGGCAGACAGAGGAGCAGCTTCGACCAACAACAAAGAAGTGTCAAGCACCAACAAGCCAATAACAATAAATAATCAACCTGAAGATAAACCTCCAGTTAGTCGGAGACTTTTCTCCGAAACACAACCAGATGAATCGAAAGAATATACTCCAAGTCCAGAAGAAGACGAGGATATGTTGACAGATAACTTCGAATCAGAGGGGGAGTCCTCACTCAATTTAAACTGCAACATGGTATCTGTATTGCCATCTGAGTTTGGCCAAGAGACCGAAATCGAAGAGCATGAAGAAGAAGATACCATTGATTTGATGAAACACAGACCAGTTTGCTACTATGTAATGGATAACGGCGCGGTCGAAGAGCAGAACGCGTTCTTCGAACACCCAGAGCCAGCAATGAAGAATCATTTAAAGCCATTGTTCATTCGAGTGAAGGCTGGAGCACATGGGGTGAACAAGGTCTTAGTGGATGGAGGCGCTGCAGTTAATCTGATGCCTCAATTCATGCTGAAAAAGTTAGGGATTCAAGAGGGTGATGTCAAACCACACAACATGGTCCTATCCAATTATGAAGGGAAAGTAGGTCAAACATTGGGGGTGGTGCAAGTGGATTTAACCGTCGGATCGAGCTGCAGGACCACCATGTTCATGGTGATCGAAGCGAAGGCCAATTATAACTTGCTGCTAGGAAGAGAGTGGATTCATGGCGTAGGGGCGGTTCCTTCGTCAATGCACCAAAGTTTAGTCCTGTGGAGAGAAGATGGTATAGTGGAGAACATCGAAGCGGGCCAGAGTTACTTTATGACAACAGTCAATTTGGTCAACAAAAGGAATTATGACAAATACCTGGCAAGAATAGCTCCTTGTACCCTAAGTGACGAAATGAACGAAACAAGGAATGCATACTACTATATGACCCTTCGCCATGATGGCATGTATTGGGATAGAAAAATAATTAAGGGAGATGAAGGAGTTGAAGGCACTTCGCAAAGACGGCCACCAGGCTGGGAGTTCGACGATCCTGCCCATGACTGAGTCCTCCTTCCTCGAAAGGATTTCGGCCTATATGGTTGAGAATGAATGGAAAGAAGCTTCATAGGCTGAAATAAATAGTATAGTTGAAGTAAATGAAATGAAAGGGAATGATTCGAAAGATTCACCCTGTGAAGAAAATGAAACAGATCAAAGGCTTGATGCCATCTATGACAAAGAACCCTTGGGCTTCGAGAAAGATCCTACAAATTCAGGTGCCAAAATGTTAGCACAGGATCCACTCGAAGAGGTAAATTTGGGGGATACCAACACAAAAAGAATAACCTACATAAGCGGCTCAAAGCTTCAAGAGGTGATCAAGTCCTCAAGAAAAGCATTGCTGCGTGGGACTATGACGAAATGCCTGGTTTGAAAAGAGAGTTAGTGGAGCACAGACTCCCGATTAAGGATGGCAAGAAGCCCATCAAGCAAACTCCCAGGAGATTCGCGCCAGCAGTGCTCACAAAGATCAAAGCTGAGGTCGAAAGGTTGCTGCGCTGCAAATTCATCAGAACCACAAGGTATGTCGAATGGTTAGCAAATATAGTACCTGTTATTAAGAAAAATGGCTCCCTGAGAATATGCATAGACTTTAGGGATTTAAATACTGCAACCCCCAAAGATCAATACCCTATGCCTGTGGCAGAAATGCTAATAGACTCTGATGCAGGATTCGAATACCTAAGTATGCTAGATGGATACTCTGGTTATAACCAGATTTTTATTGTGAAGAAGACGTTTCTAAGACAGCATTTCGTTGCCTAGGAGCCTTAGGCACCTATGAATGGGTAGTGATGCCTTTTGGTTTAAAAAATGCTGGGGCAACTTACCAAAGAGCAATGAATTTCATTTTTCATGATTTTATTGAGACATTTATGCATGTGCATATTGATGATATAGTCATCAAATCCATCTCTGCAGAGACCCACCTGCATCATTTGAGCCAATCATTCGAAAGAATGAGAAAACATGGCTTAAAAATGAACCCCCTTAAATGTGCATTTTTTGTGCAGGCTGGAGATTTCTTGGGCTTTGTGGTTCATAAAAAAGGAATCGAAATCAACCAGAATAAGACCAAAGCCATCATGGAGACTAAAGCACCCACATCGAAAAGGGAGTTGCAATCTCTGCTGGGGAAGATTAATTTTCTCAGAAGGTTCATTTCGAATCTGAGTGGGAAAACACAAGCTTTCTCTCCACTACTTCGTTTAAAGCAAGGCCAAGCCTTCAAGTAGAACGAAGCGCATCAGGAGGCTTTCGACAAGATTAAAAGATACCTCTCTCAGCCTCCTATCTTGTCTCCACCTTCATGGGGAAAGCCCATGAGATTATACATATCTGCTTCTGAATTTACTATAGGTAGTATGTTAGTACAAGAAGATAGTAATGGCATCGAAAGAGCCATATATTATTTAAGCAGAGTATTGAATGATGCAGAAACTAGATATAGCAATATAGAAAAGCTATGTCTTTGTTTATACTTTTCTTGTATGAAACTTAAGTATTATATAAAGCCTGTTGATGTTTATGTTTCGTCTCATTTAGATGTTATCAAACACATGCTTTCAAAACCAATAATGCATAGTAGAGTTGGTAAATGGGCTTTAGCCTTAACAGAATATTCTTTGACTTTCATGCCTTTAAGAGCTGTGAAAGGTCAAGTCATTTCTGATTTCATTGTGGACCATTCATTGGTCGAAAAGCCTGTCATGGGTTACGTCGAAATGCAACCTTGGAAGCTATACTTTGATGGTTCGACCCACAGAGAGGGCAGTGGTGTTGGAGTTCTCATAATTTCTCCTGAAGGAATTCCAACAAAATTCAAGTATAAGTTAGATGGTCCTCGTTGCTCGAACAATGAAGCTGAATACGAAGCGCTCATTGTTGGACTTGAAGCTTTGTTGGAATTGGGGGCAACTAGAGTCGAAATTAAAGGTGATTCAGAGTTAGTGGTCAAGCAGATAACAAAGGAATACAAATGCATAAAGGAAAATCCGATGACATACTTTGTCATAGTCAATAGGCTACTCAAGAAATTCGAATACATGGATATTCAACATATACCCAGAATAGAAAATCAAGAAGCAAATGACTTAGCACAATTGGCTTCAGGGTATAAAGTTTCTGCCAAAAACCTTGAGGATTTGGTCGAAATAAGAGGTAGGGTTATGGCTACCAGACTCATACCATCAGATTTAGAAAATATGAAATTGGGTTGTGGTGATAAAGATGGGTTCGAAGTATTAACCATAAATACCTTATTAGATACAGATTGGCGAAGTCCATTAATAGCATACTTAGAAAATCCAACATTAAATGTTGACAGAAAAATAAAATATAGAGCATTATCATATGTCCTTATGGGAAATGGATTGTTCAAAAAGACCCAAGAAGGTGTATTACTTAAATGCTTAAGAGAAAGTGAGGCATATTTAGCATTATCAAAAGTCCACAATGGGGCATGTGGGGCACATCAAGCAGGCCATAAAATGAAATGGTTGCTATTTCGATATGGGATGTACTGGCCCAGTATGCTCAAAGATTGTATAGATTTTGCTAAAGGGTGTGAAGAATGCCAGAAACATGCATAGATTCAACATGCTCCTGCAAGTGAGTTGCATTCGATCATTAAACCATGGCCCTTTAGAGGATGGGCATTAGATTTAATAGGAGAAATCAATCCTACTTCATCTAAAGGTCAGAAATATATCTTGGTAGGGATAGATTACTTTACCAAGTGGATCGAAGCAATACCATTAGTAGCTGTAGATCAAGAGGCTATTATTGAATTCATACAAAAACAAATTATCTATAGGTTCGGATTGCGAGAGAGCATAACCACAGACCAAGGTTCTGTGTTTACTGGTAAAAAGATGCAAGAATTTGCCCAAGAAATGGGATTTAAATTGCTAACATCAACACCATACTATGCTCAAGCAAATGGTCAGGTCGAAGTAGCCAATAAGGTGATAATAGGTTTGATAAAGAAACATGTTGGTAAAAAACCAAGAAATTGGCATAAGACTTTAGACCAAATACTATGGGCCTGTAGAACATCTCCTAAAGAAGCCACTAACACTACACCTTTCCAACTAACATTTGGTCATGATGCAGTCTTACTAGTAGAAATTCATCTACAATCAGTTCGAATTCAAAGACAAAATGAAATCCCATCCTCTTTATATTGGGAAATGATGATGAATGAGTTAGTTGAGTTGGATGAAGTTAGATTGCATGCATTGGAGATCCTGATGAGGCAAAAGGAGAGAGTAGCCAGGGCATATAACAAAAGGGTGAAAGGTAAAACATTCAGTACTAATGACTTAGTTTGGAAAGTTATATTGCCCATGGACAAGAAGAATAAAGCCTTAGGTAAATGGTCACCCCATTGGGAAGGACCTTTTCGAATAGTAAAAACATTTTCAAACAATGCGTATGAGATCGAAGAAGTAAATGATCATAAACGAATCTTAAGGGTTAATGGGAAATATTTAAAAAAATATAAGCCACGCCTGCAGGAGATTCGAATAACAATGACGTAATCAAAACATAGTGAAGATGTGCCAAAATGGTAGATTAAAGTTGCCAAAATGGCATTGTTCGGGTAATACAAATTAAAGTCAAATTAATATTCTAAGCATAATAAACAGACAATCTTTAGAAATGAGTGTTGTTCCTTAATCGATCGAAAATACTCCTAAAAGACTCAAGCTTTTGTTGATTGAAGCGCTTGGCTCCTTCTAGGATGGCAACTTCACCCTTGAATTGCTCAGCTGCCTCTGTCTCTGCAAGTCCTTTATTCAGGAGCTCTTCGAATCGATTACCAAAGGTGTTGGTCTCATATGCTAGCTGCTGTTGCCGGGCCTCCTTAATTTTATGTTGAAGTTCCTGAATATGTTTCTCCCAGAGAAGAATGGATTGAGCTCAAAGCTCATAATCAGCTTTAGCTTGCTTGATATGCATGGCATGCTCTTCAACTTCTTTAGAAAGCTTCGAAGCGTGCTCATAAGCAGCATCCATTGCAATTCGCTTCTCTCGGACCTTGTTTGTAGCAGATTCATCTTGGAGGAAACACCCAGTTATATTGTCTATCAAGGATTGAAGTTCGAACAGGATGGTGCTGACTTCCAAAGAACAATTGGTAAGGTCGAATTGGTTGAGAAGTCCCTTCATGATAAAGCAGGTTGTACTGTCTTTCTTGAGTACTTCAAATAAATCCACATCTAGGATTGTTTTCCTAATCTTGTGAAGAAGTACAACCCTATCATCAGAAGGCGTTGAATTAGTAGTCGAACCAGCACCAGCCTTAGGAAGAGGAGTGTCTCTCTGAGCTAGCTTAGCCTTCATATACCCAATAGGGTCATTTCGTTTTAAGAGGGCTAACTCCTCTTCAGCTGTTTGACGTGGAGGGGATTTAGGAAGTTCCATACGCAATGGAGTAGGATCCATTTCAATTTCCATAGGCTCATTGGTAGGGACATCAACACCTTCATTATTCTCTTCCTCATCATCTTCTTCATCACCAACTAGGTCCACTACTTCGATGTCATCGTTTTCATTACTGTGATCATCAGACTCCGTTCCTTCGCTCGAACCGTCTTGAGCATCTTCTCCTCTTTCGTCCTCAGATCCTTCCTCGCTAGAGTCTTCGCTCTCTTGAGAGGCATTGGATTTTTCCTCTTCAGCTTGAGTTGTCTGTTTACTCTCTTGAGGGATTTCGAGAGGGGATTTTTGTTGAGAAGTTTCTGGAGGCACCTCCTCAGCAACTTCAGGTGTTGGTTCATTTGTTTCCTTAAGAGGAGGCGAAGTGCCTTGATCATCTGGCTGTTCAGAAGCCCCAGTTGGAACCGTGATATTTGAGGAGCCTTTGTTCTGCACCAGATTGCTTGAATCTCCATGAGGAGAAGAATGGATCGGAGCAGCTGTCTGTGGGGGAGGAGTCGAAGTAGTAGGGACTAGAGTTGAATCATCCTACACAAATAAAGAAAGATTAGAAACTTACACTAAGGTACGAATAACCATCTTTGTTGAAAATTCGAATTGAATTCACCTGTGGATTGTCTGAAGATATATTACTGTCTATATGTTCCAACATTACGTTGGAGGTCGAAGGTGGATTTTTGGATTTGGGTAAGGGAGCAACATCCCTGAAATCGAGTCCAGAGACGTTAGTATCCTTTGAAGTGTCTTTCTTTTGCTTCTTCTTCGAAGCCGTTGGTGAACTTTCCCCAGCCTTGAGAGTCTTCCCACTGGTACTAGGCTTTCTCTTTTTTGGAGTGGTTGGTGGGAGTTTACTAGTCTGAAATGGTACAAACAATAAGTTAGACTTCAAATCATAAATCCAAGCCTATTCGAAATACCAGAATAAACTGACTACCTTTGGAGTTGGAGCAAGTGTTGGAGTTGGAGCGATGGTGTTTGTTGTTGGTGTTGTTGAAGGAGTAATTGTTGGAGTTGTTTTGGGCACATCATCATTGGTTTCGATGGTTTGTTGAGAGCTACTTCCTTCCTTGGTCTTCGTTGCCACAGTCTTGATTCTGATGGCTGAAAATCGAAACAAGTATGGTAAATGTTAAGACAAAGAAATAAAAATTATTTGGGGACTTCCCAAGCATTCGCACCTGCGCCTTCATTCGAAACAATCAACATGGCAGAAAGGTCATAGCGAAGATGCCCTGGGAAATTATGGAGCCAATGTCGAGCCCATGTCACAGTCTCAGATGGCTTTGGTTTCTTTTGAGATTTGTATTTGGACATCTCTTTGCAAGTCAACCACCAAGGGTATGGAGGAAACCAAGCCAGAGCCAGTTCTGAGGTAGGTAGTCTGGGAAACTTAGGTGGATGCATTTCGAGTGCCAACCTATACCTATCCTCAGGTGACAACCCTGAAGGAAGTCTGAACTCAGAGACTTTTTCTTTAAATTTTTCCTTCAAGGTTTGGGATGCTCGATATACTGTGGACTCCAAGCGTGTGGGATCATAAGTTGTTTCAAAGTAATTCTGAAAAGCTTTAATCTCTTGAGCATGAGTGAACATACCTTTCTTTTTGTGTACCTGCACATCGAACGCAACAGTTAGTTCCTCTTGGATGGTGAGAGTATCAAACATATAAGATTGGTAGAATTTAGTCCACCAATCCAGAAAACCCTTTGATGAAAAATGGGTTGGTTCAAAAGAAATTAATTTGAATTGAGCAAACTCTTGATATTGTTCCTGCTGCAGTTTAGCTTCTCTGGCCTTGAAGGTTCGACCGGAGGTAATGGCGCTTTGAGTTTGAGAAAGGGGTTCAGGAATTAGTTGACATAAACCAAATTGTCTTGAAACGAAGTTGGGTTGATAGGAAAACAGAAGGATTTGGTTCTTGGTCGGAGTGATTCTTGATGAGATTAATCTTGGGAGCAAGAAGGCTTTCCAGATGTCTTGGATTTCTTTACTCTTAGCATCCTCCGAAAGGGACATGGTGAACCATGATGGTCCATGAGTCCTCGAAGCGAAAGGCGCCATAGTCTCTTCGAACTTATGCCTTTTGGAGAAGATCATGATGTATTGTGAAAATAGAACCTGGAAATCAGCCTTATCATCATTTGGAGTCAGTCTCCTCAGCCTTGTGCCTTCAACATTTCGATCCCCAATCTCTGGATCTTGCTCAACAATGGTATCAACGGTGGATAGGGAGGATTCAAACATGGCATTAAGCCATAACTGAAGTAACCAGAAAGGACCAGCTAGCAAAATGTTCTTAGGAGTGTGAGATTTCAGACTCGAAACAGTTGATCTCAAACTTTCATAGAGATCAACTAGTAAGAGCTCACTTAAACAAATTCTTCTGTTTTCATGTAAATCTCTAGCTAGAGGGATAAACCTACTGGCTACTTGTAGTGACCTACTACAGAAAACATATCTTGATAACCAAAGGGTGAGGAAGGCAATATGTTCTACATCAGATACACTATCACCTTCAGTGTGATAATGGCTGATAAATTTTGAGAAGCTGGCTAACTTGACGTCAAAGTCAATAATGCTTGAATGCTCTTCAGAATCAGGAATATATGTCTCTCCTACTGGTGATAATCCTGTGATAGCAGTTATATCGAAGAATGTAGGTGTGATCATTCCTCCAGGAAGGTGAAAGGTATTATAAGTACTATCCCAAAAGTACAAGGATGCAAATAGCAAAGGGTGGTTGTAGGTGAAGCCTGGTTTCGATAATTTGAGTAGATTATAAATACCTAGTTCCTCCCACTGATGGGATTTCTTAGCCTCTACCTTGGTAAACCATTTTTGGTAAGCTGCGTCAGGGGTAGGACAAGATCGAAACGGCTTAAAGTTACTTTTAACATAATCTAGGATAAAAGGGTCTTTTGGGGGAGTATCAGAGGTTTCTATGTCTTTCGAAGAGGAGGATTCCTTCACACTCTCGGTTCCTAACTTAGGGGTTTCCATCCTATTAAACAATGGTTTAAAATCATAGCAAACAGGGAATATTGTCCTAGTATCCTTCAGGATCTCAAAAACTGTGAGAGGGCCCATTAGGGCAAACCTCTTTCCAGCAGCATTAGTTGGGATTAATACCTGGGAGGAATACAGGAGTTCTTGTTCTTTGGAGATGCCTTGGGGTATAAGTACCGATTGACCTTGGTGGATGTCAACTTTGCTCTCCATTATCGGTCCAGCGTTCTTGTTCTTCTTGGAAATCTTTTTCATCTGAGATGTTGTTGAAGACATTGTTGGAAGTTGTTAAGGATTTAGGGTTTTTAGCGAGAGAAGAAGAAGAAAAGAGAGTTCAGAGTGTGGAAAAAGAGTAGAAAACTAAAGCTGTTTGGTTTTATAGTAAGGAAGTTGAAACATTCATCAACTAAAGCCCAGATACGTGGAGGTCGTGGGTTGGTTACGGAATGAGGTGGCGTAAAGTGAACATTGGTAATAAGCATGATTAAAGGTAATCATGGCCTTTAATAACCGCACCATACCGTGGCAACTGTTTTGAAGCGGTTCGGAAACCTAAGAGCCGTCGTGACTGACGTAGTGGAAATCATATACAGTGTCATGATTACTTAGGGTCACATCAAAATCTTGTGAATATATTTAAAATAAGTATTTCTCAGAAAGAGATTCGAAATACATATTTTAAAAGGGCATTTTGTTGGCTGAAGATTTTGATATCTATGATTCGAAATGGAATCATTGAGCTCGAAACGAAATGATATCAGTATTCGTTGAAATAGAGTGAATGTCACAGTTCGGAATGAAAGAATTGGCTCTTCGAATGAACATGCCGAAACTTGGAGCTTCGAATGGCAATTGTGATGGTACATGTAAAGCAAGCTTCGAAGTGGTCGTAGGGCTGTGTCTAAGAAATGAGTTCGAATCGAAGTAGCCGAAGCATTTGAAATTCAAACACGCGCGGGATAATTGGAAGTTAGAATATATGTGCTGGAGACGGTTCGAAGACGCGTGGAAGCTAATGAAGCACAATGTCCTGCATGTTCTGAACGTGGCAAGATCTCACAAGTCAGACCGTTATGGTCAAAATAGTATAAATAGAAGTCTTAGTGTTAGGATTTCGTGTGTCATATCTATTGTACAAAAATTCAGTAAACATTCAAAATACCACATGGCTAGGGAAACGAATGCTCGAATGATGTACGTATGATTGCACCAAAACTTTTATTATTCAATAATGCATCTTTATCTTTCCAGTTTATCTTTATCTTGCATCAATGTCTTTTAAATTCTTTACATTCAAAGTCATTTAACTTTCCTTGCATTTAAACGTTTTCTTCTATTTCGAAATCCTTTACTTTTCTGAAACTTTTACATTGACGCTCTTATTTTCCAGAAAGCTTTTACATACTTGTCTTTTACGTTTCATGTTTTTTACATTTCATGCCTTTACTTTAAAAGTCTTTTACATTTAAAAGTCATTTAAGCATTCCTGCATTTATATTTCTTTTGTAAATTGAATCTTCGTTTATTTACTCATTCAAGTTAATATTATGTTTCTTTATTTAATCATGACATTAAGTTACTGAACGTTGTGATCGAAATATATTGGACTTATATAAAACATTCTAAATATAAGCCTTAAACATGTATCCTTATTTTGTAATTAATTCTATCCAAACGACCAATACCCCATAGGATCAATCTAGTCGATCCTGCAAGTTACCAGAGGAATTGAATAACAATCATAACGCTTATTTGATAGTTTGGAAGACTAGCGGTTGTTTCACCAGAAATCACTGTGAACACTAAGGTAGACTTAAGGCAACGCTTTTGGTTAAAAAGGTATACCTAAGGCAGCGCTTTTGATTAAAAAAGCACTGCATAAGGTATATTTAAGGCAACGCTTTTACATTAACCTATAGCTGCGCAGGATTAGGTAGTGCTTTAAAGCGCTGCCTAAAGTCAAAAAAGCGCTGTCTATGTGCTTGTCTGGTGTTTCGGCGTGCTAAAAATTTCAGAACACTTACGTAATGTGTTCCGGTTTATATTCTTCTTCAAAGCATTTCGGAGCAGTTTCTAGTATGGAATGTGGAAAATGAATTTTTTTTTTAAAAGTTATACTATTTATATAAAGGACATTTCCGTCCAAATTTTTTTATTGTAAGGGTCCAGGGTAAAAGGCACGGGTACAAAATAAAATTTTCATCTAGACAATCATCTAAAACTTCTCGAACACTAGACTTAGCCGGTGGATCAAACTCTTGGGCCTTACCATTCGAGACTTTATCCCACTTCCTCCTAAAATATACAACTTTCATACATTTTTATAATTGAAAACAACAATTAGGCACCTATTCAAGTAATAATTAGCCATCTTGGATAAATCCTATATTAATCTAATTTTAGAAGTGAGTATTAATTAGGTGATGTTCTCTTTGCTTCCTTTCTTGGAGTAAGAAATGTTAAATTGCATTTGTTCAAACACAACAGGAGTAAGGATTGCTTTTATCCAATGCTCTAACTTAGTTTGAAAAATACTCCACACTTATCCTTAAGATGAATAGTGTTAGTAGAAATAATATAGAGTTCTGAATAACACTAGGTTGATCTTAGTTATACCAACAACTTTCTCCTAACCTCGGAAGCATTTAATCTAAATATTTGTACAACTAGTGAATTTTGATATGATGGTCTTTATAACGCTAGTATTAACACCACAGACATGAGACGTAATATTATTATTATTAGAAATGTTTGCATATAACCAATAGGATTTAACCAAATATGTGTATATAGGCTTCTTCTTAGTGAGAAAGTAGCCATACCACCCATTAAAATTGTCGTTGGCATGAAATCAAAATCATTTTTAGCTTAATAGACATAGTTTGTGGCTCTTCTGTAGGTTATTAGACATAGTAAGAGCTTTATTGGGTGCCACTTATAAAGATTATGAAGCTTCAAAAAAGTTAAGCGATTTGGGTTTTTAAGAGAGCGAACAAAGAAGGTTTAAGTAAGAAAGCGTGAAGATGGGTGTTAAAATATAATGTTAAAATAGCAATCCTCTAAAAAATAAACTCAAGATTTAGAATGATAGTGTTTAGAGATTGCCACATGTGATTTAAGTAGAATAAATCACATTTTCACTTGTACATTCACTTGTACATAAAGTGAGATCAAAATATTTGGGCTTCCTTTTCAAATTATACTAGAATGAGACCCGCGCGATGCGCGAGATCGAGATGACTTATTTAAATATTTTTATATTAGATAGATCTTGGATATGTTTAGTATATAAATTTTTTTAATTAAAATAATTAGATGGAGAAAATATTTATAAAAAAAAATAATTTAAAGTGATTTTTTTAATTAAGAAAATGTATGATAAAACATCAAAATTAAAAATGATAAATGTGAAATAAATATATAAAGTTTAAGTAGTTTTTTATTGTTTTATATGACTTTTTTTTTACATTGAATACGTTACACATTCGAACTATTCACTATGTAACCAACTATCACACATGACATAAGATCTAAGATGAAACTCTCTATTTTACAATATCTTAGTAGTTTGAGAAGATAATGATTATAATGAATTGATATATTTCTGTGAATTAAATGATGAATTGTGTATTAAAATTAGTATGGCATGAAAGAAGATGAATTGTCAATCAAATAGTTTGAGACATGATGATTTTAATCAAATAGTTCGTGTCTCATAATTAATATATTATAATAGATAATAGATAGATATAATTTAAAAAATATAATACTCATTTTATTTTTTTTAAACTTTTATTTATAACTTTTATGTATATGTATTTTGTACGGAAAAAAAGATGATAGACACAAACAAAAATGTTGTTGTGTTTGTCTTTTATTATACCAAGAATTTTTATGCATACACTTGACTTAATGTAATTGAATTGTCTTTTTTATTTTGAATATGTAAAGGTTATAAATATATTGTTGGAGATTTATATGTAATAGGCTAAAAAATAATTGTTTAATTTTATATTTGAAGTTTAATTTTTTACAATTAATTATATATAATTACAATTAAGAATTATATTTTAGAAAGGCATTTGTTTGTCTATTGCATGTTAAAAGTTAAATTTAAAAGTATTATTTAAATTTTTATTTTAAATAATATTAAAATGAATATTAAACGTTTTCTATTGAAATTTTATAAAGAGTCTCACATAATATTTTAATTAGTGTGGCAAAAGTGATGTTGAATTACCAATCAAATGATTTAAAAATTCAATCAAATAGTTCGTGTCTCGGAATTATTATATTATAATAAATAGATATATTTTTAGAAATATGTAATTTTTTTTAATTTATTATTTAACTTTTATTTTTAATTTTTATGAAAAAATATGATATACACAAAGAAAATTGTAATGATTAACATATGAAAAATAAAAGTGAATTATTTTGTAAAATATATAGATAAGGGTGTTTTATTTTATCTTTATTTCATGATTTCGTAGGAAGTTGATGAGTTGCTTTAGGATAAGGTAATGTGATGACAACAGTATACATTATCAATATTTTTTATTTATTTCTACAAGTAAGTTTTTCATAATTAATTAAAATTTAGAATCTATATAAGTCTACCATAAGATTCATAGTCTTAAATCTCTTTTATAATTAGTTTAACTTAATTCAAATCACTCCAAAACTGACATTGAATTGACGTCTTAGAAAAACATAAGAATATTAGAATTTGATAATCAAATTAGTTTATGAGCAACGACAATCTTTTTAACTATTTTCTTAGACGTCGTGTGCTTGTGGGTCTGTCATCAAGTTTCTTTACATATGTAATGGTATATTCAAGAACATTTGGATTGTATTATGGTGGGAACTAACTTGGAGAGGTTGAGGTTGATGTTGATGTTGATGTTATTTGTTATTTGTTTAGGAAATGTTATTTGTTTAGGTCCAATAACATGTTGGAAAGAGGAAATTATTTCATGTTGCAGATGTTCAAAGATTTATGGTACACATGATGTTTCTTGTATAGAGGGAGTTTGTTCGATAACTTTTTGTCAGTGTACATGGGATTAATAATATTGTTGATTATGGGATTCTTTATTAGTAATATGAGGTGGTGAAGGTTGATGATTACATGATTGAGTAATTTCACTAAAGGGTTGACATAAGATGGTGGCAGGGTAGCTGATCTTGATGGATCAGAGGTTATTTTTTGTTGAGTGCAAGGAGATCACTATATAGGTTAAGGGACCAATACAACTTTAGTGGGGTGATTTGTTGAATATGATTAGAGGATGGATTATGAAGGACATATGGTTCAAGGTCTCGTCTTAAAGACTTGTAGTCTCATCAGTCAGGCTCAACACATAATATCACCAAAGAGACTAAGAGTCACATCAAACATGCTTATCTAACGACGAATTTGAGTAACTTGGAGTTTTCTCGGGAAGGATCCAACTTGAAGTCTCGCCTAATGAACATGATTGAAGTCTAGCTAATATGCCTTTACTTAAAGTCTTGTCTGAGTGCTTAATCAAAGTCCTGCCTAAGAGGCTTAATGCCTTGCCTAAAAGACTTGTAGTCTCATCAGTCAGGCTCAACATATAATTTTTCCAGAGAGACTTGAATCTCATCAGTCAGATACCCCCTAAAGCTTCATCTTTTAAAACTTTTCTCCCTTTATTAAAGTCTTTGTGCTTAAGGGGACTGTGTAATGATATATTTGTAAAAGGTCTATTAAAGGTGGACATATTACAAACCACACGTGGGATGCGACGCCCATCCACCGTTGTTGATAGAAACTTCTTACCCTAAGTGCTTCCGCTCACCCAATTATGGGAAATATGGAAAAAGATTTTATGCGGTCAGGGAGAAGTCAAGGTCAATAGGATAAACTCATGTCTTAATAGGAAATAGGGATTCAACGGCCTACCACAGACTAAATGAGAGATTATTGTTCTCAAGGAAACCCTAGGCCCAAATGCCTCTTAAACACCTCACCCTAGATGGTACGAGGGATAACACACCTAATATAATTCATAAACACAGAGTTTCTCATCTCCCTAGGCCCAATTTGCATACATGTAAAAGAAAATTATACATTTGTATATTTTCACTAACAATTAGTAAGAACTCCACTTAAAAAAATGCACCAAAATTTTATCCTAAAATAAAATAGATATTTTATTGATAGTGATATGTGAGAAAAAAATAAATTTTGATATTTGAAAATAAAAATTTTGTATCTCAATAATAAAATTTATTAATTAAAATGAAAATAATTATTTTTCTGATAGGGATCTCCGCAATGAAAAATTAACTGTGTGTATGACTATTGAATATTATTCAATTTTATAAAATAATTTTTTTTATTAAAATTTTAAAAAAATATTTTAATTAATATTTTAATAATAATAAATAAACATAATAAATTAAATTTGTTGTAAAAAAAATATATGCTATTGCAAGAAGATAAAATAATTATGTAAATAAATAAATAATGAAATGAAAAGAGAAAAAAATATAATAAATTAAATTTAAAAAGAAGAATGCGATGGTAAATGAGAGAGTGGAAAGTAGAGAGAAAAAAATAATGAAAGTTTAAAAGTTGAATTCGTAAATTTAAATAATGAAAGGAAGATTGTTTGTAAAGTGTAGACAATTACTAGATACTCCTTCGGTTTAAAATGAGTATCAGTTAAAAAAAAATTATTTTAAAATAAATGTTATTCTCAATTTTTAATATAATAATGTTAATTATTTTTTAAGCGTGTTCTATAATTATTACTCTATATATTATTTTTAATATTTTAATAAATTAAAATAGTAATATAGTAAAAGTAGAATGTTTTATAATAATATAATTGAATTTTTTAATTTTTATATAAAAATTTTAAACGACACTCATTTTTAAATGGAGTGAGTAATTATGAAATAATTTATTTGACTTTTATATATTACTAAATGGTTTAATCATTAAAGGGTAATTTTGGATTATCGTTGTATTATTTTTTTGATTTTATTTTATGGATTGATAGTTGATTCCTTTTACATTGTTACAACTTACAACGTGTCTTGAGACAATAATGATATACACGCGCTTTATTATTTACATAACATACTATTATTGTTTTAGGTCAACAGGCTAGTAATTTTTTAAGTTTTATATATATTAAATGAAAAAAACATGTGCCATGTAAATATGATTATAGGAATCTTAAACAGTCACCAATCTTATCCTGATTGTAACTTTCAATGCATCCAGTATGAACACTTATTTATTTATTTATATATTTATTATTTTCACACTCTTGGTACATTAGTTTTTATTTATTTGTTTTAAACATTTATTTATAAATTTTCTTCATAAACTCTTACAAAAGCGCGCACACATTTTGTCATATGTTTATATATATATTTGTTTATGTACTTTTATCATGTTTATTTATGTTATTATAATTAGGGATGGCAAAAAAATCCGTACCCGTGGATATCCGCGGGTAAAACCCGTCACGGATATGGATATGATGGTTTAATAGATATCCACGGGTAAAATAAATGGATATTTAATTATCCGATTATTTACGGATATAGATATGGATTTGATGGTACCCGTACCCGTGGATATCCATATCCGTTAATAATTAGAAAAAAAATACTTAAACGTTAATTTGTTTCATCAAAATTATTATTGTTATTTTCTTAAATACGATATTATTATTACTATTATTATTATTATTTGGATAAAAGAAGAAATAAAATGAAAGTGATTTATTTTTATTAATGTTTATAATTTGTTAACTTTGAAATTTTTTTTTTTTACTTTAAAAGAAATTAAAAAATAATTATTTAAATGTACATATTTTTAAAATATATTTAAATAATAGTATCCATGGATACCCGTTAATACCCGCGGATATCTCAAATTTCACGGATACCCGTCTAACGGGTACCCGCACGGATATGAGGAGGATACGTATATCATATTTATTAAATGGAGCGGGTAGCGGAAGACTACTACCCGTACTTATGGGTATCCGTTGCCATCCCTAATTATAATTAGTATAATAATTAGATTTCACATAGTCTCTTCTTGGGCTTCGTACAAAAGAACTCACTTGTTGAATTAACCTCTTTTTGGGCTCCGTACAAAAAAAACTCTCCTGTTGAGTTAACCTCCTCTTGGGTTTCGTATAAAAGAACTCTCTCATTGAGTTTAGCCTTCTCTTGGGCCTCATACAAGAAAGAGATCTGACAGCCTCTTATTGGACTTCCAATACAAAGAATCACCTTCGCTAGGATAGAACCCAAAGAGTATGGTTTCCCAGTGAAATCACTCTTAAAGCCAAGTCAGTCATACCATATAGCCTTCTCTTTGGCTTCATACAAGGACCCTCGATGTCCCTCGGAAAGCCTCCTTTTTGGATCACAATACAAGGACCCTTGATGTCCCTCGGATAACCTTCTCTTGGGCTTACAATACAAGGACCCACGAACTTCTTAAAAGCATCCCCCTAATCAATAACAAAACAATTCTCCTTAGAGATAAGACATGAATCATCTCCATGAAAGAAATATCTCATATATAACATCACATTCAAATCAAACATTTTTCAAAACAAACACTTTTTCAAACAAAACATCTTTCTTAACTGTAAGTGGCAACGTTTGTACACTCAAGTAAAACGCTCAATGCTCACAATGAAATATTCAACATTTTTTCAAACATCTTTATTAACTTGTATGTGGTAACGCTTGTACACTCAAGCAAAACACCCAATGCTTACAATAAAAGATTTAAACAATCACATTTTCAAAAATGTATGTGATGAAATAGATTAGCTACATTTTTCATTAAGATGTCACTTGTCGTTGTCTCTTAAAATCTTTGCTTCCACTAGCACATAAGTGGGAACTACGATTGCTCTGACTTTCTCAACCTCCTTTTGAGAATACGTAGGCATAAGGTCTCACCCTTGGCGAGCATACTTCTTTCTCACTCAAACCAAACAAACCTTAGTTCCCTTAGATCCGAGTTACAAATGTTTCGATTCCCTCTAGGAGATATGTATGCAGAGGATCCCAATGATCTTTGCGAGCATAATCATAATAAATAAACTTAGGTTCTTGCCTAACCTATCCTTCTTAAATCCCAAAGGAGAAACTTTCCCAAAATAGCATAACAAATAAAACACAAACGCACAAAAGGTTCCTATAGAATACTATAGATATATAGGGTGCTAATACCTTCCTTTTATATAACCAACCCTCTTACTGAGGTCACTCCCCCATGTGTTGCGTTTAGCTCACACTAATTGCATTGCATATCAATTTTAGGATATTTCAGTTTTTCCCTTTTCCTTTCCTTTCTTGTTTGGAAACAATAAAGCTTGGTGCTCGCGCATCTTTTAAACAAAAAATCAAAGAGTAAATCGTTTCGATCCGGAGATTCGAATTCCGATTTGATTCCCACGTTCTTCACTTTTTACCACGAATAGATACCTTTCAACAATACTCGATAAAGAATTCGATTGAGATGGATGTGCCGCTTCGTAGATCGGCAGAAGATGTTATCAAGATGTTGCAACGTCCACAACTTCCCGTTTATAATAATATGTAATTTAATTTTCTGCATCATTTATGTAATTTCTTTAAATGAACAAAGTTGAACGAATGGTATGAATTGGGTTAAATGTTTATGAATTCTAGCCAGACAAAAATTCGTAAGCGTACTTAAAATTTATTCAATAAGGTGAATTCGCAAGTGCACCTGAATTCGTAAGTGCACTTACAAATTCACTTTATTTTAAAAAAAAAATAAGGTGAATTCGCAGGTGCACTTGCGAATTCACCTTTTAGAAAATTTTGAATTATTTCATAAGTGCACTTGCGAAGTCCACCTCCGAAATGAATTCGTAAGTGCACTTACGAGACTTGCGGGTATTTTTGGTTATTCATCAGGAGTGGAAAAGAATTAGGTGGATGAAAAAATTTCTTTTTCATAAAGATCATTCTAAAAATTATTTTATTTTAAAATACAATTTTAAAAAAAAAACTCTTCATATATTTTTTAATAGTGTCTACAACATTAAAGACTTAAATAGTCTTTCTGTTTATGTATGATAGCAAATTTTTGAATTTGATCTTTAATTATTTTGTGTGCAGATTCTTTTTTATTTTTTTGGTTGTTAGTCCCTACTGTCTAAGCTTCGTTAAATAAAAAGTTTATGTGATAGGCGGTGATGAGTTGAAATATGTTTTATTAATTCTTTTATTGTTTTCATTTTTACGTGTAGATAATCGATAACATAGTTAATAAAGGAGGGACTATATTAAAAAAATGCGCCACTTTTCAATTACCCCGTCTCTCTTCACATCCGTACATTCTTCTTCTTTTTCTTTGAACCTCCAGCATTAAATCAACCATCATCCATCTTTCTAAACTGCAAACTCGAACCTCTTTTAAGTGCTGATATGTGATTGCAATAGATCAATGAAAATGTTCGTGTCAAATTCACTTGAAAACCCTAAACAGAGATATTTGAAGTGTCAAAATTCAGAGTTAATATTAGGCTGAAAGTTGTTCATATGAGATGATGGACTGAAGCGAAACACACCAAGTGAAGCCATAAGAATTTAGGTTGCATTGCTAAGGAGCTTGAGGTTGGGGAAAAAGCAAAGATGAAGATGAAGTTGGACAAGAAAAAGAGAAAAGGAAATATGTTCAAACTCTTGTTGATTGTTTCATGGATTTTTTTCTCTACTTAGCAGAAAATGGTGGTGAATCCCCTTTGATTATGTTTGTATTATGTTTTATGTTCTGTTTTTTGACCTTGTAACATTAAGTTGTTATGAATGTTGTGCATGTACTATTTAATGAACGAAAATGATGTTTTGATTTTGGACCATATATGTTTGTGATTTTATTGTTATCCCTGGTTATGAATTGCGTTGACGCCATCAAAAAATTTATTCGATTCGATACAATGATGAAGTCGCCACCTAACTTTATTTATTCCTAAAGAGGAAAGGGAAAATATAGATAAAACCCAAGAAATGAAAAATGAAATGGTCATCGTGACCAAGAGATGTATTCGGGAGTTGGTTATGCATGGGGAAGGTATTAGAACCCCTCACATCCATCGTACTCAATGGGACCTATTTAGTTCTAAGTGTTTGTGTGTTTAGTGTGTAAACTCGCTATCTTCTAATTACTATGTGCGAAAAGACAAAAGAGAGGAGAAATATTTTAATTTTTTGATAGTGGGCTCGCCAAGATGTTAGAATCTCGTACCTACGTATTCCCCAAGTGCGATGGGAAAGTCAGAGCTTACGTAGTTCTCGGTTGCAAGAAATTTTGTTGGTTGGTTGATTTTATTTATGAAAATAGGAGCTTAATCGTACGTGGAAGATAAGACATCACTAAGTGATCGCATGTGAGCGATGGAAATCGCATGTGAGCGGTGGAAGATCGCGTGTGAGCGATGTGAGTCGCATGTGAGCGAGATTTGAAAAATAACTTGCACATGGGCAAGGTTTGATGAGTTTTGATTGATTTTATTAGGACACAAGCGCTTGGACATGTCCAAGGAAGTTCTTGGCCAACCGCACGCTTAGGAAAAAAGTAGGTAGGTACCTAAACTAATCCATTTAGTCCTTTTAGTGAAAAGAGTGTGATCTTTATTAAGATATTTTTTCCGGGTCATGATTATCCAATCTAAGCCAGATGACTTGTCTTGTTTAATCTCGAGTGAGTAGAAAGGTGTCTACCTTCTACTATGAAACCCTTATTTGCTTGTGAAAATGCACTCGACGTTGGGTCGAGGTTTGAGATTTGATTATGAAAGGTCTTAAAAAAAAGAATAACTTGGCGTTGGACCAAGGTTTATTGTGAAAAATGTTTGATTTGTTTATTAAGTGCGGAGTGAGCAATTGCGAACGATATATACAAGCATGGAGTAAATGAATTATTAAAAGCCCATACAAGGTGGCTCACAAATTATAAGACAATTGATATTGTGTAGGTGCATGCGCAAAATAAATTTAATCGGTTAATTAAACGAACTTTAATCAAGTAATTAGTTTAAAAAATTAATTAGATAAACTAATCAATTTTAAATATCCCAATTAGATAATTAAAATGAAGTTTAACTAATCAACTAAAGCATCGTAGAAAGCCCAAGAGCAAGCGTGGTGTGTGCACTATGTGTGGCTGTTGTGAGGCTTCAAAGCTTTGTCAACTCCAGGTAATGAAAATGGCTAACAATCGAGTATTAGTTTGAAAATATTTGATTTGTGCATGTGTGATGAATAATAAAAATAAACAATAAAATATTTACTAATTATTACAACTCATAGGGAGTGGGGATACATATTTACAAATGGGGATGGATCAAACGATTACAAGTCTATAAGAATATACAAGAGAAATAGAAAATATAACTCGACAATTAATTAAAAAAACTAACAAATTAAAATCTTTTGGATTATAAAAAAGGGGAAATTAAATCTAAATTTGTATAAGAATATAAATATAAAATTAAACAAAAATTATCATGTACTATTTTCTAAAATTAGTTAAAAAGAAATAAGAAAAAAAATTAAGATAGGAGGGGTGTGAAATTCAGAACAGTGGTGTCGAGCTAAAACCCAAATGATGAGCTGATCTAAAACAAAACCTAGGAACTCTAAAGGCCTGCGCTACACAGCTTCTTGTGATTCACATCTAAACATTAATGACCATTTGTATCTAAAACAACTCAAAAATAAAAAATCAATTAAACCCTTAAGTGTTGGCCTAGTAGTGGAGGTTTGGGTCTTGAGAGTGTGCCACTCTCTAGGTCCTGAGTTTAAATTCTGTTGGGTGCTATCAATTCTTGTGTTGGGCCAATCCATACAGAACTTTGTTCTGGCTTTAAACGGGGGCCCCGCTAGTGCGGGAAGATTGATGTTTGCAGAGAGGTATTGAAAGGGTTTAAAGATGGTGAATGGAAGTTGTTTGATGTTTGAGAGGTGTAAGGTAAAGGTGATGATTCGGTGAGGTTGTAAGGTGAGTGTATGCTGCGAGAATAGTTATGTGGAATTTAAGGTTGAAGGAGGCTATGTTGAGTATGGTTACAGTGGTTTCTAATGTAAGTTATAACAGAGGTTTTAGTATGATAATTCTTGGTGTTTAGAGGAAATGAGAGTTTTTCTTATAGGAAGAATTTAGAGGGTAAAATAGAGAAATTTGAGAGGGTGAAAGGATAAGATCAAGGACAGATTAGTACAAGGTTAGCTGTAAAATGTGAGTGGAATGGCAATTTGCAGGGTAGTGGAGCAGTGAGCGAAGGTGTGAGGATTTGAAATTGTACCGACATTGCTATTCTTTTTTTTTTTTGTCTTTTGTAGGTGGTACAAAGAAGGTGGAATGAATTTGTACAAGAGGTGGTATCCGATGGTGGCTGAGACTGTGGAAAATAACAAATAACAACAACACTTTTTTATATTTTTGCGATGTAATCAAATTTAAAAAATAAATTATTATAAAAACGAATGCAAGGAAACTAGTATTATATATATATATATATATATATATATATATATATATATATATATATATATATATATATATATATATATATATATATATATATATATGTGATTATGCAAATAAAAATTACAATTTGTAATAAAAATTGTAAAATTTAATGAAAAGTGTAAATATAATATAAAAGTGATTTAATTATGAAAATGAGAATTCGACTTGCAAAAAATGTGAAATATGATGTGCAAAGGAATGAGACCAAACTTTTAAAGCATGATATGATTAAAACAAATTGTATTCGTGTTGCAAATGATGCACAAAATTTGATAAAATGCGAATGAGTCAAATAAAAAAAAAATTATGACGAAATTTAGGGTGTGACAAATTGACTAAAATAATATAAGAGGTAAAAAGACATTACACAACTACATCATAAATGCACAATATTACTAGGCCAAAATATCAAGGCATAAGCCATAACAGAAAGGTACCCAAAATACATATTTCAAAACACAAAGGCTTAGGCCAAAACACTAAGGCATAAGTCAAAATACTAAAGGTCGGCTTGGCCTATTCCCACTCCTATGAAGATGGCGCGATAATGTTAGCAGATATTTGAGAAGACTGAAATTAAAACCATAAGTATAAGGTTTGGGTTAAATGTGAGTTAAGTAAAATTTAAGTTGTAAGTTGTAACATAATGCGGTTTGATTCAGTTAGGTTCAATTTGTAAAATACAAATCCCAAACTTATTTGAAATGTGTAATTTTCTTAAAAGATTATCCAAACAAATCTGAATCAAATACGATTTTTTGCAGTTTCAATTTAATTTAATTTAATTTACAATTTTTTATTTGGTTAATTCAATTTTGAACGCCCTTACAAAATAGTTAAGCATAGTTTCACATAATACATATTTCCATAACTTGAGAAGACAAATCACATACTTCCATTACTTGACTCAATCAGCTACTCATATTTACTATTAAGATTAAACACGTTCCATATATGTTTGAATGACTTCTACAAACTTAAAAAACACTTTAAGTTTACTTTAACTTGAAAATTGAATTTTGTTTGGATATTTTTCTAAAATTAATTATCCTCCTCCAAAAACAATTTTTTTAAAAATACAATTTTTAACTTTTAAATTTAGTAGAATCAATTTTATATTTATTATATTTTATTTGTTACAACTCCTTTAATTTTCCTTTACCCTATTTAATTTTCATCAATTACTTCATTTCTTTTTTATTTGTATTAGAATTTATTATCATTTTGATAATTAAACATTCAAAATCAATTTTTATAAAATAATCCAAACACTAATAACAATCACTTCTATATTATATATCAAACTTAAATTAATTTTGTGAAACTCAATTATTGTTAAAATTAATTCTATCAAACTAAATTATCTCAAAATTAATTATATTTGACGTTAATGTAAACACTTATGTAATCTCTCCTCAGTTTCTTTAATCTTCACATCTAAATTGTTACCATGCATTTCATCCCAATCCCTCGAACCTTCTTCAAAACATGACACCCATATCCATAAAAACTATTAGAATTCCATTTATCTTGAAAGTTCTAACAACAATTTTAGGCTACAAAAAGGACATGACCACAACTCACCACATTACAACTTAGAATAATTTGAAAAACAGTTCAGCTAAACCTCACACTTGTTAGGGGAGTTCACTAGAGAGCATTGATATATAATGTATGATTAGGTATCTTTGTGAGAGATACATCACTTGTCCACCTAATACTTTACGCTGATAGGTGAGTGAGTTCTCCAACTTATAAATGTTTAATTCACTACATTCATATCCAATGTGAGATTATTTTTCCACTTACTCACACTTGCATTATTATTATTCTAACAACACCAACCACCACACAATAAAAATATGTTCAGTCTGCTTATAGATGACTCATCTGATCTTAACAAAGTAAAACTCCTTCTAACAAGAGGTAGGAGAGTCAAGTTTGTCTCGTCAATAAATTAGTTGAAATGAAACTTGCCATTAATCCTTAATAACCTTTTCTTATATTTATATTCTACGAATAAAAATGTAGTGTTGAATTATGCCTTAAAATCTTTGTTGAAGAAGAGAAATAAAATATATTTTGAAATTACCAATTTAAAACGTTCATGAATTTTAAATTTGTCAGGTTCAGTTTGCAGACCCGTTATTTAATGTTAGAATATTGAATATATATTAATTTAGAAATAGTATCAATTAATATAAAATATATTAAAACATATTTATAATGAGTTGTGTTTTAGGCTTTGTATGTTGTATTTTAGTAATTATAAATAAGTATCTTTTCAGTCCTTTACAGTGTAACAATCTTAGAGTTTACAATAAAAGGGTAGAGCAAAGGATTTAGGATATTCTCAAGGGAAAATTTAGAAAGGCAAGGGTTTTGAAAAATCTTTGGAGTTATCTAAGGGGATTGATAAACACTTGTTTACACGTTGTATTTGTATGCTTACATTATTCAGAGTTGTAGATATTGGGAAATACTTGGATACAAAATAAGGCTTGTTCTCGGGAGCCTTCAAGGTTGTGCTTGTGAACTTTGAAAGTGAAGGTTATTTTCTTATAACTCATCTATAATCTTTTGTAACAACTTTACTGACTATTGTAAGTTGGAGATCTGCTCTGTCCCACACAGTAGATCTTTTGGTCGAACTGGGTAAACAAATATTTATTCTTTTCTCGCCTTATTCTGATATAATTTCTGCTTATTTATTGTTACTGTTTAAAGTCATTTATTTTGGTTGTTATTTTTCTTTGCCCCACATAACAAAGTATTGATTGAAATTGAACCTTTTCATTATCACAACAAGTGACGTCCATTGTGGGGAAAATGAGTATTGTTTATAAGTGAGCAACATTGGTAAATGGGATATCGAGAAATTTTTCGAAAAACAAGGATTTTGGGTTATGAAATTTAAGATACAAGAAATTTTAATTCAAGAGAGGTGTATTGATGCTTTGAAGAGTGAAGAATTGATGTTTGTAGTGCTTACACAAGTAGATAAGATCGAGATGGTGGATAAGGCTAGAAGTTTTATTATCTCGTGCCTTGGAGATAAAGTTCTAAGAGAAGTCATCAGGGAGCAAACTGAAGTTGTTATATGGGCAAAACTAAAATCATTGTATATGAACAAGTCTTTGTCTCACATGTTGTGTCTGAAATAACAACTCTATTCATTGTGAATGGTGGAGAACAAATCAATAGTTAAGCAGATTATCAAATTTCACAAGATTATTGATGATTTTGAGAATATTGAAGTGAAAATTAATGATGAGGACAAGGCTTTACTCTTATTGAGTTTACTATCCATATCCTTTTAGATCTTTAAGGATTCCCTCCTTTATGATAAGGAATGTACTATCACTTCAGATGAAGTTCAAACGGTGGCAACATCCAAAGAATTTTCAAAAGCGAAAGACTTAAATATTGAAGATAGTGGTGAAGGCTTGAGTGTATTAAGAGAAGGAACTGAGCATAGAGGAATGTCCAAATCAAATAAGTTTGACATATTAAAGGTAAAATGTTTTAATTGTCAGAAAACTGGTCACTTCAAGAAATTTTGTCATGAGTGAAAGGTCAATGATGATTTTGTTGAAGTTGTGGTTGGCTTAGATGAGGATGGTTATAAGGATGATAATGAACTAGTGGTATTGAGTTTGGAAACTGTATATAGTTGGGTCATTAACTTAGATTTCTCTTATCACACGTGTCCAATAATAAAATACTTTGAGAATTGAAGTTGGTGCAAGGTGGAGTAGTTTACCTTGGTGATAATAAGGCTTGCAAGGTTCATGTATTGATATGATCAAACTTAAAATATTCGATGATCATGATTTTCCTATTCATAATGTGATTTATGTTCCAAAACTCACACAAAATTTATCATTTATAAGCATATTTGATGATCTAGGCTATTGCACTAGAGTTGGACATTGAGTGTTAAAGATTTTGAGTCATGAAGTGATTATTGATAAAGGGTATAAAATATGTGGTTCATATATTTTATAAGGTTCAAATGTTGTTATTCATCATAATTAACTAGTGGATGGTTTCATGGAAGAAAGAAATATGGAATTTAAGGTCAAGGCGTTATGAATGTCATGAGGCTGTTATAAAAGTGTATAATGAATTTTGCAGAACACAAGGGATAAAAATGCATGTGGTCACTGAGTTGTTATTGAGTTTTTGGGGAAGGGTTATGTTAAAGAAGCTTACTTGTTTAATAGAGAATTTCTTCAGAGGAAGAACAACAAAAACCAAGGGATAAACCTGTTAGAAACTATAACTTAGAAAATTCAATTTGAGGTGGAGTTTCCTACTATGGACATTAGTAGTACAATGCGAGCAATTACAAAGACTTAATATTACCACTTGACTCGTGATAAGGTAAAGAGGGGGTTATAAAATCTCAAAGGGGCAGTTATGCTAGTCTTTGGTGTTATGCTTTGAATGTGGCGGAAAGGTTGCAAAATACAGAAATATGGACCTTCAGGGATGCGTTCGAAGGCATGTGGAGTCAACGATGCTTGAAGAATCATACTTGTGGACTTGTTATATTATTACCTTGAAAGAAAAAAAAAGTTAATTGGAAACAAGTGGATGCAAGTGGCAAGATAAAGATTCAAAGGTGCCTTGAATTTGATCAAGATTATTGATTAGAGTTTCAATATGGTAGAGAGAAACAAGGTGGTTGATGGTTAAATTGGCATTACCATGATTTAAATTCAAGGTGGATATTGTTGATGTATGCCTTAAAACCTTTATTGAAGAAGATAAATCTAATATCTTTCGATATTGCCAAAAATTAGGAAGACGAAAAGCAGCAAAAATGTCTGGTTTGGGTCGCTCATAGACTTCGGTTTACTGGATCTATTTATATATATATATATATATATATATATATATATATATATATATATATATATATATATATATATATATAAATTTAGAATTAGTCTAAATTAATATAAAATATATTATAATATATTTATAATATTTCATTATAATAATTAATGGATTGTGCTTTGGGCTTTTATGTTGGGTTTTAGTAATTATAAATATGTATCTCTTTAGCATTTTATAGTGTGACAATCTTAGAGTTTATAGAAAATGAGTAGAGAAAATGGTTTAGGGTCTTCTCAAGGGAAAACTTAGAAAGATAAAGATTTTGAGAAACTTCTTGAGTTATCTAAAGGGATTGGGAAACACTTGTTTACACATTGAGTTTGTATGCTTACATTTTTCACAATTGTAGAGGTTGAGAAACACCTGGGGTATAAAATAAGGTTTATTCTGGGGTCTCTTCAAGGTTGTTCTTGGGAACTTTGAAGGTGAAAGTTATTTTCATGTAACTCATCTATAATCTCTTGTAAAAAAAAATCTGACTATAGTGAATTGGAGAATTGTTCTCGCTAGGATAACTAAATGGGTCGTGTTGAATACTACGGATGTGAGGAGTAGTAATACCCTCTTCCATAACCGAATCCCAAACCCGACCTGGTTGCGGTGATCATTTTCTTTTCTTTCTCGAGTTTTATTGATATTTTCTCTTTCCATTGAAATAAATAAAGTTCGATGGAGACTCTGTTGTATTTAGAGCATGCGATACACTTGAATATTTTTCATGCAACGATACCATGCCGCGACACATGTTTGGTAATGATGGGTATATTTATTTACTTTTACATTTCATATATTTTAAACTAATTAAATTGTGACTGATGGTAATATATTTTTTACAGAAGTGTGCTTGCTTAAAATCGGTAAACCACGACAGAGAGATATTGCATTTGGAATAGCCTGACGATGTCTAGTTCAAACATGTTATCTTCTATTTTGGTCTTATCGATTTATATGCTCCTTTGTTATTACTATAAACCATGACATGCAAGTGGAATTCACAGAGAGATGGTATTTAAAGACGCCATTTTTCCACCTTTTTATTGGAAAGACGACCATCACCATGGATGACGTCTCTTGTCACTGATCCGCTGTCGCACGCGAATCAAAACGAGTAATTTTTGAAAACGTAGTATAGCGACAATGACTCGAATCGTCTCAAAAGGATTCTTGATTATTACTAACCGAAGGTAAATTAAATTAGGGGGTTGGTTTGGTGATCGATTAAGAAAATAAGCGCTTAAAATAAGTGATTATAAAATAAGTCAATCTCGATTCTTCCTACTATCATCGATTATTATAATTTTAATACCCGAAGCAGATTGTCTATTCCTATTTGGATACAAATCCAGTGACAAGCGCAATGAAGTTTGTGAGATGTACGATTCTATTGTCCGAATTAAGCAAACGGGGTAAATTTTCATGGATTAAGCAAACATGATTGATCAGACACAACAACGAATTAAGCAAACGCGATGAGTCTAAGTTAGGATCATACAATCAACCAAATTGAATCAATATATTTTATGCAATTGAATTAAGCATACAATAACACAAAATATTATTGAAAGGAATTAAACGAAATTAACATTATAATAATCTCAAGTGTTGGAACTCGAATACACTAGATCGACTGGATGTTTAGTTCCTCATCATAATCGTCAAAAAAAAAAGTATTTTTTTCTGAATAATGAAAGGTCCTCTCCAATTACTGTAGCGGCTGCTAGGTATAGCAAGGACAAGGATTCAGGTCATAACCCAACTGGGTCAAAAACACAACTCAGGCCCAAAACAAATGACCCAAAACTTAAATATAAAAAATGCTGCAACTTCAACGACTTTTTCAACCTTTCTACAGTCCGAATCAGATTCTGGCCACAACTAGAGAGTTGTAGATCTTTCTCTTAGATTTCCAACGCATGGTCAAACGCCTCAATCCGATTCCTGTAGCTCAAGTTATAAATGTTTCCGCGAAAGCTGCAAATGCTGAAAATTAAATACGAAAATGAAATAAGTGCAAAAATAGAATAAAGTAGAAAAACAATATAAAATATAAAAATAATCAAAGGAAAACAAGGAAATTCTTAGATACAAACATGGAAGAATGTGCATGAAAATTCACTGATCAAATTCCCCCACACTTGAACTTTTGCACTCCGAGCAAAATAAAGTAAAAGAAACACAAAAGCATCATCGATTACTCGCTCTAGGCTACAAACTCCTCTTGTTAAGATTGCATCAATAGGTACTAATCTTACACACTAAGGATATCATAGAAACACTAATATTATCTCCGAATATAGAACCCAATTCAAATCAAATTATTATGCTAAAGCCTAACTTACTCATCCTCTTTTTACTCTTTTTCGCTCGCAATCACATTAAGTCCGTTATCTCCACACACTCATAGCAAAGCGACGGTTAGTGACTCGATCCTTTTGCATGGGGTTCGTACTTACGTGGTATAACCTTTGATTACTCAATTGTAGTCGGGGATCGACCGTAGTCCGCCTACCAAGTTCGTAACCGTGAACCAACTAACAACGAGTCTTATTATCAATTTTTTTTTGCAGGTTCTACGATCGTTGGGTTAAATGACCGGGTGAGGGTCACCAAACTTAGAAGGCGCATTCCTTTTTCTTTCTCTTTTAAAATTTTTTCTTTCGGAACACTCACTTATATTCATCAGCTTCCTTGCGTAAAGTGTGTGTGAGATGGTGATGAAATAAACTACTCAAAAGTCACGAGAATGAGAATTCAAGGCTAAAACATAATAAGAATTCAAATCAATTTCCATATGCAGGAGACTTACAGTGTTAAGACGATACCGATCTTATGAACTTTTCCCAAGTCTCCACAACTAACCTCAGATTAATCTCTAACCCTAGAACTTTCAAACCAGATGCAATTTATTTTATAACTAAAAACAAAACAAGAAAACAGGAAACAAAAGCAAATAAAACAAAGGATTCTCTCCCCCACACTTAAAACAAGCATTGTCCTCAATGAAAAGACATAACTACTAAATAGGAGTGAGAGAGAGAAAGGAAAGAACACACCCGAGTTGTCAAGGAGGATAAGTAATCACATAAGCATCCTTTCTCAAAGAGAGATCTTCTACATTCTCTTCTTCCAAAGTGGGGCTCTCATGGAGTAGTTTTGGGTAATGTCCATTGAACTTGAGAATTTTATCACTACCTTCGCCTTTTATTCCAGGATCAAAGAAGAATCTTCGATAAGTAAAAGTGTCGAATGGGCACGTGATCTTCTTTTCAACAACATCGGTGATCAAAAGATTGAAGGGCTTCCTCACTACTTTTGTTTCATCTTCCCCTTCAATTGAGAACATGTGCAAAATCATGGATGGGCTAATATTGGGAATGTCGGCCAAAGTCCACCCAATCTCCTTCTTATGCTTCTTCAAAACCTGCAAAATCTTATTTTCTTGATAAAAATTAAGGTTAGAAGAAATTATAATCGGTAGCTTTTCATTCATCTCTAAATAAGCATATTTAAGATTTTCAGGAATTTGTTTCAGCTCTTGGGAAGGTGGTTGTTCGATGGATGGTTTGTTCCGGGCAGCTGGGGTGTCGAGAGTTTCATCTACATGAACAACTTCATTTGCAACCTCATCTGCAGTAAGAATATCAACTTGCAAGGCAGCCTCAATTTCAGCACAAACAGAGCAAATTTTAGTCTCAGTACAAACATCACAAGAATAAACATCGTCAAAACCAGACAATGATGGAAAATCAGCTGCAAATAAATCACTACAAGTATCATCAACAATTTCAGAAATAAACTCTGTTTGAAAAACAGAACTCTCTTCTAAGGGTTGTTGGTTTGATCCTTGAGCTTGTTGCATGACATTCACCAAAGTGGCAAGTTGTCCAATCTGTGTTTGTAGAGTCTGTAAAGTATAATCTATATGTTGTTGATATTGGAGATTATTTGCAGCCATTTGTTTAACAATGTCCTCTAGTGAAGGCTTGGGAGGTTCATAGCTCACAATCTGGAATTCTTTTAGATGCGTATGTGCATCCTCACCTGCAAAACCATTAAATCTAGGCAGCAAATGTATTAAACTAGATTTCAATTCAAAAGGTGCATCACTTGTAGGATAGTCAATACATAAACCATTATAGTTCATATAAGGGGAAACTAATTGCCTCAAATTTCTTTGTTCAGCCATCTTATCAACAAACACATAAATACAAACTATGTCCCAAACATGCAGAATCAAATAGAAAGAAGAAAAACGATTAAAATAAATTCATAAAAATATAAAAACACCAAATTTAATCTAATGACGTAAAATAATAATTTTGAGATTTTTTTTGATTTTTTTCGACTCTATGAAAACAGTAATAAATTAATTAAAAATAGAAAAAAGATGAATTTGAAAATTTGACGTCGGAGTCCCTTACTCTTTTAGAGTAAGGGAGAATTGATCGCACGATTTTTCTGCTTCCAGTAGGCAAAAATATTATACGATCGGACACAAATTTTCTAAAAACATGTTTTTTTTCCGACTCTAAACGCGAATTTGCCAAAACCGTGAGGAAACTAGGGCCTAAATGCGAGAACACTAATCCTAAGACTCTAAAATTAGTTAACAACAAGAATCCCGAACGGCGCCTAATTTGATCCATTGTACGCGAATCAAAACGAGTAATTTTGAAAACGTAGTATAGCGACAATGACTCGAATCGTCTCACAAGGATTCTTGATTATTACTAACCGAAGGTAAATTAAATTAGGGGGTTGGTTTGGTGATCGATTAAGAAAATAAGCGCTTAAAATAAGTGATTATAAAATAAGTCAATCTCATCGATTCGGTTCCTACTATCATCGATTATTATAATTTTAATACCAAGCGATTGTCTATTCCTATTTGGATACAAATCCAGTGACAAGCGTGAAGTTTGTGAGATGTACGATCCTATTGTCCGAATTAAGCAAACGGGTAAATTTTCATGGATTAAGCAAACATGATTGATCGACACAACAACGAATTAAGCAAACGCGATGAGTCTAAGTTAGGATCATACAATCAACTAAATTGAATCAATATATTTTATGCAATTGAATTAAGCATACAATAACACAAAATATTATTGAAAGGAATTAAACCGAAATTAACATTATAATAATCTCAAGTGTTGGAACCGAATACACTAGATCGACTGGATGTTTAGTTCCTCATCATAATCGTCAAAAACAAAAAGTATTTTTTCTGAATAATGAAAGGTCCTCTCCAATTCGTAGCTGCTAGGTATAGCAAGGACAAGGATTCGGTCATAACCCAACCGGTCAAAACACAACTCAGCCCAAAACAAATGACCCAAAACTTAAATATAAAAATGCTGCAACTTCAACGACTTTTTCAACCTTTCTACAGTCCGAATCAGATTCTGGCCACAACTAGAGAGTTGTAGATCTTTCTCTTAGCTTTCCAACGCATGGTCAAACGCCTCAATCCGATTCCTGTAGCTCAAGTTATAAATGTTTCCGCGAAAGCTGCAAATGCTGAAAATTAAATACGAAAATGAAATAAGTGCAAAAATAGAATAAAGTAGAAAAACAATATAAAATATAAAAATAATCAAAGGAAAACAAGGAAATTCTTAGATACAAACATGGAAGAATGTGCATGAAAATTCACTGATCAGTCACTTACATATTTCCATCAGGGGAAAGTTACTGGACCACAGAAGGCTTGGTCTAGAGGAATCCAGCGATATGTTGGTTACATATTTGGGGGTTTGCCTAACTAACGTTGCAAATAAGGTAGCTAACACCAGAGTGGAATCTACGTCGATGTGGTCTATCTTAAATACTTCATCGATTTAACGACAATTTATGAGTACAATTGGGGTCCGCCTATTTGGTCTACATATACTTGAAGTTGGGAGAGGATTGTCTTTGAATGACAAAGCCGATGAATTGAAGTTGCACGCTGCTTACGCTAATTTACTATTACTAATATTTACATAAATATTTTTCTACACTTGTTTTAAATATTTTATCTATCCATTTTCAGGGATGGATCATTTCCCAATTTCCTCGATTCATCGAGTGGGAACCTATGCCTAACTACACTGAGGATTAACTACGTGTTGCAGCCTTTTTCCAATACAAAGAAAATTAGATGATCGAGTCATTTCTGGTGTATTTTGACTGTCATGGAGCACAAGCGGATCCAAAAATTTTAGTTGATGGTGACGAATAAACGATATATATTTTCACTAAAGAAAAACATAAATTTTTTTACCATATATATATATATGTGTGTGTGTGTGTGTGTGTGTGTGTTCGTACATAAAATCCATTATCCGAGGTATGGTGGTTAATGGCCAAATAAAGACTATACCCCGACTACTTAGGCTAGGTTTGGGACGATGACTAAGTCGATAAAGGGTGAGGGACCAGGATGATACCCCGGCTCCAGGACGTTACGTCAGGCTCGGCTCTCATAGGACATTATGCATAGGCCGACTCATTAAGTACGTAACTGCAAATTTACACCTGACGGCGCACGTTATGGTTTTGGCCATCATTGGCAGTGATAGACGTTTCTAGTCTTAAAGACAAGCCCCATTTACGTACTTGGAAGGTCTCAGATGTTATAGAACAGTGATTAATGAGGACTTTGACACCTCTATAAATAGGGCTCCCGACTGAAGGATAAGTAAGACACTTAGCTTGGAGCACAAGTAACCTAACTTATAGCTCTGAATCCCTAGACCTATTCATATAATTATTCTAGCAAGAACAATATAATTATAAAGATAAATAAATTTAAATTACATAAAAATTTATATAAATTACATTTATTCTTTATAATTTTTTATATTCTAAAAAATATTTAATGATATTTTTATTGTCAATAAAATTAGATATATTTTTGTTTTAAAATCTATCTAAGTTCTGTGAACTCTCAGTGCAGTTTACAATTTTTTATTATTAAAAAAATATATTTATTATATTATAATTAAATAGTCGTTCAATCAAAAATATTTTTGTAAAAATTCATATTTTATTTTCTTCAAAATTCATGATAGAGGACATATTTATTTTGATAACAAAACTAATTACATATTTAATAATTATTTTAATAAAATATCAAACTAAAAAAAAACCATTTCTAGAAATTTACAGTTGGTTAAGAAAATAAAAAACAAATATAGAATTGATTATAATCCAAAATCATAAACATTAGTTATGAAAGAATGCATTAATAAACAACAGTTATTTGATAATGGACTTCAATTGAAAAAATCTAAGCTTTAAATATTGAAGAAAAGTCATGATAAATAGACATAAAATAATATACATTACTCTCTTAAAAGAAGATGATGATCATATTATCTAAAGAGATTAAAATCTCCAGAAAAAGAGTGAAAATTTTAATAATAGTGAAAAAATTTAAGATAAAAATCTAGAAACGGGGCATTATATAAAATAACTTAAAATAAAAAACCAAAAAAATAAAATTTTGGTGAATAATTGTACCAAAAAGAAATTGGTGAATACTTCCTCCGTCGCATATTATTTGTCATAATTAATCATTTCACACAAATTAAGAAACAACAATAAATAAAAGAGAGAGAATGACAAGTTTACCAAATTATCATGTTTAATCATTGGTTTATTTAACTTAACATTAATATTAAATAGAAAAACAATAAATTAAGAGTATTTATTAGAAGGTATAATTAAAAGATTAAATATAAAATTGTATTAGTAATTTAAAGTGATAAGTATTTTAAGACATATTTTTTCTTTCAAATGTGACATTTATTTTGGGACTGAGGGAGTATATGTTATTAGCATTAAAGAAATATATATGGTATGGGGGCAGTAAAAATTATACGATAATAGCATTAAGATTTTTTATTTTATTTTGTGGGGTTTAAGCCCCCAAAACCTTTGCCTTACACCTGTCCCTATAGAGCATATGGCATTGCATTCTTTCCATATGATGGTCACCGCAAGACGCATCAGTTGTAAATCATTTCATCTTATTTCGGATGGCTGACACGTGGATAAGGTCACATGTATCCTTATCTTTCTGAGAGAGTGCTACATTAGTTTGGGTATTTCCAAAATATTCGGAGACACCTCTCGGAGTCCTCTCCTCCCACCATCCATCATAGAGATCTTGATGTGATACTTTAGGATTTTAAGAGTCTTTTGATACTATAGGAATATCACATGGTGCTAGCTCCTGCACAATGGATTTATATTGACGGCTATATAACATGGTTTTATAGGGTGTCAAACCCTATCATGACACTACAAACTTTTGGAAGACCACTTAATCCATCAAATAATGAGGTACTTAAGACTAGAAATGACTACACATAAGACATAAGCAACATCTTTTAACATAGTATGGATATGGCGAGATTGAGCATAAAGGGAGAATTTTTTGAGAAAGGCAACCCCTAGTTAGCCCTCGTAGAAGACATTATTTGCGAGACACTTAATGTTTTATAGTACATGGGGAGAAGCCGGAGGATTAGACATACTCGGTAGTTTTTATTTGGTTGTATTTTTGAAACAAGTTATGCATGGTTGATACATTTTGATTTTACTTTAATTAATGTGTTACTTTTTTAACGAATGTGCAAAATGTTCGAATCAATTGGTGTGTCCGTTTTTTAATTTAATGGCTAAAATAACGTAAAATATAAGTTGATATAAAAAATTTCAATATTGAGACAACGATGTTGTCTTGAAAGCATTCAGAGGATTTTCAGAGATGCATCTCTAAAATATCCCAGAAATAAATCTTTAAATGACTTCGAGAGATATTTCGATGAAGCATCTCTAGATTAGATTTTGACGAAAATGACATATCTCTCTAAAATACGAGGGTTTGTGTGCTTTAAGGTGTGCCTTAAGATGAATCTTCGGACATGAAAAAATATTTTCGAATTTTTAGAGGTGGAAGACACATACTGTAGAATGAAAAATGAATTTTTCAATAGCATATCTCTTTGGACTAAATGAGCCTAAGAGTGAACTTAAAGGCAAACTTAACCAGCCCAATTTCAACAATCACAAGAAATAAATAAATTCTTTTCTTGATAAAAAATATGTGAAAATAAAATATTTTTTATATTATGAAGAGAGTATACCTTTAAGGTAAGAATAAGTAACTTGTAAGCAGCGGTAGAGCTAGAAATTTTAGATGGCCTGAACAAAAATTTCACTGGCCCTTGACAGTGTATATATCCCTGTTTTTATCCTTGGTTTTACTAATTTTTTCTTTGATTTTACTAATTTTGCATATGGTTTTGTCTAAAAATCAACTATTAATTTGAGAGAAATACAAAGAAAATAGGGGTTGAGACCGAACGCGTGTCTGGGATAGCTGGGCTATAGAACTGTCAATGCTTGCAAGGCATACATGTATGAATATAATTACTAAAAGTCGAATTAGCTTCTCACTGGAGCGTGTCGTTTTAGGAAAATAAAAAGAGTAATGCTATTCTTACACTCAAATCCTACACAAATACTTACACCACAAATATTACACCAAACACTATTCACCATATTTATATGGTGAATAGTATTTTTCAAATAAAAATATATATATTTATGAACAGTAATATATTATAATAATATTTTCTATAATTTTTTAGTAGTAAAGTAAAGTTTGTTAATGAAATATGAAAACATGGTTAATAGAATGATGAAGTTGGTTAATAAATGACTAAATATTAAAAATAATTTAGTAGTAAAATTTTTCTGGACGAACGTTTATTAACCAACTTCATAACTTTATTAACCAAGATTTTACACTTCATGAACCAACTTTGTTTTGCTACTAAAAATTATTTATGATACCTGAATATTTATTAATCGACTTTAATACTTTATTAATTAATTTTTTATTTTATATTAACCAACTTTATTTTACTACTAAATTATTTTTAATATCTGAACGTTTATTAACCAACTTCATCACTTTATTAACCAATTTTTTATATTTTATTCACTAATTTTATTTTACTAAGAAAAAAAGTAAAATTTTTATTATAATAATATATTAGTGTTCATAAATATATTTTTTTATTAAAAAATTCTATTCGCTGTATAATAAATTTGGTGAATAATATTAGGTGTGTGAATAGGTTCCGCAAATAAAAAGTATTGGAAGACTCATTTCAAGAAATGCTAGTAACTAGCAATGCATACATGTACGAATCTAATTAGTTAATAAAGCTTAGAATAAGTTAGATTGGCAATTTCTAAGACTTGATTCGCGCAATTAAATTGTAGGTGTGGAGTTGGAGAAATTCTAAACCCAGCAGTAATTTATATGATTTATGTATAGTCCCTTGAGATATTTCGATTAAATTGAAGGGAATTTCTTTTGTTATCTAGTGGTCTTCTGTTAATCCTCTGGCGAAAAATCTAAAATACTTTCAGATTTCGCATGTGTATAAGGATTATCGAGACAGATGGTCCTGAGGCAGTTGCCATAGTTAAGAGGATGATCAGTGAGGCATTTGGTGCAGCACAGTACAACCGGAAGATGAGGGTGCAGGGAGTTAGGATTAGGCATATGTAGTAGCCTATGTTATGTTTTGTTTTTTTGTTGTTGATGTAATATTTTGACCGAACTTACTTTCCAAACAGTTTATGTACAAAATAATGTCTAAACATCTAGTTTAATCGTTATGTCCGTATTGTTATGTTCATTTTATATTTCGAAAAAATCGTAAAAAATTTGTCCGATCATAAAATAGTGGAAATGATGTAGTTTTAAACAAAAATGACACAAATAGAGGAAGTTTCACATATGCACATCCGAAACCCTTTTCTCATCATGTTTCACATGTGCACATGCAAAACAGCCTCTAAACATGCTAAAAATGATTTATTCGTATGTGCACATGCGAAACAGGCTGAGAGGTGCCTTCACATGTGCACATGTGAAGGGCATTTTTCGGGTTTTCAATGGTGATTTTCACCACTACTAGGTGTAAAGAAAAATTCCAAAATTGAATTGTTTTGTAATTTTTGACTTTGTGATTGTATCTTTGTATGGGCAAGAATACCCTCTTTAACTTGTTGGAACATACACAATACTAAATTTGGTGAATCAATGGTGAAAAATGATTAATTAGAGAATATGAAGCTGAGAGAAACTATTGGAGATTAGAGAGAGAGAGAGAGAGAGAGAGAGAGTAATTTAGGAGAAAATTATATTTGACATTAATCTCATACACATTATAAGAAGGTATTTATATGGTACACCTATAACATAAGTGAAACCAAAACTGTATAGAAAAACAACAAAAAAAACATAATCATCACACTGGAAATCGGTTTCCTGAAATAGAGAAACCAATTTCCTCAACAGAAAACAAAATAAGAAAACTAAAAATCGTAACAGAAACCGATTTCCTCAAACTGGGAAACTGGTTTCTCCTTCAAAATACCAAGTTTTACCTTTCTAGAAGTGCTTTTCAAATAAGTTGTTTTGTACAAAACGATCACAGAAGCTTCCAGAATGCATTTGAATTATTGTCAACATCCAACACACCACCTTAATTCAAATGCTCAACATCCTTCATTCCTAGACTCCTTACAAGCTTCTTGAACACATCATTTATCACGCCTTTCATGAACAAATCCGTAAGTTTTTCTTCGCTGCGACAATATTCTAACCTCAGTTGGCCTCCACACACTAGTTCCATCAAGTAATGAAATCTCATCTCTATATGCTTGCTCCTCCCATGTGCTATGAGATTCCTTGCAAGATTGATGGCTGAAACATTATCAACCAAGAGTGTGAAAAGTTTTTCTGCATTACTGCCTAACTTCTTCAGCAGATTCACAAGGCACACAACTTGACACACATTGTAATACGATGAACTGACTTTGGGATTTTTTGTATCGCAAATGTGCGGATAGCAAGAGTCGCCACCGACTTTTCTTTTATCCAATTAAGGGAAGGTGAAAAGAACAGGAAAAGACCTTCGTTAGATTCTGAGTAAGGGAGAAGGTTATGAAAAGGGAAGGTATTAGCACACCTTTCCATCCGTAGTTATCTACGGGCTCTTAGTTGCTCTTAGATCACTTTAAAATTGTGCTTTATGTGTGTTTGACAAAAATGTTTTGAAAAGGCATTTCGCTTTGACTTTGTAATGATTCATGTAGGAATGTATACAAAGTGTTCGGAAATGTTTCGTTTTGAAAAGAGTTTGAACTTTGAAAAAAAGTGTGTGGTGTGAAAAGTATTTTGATAGAGCAAGCAACTAAAAGTCTTATTACCTACTCAGAATTGGTCGTTTTCGTGTTATTTTACTTTCCTTTAGAATAGTGCCATCCATACCATTAGTTGGTAGGTAACCCCATTCGTTGGATGTAAGCGGGACATTCGAAGGGACATCGGATGGTCATAGAAAGCAACTTGTAGGAAGTATCCTAGCACATTCGAAAGGACTATCATCATTTTTCGTAGGCGACAATCGAGGGTCAAGATCATGTATTTGTAGGCGACATCGTGGGTCTACGATCTTTGTATCGAAGGGACTATGATGGTTTGTTTTGAAGGCAACGATGCTAGAATACCTCTACGTTCGAGGGACTTGACCATTTGTAATCGTAAAGGCAACGAGAGAAAATTACCCTAAGGGGTGCATGTGTGAAAAGAGTGTGTTAAATTCAAATATGTTATCTTGAAGTTATAAGTGAACTATGTTGATTTTAGTCTTGCCATACACGCCTAATTACTAGCAGTTTATAAGGTGCGGAAATTAAATTGCGGAAAGTAAAAGTGCGGAAAAATAAATCCTACGCTATTACAAGGCTTTGGGGCAGATACATAATTGAAAGTGCGGAAAATAAAAGTCCTAATTAAACTATTACATCCCATGGGCAATTACATAATTTGAAAAGAAAAGCGATAAAAAATTGTCCGAAACGGTATAACCTGTGAACAGATGAAAAATCGGGAAACGGAAGAATATTGCATAAGGTGAAAATGTTAGTAAAAATAAGAATTTTTGAATGAGAAAATTTTTTTATGTTAGAAATAACATTAATATGATAAAATAATTTTTTGGGAATTTTTGGAGTTAATTTGATAATTAAAAAACAATTAAAAGTCATTTAAATGATAAATTAGCAATTAAATTAAATATGCATGCAAAAGTAATAATTTTAATTTTATAAATTAAATAAACATTTTTCTGATGAGTATGCAAAAAATAAATATTTTTGGTATTTTTTAAATGCATGATAAAAATTGTTAAAGATAAATTAAAATAGATGGAAAATATTAAAAGAAAATATGAAAATAGAAAAAAGGTTGCAAACTTGTAAAAATCACTTTGCCATGGCTGGGAATCGAACTCAGGTCCCCAGGGTGATATGCGCGCAACCTTACCAACTGAGCCAGCTTGTCCACGTGTTATAAAAATGAAGCGAATGGCTTTTAGACGGATGTCACCTCCTGATTGCCTGAATCACGCGCCAACCATCGTCTTCTTCGTTTTGAAATTTTGAAAAGATAGCGTCGGCCTTGGTTCGACGCTATAGTCCCTACAATTTCTAAAACCAAACACAGGCAATATAAATGAAATTCAAAGGCATAGTTCGATTGGAAACATCGTTCTGAACACGATGGTGGTGGTCGTTTTGTCCAATTTATCCTATTTCGTGAGATCCCAATTCGAACCATGGAGCCCTAGCTATGGTAAGTTTCAATTCCGGTCATGAAAATACAATCAAACTATGCAGAAAGCTTGCAAACTTCCATCTAAACACAAAACAAAACACAAAACATGTTAAAAATGCATGAGAATTAAAAATCGATTTTGGGAAAAGCTTGACAAACCGAAACCGTATTTGCTCGATTCTTGATGTTTTTGGATAATGTAAAGGTTTGGATCGATTCTAAGGACTCCAAGGAATGCAATGGGATGCTTGGAATCAACTGAATCGAGCTAGAACTATGGCTGCAAGTAGCTTGTGAAGCATGGATTTTTTGACTTTAGGTTAGGGTTCTTGAGGCAATTTTCTGTTCTCTCTTGTGTGATATGCCTTGTATATTTATAATGGATGAATATTGAGCTGATTTGAGGAACAAATAATCATCAATCAATGCAAAGATTATTTGATTTTGTACAAAATTAAATCTTATCTTTTTTTGATCAATTTTCATCAATTCTTTGCCAAATCAAGACCAATTTCAAAATGGACAGATTTTTGGAGTTGCTTGGACCTCAAGGATGAGAGAAAAAATCAATTTGCAATTAATTTTGATTTTATACCTTATTTTTTAATTTAATTTGTACTTAAATGAATAAAATCCAAATTAAATAGAAAAATAAAGTTAAAATTCGTGGCATTGGGCTTGGATGTTCCAAATTGTCTAAGGAACAAGTTTGAATGAAGAAAAACTAGGCCCATTTGCAAAATTTTGGATTTTCACAAGTATTTCTCTTTGTGCACTTCTTCAAAAATGTCCAACTTGTACCATGGGTATTTTGCTCAATTTTCCACATTTTTGAGAGTTCTTGGACTTTTTAGAAAGCTCTAAGTGTCCTCTAACCAACCTCTTTGATTTCATCTCAATTGGAGTTTCCATGCTCAATAAATCTTCAAAACAAAAAGTTGACTTTTTGTTGACTTTGAAAAGGACCTATAATGTTTTGATCCATACCTTCCAAATGAAGCATTTTTTGAACATTCTTGTGAGACATGAAGTTGTAGAGAATGGAATTTACTTCAAAAAAAGAGGTGGTGGAAAAATTTCTGAGAAAGTATGAAGAAGTTATGCTCAGTCAAAGTTTGGTTTGACTTTTCATTGAGAAACCCTAATTTGGAAAGTTTGACTTTTGAGCAAATCTTGAGTTTTCTTGATGAATCATGATTAACCCTTGATCAAATGATGAATTTAACTTCAAAATGAGGATGTTGACCAAAAATCAGGTAGTTTGACTGTATGTTGACCACAATTGACTTTTTGTCCAATACAACTGATTTTCAACCATTTGAGCAATTGTCTGAGGAAACTTGACTTGTGAGGCTTGAAACTTGACATGGAGAATCTTTGAAGCATATGAGGAGGCATGATGACCATTTAGAAGTCCATCTTGATCTGAAGATACCAAACCCTAGTTTGGGTTGATTGTCTAGGAGAGGGTTTGTCTGATCAACCCTTGAGGAATCCTTGAGCATGGATGTATGAAATGTCTTGAGAAGTAGGAGGGAAAATTTTGGGGTATGACACACACACATTAACACAACGATATAATCGGTCTCACAAGAAGAGAGTGCAACCACATGTTCCTTTTTTGTAAAACCAAGAGATTGGAGCTCCGCCGAACATAAATACATAACCAACCATAGACTTTCAATCATCCTTATCTCTGCACCAATTGGAATTAGTGTAACCTAGTAACTCATAAATTATGCCCGTATCAACTACGGGAAATATAATTCCACAACCAATATTACCTTTGATGTATCTTAGGATTCTCTTAACTGCTTCCAAGTAAGAAACCTTTTGTCTCTCCATGAATGTACTTGTAATACACTAAACACCCAACATGGTCGCGTATTGCAACGTAACGATCCAATCAACCTCCTATATTATGTTGGATCTATATTTTCCTCATCTTCACTTTTGGACACCTGCAACCTTGCTTCAGCTGGTGTGTTGGCAGCATCAAAATGCTCCATATCACACATTTTCAAAATCTCAAGAGCATACTTTCTTTGATGCATGAACAATCCTAATTTTGACTTATGGAACTCTATGCCAAGAAAGTATGTCATGGTTCCAAGGTCACTCATTTCAAACTCTTCCATAAGCTCACTCTTGAACTTAAAAATAAACACTTTATTGCTTCCCGTAATCAATAAGTCATCCACATATAAGTAAATTATAATCACATATTTGCTTGCATCCGTTTTCACATAAACACCATGTTCGGATACACACTTCTTGAAGCCAACCTCAACTAGAAAACATCTATGCTTTTGTTCCATGATCTAGGAGCTTGTTTCAAACTATAAAGTGCCTTTTTCAATTTGTAGACTCTTCTCTCTTGATTCTTCAACACAAAACCAAGGGTTGTTCTACATAGACTTTCTCCTTAAGTGGACAATTAAAAAATGCATATTTTATATCCATTTGATACATTGAGTAATTATTGCTATTCACAATACTAAAACTAGTCGTATAGTCTCTAATCTAGCCATCGTAGCAAACACCTCACATAATTTATGCCTTCTCTTTGTAAGAATCCTTTCGCTACTAGTCGAGCCTTATGCTTCACAACCTTGCCTTTAGGATTTGCATTCACTTTATAGACCCATTTCACCCCGATTGGATTTTTCTGTTCCGATAAATCGACCAATTCCCAAGTACATTTTTTCTTAAAAGATTTCTGCTTTTGTTTCACCGCACAAACCCAATTTGAATTGCTTAATGCCTCATACGTGCTCACCGAATCAGATTCGACCATAAGCGCAAAGTGAATAAGATCACCAACATTTTTGCTCTTATTATCATGAAATAATACACAATCTCAAAGCCTTTGAGATAGACGTATGTTCCTTGTTGGACGTATATTAGATTCACCATTTCAAATTCGAACGACTGCTGAACTGCACCTGTAGAATTATAGATTTTTGTATTGTCCTATGGAAACTGGTTTTCAGAAATAGGGGAACCGGTTTCTGCTTCGAAGTTTCGAGTTCCAACAGTTTCAGGATGCAAAATTTATGGAGGAAACCAGTTTTCCTCATTCAAGAAATCAGTTTCTAGTACTGTCATGGACTTTTCATTGATGTCAAACAACCTTAACTCATCCACAACCACATACTGACTTGTCACAATCTTCTTACTACTCACATCAAACAACTTGTATCCTCCGGTAGGATGATAACTAACTAGCAACATTATCTCTCCTTCGTCATCCAACTTCTTTCGAAGCTGGCCCAAAATATGTCGAAATGCTACCAAATCGAAAATATTCAAATGAATTAAACTCGGGTTATGACCAGACCATACCTCTTCTGGAGTCACATTTTCCATATGTTTAGTAGGGCACCTATTCAACAAATAAGAGGCTGTAGAAACGACTTCACCTCATAGTTCCTTCGACACGTTTTTTCCCTTTAACACGCCATGAATCATTTTCATTATTGAGCGATTTATTCTCTCGATAACACCATTTTGCTGAGGTATGTGAGGTGGCATAACCTCACGCACTATACCCTCATCATCACAATAATTCCCAAACTCATTCGAGGTATACTCACCTCACCATCCGTTGAGAATTTTCAACTTGTAAACCATATTGTCGCTCCCACTACGCCAAAATTAGTTTTAGACAACGCACTTTAGGTAGTGTTTTTTTCTCAAAGAGCTGCTATAAGCTAAAAAAATTAAAAGTTAAGAAAAAACACTGCTAAAGGCTTACTTTAGAAAACTCTTCTTTAAAGCGTTGCTATATGCCTTTTAGATAGCTAAGAAAAGGCAACGTTTTTTTTTACAAAAGCACTGCCATATGTTAAAAAATCAAAATTATAGAAAAAGCGTTGCTAAAGGTCAATTTAATTAAAGCACTCCTAAAAGACAATTTTAATAAAGCGCTGGAAATACATAAGCGCTGCCTTAGATTATTTATTTCTAAAATAAAAAGTTCAGCAAAATCCCTAAAATGATTCTTTCACTCTCTTTCTCTCCCTAAAATCCCTAAAATTTCTCGTTGCTTCACTATTTTTCGTCGAACAATCGTGCCAACTCCAACTTTTCAGTTCCAGTACGAGCTCCACGAAACCCCTTTTCCATCACAACTCCATAAAATCCCTAAAACCCTTTTTCCATCACAACTCCATGAAACAGGTACGACTTTTTCATCTGTTAGCTTCCTCCTCAAAACCGTGTCAACCTCCACTGTTTCAGTTCTGACCGTGCGAAGGTTTCAATACATCACACGAGTTTAAGAGTTTAATCAATAAATCACACAAGTTTCGGAGAAAAGGTAGACGAAGTGGAACCGATTTCGTTTTAAAGAAAAGTGAGAAAGTAGAAGGAAGAACGAAGATTCACCTTGTCGAACCCTCATCGAAGCCATTGTTGAAGAATCACTAGAGAAAGTTTTCAACTCTAGTTCTGGTTCACTTTATTCCTCTCTCCAATTTTGTTGTTTTTTGCTGCATCTGGTAACGATTTCAATTCGAACATTATTTTGTGATTTGTGAGTATTGATGTTTATTTGGAGATCTGTATGCATTATGCATATTTTGTTCGTATTTCGAAATCTTGCAGTATATACATATGTTGTTTTGATTATTTCAAGTATGTTTTTTAGTTGTGCTTATGTCTCAATTACGATTGAGAGCCGATTGTAACTTTAATGTTGCAGGTGTTTGAAAATGATCTGGAATTGATAGTTATCATTTGGAATTGAGGTTTAGGCATTTGTTTTGACTCATGAAGTTTATTCATTATTTGTTCTTGTGTTTAGTGTATAGAGTATGGTGTTTTCTTGGTTTCTGACTAGTAGAATGTAGTATTTGTTTGTATAAGAAACTAATGTTAATCCAAACAAATATGAACCAAAATAAGACTATTTCAATTATTTTTTATTTAATTATTCCACTGGTTCATATTTTCAATTAGACTGTGGTATCATAATGTTGATTTACTGGGAGGCTTTATCAAAACACAAATTTAGGCTGAGAAAGTATGAGATTCATATTTAGTCTTTACGAAAACACAACTTTAGGCTGAGAAAGTATGTGATTCATATTTTCTCACTATCATATAGTAACTTAATAGAGATTCCAAACATGGTATGGATTTATAATATAGAATTTATTTTAATATTTAATAGATATTTCATCTAATTAATTAATGGTAACTAAATCATATTCTGTTATATTATGTAGTACTTTGATGAATTCAAGTGTGATAATTACTCGAAAGATCAACTGGAAGAGATTAAGGAGGATTGGAGTCCATACATTCTCTAGTTGATAATTTTATAAGGTATTATCTTTCTTTCATTTGTGTGAAGTTTATGATTCTTAGAGATTTACGTTGTTGTGATGTTCTATATTGGATTGGAATAGTTTTGGAAGTTGTTGTGACTTGTTGATGTTTATGTTTATGGTTATAATTGTTATAATGTTAACGTGTTGAATTATAATGGTTTATAAGGTTATATTTTTTTGTTTCTAATTATTTATGTTTATGGTTATAATTGTTATGTTTATATTTATGTGTTGAATTATAAAGTTATAATGTTTATGTGTTGAATTATAAAGTTATAATGTTTATGTTTTTGATGCCTTTTAATTTGTTGGTTTTGTTTCAGATAGGTGCGGAAGATAGAGATAACAAGTTACTAAGTTGTGGCTATGTGGAGAAGACAAGTTCTTTGTTAGAGTTGGTATATATTTGTATATCTATTTATAATATACATGTGTATATCAAATACTATTTGTTGTATGTATATTAGTAATATGATGTGTAGTTTGTTTTCAAAAAAAATGCTATTTATATATTATGTCATATTTATTAAAAAAATATCCTGTCAATTTATTAAAAAATTAGTGCACAAGACAACGCCTTTAACAAAAAGCGCCGCCAAAAGTGAATAGAAAACGCTGCCTAAAGTCCACTTAAAATAAAACTAAAAAATGATGCCTAAAGGTGGAAATAGACATCACTTTTGGAATGAACTGTTGCCAAAAGTGAATAGACAGCGCTTCCTAAAGTCCCCCTAAAATAGAACAAATTGATAAGTGAAAATTATAGTTATTTTTGTATATACTTGAAGGAACTGGACAAACTCATCTGATAGAATATCAATGAAGTCGCCAAAACGTTTTTTATCTCACCTAAGGAGAAAGGTAAACATCGAGTAAACTTGAAAGGGAGAAATCACGGTCTTGCGACTAAGAGATCAGGTAAGAGAGTAGGTTACGCGAGGGGAAGGTATTAGCACCCCACACGTCTGTAGTACAATACATGATCCACTTCTGTTTTCTATGTAATGAGTGTGTTATATCTATTGCTTAAAAGCTATGTCTATGCCTAATTCTTAGTACTAAGGAAAATGCATGTGAAAGAAAGAAAATAAACTCGGGAAAAAGAAGGAGGTATTTACAAAGTTTGCTCGGTCGAGTCTCATGACCAGATGCCTACGTATACCCTCGTGCAATGGGAAAGTTAGAGCGATGTAGTTCGGCTCACATGTTTTGGTGGGTTTTATGTTTTTTTAATGAACGGTGCGGGTGAAGCACGTCCTTTCTGAAAAGGTGTCAATGCGGTATTAAAGCGGCAAGCAAAGAGTAAAGTATTTATTTTTACCGGGTGATATATACTGGTTAGGTTATATCGTATCGTGTCCACAAAGATTTGTTATTGATTCGTCGTTCGAAAATTCTATCGTTAATGAGTTTGGGATTAAATAGGTTGAAAATAAAAGACAAAAAGTAAATGAACAAAAAGTATAAAGGATAGACAACTTGTCTGGAACGAATGCACACTACCAGTCACAGACATAAATCTACTGTCTAGTTATACTCAGCCTACGATACTCGTCCGTGTCATCACATACCTCTCACAACCTAAGCTATTTCTAACCCAAATTGAGAATCCTCCCGAATCACCTCGATATCCATTTCTGGCATACCTTGACAACCAGAAGTCAACTGCGTCACCTCCATACCCATCTCTGGCATACTTCACCAACACAAAGGCATTAAGATCAAATACTCTAAGTGAATGTCAACTCTAAACCCATTTCTACCATTAATAAAGTAATATATAATCATCCTAGGTAAGAATCTAAGCGATCTATCTCTAGCAAAGCTTAAACCCCTAACATAGAGTAAAAACCTAAGACAATCACCAACGCAGATTCGTAAAGCAAACTTTATACAACGCCAAGGGCGACAAATATACATGAGTAAGAGTATATATACATACAAAACCCAACAAAACAGATTAAAAAGAGAAAAGAAGAAGAAGAACCAAACATTTCTTGGTTTGTCAACAACAATCAACGAGGGATTCGACTTTGGATCATCCAAATGCAAGCTCCAATGTTGTTTTCTAAGCAAATCTATCAAAAAAATGATGTTGATGGTGTTGGGACTCAAAAATACCCAACCCATAACCTAAAAATGTGTTGTTATCCCCTTTTAAAGAGTTCTGAAATCGTAGGACGCGCTTAGCCCGGTCTGTGGCGCTCAGTGCGGTCTGTGCTGTTCCGAAAAAAAACAGCACTTGTTTTTGTCATAACTTGAGAATCGTAAGTCGGAATTGCTCCCGATTTGAAGCGTTGGAAAGCTTATTCAATGCTCTATCTAACCATGAATAAATATCAAGCTTTTATGACTATTTGAAAAACTTATTCTTTGCTTTATGCGTTCTCTTTTATTGCTCAAAATCTCACGTTTGAAGCCGTGTCTTCGATACTTTATTACTCAATGATCCAATTATAAATGAATACCTATAAAAGAGATGAAAAACTATCAAATGATACAATATTTACACAAAAACTCAATTATTCTATTATGTACACATTTATACAAAAAGCGGGGGATTTATTTGAAGAATATCAACAAAAGAACCGATAAGTGCCACAAAATATATATACAAAATAATTAAATTTTGGCACTTATCAAACTCTACCCAACTTGAAACATTGTTTATCCTCAAACAAATTTAAATAAACCTAAAGAAATAAAATATGATATTCAAAGAATCATGAATCAACAAGTTTTTAAAACGAAAAACAAATGTATGGTTCAAACAAAAACGTATATGAAAAACACATACTTACCACCATACTACAACAATAACATATAAACGAAACAAATCCTAAGTACAAAAATCATACAAAATATTCTAAAACAATACAAGCTCAATCATGAATCACACCTGACAAAAATCATCGGTAGATGAAAAACACACAAAGGTGAGAGACTTTTGACACTCATCCACAATCTTGCAAACAATAGACTAAATTATGCATTCATCCAAAAATTTACATTTAAAATACAAAGACAGGAATCACAAGGGTTTTTCAAGGTTGTAACGTGGCTTGGTTATCAAACAAATGATAAGTCCTAAAGCTAATCGAACAAAAAATTTCCTAAACCTAAGGGAGTGATCAAATCACAAAGTTTCAAATAATACAATTCCAATCAAACTTCTTCTTCATCACAAATTTCACATCAAAACACATTACGTATTAACACAACACTATTTATACTCTTTTTATTTTTCTTTTTCAAAGCTTTTTTTCTTCTTTTCTTTCTTTTTCTAATCTTTCTTTTTCACTTTTTTTTTTCTTTTTCTTATCTCAACCTCATTTTATTTTTTCTTTTTCTTTTTTCTTTAAAACCAAGGCTGCAAGGTGCTTCAAGAACACAGTTTTTTTGACTTAGGTTAGGGTTCTTTCAAGCAATTTTTCTGTTCTTTCTCATGTTGTATGCTTTGTATATTTATAATGGATGGATTTTGGTCTGAATTCAAGAGGAAAATATGAATCAATCAATGTAAAAAAATTTGATTTGGTATGAAATCAAATCTTTCTTTTTTGATCCAATTTTCATCAATTCTCTTGCCAATCAATGTTAATTTCGAAATTTCCAGCTTTTATGAGTTGCTTGGACCTCAAGAATGAGAGAAAAATCAATTTTGCATTTAATTTTGATTTTCTACCTTTATTTTTAATTTAATTTGTTTTTTAAATGAATAAAATCCAAATTAAATAGAAAAATAAAGATAAATTCGTGGCATTGGGGTTGGAGGTTCCAAATAAGCTGATGAACAAGTTTGAACCATGAAAAGTTGGGCCCATTTGCAAAATTTTGGGTTTTGACAAGTATTTCTCTTTGTGCACCTCTTCAAAAATGCCCAACTTGTGCAAGGTGTATCTTGCTCAATTTTAAACATTTTTGGGTATTCTTGGACTTTCTAGAAATCTATAGATGTCCTCTAAACAACCTCTTTGGTTTCATATCAATTGGAGTTTCCATGCTCAATAAAAATTCATTACAAAAAGTTGACTCTTTGTTGACTTTGAAAAGGACCTGTAATGTTTTGATCCATATCTTCCAAATGAAGCATTTTTTGAACATATTTAGGAGACATGAAGTTGTATAGAATTGAATTTCCTTCAAAATGAGAGGTGGTGGAAATTTTTTTGACAAAGTATGAGAAAGTTATGATCAGTCAAAGTTCAGTTGACTTTTCTCTAGAAAACCCTAATTTGGAAAGTTTGACTTTTGAGCAAATCTTGAGTTTTCTTGATGAATCATGATCAACCCTTGATCAAATGATGAATGTTACTTCAAAATGAGGATGTTGACCAAAAATCATGAAGTTTGACTGTATGTTGACCATAGTTGACTTTTTGTCCAATACAACTAATTTTCAACCATGTGAGCAATTGTCTGAGGAAACTTGACTTGTAAGGCTTGAAACTTGTCATGGAGATTCTTTGAAGCATATGAGGAGGCATGATGACCACTGGAGATGTTGGAAGTCCATTTTGATCTGAGAATAGCCAAACCCTAGTTTGGGTTGATTGTTTAGGAGAGAGTTTGTCTGATCAACCCTTGAGGAATCCTTGAGTATGGATGTATGGGATGTCTTGATAAGTAGGAGGGAAAATTTTGGGGTATGACAGCTGCCCCTATTCAATCTTCTTGTACTGGAAGGGTTAGATTGGCTTGCTTGCCTTTCGTGACCTGGAGGTAGAAGATGATTGAACACTCGAGTACACCTGAAAATTTGCACTCGCTGTTGATTGATGACGCGGGAATGAGCTTATAGATGCCATTTGGAGAAGCTGGGGAATGAGTCGTATGTTAGACTCAAGAATGTCGTCTAAATAGGAAAAACGTCAGAGATGGGCTTAAGATGCCATCCGAAGAGGACGATGCTGGGGAACGAACCGTACGCTAGGCTCTGCTGGTGTTCCTGAAAGTAGAAGGGAGCATGGAGATGGGCTTAAGATGCCATCCAAGGAGAGAGAGTCGTACGTTAGACTTCGTGCTTGTCTTTGAATGAAGTTATTGGTTTGTATTGGTTTTTAACCAAATATGCAACATTCTGAAAGTGGAGAGTTGTCGATAAATAATCGGAGATGGGCTTAAGATGCCATCTAGGGCAACCGAGTCGTACGCCAGACTCTGTAGTTGCTGTTGATAATAAGAGAGAGTCAGAATAAATCTTTGTCTTGATTATTCTGAGAGGATAATAGACGGTAAAATGTGGATAGCTTCCCTGTTGCGCTTCGGGTGTTGATCCAATGCCTGTTATCGGAGGATAACATGTGTGATCGTTTAGATAGGGTTTCCCGTCTGGCTTCGGGTATTAATCCTGGATCTGTTGTCGGAGGACAACTAGGGCGGTCGTTCGGATAGGGTTTCCCGTCTGGCTTCGGGTATTAATCCTGGACCTATTGTCGAAGGACAACTGGGGCAGTCGTTCGGATAGGATTTCCCGTCTGGTTTCGGGTATTAATCCTGGACCTGTTGTTTCAGAAGTGATTTTCACCTGTTTGGGAAAAGCAAAAGAAACTTTGATAGAATATCGTTAGTCTTATGCAGATCATGATGCACGATGTAATATGTATGAATGATATATGCATAAATTATGGCTTCTATGAAAAATGTATGAATGATATATGTTGTGGTATTTCAAAACATATCCATCTTGAAGAAGATGAATGTTCTTGGGATTCGCTTCGTTTGGGGATGAAACGGATGGAAGCCCCGAGAAGAAAGATAACCTTGATTCCTCCGATGCACTATCTGACCAAGTCTTGAGCCTAGATATTGATGAGGATGGTAGAGATCGAGAGGTACGCTGCCGAGGATCTTGAGCGTAGACCCTGCTGGGGAAAATTTAGGAGGCGCTCTACTGGGGGTCTTGCGTATAGATCCCACTGGAGAGTGTTTGCTAGAAGATAGAGATAGAAGGATCTGAAGTCCGCTGAGACCTCTGGCTGAGGGATAAAAGGTGTAGGTTTCCTCCGACGCACTATCTGACCAAGTTTCGAGTCTGGATATTCCTGCTGCTAGGGGAATGATGATCGTCGAGAGATATTCTGCTAGGGATAAATACCTCTGCTAGGGATGAACCGTTATGCTTGAAGACTGGTATAATCGGGTTAAGTTGACTGGGATCACTGCTCGGGGACTAATGTGATGAAGCTTGGAACAAGTGGAAGGAAATTTGTACTCCGCTGGGGGGCGTTTGTAGTGAGTGACACCTCTGGGGGATTGGTACTTTGCAGGGGAACGTATTAGTAACTTTCGTCGTCATCTCAATTCCTAAAGCCTTTTGTAATTATCCTTGTTCGTTCACTTTTCGCATGTTTGTAGGTAGATTTTTATTGCTAGATGCATATAATCATTCAAAGCAAACGTTGGACTTTATGCAAACAACAACAGTGAAAATTTGTAAAGAGAAAGAACTTGTATTAACTTGAAAGGCGGCGTATGGCCAAGTAGTTTGTACATAAGAAAAGTAAAAAGCTATGAGGAAATAATCTCGTTAAGTTCCAACTATGCTAGTACTCATATATTTCGACTATCTCATCTCCTTGCTGTCAGTAGAAAGTGAGTGAATTGATCTTCGCCATTTGAATCTTGAATGCTGATGGTAGTCTGTAGATAGGTGATCTGGATGAGACATAGTGTACGCTTAAATCCCTAACTTTTTCCTAGACCGCCTTTCGGTTTTCACCATCGATACCCTTTTGTCAAGTCGCCTTTTCAGGTTTTCGACTTGTCGGGTGTACATTTTTTTATATATATCCTTAACTTTTGCCCGAACCTTTTTGGTTCGCCAGGATGCCCTTATTTTTGCCTAGGTCAGTTGACCTAGCGGGTCTCATTTATGCGTAGTATTTTTTGACTATGTCTGCATTCACAGGGTGTGGGAAGTCTTCACCATCCATGGTGCTAAGTATCATAGCTCCGCCGAAAAATACTGTTTTGACTACAAGCGGTCCCTCATAGGTGGGATTCCATTTGCCCCTGGGGTCACCTTGTGGAAGAATGATGCGCTTGACTACTAGATCACCGACTTGGTAGACTCGATGCTTGACCTTCTTGTTAAATGCTCTGATCATTCGTTTCTGATAGATTTGTCCATGGCAGATGGACGCGAGCCGCTTTTCGTCGATCAGGTTTATTTGGTCAAGATCATTTGCCATCTTGCTATTCTTCCGGAGAGAGCTGGTTTCTCAAATATGTATTTTATCGGATCCATCTTGGAGATCAACAAGGTAGTGTGAGTCAACATATACTGTCTTAGTCGGCGAGCAATTAAAGCGCCGCAAGTTTTCTCGAGTGTGAGTTTCTTGTTTCACGGTCGGTAAACTTTTTGCTAAGGTAGTATATTGCATACTCTTTTCGACTAGACTCGTCATGTTGCCCCAACACACACCCCATTGAGCTTTCTAACATTGTCAAGTACATGATAAGGGGTCTTCCTTCGGCAGGCGACATCAGGATATGAGGATTATGTAGGTACTCCTTGATTTGTCAAAGCGATCCGAAATCGCTCCATTCCACTACTTGATCTTTCTTCAAGAATTTGAAGATTGGCTCACAAGTACCGTTAGATGTGCAATGAACGCAATGTAATTCAATCGCCCAAGAAACCTCGACTTCTCGGTGTGGAGTCGGCATTTCTTGAATAGCTTTAACCTTGACTTTACCATCGACAACAAACCCTAGGAGTTTACCGGATCGACTCAAAGTCGCACTTGTTGGGATTAAGTCTCTCAGACTTCTTCATCATCAAACAGCCCGCAAATGGTCAAGATGTTCTTCCTCAGTCTGTAGACCTCTATCTCGTGATGAATCATATCATGAAACAATGCCACCATAGCACGCTGATAAGTGGCGCCCGCGTTCTTCAGTCCGAACGACATGACTTTGTAGCAGAAAATGCCCCACTGTGTAACAAAAGTAGTCTTCTCCATGTCTTCAGGAGCCATTTTGATCTGATTGTAACCGGAGAAACCATCCATGAAGGAGAAAACCTTATGTTGAGCGGTGTTGTCAACTAAAACATCAATATGAGGAAGTGGAAAATCGTCTTTCGGACTCGCTTTGTTCAGATCTCTGTAATCCACACACATTCGCACTTTACCATCCTTCTTAGGTACAGGTACTACGTTTGCAACCCATTGCAGATAAGAAGTAACGGATAGGAAACCGGCGTTGAACTGTTTCATAACTTCAGCTTTGATTTTCTCATACATCTCAGGACTCATGCGACGAACCTTCTGTTTCATAGGGAGAAAACCTTCTTTTGTCGGTAATCGGTGCACCACAATGTCAATGTCTAGACCTGGCATGTCTTCGTATGACCAAGAAAAAACCTCGATATAGTCTCGTAGCATCTGAACCAATCTCTCTTTGACACTATTCTCAAGACCCGCTCCTATCTTGATCTCTTTTCTGTCTTCATCAGTACCCAAATTCACAATCTCAACTGACTCTTCGTGGTGGTCAGATGACTCGGTCTTCTTGCAGTAGCGACAAGTTCTCCGGCACTTCACAATCTTCCTCACCTTCGTCTTCGGCTTGGTAGATCGGATTATCAAGTCATATTTAGCAATAGCATAGCTGTTATCAACTAGATTCGAGTGATTCGCAGTATCACGGTGTGTGTAAGAACACATAGCTTTTGAAGGGTGATAAAGTAAAAGAAAGAAAGCAACAATTAAATGCAAAAGTCCAACGATTTTATTGAATGAAAATATGCAAATGACAGATAATAACCCTCACAAACGAGCCATGATGCCCCGGGCAAGGCACTAGGCTTTAAAGTTTATTGTTCAAAGCGTAGAAAATATGAAAAGCAAAACAAAACAAAGGCAATTACTCCTGTCTAAAGGAGATTGGTATGACGTCTTCAGTCTTCCAATTGCTGAGTCCGTTGTTGGGAGTTGGGAAGATCCACTTGCTGACGTCGAAGTCGCTGTCACTGTCTTCTATAGCATGGACTCCATTCTGATTGATGCAGAAATGGAGTTGGCTGGCACGTTCGCAGCGTATCATCTTCTGGCCTTTGATGGTGAAGCCTAGACCAGTCTTGTTAGTTTTGAAAGGAAGATCAGGGAGCTGACCCCAAATAGTACTACCTCCTTGTTCAACTGCATCTTGAGCATCCTTCAGCGAAGCCATTCTAGGCGAAACTTATGCAACTTCAGGAGTGACGGGAGAGTCAACAGGCATGACTCTTGGAACTGTTTCGAAAGCTTGACAAGGAGTTTCGAAGAATTCACTTCCATTTCGAGGTATCGGAATGACTGCAGATGATTGACCATATATTCCTCCCCACCTACATACTGTAACAACCTTCCCCTTCACTGGGTACTTCAGCTTCTGATGCAAGGTAGAGGTAACAACGCCTGCCCCATGTATCCAAGGGCGTCCAAGTAGGCAAGAGTAAGCTGGACGGATGTCCATGACAAAGAAAGTGGAATCAAAAGTCTGGGAACCAACTTTAACAGGCAGAGTGAGCTCTCCAAGTACTGTTCGCTTAGAACCATCAAAAGCTCTCACAACTATGTCATTGGGTTTCAGAACCAACCCTTCAACATCAAGTCGATCAAAAGCACTCTTCGGTAGGATATTCAAAGCAGAACCGGTATCCACCAAAACATGAGACAATGTAATGCCCTTGCATTCAATAGAGACGTGTAAGGCTTTGTTGTGTTTCCTTCCGGCAGGAGTCAAATCAGCATCAGATAAACCTAGTCCGTTGTTGGCAGCCAGACTAGCAATACAAACTTCAAATTGATCAGTAGTAGTGTCTTGCGGTACGGGCATTCTTTAAACTTCACCAAGGCATTAGCATGAGCCTCGTGAGCACAAGAGCAAAGGCAAGGAGATCTTGGACGGAGTTTGTCCCAAATGTTCCACAACATTGTAGTCACTCTTCTTGATGATCTCTTTAATTTCCTCCATTTCTTGTTTGAGGTGTCTTGAACTTCCTTTGGTACTTGTCTGGTGATAAGTCACTGGTTCTTTCCCTCGTGCCTCGGGAATTGGTTCAATAACTGGGATGCGAGCTGGAGTCGTGGTGTCTTTTGGAGGAGAGATCACTGGAGAAAACACTCTTCCGGTACTGGTCACCTTACTTGATCCGGTGATATTGTCGATGTCAGGAATAATAGCTTCAACTGTAAGATCCTCGATAGTTAGAGGGTCTTGCTTGACGCCATGATAGTAAACCTCAGATCCATAATTCCAAGGGATAGCTTTGTCGGAGGAATATGGAACTGGTCTGGGAGAAGTAATGATAAGAGGTGCCACTTTAGGCCCAGGATCAGCAGAGGAGATCCTTATTGTGTTTACATCAGCATAGTCTTCTGGGAAATCGTCACCCCATCCGGTCGCTTTAACATCTTCCATAGGAATCTTGTAACTTTCAGGAACAGTATACTTCACCATGTAGTCAAACTTTCCACTTGGCTGCCCCAAGGTATCCCACATCTCTGGTACGGTTTCATTCACATCTTCGATCTTCAGTTTCTTAGATATGTCTTCATACAAATTCTCCACAGGTGGTTTCAGGAATAGTATTTCGCGGTTATCCATCATGCACTGGACACGTCTTCTCAACCAAGCACAGTCGTCAGGCGCAGATGGGCACCAACAATAATTCTCTGGGCATCCTGGATTGACACCGGCTTGCAGCAAATTCTTCTTAATAGTCATCAGAGGAATGGTCAAGTCATCTATGTTGAAAACATAAGAGTTCTCGCCAATAGCATTGGAAATTTTGTCATGGTTAGGCATAGGAGCATTGATCACGTTCGGAGTCTCAACAGGAGGATCAAACTCAATCTGCTTAGCTTCAATCATATCTTGAATCTTATTCTTCAGAGCCCAACAGTTGTCAGTGTCGTGCCCTGGGCTATTGGAGTGGTAAGCACACTTAGCATTAGGATTGTATCTCGGAGAGGAAGTGTTGATGTTTTGAGGAGGATCCTCGGTAATCACCGCTTTCAACATGTGTTGCAAGGCTTGCGACAATGGCATGTTGATCTTCGTAAATTGTCTTCGTGGCGCGTTCTGGCTACGCACGTTGTCTCGCTGAGGTTGTGCTGATGTAGGATTTGAGATCACAACTTCCCCCACAGATTAAGCACGGTCGGTATTGGCTCGGCTTTTCTGACCATACACATCATTGGCTTCTTTCTTACCACCAAAAGATCTCTTCGCAAAGATTTGAGGATGACTCTACCGAATCTTTCCGCCTTGATACCGGTCAATATCAGCTCGGTGAATCCGGTTGAAGAGTTTCCAATTAGATGATTGAAGAATGGGCCTATCAGTGTTCCCATAAACATATCGACCAACTCCCTATTGGACAAGGGTGGTTGAACTCTGCCTGCTAGATCTCTCCATTTCTGGGCATACTCTTTGAACTTCTCATCACGACCCATAGACATGCTCTGTAGTTGCATGCGAGTGGGTGCCAATTCAGCATTGTACTCATACTGTCTGTAGAAAGCATCTGCCAAGTCACTCCAAGTACGGATATGTTCACTCTCTAGCTGGTAATACCACTCCAATTGAGTCCCGGACAAACTCTCTTGAAAATAATGCATCCACAACTTTCTGTCATCAGTGTGGGGGTTGATCTTCTAAACATAGGACTTCAAATGCAGCTTCGAACAAGAAATGCCATCATATTTGGCAAAAGTACGAACTTTGAACTTGGGAGGAATCAACAAACCAGGGACAAGACTTAGATCATCAAAATTCAGCCCTGACATCTTCAGATTTTCCACGGTATTCAAACGGTCTTCAAGTTGCTTGTATTTGTCGTCCTCGTAAGAGTACTGATCCTCATAGTCTTCTCCTTTCTTCTCAGGCTCACGCTGATCGTCTTCGTTGCCCTTGACACTCCCCTCAGTCTTGACACTTTCTGAGAGCTCTATCCGGCTGACCACTTTAGGACCACCTTTATAATGTCTACCCATGTTGAGAACACCAACGACCCTCTTCTTTCTGTTGATGAGCTTCTTCAGATCTTCTTGGCCTTGGACCAAGCTGGTGAACATCTCCTGGAACTGAGCATTCTGAGCCTGAAGATCTTTGACAGTCTGTTCAAGAGCCATTTCTGCTAAAATAAATAGCGAGAAAATGAGAAAACCAACCTTCAATGTACCTGTTATGAAATGTTATGCTATGATAATGCAATGTTTATGCGAATGCAATGCAATATTTTCAAGGACCTTAAGGATTTAAATTTGTTAAACAAGCACAAACAAACATTTATTAGTTCTCTTCTTTATTCTTTTTTCTTTTTAAGTACAAAAGATAGTTCAGAATAATAAAATAAAAGAACAAAAATCCTAAAGCTCTAAGTCTCCCATGGGCGCTTCCTCTTGGTGCCGAGGTAGGCGTTGATGTTCCGCTCCTCGTGAAGTAGCTTGGTCAACTCTAGTACCTTCTTCTCACTTGCATAGCACTGAGCTTCAATGTATCCTTTCTTCTTAAGTCGAATCCGTGATCTCTTCAAGTCTTCAAAATTAGTAGGCATGTCAGGATCGAGAACAGTATAGGATACGTCACCTATAGCAACAGGTTCTATAATTACTGGTAACACGGGTGTAAATGGAATCATGAGGTTTTGAGCTCGAGCTCGCACCCATTTTAGGTAAGGTTCCCAAGGAATGGCGTTTGGTGTCCCAAAGTCTTGGTATTAGTCTTCTTTACCATGCCCCAAGCGTGTATGAACCTTCGATGGTAATTTTGGGGATCGTGGTTGTAGTCGAACACAATATCTTGGAGAAGCATATCATGCGGGCTATCTCTTCGAGCATAACCAAACTGACGAAGAGCTAGAGAAGGGTTGTAAGTAATACCTCCCCTTATGCCAAGGAGTGGTACATTAGGGAATTCTCCACAACGCTCAATAAATGTGAAGTCCTTTTGAGAGAAAAGACACCAACGGATATCTGAATGAGAGAGTGACATTAGCCTTTGAGACCACTTCAATCTTTGCTCGTTCTTCAAAACTGATGGAGGAAGATGCAAAATAAACCACCTGGAAAGTAACGGTATGCAACACATGAGAGTTCCTTGTCTTTTGATAGTACGGGTGTGGAGAGAATGTAGGATGTCTCCAAGTAAAGTAGGCACAGGATTACAAGTGAGGAATAACTTGATGGCATTGACATCTATGAATTGATCCGAGTTAGGGAATAGAACCAAACCATAGATTAGCAAAGCCACAATTTCTTCAAATGCGTGGAAACTCATAGCTTTAAGGAATTCTCGGGCTTTCTTAACGAGGAACTTTAGCAAGTAAACCCTTAACTCCACTTTTGGTTTCCCAATTGGCTTCAATGTCTGAGCGCTTTAGGTGTAAGGCTGATGCGATGTCTTCGTACCTAGGAACCTTTTCTAAACCGGTGAATGGCATTTGGTCAAGAATAGGTATCCCAAGCAGCTTAGAAAACTCTTCCAAGGTAGGAACCAACTGATAATCTGGGAATGTAAAGCAATGGTGTTTCAGATCAAAGAACTGGAATAGGACATGCATCATATCTTCTTCAAAACCGGAGATAACTAAGTCAAGAAGATAACCATGTCTTTTGATGAACTAAGCATGATCGGGAATTTCTGAAACCAATTCTTTGAGCTGAGAAGGTACACCCATGAAGTTGATTCGGATAGTCTTTCTGGATGCCATAATCCCTACAAAACAGAGCAAAGATAAATCCCTAGGTCCTTGAAATAGTTAGAAATGATATGCAATGTGATGATGTCATGATGTCATGTTGAGCACACACAAACAATTCACACAATGAGCCCTAGGTTTAAGGCTTGCATGAGGTATAGGTGATTACCCTACCAAAAGTTTGAGTTGGTTCATCATGTCCTATAATAATAACCGGGTTCTATGAATCTCATATCATTGATCTTTCTCGTAGGCGTTTATTTCAATACGACTACCAAGTGGTCGACCGAAAATATCCCAAAAGTCTGATCTTAATGAGCGTAGCATCGAGTATCAGTCAACCTTAGTCTGCACCAAAGCCGGCCATCTCACTACCTTCTAATGGCCAAGATGGGTCAATTAAGGTTCTAAAAGTTGAGTTAGTGCTGATGACACCACGCAGAAGCCAAATACTATCCTCAACTTGGAAATGAAGAGTATTAGGACATCCAAAGTGTCACACTAACGTAGCCATCATGTTGACCGTTTCGGTATACGCCTAACGGTCGCGGCGATCTATTGCTACTTACCTAAAGGAAACCTGGATTCGGGTGTAGGATCCCCCACAAGTATAATACCCAAGCAACCCTTAAAGATAAAGCAAGCAAGTCAAACAGAAAAGAGTAAAAGTGATCTAGAAATCCCTAAGGCATTCTCTCTTTAGGGTGTTCCCCAGCAGAGTCGCCAGTTCTGTAATACGGTGAACTGACTTTGAGATTTTTGTATCGCAAATGTGCGGATAACAAGAGTTGCCACCAACTTTTCTTTTATCCAATTAAGGGAAGGTGAAAAGAACAGGAAAAGACCTTCGTTAGATTCTGAGTAAGGGAGAAGGTTATGAAAAGGGAGGGTATTAGCACCCATTTCCATCCGTAGTTATCTACAGGCTCTTAGTTGCTCTTAGATCATTTTCAAAAAGTGCTTTCTGTGTGTTTGATGTAACACCCGAAAATTATTTAATTATTTAAATAAAATTATTAAGGATTTATTTATTGGAATATAGCCGAAGTTGGATTTATCAGTAAAATTATAAGGAGCATTAATAAATTGATAAGTTGATTTAGGGTGATTAAATGAATTATCGGGAGTTGGGATTAATTAGTGATGAATTAATTTTATTATAGAATATTATTAGAAATAATATTAGAAATAAGTGTGGATTGATAGAGTTATTTAATTGGTGTTAGAAGTAGTAGAAATGAGGTGTGAAAATTAAGCCAAATAGAAATAATAGAATTATTATTATTATTATTATTATTATTATTATTATTATTATTATTATTATTATTATTATTATTATTATTATAAGTTGAATTTAATTATAAGAGATATAAAAGGAGAATTATAAGGGTTTAGTGAAGATTTTTGGGAAAAGGTTGTATGTGGGAGAAAGAAAATAGGATTAAGTGAATAACCAGTTTAGTCGGAGAATTAATATTATGAGTAGAAATTAATTGAATAAAATATTTAGTGAGTTTTATTATAATGTGAGAAATAAAATGAGAAGTATTATTTAATTGGCCAATAAAATATATGATAGAATAATACTTGAATTATTAAAGGAGTAGAATAATTAATAATATAGTAGAATATAAAGGAGTATTTAAAGGAAGAAAATAATAGGAATATGGTTTGTACGTGAGAAAAGAAACCAAATTGAAGAAGGAGGAGGCACAAAGGTTAGGAGAGGATACCGAAGTACAATCGAACCGAAAGTAGGAATTAACCGAAATTAGAGAGACCGTTAATCCAAGGTAAGGGTGGGGTTCTGACTTTCTAATGAGTTGTATGATGAGTAGTATATGGAAATTAGGATAATGTAGAATTTTGCTATGTATTTATGATTGTTCTATTTGGTGAGAAATTATTTGATGTCAGTGTGTTGAAATTATTCTTGAATATGATGAAATTTGTCTTGAGTTTTAAGTTGCTAAATTGATTTTGTAGGTTGAATATGTATATATTATTTCGTTATAATATTTATATATGTGTAGTGTATAACCATGTTTATCCACATATGTACCGAAACTTTATCAAATATATTTATATGCACGGTATCGTAACTTTTCATTAATTTAATTGTTTTGGTAGACATCACAATTGGGTAGATAATTGAGAGTATCACGTTATAGTACCAGTATATTAGAGTAAGCCGAAAATCTAAGTTAATGTTTCATACATTGTAGCATTAGTTTATTTGATTGGTTAATGTTTGATAAAGTCCAACCTTAGAATTGTTAATTTACAATTTTAATATATTGATAACATAAAATTTTGTTTATGAGAATAATATTAGCTATTTAACTATTAGCTTTTATAATTATAATAGTTTTAGTATTATTAATATGATAAATTAAGAGTTTTGAGTAAGAGACGATTATTTGGTTAATTGATTAATTTAAATTATTTCGATTCTATTAGAGTTATTAAAGTTGTCAATAGAGTTGTTAGAATTGTCAATAAAATTATCAGAGTTGTTTTGAGTTATTAAGAGTCATACTTTAATGGTTTTGGGTGATTCTGACATGTCTAGAGTTGTCAGCATTGTTTTCGAGTTGTTTAAAATTAAACCTAATAAGCCGTAGAATTAAAGGTAAAAGTATTTGACCCTTTAGAGTTGTTTTACTATTACTTGAGTCAGACCAGTAACCAATTATTTTCATAAATATTATTTTACATACAAGAGTTGTCGGTAGAGAAATTTTGAGCACCTTAGAGTTATTTTAGAATTGTAGGGATCGTGGTAGAGTGATTTATAATTTATTGAGAATTATGTCAAGTTATAATTATATATTATTATGATATATTTATGAGTTAAGAGTATAAAATAAGTTATATAATTGCAGGTGATAAATTGTGTCGTGTTGTTTCCGTTGAACTGTTGTTGTTGTTTGGTGGTATTAATGTTGTTAATAAATTGCGAAGTTGTAAATGGTGTAGTAATTGTTATTGTTTGTTGGTATTGATGTTGTTAATAAATCGCGAAGTTGGAGATTGTGATGAAATTGGTTGTTGTTTGCTCGTATTAATTCTATTGATAAACTATTATTGTTGTTGATACGCTGATGAAGTAGGCGCATGACCAATGTTGATAAGTTGTTTTGCATTGATGAAGATGTAGGCCTATGGTCAATGTTGAATAAGTTGAATTGTTCTAATTTATGGACATGCTTGAGTTGTAGGTCGAATGACCAAAGGTTGATCTAGTTGTTGTTGTTGTTGTTGTTGCATCGCTGTGTATTTGTTGTTGAAGTTGAGGTCGCATGGCATACATTGCATGATTAAGTTGGCCGGATTGGCACCACGTTGAAAGTTGAAGGCTTATGCCTTGGCCTTGATGGCACCACGCTGAAGGCTTATGCCTTGTTGAATGCCTCGATAACCCGGCATAATTTTAAGTTGGGAGTTCGCTCCAAATGGTACCACATGCATTTGCATAGTTGAGTCACATATTGAGTCGCGTGTTAAAGTTGTTGGTATTATTCGTTATTTGTTGATTGTCATTGTGATGTTGTTATAAGTTGTTGTTGCTATAAGTTGTTATTTTGTGAGTTGTTGTTATAAGTTGTTGTTGCTATAAGTTTCGCTGTTATAAGTTGTTGTGGTTATAAGTTCGTTGTTATAAGTCGATGTTTTTATTAGGTTGTGTTGATTTAAGTTATTACGCTGATTAAATAAAATGTCTTGTTATTATTTAGTTGTTTGTTGGTTGTATGAATAATTAAGCATTGATTTACCTTATCGAATTCTAATATATTATTTATCATACGATTTATTAGATTGTTAGATATCTCACCCTTCTTGTGATGTTGCTCTACGTGGGTAACGTGGGTAATGAAGAACAAATGTTTAGTTGCTGTTAGTTCGAGTCGGGTTATCGCTCTGATACGTAACACTCGGGGGGATGAACGCTAGTTGTTTTGCTATTTTGATTTTGTTGTTGAATAACTATGTTGATATATGAAAAGTAATTGTTGACTTTAAATTGTTTTAAGTTGAAAATATGCTATGGCATCCAAGTTGATTAATGTAGTTCCGCTGCTTAATATTAATAAAGTTGATTCATGTTGTTTCGTTTCATCCGAGTTTAGGTGTTATGTATCTGTGTTAGCGCGTTGTTGTTTTAGTTGAATTGTAATACTCCAATTGTTTGTTGAAAAGAATTTTATAACTCTGATTTTCATAATAATTACCGGGGTAGAATTGGGGTGTTACATTTGACAAAAATGTTTTGAAAAGGCATTTCGCTTTGACTTTGTAATGATTCATGTAGGAATGTATACAAAGTGTTCGGAAATGTTTTGTTTTTGAAAAGAATTTGAACTTTGACAAAAAGTGTGAGGTGTGAAAAGTATTTTGATAGAGCAAGCAACTAAAAGTCTTATTACCTACTCAGAATGGTTGTTTTCGTGTTGTTTTACTTACCTTTAGAATAGTGCTATCCATACCATTGGTTGGTAGGTAACCCTATTCGTTGGATGTAAGAGGGACATTCGAAGGGACATCAGATGGTCATCGAAGGCAACTTGTAGGAGTATCCTAGCACATTCGAAGGGACTATCATCATTTTTCGTACGCGACAATCGAGGGTCAAGATCATGTATTCGTAGGCGACATCGTGGGTCTATGATCTTTGTATCGAAGGGACTATGATGATTCGTTTTGAAGGCAACGGTGCTAGGATACCTCTACGCTCGAGGGACTTGACCATTTGTATTCGTAAGGCAACGAGAGAGAATTACCCTAAGGGGTGCATGTGTGAAAAGAGTGTGTCAAATTCAGATATATTTTATCTTGGCATTATGAGTGATCTATGTCCAATTTTATCTTGCCATACACGCCTAATTACTAGCAATTTATAGGGTGCAGAAAGTAAATTGCGGAAAGATAAAGGTCCTATGCTATTACATGACTTTGGGGCAATTACATAATAGGAGTGCGGAAAGTAAAAGTCCTAATTAAACTATTACATCCCATAGGCAGTTACATGATTGAAAAGAAAAGCAAGGAAAAAAAATCGTTCGAAACGTTACAACTTGTGAACAGATACATAATCGGAAAACAAGGGAAATTGCATAAGAGGAAAATGTTAGCAAAAAGATATATTTTTGAATGAGGAAAAAGGTTTTTGATTAGTAATGACAATAAGATGATAAGATAATTTTTTGGTAATTTTCTGGATCGTTTTTGATATTTAAAAGCAATTAAAAGTCAAATTAACGATTAATTAGCAATTAAATAAAATATGCATGCAAAAATATTAATTTTAATATTAAAAATTAAGTAAACATTTTTCTGATAATAATGCAAAAAAGAAAATATTTTTGGTGTTTTTTAAATGCATGATAAAAATATTTGAAGATTAATTAAATTGCATGAAAATATTAAAGAAAATAAGAAAATAGAAAAAACAAAATAGTTTGTAAAGTGATAAAAAGAAGTGGTCCTGCCCAGGTTTGAACTCAGGTCCCCAAGGAAAACACGCGCCTCCTTCACCACTGGACCAAACTGCTTTTAGTGTTAGGATATTGAAACAACGCGTTTTTAAACAAACTTGCTTCCTGATTGCCCAGATTACGCGCGAAGATCTTCATCTTCTTCATTTGAAATTTCAAACACTTAGCGTCGGCTTCGTTCGACGCTATAGCCCCTGCAATTTTCCAAAACTTCATACAAGCAATATAAATGAGTTACGAATACATGAATCGATTGCAAACAACATTCTAAACACAATGGTGGTACTGGTTTTGTCCAATTTAACGGATTTAGATAAACCCCAAATCGGTGCAGAAAACCCTAACTATGGCATAACTCGATCCAGGCACTCAAAATGCAATTAAACCATCCAGATAGCTTGCAAACACGATACTGAACATGAACAAACAATCAAAGAACGTTAAATATGCATGAATAACAGAAATCGATTTTGAAAAAAGTTTAACAAACCAAAATTGTGATTTCTCAATTCTTGATGGTTTTGTGGTTTGTAAAGGTCTGGATCGACTCTAAAGGCTCCAAGGAATGCAATGGAATGCTTGGAATCAATTGAAACGAGCTAAAACCAAGGCTGCAAGTTGCTTCAAGAACATAGTTTTTTTTGACTTAGGTTAGGGTTCTTTCAAGCAATTTTTCTGTTCTTTCTCATGTTGTATGCATTGTATATTTATAATGTATGGATTTAGGTTTGAATTCAAGAGGAAAATATGAATCAATCAATGTAAAAAAATTTGATTTGGTATGAAATCAAATCTTTCTTTTTTGATCCAATTTTCATCAATTCTTTTGCCAATCAATGTTAATTTCGAAATTGCCAGCTTTTATGAGTTGCTTGGACCTCAAGAATGAGAGAAAAATCAATTTTGCATTTAATTTTGATTTTCTACCTTTATTTTTAATTTAATTTGTTTTTTAAATGAATAAAATCCAAATTAAATAGAAAAATAAAGATAAAATTCGTGGCATTGGGCTTGGAGGTTCCAAATAAGCTGAGGAACAAGTTTGAACCAAGAAAAGTTGGGCCCATTTGCAAAATTTTGGGTTTTCACAAGTATTTCTCTTTGTGCACCTCTTCAAAAATGCCCAACTTGTGCAAGCTGTATCTTGCTCAATTTTCAACATTTTTGGGTGTTCTTGGACTTTCTAGAAAGCTCTAGATGTCCTCTAAACAACCTCTTTGGGTTCATCTCAATTGGAGTTTCCATGCTCAATAAAACTTCATTACAAAAAGTTGACTTTTTGTTGACTTTGAAAAGGACCTGTAATATTTTGATCCATATCTTCCAAATGAAGCATTTTTTGAACATGCTTGTGAGACATGAAGTTGTAGATAATTGAATTTTCTTCAAAATGAGAGGTGGTGGAAATTTTTTTGACAAAGTATGAGAAAGTTATGATCAGTCAAAGTTTAGTTGACTTTTCTCTAGAAAACCCTAATTTGGAAAGTTTGACTTTTGAGCAAATCTTGTGTTTTCTTGATGAATCATAATCAAACCTTGATCAAATGATGAATTTTACTTCAAAATGAGGATGTTGACCAAAAATCATGAAGTTTGACTGTATGTTGACCATAGTTGACTTTTTGTCCAATACAACTAATTTTCAACCATGTGAGCAATTGTCTGAGGAAACTTGACTTGTAAGGCTTGAAACTTGTCATGGAGATTCTTTGAAGCATATGAGGAGGCATGATGACCACTGGAGATGTTGGAAGTCCATTTTGATCTGAGAATAGCCAAACCCTAGTTTGGGTTGATTGTTTAGGAGAGAGTTTGTCTGATCAACCCTTGAGGAATCCTTGAGTATGGATGTATGGGATGTCTTGATAAGTAGGAGGGCAAATTTTGGGGTATGACACATATCCAGACAAAATAGCATAATATATATTTCTCGTAACATGAGATCACATAAAGCAAAATGCGCCTAAGACGCAAGCAAAACCACGGGTGAAGTGATAACCACATGTGAATTGGTATGTTACTGTACCAAGATTAGGTAACTGACCAAGCTATGCTCAATGTACCTTGCACAAGTCAACAAAAATGTCAAAAATAACAAGGAGGCAGGAATATAGCTACATACTCACATCGTAAGTCAAAATATGACCCAGATGCGAAGAAATAGAATGTGAACATGTATATCAACATAGAAATGGAATAACGGGTAGACATGCACGCATAATGCAAAATACGCCACGAACAATATCAAAATCGAGCTAAATCCATCTCAATAGTCCTCAAATGAAACGGTAAACATAGCTAGAGATCAAGAGAAGTTGGAAACCAAAAATCTACACTATAATGGCCTAAAATGCCCTATTCACAAAAAATCAGGGAACAAAGTATAACTTCCTAATAGGAGGAAGCAACTACATATTCTAAAGCTTACCTAAGCATCTCTCTAAGATAGAGGAAAAAATTACAAATTAATCATGCAAGAGGAACCTAGAAGAACTGTACAATTATCAAACTAGTTCCTAAGAGTTGTACCGCTAAGGGTTACATTAAGCTACAATTAAATTGGGTGAAATGTCCTAAAGTTTCTAAGAAACATATGGTATCATACTCCAACAATTAGTCAATTCTAATGACAAAAGCAAAACATGCAACAAAATCTAAACAATGCACAAAATCGAAACTTAGAAATCGAGTAAGCATTGAATTAATATAATTATTGAACTCTACAATTCAGTAGCTAAATAATATCCAATGATCTCAAAATAAATGCACAAGAAAAATCGTGGTTAAAACAAAGATATGCGCAAAACTAAGTCAAAACGATCAATCTGATAACACGAATTTATATAACATATTTGACGTAATTTTCATAAACAATGTTACTATTTTTATTTAATTATATTACTTTATTTCTGTATTACGCTAGTATTTGTTTATTTTGTAGATATTTAATTAAATGAAGAATTTTCGAGAAAAGAAGTAAAAATGGAGGAGACATGAAGAAAAATGCTCAAAATATAAAAGAAAAGATAAAAGGCCCAATTACGTATAAAGCTAGGCCCATCACCAAACTTCCCATTATCACCCCATGATCTTTTCAACTTCCCACTTTTCCACTTCTTTCTACTTTCTCCATTATCATCACTACTTCTCTCATGATAACTTCCACAATTTCTCACTATATAAACTAGTTAGCATTCATTTTAGAGACATCCAAGTTTGTGCGCTGAAGCGTTATTCATAGTTTTAGGTAAATCATATTTGTAAAAGTGGTAGTTTCTCATATCGGGAACTACCACACCATTAGTTTTAGGCCTACAATCTATGTACTCTTGGATCACAATCTTGTCATCATAATAGAAGTTTATTTCAAGTTCTTCATTTCTCGATTTATGTTCTTTATTGTATTGCTATTATTATCATTATTATTATTATTATTATTATTATTATTGTTGCTATTATTATCATTTACTACTTTTAATTTAATTATCATGTTGCTCTTAATTTTATCTTCATGTTTAGTTTGTTTATGCTAAATTCTATGTTTGGCTAAATCGCTTAGATATTGGTATGTAAACTAATCAAACCAAAGGAATCCAAAATAAACGGCATAATGTTACGTTGTTAAAAATATTCTTTCCGACTTAGATATCTAATTTAATTTATTAAAAGGTTTAGAAACCAACAGAGCGAAAGTTTGAGGTTAATAAACCGACTAAGGTTAGAAACCAACAGAGCGACAATTTGAGGTTTAGAACCGATAGTGGATACTAGGTATTAATTTTAAAGATCATGACATGCTTTTAAAAGAGATTAAACTTTATTTATTTTCAAAAGTGTTTTTAAATTCAAGGATAGCGAGAGCATACGTTAGATTTAATTGCATGATCCGATTCAACAGAGCGACGTTTGAGATAGGATCTTTAGATGAATATTGTTTGTCAAATAGGATTTTTATTCAACTTGAGTAACATGGAAATTCAGATCCCTTAGGTTAGACAAATTACATACTAATATCTGCTTATTTATTATATTTTTCTTAACCAAAATCTTAAAGAATTATTCGCTTTAGTCAGATACCGTAACTTAGGATAACAATAGATCGATTTATAGTCTTTGTGGGTTCGATATCTTTAAAACTACGCGATAGGATCTGCACTTGCATCACGATTAATAGACGATAAAGTCGCGATCAAGTTTTTGGCGCCGCTGTGGGACTATTTAAGTCGATATTGTAACTCGTGTTACATCATATAGACTAAGGCACTTTTACCTTTTATTTACCATGTATGACCCAAATTTTTCCTACGCCCATTATCAGTATTATGAGGAACCACAAGAATCCCATAGATCCAACCTTGAAATACTGATGGAAAACTTTAATGCTTCACAAACCTACTCCTACCCCAACTACCTTCAGAACTACCAATCCCCATACTTTGAAGAACCACAAGAAACTTATAATTTCAACCAAACCTTTCCTCAACCCAATCCTTCCTACAATTATCACACCCAATATTTTCAAGGATCACCAGAACCATACAAATCTGATCTCGAAATATTAATGGAAGATTTTAACGAATCATGTAGGATGATAGAACGCGATGGGGAAACACAAAAGGAGACCTTAAACTACTTTCAAGACTCTGAAGAATCGCAAAATTTTAATTTCGAAACATCAATGGAAGATTCAGATGAGATGATAACTAACTCTAGGTTAGAGTCTATGATTGAGCATTTTGTAGAGACACAATTTATCCAAAATGAAGCACAAACTATCCAAAATGAAGAAGTACGAAAACAAAGTCTTCAAATTAATGAAACCCTTAGCCAACTAACCAATATGGTTGAATTCCTCGCGTCTCACACCATTGGCTTAGAGACTAAAATCTCCCAACTCAAACAAAACCTTCTAGAACCTCAACCCGAGGAAGATGTGGATGTTGAAACAACCATTATGGAAAAATTATTTGGAAATCTAGAAAGCGATGATGAGTATGAGGAGAGTGATATTGCGACTGAGGAAAGTTCTGACGAGAAAATAGTGGAGATTGAGAAAAATGAACCAATAATGTTCGAAGAGGAGGTTGTAAAAGAGGTAGAAAAAGAAGCATCTATTGTAATCCCGAATCACTACATCCCACTGATTCCCTTCACGAAACATTTTATGGAAACTCCGGTAAACTCCCAATCTAAAACGTACGTTGCGGTATTGAAAAATATCCATACTAATTCACCACTATTGGAAGTCTTGCCTAAAAAAGCGAAAATTAGAGGACCATAAAATTAGGGATATAATTACTGTTAAAAGGGTGAGGTTAACTTATGAGGCGATGGATGAGATCACTAAGCTCGAAATTGAAAAACTTATAAATCCAGGACCACTACCAAAATTTCGAAAGAATAACCCGCTCTACAGACGTAAGAAAAGAAAAGGTGAGGGATATGTGAGATGGCTTGATAAGTGGCCATGGAAAATTAACGATTAGTCATTCTAATTTATAATTTTAAATTTTCTTTTTCGTATTTTCAATTTTTCTATTTTATGTTAAATTTTAAATTTTTAGTCGGTTATCTGTTGCACCCTTTCTTCTGATGCGCTTGAACTATTTCCCCGTAATACTGATAATTAAACTCAATAAAAATTTCACGTTAATATTTATAATTATAATTGAGTAATATTTTAATTATCGCATTTCTCCTATTAATATACCAAATCAATATTTCCTAATGTTTATTATATTAATTAAAAGACATTATAAAAATTAGTATATATATATATATTAATTAATCAAGATTCTCAAAGCAATGAGTGATCACCTTTCTCCTTTCTGATTTCTCCTGGTTTTATCGCATTGAGGACAATGCTTATTTTAAGTTTGGGGGAGTCAGAACATTTCTTTTCTTCGTTCATTTTTATTTTCTTTGCTCTATTTAGTTTTTCCCTTTTAGTTTCCTTTTTATATGTATTGCAAAATTTCCATTCAATAAAATACATGTTTATGAAATTTTAGTCTTTTATGTTTAAATTTCGTGCTTATTCGAATTTCTCCTTTTTCTTGAGCCATAACGACAAAATTTTAACAAAAATTAAAACTCATATATTAACACACTCAAATAATACTAAGGTTGCCTATTTTTAAATAAGAATTCGAGCGCGACTTAGCAAAATTGTTATCGTCCTAACACTTTAAAACCCCCAACGTGTTAGATTGATTTAAGTACTTATTATACCAACACCTTAAGACTTAGTTTTAAAGTAATCCCGAGTAGTTTATTAAGCAGTAGGCACCGCCTTAAACGACAAACTACGTGGAGAATCGATGAATATAAGTGATTGATCAAGATTTTTAAAGAAAATTTTTATTAGAAGATGCACTTATTAAGTTAGATGGTCCTTACCAGATCATTTAATTCAACAGTCGCAGAAACTATAAAATATTTATGCAAACATCCATTATGAATTGGTTCTGGTCCCCGTGTCGAACTTGGTAGGCGGATGACGATCCGATCCCCGCAATTTGTAATTGATAAAGGAGTACCAAATATAAGTACCAGACTCCTAGTGGATTATAAAGATCAAAGTCACTAACCTACACTCCACTATGCAGAAGGTAAAGGGCTTAATGTGATTCACAAGAATGAAAACGGTGAAACAAAACAAAAGTATTAGGTCGAGCTATAATTCATGACTTAAATTGGTCTCGCAAAAATGGGGTTATCTAGTGTTATTACGGTAATTTTGGTGTCAAAGTCTAAACTCGAGTTATCCAACAAAGAAGTGAATTTCAACCAAGTACAAATTGAGGACAAGCAAAGGTTTAAGTATAGGGAGTTTGATAACACTAATTTATATAACATATTTGACGAATTTTCATAAACAATGTTACTATTTTTATTTAATTATATTACTTTATTTCAGATTACGCTAGTATTTGTTTATTTTGCGATATTTAATTAAATGAAGAATTTTCGAGAAAAGAAGTAAAATGGAGGAGACATGAAGAAAATGCTCAAAATATAAAAGAAAAGATAAAAGGCCCAATTACGTATAAAGCTAGGCCCATCACCAAACTTCCCATTATCACCCCATGATCTTTTCAACTTCCCACTTTTCCACTTCTTTCTACTTTCTCCATTATCATCACTACTTCTCTCATGATAACTTCCACAATTTCTCACTATATAAACTAGTTAGCATTCATTTTAGAGACATCCAAGTTTGTGCGGAAGCGTTATTCATAGTTTTAGGCGTAAATCATATTTGTAAAAGTGGTAGTTTCTCATATCGGGAACTACCACACCATTAGTTTTAGGCCTACAATCTATGTACTCTTGGATCACAATCTTGTCATCATAATAGAAGTTTATTTCAAGTTCTTCATTTCTCGATTTATGTGTTCTTTATTGTATTGCTATTATTATCATTATTATTATTATTGTTATTATTATTATTATTGTTGCTATTATTATCATTTACTACTTTTAATTTAATTATCATGTTGCTCTTAATTTTTATCTTCATGTTTAGTTTGTTTATGCTAAATTCTATGTTTGGCTAAATCGCTTAGATATTGGTATGTAAACTAATCAAACCAAAGGAATCCAAAATAAATCGGCATAATGTTACGTTGTTAAAAATATTCTTTCCGACTTAGATATCTAATTTAATTTATTAAAAGGTTTAGAAACCAACAGCGAAAGTTTGAGGTTAATAAACCGGACTAAGGTTAGAAACCAACAGAGCGACTTTGAGGTTTAGAACCGATAGTGGATACTAGGTATTAATTTTAAAGATCATGATAACGCTTTTAAAAGAGATTAAACTTTATTTATTTTCAAAAGTGTTTTTAAATTCATGGATAGCGAGAGCATACGTTAGATTTAATTGCATGATCCGATTCAACAGAGCGACAGTTTGAGATAGGATCTTTAGATGAATATTGTTTGCTGAAATAGGATTTTTATTCAACTTGAGTAACATCTCAGTGGAAATTCAGATCCCCTTAGGTTAGACGAATTACATACTAATATCTGTTTATTTATTATATTTTTCTTAACCAAAAATCTTAAAGAATTATTCGCTTTAGTCAGATACCGAACTTAGGATAACAATAGATCGATTTATAGTCTCTGTGGGTTCGATATCTTTTAAAACTACGCGATAGGACTGTGCACTTGCAGTCTGCTGATTAATAGACGATAAAGTCGCGATCACAATCGACGCTCTAAAGGGCTAATACCATGGTATACTAATCATATGACTTAATTATGAATTCTAAAGTAATGTAAGGAAAACTTAAACATGCCAAAATGTTAGTTGAGAAGTTATTTGAGGGTTAGAACAAATATTGGACATCGTACGCAAAGAATTGCCTCATATCTAGATGAACTAGTAAGCAAATATCTATCTTTGTGTGATATAAAAGAAAAAATCGGATGAAGACCTAAATGGATCTAAAAAATTATGAGAAAAATACCTAAGGAATACTTATACATCATAGAATCAGAATCTTATTTTTCTAAATTTTTATAGTCGATAAACGATCGAAAACCGCATCAAAATGTACAAGGTGCTAAAAAAACCATTCTAAAGATGCTATTAAAATTCAAATAAAAACTAATGGAAATTAATTATTAAAAATTCACAAAAAAATGTCAAAAATATCCTAAAATGTTAAAAGGTTAGGAACTTATCTATCTACGTTTTTTAAGATTCGAGAGAATCGAAATCAAGCACAAAATTGAATAATTTCTAAAATGGTGAAACATGAGCAAATGGGGTATATTGTTGAATCTCTAAATGTACTGAGTTTAGTTATTATTGTCACAAATGGGCTTAGCATGAGGGGTGAGGATATGAATGCGCGCAGGACTGGCCCGGAATGATCCATGGTCTAAAAAGAATTAGAAATTATTTTACTGTCACGTACTATCAATTGGTCAAAAATCCAATAAACATTCCAACCAATCACGAACTAGAACCAACAATATTCCAATTATTATTTCAATAAGAAATTTAAATGAAAAACAAATAGACCATGTTGAGTTCTGATTGGGTTACCGTGAATTTCTCAAAGACCAATGATTTGCAGACACACATAGGGCTTAGAAAATGAAAGTACATGGAGGCCGCCGGAACACATCTCTGTTCGTCTTCTCCGGTGAAGCTATTGGATGGAAAACACCAACCTCACCGAAAAGGAAAACTATGGACCTTTTCCGCAGGAAGTCTCATGCTGATAGCGAATCTGATTTTCATTCTCGTCGAAACAGGCTATAACTCCTTAGAAATTTCAATACGAAACTTGATCTCACAAATAATTCTTGACAGTAATCACCGAGGAAACTCGAACTCTGCTAATCTTCAGAGCTAGATAAACGAGATCCGGGTTTGTTACATGAGGATGGTGGAGACAGAGTAGTGGTGCTATTTGACAATTTTTGTGCAGCGTAAATATACCCTCAGGCTATTTCTTGAATCGCTGAAGAAACTTCTGTTGAGAATCAAGTGTGAGGAAGAAGTCCTACATTATTTAGAAAAAGGAAGAATGAACACTTTATAAGTGAGAGAACCCACACACCTATCACCTTAAGATTTTAGGTGGATATGTGGTGTGCCTCTCACAAAGGTGCTTCCCGAAATTATGCTCCCTCCTTGAAATTTCCCCCTAATAGTGGTATCATGAGCCTATGATTTCGAGATAGGGACCGACTAACTTATATTGAAACACTTCCCATAGGTGGTGGGTAGAAGGTGTTCTGTTGGAGAGTACCAACGGTGATACAAGTGTATATGGAAGAGAGAGCTTTCACATGAGGGGGAGCATTGTGACTCACACTTGAGGAGGAGTGTTGAGAATCAAGTGTGAGGAAGAAGGCCACATCGGTTAGAAAAAGGAAGAATGAACACTTTATAAGTGAGAGAACCCACACACCTATCACCTTAAGGTTTTAGGTGGATATTTGGTGTGCCTCTCAAAAAGGTGCTTCCTGAAAGTATGCTCCTTCCTTGGAATTCCCCCATAACAACTTCAACAAGAAAGTGTCAAAATTATCGTAAAAACGAGCCAGCGAAGGTTGAAGGTTACCGTGAATAAGATCTATGAGAGAGTTCTATCCAACTCGTTAGCGTAATCGTTTTCTTGTAATTGTTTAACCGAAAATCCTCTTAGCCGTAACTGATTTTTTGGGGTCTTGCTATGGTTCTTTGGAGAAACAAGAAGAAGGTTGGCGATGGAAGAAATGTGGTGGTTATGGCAGAGTGAGGTTGTTAGGATTAGGACGAAGAAGGTGGTTATGGCGTGAGTTTGTTACGGTTGTTGTGGTGGAGGAGAGGAAAAGAGTGAGATGGGCGGCGTATGATAAGGATGGAGGGTGGTTCCATTATGATTATTGTGAGAAAGGGTTATGACTTTTTTCAATGGTGGTTAATAATGGTGGTAAGACGAAGAAGAAGTGTTTTGTAGTTTGAGAGAGATGAGAGGATGGTAAGAGAGTGGAAGCGTGTTGGGTCAAGAGGAAAAGGATGAGGGATGGAGTGATAATTATTATTGTGCGCACCAACTCAACCAACTTTTCCTCTATTTTCAGCAATTTTTCTCCATGATGCTTGCGTGAACAGTGATTGCATGGCCTCCAAGGGAAATTATACATATACATGCACAAGCTGCAGGTTTTATGCACAATGATACCCTGATTCTGGAAATCCTAACCAAACGATATAATTCCAAATCATGTCCATATGTCCTTCTTCTATGCTCCGTAACTCGTATTGTAAGCACCTTCGATAAAAGATTCAAAGGTCAAAGTTAAAGAGAGAATTTCCCTGAACGATTTTCATGTTGAAAATCGGACCCGGAGTCAACCGCTTGAACATGCTGAAAACATTAAATAAATTCAATGTGTTGGACAATTCAAGTGTGATGATTTCTCATATTCTGAGCTTCATAACTTTCGACTCGTGACTCGAATGACTTCGATTCCTTCGGGAAAGTTGTAGATTACCGTGAAATGAACAACTTTGTATTTGATCATTTTTTGATACGGAGTCGGGAACCATGTGAAAATCAGACCCGAAGTCAACCACTTGACCATGTTGACAAACATTCAAAATTTCACTGTTAAATTTCCAAAGTTGTGAACATCAAACTTTGGAGCTTCATAACTTGATATCCGGGCGTTTTTTGTAGAAACCTTCACAAGGACAAATCTCTTTTTATCTGTCCATTCTTGATTTTCTAATCAATCGTATGGGTCAATAAGCCATATACAGATACTTCGAGACTCACAAAGGCCATATAATCACTTTCGGCTCAAATATTAGACCACAACACACTCTTGCTCGAAAACCTTAATCAATACCCACGCGATATGAGATAAGAACTTCAAAACACCGATGCTTAAGAGATCATCAGAAATGTTTGGACATACACATCTTGTGTATTGGGATGACGCTTGAAATAACTGAACCTCGGATATTCAGCCTCTATGAATTAAATGCTTCTTCTGAATTGTACACATTCACCTAATTGGAAAATATCGAACCCCTGATTAATGCACGAATGATATGTATATAATACACCTATTGATTAAGTGTAAGCCAACTATTTATAAAAAATTAAGAGGGGGAATTTTGGGGTGCAACAATACTTTTTGTTGCACTTATCGACTCTTTGTTGTTTATATTAGTTGAATAACCCCACTTTTTGTTATAAATACGTTTAATTGCATTTTGTGTACATATTATATCGGTTGATTAATTTTGTAGGTATTGGAGCATGTTTGGAGAAAGAGGAATAAAAGCTCCAAGATGCATTTTTGGATCAATAATGGAATAAGACAAAAGAGAAGAATTCATTGAAGTTGTGCAGAGAAAGCAATAAAAGTTGCTAGAATGGTGTGTGTCGTCGGGCGATGACCAGGCAAGGGCCATCGCGTCTACATCGCAGGGTGACGGTGGAGCGAGAAGGACCAAATTTTCCATGTAGTTTTTGTCTTGCTTCGCTGATGTGTTGCTGTGCAAGGAAAAGTTGTGTCGCTGGGAGAAGCTGTCTGTTGCAGGGTGACGAAAGATATTTTTGACCTGCTGAGTACGTGGTAAATCCTGAGCCAAGTGTATAAGAGTCATCGTCGGCCGATGCTTTTATGTCGCCAAGCGACGTCGCGAAAACAAAATTTTGTTTATATTTCATTTCATTTGGAATGTTATGGTTTTGGGGTGGTTTTTGATCCCCATTTCCATCAACCTTATACTTTTTGATAGTTTAACTTAGAAAACAACACTAGAGCTTGCATACGGATGATCAAGGGTGTATTGCTCGTCGATCGACTCTGACAAACTGGAAGATTTGTGGTTTATCTCTTCTCCTCTCTATGTATTTCTCTTTTGTTGGGTTTTGTATGTATATTTACACTGCACATATGTATATTTGTCTCCCATGGAGTTGTATAAAGTTTGCTTTACAAATCTGTGTTTATTATTGTCTTAGGTTTTTATTCTGTGTTAGGGATTTGAGTAGCTATAAACATATACTGCTTAGATTCTTATCTAGGATGATTATCTGTTAGTTTCTGAACTTTAGAGATAGATTTAGAGCTAACAATATTTATGAGAGTCAAAGCTTAATGCTTCCGTGTTGGTTGTGTCGGTTGAGAGATCGTCAATACGAGTAATATGGATGTCTATTGTGTTGTTAAGGTTGGCTGAGAGGTCGTTGTTGAAATGATATAATAGTTCTCTCAATTTGGATTAAAAATAACTTAGGTTGTGAGCGATGCTGGATAACATAGATGAGTATTGTAGGTTGAGTATAATTGGTCGATAGGTTTAAGTTTGTGACGAGTACTGTACATTCGTACCAGATAAGTTGTCTACCCTTTATACTTTTTATCATATTTATTTTCTGTTGATACTTTTCCGTACAACCCATTAAACCCCAAACTCATTAACGATAGATTTATTGAATGGAGAAGCGATAACTAATCTCTGTGGACACGATGTGATATAACCTATATCACTAGGTAAAATAATAACTTACTTTTTGCTTGTCGCTTTACCGCTTCAACACTAATAAAGCTCTGCGTAAAGGAGAACAATAGATAGCGCTGCTTAATGGAGGAAATACACAGCGCTTTTAGAATGAAGCGTTGCCTAAAGTCCACGTAAAATATAATTAAGAAGCGATGCTTAAAGGTCAACTGTAAAAAAGCGTTGCATAAAGTCACCCTAAAATAGAACTATAAAAGCGTTTCCTAAAGGAGATAATAGAAAGCGCTTTTCAAGAAAAAGTGATGCCTAATGGTGACAATAGAGAGCTCCATTGGAATGAAGCACTGCTTGATGTCCCCTTTAGGCAGTGCTTTTATATTAAAAGAAAGCGCTGACTATACTTTACACAACGGTAATATAGGCAGCGCTGACTAGTCTCGTGTTTCTTCCCTTGGACACACTCATCATAAATCTGAGCTGGAATATTAATCTTGGGCAGTCTGGTCACCATACCATTCCTTTGCAACGCGTCGAGGTCTCTAATATTCAAATGTCTAAGATGATAGTGCCACAAATACTCATCATGACTTACCTTTGTAGCATGACACTTGTGTTCCATCACCTTCAACTCTATCCTGAAGGTACGATTTTCAGCCATGGGTGCTATAAGAATTAAGACTCCATCTCGGTCCAAAACGCGCAAAATCTTATTTTCCATGCGAATTGTGTAATACATCTCAAGCAATTGGCCAATGCTTAAGAGATTACATTTAATTCCAGGAATATATAACACATCTTTGATCAAGGAATGACTCTTATCCTTCTTTATGATCAAACCGTCACCCACACCGTCGGCCACTAAAGTGGTGTCATCTGCGAATTTTACTCTATTCGTCGTGGCTTGATTGATTTTGACAAATCAATCCTTTATACCTGCCATATGTGTTGAACGACCAGAATCCAAGCACCACTCATCATTTCCTTGGACTCCATCTCAAATGGTTACCATTGCATTTCACTCCAAACGCGTTTATGCAAAATTTTCTACACTACTGATACTGCTGCCCAACTTTTGACAGATGCTACTACTGCTGTCCAACAGATTTTCCATGCAATAATTCTCCTTCGTGATCATGACCAGAAGTGCATTATCATCATCCATGTCTTTTCTTTCAACCTTAGTTTCATCACTGTGATTTTCTTTTGATTTCTCATTAAACTTCCTTGCGAAATGACCAAGTTTATGGCAATTGCAACACTTTGAACCACTCTTGTCAAACCTCTTGGTATAGTTGCCTTAACTACTACCTTTGGAGCTACTCTTACCTCTTTGTGCCATCGAACTCTTTGAATTTTGTGAATTTTTTCTACCAAAATTCTGGAAATTTGTCTTCCCCTTTGAAGACCATTTTCCTTTCGTCTCTTGTTATTTCATTGAATCGTGCTTGCAACGCAATATCCGCTTTGGCCTTGTCATTTCGTCTTTCATGCATCCTTTGTTCATGAACCTCTAATGAGCTTTGAAGCTCCTCATTGCTCATAGTAAGAAGGTCATTTGATTCTTAGATTGTAACTACTATGTTGTCAAATCTTGATATTAAAGAACCCAAGATTTTAGCTACCACATTCTGCACCGAAACGGTTTCACCGCAAGACTTCGTTTGATTCAACAAACACGTTATACGCGTAAAGTAACCATTGATCTACTCCTTCTCTTCCATTTGCACCAACTCGAACTGCTTCTTGTGAGTTTGTAACCTCACAACCTTCGCTTTATTAGAGCCCCTTCATAAGCTTTCTTCAAGATCTCCCAAACTTGCTTCGCCGACGCGCAATCACCAACTTTCTTAAAGTTCTCATTATGGACGGAACAATGTATCAATAAGAGTGCCTTGTAATCTTTCTTCTTCTCTTCCTTGAATGTATCTTGTTGAGCAGTTGTAGCTTATGTCCCAAGTGGTGTAACGTCATCGTTCAATACTTTGAGAACTTATTGGTACCCAAACAAAACTTTCATTTGTTTGCACCACTTGTCATAGTTCTTGGAATCATGAATTGGTATGTTGATAGGGATTCGACCATTAGAAACAGTTGACATGTTGCATCAGATTAATGAATCAGAATCAAGGCTTGATGCCAAATGTTGGAACATTCACAAAACTAAATTTGGTGAATCAATTGGTGAAAAATGGTTAATTGGAAAAGATGAAGTTGAAAAAGAATATTGAGAGAGAGAGAGAGAGAGAGAGAGAGAGAGAGAGAGAGAGTAATTGAGAAGAAAATTATATTTGACATTAATCTCATACACATTACAAGAGGGTATTTATATGGTACACCTAAAACATAAGTGAGACTAAAATTGTCTAGCAAAACAGCAGAAAAACACAAACATCACGTTGGAAACCAGTTTTCTAAAACTGGAAAATCAGTTTCCTCAACATAAATAGGAAACAAGAAAACTGAAAAATCGTAACAGAAACCGAGTTACTCAAACTGAGAAACCAAATTCTTTATCGAAACATAGAATTTTACAGCTTTCCAAAAATACTTTTCGAATAAACTATTTTGCACAAATCGATCATATAAGCTTTCAGAATATGTTTGAATTATTGTCAATATCCCATATAACTCTATTTTTTGAATCAAAATCATCTTGCTTATTAAAATTTCTTTTTGGCACAAGTAAACTTTCTAAAATTTAAATTTCACTTAATCAATAAAATTGAGGGCCAAGTATGCCTTTGATTTATTTTTAAAATTAAACTTTAGCTTTGAACGTTTGATATATCCTGTTATTATTGCTAGCATTATTAAAGTTGTACTTATATATATATATATATATATATATATATATATATATATATATATATATATATATATATTAATAAATTTATAATTTAATTTAAATATAAATATATAATATAATAATAATAGTGATAAAAAATAATGCTCAAGCAACTCAATAATTTATTTTATTGATATGTAGTTTCATTATTTTGTTGAAAAAATATATTTTTCTAAAATATTAATATTTTCAATTTAAAAATAATTACTCTTGTCTAAACTTGATGTGGAATAGTGTAGGTCTGTTGTAATTTCTCAATTAATATTTGAAAAATGTGAAGGGTTTATTAAAATGATATTTCTGATAATATTTTTTATGGTAAAATATTTTTTTAATTATTTCATTAGTTTATGGCAACCATATGTTATGTGGAACGTTCCCATCTCTATTAACAATAGAATACAATAAATACAGGGGACCATTAGCCAAAGCTGGCACATATAACTACCAAATTAAATAATTTAATCATCCAATGGATATATCAATATTTTATTTGCCACGCGATAATCATCCCTAATTAAAAATTCTGTATAAGATGCGACCCCGACGTGTATTTTCACATGTTTCTAATCATGGAAACAAAAAATATATTTTTTCTTCAAATCCCAACCACTATAAATAGTAAGCACTCCCATAGTTACAAGACACACAAGCTTCTCTTTGATTTCTCAAAGATAGTGTAAGCATCCAATTAATTAAAAATGGCATCATTTTTATTTGGTAAAGGTTCAAAACTTAAGGGAACTGTGATTTTGATGCAAAAGAATGTGCTGGACATTAATGAACTCACTGCAGCTCAAAGCCCTAGTGGTATCATCGGTGGTGCCCTTGGTGCTATTGGTAGTATCACTGGCTCTATAATTGATACTGCCACCTCTTTCTTGGGTCGTTCTGTGGCTCTCAAGTTGATCAGTGGTACCAGTGCCGATGGTAATAACTTCTTTCACTCACTATATTACATACTTGTTTGCACTAGAATTCTAACATTAATATATTATATAACTAAATGGTAAATAATTGATGGTTTTTCTGACTTAATATGAAAGAGTGTCTGTGTGTTTTTTTATTATGAAAAGACAAATGTACTCATTTGATTGGTCAAAATTATGAATACAATGGTTGTGATACTTGGTGTAACAAATGGTTTGGACTTTCTGTTTGCTGTCAATGTATAAATGGATCTACTTAGACGGACATGCTCACCTCAATTTTTTTAATATAAAATATAGTACTATTATAAGTTAAAATATATATTTTTTATCATCCATCTATATTTTATACTTCAACTCTTCTCTAAAATTATCTTCAAATAAACAAATATTTTAATTTCTTACTAAAACACAAAAAAGTGACATTTGAGTTAGAATATATTTATTTCTTTGTAGTGTTTAAATGAGAAAATGTAATATTTGTTTATTTGACAATAATTTAAGAGAGATTAGTGAATATTTAAAATTGGAGGAGATGTCGATCTCATTTTAATAAATTTTATAAGAAAAAGATTCTTGCATTTTTTATTTTATTTTATCTGTTTGAGTTTTTTATTTTTGATAGTTATTATTTAAAAGAAAAATACTGTTCACAATTGATTTAGGCTCATATGATTTTCTCATCAAAATTTAAGATCATCGTATATGCAGTGATCTTAGGAAGAAAAATGAATTATTAGTAATTTTGTCTTATATTTTTTAAGAGCTTTGGATCTTTAAGTCCTTTAAGATTGACCTTAGTTTTCTCTTTTATTTTTATCATGCATGGAAATAACTATAACGTATTACTATTTGAGAATCATCACAATTAGTGAAACTAAAATTCAATTTTTAACATTTTTATAGCAAGTGGAAAGGGAAAAGTGTCAAAACAGGCATTCTTGGAAGGTCTTCTTACCTCCATACCAACCTTGGGAGACAAACAATCTGCTTTCAGTATTCATTTTGATTGGGACAGTAGCATGGGAATTCCAGGAGCTTTTTATATTGAGAATTTCATGCAAGGTGGTGAGTTCTTCCTTGTGAGTTTGACACTTGATGATGTTCCAAATGTTGGAAGCATCAAATTTGTTTGCAACTCATGGGTTTACAATTCTAAAGTTTACAACACCGACCGCATTTTCTTCGCCAACAAGGTATTCAATAAGATATATATATTTTTTTCTTTGATGTAGCATTTAAATTTCTTTAGCCTATAACTCTTAATCTTGGTAAATTTGTGTAGACATATCTTCCAAGTGATACTCCGGCTCCATTAGTGTACTACAGACAAGAAGAGTTGAAGACCGTAAGAGGAGATGGAACTGGAGAGCGCAAAGAATGGGATAGAATATATGATTATGATGTTTACAATGATTTGGGAGCTCCTGACCAGAAAGCTACCTTGGCTCGTCCAGTTCTCGGGGGATCAAGCACCTTTCCTTACCCTCGAAGGGGAAGAACTGGCCGAAAACCAACTAAAAAAGGTTAAACCCTAAGCCCTTGTATTTTTTTCTTTCAATTATTTTGCAATAAGATGTTGGTATTGTTGCTAAACCATATTTTTTTGTTATATATGTGAATAGATCTTAAGAGTGAGAGTCGAAGTGACACTGTGTATCTTCCAAGAGATGAATCATTTGGTCATGTGAAGTCTTCAGACTTTCTTATTTACATACTCAAATCAGCATCTCAAAATATCGTACCTCAATTGAGATCAGTAGTTACGTTACAACTCAATAACCCGGAGTTTAACACCTTTGAAGATGTGCGCTCGCTTTATGATGGTGGAATTAAGCTTCCTACTGATGTACTAAGCAAGATTAGTCCAATACCATTGTTCAAGGAACTTTTCCGATCTGATGGTGAATCAGCCCTTAAATTTCCACCACCAAAAGTGGTCCAAGGTATGTATTAGTCACAATTTTCTATCATAGATAGCAATATATATATATATATATATATATATATATATATATATATATATATATATATATATATATATATATATATATATATATATATATATATATACTAAATCATCTTTGAACTTTTTTAATATGATTAGTGGATCATTCTGCTTGGATGACTGATGAGGAATTTGCAAGAGAGATGATTGCTGGAGTGAATCCACATATCATCAAAAAAGTTCTGGTAAACTTAGTACTTAGTTTCTGTTAATAAATTTTCGTAATCAAGGACTAATATGTCTAATTTCAATGCCATGTTTATAATGGTTAATTAACATCATTGCTTGGTTTGTGTAGACTTTTCCAATAAAGAGCAAATTAGACAGCGAACTCTATGGTGATAATACCAGCACAATAACTAAAGAACACTTGGAGCCAAACTTGGGTGGAGTCACTGTCCAAGAGGTAATTAATGAACACAATTTCAACCTTATGTAAAAATTAAAATCAACAACGCTAGCTAAATTTAATCTTTGGAACAGGCTTACCAATCAAACAGATTGTTCGTACTGGATCACCATGATCCAATATATCCTTATTTGAGGAAAATAAATGCAACTGACACAAAGGCATATGCTACAAGAACTGTTCTTTTCTTGCAAGACAATGGAACTTTGAAGCCATTGGCCATTGAGCTGAGTACACCACATCCTGATGGTGATAGTTTCGGTCCTGTTAGTAAAGTTTACTTGCCTGCAAGTGAAGGTGTTGATGCTTCAATTTGGCTTCTTGCCAAGGCTTACGTCGTTGTAAATGACTCATGCTATCACCAGCTTGTTAGCCATTGGTATGAATTTCATTAATGATGTTTATACAATCAAATGTAAATTATCTATACGCGAGTAACTGTATGAACATCTATCTACATGTGTGACAGGTTGAACACTCATGCTGTTGTTGAGCCATTCATCATAGCAACAAACAGGCATCTTAGTGTGGTTCACCCTATTTACAAACTTTTACTTCCACATTACCGCGACACAATGAACATCAATGCACTTGCTAGAAATGTCTTGGTCAATGCTGAGGGTATTATTGAATCAACATTCTTGTGGGGAAATTATGCTATGGAGATGTCTGCTGTTGTTTACAAGGATTGGGTTTTCACTGATCAAGGACTACCTAATGATCTCATCAAAAGGTAACCTTACTAAATATTATATATTAGGTCAATCTGTTTGTTAATAAGATCTTAGAAATATATATTTTTTGTATTCTAATGTTGTCCTTCTTGCATGTTATCTAGAGGAGTGGCTGTTGAGGATCCATCTGCTCCATATGGTCTTCGCCTTCTAATAGAGGACTACCCTTATGCTGCTGATGGACTAGAGATATGGACTGCTATTAAGACATGGGTTGAAGAGTATGTGAATTTCTATTACAAGTCAGATGGAGCTATTGCAAAGGATGCTGAACTCCAAGCATTCTGGAAAGAACTTGTACAAGTGGGTCACGGTGACTTGAAGAATGCAACATGGTGGTTTAAGATGCAAACTCGTAAGGAGTTGATTGAAGCCGCCACCATCCTTATATGGATAGCTTCAGCACTGCATGCAGCTGTTAACTTTGGACAATATCCATATGGAGGATACATCCTTAACCGACCAACTAAGAGCAGGAGATTCATGCCTGAGAAGGGAACCCCTGAGTATGATGATCTTGCTAAGAACTACGAGAAGGCGTATTTGAGGACAATCACACCAAAGAATGATACTCTTACTGACTTGACCATTATAGAGGTGTTGTCAAGGCATGCTTCTGATGAGCAATACCTTGGAGAGAGAAGTGAAGGTGATGATTGGACTTCTGATTCACTACCAAAAGAAGCTTTCAAGAGGTTTGGAAAGAAGTTGGCTGAAATTGAGACAAAACTCACTCAAAGGAACAATGATGAGACACTAAGAAACAGGTATGGGCCAGTGAAGATGCCATATACTTTGCTTTATCCATCTAGTGAGGAAGGATTGACTTGCAGAGGCATTCCCAACAGTATCTCCATCTAAAAAGGGTCATGGATATTATGTTGCAACTTTGAATAATAGATGAGAAGGATTTCAATTCTCTCATTCTAGTCATGTTATTCTGTATGTTTGTTTCATTAATGTTTTATTGTTTTACTTTACATCAAATAAGGACTACTATGTCTGTTCTCTTGTACTTGTATGATATCTCTTGTACTTGTATGATATCAAATGCTTTTTTAATGATTTATTGTAATGAATATTGCATTTAGGGGTGGACAATGGGCCGGGTTGGGCGAGTTCGGACTCAAAAGGCTCAATCATCCCAACTCGCGATTGAATCATATAGACCAATTTCTGCCCATTTATTTTATCGGTTTAGACGGGTTGGGTTAGAACGGGTTGCGGTTAATATGAACGGTTTAATCAGTTTTTAATTTTTGACCCCAACAACGTTAACATATTTTGAGGTATACATTACTACAATTTTTTTTGACAGTATATTTTTAAACTTAAACTCAATATAAATTCAAATTAACAAGCCAAATTACTAGGAATTTAAATTCAACATAAACCAATGGCCTATCATTCATTGTTCTATCAATGGCCTTAAAAGAAATCCAACATTAATTCAAATTAGAACAACATAAATTCAGCATAAAAGTAAATTACAACAAAAGTTTAAATACTAATAGAATTATAACTACATCAACAACCTTCAACAATTAATTCCAATCAGCTTTTCCATGGGCAAGTTGTTCTTTCTTTCTGTGTGATTTTGGTTAGGATCTTGTACAAAGTAGCATCATAGCACTAGCAAAGCTGTATAGAAATTGAAACAAAACAATATACAATTAGCACTTAGCATTTTAAAAGAATTTTGAGACAATGATAAAAGAATAAGAGATTTAGGCATTTAAAGTGTCTAACCTATGGCCTCTAATATGCTGCAAAAGGAGCAGAATCCAAGTTGCCACGCTTCTAAAATCCATCAAATGTTATCCTTCCAATGTATATCGCAGCAAGATATTAAGATTGCAGCCAAACGATAAAAGAATAAGAGATTTAGGCATTTAAAGTGTCTAACCTATGACCTTTAATATGTTGCAAAAGGAGCAGAATCCAAGTTGCCATGCTTCTAAAATCCATCAAATGTTAAGCTGCAAACTCAAACATTGCAAAACCCTTAGAAATATAATACAACACAATGCAAAACCCTTAGAAATAGAGTTGGCAGTTAAGCTGCAAACTTAGAAATTGCAGCATATATTGCACAATCTGAAAAGTCGAATTTGGGCATGGATGAGGCGCGGTCTACTAGCACCGGTAGCTTTCATAACTAGAGTATACAATCCTAACAAACCAGATACAAAAGATCCAACTGCAAGGCAAACTAATTGAGTCAACATAAGTATAAAACTCACAGTTTGAATACAACCGTCTGCATTAATTCTTTTCAAAAATTACGAGACATTTACCGTATGATTTAGAGCAGCCCGGACAGTGCTACAACCATCAAGATCGATTGCAAGAGTTTTACATATGAATCAAAAATTCTAAAAAACAAATGATTATATTTGGCCATTGAGTAGTGCAAAATATAAGTCGCATACGACTTCAAAAAATAGTTGAACTGAAAAAATAAGTAAAATAAGTTTATCAAATTAATAAAACAAGTGAAATAAGTAAATCAAATTAATAAAACAAATATACCTCCATATTTTTCAAGCACAACCAGAAGGTTGTGGCTGAGATTGTGAAGATCTTCCTCTTGCTGCAGAAGAAATTTCGTCGAACTCTGAAATAGTGGGAAAAAAAGTTATTCAAAAGATATAACATTACAACGTCATATTTATTTAAACTAAAGTAATAATTTTACCTGCGATAATATCTTCAGAAAGCTCAAAATCTTCCATGAGATTCATGTCTTTGAAATAGGTAAAAGACGGGTTTAACCAATTCTGGGTGCAAATTAATACCTCTGCCATTTCAGATTTTAGGGAGCTTCCATAGGTTTCTAAGATTCTTCCTCCTGTGCTGAAAGCACTTTTTGATGCAAGGTAGACACTGGTGTGGCAAAGATGTCCTTAACTATTGTAGCTAAAATAGGATATTCATATGAATTGTGTTTCCACCACACAAGAATGTCAAAAGTAGGATCCTTTTTGACACATTTAGCAGTATAAAAACCCTCAAGCTCATTTTCTTGATAAATTGAGTCTTGTTCCTCTAAATGCTTCTCAAAAGCTTCAACTCTAGCCATTGTTGAAGTACGGACAACATTCGTTTCATCATTTGAAACACTGTTTTCACCAATACCAAGAGGCTGACTGTTATGCTTTTGATCATAAGCTTGCTTGTACGAATCATACAATTTTTGTAAGCTTTCTTTTATAGAACCGATCAACGCGGTAGCAAAAGCAGATCCAACTCCATACATATCCTTAAAAAGCCACTCAATGTATCTCAACTTGAATCTTGGATCCAAAATAATTCCAAAATAAATCAACTTGTTCGTCCTAGCAGCACAACCCCAATATCTATTGTACTTTTCCATCATTTCTCCACCCACACTTGCAAAAACACCATTCAAGTTCATAGAAGCATTCTTCAACTCACAATAGATTGCATACACTTGGTGAAAAGCAATATGCAAACTCACACTTTGAGAGGTTGAAAAAATATTGGTTGAAACATAAAATAACTTTAGAAAAGAGATAAAGGCTCTAACAATTTCCCAATCATCATTACTAGGGGGACTACCATTTCCAAAGAACTCCTTATAGCTCGAATCTTCATCCTCAAGCTTATCAAAAGCAGCTTGAAACTTCTCTGCAGCCTCAAGCATCAAATATGTTGCGTTCCAACGAGTTGAAACATCTAGGCATACTAGTTTTTTACAAGTTATTCCAGAAAATTCAATGCATTCTTTAAACTTTGCTTCCCTATGAGATGAGGACTTGACAAATCTAACAGCATGCCTAACACTAGTTATAGACAAATGCTTTCTCATCTATGTGTAGCTGAAAATAGTCTCTAGCTATTGTAAGCCTAGGTGGGATGGTAAATTGTGGCTGTATTACTTTAGAGTTGTACTTAAAACCTTCACCCTCAACTGTACTAAATGGTTTTTCATCTAGAACCACATAAATAGACAAAGCTTTCCTACAAGCTTCCTTGTCAAATTTTGAGCTAACATTAACCAAACTAGACCGATCCCCAAATGTATATGTGAGAATAGTTTGAGTAGGTTCGGTGGTTCTAGGAATCTTTGGACATTTTTTTATGTGAAGGTTCATGTTGGTGGTGCCATGAGTCCTAGGGTCACATAGGTATTTTTGTGGCAGTGTTTACAAGCCGCAGTTGGTGTATCAACTAAATTATCTGGTAATCTAATAAAGTGTTCCCAACACGCAGAGGATTGCCTAGACCCACTAGCACTAGCTTTCCTCTTCCTTGTAGGTTGAGTATTAACCAACTCAGGTGCAGCAGCTTCGATTGTTGCTGCTGATCCAGCTTCATGAATTACATTTTGGGTATGTTACATAAACAAATTAACACACTTAGCATTTAACATTCAACATTTAATCAAATAGTATTAGCACACTTCGCATTTTGGGTATGTTAATATTTAATCAAACAATATTAGCACACTTAACATTAAAAATTTAATCAAACAATATTAACACACTTAACAGTATTAGCACAAATTAGCAAACTTAGCATTTTGGGTATGTTAACATTTAATCAAACAGTATTAGCACACTTAGCATTCAACATTTAATCAAGCATAACTCACTTAGACCAAAAGTTACATGAGCAGAACATAATCAAATACTTACTGTTAGATTGCTCGCCACTTTGACCTTGATCCATTTATCCAAATCACAACACTCTTGAAGAACCTAAATCAACCTTGAAACAAAATAACAAAATCAGAACCAACATTAGAATTAGCATTTGAAACAAGTACAACAAAGTCAAAATTCAAAAGAAAGAAAAACTTAGAAATTAAATAGGTTACCTTGCCTATGAATGTAGACCAATTCTAGTATGAAAAACACAACCTTAGAATAAAAATAACCAAGTCAGAATTTGAAACCCTAACAAAACAAAATTGAAAAGCAAGTAGAGGTTTTCGTCAGACTCACTATCTTCTAGGTGTTCATCAAGACCAGAACATGGATGAAACCCTCTTCAAGACCAGAACTGCATAATAATGAACAAAACCAAAACCAATAGTTGGATTTGAAATTCATTGATATAAAAAATAAACTAGCAGTGTGATATCAAAGCTTACTCTAATCATCATTTGAGAGAGATAGAGAACGTGGATGAATGTGGTGATTGTGAGTGAGACGATGGAAGCGCCAATGATGACAGACAGCGGCTGCTAGGGTTTTGTTGGCTTGAGAGAGAGAGAGAGAGAGAGAGAGAGAGAGAGAGAGAGTGCGCATGTAGAGAGAAGAGAAGAGAATTTGAGTGTATCTTTACTCTCCAAGACCCCAGCATAACCAAAACGGTGTTGTTCTGCTTAAGGTTCACGGGCGGGTCTGGGTACCCGTGGTTTAGTAGTTTGTGCCCGGCCCGCCCAGTTTGACCTGTAACAAACTGCAAACCAGGCCCGTTTGACCCGTTTATTTGTTTAAACTGCCCAAATCCTTTTTTTTTGGTTTTCCATGGGTAGGGTCCGTCTTACGGGTTTTGTCCACCCCTAATTTCATTATATATAATATATCGTCTACTATCTATATATCAACAAAAATATATAAAGTAGCTTAGCAATAAACCCTTCTAAATTTAATTTATAAAGATAAACAATTGCTTTTAAGGGCCCTTTTAAGTAATTACCAAAATCATCACAAGTAATTAGAAGCTGGACTCAAGGAGGATAGTACAAATTATTCATACCAGAGCTATACAGATTAAAAAAAAAGGTTTACCAAGTCAAAATTGGGACTACTCATGCATCAAAGAAAGTATGCCCTTGAGATATTGAAGAGGTGTGATATGGAGCATTGTAATGCTTCCAATTCACCAATGAAACCAAGGTCGCAACTGTCCGAGAATGAAGGTGAGGGTGATGTTCATCCAACTCAATATAGAAGGTTGATTGGATCGTTACGTTACTTGTGCAATACACAGACGACTTTGGAATATAGTGTTTGTATTGCTAGTAGATTCATGGAGAGACCAAAGGTGTCTCATTTTGCAGCAGTTAAGAGGATCATTTGTTACATTAAAGGTAATCTTGGCTGCAGAATTCTCTTTCCCGCAGCTGATACGGGCAGCATGTGCGAGTTACTCGGTTATACGAATTCTAATTGGTGCGAAGATAATGATGATCTAAAGTCTACGGATGGTTGTGTCTTTATATTCGGTGGAGCTCCGATCTCTTGGTGCTCTAAAAAGGAACTCATGGTGGCATTCTCTTCTTGTGAGGCGGAGTATATCGTTGCATCGATATGTGCATGTCAAGCTATGTGGCTAATGAATCTACTTAGAGAGTTGAAGAACATTGATGTAAAAGTTGTCACACTATTTGTTGACAACCTCTTGCATATCAACCTTGCAAGAAATCCTATAGCACATGGGAGGAGGAAGCATATAGAGATGAGGTTTCATTATTTGAGGGAGCTGGTGCGTGAAGGACAATTAAAGCTTGCTCATTGTCGAAGCAAACAACAACTTGCATATTTGTTGATGAAGGCGGTAACAAATGAAGTGTTCAAGAGGCTTGTGAAGAATTTGAGCTTGAGGAATGTGGAGCACTTGACTTAAGGTGGTGTGTTGGATGCCAAGTATAAGTCAAGTGCAGTATGGAAGCATTAGAAGTTGTTTTGGAAACAACTTATTTGAAAAAGAAGTTCTGCTACTGAAGCATAAATTCTGGTTTTCGAAGAGGAAACCGGTTTTCACATTTAGAGAACCTGGTTTCTGTCACGCTATTTTGTTTTTCTGTGTAGCAGTTTTTTTGTTGTGTTTGTTAGTTTGTTTTGTGTTGTTTATTGATGCAACATAAATAGCACCCCTCTTGTAATGTGAAAAATAATACCATTGTGAATATAACAATCATTTTCTCCTCAATTACGCTATCTCAATTTCCAATTTTCTCTCTAATCTTCATCTTCCCCAATATACCATTTTCACTATTGATTTGCCTTATACCTATAGTGTATGTTCCAATCGTATTTAACTTCATGTGTTTTCATGTACTGTAAACTAACATTTAGATTATAGTTTCACATGTTTTGAATCTTAACAATAGGTTTAGCAAGGAAGGAACACATGGAACAAATCATTAGATATTTGTGACGGCATACCATAGTGAGTTGTAGATGGGATTATAGGATCTCTTGTATTGGGCCAATAGTTTTGCAATGGTCCTTGCTAAAATGGGTTTAATTTGGAGGAAAAATTCTTAAAAATTCCAAATTCATTTTTTAAAAAAAATTCCAAAACTTTGATACCACACTGAAAATTTGAAATTCTCAGGGCAATATCAAAAATTTCGAGGCGATACCGAAAATTTACTTAACAAGTAAGAAATTTATGGTATATTTGTAAAATTTCCGGTACATTATATAGGAATTTTCAAAACATCTGGTATATTTAAATTGGAAATTTCGGTTAATATGTTTATCTTTTGTACCGTAAATTTCTAAATTTCAGGAGCTTAATAACATGTACCTCAAACTTCGAAAAATACCATAAATTTAAAATTTTTGATAGAACATATTTTTCCTAATTTTTTCAATGTTTCAGTGAGGACTAGAGACAAATATGGTTTTGTTGCGGGTAGGTGACATATAAAGTGGAAGCTCAGGCTCGGGCTGACGAGGCACATCTTTCTGAGCTACAGGCTAGATTACGTCCTCCGACCAATTCTCATCGAAAATGAGTTGATGAGGTGAACGAAAACTGAGAAGATTGTAAAGCAGGTTGAGGAGGAAGTTGTTGAGTGAGTTGATGAGGCGTCCTCTGCTGACACAAACACCACAACCCAGGCATCTACGGAGCCATCAATTCACACTGGTGAAGGTTTTCGAAATTCCTGGCAGCAGATACGTGATGTCACAGAGAATGTTATGACACAGTATCTCACACTATGTTAACTCACACAAGAAATACGAAGCAGAAAGAACACAATAAGTTGTTCACCGGCCGGTTCAACAAACCTACATCCGGGGCTACCAAGCCGTGGAGGAAATTCACTATTAGTAGAATTAATTGGAATAAACCACCGGTTTATCTCCTTCACTTAAACCTACCCAATGCAACTTCAACCTAAGTCCTACTTAGATCCGAGTACCCACTCACTCCCCTCAATCACGCAGTGATATCAACCTATTGACTAATTGAATTGTGAAGACACTTCAATAAAATATCTTGATCTTGCTTCAAAGCTTCAATCAAGAGACAAACACTGTGCTTTAAAGCTTTGAGTGATAAACTACCTTACAAAGAAATCCTAGTCCAATGCACTTATCAATTGATAGTTGCTTGGCTCACAAGAGAAACTAGAATTACACAATATCAATCACATTAATCCTAACAAGACAAACACAAGTCGCTATCTCTTCAATACATTCAAAGGGCGCAGAGTTGTAAGGGTTCTTTTCCTTTTATAGAAGCAGTCCCGAAACTTGATTTGGCTTCCATAAAGATAGCTAGGTTCACTTAATTTAATCCTAAAAACATGGTCTTTTCAACAACCAATTTAGGTTTAATTAAGATTAACCTAGCAGCCACGTGAGCATGCTTTCTAATAATGTAAAACAATATTTAGCAGCTCAATAAACTTCGAAAATCTCAGAACAAACAGATTCTCAGAATCGAATACATCAATGTCATAACATCTGTTATGACATCGATTTTTTAATTTCAGACAACTTTAGCTTCCGCTGTCTTTTAACATCCTTAGCGTGTAGGATTTATCTTCAATCTCTCGAATGTCATGACATCTATCATGACATTGCTAAAGCCTAGTTTTACCAAAATTAATTGCAACCTAAAACACTAACAAACTCCCTTTGGCACATTTTGGCTAAAACTACTTAACCTATCGAGTACATATGCAGAAGACAAACTAGTTCTAAGCTTAAATAAACTAGAACCTAGAGATAAGATAAATTATACCCATACAAAGATCCCACATTCCCACAATTGCCCCACAAACAAAATTTAAACAGCCATACAAATCCCAAAGTCCCATATACTCACACAGAGTTCTTCTCCCTTTTAGCCATAAAGGGCCAAAGGAAACCATACAATTGCCCCAAACTTTTAATCAAACAAGTGTAAACAAATATACCAAAGATATAATTAAGTACCAGATTGTTTTTAGGGTACATTTTGTCAGACATTACAAATCATTAATAAGGATTACAAACATTCAAACAAAATTGGGCAATTACAAGAATTAAAACAGAACAGAAAACAATTGACAGAATAAAATTAGAGGCAACAGGGGCAGCAGCTTTCAAGTGCTTTCTTCTCCAGAAGAAGCACTGTGAAAGGACACATCTTCAGAGCCTTCTTTGTCAGCTACTTTTTGGTCATCAACATCATCTTCCTCCATATGAGAAGCAGAGGTATCACCATCAAGCCTTTCTTTTCCAACCTCTGTGTCTATTTCCTTTTCAAGAGTAGAGATCAGAGCTTCAAGGGTCTGCTTCCTTGCTTCAAGTTCCCTACAGTACAGGTCTCCTTTAGTACAGCTATGACATCTGCCTTCTGAGAATTGGCTTTGACATTTGATGTCTCAACTGATGTCATGACAATGTCAGGAACATGCTTCCCTTGAGATAACTTGTAGTGGAAGCCAAGGGCAGGAGCTCTCTTGTAGACTGAGTCTCTATTAACCAGAATGTCAGAAGAAAGGATGGTACTACTTTCAAAAGAAGAAACTATTATATGAGGATGTCTCTTCCTATTCTTGGACTTCTTAAAATAAGGAGGAAAATACCTAAATAACCCATTAAACAAAAGTTGAAATAAACACTCCCTTTCATCCCTTGTTGTAGGCTCAGTTAATTGTTACAACTTCACATATTGACAAGTACCCAGTTTGTCTCTCAAGGTCTTAAGTTGACTAGTCTTAAGAGCTTTAGTAGCAATATCACGACAATGTCATGACATCTTATGACATTGTGATCACCAAGATCTGTTTTATCCAAATTATCTTAAAAAGCTATGTATTCAACGTTAACATTGTATAAAGTTACATAGTTTTGCTTCTTGCTGATCCAAAACATGAGATTGTTTCTCAAGAAGGAACATCCATCAACAGAGCTTTTACCCAAGTTTTGATCAACACTTTCACCACTGTTTTTCTTGGACAACTTCAAATGTGGAGGGGTGAGAGTCCTAGTGTAGCTGCCATTATTCAATCCAAGCTTCTTGACATAATTCCTTGCATACTTGCTCTGTGAAGGAAGTGTTGAGCCTTTCATCAATGTGTCTGACATTCCTCCAGATACTATGTTACTAACATAGATGGATGCCACCATGATCTTTTCCTATGGTGAAAGGGTTTCATTCAAGACCTCTCATGTATCCTTTGACAATAAGGCACTTGGTTATCCTTTCATGCGATCCTAGTACTTTGCTTCAAGATTACAAGTGGTCGATGTCTAGATATTGAGTGACATTCGACTTCTGCTCACCTTATACTTACCACATATTCTCCTTTGTCTATGAACAATCTTGGTATCCTTCGACTTCCCTATGGAACTGATCCTTTTCATTCCTCCGAGGTGTGGATGACGGATACTTGCGCCACAACTTTACTTCCTCTTCATCTTTGTCGTGGAACTCATAGATGATAGAGTGGTGCTCTCGATTCCGCTTGTAGCGTTGTCCTTTGATCGACTCCTCTCATAATCACTACTTGATCACCATTGATTACAAGACATTCGACTTAGTGAAGTGGTGAATCCCATATCACATAGCGACTTATGCTAATGAGATTTGCAACAAACCTTTACAAGCAATACTCCATTTAGGCTTGGAACCTGCACGGTTTGAGTTTCCAATACCTTTGATTTCTCCTTTGGCTCCATCTCCAAAAGTAACAAAGGTAGAGTGATGCTTAACATTATTGAGAAGATTCTTGTCTCCGGTCATGTGATTGGAACAACCACCCAAAGTACCAATCTTTCTTGGTAGACATACTAAGGGAAGTGTTAGCTACGAGCAATCTTCTTCTTCCATTGTTGAGAGTATGATACCGTTGGTTTTAGGCTTCACATAAGACCCTTGATTAGGATATCCATGTAGTGTAGCAAAAGATTTTATGTGACCAAACCTTCCACAATAATGACACTCCATCTTTGAAACTTTTTGTTCATGTTTCTATGATTTTGATGTTGCACCCAATGTTGTGACATCCGCTTTGACATTGGTCCATTAGGTTCTTCTTCCTTTTGTTATTAACAAACCTCTTTGTCTCCACATATCCCGAAAGGACCTATTCCTTGACTTGTGGTATGACATCTTCTTTGTCATTGACTTCCTGTGTTTGTTCCATTCCCGGTTATTAACAACTCTCTTTGCATATACCGAGCGGACACATTTCTGCTTTGGGTAGTGACACCGCTTTGACATTGTTTTCCTATGTCTATTCTTCTTAATGTCACCAACAGTTGCTTTTCACCACATATCCTAGACCATGCTTATTTCCTACATTCGTCCAAGTCAAGAATTTCTTCCAACTTATCGCATTGGATGTCAACATTTTGATTTAGACATCTCGATCAAGTTTGGAATTGAGATACTAATATCACTATTGAGGTGATTTATAGTAGTGTGTTTTCCTCTTTCTCACCTCCAACTTCACATTCTCGCCTTCCAACTTCTCAATCGCTTTTTATGTTCTTCATTTTGCGACATGCTTCTCCATTTTTATACACACCGTAGTTTTCAAGAAGCTCTTCAAATGTCACTTCCTCATCACTAGAATCCATATCGAGTTGTACACTCCAGAGAAGCGTGACAAGTTTGGCACCTTCTTCCTCGATTCACTTCCAATCACCATCGCACCAGTGATGCCATTCCTTTCTTTTGTTTCTTTAGAAATGGGACATTCAACTCTAATATGTCCAAATCCTTCACATTCATGACATTGGATTTACCGCTTGACTTCCTTTTCCTCCGACTTGGATCTTCTGCTGGAGTCATAAGATCGCTAATGTCGATGGAATGTCCTTGACATTTGACCTTGACTTTGGATCAATCTTCCGATCGGTTTGTTGAACTCTTCCAAGCATGGCAATAGCTTCGATATCTTCTCTTCATCTTCCACCTTGTATCCTCTTCGATTGGATACAAGTGCTATGCTCTTGTTTCTCTTGTCATGTTCACCGATTCCATCTCAAAAGTCATAAGAGATCCAAAGTTCTTCTTCAAGGTCTCGATGTCTTGAGCCTCCTCTATTGCGGTGACTTTCATTGCAAATTAGGCAAGGATCTCGAGAATCTTTCTCACCGCCTTCTCTTCGACATCTTTTCACCAAGTGCTCCCGAGGCATTGGCAATTTCAAAATATTCATGTGAAATTCATGAATATTCTCATCTTCCTTCATCTTCAAATTCTCAAATTTGGTAGTGAGCATCCAAGTCTTGACATCTTCACCTTGGATGTCCCTCATGAATAGTTCGAGAGTGTCCCAAACATCCTTGGCCACTCACATTGATGGACCAATCAAGATGTTCTGTCAATACCATTGAACAGCATTCAATGCTTTAGAGTTCCCTAGAGCTAGCTCTTCTTCCTCTTTGCTCCATTCCTCCTCGTGTTTCAAGACGGAGTCCCATCTTTCAAGCTTGGTGGGATGTTTCCATCCTTTATCGCAGCTCTCCAAGCTTTAATGTCCACCGATCTTAAGAAGGCAACCATACGAGGCTTCCAAGAATCATAATTAGACCCATCCGAATAGGTGGTCTTCCTCCAAATCCTCCTTCTTTATCCATTACGTAAACTATTATCCCTAGATCTCACCTGAAATAACCCAGGTGCCCGATGCCAATTGAAATTTTGGCAGACACGTGATGTCACGAGAATGTTGACACAAGATTCGACACTATGTTAACGATCACACAAGAATAAAGCAAGAAAGAACACAATAAGTTGTTCACCCTTCGGTTCAACAAACCTACATCCGGGGCTACAAGCCAGGAGGAAATTCACTAGTAGAATTAATTCGTGAATAAACCACCGTTTATCTCCTTCACTTAAACCTACCCAATGCAACTTCAACCTAAGTCCTACTTAGATCCGAGTACCCACTCACTCCCCTCAATCACAAAGAGTGATATCAACCTATTGACTAATTGAATTGTGAAGACACACTTAAATAAAATATCTTGATCTTGCTTCAAAGCTTCAATCAAGAGACAAACACTCGTGCTTTAAAGCTTTGAGTGATAAACTAACCTTACAGCAAATCCTAGTCCAATGCACTTTCAATTGATAGTTGCTTGGCTCACAAGAGAAACTAGAATTACACAATATCAACTGTTATTAATCCTAACAGTACACAAACACAAGCTGCTATCTCTTCAATACATTCAAAGGGCAACACGCTTGTAAGGGTTCTTTTCCTTTATAGAAGCGTCTTGAAACTTGATTTGGGCTTCCATAAAGATAGCTAGGTTCACTTAATTTAATCCTAAAAACATGGTCTTTTCAACAACCAATTTAGGTTTAATTAAGATTAACCTAGCAGCCACGTGAGCATGCTTTCTAATAATGAAAAACAATATTTAGCACCAACAAACTTCCGAAAAATCTCAGAACAAACAGATTCTCTGCAGAATGTCACATCGAATGTCATAACATCATTATGACATCGATCGTTTTCTCAGAATTTCCAGACGACTTTAGCTTCCGCTCGAAGCTGTCTTTTAACATCCTTAGCAGGTAGGATTTATCTTCAATCTCTGTATGTCGTGACATCTATCATGACATTGCTAAAGCCTAGTTTTACCAAAATTAATGCCAACCTAAAAACACTAACAGTTTTCCAAGAGGGCCTTTAGACAAGTCCGTGTTGGCAGGATTTGATGACCATGTCGCTTACAAGATATGTCATGGCGAGGTATATATTTTATTTTATTTAATTTCATGAATAGGAATTTTCTTATAGGAGCGTTCAGTGCTGAAGGTCGCTTCTCATGGTTCGAAGTTGAAGAACTTCCTAGAGCCTCCCATGTCTGAGGAGGTTAGTCGTATTGTTAAAGATTTCTATTTGTCGGAGTTCGCGTACTACTCCTAGACCATACTGGACGCATCTCTGTTGTCTGTTTTTGTTGAGCGGTGGCACCCAGAGACATAATCATTTTATCTTCCATTTTGGAAGATGATGATCACATTGGATGATGTAAAAAGCTCTTCGACATAACTATCGATATAATCTCAAAACACACTTTGCAGCAATGCCCATGTGTTACTCTGATAGGAATAACTCGTCCTTTTCCATGACAATAGAAATGTCATGGGGACACATTTCTCAATTATTAGAGAAGTTAGTCATTTCCCATAATGAGGGAGACATTACTATCTTTTAACTCAGATTCATTCTCTAACACTAGCCATCATGAGACTTATACTTTACATGTCTATTCTTTTCACATTTTCAACATCTCACATCAGTTTCATTGTTTTTCTTCACATAAGGTATTCCTCTAGAAACCAACACAAAGTTTGATAAAGTATTAACCTCACCCTTCAATCTTTTTTCTTCAAAAATAATTTTACTAACAGCTTCTTCAAAAATCAAAGTTTACTTCCCATATATCAAACTAGATTTAATATGCGTATTTTAAGATTTGGTAACACAAAGATTTTGTTTCCTAACTACAAGAATCATAAATTTCAATCAAACAAAGTTTAGTATCCTTTTCAAAAGAGAGATGTTTGGATTAAAGAGAGTTTTGAGTGGTTTTCAATTGATAAAAACATGTCAAGATTAGTTTCATTAACCTAGTTTCATATAAATTCAATTAATCAAGCGGATGAACTCGTTTATGATCGATATAATTACGTATCCTCTCAATATTGTTGATTTCCAACCAATATTGTGAGTTTTATCATGTTAATCTTTAGATGATTTCTCACTCTAACTATTGACATGACAATCATTAAGTTTAATACAAGTAAACACTAGCTCACAAATCTATCTCTAGCATTTGTTCATTAGTGGATGAATCTCCTATGTCAAGTTTGAACATATTTTTCAATCATGATCCAAAGCATAAAAAGGACAAGTAAATCAAAGAAATTCATCATATATATATATATATATATATATATATATATATATATCATCAACCAAGTTCATACACATTAAGATCAAAAGAAATACATAAAAGCTAGATTAACTACCTCTAATCTTGACACAAAGAGGGGGTTTAGCTATCCATTTCCATGGTAGCTTGATGATCAAGAAATCTCCAAAGCTTTATGAACATCAACCTTGAATGATCAAAGATTGAGGTAGTAAAGCTTTGATCTTTGTAACAATGAAGGAAAATGGTTTTCTTAGGGTTTTCTCTCAAAACTTGCCTTGGAAGCTTGTTGGAATGAGAAGAAGTAGTACAAAATATCTTAAAAGTAGCTCAAAAGCATGGGCTGTCCGCCCAGATTCGCCAGGCGACCATAAAGCATCGTCGGGTGAGCACCACAAAATATGAACACGTGCCAAGTTAGGTGAGCCAAGCAGGTTGAAAACAGGTCCATCATCGCGAAGCTGCTTCCTCGCCGGGCGAAACACTCCAGAACCAAACCCAAAATACGTAGAATTTTCGCTGGGAGACGTTGTATCCTCGCCGGGCGAAGCTTGGCCGAAGGTGAAAAATTGCTTGCTTTCTTGACAACTTCCAAGCCAACCAAATGCTGCAAGTTCTTATCAAATTAAACTGAAAAAGTAACAAACCAATTAAAACATTCAAAATAGTTATATTTACACTAAATGACTTAAAAATAGATAATAACTTAGATAAAACAAACGAAAGAGGTTAAAAGTGTCAATAATTAATACGATATTTATCCAAAAGTTGAAACTTAACACATACGCAAGCTATGAAACTTCTCATTCAACAATAACCAATTTGACATACCTTTTCCTTGATATAGCTCTTCAAGTTTCTTTCAAATCTCTTTGACTGACGATGTACCAAGAACATTCGCAAGAATATTCTTAGTTAAAGACATGTAAATATTATAATCGAAGCTCTTAAATCTACTTCTTCCCGCTTCTCATTGTCCTTGTTGAAAATGTTTCCTTTCAACACCTTGTGTAATTCTAATTGTATCAGAACATCTTTGACTTGAATTTTCCACAGGTAAAAAATGATTCTTCCATCGAATTTCTCTAAGTCAATCTTCATTGCAATTGAAAAACTTAACATTGTAGACAAATCCTTTTTTACAACTACATAGCATACTAAGAAGATTATACTCCACCAAAACTAAGCTCTTGATATAAATTGTTAGGAAAAACAAAATGCATAATGAAAAAGAATAGAATGACACTATGTGAAAATTGTTAAAATACATGACTATCCTTAATCACCCAAGACCTCAATACACTCACACTCTCTAAAGTAAATATTTAGAGAATTTCTAAATTCACCTCATAGTGGAGTGAGGCACCCTACGGAAAACTGAAAATACCATTCCAAAACCGGAAGTATATTGCCGGTTCGCACCCCATTTTGTACAAACCAGTCCAAATATGGTGTGACCCCTCAAATCGTAAGAAACTTAACCGAAGATGCACTTCCGGTTTGGAATTGGATGTACACTTCTGGTTATAGTAGCGGGAATACTGAATTGTGTTTCCACCTAGATGCTTTGTATATAACCGAAAGTATACTTCTGATTTTGGGCACGACACATATTACTTAAAATAGAACCCATGTTGATCACCAGCATTACACTCTTTATCCTTAAAACCTCTCAAAAAACATGTCCATTGTCAATCCATTTTCTACTTTAAATCCTCATTTTTGTGGTTCATCATACTAGAAAGAGCTTAAGAAATTAGAATTTCTGGTAAACTTTATTCCTTTTATCCCTCATTCACTACATTAATCTGTTACTTTTTGAAGAAATAAGATTACGTCTAAATCAGATGTATAGTTCTGGTTTATGGTTGAACAAAACCGGAAGTCCATCTCCGGTTTTCTCTTTGTGTTATATTTCTCAGCAACTTTCACTGTGACATGTTTATAATTATGTTATTTATGTAACATAGGTATGGTACACCCCGATAATATTCCTAAACTCGATGTATCTGAAGTTGTTTCGCCGACCATTTTTTCGCCTCTCGTAATTAAGGTGGTAGATGTTCGTGAACATTTTGAAAATGTTGAAGAATTTGAATTGCGAAACGATATATTGTAGTGGATTCGTTTAGAGGCAATGAGACTGGGATTTGGTATTGTTATAGCAAGGTCTGATAACAGTACAGATAGAATAAATGTGTTTGTAATTTTGACATGCGAAAGGAGCGGGAAATACGTAGCTCGCATTCAAAATTTTAAACGCGAGGACACCGGTACAAGAAAATATGGTTCTTCGTTTCAGTTGCATGGTTATCTCATGGCCAAAAAGAAGTGGAAATTTAATGTGATTAGTAGTGAACACAATCATGATTTAAGTCCAAAGTTGGTCCGTCATCCAATAGCATGTCGGCTCCTTCCGGATGAGAAGACATGTGTTTTCGACATGACTTTTAATTTGGTACCATCCAGAAATATTCTTGCAACTTTGAAGCACAAAATACCCGAGAGCACATCAAATATCAAACAAGTGTATAATAAGCACTATCAAACTGAGTTAGCCCTTTAGGAGGATGAACCGAAATGCAACACCTCTTGAAAGTTCTAGATGAGAACAATTATGTTTGTAGGCACCGACGAGGTGATAATGGAGTAATAGTTAGGGATATTTATTGGACTCATCCTAATTCCATTAAATTGTTCAACATGTTTCCTACCGTGCTCATAATTGATTCGACGTATAAAAACAATAAGTAAAGGCTCCCGTTGTTGGAAATTGTTGGTGTTATGTCGACTGAGAAGACGTACTCTGTTGGTTTTGCATTTCTAGAGTGTGAAAAAGAAGACAACTTTCAATGGGTTTTAGAGGTGTGTAGGTCAATGTTGAAGGACCAAGAGAATATGCCTAAAGTCATTGTTACCGATCGAGATACAACATTAATGAATTTGGTTGCAACCGTATTTCCCACTTCTTTCGCATTACTTTGTAGGTACCTGTTAAGGACCAAAATATAGATATTTTGTAGATAATTTTGTGGTCCCTTACAATGTATTTTGATTAATTTGTAGTACTAAATATAGTATTTTGATATATTTATGTTTTTATTTAGTTTTTGTTTATAATCTATTATTTAACTTTGTTTATGTTTAATTTGTAGGTTTTTTGTAATTCTACCTTCAAGCATGGATTCAAGGAAGCTAGGAGAGCTTAAGGAACAATTTCAAGCTATTTTTGGAGGGTGGATTAGGCTTCAGGGAGCGCTTAGCGCGGTTCAAGCATGACCTGGAGCTTTTGTAGTGGCTAGCTATAAAGTAGGGCGCGCATAGCACCATAAAGTGGGCTAAGTGCGGTCTGTGAAATCAGAAAAAGTACATAGACCCATGCTTAGATATTTTCCTCAACCACTCCCTCATTTACGCACAAAATCATACCTAAAAAACCAGAACACTATTCTCCTTGGGGGTTGTTCATTGTAACTCAAAATTCTTGGAAGAATCTCTTGAATATTTGCTTCTAAATTTTCCATCCATGTTCATCATCACTCCATTTCTTACAGTGAAGCTACCATGAGAATGAGTAGCTAAACTTCTTTGTGTCAAGATTAGAGGTAGTTAACCTAACTTTTATGTATTTCTTTTGAACTCTTGGTGAATGAACTTGGTTGATGATATATATATCTTGAATATCTTTGGTTTACTATCTTTTTATGCTTTGGATCATGATTGAGAAATATGCTTCAAAGTTGACCTAAGATATTCTTCTACTAAGGAACAAATGCTAGATATAGATTTGTGAGGTAGTATTTACTTGTATTGAACTTAAACATTATCATGTCAATAGTTAGAGTGAGACATCATCTAAAGATTAACATGATAAATCTCATAATATTGGTTGGAAATCAACAATATTGAGAGGATACGTAATTATATCGATCGTCAACTAGTTCATCTGCTTGATTAATTGAATTTATATGAAATTAGGTTAATGAAAGTAATCTTGACATGCCTTTACCAATTAAAAACCAACCAAAACTCTCTTTAATCCAAACAACTCTCTTTTGGAAAGAAAACTAAACTTATTTGATTGAAACTTATGATTTTTGTGACTAGAATACAAAACCCTTTTGTTACCAAATCTTAAAATACACTTTAACTATTAAACAACGGTAATATCATAGTAATCCCTGTGGAAAACGATAATTAAAAATACTTGTTACATAAAATACGTACAACAGTACCATATTACTAAAAATGTGAGAAGTCGGGTTAAACCTATGGTGGGGTCAAAAAAGGTTACTAGTGAAGATGGAAAGTTGGTCAAGTTGGATGTTATTATGGAGAAAATTATGGCTGCATGGAATGTTATAATAAATGCATCTACAAAAGAGCTATATGTTGATGCTGTTTTACAATTCCGATCTGTTTGTGTGAAATATCCCGATCTATTGAAATATGTTGAAAGCACAATTGTTGATCAGGTTAAGGAGAAGGTTATTTGTGCATGGATCGATCAGGTTATGCACCTCATTAATACAACAACAAACTGAGTTGAGTATGCGCATGCATGTCTGAAGAATTGGTTGGAAAATAGCGAGGATGATTTGATTACGCGTTGGGAATCTGTGAACCATATGATACTTAACCAGCATAACGAGATACAAACGAAATTTGGTCATAGTATCACGGTGTTGGAACACAAGTTCAAAGACAACATTCTATATTCTCAGTTGGTTGGTAACATCTCTCGGGCGGCTCATAATTATATTTTTCATGAGACCAAAAGAGCTTCTAATGTGGGTGCTGACACCTCAAAGTGTGGTTGCACTATTGTGAAAACATATGGTCTCCCTTGTGCTTGTGTCATATCCAAGAAGATGAGTGGTGATGGCCCGATACGTATGGACGAGGTCTCTAGTCATTGGAAAAGACTTAGTTTTGACGATGACGGAAAAATGAAAAGCGATAAGTTAAATATCTCCATCTTTACCGAATAGGAAGCGATACAAGCAAAAAATTTGAAAGCCGGTGACGCCACCAAACTCCACATCAAAGAAGAGTTGAGGAAGATTGCGTTTTCGGAGACCACATATTTGAAACCACCGCTGTTTACGGTGATTTCTCGTAAACAACCGCTAGTCTTCCAATTTTTACTATTTATTATTGGTTACTTACAGGATCGACTAGATTGATCCTAGGACACATGTGTCATAATAGATTTTTATGTTCAAACCCATGATCTTCAATTGATTCTTAAACTTGATTACGGAAATATACTAACCGTTTGACTATGGAAATATACTGACTGTTTGTGTAAAGATTTCGAACTTAAACTTGATTATTGACAATTGAATGTAAAGGTAAGGACACTCTTAAAAAGTAACAATTTCTGGGAAATACAATCAAAGTTTGGAAGTAAATAGGTTTCTAGAACAATAAGTGTTTAAAGGCGAATGGAATAAAGATAAAAAGAAAAGAATCGAAATACTTTAAAGGTAAAAGTGCAGGAAATCGGAAATAAATGATAATAAACTGGCATTTAAATTGTAAAACAACATGATGTTCTTAACGTACATGATATCTCCTTGACTCGTTTCCCTTTCGATCACGGTAGTTTGAGTGTTTGAGAAATTTTTAGTACATCTAACGAACCCCCTCCAAAATCTAATAGAAAACATCTATTTATAATGTTCTGACCCTAACGGTCCTACTACAATATTGCGCCACGCTTAAGACATGCAAGTCTCTTTCGCTCGCCAATCTCCACGTCCTTTACAATGGCGCCTTTTATTCAAAATTGAATCTTCAGAGGTTATTCAAATTCAATTCTATAACCATTCGTATTTCACTTTAATCCTTTGTTTGGACCGCTCCAATATTGACACATTTATTTAAAGGGATTTCTTCATATCCTAAAAATACTAAAGATTTTAGTTCGAAATATCACTCACCATTGGCAATCGAAGAATCATTCCTCTATGAAACAAAAAAGGTCTTGTGTTCACCTATCACCAACAAATATTAATCTCTTTTCCATGTGGTAGTAAACATATTCGTTTCGTCTATGCCAATTTTACCCTTTTCGAAATTGCCAGCTAACAAATTGCCCCTCAAGAACAGTTATTTCGACAGATATAGAGAAATACTTGTTCTTGAATATCTCATACAATTTCGGTATAGTAATGATGATCACACTGTACATGACGTCAGAGTAGGTATATCACTTTCTGCATGTGTCTAATCAGCACACCTAAACGTGCCATCATGACAGTTTAATGATAGTAATTAGTGACAACACATCATTTCTTAGGTAACAACACGTCACCTCTTAGGAAGTTGAAAAAGTTCACTTTTCTCCTCTCCAATAAAATGATTACACGTGTCCCACTACTTCCCAAAAAATTTCCCAACCGTTAGAGAAGCTATAAAAACACTTCATCTTCTTCATTCTGAACTTTTTCAAAACCCTCTCAGCTTTCAAGAAAATCAGATTTTTCTACTCTTCATTTCTTTGAACAAACTAGATTTTTCCATCAAAAAAGACTTTTCATCTCACCATGTCTTCCTCAACAATGCCGATCGCTTCCAAGAAATTGGAAATCCAAAAGATCGCGGATTACGTTGAAAACCGGCAAGATCATCAACCGGTAACCAAGAGTTTATCTCACTCCCAAAATGACCCGGAGCAAAAGCGATTTATGCTTCTCGGTAATCATCCCTACCATTGTTTCTGATAAAATCTTAGGAGTAATGGGTCCTCTGATTTCCACAGAGCGTTTAGCGAAGACGAAGGGATTCTTTCCCACCTATTTTTTAACAAAACCTATTTTTAATAAGTCTGTACCCTTGAATCTTAAGGGTGAGGACTCATAAATTGCCTAAAACCCTAGAAGGAGGTGAAGGTATAACAACGGCACTAAAAGAGACCCTTTTAACCTAGATTACGTTACCGTTAACTTCAAACCCTTCCGTTCTTGCCCTACATCTGACCAGTCATATCAAAATTGGCTTGCCAAGATTGAAAACAAGAAGTCTCAGGAATGGGAAAGCTTAGGTATCCTTAATTTGATTCAAATGTCCAAATTAGGTTTTAGCTATAGCCACCCCTTTTTGTTGGCTTCTTTATACTTCTGGGACAGTACTTACAACACGTTCCATCTTCCTTGTGGGATGGTGACACCCACTTTCTTTGACATAGCAGCCATCACAGGGCTTTCACCTATTGGAGAGACTTTCGATCCTAATGAGGACGCGGAGAACCTTATTGAATTTGAGCTCAAGCATGCCAGCTTCTCCAAATATATTGCCTTCTACCATTCTGCTGAGGAAGAAGTTTCGGAAGTTGAACATATAGCCTTCTTAGCACTATGGTCACGAAATATGTTTTCTCGCAGAAACCTTCAAGTGGCTAGTAGATTCATTACCCTAGCCAATCAACTACACCATGGTCGAAAAGTCTCGATGAATCCTGTTGTCCATTTGTACGAAGCATCTGTTCAGTATTGAAATTAAAACCTACAAAGCCGCACAAATCTTCTTCTAGTGGCCCTTTTGGTTGTTGCAACTTTGGTTGAATGCCACTTTGAATCATCTCTACCAACCTCAGAACACTTAATGAAGATCATCCCGATGTTGTGAATCGTAGCATTGAGGGAACCGATTGTAAACTCACTCCAAACGATGAAAAAGAAAACTTCAAAACCGACTTCATTCAATACATGATGATCTTTTCAAGAGACATGATTGTGATTCTTCGATGGCCCCATTTGCTACCCAAACTGTGGACCATCTTGGTTCACCGCCCGAACAAAGCTATTTTGGAAAAACAACAAGAGATATCGAAAGCTTTTCTAACCCCTAGATTGATTGCTTCAAGGATAACCCTGCCAAAAGTCAAGCACATATCTTGCCTATCACCCAACTTGGCTCGAGTTTGGTTTGTGTCGATCCTTCCCGAACCTCTTTCGACAAGAAGAGAAATATGTCCGCGTGGGTACCTTACCCTTCCAAGGAAATTGAAATCAAACAAAACAACATGAAGATTTTTTGAGTTCGCATTAGTTTGTTTTACCCTTCCTTCTACAAGACAAGAGATTTTCATACTTGGTGGATGTGCTATTATTCGAGTAATATGTTTGGTACCATCGAAATCCAACAACAATTAACAACAACTTTTCTCTTGTGCAGAAAACATCCGTAAAGGTAGGCTTACTCATGTCAAAGAAATTCGAGCTTCCAAAATATTTTGAAGTTGTGTATAATCCAATGGACATACATCGAACTGCTTATGATGCAAAAAAACTTTAAAAGAAAAATTTGAAAAGCAACTTCCAACAGTTCGATGTCCTCCTTATGTGAAATCGAAGATAGTGTGGGCTTTTAAGCATAAACCACCTAAATTTCCAAACTTGCCTACTTGTAGCTGGGTTTGTTTTTTCCCGTGCACTGGTGGTTATATTTTAGGGATCTCTTCATGCGAAAATGATACCAAAAACATGCCCAGAGGGTTACGTGGAAACATGATTTATACAACTTCAAAGGGCACCTTCGCACGACTTGTCGACCATGTCTCATTAAATCTTGAATGCGAAGGTGCGAAACTGAAAGAAAATCGAAGTTCCTTCATATTTTTCACTTTGTCTTATTTTAAACTTGATCTCAATCCTTTCAGCTATTGATTTGAAATCTTTGAAGAAAGACAAAGTCGCGCCTAAAGTCGGCTCAACTTCAACTTCACAAACACCGACCACCATCACTACAAATCCTCCTGAGGTGGACAACACTTTGAAGAAAAGAAAAGAAGGTATTTTCGTGCTTACCTCTTTACTATTTGAAATTCCTTCTAAATTGGTTAATCATCTTAGTCACACTTTCGTGCAAGTGGCTTGCCCCAAAGTCCCCCAAGAAACGAAAGCATGAAACTCTTCGACCAGAAGATGAAACACAAGGAAGCGACGATACCTCAATCCTCAAAAAGAAAAAGAAGAAAAAACCTTCACAATCTGGTGAAGCTTCTCAAGTTGCTAAGTCCATTAGCAAAGAAGTTCGCCAATGCTCCTCAAACCAAATCTAAAGTCTCTTGAATCCTCTACCAAGAATCACCGCTCGTAACAAATTGGCGGCAATGCTACTCGATGGACAAAAGGTAAAGATTACTTGATGCCTTTCGTTACTAACTTACACAACTTTAACACACGATCCCGATATTTTTTTTATTTTATGCAGTATTCATACGCTCTGTCAATCTTCCTAATATCCAAAGTTCGAACCTCAGACTTTCTCCTCAACCGAAGGCTCAAATGAGGATGCTTTAAACAAAGGTTCATCTCGTGGCTACCCTCAGAGACTGAAGCCTCGGATCAACAAGTGACTTCGCCCCCCTTGGGTGAAACCTTAGATCACCGGGCTATTTCTCCTTCATTGGTGGAGAACTTAAGGGTAGATGAACCAAACATTGGGGTTGAAACCCCTATCGTTGATATTCCTAGTGACTCTTCTCCAGAAAAGGCGCATTCTGCTGGTCAAACCGATGGAGACAGCGATACGCACACTGTGAGTCACTACTTTGCCAGTGACAACGAAGATGAAGGGATGCAAGCGGAAGGTGGAGATGGGAGAATGGAGGTAGAGGGTGCTGATGAGGAAACACAGGCAGAAATGGAAATTCCTGTTTCTGTTGGCGCTGCTTTCGTCAAGCCAAATCCTCCAGTCCTCTCTGAAGAGCAAAAGGCAGAGATGAAGAAGAATAATCCTTTAAAATACCTCAAATTGATGCTATCTCAATGTGGTCCTTCTTCGAGCACGACTCCATCTAGTGATTCGAGTCAATCAAAAGAGGATACGCCTCTCCCTTCTCTTGACCAGCTTCTTCAAGAGGTTAATACCACTATTTTTCAAGTTGATTTCTTCACCATCCTACAAGACAACCCTGGGGTTTACTTTTCGATGAGGAATCTTTTGACACAAATAGATCTTAGTATTTGCCCCTCTGACGTGGCTGAGATCATTTATGATTTGCAACTCCTCCTTGATGAAGTTAATACTGTATACATCAGGCTTCATGGTGTCGAAGCTAAAACTCGAACCAAACGAGAAGCTTTATCTAACGCCTATGACCAGACTTCAGAGCTTACTAAAAGGGCAGAAGCTTTAGAGTCTGCGAAAATTGCAGCAAAAGATAGGCACGATGTTCTAGGTCGGTCTATTTTATTCTGGGAGTCCCAGATTGAGGAACTTAAACAGAAAATCGCGGCTGCGAAAGGTGAACAGATAACTCTACAAACGACTATGAAGTCCGCGGATGATCAAGGGCTGATCTCACGAGTCTTAAGCAGATGGAGCGGTGAAGGTATAAGCCAAGAAATCGAAGAGCTTGAAAGGATCAAACACACGAATCAATGTAGAATCAACTTGTGCAAAAACAAATTTGCTAGGTTGAAACGAGATGCTCCTTTTACTTCTTGGAAACATTAAAAAAAACTTTATTATGTATTCCTATATTTCGAACATGACTCATATTTGTTATTCACATGGCTCTCTCTTAGCTCTATCCATCTTCAATATCTATTTAGTCGAAGTAATTGAATTTCCAAGTATGGTTTATACCTTTTAAGTATTTCCGTTTACTCTTAAGATTCTTCTGTCTTCTGCTAATTCCTCTATCTCATAGGCATTATTCGAAAAAGTCTTCAAAATACGAAAAGGTCCCTCCCAATGGGGTGACCATTTACCGAGTATTCTATTCTTCTTATCCATAGGCAAAATAACTTTCGCACGGATCATTGGTTGAAAATTTCTTGTTCTTAACTCTTTTATTGCATACTAGCTACTCTTTCTTTCTGTCTTCTCATAACCTCTAAAGCACGTAGCCTTTCTTCATCTAAATCCACTAATTCATTCATCATCATTTCCCAGTATTGATCAATGGGTATTTCGCTCTGTCTTTGGATTCTGACTTATTGTAGATGTATTTCGATTGGCAACACCGTCGTGCCCAAATGTAAGTCGAAGCGAGTGGTATTCGTTGCCTCCTTAGGAGGCGTTCGACAGCCCATAGAGCTTGATCTAAGGTTTTGTGCCAATTTCTTGGTTTTCGACCTATATGCTTCTTGATCAAACCTATTATGACTTTATTGGCTGCTTCTACCTGACCGTTTGCTTGGGCGTAATAAGGTGTTGATGTGAGTAGTTTGAATCCCATTTCTTGTGCGAACTCTTGCATTTTTACCGTGAAAAGAACCTTGATCTGTTGTGATACTTTCTGGTATCCCAAACCTGTATATTATTTGCTTCTGTATAAATTCTATAATAGCTTCTTGGTCTACATTCACTAAAGGAATCGCTTCGACCCACTTTGTGAAATAGTCTATTCCTACAAGAATATATTTCTGTCCTTTAGATGATGTTGGCCGAATTTCACCAATTAAATCTAATGCCCATCCCCTGAAAGGCCAAGGCTTAACAATCGAATGTAGCTCGCTTGCCGGAGCATGTTGAATGCCAGCATGGACTTGACACTCTTCACATCCTTTGGCGAATTCTATGCAATCCTTGAGTATAGTGGGCCAATACATTCCATATCTGAACAAGAGCCATTTCATTTTGTGGCCTGCTTGATGTGCCCCACATGCTCCATTGTGCACATTAGACAAGGCTAAATATGCTTCGTTTTCCCCTAAACATTTGAGTAGCACTCCTTCTGCGGTCTTCTTAAATAATTCATTCCCGATCACTACGTACGACAATGCCCTGTATTTGACTTTCCTCTCTGTATTTATTGAAGGATTTCTCAAATAATTTACTATAGGAGTCCGCCAATCTGTATCTGCTAAAGCATCTATGTTAAAAACTTCGAATTCCTCCTGGTTTGAGTAACCTAATTTCGCATTCTCTAAATCTAAGGGTGATAACTTTGCAGCCATTATTCTTCCCCTAGCTTCTATGAGGTATTGGAGTTTTTTGATATCCTATATCCCGAGGCTATTTGAGCCGGTCATTTGCCTCTTGATTATCACTTCTAGGAATGTGTTTTAAATCCACATATTCAAATTTCTTGATTAATCGATTAGCAATAAGTACATGATCAAATTTTCTTTGATACACTTGTATTCTTTGGTTATTTGCTTGATGACTAGTTCGAGTCTCCTCTTATTTCGACTCTGGTTGCCCCAATTCCAACAAAGCTTCAAGTCCAATTAGTGCTTCATATTGACTTCATTGTTCGAACATAAAGGGCCTTCCAACTTATACTTGAATTTTGTTGGAATTCCTTTGAAATGATACATATTCGACACCACTTCCATTTTATGTGTTGAGCCATCGAAATATAATTTCCATGGCTGAGTTTCGACATAATCTAGTGCGAAATTCTCATTCACAGAGTGGTCACTATGAAATTGAAACCACCGTCCTTTCATAGCCTGTAAAGGCTTAAAGGCCGATTATATTCGGTGAGTGCAAGGCCCATTTACCAATCTCTGCATAATTGGCTTTGACAACATATGTTTAATGACATCAAAGTGAGGCGAAACATAAACATCAACGGTTTAATATAATACTTGAGTTTTGTACACGAGAAATATAAGCAAAGACATAGTTTTCTATACTATTGTACCTAGTTTCGCATTATTTAAAACTCTACTAATATAGTAAATGGCTCTTTCGATGCCATCTTCATTTTCTGGCCAGCATGCTTCCTATGGTTACATTAGAGGAGATATACAATCGCATTGGCCTATCTTTAGAAGGGCTGCTAGGATCGGAGGGTGCATCAAGTAAGTCTTGATTTTTCAAATGCTTCTTGATGTTGATCATCCAATCAAAATTGCCCGATTTATGCGCAACAATGGAGAGAAAGCTTGGGTTCGCCCACTCAAGTTGGATATAAATCTCCTCAAAAGTTGATTTTACCCAAAAGGGATTGCGTTCTTTCTTTGTTGAAGGAGGCTTTGTCTCCATGATGGCCTTTGTTTTATTGAGGTTGATTTGATGCCCTTCTTGTGAACCACGAAGCCAAGGAAATCACGAAAAAGCACACTTAAGAGGTTCATTTTAAGCCATGCTTCCTCGTTCGTTCGAACGATTGGCTCAAGTGATTTAAATGATCCTCATGAAACCGATTTGACCACTATATCATCTATGTAAATCCGCATAAATGTTTCGATAAAGTCATGGAATATTGTGTTCATTGCTCTTTGGTATGTTGCTGACATTTTTAAGCCAAAGGGCACTACTACCCATTCATATGTGCCTAAAGCGCTGGGCATCGGAAGGTTGTTTTGGGGACATCATCCTCATAATGAAAATCGATTATAGCCAAGATATCCGTCTAGCATACTCGGTATTCATAACCTGCAGAATCAATTAACATTTCGCTATAGGCATAGAGTATTCGTCTTTTGGGGTAGCGATTCAAGTCCCTAAAATCTATGCAAATGCGTAAAGAACCATTTTCTTAATAAGTACAATATTAGCAAGCCATTCGACGCACCTCGTGGTTACGATAAACTTGCGGGAGCAATCGTTCTATTTCGCCTTGATCTTGAGAGGATTGCTAGTGCGAATCTTCTAGGCGCCTGCTTGATGGGCTTCTTGCCATCCTTGATCGGAAGCCTATGTTCCACGTTCTCTTTTCAAACCAGGCATTTCGTCGTAATCCCAAGCGAAACAATCTTTATTTGCTTTGAGCAATTCGATCACCTTATGCTTCAAACTGGGATTGAGTTTGGCACTAATGTACGTTACTCTTTTTTCGACTTCATCCCCAATATTAACTTCCTCCAAGGGTCTTGGTGACATCTTGGCGTTCGTTGATCTGGATCTTTTGAAACCTAATGACTCTTGATCATAGATAGCGTCTAGCCGCTGATCCATTGGTGTGGAAGTTTGTCCTTCATTGGGTGGGGTAAGATGGGTGCCCTTAGGACTTGCTTTTGCTGCGTTGTTTTTTGTTTTAGTGTCTATGGCTGCAGCCATATTTTGTATCTCGGCCAGAGCCGTTTTTCTTATTTCGGCCGGATAGGCAGCTTGATAGTAGTTGGTTTCATCATAACACCCTTCGTTGTCCCGGTTGGCGGATCGTCAGTCTCACCTTCTTCAACTTCTTGTCCATCCCACATCAGTTCTCTATCCCACTGGAAGCCATTAGGACGAAGTGTTAGAGAATAGTAGGCATTTTCATTTGGTTCGAAGTACTCTTCAGGTGGGTTGCATGGCCCAATGTTGGCCATGTTACGGTCAAAATTCCTCTTATCAACATGATTAATGTCGTCATATAATAACTTGGTCACCTCTATATTTTCAACTATTCCATCCCTCTCCATAGCACTAATCTTTGATGCATTGAAGAGTGCAGCTCAATTCCGTGGATCCATTCTCGCCAAGTAGCATGTTGTAGTTGGCCTTCGCAGCTATTACCATGAACATGGTTGGCCTAGTCAGGGAACCAACCGTGAGATTCACTTGTATTACCCTAGTGTCTTACCAACTTTACCTTCATAATTGAGAGTACCATGTTATGAGGTCGAACGTCGAATCTCGCATCCCTATCCTTTTTAGCATGAATGGGCATTAAATTGACAGACTCCTCCGTCAACGATTACTTTATTTACGCCGTGTTGCTCCACTTTGGCCACGATGAGCAGAGGTTTCAAATGATTCTTCATTCCTCGTGCGGTCTTTCGAAAAAGCTCGCTCTTTGCACCGTTATTCATTATATAGTAACACACGGCCTATGTTTGGCCATTTCCTCTTCGTCTGTTCCTCTCCAACCCATACCAGTATTATGTTCGAACTCGCAAGGTAAAGCGACACAACATTACAATTAGCGTTAAAGAAAGACTCCTTCGACTCGAAATCATCATTAGATCTTCTTCGTTCTTTGCTTCCTTTTGTTCTTGATCTCCTTTTTGGTGAGAATAACTTTGATCCGGGGTTTGCCCCACCGAGTTCTTGACTTTGGATTGTTGGTGCTAGACTAATTTCCATGGGCTTGACTCCTTCGCCGCCTTCTTGTTACGTTGGTGTCTGCGCCATTGAGGCGTGACATTGGGTTTTCCTTTATAATTTTCCAGCTGATTTCCTCCTTCTATTCGAATTAAACTCAGATGCCATTGCGGTTCTTCGTCGAACGCCATTTGCCCCTTCCTTTGTCATTCTTGCTGCACCACCTATCGGAGGGATCTCTCGGGTAATTTGAAAGATACCTTCTTCGCTTCCCTAGGATAAGGTGCGGTCTTCTGCATGGTTCGCCCGGATCGCGTTACTCAAGGAATTCCACTTTGGCGCCCCAACTGGAAGCGAGCGGACTGTTTCAAATGCTTGACATTCCTTTATCATAAATGCACATCGGGACAATCGGACATTCCGTACCAATCTTGTGGCATCGAACTATGAATTCCAAAGAGGCTTTCATCACAGGGTATACCATAACCGATTGTCTTGCCTCCAATTAATTCGTGCGCTCCCTCCGGGCCCCTTTCGAACTATCACGGGGTTGCAAATGATCTTGCATCTCGGCACAACTTGTCTTAGTTCTTCTTATGACAAGAAATAGGTACTCAGCTTGCATCTTTCTTGGCAAGCTTTCCCTCTTTGTTCTCTTTTCTCCAAGCATCGTTCCACTTCTTGCATTTCGTGTGGCTGCTCGAAATCCACCATGTTTACTCCGGATTGGGTCATCGAAGTCGACCTTCTCGAACCTTATCCCGAGACCTTGAGTAGCCTTAGTTAAATTTTTGTCGACAATATCTTGGCCCTCAGTAGCCTGTATTGCCTCTTTCATTAGTTTTGCCTTGAGCACCTTTGGAGGGTTATCAGTAGTTCCTTTCTTAACCAGGACGAAACCTCCACCTTCCTCGAATTCCACGTTTGTTTTAACCTTGTTCTCAGCAACTTCGATCATGTTGATTTCCAAAGGCTCAGCATAGTTGGTTTCCGCCATCAGTAACGGATCCGTATCCACTTTCATGGGGTTTTTTCCCTTGTCCGCAAATTTCAACCTGCCATCCTTGATTGCATTCTGTATCAAATCCCTGAAAAGAAAGCATTGTGAGGTTTTATGACCTAGGAAGTTATGGTACTTACAAAAACCCCTCTTCTTCCTTTGTTCCAATGGAGGAATCTTAAGGTTCGGAGGGACTATTAACTGACCATCCTTAACAAGCAAATCAAATATCTCATCACATTTAGTTATGTCGAAAGTGTATATTTTCTTAGGATATTTCTCATTTTTCTCATTTTCGACAGTGTCCTTTCCATTGGAAGGAAGCGTAACTCGCAAGCGTAGGGGTGCCTCTTTTAGTTCGAGAAGATCTATTTGAATCGGTGAAATTGTATGGGTCTTGGAAATCATCTATGTTTTCTTCTTCCGCTATATAGGCTATTCGTTCTTTCTTATGATTCTTACTAGCCCTAGCCTTTTCCGCTTTTAATCTTTCGACTTGTCGAACTCTATCGACCAATTGGGCCATATCCCTTAGATTTGGGTATCCGGTTTCTTTCGAATGGAATAATCCGGGCCTCCCGCCGCCATTTCGACCAATTCATGTTCGCACTCTTGTAAAACATCTAGATTTTAACGGTCGGAATCTATTCGATAGTCATCTATGGGTTACGTAAACTTTCTTTTAATGCTTGCCGTTCTTTCAGGTGATTTTGGATTGGCCCATGTAGAATTGCTCATGAAAGAGTCTTTCCAAATAGGGCCAAGTATCCACGGATCCAGGGGTAATGTGGTGAACCACGTAGCGTTCTTTGTCAAAGAACTTGGAAAATATTTTATCCTAAGATTTTCGTTATTTGATATATCCCCGCTTATCAAATATCTTGCTATGTGTTCAATCGTCGACTCTTTGGTATCACCGGTAATTTTGTAAATTTGGGGACTTTGAAACCCACAGGTAATTTTTGTAGAATGTAACCTACAATAGGAGAAGTATAATTTGGCCTTCTAAATCCGAATTTACACCATTTTGGGCCATTATTCTTTCTATCATAGCGGTTAGATTATTTTACGCCACTAAATTGTCGTTTCGACCCTATGGACAATTTCGTCGCATCCCGGTCCTGTTAACAACCACTAACGGTCTAGGCATTCGATCCGGTCTTCTTGAGCGTCGGTTGCCTTAATCTTGGCCCTACGTTTCTCTCTTGATCCCTCGTGGGGGTCGAACTTGTTCAATGGTAGGTTCTTCGTTCCGAATTACCTTTGGATTACGCCTCGTCCCAGCATCGGGGCACCAAAGAAATCGCTATCCTAGACATTGTGTTTTCTTGGTTTGTTCGATTTATATTCGAATTAAAGGACCAAAATAACATTCATTTCGCGGGCTAAGACTCCTACCATATCATGGTTACTATCATCCATCTTGTCTAAACGCGATTGTTGGTTGTCAGGGTAGGCCATTGGTTACGATTTCCCAAGTTCTGGGAGTTTGTAGGGAAATGGTTCGTTCCTGAACCAGATCCTCGGACTGGGGACAAAATGGGTGCGTTATGTAACCCTGCCATAAACGAAGTTGGCATCCCGTACTGTGGATCTCTGGGTCTTAAAGGGTCGAAACCTGGAGGCCTAGTGGGAGTCGAATATGGTTGACTTCTCGTGCGGCATAGTTGAAATGGGATGGTATTTCAGTCACACTAAATGGGGCCGCGTTCGAACTACCCACAGGGATAGTACTAGAGGCATCAGTCGAACCTGAAACGACTGTTGACGCTCCTTGTAAGGAGGTTTGTCCCCTATCTTGGTTGGTTGTATTTGTCATTGTTTTGGTACGTTGTCTTCTGGGTATATACAGATTATTATCTTTTATTTTACCACTTCGAAGGTTCATATACCAATTCGAATTTTGCAATGTTCATAAAATTCTAGTAAATAGTTTCTAATATGACACTGTCCCACTGGGCGTGCCAATTTGTTTACGGTGATTTCTCGTAAACAACCGCTAGTCTTCCAATTTTACTATTTATTATTGGTTACTTACAGGATCGACTAGATTGATCCTAGGACACATGTGTCATAATAGATTTTTATGTTCAAACCCATGATCTTCAATTGATTCTTAAACTTGATTACGGAAATATACTAACCGTTTGACTATGGAAATATCTTGTTGTTTGTGTAAAGATTTGAACTTAAACTTGATTATTGACAATTGAATGTAAAGGTAAGGACACTCTTAAAAAGTAACAATTTCTGGGAAATACAATCAAAGTTTGGAAGTAAATAGGTTTCTAGAACAATAAGTGTTTAAAGGCGAATGGAATAAAGATAAAAAGAAAAGAATCGAAATACTTTAAAGGTAAAAGTGCAGGAAATCGGAAATAAATGATAATAAACTGGCATTTAAATTGTAAAACAACATGATGTTCTTAACGTACATGATATCTCCTTGACTCGTTTCCCTTTCGATCACGGTAGTTTGAGTGTTTGAGAAATTTTTAGTACATCTAACGAACCCCCTCCAAAATCTAATAGAAAACATCTATTTATAATGTTCTGACCCTAACGGTCCTACTACAATATTGCGCCACGTTTAAGACATGCAAGTCTCTTTCGTTCGCCAATCTCCACGCGTCCTTTACAATGGCGCCTTTTATTCAAAATTCGAATCTTCAGAGGTTATTCGAAATTCGAATTCTATAACCATTCGTATTTCACTTTAATCCTTTGTTTGGACCGCTCCAATATTGACACATTTATTTAAAGGGATTTCTTCATATCCTAAAAATACTAAAGATTTTAGTTCGAAATATCACTCACCATTGGCAATCGAAGAATCCTTCCTCTATGAAACAAAAAAGGTCTTGTGTTCACCTATCACCAACAAATATTAATCTCTTTTCCATGTGGTAGTAAACATATTCGTTTCGTCTATGCCAATTTTACCCTTTTCGAAATTGCCAGCTAACAACCGCCTACACCGACTCCACCAAAAATACCATTCATCGATCACATGCCGGTTTTTATGCACAAGTACATTGAACGGGTCGTCAATGTTGGTGGTGACGGTAACTGTGGTTTTTGAGTTGTTTCTGGTTTTCTTGGTAGACGTGAAGAGTATTACAATACTGTGAAAGATACCTTGATCACATAGTTTACAAAAACAGAGAATTTTAAACTCGTGCGCTAGGGAGTAAAGAGAAGGTTGATGAAATATATCACGCACTAGTACCTACTGAGGATGGATTTGCACCAGAGGATAAATGGATTCAATTCCCTGAAATGGGTCATCTTGTAGAAAGTGCGTACGAGAGGGTGTATATTAATCTAACAAGATACAATTTTTTGGAGACTTATTTCCCTCTGCGCACTGCTCCTACACCAAACCCCTATGATCGTATCATATGTGCTGGGTGGATTTCAAATCCACGACATTTTGTTCAAGGCTATTTGAAATCGAGATGTCCTATACCACTTACATCACCGGAGTGGGCGCTTCATTTCACAAACCCATCAGAGACATGGCTGAACGAATTCATGGAAATGATGCAAGAATACAACAAGTTGAACCAAATAGAAATAGAAAAAAATAGGGAAAAGTCAAAAGAGGTGCCACCAGTGGATTTATCCGGCGACACTTTTTTCAGCTCTTTCAAGTAGTTAGGTAGCATTTTAATGTTAACTTCATTTTGTTCATGTATTATGATGTGGAAATATAGTCATTTTTGTAGTTTGACCAAATGCACAATATTTGAATACATGAGAATTTTTTATTAGAGTTGTTGTTTATGTTCTGTTTCTGGTTTTTCAATCCCAGACCATTTACCGGAAGTTTCCTTCCAATTTTAGTTAAGTTAAAAACCGGAACTTTACTTCCGGTTTTATCACTGACACAAGGATAGGATTTATATGGTCCATGTTTACATCCATCTACTATAAAATACCTCTCCTCTTATATTTTCCATACCACAACACAAAAAAAACCAATGGATATGAAATTGAACATCATATGGGTTGTTGGAGTTGTTCATTTTCCCGGTGTCACACTGTCTCGCGAATTCAAGATCACAGTATACACCCCTATTGAAGAGGTGCGTGAAACATTGCAGGAACTTGTACCTTTTGACGATGGTCGAAAGATAGAGAAGATCGAGCACCGCTCGCCATCGATTGACAATGAAGGCAATCTTCAGTTCATAAATAGTGAACTGAAGAACAACGCTGATTTACGGGGTATGTGGTCTACTTATGAAAGTTTTTAGGAGAAAGTTTCAATCGAGCTAGATGCGACTTTATCAAGAACCGTCGATGACATTATAAGGATGTTGCAACGCCCACTAGGATATTAATTTGTAATATTTGATTTATGTTTAACTACTAAATGTATTTGCTAAGTTTATGTTATGAATTATATGTATGTCTATGTTAATCAATGCAATGAAGTTTCTGGATTCTGTTATGATTAAAACAGGAATTCCAGTTCCGATACAGAATCGGAAGTAAATTTCTGATTTGGTGTATATTTTATCAAATGGTGGTGCGCACCGGAAGTATACTTATGACTTTAAAGAGCATTTTAAAAAATTCACGTGGTGCGTAAAAAATGGGGTAGAATAAGAAATTTTCAATATTTAACTACCCCTTACAATATTCTAATACAAAAGTATAAGAGAGAATATAAAAAAGTCAAATAATTTAAATTGCTTTTGACAAATGCATTTTGTATCGAAGAACTTAAATCATTTATATAACATTAAACTTCTTATTCATTTACAAAACTAAGGAATGTGTATGAATATTATCAACTAACTCCAGTGATAAAATATATATTTGAGGCATATTTTTATATTTTTTGTTCATGTTAATATGGCTATTTCAGCCTCTCATTGATTGCCACTTGTATAGTTTTAGTTGCCTAGCCTTCTCTGCTAGTTATTTTCTGTTATTATCCATTGTATAAATACTTGGCTGTACTCTATTATCAGATTACTTCGTTCAATAAAGAAACTTTACTTTTCCTCTTTACCTTTCTTCTTTATGTTCTTGATACCTTGTTATCATTTCCATGGAGAGTCTGTGCGTTACTGCTGTATTATCAACATTTCATCTATTTAGTTAGTACTAAAATTTCACCAATAAAACATTGAGGATTTTTATTTAAGGTAAGAATAAGTAACTTTTGTAATGCTTACAAGTAAGAATCTAATTATCTAATATAAACACGTAAGAATCTAATTAGCTTCTCATTAGATGTCTCATTTCACCAATAAAACAATGGAAGTTGGAACGTCTTATTTCACAAATAGTAACTTGCAAATTTGCCATGCATACACGTAAGAATCTAGTTAGTTAATAAAGGTGAGAATAAGTTGGATATTTGGCCTAAGTAAACTTTTTAAAATCTAAATTTTACTTAGTAAAAAGAATTAAGGGCCAAGTATATGAAATTTAGTATGTATCATACTATATATTGTTAGCATACTTAATGTTGTACAACAATATTAAATAATTATATAATGGATGTATTTCACATTTTATTAATTATCTATCACATAAGAAAATACATTATTTTTCTTCATATCCCAACCACTATAAATAGCAAGCACCCCATGGTTACAAAACACACAAGCATTTCTTTCATTTGCTAAAGATAGTGTAACACCATTGTTTAAGAAGCATCATATTAATCATGTTTCCATTCTTGTTTGGTAGATGCCAAAAACTGAAGGGAACTGTGGTGTTGATGCAAAAGAATGTTTTGGACATCAATGCCCTCACTGCAGTTCAAAGCCCTGCTGGTGTCATCCGTGGTGCCTTTGGTGCTATTAGTACTTTCACCGGCTCTATACTTGACACCACCGCCTCCATCTGGGGCCGTTCCGTCGCTCTCAAGTTGATCAGTGGTACCAATGCTGATGGTAAAAAATTATTTTCCTCTATGAGTTTTTTTAAAACTGAATTAACTACATTTTACGTAATAAAACATGTGTTATAGAGTGTACAAAAAAAGGTTGCATGTGAAACTAAGAATTCAATTTTTTGGCATTTTTATAGCAAGTGGAAAAGGAAAAGTGTCAAAACCTGCATTCTTGGAAGGTCTTGTTACCTCCGTACCAACCTTGGGAGACAAACAATGTGCTTTCAGTGTTTCTTTTGAATGGGACAGTAACATGGGAGTTCCAGGAGCTTTTTACATTGATAATTTTATGCTAGGTGAATTCTTCCTTGTGAGTTTGACACTTAAAGATGTTCCAGACCATGGAACCATCAACTTTGTTTGCAACTCATGGATTTACAATTATACAAAGTATAAAACTCGTCGCATCTTCTTTGCCAACAAGGTAAGGATATATATAGAAAATGTATCTCTTATCTTATGTAGCTTGTTGAATTTCTTTGACTCATAACCTTTAATCTCGTAAATTTGCGTAGACATTGTTGGAACAGAGGATGAAAGAAAATATAATTGTGATGAGGAAGAAGAAGTTGTTAGAAGAAAAGAGAGAGAAGTAAAATTGATATTATGTAAAATGATCAAAAAGCATTATTTTGCATATAAGGAAATGCTCCTTATATATACACATTTTCTGGGCCCAGTAGAGTAAACTAAACTAAAGCCCAATATCTAAAGTCCAACTCATTCGAAACTACGTACTAAAGGGCAACATATCGAACAGCCAAGCTGTTCGATCACTACCTTATTCGAATACTATCTTATTCGAAACAGTCAAGCTATTTCGATCACTATCTAACATGAATTATACACATATTCTAACAGACATATCTTCCAAGTGAAACTCCGGCTCCCTTAGTCTACTATAGACAAGAAGAGTTGAAGACTTTAAGAGGAGATGGAACTGGAGAGCGCAAAGAATGGGAAAGAATATATGATTATGATGTCTACAATGATTTGGGAGCTCCTGACAAAAAGCTACCTTGGCTCGTCCAGTTCTTGGCAAATCAAGCACTCTGCCTTATCCTCGAAGGGGAAGAACTGGTCGAAGACCAACTAGAAAAGGTTAAGCTCCAAAGACTAGTAACTTTTCTTTCAATTCTTTTGTAGAAATATTTTGATATAGTTGCTAAATTTTTGTTGTTGTTGTTGTTATATATGTGAACAGATCCTAAGAGTGAGAGTCGAAGTGGCTTTGTTTACCTTCCAAGAGATGAATCATTTGGTCATGCGAAGTCGTCGGACTTTTTTATTTACATACGCAAATCAGCGTCTCAAAATATCATACCTCAATTGCAATCTGTAATGACATTACAATTCAATAACTCTGAGTTTAGCACGTTTGAAGACGTGCGTTCGCTTTATGATGGTGGAATTAAGCTTCCAACTGACGTACTAAGCAAGTTTAGTCCAATACCATTGTTCAAAGAAATCTATCGAACTGACGGGGAATCTGTACTTAAATTTCCACCTCCAAAAGTGGCCCAAGGCATGTATTAGTCATAATTTTCTATCATAGATAGCAATATAATTAATTATATACTAATTCATATAAAGAAAACATGATGTATCTCTTGAATATTTTTACTATGAGTAGTGGATCATTCTGCATGGATGACTGACGAGGAATTTGCAAGGGAGATGATTGCTGGTGTGAATCCAAACGTCATAAAAAAACTTAAGGTAAACTTAATCAAATACAAATATGTCTAAATTTCATGTCATGTTTATAATGGTTAACTAACCTCATTATTTGGTACATTTGATGTAGAGTTTTCCACCAAAGAGCACTTTAGATAGCCAACTCTATGGTGATAACACCAGCACAATAACCAAAGAACACTTGGAGCCAAACTTGGGTGGAGTCACTGTAAAATGGGTAATTAATGAAACAATTCAACCTTCATTGAAAGAATAAGTTCTATTATTTTTATTTAACAATTAAAAATCAACAGCACTAGCTAAATTTTATCTTGTGGAACAGGCTATTCAGACCAACAGATTGTACATACTTGATCACCATGATCTACTGTTTCCATATTTAAGGAAAATAAATGCAACTGCTACAAAGGCTTATGCTACAAGGACCATCCTTTTCTTGCAAGATGATGGAACTTTGAAGCCATTGGCCATTGAGCTGAGTACACCACATCCTGAAGGTGATAGTTTTAGTCCTGTTAGTAAAGTTTACTTGCCTGCAAGTGAAGGTGTTGAAGCTTCAATTTGGCTCCTTGCCAAGGCTTTTGTTATTGTAAACGACTCATGCTATCACCAACTTGTTAGCCACTGGTATGAATTTCATTAATGTTTATACCATCAAAGAGAACTTATCTGTACATGAGTAATTGCATGAACATTTATCTTATATGTTTGACAGGTTGAACACTCATGCTGTTGTTGAGCCATTCATCATAGCAACAAATAGGCATCTTAGTGTGGTTCACCCTATTCATAAACTTTTACTTCCACATTACCGTGACACAATGAACATCAATGCACTTGCTAGAAATGTATTGGTCAATGCTGAGGGTATTATAGAATCAACATTCTCGTGGGGAAAGTATGCTATGGAAATGTCTGCTGTTGCTTACAAGGATTGGGTTTTCACTGACCACGGACTACCTAATGATCTCATCAAAAGGTAACCTTACCAAATATTTTATCTCAATTTTTAGAAATATTGTTTGCGTGTTAATGTTATCTTTCTTGCATGTTATCTAGAGGAGTGGCAGTTGAGGATCCATCTTCTCCATACGGTCTTCGCCTTCTGATAGAGGATTACCCTTATGCTTCTGATGGACTAGAAATATGGGCTGCTATTAAGGTATGGGTTGAAGAATATGTGAATTTCTACTACAAGTCAGATGGAGCTATTGCAGAAGATGTTGAACTCCAAGCATTTTGGAAAGAAGTTGTAGAGGTGGGTCATGGTGACTTGAAAAATGCTACATGGTGGTTCAAGATGAAAACTCGTACTGAGTTGATTGAAGCATGCACCATCCTTATATGGATAGCTTCAGCACTTCATGCTGCTGTTAATTTTGGACAGTATCCGTATGGAGGATACATCCTTAACCGACCAACTAAGAGCAGGAGATTCATGCCTGAGAAAGGAACCCCTGAGTATGATGAGCTTGCTAAGAACTACGAGAAGGCGTATTTGAGGACAATCACACCAAAGAATGATACCCTTACTAACTTGACCACTATAGAGATCCTGTCAAGGCATGCTTCTGATGAGCAATACCTTGGAAAGAGAATTGAAGGTGATGTTTGGACTTCTGATTCACAACCAAAAGAGGCTTTCAAGAGGTTTGGAAAGAAGTTGGCTGAAATTGAGCAAAAACTCACTCAAAGGAACAAAGATAAGAAGCTAAGAAACAGGTATGGGCCTGTGGAGATGCCTTACACTTTGCTTTATCCTTCTAGTGAGGAAGGATTGACTTGCCGAGGAATTCCCAATAGTATCTCTATCTAAAGAGATTGATATGGTTTGTTGTGTTGCTGCTTTGAATAACAGATGAGAAGGAATTCAGTTCCTTCAGTCTAGTAATGTTATTGTGTGTGTTTGTTTGTTTGTTTGTTTTAATGTGGTACTTTACATCAATAAGAACCACTGCGTGTTTGTTGTACCTTGTACCCTCCTAAGATACTATGTGATGTCATCATATGCACTTTTAATTATTTTATGTTATGAACTTTGCAGTATACTAATACTACTCATATTGTACCTTTAAAATAATACTATTATGCTATTGAGTTTAAGTTGTGTTTTTGGAAAACAAGTTACAATTGTAAATGAAGTATTTTCTTCATTCTTTTTCTTATCAATCATGTATTAAGTGTACACCATGCCTATTTTAATAAAACAAGACCGGGATTTGATTTTTGCCACCAAAAACTAGTCAAATGGAACGAAACCACTTGAGGTATTTATGTACATTGTGATAGTATTCATGTCATAGCTATGATGAATGTAGTAAACATGATAAATGTTTTAAGGTAGATTCACAACACTAACACCACCGTTGTCAGAGCTTAAGGCTTACTATTGCACATACTATGGAAGGAAACAAAATAAAAAGATGAGACTAGAGATAAACTTTGACCCCATCTGAAGTGTAAAACTCAGAGCTAGAAAGTACTATCACTATGCCAAAATTTGTTTTTGGCAGAACTAAAAAGACACCGCTTTTATCACAAAGCGTTGCTATAAGTTGTAAAAAAAAATTTGCTAAAACAACGCTGTTAAAAGCCGTACATAGAACCTATTATTGAATGGAATGGTAAACAACTGTTATTTTTATTCCTCAGCTCTAAGGCTGGTATATATAGTAGTGATACAATAATGATAATTAATTCTCTCTTTAATAGAGAATAAAGAGAAATAAAAGACAATAAATAGAAATAATAAAAAGGGAAATAAGATATTTTCCAACACCCCCCCTCAAGTTGGTGCATAGATATCTATCATGCCCAATTTGTCTATCAAATGTTCAAAGGTTGGTCTTGCCAAACTTTTGGTTAGGATATCCGCAGTTTGCTGATTTGAAGTCACAAAAGGAAGACATATGATTCCAGCATCTAACTTCTCTTTTATGAAGTGTCGATCAATCTCAATATGTTTGGTTCTGTCATGTTGAAATGGGTTATAAGCTATGCTAATGGCAGCTTTACTGTCAGAGTATAATTTTAATGGAAGCTCAATTTTCATCTTAAGTTATTCTAATACTCTAAGGATCCATAATCCTTCACAAATACCTTGAGACATAGCTCTAAACTCAGCTTCCGCACCGCACTACTTCTTGCTACAACTCCTTGTTTCTTACTCCTCCATGTCACAAGATTACCCCAAACATAGGTACAATATCCAGAGGTCGATCTTCTATCTGTGACTGAACCTGCCCAATCAGCATCGGTGAAGATAGACACATTTCTTTGAATAGTTTTCTTAAAATGTAAATCTTTACCAGGAATTCCCTTCAAATATCTCAGTATCCTGTAGACTGCCTCAAGATGTTCCTCGTAAGGAGAATGCATAAACTGACTTACTACACTAACTGAGAAAGCAATATCAGGTCGGGTGTGTGCCAAATAAATCAATTTTCCAACTAATCTCTGATATCTTCCAGTATCAACCGGAACATTTCCTTCTCCCCAAAGTTTAGCATTAGGATCCATAGGGGTATCTGCAGGACGACATCCACTCATTCCTGTTTCTTTCAATAAGTCTAGAATGTATTTCTGCTGTGAAACCACAATACCATTCTTTGACCGAGCAACCTCCATACCAAGAAAATATCTCATGGATCCTAAGTCCTTGATCTCAAAGTCTACTGCTAGTTTCTCTTTTACTCTAGCAATTTCAACTGTATCATCTCCAGTAAGGACAATATCATCAACATATACAATCAGGACATCAAATTTTCCATCTTGAGAGAACTTTGTGAACAAGGTGTGATCAGCCTGTCCTTGAATGTACCCTTGCTTCTTCATAGACTGAGTGAATTTTTCAAACCAAGCTCTAGGGGACTGTTTTAGTCCATGCAAAGACTTATTTAGTTTGCATACATTTGATCCAAATTTGTTTTCAAAGCCAGGAGGAATGTCCATGTATACTTCTTATTCTAGATCGCCATTAAGAAATGCATTCTTAACATCTAACTGATGTAGGGGCTAATCCAGGTTAGCGGCAAGAGATAAAAGAATTCTTACAGTGTTCAGTTTTGCAACAGGAGCAAATGTCTCAAAGTAGTCTATACCGTAGGTCTGAGTAAAGCCTTTAGCCACCAAGCGAGCCTTGTACCTTTCAATTGACCCATATGAATTATACTTCACAGTAAACACCCATTTGCATCCAACTATCTTCTTGCCATCCGGTAGTGTCGTAACACTCCAAGTTTTGTTCTTTTCTAGAGCTTTCATCTCCTCAAGTACAGCTTCCCTCCACTTTGGAACTTCTAGAGCAATCTGTACATTTTTTGGAATTTCTACACTAGACAATTTTGAGGTGAAGGCAGACAGAGATGAAGACAATTTTGAGGTGAAGGCAGACAGAGATGAAGACAAATTTGAATATGATATAAAATTAGACGTGGGGTGTTTAGTACAAGATCTAACAGGTTTTCTAACGGCAACAGGATCATCAATATCAGGATACAAAATACGACTTTCAGAAACAGAGATGGACTTACCTTTTCTATTCTTAGGAGGTTGATCATTCCCCAGTTCAGATTCCTGACAGTGTTGAGATGTGGACTCATCCCTTTCTTTGTGGTGCTTTTTCACAAAAACCTTCCATTTCCAAATTCTGTTTCCTAATTCAAATCTGTTTTCCTGAAGTGACTCATTATTTTGTGGCATTTCAATTAGATCATCACTATTATTATTTTCAGGAATTTCATTGTTTTTTTCATGAGAAAATGTGGGCTCAGATTCACAAAGTTCCTTACTCATAACAGGAGTAAGATCAGTTAAAGAATCATGGCCAATTTTTGTTGGTGCAGAAGTATAAGTCTCAGAACTTTGTGATGCAGGTAAAGATAAACTATTTAAAAAAATCATGTCCTCAATTTGAAACAAGTCTTCTTTTTATATCCCACCCTTGATGAGTGTCATCAAAAAAAGGTTTATTTTCAAAGAATGTAACGTCCATAGTGACAAACATTTTCTTGTTTTTTGGATCAAAACATTTATATCCTTTTTGGGTTGGAGAGTATCCAACAAGAACACATTTTATAGCACGTGGTTCAAGTTTTCCAACATTTTTATGTTCATGAACAAATGTTGTGCAACCAAAGATTCTTAATGTCAGATCAGTTAAAACACGAGTACTAGGAAAACATTCTTTGAAAGTATTAATTGGAGTTTGAAAATTCAGAATTTTTGAGGGCATTCTATCAATCAAATATGCAGCTATTAAAACAGCTTCGCCCCACAAATATTTTGGTACTTTATTTGAAAAAAGTAGAGCTCTAGCAACCTCCAATAAATGTCTATTTTTTCTTTCGGCAACTCCATTTTGTTGAGGAGTATTAGGACATGAACTTTGATGTACAATCCCATTTTTTAGAAAAAAATCATCCAGGATAGTATTAAAATATTCTTTGCCATTATCACTTCTAAAGACTTGGATATTTGTTTGAAATTGATTCTACACCATTATAAAAAAATTCTTCACAGTCAGACAAACATCTGATTTCCCCTTTAACAAGTATACCCAACATACTCTTGTATGATCATCTATAAATGTGATAAACCATTTTTTTTGAGAGAGTGTACTTGTATGGTTAGGGCCCCAAACATCACTGTGAATAATAGAAAAACGTTTTGATGGTTTATAAGGATGTATTGAAAATTGGGAACGATGATGTTTTGCAAACTCACATGCTTCACATTTAAACGAAGAAAAGTTCTTATTGTGAAATAACTTAGGAAACAAGTGTTTTAAGTAATGAAAACTAGGATGACCTAATCTTAAATGCCATACCATAATGTTGTCATCTTTATTATTCAAAACAGAAAAAGACTCAAAACAGGAACTTATTGTTTTTGAAGGTAGTTGTGATGCAAATCCAATGTCAAAGTAGTAGAGTCCTCCACTCTCCTTCGCACTGCCAATCATCTTCCCTGAGTTCAAATCCTGAAAGACACAGTGAGATTGGAAAAAATTAGTTTGACAATTTATATCTTGGGCTAATTTACTGACGGACATTAGATTACATGATAAATTTGGAACATGAAGGACATTTTTAAGAGTCAACATTGGAGACAACACAACTGACCCTTTACCTGCAATGGCTGAAAAAGAGCCATCTGCGATTTTTATTTTTTGATTACCTGCACATGGACTATATGAAGAGAACAAAGTAGAATCACCTGTCATATGATCAGAGACACCTGAATCTACTATCCAAGTATGATTGAGACTGACACTAATAAATGCAGAATTACCTTTTGTTGCTATAGAGCAAGAAGGAGTTGGAGACTCGAGGAGTTTGTACAGTTTGTCTAGTTGTTTCGTAGTGAGTGGAAGCTGAGGTGGAGAGATTTGCTGCCCTTGATCAGAATTACTAGCTTGAAATGCACGGCCACCTTTCTTCTTCCAGTTAGGAGGTTTCCCTTTGAGCTTCCAACAGGTTTCACGCGTATGCCATTCGCGCTTGCAGTGATCACACCAAGGAACTTTGTCTAACCTTTTTCCCTCTTCAAGGTTCCTAGAAGCCAAAGCTGAGCCTTCATATTCAGAGTTTCGTGGCATCTTGCCCATCATAATACCTTGACGTGCCTCCTCCCTTCTGATTTATGCAAAAGTTTCACGAAGAGTTGGCAATGGTATTTTTCCTAGAACTCTACCTCTTACCTCATCAAGGTCTTTATTGAGCCCAACGAGAAACATGAAGACACGATCATTTTCTTGTCTTTTGAGAAACAAAACACTATCTTCTGTACACCTCAAATTGTCATCATAACATAGATCCAACTCTTGCCAAAGGGTCAACAACTCATTGTAATAAACAGTAACATTCCTGTCTCCTTGCTTCGCATGCCATAACTTTGATTTTAACCCAAAAAATTTGTGAGGAATTTTGAATATCAGAGTATATTTCCTTAACAGCTTCCCATACATCCTTTGCAGAAGGCAAAAACATGTAAGGCTTACCTATTCCACTTTCCATTGAGCTTACCAACCATGCAATAATCAAGGAGTTTTCAGATTTCCATTGTTTGTAAAAAGGGTCTCCTCCTGCCGATTCGGCTACTGCTCCTGTTAAAAAACCAAACTTCCCTTTGCTATCCAAAACCAAACGAACTGTTTGGGCCTATTCATTATAGTTATTCCCATTCATCTTAGGAATATTGACCTTGAGGGAATATGAGGAACCCTCTTGGTCATTGCCGCCTATATTGAAGTAGCCGCCATTGTTTATGACCGACGATGACTCGTCGACGTTACCGCGGCCACCATCGTCACCGCGGCCACCGCCATTACCGCGGCCATCGCCATCACCGCGGCCACCACCGTCATTATTGGATCCGGTGTAGGAGAATCCTAGAGCAGGCCAACTGGTCTTGCGATTCACCATAGGGAGTTAAGCGGGTATGTGAATCGGGTTGGGTAAGCTTTACAGTAAACCCTTACACAGAGCTCTTGATACCATATTGAATGGAATGGTAAACAACTATTATTTTTATTCCTGAATTCTAAGGCTGGTATATATAGTAGTGATATAATAATGATAATTAATTCTCTCTTTAATAGATAATAAAGAGAAATAAAAGACAATAAATAGAAATAATGAAAAGGGAAATAAGATATTTTCCAACACCTATCTTAGAAAGCGCTTTAACAAAAGCGCTGCTAAATGTTAACTTTAGAAAGCGCTTTTAAAAAACGCGGCTAAAGTCTTTAAATTGGACCCACTTTGAAAGCGCTTTCTGGAAGCGCTGCTGTAGGACAATGAAAAGAAAGCGTTTTCTAATGAAAAGCGCTGCTATATCTGGCACTTAAGAAAGCGCTTTCTAAAAGCGCTGTTATAAGTCATTTATAAAAATTAAAATGAAACTAATTACAAATAACCCTAATTCGCTCTGGCTCGCAACCACGATTTTTCCTCTTCTCTCTTTCAACACCGTTCCCAACCGTTACTCTGTCTGACTCCGTTCGTAAGTCCGGCCGCTTCATTCACCTCGATTCTCATAGCCACGACATACTCCCTTTGTCAACTAACCTCCCTCTGCCACCGTTAAGATAATGTTCTTCCCGAATGAACATATGAGGCCAAAAATATGTTGTGTTATATTGGCATGAGCTATGATAAGATACATTCTTGTCCAAACGATTGCGTTTTGTTTCGAAATGAGTATGAATCGTTAAATGAGTGTCCTAAATACGGTGTCTCTCGATATAAGAAAAAGTTGTCTCCAGCAAAAGTCTTTTGGTATTTTCCTATAATTCTGAGATTTAGACGCATGTTTCGTAATGAAATTGATTCAAGACACTTGACTTGGCATGCAGGTGAAAGAATTATTGATGGAAAGTTTCGACATCAGATAGATTCACTACAGTGGATGAAAATTGATAATGATTATCCTGAATTCAGAAAAGAAGCAAGAAACCTCCGCTTGACATTGTCTACTGATGGAATGAACCCACACGGTCATCAAAGTATCTCGCATAACACATGGCTTGTGATTATTATGATTTATAACCTACCTTCAGTGTTATGTATAAAGCGTAAGTACATGATGTTATCTATGTTAATTTCTGGAGCTAAACAACCAGAGAATGACATAGACGTATACTTGACACCCTTAATCGAAGCTTTAAAGTTTTTATGGGAGAACGGTGTGGAGGTCTATGATGGGTATAGGAAAGAAAGTTTCGACTTGAGGACGATGTTGTTTGGAACAATTAATGATTTTCCAACATATGGAAATCTATCAGGGTACAACATAAAATGTCAATGTGTGTGTCCTATTTGTGAAGATAACACAGATTTGATGCGATTGGATTTTGGTCAGAAGAATATCTTTCTCGGTCATCGTAGATTCTTAAATTCTAATCATCACAACTGTGGATGGAGAAAAGCATTCAATGGAGAGCCAGAACAAGGTAGAGCTCCACCTATATTGACAGGTGATCAAATTTTTGAAAAGGTGAAAGATATGAGTACTCAATTTGGCAAGCCTTTTGCATATACACTTGTCAAGAGTGGGTGGAAGAAGAGGTCTTTTTTTTAACTGCCATATTGGAATTCATTATATATATATATGACATTCTCTCGATGTTATGCATATTGAAAAAAAAAATGTATTTAACAGTGTTATTGGTACGTGACTCAATATACAAGGAAAGTCTAAGGATGATCTTAAAGCAAGGAAGAACATGGTAAAGATGGGAATAAGAACTGAATTAGGACCCGTGAAGAAAGGAAGACGGACATATCTACCACCCGCTGCTTATACTCTATCTAGAAAGGAGAAAAAATATTATGTAAGTTTTTAAGTGAAGTTAAAGTTCAAGAAGGATACTCTTCAGATATTAGAAGACTTGTGTCAATGAAATACCTCAAGTAAAAGAGTTTAAAGACGCATGATTGCCATGTTATAATGGAACATTTTCTACCAATAGGTATACGTTCGATTCTGCTAGAAACATTAAGGAGCGCAATAACTAAACTGTTTTTTTTGTTCAACTCAATTTGCAGTAAGGTGATCGATCCTGCGATCTTACCAACATTGCAAAAAGAAATAGTTTTTACTTTGTGTGATCTTGAAATGTATTTTTCTCCCTTATTTTTTGACAGAATGGTTCATTTAGTTGTTCATCTTGTGAAAGAGACACAATTGTATGGACCAACTTATATGAGATAGATGTACACTGCTGAACGTTATGTGAAAATATTAAAAGGGTATATGAAAAACCGAAGTCGACCAGAGGGTTGTATTATCGAACGATACACTGTTGAAGAAGCGATTGAGTTTTGTATTGAATATCTGTCAAATGTTCAATCAATTGGACTCCCCAAATCTCATATTGTCTGAAAAAAAGAAGGAAAAAAGTTATTGGAAATAAAGTTGTGACAATATCAAGGGTCTAACGGGATCAAGTGAATTTATATGTTCTGCACAATGAGATCGAGGTTGAGTCGTATGTTGAAATGCACAAGGGTGTTCTCCGAGGTTTAAATCCGAATAGAAATGAGAATTGGATAGTACGAGAGCACAATCGAAGTTTCATACCTTGGTTTAAGGATCATATTTATTAAAAGTATTATTTAGATCTCACTTCAATAATAGAAAGGTTGAGATGTTTAGCATATGGTCCAAGTTCGGTTGTGTTTTCTTATAGCGCATATGCAATTAATGGATACACATTTTATACTAAAGAACAAGATGATAAAAGTACTATACAAAATAGTGGTGTCACCTTGGTAGCTGAAGCAATGCATATATCAAGTGTGAAGGACTTAAACTCCAAATTTCCAAATCTATCATATTTTGGGGTTATCGAGCGCATTTGGGTGTTTGATTATGAGAAATTTCAGATTCTTATATTTGGTTGAAAGTGGGTTGAAAATAATAATGGCATTTGAATGGATAAGTTAGGATTTTTGCAAGTGGATCTTAATAGGGTGGGGTACACAGATGAGCCTCTTATTCTAGCCTCTCAAGCTAAACAAGTGTTCTATGTCACTAATATGACAAGAACGAAATGGTCTATAATGCTTTTATCTAACAAAGTAATTGATGAAAATATTGGAGATCAAGGTGATATTGATGTTGAGATTGAATCATTTATTAGAAATGATCAAGATGAGAATATTATAACGAATGAATCATATATTAGAAATGATCATAATGAGGGTATTTAGATCAATCCAACAGTCCGTGTTGTTAAGATACGAGTAGAACATATTCCAACCAAGAAAAGAAAGAGACGTTAGTGAAAAAGGTACTAGTATAATTATAGCTTATGTCATTCAATAAAATTTAAATATTTGCCATTTTATATATATTCAATGGATTATGTATTATGGATTTTTATATTTGTCATTTCATTTTTATTTTTTTTCTTTATTACAGGTCAAATGGCTAGTAATCTAGAAAACTCACACGATACAAATGATTCATATCAGACTTTAGAAAGAGAAATTACATGAGGCCTAACTATTATGAAGGGAATCATTCGTGATAGAGATAAAGGAATAAAATATAATGTACATTGAAATGCTGATGAGCAACAAATTGAGCCTAAAAGTGCAAAGTTGACAAGCTACATTGGTTCACTTGTTCGTCTTCATATTCCAATCACCTGTGATAAATGGAGAAAACAAGAGTTGCAATCCGGTAAAGATAAAATATGGACTGAGATACAGGTACCATATAGGATTGATGTTATTTTCTTTTTATTGACGATAATGTGTTTAAATTACTTATACTAACACACTCTATGCGTATGTTTTTTTGTAGAGGTCTTTTAACATTGATGATAACCGAAAAGTATTGTCTTCAATTGGCCGGAAAAAGACACAGAGGGTTTTGAGCTTTTTTATCAAACAAGTTTCTTAAGGATGAGGAAGGAAAGTTTGTTGAAGCAGAACGTCCAATGAAGTATGCGAACTTGATTACACCTGAATAATGTGATACTTTTGTAGCCAAAAGAGGAACCGAAAATTTCCAGGAAGTGAGTGACACAAATCGCCAGAGAGCATCAAAACCCGCGTATCCATACAAAAAAAGGCGTTTGGGATATGCACGCTTACATCAAAAAATTATAAGTATATATAAATGCTATGATCTTATTAATTGTCTCAATGTGTTATAATTGATGATCTTATTATTTGTCTCAATGTGTAATTTGAAGAGACAAAAAGTGAAGAAACATCACTTCCGGCACATGTTTTATGGACGGAAGCTCGTGTGGAAAAGGATGGAGTTGTTAGGGAAGATGTTCAACATATTTATGATGAATGTGTAAGTATAACATTGTATTTTTAATTAAATAAAAATTTTATTAATATACAATCAATTTTTAATCTCCACTAATAATTTTTGATATGTAAATGAATTTCAGGAGACTCTATCTCAATCAGAAACCACATGTGAGGATGAGTATAGTAAGAGTATACTTAGTCGAGCACTAAATGTTGTTGAGTATCCCAGTCTGGTGAGGGGTAAAGGACATGGTGTGACTCCATCTTCTTTGTATAAGCATCCAAGGAAAAAAAATCCTAGCAATCAAGAAGTTATGCAATCATTGGAGGAATTAAGAGCGCAAGTTCGTGAATTGCAAAAGGATATATATATATATATATATATATATATATATATATATATATATATATATATATATATATATATATATATGGCGGAAAAGTGCAGTTCAGTGTTGAAAGAAACTAGTGGCAAAGCTAGTATCAATTGTCAAAATAAATTTTCCGAGGTAATTATATATGTTATTATGATATTAAATTAGCACATTTATTTTAATTGACATATATACACATTAAAAGTAACATATTTATTATTGGTTTATAGTATTTCATCTTGTCAACTATATTTATCGTCACCAGCTTATCGCATAGTTGGCAAGGGAAAAATACAAAACACTTTGGCAAATTTACTTCACCATAGACCGCTCCCTGATGGACATCTGAAAGTATCGGTTGATATTGCATTAGATATGGATGCGTTGCTACGGATACCTGACATTGTTTCAGAGACAACTTTACTACGAGATGCAATAGGATTGTTTGTTGCATGGCCGTTAGAACTCATTTTCATATATGATGAGGTATGTTGAAAACCATTATGAATCTTGTAGTATTCAAATGTCAATTCTGAACCATTACGTACATTTTTTTTACATGGTAATGTTAGACTCCTACAAAACCCGCATCTAAGGATAAAGGGATTTTGAGACACAACGAGTCTGTTGCATCACAAAAAGAGGTACATTGAAAGTGTTAATTCTATGACCCTAAGTTATATGATTTTTAGGTACCTTCTCAAGAGTCACAACAAGTCATCCAGAAAATTAGTAACATATCCAACAAAAAAAGGATCTTCCAAGGAATGTGCCAAAAAAAGCTTATGTACTTTGATTTTGGATGTGTCTTGAAACACTTGTGGGAACATTTGATTTGATGCATGGTGCTATTCGTAAAATGGATATGGAGGAAGGTATCTTGGGTTTTTCTTACTCTGAAACAATTGCAGAAGAGGACATGGAATAGATTTTTCGGCATCCACAATTAGGCATCGGCGTTGTACATTCATACATCTAGTACTCCGATCAATCTATTATTTAATTAGTTGAACAATTTATTTACATATTTCAATGAAAATAGTCTAATGTTTATTATGTTTTTATTTAAGGTTCTTGTATGACAAATTGATGCGCGAGAATCAATTGTCAAATAGATTCTATTTCATGTATTCCGCTCGTGTCAACGCATCGATAATTGTTAAGGATCCAGATTCAGTAAGAGATCACTTAGTCGAGAAATTTATGGCTAGCAGTACAGAAAATTTGTATCTTTTATCGTATAATACTAGCCCAGGGTTAGATTTTCATTCTAAGTTCATTATAATCTTTATATCTTTTGCGTAGAAAATTTTCATCTAAACTTTTGTTTTAATTTACAGACGTCACTAGTTGTTGGTTGCTATGAATTCTGTAAAAGAAGCGGTGTATTATTTGAATCCAATAGATGGTGATTGGACAAATTATCAAGATATGAAGTTAATGATTGATACGTAAGTGAGATTGTTCTAAATATCCGTGTGTATTTGTATATTTAATTATTTCAGTAAGATTGTTCTAAATATATGTTTTTATTTTGTTAGAGCAATACAAGTATTTTGATCTCAAAGAGACGCTCGAGTATCACGGTCTAGATCAAGCAATATTACATGGATCAAAGTAGAGGTATATTAATTTTCACAAATTTTCTTATAATCTTGATGTTACTTGATAAAACAAGACAACTATATATTCTTATTTGTTTTTCTATGTAGTGTGCTCGTCATCATAATGGTATAGATTGCGGATACATCATTTTGAGGTTTATGAGAAAAATCATTCATTTGGATCGAATAGAGATTCCAATCATGGTATGGATTTATTTTAATATTTATCGGGTATTTCATATAATTTATTACTTTTAACTAAATCATACGTATTATGTTTTTTTATGTAGTACTTTGATGAATACAAGTGTGCTCATTACACGAAATATCAATTGAAAAAAATCAAGGAGGAGTTGTGTGAATACTTTATTGAGAAAAGAATCATATAAGGTATTGGAAGTTGAAAAGTGTTATGAAAAATTAGGTTTAATTGTGTGGGAGCCAAGTTAGTTTAATTGACCATGTTGTTCTGTTCATACCTTGCAAGACTAGAACTGTCCGCTCTTTGCAGTTTGGCGGATCTATCTGTTATTGGTAGGGCTGATTTTGATTCTGTTATATCAAATGGGTTATGTGAATTGAATTATAATGATGTATATATTTTGGATTATAATGGTATATAATGCCTATATTTACATAAAGGCTTGTTTGTTGAAATAAAGGCTCGTTGTCTTGAATTACAGGTTTATGAGATTAATCCCAAAAATATGTTTTCTAAAAAAGAAAGAATAGGCAGCGCTTTTGCATAAAAAACGCTTAAAATGTGATTTTAAAAAAGTGCTTTTAAATTTTATGTGAAGAAAAGAAAACGCTTTTTAGGAAAAGCGCTGCCTATAGTACACTATAGAAAGCACTTTTTCCTGAAAAAACACTGCCTAAATATGTCCATAGAAATCATAAAAGGCTAGACAAAGCACTACTAAAGGCCCACTTTAGAAAGCACTTTTCAAGAAAAAGTGCTGCTATAGGCCTACTTTAGAAAGCGTTTTTAAAGGTAAAATGTTGCCTAAAGTATACATAAGGCAACACTATTGCATAAAAAAAGCAGAGATGTCTTTACCTACAGTAGAGCCACCTTAGGCAGCGCTTTTAAGCATTGTTAAAGGCCTAAAAAGCGCTTTCTTTTTCCTTCTTTGTCGTAGTGTATGTGGAAAATGATATTGTATTCAACTTAGAGAAAAGTAATGTACATAATTGAATATTAATATAATTGGAATAGAGTGGATGATAACAAGTTTGGTTACATGTTTAACAAGTTAGGTGTTGAGTTGGCAACTAAGTTATCATCTACATTATTTAGTAACATTTACCATAAGATCTCAAGTTGAAGAAACCATCAGACGTATAAAGTTATGTAAGTAGTTTCAAAGAGAACTTATATACAATTGGAAACAAAAATCTTAGTTATTAGATGGATATAGCAAAGGCCAAACACTAGAAAATATAGCCCACACATCAACCGTGCATTGATTCTGCAGATGTGCTAACAATAAAAGCAACAAAATAAGTAACTTGCTCACAAAGTTACCTTTTTTCTAGTAGCTAGTTGGGGTGTATTAAAGAGTTAGTTATTTTGGTTAGTACAATTATGATATTTAGCTAACTAGATCTTCTATCTCAACTTTTATACAAGCTTATATGGTCATCACTTATATCTCATGTTGGAATGGTACTTAAAATGGAGTAAAGGAAATCTCATTTCATGGAAGGAAAATAAGTTTTCATTGTCATCACATTGGTTAGTATAATGCTGAAAATGAAAATATGCAGGAAGGTAATAGGTAAAATAATGTTTCACAGCAGACACTAAAAGAAGATAGTGAAATCACACACAATGCGTGCTTCATTCCTTTTTCCATTCTCTCTCATACATCCCTTATTTTCTAACAAAATCTCCCCCTCTTACAACAGAGAGGAATATAAATAACTACAATACTAACAACAATTGCAGAAATTATAATTTAAAACTAGATGTTACATTTGATATTCGTATTATATGAATCCATTGGAGAATCCTATGACTGCATGTTTTATGCCTTAAATGGAAGGAGATAGCAATTATCGTGGATGGGCGACGTGGATGAAGTAGGTTCTTGTTGTTAAGAATATTTGTATATAAAATAATCCTACATCGTCTATAACATGTAATTAGTTGTAATATCTCTATATATAATACATTCTATGTAGTGATTTTTAAACGCATGGTTTATTCAAACGTCCCTCACTCTCTTATACTTCAATATGATATCAGAGTCTAGTTTAAGATCCATTGGGCCACCTACCATTTAATTCCACACTCTAGGCGTTCAATTTTGGACATGAGAAAGGGTGTTAAGAGTCCCACATCGGACAATATATGGGCTGGTGCTATCAAAATGAGGTTTCACAGACAAGGATATGATGATCTCTTTACCATAAAATACGATAATATTTCAGCCGCCGAACATGATAAGTGGAAACAAACTAATGCTTCTCTATTGATTGTGTTATGGTTTTCTATATAAACAAATATCCAAGCACAGTACCAAGTCTTTTCCACTTGCTATGAGGTTTGGCAAAAAGCTAAAAAAGACTTCTTTAAGAATGTCTATAATCTTTAGTGTGTCATCCTCAAGCTCAACATTTTGAAATTGAATAATATGGATATGCAAGCCTATCTGAGTAAGTTTGATGCATTAAAAGATAATTTCACAACCCTGATGCCTTTTACAAGAGATGTAACAACTCATGGTGAATAACATAGTAATTATTTCATGATAATGGCATTTATTGAGCTACCACCATAACTCAATTTTGTTCGTAACCAAATTTTATCAGGATGCACTGTTCCTAACTATGAAATAGTTAGTGAACAACGGTTTCTATTGAAGGAAAATCACCACATAAGGCGCAGCGGAAAACAAAATTTTTTCTTTAGTGATCCTTACAAATGAGCATGGTCAGTGATAGAACTAATTATCTCTTGTGGCTGTTTATACCTTAATGCAGAATCAAGGAGTTATCACGAGCGTTGATGAAGAACAACACGTCTACTCAGTCCACACAGACATATCGCTTTCAGTCATAGTGCTTGCTATCTACTAGAAATGAAAGCTTTGAGTGAAAGAGTAGGAGAAATACGGTTAGGGTTTCATATACCGTATTTTTACAAAGCCAATTTCTTTTGCATAACGGTTCTATTTATAAAACCACTTGTATGAGCTACAAGCTAAAATTCCCCTTAAGTTCATAGTCACCGTACCTTATGATGTACCGTATATTGTTACACCCCTTTTTTATCCCCAATTAATCATGGCATAAATTAGAGTAAAATAAAATGCACACATTCAAAGGGTGTCACATGTTATTTTCCGTACTTAGGAAAACCAAAATAAACATTAACATGCACCTGGTCATACTCATAACACATATTTGAATTTCATGGTTTAAAATAAAACTATGCATTTCACAGTGGAGTATTTAACATCTCAGATACTATCAACGATTACATCCCATACTATAATCATTGGATGAAATAACAATGAATCCATAACATAATCAAGTCATACAGATTCATACATCGACACCACGGCCACATCAACATAGTATCTCAATATACGAATATAAAATATATGAGAATACCTAATAAACATCTATTAAAAGCAGAAATCCAGATAATCCCCGTGTTACATGACCATAGCAATGACTCACTACCTAGTATAAGGAATAAATAGATAAATTCCTCAACTAGTCTCGTGCGAAGCACCGTTATCCTCGAAACATGCACGTTACCCACAGAGAGGTGTAATACGGTGAACTGACTTTGAGATTTTTGTTTTGCTTTTTATCGCAAATGTTGCGGGTAGCAAGAGTCGCCACCGACTTTTCTTTTATCCAATTAAGGGAAGGTGAAAAGAACAGGAAAAGACCTTCGTTAGATTCTGAGTAAGGGAGAAGGTTATGAAAAGGGAAGGTATTAGCACCCCTTTTCATCCGTAGTTTTCTAAGGGCTCTTAGTTGCTTCTAGCTCATTTTTAAAAGTGCTTTCTGTGTGTTTGACAAAAATGTTTTGAAAAGGCATTTCGCTTTGACTTTGTAATGATTCATGTAGGAATGTATACAAAGTGTTCGGAAATGTTTTGTTTTGAAAAGTATTTGAACTTTGACAAAAATGTGTGGTGTGAAAAGTATTTTGTTTGAGCAAGCAACTAAAAGTCTTATTACCTACTCAGAATGGTCGTTTCCGTGTTGTTTTACGTTCCTTTAGAATAGTGCTATCCATACCATTAGTAGGTAGGTAACCCTATTCGTTGGATGTAGAGGGACATTCGAAGGGACATCGGATGGTCATAGAAGGCAACTTGTAGGAGTATCCTAGCACATTCGAAGGGACGATCATCACTTTTCGTAGGCAACAATCGAGGGACGAGATCATGTATTCGTAGGCGACATCGTGGGTCTATGATCTTTGTATCGAAGGGACTATGATGATATGTTTATATGCAACGGTGCTAGGATACCTCTACGTTCGAGGGACTTGACCATTTATTCGAAAGGAAACGAGAGAGAATACTTTAGGGGGTGCATGTGTGAAGAAAGTGTGTTGAATTCAGATATATTATCTTGCAAATTAGAAGTGATCTACATTCATTTTTATCTTTCCATACACGCCTAATTACTAGCAGTTTATACGGTGCGGAAAGTAAATTGCGGAAAGTAAAGTGCGGAAAGTAAATGTCCTACGCTATTACATGGCTTTGGGCAGATACATAATACGAGTGCGGAAAGTAAATCCTAATTAAACTATTACATCCCATGAGCAGTTACACAATATTTGAAAAAAGAATGCGAGAAAATAATCCAAACCATTACAACCTGTAAGTAGATACATAATAATCGGAAAATATAAGAAGTTCGCATAAGAGAAAAAGGTTAGTAAAAATAAGATTTTTGAATGAGGAAAAATATTTTAGGTTAGTAGTGATAATTAGATGATAGAGTAATTTTTTGGGAATTTTCTGGATTGATTTTGATAAGAAAAAGCAATTAAAAGTCAATTTAATGGTTAATTAATAATTAATTAAAATATGCATGCAAAAATATTAATTTTAATGTCAAAAATTAAATAAACATTTTTCTGATTAAAATGCAAAAGGAAAATATTTTTGGTGATTTTTAAATGCATGAGAAAATTGTTTGAAAAGAAAATACATTAAAAGGAAAAATATGAAAAGGAATAAGAAAAAGTGTTAGATGGCAAAGTGATAAAAAAAATAAGTTTGGGGGTGCTGGGGTTCGAACCCCTGACCCTGAGTTCACTGGAAAAACACGCTACCATCCAGGCTACCTGTCATTGGTGTTAGTAACATGGAAAAATAATAATATAAGGGAAGCAATTTTCTGAAAATTAATTTAAAATGAAAACCGCGCCAAACTTCATCTTCTTCATTTAAAATAACCAGGCTTTTAGCTACGGTTTTCTGGCGTTGCTATAGCTTTTACCTACGGATTATTCCGTAGCTATATCCCTGCAAAATCAAACCATTCATAATACGAAAAATAAATTAGTTCTAAGGACATCAATCGATTGGAAATCGTCCTCTGAATGTGATGGTGGTCTCGATTTGGTCCAATTTTGCCTGAATTAAAGGATCCTAATTTAAAGCTTCCGAACCCTAACAATGGCAACACGGTATTCCTGCACTTAAAACTCAATTGAACGATTCAAATAGCTTCGAAATATCATCCTAAACACAGATATGCAATCGAATCATGTTAAAAATGCATGTAAGTACAGAATCGAATTTAAGAAAAATGTATGCAAACCGTGAGTGCAATTTCGTGTTTCTGGATGTATTTTTGATCTGTGAACGTCTGGGATGACTCCAAGGACCTCCAGGAAGCGATTGGCAGGCTTAGAATCGATTGAATTGGTGCAAAAAGAGGTCTGTCGTTTGCTTGAAGGACACAAATTTTTTGAAGTTTTTTAGGGTTCTTAGAGGCAGAAAATTCGTCCTTTGTTCATGTGTATCCATTGTGTATATATAGTAGATGGATTTAGGTCACGAATCATGAGGAAATAATGTACCAATCAATGAGAAAATATTTGATTTGGTATAAAACCAAATATTGCCTTTTTGATTAAATTTCAATCAATTCTCTTGCCAATCAATGCCAATTTCGAATTTTCCAGCTTAGGAGGTTTGCTTGGACCTCAAGAATGAGAGAAAAATTCAATTTGCATTTAATATTGATTTTCTACCTTTTATTTTAATTTAGTTGGCTTTTAAATGATTAAAATCCGAATTAAATAGAAAATAAAAGATAAAATTCGTGGCCTTGAGCTTGGAGGTTCCAAATTAGCTGAGGAACAAGTTTGAACCAAGAAAAGTTAGGCCCATTTGCAAAATTTTGGCTTTTGACAAGTATTTCTCTTTGTGCACCTCTTCAAAAATGCCCAACTTGTGCAAGGTGTATCTTGCTCAATTGTTAACATTTTTGGGTGTTCTTGGACTTTTTAGAAATCTCTAGATGTCCTCTAAACAACCTCGTTGGTTTCATCTCAATTGAATTTTCCATGCTCAATAACACTTCTTTACAAAAAGTTGACTTTTTGTTGACTTTGAAAAGGACCTGTAATGTTTTGATCCATATCTTCCAAATGAAGCATTTTCTGACCATGCTTGTGAGACATGAAGTTTTAGATAATTGAATTCTCTTCAAAATGAGAGGTGGTGGAAAAATTTTTGATAAAGTATGAGAAAGTTATGCCTGGTCAAAGTTATGTTGACTTTTCCTTAGAAAACCCTAATTTGGAAAGTTTGACTTTTAATCAGATTTTGAGTTTTCTTGATGAATCATGATCAACCCTTTATCAAATGATGAATATCACTTAAAAATATGGATGTTGACCAAAAATCATGAAGTTTGACTTTATGTTGACCACAATTGACTTTTTGTCCAATACAATTGATTTTCAACCATCTGAGCAATTGTTTGAGGAAACTTGACTTGTAAGGCTTGAAACTTGACATGGAGATTCTTTGAAGCATATGATGAGGCATGATGACCATTGGAGATGTTGGGAACCACTTTGATCTGAGAATTGCCAAACCCTAGTTTGGGTTGATTGCTTAGGAGAGGGTTTGTTTGGTCAACCTTTGTGAAATCCTTGTGTATTGATATGAGAAATGTCTTGAGAAGTAGGAGGGCAAATTTTGGGGTATGACAAGAGGCAACATCATAACAGAAGGGTGAGAATTCACATCATTATGCAAATATATATAATTGGAAGCAATATAGAAACAATATATATTCATGAATTACACACACTTCAAGTGATATTCCAACATAATATGATTATACAAACATTCCAAGCATAATATATTCGCATTTATTACAATTAGCACAATTGTCATCAATCCAAACAATCCAATTGTTCACATAATCAAGTATCACAATACCAATACACATAATTCATATTCATCAATGACTTATGTGACAACAATGCAATGTGACTCAATATGCATGTGGTACCATTGGGAACATTTCGTTCACCCCGCTTCCAATTCATTAACTAAGAACCAAATCCACACTTCGATCCGGACAAGACCAAAGCCACCATTATGAACTCACCGTTTCACCGCTACTTATCCATTTAAGAATCGAGCCAAATGTGAATCCAAAGTTTCACCACCTCAATTTTCAAGGTCAAACAATGGATGCATATGCAATTCATCAACCAACTTATGCAAATTAAGATAATCCACCAACCTCAATTTTTCAAGAATATCACCATAATTCAACTCATGTGAATTATCCGCCAATTGCACAACATCATGTTTCATCAACAACAAGCAATGCACATAGCATATACTATCATCACGCATCACAAATAACATATAGCATTTAAGTCAACACATGTTATTCACAATATTCCATCCAAAACATAACATACATACCCTAATTCAAGTAGCATGTAATCAACGAAATCGCACCCAAACATGATCCAAAACTCATCAATACAATTATTAGAAATCATGTAAATTAATGATAAATCATAAGCAAGAAATCCCCTAAGCCATTCATGCATAAAACAAAATTATCATTTTTCTGCATACAGGTAACCGTGCTCAGCGTCCCCCCGCGCGCTCAGCGCCCTTCCCATTTTGCAGAAAAATATGCTACGTGACAGCACTGCCCAGCCACGAAATTACATCTCCAAAACAATTTTAATGCTTTTTAATCATCATTTAAACATCATCTAACATGTATACACTATAGGGAACCTATTCATATCATCAAATCTAGTTTTATTCATCAAAATCCCCAAATTACAACTTCAATTTGAGAGCCAAAAACCTAGAATTAGAGATACCCAATCCTATAGCATGTTACTAATCACTACCCAACAACATATAAATGCATAATAATGAAGATTATCCCTCTTACCTCTTGAAGATTTGACTTCCTAGGGTTTCACCTTCCATTCTCTTCTTCTTCTCTTCTCTTCTCTTCTTTTTCTCTTTTCTCCAAATGACAACACTAATTATCTTTTTCCTTCTAACCTTTACTAACTAGTAATGTCTTATTGGGATTAATACTTAACACCTCCTTATTACTTCTATTTATAATCTTAGGCCCAAAAACTAAATAACCACAATTCTACTCATAAAACTCAATTAATTAAATAACACACATATTCAATTAATTCAATTATTCATTTAAATCTCCTAATTAAATCAATTATCACGTAATATAATATATAATAATAATTAATAATTAGCTATTAAAAATCGGGATATTACATATATCACATAAGTACATGATACCTTGCCATATTTTGTATTCCACTTAAGCATATTGTACCTTATGGTGTTCTAAAATTCATTTAAATGCAGTGTACCTTGCGGTGTTCCTTATTTACTCCATCTCTCATCATTTTGTCCTTATTGTGTGACCATATAGGTTTTCACGACATTGGAAATTATATTAAATCTGTTATTTCTATGAAATTGGGATTCACATATATTTTGGTAAAATTAATTTGGCAGCAACATGTTGAACAAAGAAGTACCAACTTGTTGTATTCAATAAGTCGAAGAAGATGTCTCAACCAGGTGAATAGAACATCGCATCTGCAATAGGTGTTAGTAACGTTTCAACTGAGTTATTAGTTAACTGAATATTTGGGGAATATTCAGTTAGCTTATGTGTCATCCAAGAGTGACAAATCAGAATATTTTATGTTGGTTTTTTGAAGATTTGAATAGTTTCTAAATTTGGAGATAATTTAGGAAACTAATGATTGAAGACCTACAAACTTGAAGAAGTTTGTGCACACTTTGTGTAGCCTCATTGTTGCGGTTTTAAAGCCCAACCCAGTCTAGATAACGTTATAAATAGGCTAGTGTATACCTAGTTTTAGGTGGAACTTACATGTGTATTTTGTTAAGGTTTTAGAATCCTTATTGTTGGGTTGTAAGTTAAGTGTTAGATGTTCATAAGCTTTTAAGCATTGAACATTTGTGTGTCAAATTTTATAAGTTTTTAAGCATTAAGTTTTATGTGTATTGGAAGAGTGACTTCTGGTTTTTCTTTTTTATTGTGTTTAGAGTTGCTCCAATCATTGAGTGCGATTTAAGAGTTCTTTAAGGAGGGCCTTATACCTAGGTGTGTCTTACGTAGAAGTTAGAAAAGGGTAGTGATTAACTACGTAGACTGTAAACTGTGATGTTTTCTATGAGGTGTGCAAATTGATATTATCTAGTTGATTCCGTCCCTGGTTTGATAGCCCCTGAAGTAGGAGTTGTTGTCTCTAAACTAGGTAAACAAATCTTGTGTTATTTACTTTCATCACTGTTTTATTTGTCTATACATCTTGCTATTATGTGTGAAGCATGATCTGGTGTCTCAACATTTTTTAGGACATACGAAATCTGACAGCTAAAATTTCAATTGGTATCAAAACAAACATCCTACTCTAACTCTCGGTCAGATTTAGGAAAGTTACTTTCTTGTACAATGGACAAGTATGACAATTGGAAAATACCTATTCTAGATGGTAGCAAGTATGACAATTGGAAACCTCGTATGGAAACATATATAAAGTCCCTAGGAAACAAGTCCCTGAAAAATGTTGTCAAAGGATGGGATCCTCCAAAGGTTTTGGATGTATAAGGTAAGGCCACTGATGTGTTGAAGGCTGAAGAAGTTAGGGATGATAATGATGAGGCATTATCTCAAGGAAACTCCAAAGAATTGAATGCCATATTCAATGGGGTTGATAAAAATATTTTCAAACTAATAAAGAACTGTAAATATATGAAAGTTTTATGAGAGACCTTGAGAAAAGTTCATGAAGGAAGTTCAAGAGTAAATATGCCAAAACTTTAACTTCTCTCTACAAAATTTGAGAACTTGAAGATGAAGGAGGATGAGAGTATTCAAGACTTTCACTTGAGTGTTCTAGATATTGATAATGACTTAGAAGACTTGGGAGAAAAGATATTAGGAAGATACGCAAATCTCTCCCAAAGAGGTTTAACATGAAGGTAATTATTATTGAAGAATCCCAAGATTTAAGCACTATGACAGTGGATGAACTTGTAAGTTCACTTAAGACTTTTGAGTATGCTATCAATGAAATATTTGAAAATAAGAAGAGTATATATTTTGCTTATATGCTAAAGACACAGAGGATAGAGGAAACATGAATACATAAGGAGTATTTGAGGATCTTGTGCTACTAGGGAGATAGTTTAATAGGGTGTTGAGGAAGTCCAAGTTAAGTGCTAAGAACATGTCTTTCAGCATCAATAATAACTAGGACCTGGGAAGGAAGTCAAGATTTGAAGAGAATCCAAACCAAGGGAAAGGTGTTCAATGCCATGAATGTGATGGATAACGCATAAGAACTGAATGTTCCACTTATCTCAAAAAGTAAGGGAATAACTTATTTGTATCATGGTCAGATGGAGAATTTAAAAGTGATAATGAAGAAGAATAAACTAAGGAGGTGACATGCTTGACTGGAATTTATGGGTCTTATAAAGAATCCTGTGAATCTGATAAAGAATCATATGTTAGAGAACTCATTGTTATTGAACAAGCAGCAAGGTACTCAGAGATGTGCCTCAAGAATGAAAGATTGTGTCATAAAGTATTAGCACAAAGGTCTGTCATTACTCAATAGGAGGATGAGAAAAAAGAGCATTTATTTATCATTGCTAATCTTAAAGAGGAGGTAATATTGCAAAAATCAAAACTGGACAATATGACCAAATCTATAAGAATGTAAACAATGACACTATTGTGCTAGATGAAATTCTTAAAACTGGGAATAATGTTGGGAATGTGAAGGGTCTTGGTTATAATAACCAAGTATTGAAGAACGAAAAGTAAATAACAATACGATCCTCAAAAGATAAAATAGGAACAAAAGATGTCAACTCACATGTCCCAACTTCAGCAGAGGCAACAAAGAAGGTATTATAGTCCCATGTATTAGTCATGGATATATCATTATTTTGGGTTGGTTGGTCATCTAAAATCCTCTTGTTACAAACTATATGGCTATCCTAAGCATATGACATCCTATAGAAGAAAATATGTTCATGATAGGGTAAATTCAAAAGGGGTTCCACATCATGATTTGTATGGTCTCATAGCTTACACTTCTCTCAAAGATCAACTAGATAAGATTGGTATTTTGATAGCGGTTGTTCCATACATATGATCGATGTTAAGAAATTCCTTGTGGATATTTAACCACATGCTACTAGCTATGTCACTTTTGGTGATGGGTCAAAGTGTGAAATCAAAGGCGTAGGAAAGGTGGACTATGATGGTTAACTGAGTCTCAATGATGTGTTGTTTGCGAAAGGGCTAGCATCAAATCTAATAAGTATCACTCAAATCTGTGATCAAGGTCTCAAAGATAACTTTACTAAATCTGAATTCCTAATTACAAATGACAAGAATGAAGTGGTCATGAAGGGAACTAGGTCAAAAAACAACAGTTACCTATGGAGTTCTCCAGAATGTCTCTCAACATGCTTAATGTCAAACGATGATGAAGTAAACATATGGCATCAAAAGCTTGGACATCTACATATGAAGGGTGTGAAGAAGATATTATCAAAGGAAGCTATTTGAGATATTCCCAAGCGAAATATTGATGAAGGGAGAATTTGTAGTGAATATCAAATAGGGAAGCAGACAAAGATATCCCATAAGAAGATTCAACATCTTGCCACCTAAAGAGTTCTAGAGCTTTTGCACATGGACTTGATGGGACCTATGCAGGTTTAAAGTCTTGGGGGCAAAAGGTATGCATATGTTATTCTGGATGACTACTTAAGCTTCACTTAGGTGAAGTTTGTAACATGGTGGGAGAACTGAATTAGTTGTTTTTCGTTTTATCGCAAATGTTACGGTTAGCAAGAGTCGCCACCGACTTTTATTTTATCAAATAAGGAAAGGTGAAAAGAATAGGAAAGACCTTTTATCAATTCTGAGTTCAGGTGGTAAGTTATGAAAAGGGAAGGTGTTATCACCCTTTTCATCCGTAGTTATCTACGGGCTCTTAATTGCTTAGCTCACTTTTTTAAACTTGCGTTTTTGTGTGCGTGTGATTTTTTTGAAAATATTTTGCTTTGAATTTATAATGATTCTTGTATCACTCCTCAAGAATGTATATGAAGTGTTTGAAAATATTTGTTTGAATTGTGAGGTGTGAAAAGTATTTGAGCAAACAATTAAGAGTTTACCCACTCAAAGGTCGTTCTTGTTATTTTCCTTCTCCTTTAGGGACATTGCTATTCATACCATTAGTTGGTAGGTAGACCTATCCATTAGATGTAAAGGGACAGACGTAGTGTCTTCGTATGGACATTAAAGGCAACATTGTAAGGATACTTTAGACATCCAAAAGGGCTATCATCCTTTATTTGTAGGTAACATTCGAGGGACAAGATCATATATTCGTAGACAATATCGAGGGTCATCGAGAGACTATGATCTTTATATCGTAGGGACTATGATGATGTTATTTGTAGGCAACTTTGCTAATGGTATCCCTACGTTCGAGGGACATGACCATGTTTGTAAGGAAACAAGAGAGGATACCCTAAGGGTGCAAGTATGAAGAGTGTGTTGTTTTTAGATATTTTATCTTGAATTAGGGTTATCTAAGATAGATTTTAGTCTTTCCATTCAAACCTTAATTAGCATACATTTAACAGTTAATATATATAGAAAAAATAAAGGTGCGGAAAAGTAAATCCTAAGTTATTACATGGTTTCAGGGAAGTTACATAATAGAGGTGCGGAAAAGTAAATTTACACTAGGCTATTACATCCTGTAATCAGTTACATAATAGAGAGAATGCATAAAAAAATAAAGGCTACGCTATTATAAAATAACCTTGCGACCTATACATCGATTTCTAATATTTAAATGCGAAAGAAATAAACAAGTAATGGGGAAAATAATTTTAATAAGTGAAAAGGAGATCTAAACCCTAAGTATTAAGAGAAAAATTATTTTTTGGTATTTTTGTGGTTGATTTTAATTAAGAAAAACAAATTATAAATTAATTAGAAGTTAATTATAAAATAAATTTAAATGAGGTGAAAAATAAAATATCTTCTTGTGTCTAAAATTAATTAAACATTTTTAAAACCTAAATCTAAAATAAAAATATTTTTAGGGTTTTTTTAAGTATTAAAAAACAATTTGTGAAAATAATTAAAAATAGAAAATAAAATTGGAAAAAAGATAGAAAATATGAAAGAAATCAGTGCCCAAAAAATAGGAATGGTCCTTGGAGGTGTTGAATCCAATACCTGAGGGTCATAGGTCCAAAACCTAGCCACTGCGCCATGTGCTCGTGATGTTATAATCACGCCTTCAAAAGTATGTATGTGTTACCTGTGAAAAATCAGAAAATATAAAAAAAAAATGCCAAAAGGCAGGGATCAAACCCATGCCATGAGGGGGTAATGGACTAAGTGTGCGCATTCTACCACTGGGGTGACTATAGATCTGTGTATTAAACTGAAACCATAAATATATATGTGACTTTAATTTCAGAAAAATCAAACAAAATCAAAATGCGCGCATGTGGGACCCTGGATTTCAAATGGACGAATCAAAACACGCCACGCTTACCATGGCCGGTTGACTTAAAGTCAGAGACATCGGAGCTGTACTCCGGTCGTCTTCTCCTATTATGCAAAAATCAAACCCGCAAAAATAGAAAAAAAATAAATGGAACCTAAGGACCCTACCCCCTAATTCGAGGGCTACGAGTCGATTGGTGGCATTAGTTTGGTCTGAATCGACCTGTATCAATGGGTTTGATGCTTTCAAACTGTTATACCATAACAATGGTGTTCTATGATTCAAGCCTTAAAGATCACATGTAACATGTTGTACCTATTCTAATGGATGCCCTGAACATAAATACACACATCAAACATGTCAAAGATGCATAAAAAATCAAAATTGAAATTGAGAAAACCTCACCAAACTGGTATACTTGGATAGTAGGTTCCAGGCACGATTTGGCTTTGCAAAGGGCTTAAATCAACTCTTGGGAACTCTAGGAGAATGTTTTGATGCTTGGGATCGATTGAAACTGGCTAGAGATAAGGATTCACTCATTCGCTAGTTCTTGAAATTTTTGAGAACTTTCTAGGGTTTTGAGAGGTAGTAATCCATGTGTCCCTTGGCAAGTCTTAATCTTGTACTTATAAGGAGTGAATTAGGTCAGGCATTTGAGGAAAATATATGGCATTGATTGGAAGGATATTTGATTCGCAAATTTGCATCAAATCTTCTTTTTTTTTCGTTCAATCTTATTCCAATCAATCTCATGTGTGTTTGCCAGCTTTTTTTTGGACTTGCTTGGACCTCAAGGAGCTTAAATATCAAGCCCACACGCCTAGCAATCCTTCCTTGCATTTTATTTTAATTAAATTTGAATTTTAATTAATTATTTCAAAAATAAATAAAATAAACAATAAGATGGAGGGTGGCTGGGTTTAGAGGTCATGGACAATATTAGAAACAAGTTCAAATCATGAAAACATGGCCTATTTGGAAAAATTCAAAGATTGCTCAATATTTTCTTCATGCATTTTCTCAAAATTTCTAAACTTGGTCATACTATATCTTTCTCAATTATCATTATTTAAGGATGATCTTTGACTTTTTAGAAAGCTTAACATGTCCTCTAAGATCTCTCTTTGGTTTAATCTTTAATGAAACTTCCATGTCCATGTACACTTATTTGAGAAAACATGATTTTTTGTTGACTTTTGAAAGGACCTATAATGTATTGGCCTATATCTCTCCAATGAAGAATTTTTTTGGGAAAATTAATTTTATATAAGACAAAGTTGTGGAGAATTAAATTCTCTTCAAAATGAGTTTTGTTTGAGAAATTTCTGATGAAGTATGTGAAAGTTATGCTTGGTCAAAGTTCTGTTGACTTTCCCTTAAGAAACCTTAATTTAGCAACTTTTGACTTTTGACCAATTCTTATGTTTCTTGATGAATCATGATCAACCCTTGATCAAATGATGATTGTGACCTCAAAATCTTGATGTTGACAAAAAATGATGGAATTTGACTGCGTGTTGACCACATTTGACTTTTTTATCCAATACATCTAACTTTCAACCATCTGAGCAATTGACTGAGCAACCTTGGGCTATGAGGATTGAAACTTGATATGGGGATAATTTGAATCATATGAGGAGGCATGACATTCACTTGAGCCATTAGAAATCGCTTTTGCTTTGAGAGAAACAAAACCCTAGTTGCGGGTTGATTACTTAGGAGAGGGTTTGTCTAATCAAACCTTGAGTAGTTCTTGAGCATGGAGATGTATCTTGATCTCAAAATGGGAGGGAAAATTTTGGGGGTATAACAGGTGCCCCTATTTAATCTTCTTGTACCTGAGGGGTTAGATTGGTGTGCACGCCATTCGTGACCTGAAGGTAGAAGATGATTGAACACCCGAGTGCCTTGAAATTTGGACTCATCGATACGCAGAGTGAAGCCGTCGGCTGAAGATATACTTGAATGGGCTTAAGTATGCCATTTGGAGAGAAACAACTGATGTGCAGGTGGAGATGGGCTTAAAGATGCCATCCGAATAAACCGATGCTGTGATTTGTACTGGAACGAGTCGTACGCTAAACTTCATTTAGAAAGATGCTCTTCAGGATAGTTTTCTCAGAAGGGAAATGCGTTCCAAGATCGTCCTTGAAGGAAAGTATTTGCAGTCATATATTGTTTTTAAACCAGATATGCAACAACTTGCAGACGGAGAATTTTGACCTCAAAATGCATGGTTAGCTTTATGTATATCATGATGCATGCAATGTGTAATGATTCTCTCGAAATAAACGAGGATGATGTATGCATCTTGTATGTATATGTTATGAGGTCTTCTAAATGATGTATGAATGCAAATGCTGCTGTACTTTAAAATATATCCATCTTGAGGAGAATGATTCATCATTTCTTATTGGAGATTCCTTGCTTTAGTCTGAGAATGTTCTGCAGGGGATCCTCGACTACTGCTTGGGGATAGAGAAATGACCATTGAATATCCTGATTGGGGATAAAATATATGTAAGTTCCTCCGATGCACTATCTGACCAAGTTTTGGGTATGGATACCGGCTCTACCGGAGAATGATAAGCTTTGGGTAACATTCAACTGGGGATGACGAAATCCTGAATGAAATTTGGTCGGGGGGATTAAATCCAATGAATTGTATTGAGGAAGTAACCCTCTTCTAGGGAAAAATGTAATTTTGAGTAACTTATTATTGCTCGGAGATTGACATAATAAGTTGGTAGTTGTCTGGCTATTGCTTGGGGACTAATGTAACAAGAAGGAATGCAGGTGATCATTGCTCGGGGACTAACGTGATAAGTTAAAAGTTGATCTGTTACCGCTCAGGGATTAATGTAACAAGAAAAGATGCATGTGATTACTGCTCGGGGACTAACATGATAAGTTGAAAGTTGATTTGTTATTGCTCGAGGACTAATGTAACAATAAGAAATGTAGATAATCACTGCTCGGGGACTAACGTGATAATTTGAAAGTTGACTTGCTACTACTCGGGGACCAATGTAGCAAGAAGAAATATAGACGATCACTTCTCGGGGACTAACGTGATAAGTTGAGGATTGTCTTGCTACCGCTCGGGGATTGATGTAACAAGAATAGACGTAGATAATCACTGCTCGAGGACCAACATGATGAGTTTGACAATGACTTGAAGTGTAGATATTGTAAACGAACAATCCTGCTGTGGATAAGACGGTGTAGTAATCTTGTTGGAGAGATTCGCCTCTGTTGGTTATGCCATATATTTGTGAGGGTTGTAAGAGTCATTTTGTGGGATTATTTTTGTGAAACCAGATCTATGGAGGATGTGTTGGTGACTTGAATCATTATCCCGAATCTTAGAGTCTGTAGTGAATGTTGATAAGACTGATAAAGCAGAAAGACAATTATATGAAAAAAGATCCCATCAGGTTTCACTTCTGCTATGGCCCATATATCCTCGAGCATCTCATGACTTTGCTGTCAAAAGAAGGTGACCGGACTGATCTGTACCGTTCTAAGTAGATGATCTGGTGGGACATAATCATATGCTTTAATCCCTTATTTTTTCCTGGACCTCCGTTTCAGGTTTTCAGTCCACCGGGATACCCTTTTTTTGCCCAAGCCTCCTTTTCAGGTTTTCGACTTGCCGGGTGTACAATTTTTCATAGATATATATATCCCTAATTTTTGCCCGAACCTTTTTGGTTTGTCAGGATGCCCTTACTTTTTCCTAGGTCAGTCAACCTAGTGGGTCTCGTTTATGCGTAGTATTTTTTAACTATGTCCGTGTTCACAGGGTGCGGGAAATATTCGTCATCCATGGTAGTAAGTGTTGTAGCACTGTCGGAAAATATTATTTTGACTACAAATGGCCCTTCGTAGGTGGGAGTCTATTTTCCCCCGGGATCAATATCCTGGTATACTTGACGCTTAAAGTTACTGGTCAACCACCGAATTTAGAACTTCTGATAATCCTGACCTTCTCAAGCAGTTTTCCGAGGAATGTTATGGGAGAATGATACTGACACCATCTGATGCTACTGGCACAGACGAGTAACTAAACAACTTTTGATGAAACTTGTAATCAATGTAACATGCCCAAGTGATTCACATGTAAGCTTGCTCCTGGCTATCTAGTGATTTTGAGAGATTCTCTGAATCTTGACTTGACTTCTCCAGATGCATTGGAAAATAACATGTCATGCCCCTTGATTGGAAGATAATGATCATGCCCCTGTATATATTGGCCTTTAGCCAACTGAGCCAGGCGCGGGAAATATTTCTACTTTTCGATGCACTTCTGAAGCATTTTTGTCTGTCGGGAGGTCTTTTAGTCATTACTCGTTCCCTGTGCAGATTCCTCTTGATGCCAAACACTTGAACGTATGCAGACAAAAATGTTTTATAATGAAATTCCTAAAATGCGATGCATATGTCTGTCTCAATGTTTTTAAAAAAACATTTTTAGTAAAACAAGATTTGTAAGAATGTGATATCAACTCAGGATTTATGGTAAACCTTAAAGGAGTCAGGATACCTTTTGGTAACAGTATGCTTTCGAACTAACCATGCTTCAGTTAGGACTTTTAAGGGTTGTAATGTGGCCTGGATCACGGTTTAAGAAACAAAGGATAATGGCTCGAAATCTATTTGTACCCAACCCAATCTTCGTGATGTTCTCCAGTCATATACTCAGTTAATTATGCATTTTTTGGTTCCGATAGAATTTGGAATTGCAACACTAATACTTGGTGATGGCTCCGGAACCAGAGGTTTATTTGGGAAGGCAGTAACATTTTTCTTTTGTAGAGGATTTGTAGCGACCTCTTTTTGATTTTATTATCCCTAACCTTTTCCTGAACTATTTATTTTGAGATTACAGTTAACGGGATGTCTCAATTGTTACTAACTCTCCTTCATAGGTTTTTGAATTAGCGAGCTTTTCTTTTGACAGATAACGACTGTCTGATTTAATGGTTATGGGGAACCATCACCGGTCTTCGATTTAGAAGGATATCTTAGACACTACTCGTCGTGTACGAAGGACATGATTGTGATTGACTGCACATTTAAATTAACTGAGAAACTACCCTGCCCCAGGTTATGATTAAAGGTTTTAATTTCCGTAAAAAAGAAAACTCCTACTTCTTAGGCTCAAAGGGTTGACTAGGGATTAACTTCCTTATATCTCCACTATTTAGGAATTGAAACAACACTTGTACATCATCAGCATTGTCTGTTCAAAAGCATGTTGTACGAAATTATGGTATCGACTTTTTCATCCTCCCTCTAAAGGCTTACAACTTTAATGAGAGTCGGATATCACAATAAGTAGTAAGAAACATAGGTTAAATATAGTGAAACAAATGGATTAATTCAAGATACACATATTCAATGCATTAATGATTAACATCAGAACAAATAAAGTCTGTTATAAGAGAACTGTTTAAACAAAAATAGAAATTGAAACTGAAACTGAATGTAAAATTGATGATCTAAAAGCCATCCTTCTAGATATCCATAGCATTAGGCCTATGAGGCTCTTCAGGCGGGCCGAAATCAATGATTAGGCATTCCTATCGTGATTAGGCATAGGTGCAATAATCACATTTGGAGTCTCAGGGGCATCAAATTCAATCTCATTGGCATCAATCATGTCCTAAAACTTGTTCTTTAGAGTCCAACAGTTGTTCGTCTCATGTCCAGGTCTATTAGAATAGTATGCACACCTTACATTAGGATTGTTGAACAAATTACAGACTATGTCTTTGGCCACTCAATCAAGTGATAATATGTTTGCTAGTTAAATTTATTGTAATTCATATTCAACCAACATCATAAGAGGCCAAAGATGTACATATTTTTGAACCTCCCGTTCAGGCGAAAGGAAAATTGAAACTATAAAGCATACTTATATAGTTAAGGCATGAATGCGAGTCTGTTAAAAAGTCACAAATTACAAAAGAACTAGATTTGAGAAAGTTACTCTGATATTGTAATTTTTTGAAATGCATTCTAAATATATACTTAGTTTTTTTTTTATAAAATTTGTGTATTTTTTCTTGATATATTTATTTAATATTTTTATGTAATGTAAGTAAATTATATTAGTAAAAGGTTTCTAATCCTATGGCTCTAGGTACATATTGTTTATTTATTGTTGATATAATCTTATGGCTCTAGTTATATATTGTTTATTTATTGTTGACGTTTTCCTTTGATTTCAAGATTGAAAAGACTTTTTATTTGTTCAAAGACAACCGACATTAAGGGGGCATATAGACCATTGTTCAAGGGATGGAAAGTTAAGGCATATGGCTGATGCCCAAGAATGAAAAGACTTTGATGCCTAACATTCATATTTTGCTCGTGAAACTCGTAACATTTGGCAAATGATGGGTTTAATCCATTTAAGACTACGAGTCTTTCACATAGCACATGGCCTATTGTTATAAGTAATGTTATTTTAGGCATTTTATTTATTGAATGTTATCTTGAATTAATGTTTGAACTCGATTTTATTATAATACAACTTTTATGGATGTATGATTAAATTTGTTATTGTTTAAGTTATAATTAATCCATATTTTTTAGGCCATTCACCATCGACTAGTTTTTTAAAAAAATAATTGTAAAATGGTATATTTTATGGGGACACTGTAAAAGAATAGAGCTATGGTTACACTTTATAAACGATCCTCCTGATTCAGATTTAACGCAACGCTTGTTAATTATAGCAGCATATGGCAACACTTAAAAATTGTCGCCTCAGAGGCCAAAAGTAATCATCTTCTATTCCTTTTGTTTAGGCGACGTTTTTGAAAAATGTGCCCAAAAAACATGAAGAAACGTTCCCTTTAACAATAGGCAACGCTCGCACAGGAGACGCTTAGAAAACGTCCCCTATTCTTTTAGGCAACGGTTTTCATAGTTCTGACCACATTTTTCAAGTGTTGCCAGAGACAACAAATGTTGTAGTGCACGTGGCAAAAAATTTCCACAAACGCTCCTGTCTCATAATTTTTCTACAACGCTAATTATACTTGTGTCATACTTTTTAGGTTTTCCTCGTGAGTATCACGAGGCTAAATACTACTTTTTGTAGTGACATGCACAACTATCACCTTCAATTAAATATTTATAAGTGAGAGAACTCGCACACCTATCAGTTTAAAGTTTTTGGTGAGTATGTGGTGTGTCTCTCACAAGACTATTGCTCATAAAAAAATATCTCAAGTGTACAAATGTTTTTTCGTGTTGACCCCCTAATGGTGCTAACATTTGTTTCATGCCCCTTTGTGAAGGACAAACTTACTTGTATCAAAATTCCCTACTAGGTAGGAGGTGACCCGTTGCTAAGTGTCAACCGGTACAATTGTATGTGATAAAAAAATATTTTCGCTTGAGGAGAAATATTGTAGACAGACTCACACTTGATGGAGTGTGTTTAGAATAACATGTGTGAGTATTGTGAGGATGTCCCACATTGATTAAAAATACAGAGAATTGAATATTTATAAGTGGGAGAATCGACACACCTATCACCTTAAAATTTTGAATGACTACGTAGTATATTTATCACAAGTTTTGTTGCTCGTACAGAAATGTTCCAGATATAAAAATGCTCCTTAGCGTTGACCCCCGAATAGCAGAAACTGGCACTACATCAACATTTTAATTCAATGCATTAATATTTTTTTTTTTTTGATAAATTGAACAAAATACCACATTACTTTTAATTTAAGTATTATGTTTTAATTGAATAATTTTTTAAAAAAGATAGACTAAAATTGTGAAATTAAAAAAAAAAAAAGTTAAGAACTAAAATTCGAAAAATGATAGTTGTTGCAAACATGAAGTCACATGTCAATGTCACGCATGAAGGTATTTTTTTATATTTATTTTTCAAATGTCATGGATGATGATAATTTTGTTATTCATTACAATCTCAATCCCAATAGTTATCGTCGTTGAAGAAATTAATGATTATTCACATATTTTATTTTTGTGACGAATAGGAAAAACAAAGAGAGTTATGTTAGTATCATTTAATTTTAAAGGCTAATAGAAAATCCTTCCACATTCACATAAATTAAGTCATTCATACTTATATATTATTGAACTAAAACTATGTTCAAACACAAACAAAACTTAACTACATTTTATTTAATTCACAAACCTACATTCGTTTAGATATTTTTTAAATGGATAAAATGTTATGATATTTTTTAATCATAATAAAAATATATAAAACGTTATTTCGTTTGAGTACGTCCAGTTTGAAAATACAACAGCTAAATCTTAAAAATAAAAACTTTGAATTCCATCTTAATTTTTATAAACTCGAAAATTACAAATAATGTATAATTTACAGATAATATCTACTTATTAAACAAATTAAATTAAAAAATAATTTAAATTGTGTCCTTAAACCAAACAAAAAAACAACTTCATTAATAATATTTTTTGTTAGTTTACGCGTAAGAATGCAATTTAAAATTACCTCAACTGATCCATTTCTCATTACACCAAGCTGGCACATAGAATTATGCAACGAATACTTTATATTTCTGTTGACCTAGGGCATAAATTATCATATATTTTATATACCACGATAAGTGTAAGCCTCATCCTAATAATATTTATATGATGTTAGTTATTCATAATTAATAATTTCAAACAAAAAAACTTTTTTGGATGAGAACATTTTGCCCTATAAATAATGAGATAGTTGAAGCTTGCAAACCACAAACCCTTCTTTCAAAAAAATTCAAAAAAATAGTAAGTAGCAAAGATGTATTCAGGAGTGAAAAGTTTGATCAGGAGAGGCCAAAAGGTGAAGGGAACAGTTGTGTTGATGCAAAAGAATGTTTTGGACATTAATGCTCTTACTTCAGCAACAAGCACAAGTGGTTTGATCAAAGGTGGATTCAAAGTAGCTGGTGGTATTACCAGCACTTTAATAGATACTTACACTTCAACTTGGGGCCGTTCAGTGGCTTTCAGGTTGATTAGTGCTACTAGTGCTGATGGTAATACCTTCTTGACTATATATATATAGAAATTTTATATATTTTCTCTACAATTTTCTTGCTGGTTTTAGTTTTCATCAGTGTTTTTCTCTCTTTTCAATTAGAGCAGTCTAAGGTGTAATAAGTTGACACAATGGGTCCACTTAGTGTTTAGGGGTAACTATCTAACCCATAAAGAACCCATAATTTTATTTACAATTAATTTTATATTCAATAGTTAGTAATAAATGAGAACATGTCCATAAGAATGGGAAGTAAATATGATCCATAACTTCTTATGTACAGTAACCCACTTATGGCACATATTATTATCATATTAAAATAGTTGAAAATATTGAACAGAAAAATTTGTAACATATTTGTAGGAAGTGGAAAAGGGAAAGTGGGGAAGAAAGCATATCTAGAAGGTCTTGTTACTTCTATACCAATATTGGGAGCAGGGCAGACTGCATTCGACATTCATTTTGAATGGGATAGTGAGATGGGAATTCCAGGAGCATTTTATGTTGAGAGCAATATGCTTGGAGAATTCTTTCTTGTAAGTTTAACACTCGAAGATATTCCCAACCATGGAACCATCAACTTTGTTTGCAACTCATGGATTTACAATTATTCAAACTATAAAACCGAACGCATCTTCTTTGCTAACAAGGTAAAAAAACTATCAAGTTTATCTAATAACATGGCAAGTCCAAATCATAATTTTCAAAATTTAACACCTTCAAAATAAATGAATAAATATATAGACATATCTTCCGAGTGAAACACCGGCTCCATTAGTCTACTATAGACAAGAAGAATTGAAGACTTTAAGAGGAGATGGAACTGGAGAGCGCAAAGAATGGGAAAGAATATATGATTATGATGTCTACAATGATTTGGGTAGTCCTGACAAGCAAGCTAGCTTAGCTCGTCCCGTTATTGGAGGATCGAGCAACATGCCTTACCCTAGAAGGGGGAGAACCGGTAGAAGACCATCTAAGAAAGGTAATGCACTTCTTGTTCTATCTTAACAAATAAATGAAATGACATGGTGCTAAAATATGTTAATGATACTAAAGTTTTGTTTATATGTGAATAGATCCGAAAAGTGAGAGCCGGAGTGACTTTTTTTACCTTCCAAGAGATGAATCATTCGGTCATTTGAAGTCTTCAGATTTTCTTGTTTACATACTCAAGTCAGCATCTCAAAATATCGTACCTCAATTAAGATCTGTAGTTACGTTACAACTCAATAATCCTGAGTTTAACTCCTTCGATGAAATTCGTTCATTATATGAGGGTGGATTTAAAATTCCTACTAGTGTACTTAGCAGACTTAGCCCTATTCCATTTTTCAGAGAATTCTTTCGAACTGATGGTGAATCAGCCCTTAAGTTTCCACCACCTAAAGTGATTCAAGGTATCTAGTAGTAACACACTTTTAGTGTCCAAGCAAATATATTTTCATACTATATATTCTCTCTTTTTTATAAGAGACAATTCATTTGTTAAATTCATGGATATCTGATAATGAATCTAACACATGAATTGTTTTTTTTTAAAAGGACGAGAGAGTATGAAGGAAATATTACTGATTTTTGCAACACTCTTATTTTGAGCAGTGAATCAGTCTGCATGGATGACAGATGAAGAATTTGCAAGGGAGATGATTGCTGGTGTGAATCCACACATCATCAAAAGGCTTCAAGTAAACTGAATAGTTTAACGGCTTCTATGAAAACACAAAATCTAAACTATAAATATTTTGTCCCTTTTTCATGCTATATTTTCATCAGTTAAACCTCATTTTTGCTTGCTACTTCTAATACAGGAATTTCCACCAAAAAGCAAGCTAGATAGCCAGTATGGTGATAATACCAGCACTATAACAAAAGAACACTTGGAGCCGAACATGGGCGGCGTCACCGTAGAACAAGTAATGACACAATTTTACATTATTTCTATGAATAAATAATTTTTTGGTTGCGATTTTGTAAGAGTTGTTTATTTTTATTCAAATAATATTTTGTTGAACAGGCTATCCAAAACAACAAACTTTACATACTTGATCACCATGACTCAATATATCCATTTTTAAGGAAAATAAACGCAACTGACACAAAGACATATGCTACTAGAACCATCATTTTCTTACAAAATGATGGAACTTTAAGCCATTAGCCATTGAGCTAAGTATCCCACATCCTCAAGCTGATAGTTTTGGTCCTGTGAGTAAAGTTTACTTGCCTGCAAAAGAAGGTGTTGAAGCTTCAATTTGGTTCCTTGCCAAGGCTTTCGTTGTTGTAAATGACGCCACCCATCACCAACTTTGTAGCCATTGGTATTAATATCATTAATGATAATTATAAAATCTCATATATTTTATCTATTTATTATTAATTTTATGAATACAGAATACCTACATGTTTGACAGGTTGAACACGCACGCTGTTGTTGAGCCATTCATCATAGCAACAAATAGGCATCTTAGTGTGGTTCATCCTATTCATAAACTTTTACTTCCGCACTATCGTGACACAATGAACATCAATGCACTTGCTAGAAATGTCTTGGTCAATGCAGAGGGTATTATAGAATCAACATTCTTGGGTGGAGCATATTCTGTTGAAATGTCTTCTTTTGTATACAAAGATTGGGTTTTTACTGAGCAAGGACTGCCTCATGATCTACTCAAAAGGTAACCCTACAAAATATTATATCAAACATTTGTAATTAAGGCCTCATCAAGTGTAATTTACTGCGATTTCTCTATAATAAATAGCAATGAGACTATCAATGCAAAAATATTTCTTTTATGTTATTGATGTGATATATTACTTGTTAACTAGGGGAGTGGCTGTTGAGGATCCAACTTCAGCGCACAGTCTTCGTCTTCTGATAGAGGACTACCCTTATGCTTCTGATGGACTAGAGATATGGGCTGCGATTAAGTCTTGGGTTGAAGAATATGTTAACTTCTACTACAAGTCAGACGCTGCTATTGCACAAGATTCGGAACTGCAAGCATTTTGGAGAGAAGTTGTAGAAGTAGGTCATGGTGATTTGAAGAATGCTACATGGTGGTTTAAGATGCAAACTCGTAATGAGTTGATTGAAGCATGCAGTATCCTCATATGGATCGCTTCAGCTCTTCATGCAGCTGTTAATTTTGGACAATATCCATATGGAGGATACATTCTTAATCGACCAACGAAAAGCAGAAGATTGATGCCTGAAAAAGGGTCTGCTGAATATGAAGAGCTTTCTAAGAATTTTCAGAAGGCGTATTTGAAAACGATTACACCAAAAAAAGATGCTCTTACTGACCTAACAATCTTGGAGGTCTTATCAAGGCATGCTTCGGATGAGCAGTACCTTGGACAGAGAAATGAAGGTGATCTTTGGACTTCTGATTCATTACCATTAGAGGCATTCAAGAGGTTTGGAAGAAAGTTGGCTGAAATTGAGCAAAAACTCATTCAAAGGAACAATGATGAGTCATTGAAGAATAGGTATGGGCCTGTGAATATGCCATATACTTTACTTTATCCATCTAGTGAGGAAGGATTGACTTGCAGAGGCATTCCCAACAGTATCTCCATCTAAAGATATTGATATGATATGGTGTGTTGGTGTTCTGAACAAAATATGAGGAGTAATTAAATTCCCGTTATGTTGATCATTTTATTTTTATTTATTTGTCTGTTTGTTCTTGTGTTATATTTTGATGAAGAACTATTGATGTTTGTTCCCTATTGTATTTTTATGTTTTATTTTTTATGTTTTCATGAGTTGTAATATGATTTGGGGTGTTGTTCTTCTGAATAAAAGATGAGGAGTAATAAAATTCCTAGTTATGGTGATCATGTTATTTTTCTATTTGTTTGTCTACTTTTGATGTTTGTATTGATGTACAAATTTGAAGATGAACATGAAAATAGACAGAAAAAAGAAAAAAAAATTGTAAGTTTCTAGCTAACTTTACAAAACAGAAATACTTACTAATTTGGTTACACTCTCTCAGATTGAATTATATTTTAACACACTGAAAACAAACTCGGTTGCTTTACATCCAAAATGCAAATTACCATGTAAAATGAAATGCTAACTAAATGAAAATTATATTTGAATTATATCTAATTTAACCCCTTAATTTATATTCAGTTAATTAAAAATCAATAATATCAATTTCATCTCTTAAATTGATGAAGTATTCATTCTTGATTGTCTTAGTCAGCACATCTACAGGTTGCTTTAGTATTAGAAAATTCGTTTTTAGTGATCGATTTAATGACCAAAAAATTTCAGTCACTATAGTGACTAGTTAGCCACAAAAATTTGATTTTCATTTGTCAATTTTAAATTGGTCACTAAAATAAATCAGCCATAGATTTAGCGACTGAAATTTTGTGACCACCTATTTAGTCACGAAAAATGTTTTTAAATAAAATTTAATTTGTATATAAAAATTAGAGATCAAAATTTTGGTCACTAATATATTTTTTTGTTTTTTTTTTTCTATTTTTTAATCCTCTTTTATTATGTTACTATTTTTCTTTCAAATTTTTTTTAGAGATTTTAAGTCTCCTTTAATTTTTAGTAAATATTTCATTTTTTTTACTTTTTTAACAATAAAACATATATTCATGACATTTTATATTTATATTTGCATTAAAGTGAATTTTACGTTTATTATACAATTTTTATCTGTGCATTGATTTATGCTTTTGCGACTTTTTTAAAAATAAAAATATGTTTTAGTTAGATACATGGTACTCATTGGTTGTGACCGGTCTTGTTTTAAAAATATTACATAAAAGTTTAACTCTTATAAATTAACTAATGTTTCTCAAATAAATGTTCTCTTCAATCACTATTTTAAGCGAAGTAAAATATGATCAAATCAAATACTACATTCACTGCAACAAACTAAAATAAAATAAATGTAAGGAATAGAGAGAACCATTTAGAACATGCAAATATGATCCTTTTTTGTTATTAGTGATGTCCATGTAAAAAATTAGTTCAAATATCGATCTCCATCAAGAGATATGCGAGTCAAGAAAATCTTGATCGCATGCTCATTAATGAAACCCCAGGGTTAGGAAAAAGCACTATTCCTTAGGCTTTAGATGTTTTGGGCCTTAGTTTAGTTTACACTATTGGGCCTAAGAAATGTGTCTATATAAAGAGCATTTCTTTGTAAACAAGTTAGAACAATAATTCACAATATACTTTCAATTTCAGTATCATATTCATTCTCTTCTCAATTTCCTTAAACTTATTCTTCTTCTTCACAAATCTATTTTTCATCTTCTATTCCAACAAATTGGTATCAAGGAGCTCGGTTGCGATTCAGAGAGAATCTAATGGCAAATGGAACAACAACGTCGACACAGATTCCAACAAATCTACCAGTTTTCAAAGGAGAAAACTATCAACGATGGGTTGCACAAATGAAGGTCATTTTCAGATTTCAAGATGTTGTTGAAATCTTGAATGATGGTGTATCGGTGCTGGAAGCAAATGCGACGGAAGCCCAAAAAGTTGCGCACAAAGATCAGAGGAAGAAAGATTGTAAAGCACTGTTCTTGATTCATCAGTGTGTAGATTCTGTTGTATTTGAGAAGATAATCGAAGAAGAGTCAACAAAAGAAGTTTGGGACAAGTTAAAGAACTTGTATGGCAGAGGGGAAAAATTGAAGAAGGTGAAGTTGCAGACGCTGAGGAAGCAATACGAACTGACGTACGTGATCAAGGATGATGAATCGATTTCTGCATACTTCTCAAAGATTGTGATGCTGACGAATCAAATGAAAGCAAGTGGAGAAACCATCACAAACCTGCAGAAAATAGAAAAGGTACTGAGATCTTTAACAACAGATTTTGACTACATTGTTGTGACAATTGAAAAGGCAAAGACTCTATCTGAGATGAAGTTAGAAGAACTTCAAGCTTCATTGGAGGCTCATGAGATGAGATTGAAGCAAAGAAACTCAAAAAGAGAGAAGGTGGTTGAACAAGCATTGCAATCAAGATTCAGTAAGAAAGCTGAAAAATCGAAGTTTCAAAAGCATCTTGCAGATGATGAGAAGTCAAGCAAGAATGTTGTTTCGAGAAAAGGCGTGAGCAACAAGTATTCTGGGAAGAAAGTTGACAAGAAAGATAAGCAATGCTACAATTGTCAAGGCTTTAGTCACTACGCTCGAGACTGTCGAAGGAGGAAAGTAGAAAGGCCGAGCAGGAGACAGTGATTCAGATGATGTGCTGATGATGGTTAACTCTCAATTGAACTCTGAGAAAACCAACATATGGTGTCTGGACTCAGGACGTAGCAATCATATGACTGGCAACAAAAATTGGTTCACCAAGTTAGATGAGTCAGTAAAAAGGGTGATAAAGTTTGTTGATGGAAGACACATCAATTATGGAGGAAAAGGAGATATTTCGATTGCCAGAAAGGATGGTGGAAAACCTACTATCACTGAGGTATTATATGTACCCTCTATGACAAGTAACTTGATAAGTGTAGGTCAATTACTTGCAAAAGGATTCAAGATGAAGCTTGAAGGAATGAGATGAAAGTCTATAGGGCTGATGGGAGGCTAATCATGAAAGAACAATTGGCAGAAAACAAGACGTTCAAAGTTGAACTTAATACATCAGATCACAAGTGTCTTGCTTCGACGACAGAAGAAGACAAGAACTGGTTATGGCACCACATGTATGGACATCTAAATTTTAGAAGTTTATGCATGCTCAATCAGAAGAAGAGAGTGGTTGGTTTTCCTTATGTGAAGGAACTAAAGCAAGTATGTGACGAATGTTGTAAAGCTAAGCAGGCAAGGAAGGTATTCAAACATGACTTACGCATGAAATCCAAGTGCAAGTTGGAGCTAGTTCACTCTGATGTGTGTGGACCATTTGAAGTGAAGTCAAATGGAGGCAACAGGTATTTCCTTACGTATGTTGATGAATTCACCAGACATATATGGATTTACATCATTGAAAGGAAGAGTGAGGTATTCACACAGTTCAACAAGTTCAAATTGCATGCTGAAAGGCAAAGTGGCTGCAGATTGAAGAAGTTAAGAGCTGATGGCGGTGGTGAATACATGTTTGTTGAATTTGCCAAATTCTGTAATGGGGAAGGTATAGAGAATGAGGTTATTGCACCCTATACACCTCAATAAAATGGCATAGCTGAAAGGAAAAACAGAAGTATACTGAACATGACAAGAAGTATGTTGAAAGCTAAAGATATGCCTAAGAGATTTTGGGCTGAAGCAGCTTCGACAACAGTATACATTCTAAACAGGTGTCCAACAAAGAGGATAGTTGGAAAAACACCTTATGAGGCTTGGACAGGATCGAAGCCAAGTGTGAGTCATTTTAGAGTTTTTGGATCAATGTGCTTCAGGCATGTACCTGAACAATTGAGAAGAAAATTGGATGATCGAAGTGGAGCTATGATTCTCATAGGCTATCATTCAACTGATGTGTACAAGCTGTATTCGTCAATCGAAGATAAACACTACTACGGAAAAGGGCTTTTAAAGCGCTTATTTTGGCCTTTAAAAGCGCTTAAAAGCGCTTTAATAGGGCGGTAACAAAAGCGCTTCTAAAAGCGCTCGTAGACCCCTTTAAAAGCGCTCGGTAGACCCCTATAAGAGCTTTCGAAAAAGCGCCAGTAGACCACCCTTTAAGCGCTTTTCGAAGAAAAAAGCATAAAAATTTTAAAAACGCGAAGCGCTTTTGGAAAAGCGCTGGTAGGCCCCTATGAGCGCTTTTCGAAAAAGCTCGATAGCCCCCTATAAGAGCGCTTTTCCAAAAGCGCTTTGTATCGCTTTTTTAATTTTTGCTTTTTCGTCTTGGCTTTACTAAGCGCTTTAGTAGGTGGACCTTTAAGGCGCTTTTAAAAGCGTTGTCGTTTCTAAATGAGGTATTTTTATGTGCACCTATAATTTAATCCTCCCAATCGACTGTAATGTTTTCGTAATATTTTCGACGTAATATATTTTTGACCGTAATATATTTTCGACGCTATTATTTACCATCAAGAAGACAATATATATACTAATATAATACCATTATAATATCCAAAATTATATATATACATCATTACAAAATCAACAATATTATAGTTCAAATCGACACATCCTACATGAAAAATTGCTTAATATAAAATTGACACAATTCCTCTTTGATTTCTTCTAACTTTAGCTTCGAGTACCCGAGTACGGAATTCGTCAAGGTACTATAAAACAAAACATAATATGAATGATATATTTAGGTAAATGTAATAAATTATATGAAATTATCTTAAGTTATAAATTTATACCGTATGGAATCTCTAATTGATTCGCCGAATGATTTCTTTCATAAACCTCAATACAAAGTATCCCGATCGAATTCTGTTTAGCGGACACTACATAGAAAAACAAATAAGATTCTATATAAGTTGTCTTGTTTTACCAAGTAGCATAAATATTATAAGCAAATTTGTGAAAAGTAATGTACGCACGATCCGGTGATGTTGTTTGATTTAGTCCGGATACCATGCGTCCGTTGACTACGGAATACTTGTATTGATCTAATTAACAAATATATAAAAGCATATGTTTAGATCAATCCCACAAATAAGTAAATATATAAATATACACGAATATATATTTAGAACGATCCCACTTACAAATCAACGATTTCCTTCATGGCGGATAATTGGTCCATTCACCCCATTCGGATAATACACGACTTCCTTAACGGGTTGATAGCAAGACGATGTGCTCTATAAATTAAAACAATAGGTTATATGAAAATATTGCTATACACTAAAAACAGAGATTAGATGAACCAAGATTATATTGAGAAACTAACCCTACTGGTCGGGTATTATATCAAAGATGCAGACTTTCGTATTGCGGTGGACATGAATCTATCGACTAAGTCTAACATTCGGATCCGAAACAATTTCCATTCCGGCAATGGGCGGAAGACACGAACCGAATCATTGACAATGCGATCATAACACTGTCATACAACAACCTTAAATAAAAACATAATAAACATTAGATTATTTTCATTGAAAAGTGTAAATAAATTATATTGTGGGACTAATTAAATAATATATCGGATGAGTGAATATTACGGATGTATGATTGCATATTCACGCCTAGTTGATCTTGGTTAAAAATCTCTTCCAAGTCATCAATTGCAATATGTGTCTTGAACTCAATACCGAAGACACTTTCATCCATATAGGACATATCAACCATTGTTGCGAGTGTCGCGGTATCGAGGCACCGCTTTTCTTCTTGCTGCGGAGGACCACCGGGTGGTGCGCTACGAACTCTGCGTCACTTGTTGTGAGCGGATGCCTAAAAATCATATAAGTTAGGTAAAATATAAAATCATGCATATTTTGATTCGATTATATATTAACACTTTAAATGTACCTCTTTTAGCGATGCAGACTCTCCTCCGTAAAATCCCTTTACCCTTAATTGCGGGTTTTATAGGAGCGATCTAAAATAAAATGTAAAACATAATTAATAAACGGTTTAGAATTGACATTCGAAAACTAAATGATTCATAATCGTTTTCAATTTACCTCATCACTAATGGTAATGAGCTTGAGGGCCATGCAACAAACGATCCTATTGCATCTCGCAGCAATGTCGTCTCGAGACCATGTCGTACGGTAGAATCGCATCACGATCTAATACAACATCCACCGATACTTTCGGTGTCCATCCGGAGCGGTGCGTGGTGAAGTAAATCTCCAAGTGTTGTGCACTTTTCCTTGCCAACTAGTCGATAATTCGGTGACGATAAGTATAGTTGGCAAGATGAAATGCCCTAAACAAATAGAAAATATAAAGTCATTATCATTAATAAAATAGAACAGTTTGTAAGGAAAAACTTATAATTACCTCGAAATTTCTTTTGATAGTTGACACTAGCCTTATCACTAGTTTCTCTCACCGATGAAGTGTTGCACTTTTCTCTCATATACATATCTTTATCTCTTTGCAATTCAGAGACATGTGCTTGCAATTCCTGCAACTTTTGCAACACTTCTTCATTGGTAAGATTTGATCTTCTCCTAGAACTCTTATAAAAAGAGGTTGGAGTCACACCATGACCCTTACCCCTCACCCGACGGGATACTGGAGCATCTAGTACTCTACTAAACGCTCTCCTCACGGTGGATGCCGATTGCGACAAGGTCTCTGTAATTCATTTACATTTAAATAATTATTAGTGGAGATAAAAAATCATTTATATATTAAAAAACATTTGATTTAATTAAAGACACAGTATTATACTTACACATTCAGTATAAACTCTCTGAACATCGGGATCGACAGCTTGATTCTTGCCCACACGAGCTTCCTTCCACAACACATGTACATGAAGTGAAGCTTCCTCACTTTTAGTCTCCTCTAACTATGCATTGACACAAACGATAAAATCGTCAATTAAAACATGCACATGTAGACAATTAATTAAAACGCATTTCTATTTACTTACAATTAGCATAGATAACATCATGTACTTACGCTTCATACATAGCCACGGAGGTAAGTTATAAATCATAAGAATCACAGGCCATGTGCTATGCGAGATACTTTGAATACCATGCGGGTTTATTCCATCAGTAGACAATGACAACCGAAGGTTTCTTGCTTCTTTTCCAAATTCAGGATATTCAGTATCAACTTTACTCCATTGTGGTGAGTCTGCCGGATGTCGCAACTTTCCATCAATAATTCTTTCATCTGCATGCCAAGTCAAGTGTCTTGAATCGGTCTCACTACGATACATGCGTCTAAATCTCGGAATTATAGGAAAATACCATAAGACTTTAGCAGGAGACAACTTTTCTTATATCGAGGGCACCACATTTAGGACACTCATTCAACGCGCATACTGTTTCAAACAAAACGCAATCGTTTGGACATGCATGTATCTTATCATAGCTCATTCCAATAGAAGACAACATCTTTTGGCTTCATACGTTCGATTGGGAAGAACATTATCCTCTGGTAGCATATCTTTCATAAGGGCTAATAACTCGTGAAACTTTTATCCGACCATCCATTGTCCGCCTTTAAGTTGTACAACTTTAACACATGAACAATCTTGTGAATTTTGAACAACCAACATACAACGGTTTCTCTGCATCGCTACCAACCTCTCAAACATTTTGGGACAATCCGCAAGATCTTCTTCAAGCTTCGCAATCTCTTCGACTCGATCACAATCGTGTGTGCATGCAATCGCGTTTGAAGCATACTTCCTATTACAACTCGACTCAAGATTCCGGTACTTTTCTCACCATGCATTGTCCAACATGTATAACTTCTATCAATTCCAAACCGTAGTAAATGAGATCCCAATGATTCCGTCAACCTTACCCGCATAACACCCAAGCAAGGACACGGCATTGAGCGGGTCTTTGGGTCGCAACCGCAAACTCAACAAATTCCATACCTTTGTCGTACTCTTTCGACAATCGGTTTGAATTCATCCATGTCTTATCCATGTCTTAATTAAGCTAAACAAAACGGTCAAACTTTCACTCTTCACAAGTAACCCCTATGGCGAATTCAATTCACAAAGTTAGTAAGTACCTCACTTAACGATAAACGAAATTGACATCATGAATATTCCACATGCATGTCGAAATAATGAGTATTACTTAATATAATCTAAAAGTAAAATATTATAATTTAATTACATTACTTTTCTTTCTTAATAATAAATAGATAAATATATGAAATTAAAATTGTAAGAAATCTCTTTTAAATAAAAAGATGTTTTAAGTTTGAACTTAATTTTTGATAGTCTTGTTTAAAATTTTAAAGAATTTTGCTGTTGGTTGTGATCCTTCTCAATCCCAAAATCGAGAAAGTCAATGAATCAAATAGTAATTTTATTTTTAATATGGTTGTTTTAAAGTCATAGGTTTACTACGGTGTGGGCTCCCAAGCTAAACAACAATACATCATAAAGAAAACAAATAAAATGTACAAACATTTTGGTATTAGATGTGAAGCATAAACATATTTGAGTTTCACTAGACTCTACATGCGGAGCAGGCATAATGAAAACAATTAAAATGTGTAGTTCATGAAGGTGGCGATTTTTTAAAAACTTTACACTAGATGGTTTGAAGATCTATAACGCATACACGGACAGAAGAACAAAGCAATTTAAAGAAAAGAATTGACTTAGTCATGCCTTTCTAAGAAGAAACTTTCCTCCAAACATGGGAGAAAATGGAAGAGTAAGGGATAACAAAGTAAAACCAATAACCACACACAAAATATAAGTTTATGATATCTGTATTTCCAACCTACCAATCAAAACAACCCATGTCTAATTTATTTTAGATTCTTAAACTATACAAGCATCAAGCATAAATTTAATCCAAATCATCATTAAAGGATGTGACATCCTCATGGTCTTCACTTAATGGGTTTGTATCTTCTTTCTTAAGTTACTAGTCTACAAAATTCTCAACAAGAAATAAGGACTAAGCAAAAAGTCTATGTTAGTTATCATTCATTTCTCTTGTACCAAGTGTTATAGCATATCGCCCAAGGGGTCGCATAATGCTAAAAATATCGGCCGATATTTTTGGGCTCCCAAACTCATACAAAACTACATAATATATAATTCGTCCTTAAAAAGGACCTCGCTTGAACTATTGTCTTTACTTTCAAATTTTAACGAACTTTTATGTGTTGAACATGTGCACTACGAGATTTCTTACTAATAAATCAATAAATACACAGTGAGATTGCTATTGAAGTAGAGTTTGAGAGCATTAGGTTTTAAAATTATATAAATTCATCAAGTAAAATATCATTGGACTTACAGAGAAGAGAGATTTGTCAGTGACTCAAATGAAGGTGGAAGATCCCCGGAAAAGTTGTTGAATGATAGATCCCTGCATCATTGAAAATGAATACAAACAATTCATCAAATATGCTACAGACGCTGAATTCACAAGAGATACAGTAAAAATCTACACATGAATTAAACTCGAAACTAAGAGGTCGATGCAAAGTAATCTTACAATTTTAAAAGACATTCAAACACTAATGATTGCCCGAACTGCTGTTGGTAGTTGACTCAAGATCATTCTTGCAGTTCTCTCTCAAGTCTTTTAATTTTTCAAAGCTTGATTCCTAAAAACAGCAAAATAAAATTACTCAAAAGCATTATGATACGAAATGAAAACACCAAACCAAGGTGCAGTGAAGCCAAAGTTCACAACAACATAACAGGAGCTAAAAATATTAAGAAATGGCTATCACAGAAGCTGGGATCCATATGCCAAGATATGGTTCCATTCCACGAATAAGCAAAAGTATCAGGATACAATAAATTGGCAACTTTTAGCAATATCAAGTAAATAAACCCTTGAAATTAAAATAGGAATGGAAATCAACATCTACATTAGAATAAATATTGAAATTTACCTCAGTTCATATCACAGATACATGCTTCAAAATCTCCTTCGTCTTCTCTTCTTCTTTGTTAGAGTTGTGGGAGTTTCAGATTCGAAGGATGAGGGAGATAGTTTTTCTGGGTTGAATGCGTGAAGGCCGTTGAATGCAAGTTGAATTCGTGATTGAGGGAGAAAGCTTTTCTGGGTTTTCTGGGCAGTTAGCGTGAATGGCAGAAAAATGAGGAATTAGGGATTATGAAACGCGTTAGTATAATTTTGTTTTTAAAAATTTTAATTTTAAAAAGGCTATGAAAGCGCTTTTGAAAAGCGCCTTAGTAGATGTAGCTATACCAGCGCTTTTAAGGGTAAAGCGCTCTTGTACCCCACCCCCTACCAGAGCGCTTTTGAAAAGCGCTCTCATACCCCCCCTTACCAAAGCGCTTTTCAAAAGCGCTCTCATACCCCCAAAGCGCTTTCCAAAAGCGCTCTCATACCCCCCCTTACCAGAGCGCTTTTTAAAAGCGCTTTCACCCCCACTATAAGAGCGCTTTTTTAGCGTGTTTTTTAATTTTGTCTTTAGCGAAGCCTATGCCAGCGCTTTTCCTAAAAGAGCTTTCGTAGGGGTGCTGCTAAAAGCCAAATTTGGTATAGTGAAACTAGTAATTAGCAGAGATGTTCGTGTCGATGAAAGCAAAGGTTGGGATTGGAGTCGAAGTTCAACATAGAAATTAGACACTGTCATAACTGTGTTTGAAGATGATCCACAAGATGAGCCCTCAAATAGTCGAAGTGAACAAGGCAACACTTCAACTAGTCGAAATGAAGAACCACCTGAACAAAGTGAAAGAAGGTCGACGAGAACAAGAACGGAATCAACAAAGCTAGCTGGGTATGAAAGATTTCCAGACCAAGTGATTGATGATGATGGTGATTTAGTTGAAGAAGCCATGATGATGGCTAAAGCGGAACCAATCAATTTGAATGAAGCAATGGGTAATTCGAACTGGTGTGAAGCCATGAAAGAAGAACTCAGAGCCATTGAGAAGAACAAGACCTAGGAGCTTATCGAAAGAACGAATAAGAAGCCAATTGATGTAAAGTGGATATACAAGGTGAAACGAAGGCCAAATGGAGAAATTGCTAAGTACAAAGTAAGGCTGGTGGCTAGAGGTTTTCTACATAAGCCAGGAATAGACTTCGACGAAGTATATGCACCGGTTGTTAGGATGGAAACAATTTGAATAATTGTTTCGACATCAGCATACAGGGGATGGAAGATGCATCAGCTGGATGTAAAGTCAGCAGTCCTGAATGGACCATTGGAAGAAGAAGTCTATGTCACTCAACCACCAGGATTCGACGTCAAAGGACAGGAGTCGAAGGTGTACAGATTGCGGAAGGCTCTCTATGGTTTGAAGCAAGCTCCTCGAGCTTGGAATAATAGAATAGATAGCTTCCTGATCGAAGCAGGTTTCACAAAGTGTGTCTCTAAACATGCAGTGTACGTAAAAAATGTTGACAGTGTCAGTCGAATCATTTTATGCCTCTATGTAGGTAACTTACTTATTACTAGAGATGACGAAGCTGAGATAGTAAAGGTCAAGTCGAAGTTAATGCAAGAATTCGAAATGTCTGATTTAGGGAATCTCTCATATTTCCTAGGGATGGAATTCAAAAATACTGAAGAAGAAGTATTCTTGCATCAGACTAAGTATGCTCAAGATATTCTGAAAAGATTCAACATGAGCAACTGTAACGAAGTTGTCACTCCGTTAGAGACAGGAGCAAAGCTGAAGAAAGAATCGAATGATGAGTTTGTAAATTCGACATTGTACAAACAAATCATTGGATCCTTGAGATATCTTTGCAATACAAGACCAGATATCTGCCAAAGTGTGGGGTTGCTGAGCAGATTTATGGAGAAACCTCAAGAGTGTCATCTCAATGCAGTAAGAGGGTGCTGAGATATATAAAGGGAACTGTCGATCATGGGGTGTTGTTTCCCAAGAAGTCGAAGAACAACACAAGCGTCAAAGTTCATGGATATAATGATTCAGATTTCAGTGGAGATCAAGACGAAAAGAAAAGTACTTGAAACAACCGGCTGAACATCATCCGATAACTATATCAATGAAGTCTCCATCGAACGTTTTTTTATCTCGCAAAAGGAGAAAGGTAAACGCATCGCGAAAACCTAAAAGGGATAAGACACGGTCTTGCGATCGAGAGGTAGGGTAAGGGAATCTATTACGCGAAGGGAAGATATTAGCACCCCACACGTCCGTAGTACTATACGGTATCCACTTCTATTTTCAATCTAATGAGTGTGTTTATATCTATTTACTATTTAATCCCTATATTTGTATGCTAAGAGAGAATGCATGTGAAAGAAAGGAAAATAAAGAAAACACGGGGAAAAGAAGGAAGTATTTACAAAGTTTGCTCGATCGAGCCCCGTGACAAGATGCCTACGTATTCCCTCGTGCAATGGGAAAGTCAGAGTGCCGTAGTTCGGCTCATATGTTTTGGTGGGTTTTGTGTTTTTTTAACTTATGAAAAAGAGTTTAAACACAAAAAGAAAACCCGTAGGCAAAAAAAAAGGTTTACATTGGTTGGTTGTTTTTACCTTGAAAAAGGAGTTTGAACCATTATTAAATATTTTAATTTGCAAAGGAAAAAGAAAACAAGTTTTAGTTTTATTACATGCAAGGATGCAAAAGAAACTAGAAAACAAGCAAGGGAAACTGTCTAACTCTATCTCTAATGTTATCATGCAGGATTACAACCTAAGGTCTAACTCGAATCACTACCTAAAGTAGATTCAAGAGAATCCTAAGGGTACATGCAAATGGTTTACAACCTAAATCTATGTCTATCTCGATTCGCTACCTAAAGTAGAAGCGAAGACGACAAAAAGGAATGGAACAGGTTTGTAACCTAAATCTATGTCTATCTTGAATCACTACCTAATGTAGAATCGAAGATGACAAAAAGGGATGAAGCAAGCAAGTGCTTTGGAAGAAGCACATAAACAATGCAATGCAAACAAACAAATGGTACACAAGCACAGGAAAAGGAGGAAGTCCCATAGCCTCGAACAGTAACGAGCATACCGTGAGTCAACCAGGAGCCGACACATCCGATTCCTGTGAATAGTATCACCGCATGACATGAATTGTCAAGTGTGAAGAGCAAATGATGCAAGCTATGCAATAAATGCGAACCCCGGGAAAGCGTGGAGAGTCAGAATAGGGAACTCTTGCCACTTTTATTATTGACTCGATAAAGGAAGCAACATGATTCGCGTGTGCTGAGCTGACACGGACTAGAACTGTGCGGGGGTCGATTACAGACCCTTTCTGCTTGCCCATCATATCATCATGACTCGATAGCAGGAAATATAAAAAGCGGGACTTTGCTTGGTGGTGCCGCATCGGGTGTCCTAACCACTCTTGACCTATGCAAGCACAAATATAAACACCTACTGAGAATTACCTCCCTATACAGATGGAGGATTTTAAACAAATCAAACACAATTAGCAAACAGAAGCGCCCTAAACGGGTCTTTAAATAAACCAGAGGGGTTCCTGAACAACCACCTAACATAAACACATATCTTGCTATGGATTTTCGATCCTCGGCATCACTACACCAACTTGAATCTGTGTACCCCACTAACTTGCATTCTTTTCATTTATCAGCTGCTGGAAAAAAATGTCATAGTCAAGAGTTCCTTTCAAATACCTCAATATTCTCTTTGCCGATACTAGGTGTGGTGCATTTGGCTTTTGCATGAATGTACTTATCATACCCACATTGTATGCTAAGTCAGGCCTCGTATGAAAAATGTATCTTAAGGACCCAATAAGTCTTCTATATTGGGTTGAGTCGACATCATCTTCTTCTGAGTCTTTCGATAGTTGCAGTCTTGATTCTTCAGGTGTCGAAGTCGAATTAAATTCTTCCATCTCAAATCTCTTGAGAATTTCTCTTGCATATCTTCTTTGATGCATCATCAAACCTCTACTGGTCTTGTAGAATACGATGCCAAGGAAATATGAAATATCACCAAGATCAGACATTTCAAATTCCTTGTTGAGATCAACTTTGAAGTCTTCAATCTCCTTCTTGCAGCTACCTGTTATTAACAAGTCATCTACATAGAGACATAGTATAAGAAATTCACTATTGCTTCTTCTTACATATACTCCATGTTCAGTTGTGCACTTCATAAATTTCTTCTCCCTTAGAAAACTATCAATCTTCTTATTCCAAGCTCTTGGGGCTTGCTTAAATCCATATAGAGCTTTATGAAGCATGTACACCTTTCTCTCTTTGTTATCTTTCACAAACTCAAATGGTTGTTTAACATAAACTTCTTCGTCTAAGGGTCCATTCAGGAATGCACACTTCACGTCCATCTAACATATGTGCCAACTGTTTATTTCTGCTAACAACCAACCCGATTATTTCCATCCTAGCCATATGGCTTCAAGGAATTTGTTCAAATTTCTTGTTGCCTCATTACTAAAGCTATTCTTATGCTGCTTTGCTTGCACACATTCTTCACACACTTCATATGGAATTTCAGTTTCTAGAAATTTTGAAACCATGATTCTCCTCTTCAAATCTCTGATCTGAAGTTAAGATGGCCAAGTCTGCAGTGCCATATATGTTCATCCTCGCTAGTTATAGTTGCAAGACACTTGTGCTCCATCACATTAAGTTCAATCTTGAAGATTCTGTCATGAGACATATGAGTCTTCAAGATTAACCAAACACTTTAGTTGATAACTCTCATCACCTTATTTTCGATCGACACTTTGTAATTCTTTTCGATCAACTGTCCTATGCTGAGAAAATTACTTTTCATGACCAATATATATGTTGATGCGGTATAGCGGCAAGCAAAGAGTTTGGTATTATTTTTACCGGGTGATATATACCGGTTAGGTTATATCGTATCGTGTCCACAGAGATTGATTATTGATTCGTCGTTCGACAATTCTACCGTTAATGAGTTTGAGATTAAAATAAATGAAATAAAAGACAAAAATTAAATGAACTAAAAAGTATAAAGGATAGACAACTTGTCCGAAACGAATGTAAACTACCCGTCACAGACTTAAATCTACCACCCATGTCATACTCGGCCTACGATACGCATCCGTGTCATCACATACCTCTCACAACCTAAGCTATTTCTAACCCCAAATTGAGAATCCTCCCGAATCACCTCGATATCCATTTCTGGCCTACCTCGACAACCAGAAGTCAACTGTGTCACCTCCATACCCATCTTTGGCATACTTCACCAACGTAGAGGCATTAAGTTCAGATACTCTATAGTGAATGTCAGCTCTAAACCCATTTCAAGCATTCAGAAAATAACAGATAATCATTCTAGGAAAGAATCTAAGTAATCTATCTCTAGTAAAGCTCAAATCCCTAACATAGAGTAAAAACCTAAGACAACCACCAACACAGATTCATAAAGCAAGCTTTATACAACGCCAAGGGCGACAAATATACATGAGTTAGAGTAGATATACATACAAAACCCAACAAAAGATATTACAAAGAGAAGATCAGAAGAGGAACCAAACATTTCTTAGTTTGTCAACACCAATCGACGAGGGATTTGACTCCGGATCATCCAAATACAAGCTCCAATGTTGTTTTCTAAGCTCTCTAGATCAAAAAATGATGTTGATGGTGTTGGGACTCAAAAATACTCAAACCATAACCTAAAAATGTGTTTTTAGCCCCTTTTAAAGAATTCTGAAGTCGCAGGGCGCGCTAAGCGCGGTTTGTGATGTTCCGAAAAAAACTCAGCATCTTGTTTTTGCCATATCTTGAGAACCGTAACTCGAAATTGTGCCCGGTTTGAAGCGTTGGAAAGCTTATTAAATTTCCTATCTAACCATGACAAAATATCAATCAAATTGATGATTTTTATTCTTTGATTTTGAGCTTTATTCGTTGATGAGTTGCTCAAATCGCGCGTTTGAAGCCGTGTCTTCGACACTTTATTACTCAATGCTCCAATTATGAATGAATACCTATAAAAGAGATGGAAAACTATCAAATGATACAATATTTACATAAAAATTCAATTATTCTATTATGTACACATTTATACAAAAAGTGGGGGATTTATTCGAAGAATATCAACAAAAGAACCGATAAGTGCCACTAAACATATATACAAAATAACATAATTTTGGCACTTATCAATATATAAAAAATTGGAAATTATTGACCTTTTGCCATCTTTCCTCATAACTAGAACTTCGCTAATACCTTCAATTCTAGGGTATTTTCATTTGCAAGTTTCACCTTGTTCTTCATCGAGAGACTTATTTTCACAAACCAGGCTATTTTACTAGTAACGTGGGATGAGAGTTCTGAGTCCAAGTTCCACTGGTCCTTAAATCTCTATTCATGTCTCGTTGTGACCATTAGTAACATCTCTTCCTCTTTATGTTTTGCAAGTCTTGCATCATTTTCTTGATTCATTTTTTTCAGGACAAACTTTTGAGTAATGATCAAACTTCTAACAATTGTAACATTGAATGTGATTCTTGTCGGGTTTTCTACCACCACCTCTATGGTTGCTCTGGTGTGAAGATCTTCTCTGATTCAATGAGTTTCCCTCTTGATGGTTTCCTCTATCAGTCGAATTATTGTAGCCTCTTCTACCTTTGATATTGAAACACCTTCCTTTATCTTTTTTTTCTTTTGCTTATTACGTCTGCAGAGCTACATCGCTCTTCAAGCTCATCCTTTGTCAAAGTTGACAAATATTTTGATTCTTCTATAGCTAATACCATGTGATCAAACTTTAGATCCAATGACCTTAAGATCTTTGCGACAACTGATCTTGATGTGAACGCTTCTCCATATATTTTGAATTTATTCACCAGTTTCATAACCCTAGTGAAGAAATCAGTTACGCTTTCAATTTTTCATTTGAAACAATTTATACGTTCTTTTGTATGTTTGTAGCTTCATCTCACTACTACGAAAAACACCTTTCGTCAAACAATGTTACAACATCATTTCGTTAACCGTGGTGGAATCATGTTTTTGGGCGTTTTTTTTTTGTTTTTACTAAAACATATTTTACTACATTCATTGTTAAAGTTTGTAGTGAAGTGCAGGGCTGACCCAATTAGTCTGGAGGCCCCATTCCAATTAAAAAATAGGCCTAAATTATAAAAAGAATTACACTTTAAAAATATATTTTTACACCTATTTTATAAGAACCCGGTATAAAATAACAAGTGCTTGAAAATGAATTATAATTTTACAACTACTTTTAAAATAACATGTTTAAATTCTATTGTTTTGTAATTAGAAAAAAATTATATTGGCCCCAAAATTTAGGGGGTCCAGTACTGCAACACTTCACATGGCAAGGATCGACCCTGGTGAAGTGAACCAGGAATTACAAAGTTCAAATCTCAACTCCTTCATTATCCCAATTCCTTGTATATCATTACTATTATTTTATTCAACTGTTATGTAAAGTTCAATCATTACATCACAAATTTTTCTAATCAACCGTGATCAGCAAGTAGTATTTTTTATATATATATATATATATATATATATATATATATATATATATATATATATATATATATATATATATATATATATATATATATATATATATATATATAAAAAAATTTGTCTTTTTCATTATCTTTTTTAGAGGTTACGGTTGTACGTTCTATTTTTTTGTCTATGTACCTTTGTTAGGCCTTTAGTCCAACACCTTTTTTTTCCCTGTATGTTGAATAGGTTTTGTAGGGACAAAAAGAAAAGTTTTTTTTTTTATTTTCTCACATTTTCTTTCTATGGTGACATTGTCTTATTTCGTGCATTACAATTATCCTTTGAGTGTCTGATAGTATGAAAAAATAAATAAAAAGATGGTAGCTTTTCATACTCCTCATCCATATGAAAAACATAGCTGTATCATTCATCTAGAAGAACTTCGATCCTTAAACAAAACATAAAAAGACGACTTCATATATAATCCTTTTGTTGTTGGGATATAGATCATTGTTTTAGTTGACTTAACTTAGAATACTTTATATAGCACGTTAATTGTAGTGTTTTTTTGTCCGATGTTAATTAATATTAATTAATGATTTCAAAAGAAATGTTTTATTTTTGGATTACATAATTTTGGGCCTATAAATAATGTAATGGTTGAAGCTTGCAAATCACAAACTTTTCTTTGGATATAATTTGCAAGAAATTATAAGAGAAGTAAAAGATGTATTCAGGAGTGAAAAGTAGGATTAAGAGAGGGCAAAAGGTGAAGGGCACAGTTTTGTTGATGCAAAAGAATGTTTTGGACATTAACAGCATCACTTCAGCTCAAAGCACAAGTGGTTTAATCAAAGGTGGATTCAATGTTGTTGGAGGTATCACTAGCTCCATAGTTGATACCTACGCTTCCCCATTTGGTCGTTCAGTTGCTCTCAAGTTAATTAGTGCTACCGCAGATGATGGTAATAATTTCTTACCTATTTTCTTAGTTAAATAAAAATTCAAAACTTTAAAAAAAATGAACTTTTACAGTGGGATAATATATGATCTAAAGATGTATTTAAAAGACAATACTTATTCCATGTAATAGGTTTTATAAAAATCTATATAGCTTACCATGCATACGAGGAAATGGTTCCTCCTGCCTTTATGATTTTGTTATATTTTAAAATGATATTTTGATACTCAAATTTGGGTGTCAAAAAGGTGTTTAGTGTAAATTTTAGATGTTGTAGTGTATTGTTGGAATTCGTGTAAGTGTATAAAATGAAAAAGTAGGAGAGAGATCACAAAAGGTGTCAAATTTTGGATGTTCAAATAATATTACTCTTTCAATATTTTATTAATTCAAATATGATTATCTTTTAAAAAAGTAAAAGTACAACCTAGGGATGACAAAAAAACTCGTACCCGTGATACCCTCGGATAAAACCCGTCATGGAAATGGATATGATGGTTTCATGGTTATCCACGGATAAAATTAACAGATATTTGATTACCCGATTATTTACGGATAGGGATATGAATTTGATGATACCCGTATCCATGGATATCTGTATATGTTAATAATTAGAAAAAAATACTTAAATGTTAATTTGTTTGATCAAAATTATTATTGTTATTTTCTTAAATATGATATTATTATTATTATTATTATTATTATTATTATTATTATTATTATTATTATTATTATTATTTGGATAAAAGAAGAAATAAAATGAAAGTGATTTATTTTTATTAATATTTATTATGTGTTAACTTTGAAAATATTTTTTTTTACTTTAAAAGAGATTAAAAAATAGTAATTTAAATATATATAAATTTTTAAAATATATTTAAATAATAGTACTATGGATACCCGTTAATATCCGCAGATATCTCAAAATTAACGGATACCCATCTAACGGGTACCCGCACGGATATGGGGAGAGTACGAATATCATATTTACTAAACGGGGCGGGTAGTGAGAGACTAGTACTCGTGCTCATGGATACCCATTACCATCCCTAGTACAACCATGAGGTTAAAAAAGATGATAGTTGAAATTAGTGTTAGAAATTAGGGATGGCAAAAAAATTCATATTTGCTGATATTCGCAAATAAAATCTGTCACTGATACGGAACAAATAATTTAATAAATATTCACGGATAAAATAAATGGATATTTAAATATCCGTTAAATAATGAATATGGAAACAGATTTAATGATATCATACCCGCGGATATCTGTATCCGTTAATAAATACTAAGAATTACTTAAATATTAATTTATTATACTATGTCTTATCATTTAAAAAACTTTTTTTTAAAAATTTTTGTTTGAATAAAATCTTAAACATTTCATATATAAGTGTTTTCTTTACTCCATACCTCACTCTAACAATTTCACCTTCCAATCAACCACCTTTCCTGTCCAATTAGTGCATTTTGTCAACTCTTTTGTTGTTAGTTATTTAATCATAACTCACAATCACATTATCTTCTTTTTTTTAAATGAAATGTTATTTTTGTTAAAATAAGCGAGACTTGTATGGTTGTTATGTGATAATAATTTGTTGTGTTTAAAAATATTTTTCAAAAATCAAGATTGTAAACAATTATTGTAAAATTAGTTTCTCAACTCTATTTTTGCTAAATATATTAGTTGACTTTAAAAATAAATTTTAAAATAAAAAACAAAAACTTATCCCAAATTGATAGCAGTGGTTGGCGACTCAATGTTTAAAATATTTAAAGTCTTTAGAAAATTTCAAACAACCACCTACCATAATGAGCTTTTTAAAAATATTCAATGACTTTATTACAGTTACACTAGATGCAGCGTTGCAAAAAAATTCCAAATAAATTACAATCTTATCAAAAGATGCAACTAGCAACTATAAATTATAATCAATTTTATTTATTTATTTTGATATAAATTAATTTTGATCATAATTATCATTACAGTAGCTGAAAATCAAATTTTGTTACATATTTGTAGGAAGTGGAAAAGGAAAAGTGGGAAAGAGAACATATCTGGAAGGTCTTGTTACCTCCATACCAATATTGGGAGCAGGGCAATCTGCATTCGATGTTCATTTTGAATGGGATAGTGAGATGGGAATTCCAGGAGCATTCTATATTGAAAATTTCATGCTTGGAGAATTCTTTCTTCTAAGTTTGACTCTTGAAGATATCCCCAATCATGGAACCATAAACTTCATTTGCAACTCATGGATTTACAATGCTAGAAAGTGCAAAACTGAACGCATCTTCTTTGCCAATAAGGTAATAAAAAATATCATGCTTATCTAACAAGTTGGATATATTTTATATTTCCCAAAATTTGATGCATTCAAAGGAATAAATGTATAGACATATCTTCCAAGTGAAACTCCGGCTCCATTAGTGTACTTCAGACAAGAAGAATTGAAGACTTTAAGAGGAGATGGAACTGGAGAGCGTAATGAATGGGAAAGGATCTATGATTACGATCTCTACAACGACTTAGGTGATCCTGACAAGAAGGCTAGCTTGGCTCGTCCCGTTATTGGAGGATCTAGCAAATTGCCTTACCCTAGAAGGGGGAGAACTGGTAGAAGACCATCTAAGAAAGGTAATGCACTTTTTGTTCTATATTAACAAATAAATGAAATGACATGGAGCTAAATTATGTTTTCTATTTTTATGTGAATAGATCCTACAAGTGAGAGGCGAAGCGACTTTGTTTACATTCCAAGAGACGAATCATTTGGTCACTTGAAGTCTTCGGACTTTTTAGTTTACATACTGAAATCGGCCTCTCAAAATGTCATACCTCAATTACGATCTGCACTTACGTTACAATTCAACCAACCAGAGTTTAACACCTTTGATGATGTTCGTTCATTATACGAGGGTGGAGTTAAATTACCTACTAATGCACTTAGCAAACTTAGCCCTATACCGTTGTTCAAGGAACTCCTTCGAACTGATGGAGAATCGGCTCTAAAGTTTCCACCACCTAAAGTGATTCAAGGTATCTATTAACTATATACTTGTAGTCCAAGCAATATATTTTTTGTACACTAATCTTTTGCTCTTATGTTGAATAGTGAATCATTCAGCATGGATGACTGATGAAGAATTCGCAAGGGAGATGATTGCCGGAGTGAATCCACATATCATCAAAAAACTTTTGGTAAACATAGAACATTTTGTCCTTTTTAATTCGTGTTATATTTTCAATTCTTAACCCCATTTTACTTGCTAAATTAAATGTAGGAGTTTCCACCGAAGAGCAAGCTAGATAGCCAAACCTATGGTGATAATACCAGCAAAATATCCATAGAACAATTACAGCTAAACATGGATGGAGTCACTGTAGAACAAGTAATGGCACAATATAAGATTAATATTATGAATAAATAATTTTATTACTACTGTTTTGCAAAACTGGTTTATTTTTATTCACAATTTCTAAATGATTATATTTTTTATATAGGCTATTCAAACCAACAAACTGTACATACTTGATCACCATGATCCATTATTTCCATTTTTGAGGAAAATAAATGCAACTGATACAAAGGCTTATGCTTCAAGGACCATCCTTTTCTTGCAAGATGATGGAACTTTGAAGCCATTTGAGCTAAGTAAACCACATCCTCAAGATGATAGTTTTGGTCCTATAAGTAATGTTTACTTGCCTTCAACTGAAGGTGTTGAAGCTTCAATTTGGTTCCTTGCCAAGGCTTTCGTTGTTGTAAATGACGCTGCTTATCACCAACTTGTTAGCCATTGGTACTAATTTCATTAATGATATTTAGAAAATCACTTATATTTTATCTATGAATGAGTAATTTCATGAATTTCACATGTTTGACAGGTTGAACACTCACGCTGTTGTTGAGCCATTCGTCATAGCAACACATAGGCATCTTAGTGTGGTTCACCCTATTCATAAGCTTTTACTTCCACATTACCGTGACACAATGAACATCAATGCACTTGCAAGGAATGTATTGGTCAATGCTGAGGGTATTATAGAATCAACATTCTTGAGTGGAGGATTTTCTTTGGAAATGTCTTCTGTTGTATACAAGGATTGGGTTTTCACAGAGCAAGGATTGCCTCAAGATTTACTAAAAAGGTAACCTACAAAACATTAGATCTTGAAAACATATTACTTCGAAACCATAATCTAAAAAGAGACATCAAGGTTTTTTATATCAAACCAATTGCAATTAAGGTCCCGTCAACTGTATTTTACCATTAAATGCTAAACCCTAAACCACTATTTTTAATCAGACTTAAATGGATATTTTTCCCAAAAATGTTTATGTTAATGATATCTTGTTTGTTATCTAGAGGAGTAGCTGTAGAGGATCCAACTTCTCCTCACGGTCTTCGTCTTCTGATAGAGGACTATCCTTATGCTGCTGATGGACTCGAAATATGGGCGGCTATTAAGTCATGGGTTGAAGAATATGTTAACTTCTACTACAAGTCAGATGTTGCTATTGAACAAGATTCTGAACTCCAAGCATTTTGGAGAGAAGTTGTAGAAGTAGGTCATGGTGATTTGAAGAATGCTACATGGTGGTTTGAGATGAAAACTTGTACAGAGTTGATAGAAGCTTGCACCATCCTTATATGGATAGCTTCAGCGCTTCATGCAGCTGTTAATTTTGGACAATATCCATATGGAGGATATATACTTAATCGACCAACTAAGAGCAGAAGATTAATGCCTGAAAAGGGTCAGCTGAATATGATGAGCTTTCTAAGAATTTTCAGAAGGTGTTTTTGAGAACAATCACACCAAAAAACGATACCCTTACTGACTTAACCATTTTAGAGGTCTTGTCAAGGCATGCTTCTGATGAGCAATACCTTGGACAGAGAGATGATGGTGATCTCTGGACTTCTGATTCTCTACCATTAGAGGCATTCAAGAGGTTTGGAAGGAAATTGATCGAAATTGAGCAAAAGCTTGTTGAAAGGAACAATGATGAGTCGTTGAGGAATCGATATGGGCCTATTAAGATGCCTTACACTTTGCTTTATCCTTCTAGTGAAGAAGGATTGACTTGCAGAGGCATTCCCAATAGTATCTCCATCTAAAGAGATTGGTATGATTTGGTGTGTTGTTGTTCAAAAAAAAAAGAGGAGTAATCAAATTCCTATGTCATGGTCATGTTAGTTTTTATATGTTGTCTGTTTCTTCTTGTGTTTTATTTTAATTTAATAAGAACTACTTTTGATGTTTGTTCCTCTTGTATCTATTATCCATGTGAGATGAAATGCAACTCCATTTTGTAGAAGATAAATTGATACGCTACAAGAAAAGTTATAATTTATTAGGGGAATTAGTCAGGGGTTAAACTCCAAAAAAAAAAAAAACATTGTTTGAGGTAAATCCCCTCGCAAATTAAAAATATCCTTAAAAAAAAAAAAATACAATTACGTGGAGTGTCCATTCGCTAATTCCAATGTTTGTTTTGCTTCATTTACACGGTTAAAGTATTAGTAGTTGTTTGATATTAACCATATATGGCCCATAAAAATTAAGCCTGTTTATTATTTTATAATTGAAAAATACTACTTAAATTACTATGTTTGGTTCTAATAGGACTGTTAGAGACGCTTGATCACGGTTAAAGATGAAGAGAGAAAAAACATATCCGTGGATACCCGCGGGTAAAACTCGTCACGGACACGGATATGATGGCTTAATGGGTATCCACGGGTAAAATAAGCGCATATTTACTTGTCCTTTTACTTATGGATACGCATATGTATTTGATGGTACTCGTACCCGCGGATATTCATATCCGTTAATAATTAACAAAAATACTTAAATATTAATTTGTTTGAATAATAATAATTATTATTATTATTATTATTATTATTTTTTGAATATGATATTATTATTACTATTATTATTTTGATAATAGAAGAAATAAAATGAATGTGACTTATTTTTGTTATTATTTAATGTGTTAACTTTGAAAATAATTTTTTGTCTTTAAAAAAGATTTAAAACATTAATTATTTAAATATATTTTTTAAAAATATATTTATATAGTAGTATCCATGGATATCCGTAAATACCCACGGGTATCTCAAAATCCACGAATATCCATCTAACGAATACCCGCACGGGTATGTGGCGGGTACGAGTATCATATTTATTAAGCAGGCGGATAGCGAAGTACCGTCCATAGGTACCCACCACCAATGCTTGTTCAAAGCTTGCGATGCAAATCTGCAATATTTCATGGTGAAAAATAATATATAACTAGATTAGAACCCGCGTGATGTACGGATGTATATTAATTTATTATCTATTAAAATTTTAGTTGTATTTGATATATTTATTTTATTAGTTGTATTTGATATATTTATTTTAATAGATTTGTTTGATCAATTTATATTTATAATATTTTATTTCAAATTACATATTCAAGATAATAATCAAGAAAAAATAAATATGTTAATTTTTTGAAATTTTTTATTTATTTTTTATCCACGTATTTTTAAATAGATTTTATTTTTTCTATGTAATAATATGTAATGTTATTGAGATAATATGTTAGATATTTTTTGAAAATATATACATAAGGGTATAAAAAATTATGCACAATCTATTAACTTGAAATATATATTAATCTATTAACTTGAAATATATATTATATTTATTGAGATGATTTGAGAGTACACATGTTAAAATATTGTATATGAGATCTAATTCTTAAATTTTATAATTATAGTTAATAACATACGTTTATGGTATGAAACTAAATAAATAATGAGACGAAATAGTTTTAAATTATATAATTATAATGAAGAAATGTAACGAACTTTTAAATTTAGATTTATTTCACGTTATATATATACATATATGGGTTAAATAAGTTTTTGGTCCCTTAAAATATCTCAAATTTCGTTTTTAGGCCCTCTAAAATTTTCTTTCAAAGAATGGTCCTCCTAAAAATTTCAATTTTAACATTTGGTCTCTCCTACAATTTAGCGACGATTTTTACAATTTAGCGACAGTTTTTACGACGGTTATTTATTTAGCGACGATTTTAACGGCGGTTTTTTATTAAGCGATGGAATTAGAGACCATTTTAGCTACGATTTTGCCACGGGGGACCAAAAGTTAAAATTTAAATTTTTAGGAGGACCATTCTTTAAAGAAAAATTTTAGAGGGACTAAAAACGAAATTTGAGATATTTATAGGGACCAAAAACTTATTTAACCATATATATATATATATATATATATATATATATATATATATATATATATATATTTAGAAGTTTAAAAAAGGCATGATATATGTTATATATATTTTGGAAGAAATTTAAATTAAAAATTGAAAGTACTTATACAAAAAGTTTTATAAATTTAACTATATTGTGATCATATTAAGGATATGTGATCAAATTATTGATGGCATGTTTGATTTTATATTGTTATTACAAATAAGTATATTTAATTATATGTTACTCATTTTATTTTATTTTATTTTATATATATTTAGTTTATTGGTAATGTTGATAGTGTTAAAATAGTATTATTTATATTATTTTTTTAAGATGTTAGACTATAAAAAATATGAATCAGAGTATAGATAAATATGAGAATCTTGAAAGATATAACTGAAAGACAATGAAAAAATTATTAAGATTAAATTAAGTATTTAAGGAGTGATAATTGTTTTTAATTATCAGTAATTTTTGTGAGAATGAATAATAATAAAGTTATTATAACATATCACTTTTGGAATATAAGTTGATGTGATGAAAAATAATTGTGTAAATTTGTTGTTAGATTCAATTATAAGAGTAAAATATAGAATTTTAATTGATATGGTAAAATATGATTATTAAATATATTAAGAGTTTCTTTTGATATGATATGATTATTAAATTTATATTACAATTTTTTGTGTCAATTATAAAAAAGACAATTATATAAATTAATCAAATAGACAAAGATACATTTTATTTGAAAATAAATTATATATTTGTAAATTGAGAGTATTATCCCCAATTTAAGTTTTCGAACTTAAATATCCATAAAGTAGTTTTTTTTTTCTTTGATTCTCTTTTTTTTTCAATTATCTTTAACTTTGATATTTTATTTTAATTTGTTAAATATATGTATTTATTATTATTTTTAAAAAAGTTAAAATTTTATTTATAATTATTATTAAATAAAACTTTCAATAAGTTTATAAAATTTATGTCTATTTTGTCAAACTTTAGTTACTGATGGTGATGCATATAAGAATGCACATGTGATGCGATACATATTGATGTTATGCGCAAAATCACATGTAAAGTTAAATAGCACAAGGGTTTAAAAGGACGGTCGGACATGGTTTCGACGTCTACCCAACAATTCCCCAAACAAGGTTGGTTCTAATGTTTTTATGCTAAATGCTTCTTGGAGTCTCAGATCCCCTTTTTAGAAATATTATCCACACGCGATCGGACTATGTGGGGATAATACTTCTAAAAGTATACTCTAAGAAGCGGCTCTTAAAGGGATACTCAAAAATCCTTTGAGCGGTCGGTTTGTTTTGGACATCCTAATACTTAGAGTTATAGGCCCTTTGTCCAAGAATTATCATCCGCACTATTATGCGGTGCAATAACTCCCTTAAAAGACCAACTCTAAGTTGTGGTCTTCACGTCGATCAAAAGACACGGATGTCCAATGGACCTAAGCTACTCAACCACTCTAAACTTATGTTTCCTAGAAGCACGGGTATTGGGCTTATCTATGAACCATAACCAAACAATGCCCCAATATCAAAATACATCAAGGGATATAAAGAAATAATGGACAATGAATAGTAAACAGCGAAGAATTAAATTAGGGTTAACTCGCTTTAAAAATAGTCCCCTGAAGTCGCCCAACTCGATTTTCAAAAATCTTTTAAATTCTCGGCGTGAAATCGCCACCTAATTTTATTTGTTCTAAAAGAGCGGAAAATATAGATAAAACCCAAAACAAGCGGATAAGGCGGTCACGTGACCAAAAAGTGGGATCGGGAGTCGGTTATGTAAGGGAAGGTATTAGCACCCTTACATCCATCGTACTCGATGGGACCCATTTAATTCTCTGCGTTTGTGTGTGTGTTTATTGCTAAGTTATGAATACCAAAAGAAAAGAAGCATTTGTTATTATTTTGAGTTTGACACGGTTTCGAACAGTGTGCCTACATATTCCTTGTGCAATGGGAAAGTCAAAACTCTGTAGTTCCTCTCAAAAAGGTTTTAAGTTTGTTGTATTGATTTTATAAGAAAAATCGTGCATTTAGACATTTCAAATACTTTGAACTAGGACATGTTTTGTTTGTTTGAAAAGCTTAAGTCCTCGTTCGTATTTGAAACGACTATTACACCCTCTTTATCCGAAAAGAGTTTTTACAATCGCATATGAGCGATAAAAGATTTTGAGTGAGTTGAATTGTTTTTTATGTGGATGAAAAAGTACTGAACAACGAGGCTAGCGTCTCACGATTCAAATACTAGAAACCCGGGGAACGAAAGTTCGCCCAAGTCGTCTATCATCCAAAAATGTTTTCTTGAGAAAAAAGTGAAGTGAAACGAGTTCACGTTATTTAGGAGTCTTTAAGCCACAGGTCTAGCGTCCAACGACTTAAAGACTAAAGTTTGTTTGGGGGACAAGTTTTTAAGCAACTGGTCTAACGTCCGACGACTTAAAAACTTGTACTTTATTATGAAAAAAGATTTCGAAAATGCACTCGACGTTGGATCGAGGTTTGAAACTTATTATGAAAGTGTTTTTGCAATGCGAGTTAAGATGAAATATGGAATCGGATTGATTTTAAATTTAATTGTGTGCAAGGTGTACATTGGTGAATAAATACTGAACGAGTAAATAAGCAGACAAAATACCAAACAATACAATCGGAAATTTAAATAATTATTAGAGATGATTTTTTCTGTTTGATGAAAAATCGGCTAATAGTTTAGTCGATAAATCATCAAATAAAAACTATCGTATCCAATAGTTATTTAGTACATCGCAATGAGAATATTATTTACGATAAAATAAATTAAATGAAATAGAATAAGTTCAGAAATAGCCTGGAATGCCGTGACTCTGGACGGTGCGAAGAGAAATCCATCTGATCTCGAATACTCTGCAAAACTTCGTTGTATTGCCGGCGATTTGGATGCATCGGATCTTCTTCTTCGAAAATACCCCAATGGCCCAAATAACATACTATTTATCAATTACAACTTGAATGAACATTTTTTCTAAAATGAAATTACTAATAATAATAAAACAAAGGAGAGAGTTTTTATTGAAAATACAAGGTGGTGACACTTGTCACCACCAGATTTTATGAAAAAAGAAATTTAGAAAAAGAAAATAATATAAATTGTTTACATATTATTACTATTGTTTTTTTTTATTTTAAGAAAAAGAAGGAAATTGAAACAAACACCTCCCAGAAAAAAACACTCTCACATCTATCCCTCTCTCGCGTTGCTCCTCTCTCTCTCGCAGCGATCGTTCCCGTTCTCTCTTCTCTCACCGGTGCTCACCGTTCTCACCTCGCCGGACCTCACCGTTCTCACCTCCCTCTGTATCCGTCGCGATTCTCCATCGCCGCGACCATCCCTCCATCTCTCTCGCAACCGCTCGCGATCTGTTTCTCTTCGCCGATTCAGTCTCTGTTCTCTCTCTCCGATTTCCTGTTAATGCATGTTTCGATTTCTGATGGTTTGATTTTGATTTCTGATTCTTTGAGAGGTTGTTTACCGTTTGCCCTTGGAGGTTTGGAAACCCTAGATTGACAAGGATGATGGTTCGGCTTCAGTGGTCCCGGGTGAGATCGTTCAACTTTTTTCTCTTCTTCTTTCTCTGTCAGAACAAAGTTTCTGAAAAAACAAAACTCTGAAGGGTAGTTTTAGGGAAATGATGAACTGCTAGTGTTTGATATCGTTTGGCTATCGTGTTTGACTTATGGTGTTGGCTTATGGTGTTGAACTGGTTTTTTCTTGATATCGATCTGGGTTTGGTTTTTTTGTATGCTTTAAAACAAATGCTGGTTTTTTCTTTGGAACAGATACTGTATCTTGTTTTTGAATGGTATTTTTTTGTGTTGTTCTTTGAACTGGTCTCTGGCTTTGAGTTTTTGTGTCTTTGAACAGATGCCTCCACTTGTGTTTTTTTGGTTTGTGATATAAGAACAGATATATTCCTTGGTCTCCTCAGTCCTCTCTTATCTGCTGGCTTCTTGAATTGATATCCACTTGAGTATCCTGCTGTCTGTTGTCTTCTTTTACCCTGCTTTTCCCTGTTGAACAGAGCTTAACCTGATCTTGGGTATCCTGATGCCACTTTAGAACAGATTTCTGCCTTGGTCTATTATCATTCTTGTGTAATCCCCAGCTGTCCCTTATTGGTAATATACCCTGTGGTATCTAGTTGCTTGTAGTTAATACCACTTTTCCTTTTTGGGCTATACTTGCTGCTCTGATATTTGAAATTGGATTTTGGCATCTTATCATTTTCATGTATGCTGTCAGCTGTGGTGAAAAATATTCACCTTATGTTGATAACCAAGTGAATGAGTAAAAACAGTTTCTCTCTTGTTGCTGTTGTGCTTCTTTGTTGTCTTGACCAAACTCCTCTCATCTCCTTTGTCCCTTGTCTCTGCTGCTGTTGGATTTAAATATGTATTCTGCTTATTGGAAATTGTCTCTTTTGCATTGGGTGAGGCGAATTATTCTTGGCTGTTTTACTTGGAATGTTGTTTCTAATTTCCAATTATACCTCCTTTGTGAACCAACAATGGAAATTGTTGATGATTTGCAATGGAGGTTGCAGCCGATGAAGGAATTTTTAGTTCCGAGGCTTTGATTGCTTAAACCCTCGAAACCTGATTCCTAAAATTATCCCTAATGATGAGTTAAAAGAAAAAGAACAACAATCTCTTGATAATTTTCTTGCATCTGTTTATGCTTCAATTATGTTTTGCAAATTCTAATCCGTGCTTGTTTCTTTGTTTCATGTGGAGAGATGATGAGGATGGCATGGCGATGAAGAACATGAATGAAGAACATGGATAGAGCTGCTTGAAGATGGTGACAATTCGAAGACACCGCTATAATAGTTTTCTTAGGATTTAGGATCTTCTTTTGTAGAACCTTGCAAATTAAGAACATGCTTGTAACAAATCCTTTCTTTGTAAAATTCAACATAAGACTTGAATGAATGAAATTCGAAATTCCAATTGCCAATGTCGATAATAGTTTTAGGACTTGTGAGTTTGAGATGAAACATCATGAATTTGTAACAATTATTATTTAGTAATTTTACCTTGAATCGATGCTTGCAAATGTCCTGAACTCATAAGAATTGTCGTAACATTGTAGCAACTCGAAACAAAATACTCAAGCTTTTCCTTTGTACCTCTTGAATCTTGTAATATAATTGTTCTCTTGAATTTGAATGAGATTTGAACGTTGAATGAACAATATTACTCTTGCACCTTAAATCTCTTGCCATGGTATTAAGAACAAATTTCTTTTACAATAAACTTCCATAGAACAAATGGCATTATTCCATCCCCACCTCGAAATTCTAAATGAACTAGAATGAAGTTATTCTTGAAACTTGAGTTAAAAAGAAATAACTTTCTGAACTTCTTTTTCGAATTTGAATTAGAAGTGTCCACCATTCTAAACAAAACGACAAAGCCAACAGTAGCCACTTTAAAAAAATCCAAACCTTGCCAATGATATTTTTGAGGAAGCGATATTCATCCCGATTCTTAACCAACCTCCCATTGGTAGATAAAACATCAACAAAAATGCGCACATATGAGAAACTTTTAATCATAAACCAACGAATGATTTTGCTCAAACTTTTAATCGATGCAAGCGAAACATACGAGAAGCATCAGAAATACCGAGTTATTCACATCCACGAATCCATGCATATTTTCTTTCAAAGAAACATGATGATGATGACAAGCGGACGACGTCGAGTGTACAACCTTAAAGTACGAGAGAAAATCATAGTGACCAAGAAACTCAATCTCGAATGAATACAAGAGCCCTTATATTAATTGTCAACATAACTAAATTTCATATTCTTTGAAAAGCTTGACAAATTAGCCACGAATTTTATAAAAATAACGAGGGTAAATTTTGGGGTCGACAGTTGCCTATTCAATCATCTTAGACACGGTAAGTGAGAAAGATTGACAACTTTCGAGCGTTCAAGGTGGAAGAGGATTGAATACTAGAGAACCGAAAATTTGCCGAGCGGAAACCAATGCCACGAAGGAAGCAGATAACATATCTTGGTTGAGCCAAGAAAAAGCAAAGAAAACTTGCTAAGCATTAACGGAATGCTTTAACACAAAAGTGCGGAGAAATAACTAGGAGATTTCGACAACAGGGATAAGTGTCATCGAAATGACTTTGACAACAATTTTAACGAAAATGCTACGAGAAGAAAGCGAACTTCTCAAGCGAAAAGAAAAACAATATATTGAAAAAATGACATGATGAGAACTTAACAAAGAGTTCTCGAATGACTAAGGAATACACAGAAACCTTAAACAAAATTGAAAACGACACGATTGAGAACTTAACAAAGAGTTCTACGATTGACAAGCGAGAACTTAACAAAGAGTTCTCGAACTAAGGACTACAGGAGACCTTAACAAAATTGAAATGACATGATTGAGAACTTAACAAAGAGTTCTCGATTGACAAGGCGAGAACTTAACAAAGAGTTCTACGAACTAAGGACTACGAGACCTTAAACAAAATTGAAATGACATGATTGAGAACTTAACAAAGAGTTCTACGATATCCAAAATTGAAAAATGACATGATTGAGAACTTAACAAAGAGTTCTCGAAAACTAAGGAATACAGGAAACCTTAAGAATTAAAATGACATGATTGAGAACTTAACAAAGAGTTCCACGATTGACATGATTGAGAACTTAACAAAGAGTTCCACGATTGACATGATTGAGAACTTAACAAAGAGTTCTCGAATAGCGGATTGAGAACTTAACAAAGAGTTCTCGATTGACTAAGGAATACACAGACCTTAAGCGAATTGAAATGACACGATTGGGAACTTAACAAAGAGTCCACGATTGACATGATTGAGAACTTAACAAAGAGTTCTACGAAATAGCTAGAACAATATCGGAATTGTTGGTGCGAAAGTGCGAGGAGCCATGGCATCTTGAATGTCTTTGACCGTGTAACTTCGAGTTACAAGCGAGCGGATTCGATGGCGCACCCAAGAATACAATTCTCGGGGATAAACAAAACAATATCTAGCGTGATATAGATGTTTATGAAGTCGGTAAATCTTGTTTTAACATTTCTGCGATGAGAGATCTTCTTGAACATGTACGGACATGTTGAACAACTTCGAGTTGACAAGATCTTCAATTTGTATGCGATAGCTACCGTTGATAGAAGAATCGATTCGTGTGGTGAAAAACTTCTGGGTAATGAGCAATTTCTTGACATTGTATGGACAATGCGTTGCAGCAAGTGGATATGTAGATCAACGTCTGAGTTGGAGAAATATTTTGAGATTTGAATAAACATCCCGCCGGGTGGATATTTATGTGTTGAGTAGTTGATGACTTACTGGGGAAATAAACGCACCAGAAGTTGATGTAATTTTCTGAGAACAGCTCAAAGGAGGAAACGCGAAGTTCGCTGCCAGTAGAATTTGTTGAGAAGATTCTTGTCTGAAAGAAATCTTTGAAAATACCAAGAATAATGTTGTAGTAATCCTCTCTGAAGGAGATTCGCTTGGGGAGAGAAATAAGCTTCACTGGGGAAACTTCGTAAGAAAACCATGTGGAAAATTATTGAGGATTCCGGTTGAATAATTTCTTGACATTAGAGTCCATCCGAAAGAAGCTGTTTATTGGGGAAAACATCTCGATTTGGAGAAACCATCATTGTGAAGATCCATACAAGTACATAACTTGTCTTTGATCTGTAACAAAGAGGATAATTTTGTCGTCTGAGAACTAATCCTTCAATTTGATCCTTACGAGGACATCTACGGTTTCGGTTGAAAAACCTGCAAAACAGATAGTCGAAGCTAATGCATGAGTATGATATGCATGAGTATGATATGCATGAGTATGATATGCATGATATGATTTTTTTCTAATGCAAATGGTGCATGACTTCCTGACTGTTGGGAGAAGAAAGATATCACTGGGGAATCCAATTGAACGATCTTGTTGTCATAAGAGTTCACTGGGGATGATCGATCGATTTTCTGGGGAAGAGACTTCATTGGAGAATTGACATTATTGTCGATTATACATCACAAGCGTTCACCTAGGCGGGAGGAAAGCTAGATTGTCATCGAGAAAAGTCTCACTTGTAATGTTGTACTTCAAAAGAAACTCTATAAAGAAGTTCTATTTGATACAAGAGTTCGCTTGGGGAAACCCAATCATTCTGGAATAGATTCAATTTGAGAATCGTCATCGTTGTAAACCGATTATGGTCGAGCCTTCAAACTTGTGATCGGAAGAACTAAATTTGTCATTCAAAATAGTCTTCAAATTATGATTACGAGAAGAATCATTAACCGATCTTGGAATAAAGAGTCTGGTGAGGTTTATGAATGAATATGCTATGTAGTATATGATATGAATGCATGAATGAATGCATGAATATACTGGTTAATGCACTGGCTTATCAAACTGAATTCTCGACACCGTTAGTCTGGAGGATAAAAGAACATGGCACAACAAGATGATTGACCAAGCTCCAAAGGTTGAATTGCCGGAAGCTGATGCTAATTCTTGCGAGCGAAGAATAGCAAGCTTCGAGTTGATTAGATGATGAGGCGTGCCCGTGCGTGGGAATGCAGCGGCATTAGATTTTGCACCTCGGAATCTCGATATGTCCGTCAGTAGACCGTCGAAAATCTTTCCGAAAGGGTGCCCGACATCACGTACTCGACACTGATACTTTCGATCATCGATATTTCAAAGGCTGGATATTACGATATGGGAATATCATGCCTTGATAGGAGCTTTGGAGGTATTTCCGCATCTCAAAATAACCTCCTTAGATTTATCAAATCTTAGAGTGGCAGACTTTGCGCGGATGGACGACATGCCCCATGATGAACATTGGAGAGACTCCAACGTCTCAAGTTGCTTCAGATGAATCTTTTCAAGCTTGCTTTTAGAATGGGTCTTGGAAAGACTTCTACATCTCGAATATTTTCCTCGGATCGTATGCGAACAAAGGGCTATGCGAACATCGGGAAGACCTGCCCCAGGACGAGCTTTAGAGAGACTTCTATGTCTCGAAGTGATTGCTTCAAGTTGACTGAAACATGAAATGACAGTTGTCTCAAACTACTGCTCAATTGATGATTGCTCTTTAAGGATTTGCCCCCGGATTGGCAGCAATTCGAGGAGCTGAATTTCGATTTGATTGCCCCCACATTAACGGAATCCTGAGAAGACAACTTGTGATATGCTCAAAGGAATCCTTAGACGTCCTGCTTCTTGATACAAAGAGATGATCAAGTCTTTCTTCTTTGGACAAAGTTAAATTCTCCACTGATGTTCATTATGAGAACTTCTTCAATGTCAAACAATTGTTTTACATGTAGAAGAATGTTTATTGTGACAATTATAATGCAACATTTATGCGTCTTGAAGTTTTGTATGAAAAACATGACTTTTTGTGAGTGAAACACTTTTTGGAGTGCAACACTGAAAATTTTCTTTTTTGAAAGATAAGACGAGCATATGATACCAACACAGATAGTTAGCACACACTGTAGGAGTCAGGTAAACACGATCTCTTCGTTATATGCTCTTGAATTAACCCTTGCTTCAATTAGGACTTTTGAGGGTTGTAACGTGGTTTGGTTCACGGGTTTTTTAGAAAAAAGGATTTTTAGGCTCAAAATATTTGGTGCCCGCCCATTCTCTATGATGTCCTTCAGTCTTAAGTTCAACTATCTGATACGAGCACTCATCTCTCGAGAGGCGTTATGGTGGTTGAGGAACCGATATGAGGTTTCTTGGACACGACAATCACTCACATTTTGTCTTTGGTATTTGACCACACAACTTGTTCTTTGTTGAAAATTCTTTGATAATGCATTTCGGGATTTTACCTGACTTTTGCCTAAGCGACTTATTACTAAGTTTCGACTTAGCGGGCTCTTTGTCTTTTTCTATTCATTTTTTGAACAAGTCGTGGATCTATACACAACCTTTGTTTTGTTAAAAGTGATGGTGACTGTCTGAGTCCTTGGGTAGATAAGGGATAACAGTTGCGGTGTTGTCATCTGTTGACCTTTCTGATGTGCTAGAGATACCCAACATGGTATCATTCTCCTTTGATGCACACTATTGATAGATGGAGGTCGACTACTGTGGTTTTGACCTTTCTCAACCTTTTGAAAGATAGCCATTGTTGTATCCTTTGATGCTTACTCTCTTGATGAGTTTTAAACGCTCGATCAGATTAACTGAACACTACCCGCCCACAGGTTAAAAATGAAGGTTTTTTTTTCGGAAAGAAAAGAAACTCCTACTTCAAGGCTCGAGGGGGTTAACGATGGTTTATCTCCCTCATAACTCCAGTGTTTAGGGATTTGAAACAAGGCCTGTACATCATAAGCCAGGTTCTACTCAAAAGCATACATTCAGAGATCTAGCATTTTTTCAATTATCGTCATTCTCCCTCCAATCTTTGCCTAGGCGAAAGGATTGGTAACGTTGGTATCAAGATGCTCGCAAATCAAATAAAGAGTGATAACGAATGGATTGAGTGACAACGAATGAATTACTTCAAGACAAACATATTCATTGCATTAAGATAAAAACAAACAAGTTTCTACATGCAAACAAAGTTTAAACAATTAAACAAGATACACATGAAAATGCAGTAAAGAAATAAAAGACTGTCATTGTTGAGGACACTTGAGCTCTATCTTGACTTGTTGATTCAGATGAAATTAGTAGGCTTGACGTTCACTTGAGTACGGGGTTTCCATTCACAAACAGATTTCCTCCTTGAATAGTCAAGTGTTTCTGATCGATCAATTGTTGAACCTTGGCTTTGTAAGGATTGCAATCCTCTGTTGAGTGTCCTGCCGTACCAGCATGGTATCCACATCGTGCATTATGATCATATCGTGGAGAATGACTTTGGTGGCTTAAAATTTGGGAACCACCAATGAACTTTGAACGAATCTGGCGAAGTTGTTGTAGGTCGGAATTGGATCAAGAGGAGCCTCCCTTCTTTCCAGATTATTCCGAGGCACAATTTGATTTTGAGTGTTCTGACTCTGAAGTTGAGGAAGATCAGACAAAAGTTTTTGATGCAAAGATTTGAAAGATGGTAATGGAGGATAATGAGTTGGTGTTGCAAGCGATTTTCCCTTGCTAGAACTTGAGATATCTTTCTTGAAGGTTACCACCTTTTAAGTGAACATCCGTCTACTTCATACTCTTCAAAGTCTCAACTTTCTCTTGGCAGCGATTGTCCCAATGAGTTTTGGAAGTTCCTCGAACTTGCTATGATTAGACCTTGCAAGCAAAATGTCTAAGCTCGATCCATTTGTTTGAAAAAGAATCTTATCATCAATTAGCTCTTGAGCTGCACTTGAAGGCCGAACAATTATCGGTTTCGTGTACAGTCGGCATGAAAAGCACATTTAGCTCTCATCAAACCAAACTTTAGCAACCCACAGTGCGGCTTCAACTCCTTGGTATCACAACACCACTCGAACCAAGAAAGGCAAAAGTCGAGAATATGATATCGGGATTGGTGAATGTCTGTTGAGCATATCGGCGATAATGCGGATTAATCTGTTGATTGAATCCTTCTTCTTGATCGGGAAGCGATTCTTGTTGTCGAGAATCTTGAAGGTGAAGGCCGAGGATGATACTCGATGGGAGAATTTTGAGCTGGAGAGTTCGCCACATGTGGATGTCCTTGACTCATGGAGACATCGATGATAGAGCGTGACCAAACTTGCGGAGATTGGTGTAGTGTTGCATTCTCTTTTCAACCAACTTGCAAGAGATCCAAGACCGGACTCATCGACTCTTCAGTGCTTAACGCCTTGATAGTTCGACCACGAAGCTCGTCTATAGTCCTCGAGACATCTTTGGAGTTACGAGCAGCGTCGAGTAGGCGATTTGATATTTGGGACGGAAGAAATGAAATGAGCTTTCGATGAAGATGAAATGCATGCATTAAAGAATGTGATGTAATGTCATGGTAATGCATGTAAGAATGCAATGTAACCTAGATGCATGTAAGAATGCGATGTAATAGTAATGCATATAAGAATGCCACATGATGATAATACATGTAAGAATGCCAAATGATGGTGATGCATGTAAGAATGCAATGATGGTGATGCATGTAAGAATGGGATGTGATGGCGCATGTAAGAATGCAACGTGGTAATGCTGTAAGAATGCAACATGGTAATGCATGTAAGAATGCAACATGGTGGCGCATGTAAGAATGCGATGTGATGATAATGCATGTAAGAATGCGATGATGGTAATGCATGTAAGAATGCAATGTTGGTGACGCATATAAGAATGCAACGATGGTGATGCATATAAGAATGCACTGATGGTGATGCATATAAGAATGCACATGTGATGCGATACATATTGATGTTATGCGCAAAATCACATGTAAAGTTAAATAACCTGAGGTTTAAAAGGACGGTCGGACATGGTTTGACGTCACCCAACAATTCCCCAAACAAGGTTGGTTCTAATGTTTTTATGCTAAATGCTTCTTGGAGTCTCAGATCCCCTTTTTAGAAATATTATCCACACGCGATCGGACTATGTGGGGATAATACTTCTAAAAGTATACTCTAAGAAGCGGCTCTTAAAGGGATACTCAAAAATCCTTTGAGCGGTCGGTTTGTTTTGGACATCCTAATACTTAGAGTTATAGGCCCTTTGTCCAAGAATTATCATCCCACTATTATGCGGTGCAATAACTCCCTTAAAAAGACCAACTCTAAGTTGTGGTCTTCACGTCGATCCAAAAGACACGGATGTCCAATGGACCTAAGCTACTCAACCACTCTAAACTTATGTTTCCTAGAAGCCTGGGTATTGGGCTTATCTATGAACCATAACCAAACAATGCCCCAATATCAAAATACATCAACAGGATATAAAGAAATAATGGACAATGAATAGTAAACACAAGCGAAGAATTAAATTAGGGTTAACTCGCTTTAAAAATAGTCCCAGTGAAGTCGCATCAAAAACTCGATTTTCAAAAATCTTTTAAATTCTCGAAAGCGTGAAATCGCCACCTAATTTTATTTGTTCTAAAAGAAGCGGAAAATATAGATAAAACCCAAAACAAGCGGATAAGGCGGTCTACGTGACCAAAAAGTGGGATCGGAGTCGGTTATGTAAGGGGAAGGTATTAGCACCCCTTACATCCATCGTACTCGATGGGACCCATTTAATTCTACGCGTTTGTGTGTGTGTTTATTGCTAAGTTATGAATACCAAAAGAAAAGAGAACTGTTTGTTATTATTTTGAGTTTGACACGGTTTCGGAACCGTGTGCCTACATATTCCCTTGTGCAATGGGAAAGTCAAAACTGTAGTTCCTCTCAAAAGGTTTTAAGTTTGTTGTATTGATTTTATAAGAAAAATCGTGCATTTAGACATTTCAAATACTTTGAACTAGGACATGTTTTGTTTGTTTGAAAAGCTTAAGTCCTCGTTCGTATTTGAAACGACTATTACACCCTCTTTATCCGAAAAGAGTTTTTACAATCGCATATGAGCGATAAAAGATTTTGAGTGAGTTGAATTGTTTTTATGTGGATGAAAAATCTTGAACAACGAGGCTAGCGTCTCACGATTCAAATACTAGAAACCGGGAGCGAAAGTTCGCCCAGTCGTCTATCATCCAAAATGTTTTCTTGAGAAAAAGTGAAGTGAAAGCGAGTTCACGTTATTTAGGAGTCTTTAAGCCACGGTCTAGCGTCCAACGACTTAAAGACTAAAGTTTGTTTAGGGACAAGTTTTTAAGCAATGGTCTAACGTCCACGACTTAAAAACTTGTACTTTATTATGAAAAAGATTTGAAAATGCACTCGACGTTGGATCGAGGTTTGAAACTTATTATGAAAGTGTTTTGCAATGCGAGTTAAGATGAAATATGGAATCGGATTGATTTTAAATTTAATTGTGTGCAAGGTGTACATTGGTGAATAAATCTTGAGCGAGTAAATAAGCGGACAAAATACCAAACAATACAATCGGAAATTTAAATAATTATTAGAGATGATTTTTACATTTGATGAAAAATCGGCTAATAGTTTAGTCGATAAATCATCAAATAAAAACTATCGTATCCAATAGTTATTTAGTACATCATAATGAGAATATTATTTACGATAAAATAAATTAAATGAAATAGAATAAGTTCGAAATAGCACGGAATGCCGTGACTACGGGCGGTGAGAAATCCATCGATCTCGAATACTGCAAAACTTCGTTGTATTGCCGGCGATTTGGATGCATCGGATCTTCTTCTTCGAAAATACCCCAATGGCCCAAATAACATACTATTTATCAATTACAACTTGAATGAACATTTTTTCTAAAATGAAATTACTAATAATAATAAAACAAAGGAGAGAGTTTTTATTGAAAATACAAGGTGGTGACACTTGTCACCACCAGATTTTATGAAAAAAGAAATTTAGAAAAAGAAAATAATATAAATTGTTTACATATTATTACTATTGTTTTTTTTTATTTTAAGAAAAAGAAGGAAATTGAAACAAACACCTCCCAGAAAAAAACACTCTCACATCTATCCCTCTCTCGCGTTGCTCCTCTCTCTCTCGCAGCGATCGTTCCCGTTCTCTCTTCTCTCACCGGTGCTCACCGTTCTCACCTCGCCGGACCTCACCGTTCTCACCTCCCTCTGTATCCGTCGCGATTCTCCATCGCCGCGACCATCCCTCCATCTCTCATGACCGCGATCTGTTTCTCTTGGTCTGTTCTCTCTCTCCGATTTCCTGTTAATGCATGTTTCGATTTCTGATGGTTTGATTTTGATTTCTGATTCTTTGACAGGTTGTTTACCGTTTGCCCTTGGAGGTTTGGAAACCCTAGATTGACAAGGATGATGGTTCGGCTTCAGTGGTCCCGGGTGAGATCGTTCAACTTTTTTCTCTTCTTCTTTCTCTGTCAGAACAAAGTTTCTGAAAAAACAAAACTCTGAAGGGTAGTTTTAGGGAAATGATGAACTGCTAGTGTTTGATATCGTTTGGCTATCGTGTTTGACTTATGGTGTTGGCTTATGGTGTTGAACTGGTTTTTTCTTGATATCGATCTGGGTTTGGTTTTTTTGTATGCTTTAAAACAAATGCTGGTTTTTTCTTTGGAACAGATACTGTATCTTGTTTTTGAATGGTATTTTTTTGTGTTGTTCTTTGAACTGGTCTCTGGCTTTGAGTTTTTGTGTCTTTGAACAGATGCCTCCACTTGTGTTTTTTTGGTTTGTGATATAAGACAGATATATTCCTTGGTCTCCTCAGTCCTCTCTTATCTGCTGGCTTCTTGAATTGATATCCACTTGAGTATCCTGCATCATTGTCTTCTTTTACCACTTTTCCTGTTGAGCGAGCTTAACACGATCTTGGGTATCCGATGCCACTTTAGACAGTTACGCCTTGGTCTATTATCATTCTTGTGTAATCCCAAGCTGTCCCTTATTGGTAATATACCCTGTGGTATCTAGTTGCTTGTAGTTAATACCACTTTTCCTTTTTGGGCTATACTTCTTTGCTCGATATTTGAAATTGGATTTTGGCATCTTATCATTTTCATGTATCTTTGTCGGTGTGGTGAAAAATATTCACCTTATGTTGATAACCAAGTGAATGAGTAAAAGCAGTTTCTCTCTTGTTGCTGTTGTGCTTGTTGTCTTGACCAAACTCCTCTCATCTCCTTTGTCCCTTGTCTCTGCTGCTGTTGGATTTAAATATGTGTTCTTGCTATTGGAATTGTCTCTTTTGCATTGGTGAGGCGGAATTATTCTTGAGCTGTTTACTTGGAATGTTGTTTCTAATTTCCAATTATACCTCCTTTGTGAACCAACAATGGAAATTGTTGATGATTTGCAATGGAGGTTGCGGCCGATGAAGGAATTTTTAGTTAGAGGCTTTGATTGCTTAAACCCTCGAAACACGATTCCTAAAATTATCCCTAATGATGAGTTAAAAGAAAAGAACAACAATCTCTTGATAATTTTCTTGCATCATTTATGCTTCAATTATGTTTTGCAAATTCTAATCCGTGCTTGTTTCTTTGTTTCATGTGGAGAGATGATGAGGATGGCATGGCGATGAAGAACATGAATGAAGAACATGGATAGAGCTGCTTGAAGATGGTGACAATTCGAAGACACCGCTATAATAGTTTTCTTAGGATTTAGGATCTTCTTTTGTAGAACCTTGCAAATTAAGAACATGCTTGTAACAAATCCTTTCTTTGTAAAATTCAACATAAGACTTGAATGAATGAAATTCGAAATTCCAATTGCCAATGTCGATAATAGTTTTAGGACTTGTGAGTTTGAGATGAAACATCATGAATTTGTAACAATTATTATTTAGTAATTTTACCTTGAATCGATACTTGCAAATGTCACATTGTCTGACTCATAAAATTGTCGTAACATTGTAGCAACTCGAAACAAAATACTCAAGCTTTTCCTTTGTACCTCTTGAATCTTGTAATATAATTGTTCTCTTGAATTTGAATGAGATTTGAGCGTTGAATGAACAATATTACTCTTGCACCTTAAATCTCTTGCCATGGTATTAAGAACAAATTTCTTTTACAATAAACTTCCATAGAACAAATGGCATTATTCCATCCCACCTCGAAATTCTAAATGAACTAGAATGAAGTTATTCTTGAAACTTGAGTTAAAAGAAATAACTTTCGAACTTCTTTTAATTTGAATTAGAAGTGTCCACCATTCTAAACAAAACGACAAAGCCAACAGTAGCCACTTTAAAAATCCAAACCTTGCCAATGATATTTTTGAGGCGATATTCATCCGATTCTTAACCAACCTCCCATTGGTAGATAAAACATCAACAAAAATGCGCACATATGAAACTTTTAATCATAAACCAACGAATGATTTTGCTCCAAACTTTTAATCGATGCAAGCGAAACATACGAGCATCCAGAAATACGGGTTATTCACATCCACGAATCCATGCATATTTTCTTTCAAAGAAACCCGCATGATGATGACAAGCGGGACGACGTCGAGTGTACAACCTTAAAGTCTGACGAGAAAATCATAGTGACCAAGAAACTCAATCTCGAATGAATACAAGAGCCCTTATATTAATTGTCAACATAACTAAATTTCATATTCTTTGAAAAGCTTGACAAATTAGCCACACGAATTTTATAAAAATAAGCGAGGGTAAATTTTGGGGTCGACGGTTGCCTATTCAATCATCTTAGACACGGTAAGTGAGAAAGATTGACAACTTTCGAGCGTTCAAGGTGGAAGAGGATTGAATACTAGAGAACCAAAATTTGCCCGGAAACCAATGCCACGAAGGAAGCAGATAACATATCTTGGTTACGGAGCCAAGAAAAACGCTTAAAGAGAAAACTTGCTAAGCATTAACGGAATGCTTTAACACAAAAGTGCACAGTGAGAAATAACTAGGAGATTTCGACAACACCGGGGATAACCGTGTCATCGAAATGACTTTGACAACAATTTTAACGAAAATGCTACGAGAAGAGAAACGAACTTCTCAAGCGAAAAGAAAAACAATATATTGAAAAAAATGACATGACTGAGAACTTAACAAAGAGTTCTCTGAATGACTAAGGAATACCTGGAAACCTTAAACAAAATTGAAAAACGACACGATTGAGAACTTAACAAAGAGTTCTCTGATTGACAAGACTGAGAACTTAACAAAGAGTTCTCTGAACTAAGGACTACCTGGAGACCTTAACAAAATTGAAATGACATGATTGAGAACTTAACAAAGAGTTCTCTGATTGACAAGACTGAGAACTTAACAAAGAGTTCTCTGAACTAAGGACTACCTGGAGACCTTAAACAAAATTGAAATGACATGATTGAGAACTTAACAAAGAGTTCTCTGATATCACAAAATTGAAAAATGACATGATTGAGAACTTAACAAAGAGTTCTCTGAAAACTAAGGAATACCTGGAAACCTTAAACAGAATTAAAATGACATGATTGAGAACTTAACAAAGAGTTCCCTGATTGACATGATTGAGAACTTAACAAAGAGTTCCCTGATTGACATGATTGAGAACTTAACAAAGAGTTCTCTGAATGACAGGATTGAGAACTTAACAAAGAGTTCTCTGATTGACTAAGGAATACCTGGAGACCTTAAACAGAATTGAAATGACACGATTGGGAACTTAACAAAGAGTCCCCTGATTGACATGATTGAGAACTTAACAAAGAGTTCTCTGAATAGCTGGCTAGAACAATATCGAATTGTTGGTGCAGTGCGAGGAGCCATGGCATCTTGAATGTCTTTGACCGTGTAACCGAGTTACAAGCGAGCAGTTCGATGGCGCGCAAGAATACAATTCTCGGGGATAAACAAAACAATATCTAGCACACCGGCGTGATATAGATGTTTATGAAGTCGGTAAATCTTGTTTCCGACATTTACCGATGAGAGATCTTCTTGAACATGTACGGACATGTTGAACAACCACGAGTTGACAAGATCTTCAATTTGTATGCGAGATAGCTTTACCGTTGATAGAAGAATCGATTAAGAAAAACTTCTAGGGTAATGAGCTTGATTTCGCGACATTGTATGGACAATGCGTTGCGAAGTGGATATGTAGATCAACGTCGAGTTGGAGAAATATTTTGAGATTTGAATAAACATCCGGGGTGGATATTTATGTGTTGAGTAGTTGATGACTTCTTGGGAAATAAGCGCACGAAGTTGATGTAATTTTAAAGAACATTTCGAAGGAGGAAGCGCAGGTTTGCCGGTAGAATTTGTTGAGAAGATTCTTGTCTGAAAGAAATCTTTGAAAATACCAAGAATAATGTTGTAGTAATCCTCTCTGAAGGAGATTCGCTTGGGGAGAGAAATAAGCTTCACTGGGGAAACTTCGTAAGAAAACCATGTGGAAAATTCGCTGGGGATTCCCGGTTGAATAATTTTGCTGACATTAGAGTCCATCGAAGAGAAGCATTTATTTGGGAAAACATCTCGATTTGGAGAAACCATCAGTTGTGAAGATCCATACAAGTACATAACTTGTGCTGGTACTGTAGCAAAGAGGATAATTTTGTCGTCTGAGAACTAATCCTTCAATTTGATCCTTACGAGGACATCTACGGTTTCGGTTGAAAAACCTGCAAAACAGATAGTCGAAGCTAATGCATGAGTATGATATGCATGAGTATGATATGCATGAGTATGATATGCATGATATGATTTTTTTTTCTAATGCAAATGGTGCATGACTTCCTGACTGTTGGGAGAAGAAAGATATCCTTTGGGAATCAATTGAGCGATCTTGTTGTCATAAGAGTTCACGGGGATGATCGATTTTACGGGAAGAGACTTCATTGGAGAATTGACATTATTGTCGATTATCATCACCAGCGTTCACCTAGGCGGGGAAGCTAGATTGTCATCGAGAAAAGTCTCACCTTGTAATGTTGTACTTCAAAAGAAACTCTATAAAAAGTTCTATTTGATACAAGAGTTCGCTTGGGGAAACCCAATCATTCTGGAATAGATTCAATTTGAGAATCGTCATCGTTGTAAACCGATTATGGTCGAGCCTTCAAACTTGTGATCGGAAGAACTAAATTTGTCATTCAAAATAGTCTTCAAATTATGATTCCGAGAAGAATCATTAACGATCTTGGAATAAACCGAGTCTGGTGAGGTTTATGAATGAATATGCTATGTAGTATATGATATGAATGCATGAATGAATGCATGAATATCTTGGTTAATGCTTGGCTTATCAAACTGAATTCTCGACCGTTAGTGCGGAGGATAAAGAACATGGCACAACAAGATGATTGACCAAGCTCGAAGGTTGAATTCTTGGAAGGGCTGCAATGCTAATTCTTGCGAGCGAAGAATAGCAACGAGTTGATTAGATGATGAGGCGTGCCCGTGCGTGGGAATGCGGCATTAGATTTTGCACCTCGGAATCTCGATATGTCCGTGCGGTAGACCGTCTGAAAATCTTTCGAAAGGGTGCCGACATCACGTACTCGACCAATACTTTCGATCATCGATTTCAAAGGCGGATATTCGATATGGGAATATCATGCCTTGATAGGAGCTTTGGAGGTATTTCGCATCTCAAAATAACCTCCTTAGATTTATCAAATCTTAGAGTGGCGGACTTTGCGGATGGACGACATGCCCCATGATGAACATTGGAGAGACTCCAGCGTCTCAAGTAGTTGCTTCAGATGAATCTTTTCAGCAAGCTTGCTTTTAGAATGGGTCTTGGAAAGACTTACATCTCGAATATTTTCCTCGGATCGGTATGCGAACAAAGGGCTATCGAACATCGGAAGACTGCCCGGGGCGAGCTTTAGAGACTTCTATGTCTCAAGTGATTGCTTCAAGTTGGTGAAACATGAAATGACAGTTGTCTCAAACTCGCTCAATTGATGATTGCTCTTTAAGTTTGCCCGGATTGGCATTCGAGGAGCTGAATTCGATTTGATTGCCCCACATTAGCGGAATCACGAGAAGACAACTTGTGATATGCTCAAAGGAATCCTTAGACGTCCTGCTTCTTGATACAAAGAGATGATCAAGTCTTTCTTCTTTGGACAAAGTTAAATTCTCCACTGATGTTCATTATGAGAACTTCTTCAATGTCAAACAATTGTTTTACATGTAGAAGAATGTTTATTGTGACAATTATAATGCAACATTTATGCGTCTTGAAGTTTTGTATGAAAAACATGACTTTTTGTGAGTGAAACACTTTTTGGAGTGCAACACTGAAAATTTTCTTTTTTGAAAGATAAGACGAGCATATGATACCAACACAGATAGTTAGCACACACTGTAGGAGTCAGGTAAACACGATCTCTTCGTTATATGCTCTTGAATTAACCCTTGCTTCAATTAGGACTTTTGAGGGTTGTAACGTGGTTTGGTTCACGGGTTTTTTAGAAAAAAGGATTTTTAGGCTCAAAATATTTGGTGCCCGCCCATTCTCTATGATGTCCTTCAGTCTTAAGTTCAACTATCTGATACGAGCACTCATCTCTCGAGAGGCGTTATGGTGGTTGAGGAACCGATATGAGGTTTCTTGGACACGACAATCACTCACATTTTGTCTTTGGTATTTGACCACACAACTTGTTCTTTGTTGAAAATTCTTTGATAATGCATTTCGGGATTTTACCTGACTTTTGCCTAAGCGACTTATTACTAAGTTTCGACTTAGCGGGCTCTTTGTCTTTTTCTATTCATTTTTTGAACAAGTCGTGGATCTATACACAACCTTTGTTTTGTTAAAAGTGATGGTGACTGTCTGAGTCCTTGGGTAGATAAGGGATAACAGTTGCGGTGTTGTCATCTGTTGACCTTTCTGATGTGCTAGAGATACCCAACATGGTATCATTCTCCTTTGATGCACACTATTGATAGATGGAGGTCGACTACTGTGGTTTTGACCTTTCTCAACCTTTTGAAAGATAGCCATTGTTGTATCCTTTGATGCTTACTCTCTTGATGAGTTTTAAACGCTCGATCGATTAAGCGAACCTACAGGTTAAAATGAAGGTTTTTGGAAGAAAAGAAACTCCTACTTCAAGGCTCGGGGTTAACGATGGTTTATCTCCTCATAACTCCGATGTTTAGGGATTTGAAACAAGGCACGTACATCATAAGCCGGTTTACTCAAAAGCATACATTCGAGATCTAGCATTTTTCAATTATCGTCATTCTCCCTCCAATCTTTGCCTAGGCGAAAGGATTGGTAACGTTAGTATCAAGATGCTCGCAAATCAAATAAAGAGTGATAACGAATGGATTGAGTGACAACGAATGAATTACTTCAAGACAAACATATTCATTGCATTAAGATAAAACAAACAAGTTTCTACATGCAAACAAAGTTTAAACAATTAAACAAGATACACATGAAAATGCGATAAAGAAATAAAAATGTCATTGTTGAGGACACTTGAGCTCTATCTTGACTTGTTGATTCGGATGAAATTAGTAGGCTTGCGTTCACTTGAGTCGGGTTTCCATTCACAAGCATTTCCTCCTTGAATAGTCAAGTGTTTCGATCGATCAATTGTTGAACCTTGGCTTTGTAAGGATTGCAATCCTCATTGAGTGTCTGCCGTACATGGTATCCACATCGTGCATTATGATCATATCGTGGCGAGAATGACTTTGGTGGCTTAAGAAATTTGGGAACCACCAATGAACTTTGAACCGAATCTGGCGAAGTTGTTGTAGGTCACTGGAATTGGATCGAGGAGCCTCCTTCTTTCAGTTATTCCGAGGCACAATTTGATTTTGAGTGTTCGACTACGAAGTTGAGGAAGATCGGACAAAAGTTTTTGATGCAAAGATTTGAAAGATGGTAATGGAGGATAATGAGTTGGTGTTGCATGATTTTCCCTTGCTAGAACTTGAGATATCTTTCTTTGAAGGTTACCACCTTTTACGAAGTGAACATCGGTCTACTTCATCACTACTCTTCAAAGTCTCAACTTTCTCTTGCGATTGTCCCAATGAGTTTTGGAAGTTCCTCGAACTTGCTATGATTAGACCTTGCAAGCAAAATGTCTAAGCTCGATCCATTCATTTGAAAAGCAATCTTATCATCAATTAGCTCTTGAGCTGCACTTGGCGAACAATTATCGGTTTGTGTCCTACAGTCGCATGAAAAGCACATTTAGCTCTCATCAAACCAAACTTTAGCAACCCACATGCGGCTTCAACTCCTTGGTATCACAACACCACTGAACCAAAAGGCAAAAGTCGAGAATATGATATCGGGATTGGTGAATGTCTGTTGAGCATATCGGCGATAATGCGGATATCTGTTGATTTGAATCCTTCTTCTTGATCGGGAGCAAGATTCTTTGTTGTCGAGAATCTTGAAGGTGGCCGAGGATGATACTCGATGGGAGAATTTTGAGCGGAGAGTTCGCCACATGTGGATGTCCTTGACTCATGGAGACATCGATGATAGGCGAACCAAACTTGCGGAGATTGGTGTAGTGTTGCATTCTCTTTTCAACACAACTTGCAAGAGATCCAAGACCAGACTCATCTGACTCTTCAAGTGCTTAACCTCTGCCTTCAATAGTTCCTGACCACGCTGAAGCTCGTCTATAGTCCTCTGAGACATCTTTGGAGTTACGAGCAGCGTCGAGTAGACAGTTTGATATTTCTGGACAGAAGAAATGAAATGAGCTTTCTGATGAAGATGAAATGCATGCATTAAAGAATGTGATGTAATGTCATGGTAATGCATGTAAGAATGCAATGTAACCTAGCAGTAACGCATGTAAGAATGCGATGTAATAGTAATGCATATAAGAATGCCACATGATGATAATACATGTAAGAATGCCAAATGATGGTGATGCATGTAAGAATGCAATGATGGTGATGCATGTAAGAATGGGATGTGATGACGCATGTAAGAATGCAACGTGGTAATGCCTGTAAGAATGCAACATGGTAATGCATGTAAGAATGCAACATGGCGGTGACGCATGTAAGAATGCGATGTGATGATAATGCATGTAAGAATGCGATGATGGTAATGCATGTAAGAATGCAATGTTGGTGACGCATATAAGAATGCAACGATGGTGATGCATATAAGAATGCACTGATGGTGATGCATATAAGAATGCACATGTGATGCGATACATATTGATGTTATGCGCAAAATCACATGTAAAGTTAAATAGCACAAGGGTTTAAAAGGACGGTCGGACATGGTTTCGACGTCTACCCAACAATTCCCCAAACAAGGTTGGTTCTAATGTTTTTATGCTAAATGCTTCTTGGAGTCTCAGATCCCCTTTTTAGAAATATTATCCACACGCGATCGGACTATGTGGGGATAATACTTCTAAAAGTATACTCTAAGCGGCTCTTAAAGGATACTCAAAAATCCTTTGAGCGGTCGGTTTGTTTTGGACATCCTAATACTTAGAGTTATAGGCCCTTTGTCCAAGAATTATCATCCCACTATTATGCGGTGCAATAACTCCCTTAAAAGACCAACTCTAAGTTGTGGTCTTCACGTCGATCAAAAGACACGGATGTCCAATGGACCTAAGCTACTCAACCACTCTAAACTTATGTTTCCTAGAAGCCTGGGTATTGGGCTTATCTATGAACCATAACCAAACAATGCCCCAATATCAAAATACATCAACAGGATATAAAGAAATAATGGACAATGAATAGTAAACACACAAGCGAAGAATTAAATTAGGGTTAACTCGCTTTAAAAATAGTCCCCAGTGAAGTCGCCAACTGAAGCAACTCGATTTTCAAAAATCTTTTAAATTCTCGAAAACTGTGAAATCGCCACCTAATTTTATTTGTTCTAAAAAGAACGGGAAAATATAGATAAAACCCAAAACAAGCGGATAAGGCGGTCTACGTGACCAAAAAGTGGGATCGGGAGTCGGTTATGTAAGGGGAAGGTATTAGCACCCCTTACATCCATCGTACTCGATGGGACCCATTTAATTCTACGCGTTTGTGTGTGTGTTTATTGCTAAGTTATGAATACCAAAAGAAAAGAGAACTGTTTGTTATTATTTTGAGTTTGACACGGTTTCGGAACCGTGTGCCTACATATTCCCTTGTGCAATGGGAAAGTCAAAACTCTGTAGTTCCTCTCAAAAAGGTTTTAAGTTTGTTGTATTGATTTTATAAGAAAAATCGTGCATTTAGACATTTCAAATACTTTGAACTAGGACATGTTTTGTTTGTTTGAAAAGCTTAAGTCCTCGTTCGTATTTGAAACGACTATTACACCCTCTTTATCCGAAAAGAGTTTTTACAATCGCATATGAGCGATAAAAGATTTTGAGTGAGTTGAATTGTTTTTTATGTGGATGAAAAGTCTTGAACAACGAGGCTAGCGTCTCACGATTCAAATACTAGAAACCGGGAGCGAAAGTTCGCCCAGTCGTCTATCATCCAAAATGTTTTCTTGAGAAAAAGTGAAGTGAAGCGAGTTCACGTTATTTAGGAGTCTTTAAGCCACGGTCTAGCGTCCAACGACTTAAAGACTAAAGTTTGTTTGGGGACAAGTTTTTAAGCAACGGTCTAACGTCCAACGACTTAAAAACTTGTACTTTATTATGAAAAAGATTTGAAAATGCACTCGGCGTTGGATCGAGGTTTGAAACTTATTATGAAAGTGTTTTGCAATGCGAGTTAAGATGAAATATGGAATCGGATTGATTTTAAATTTAATTGTGTGCAAGGTGTACATTGGTGAATAAATCTTGAGCGAGTAAATAAGCGGACAAAATACCAAACAATACAATCGGAAATTTAAATAATTATTAGAGATGATTTTTCATTTGATGAAAAATCGGCTAATAGTTTAGTCGATAAATCATCAAATAAAAACTATCGTATCCAATAGTTATTTAGTACATCATAATGAGAATATTATTTACGATAAAATAAATTAAATGAAATAGAATAAGTTCGAAATAGCACGGAATGCCGTGACTGCGGGCGGTGCGAAGAAATCCATCGATCTCGAATACTCTGCAAAACTTCGTTGTATTGCCGGCGATTTGGATGCATTGGATCTTCTTCTTCGAAAATACCCCAATGGCCCAAATAACATGTTATTTATCAATTACAACTTGAATGAACATTTTTCTAAAATGAAATTACTAATAATAATAAAACAAAAGAAAGAGTTTTTATTGAAAATACAAGGTGGTGACACTTGTCAGTTTTATGAAAAAGAAATTTAGAAAAAGAAAATAATATAAATTGTTTACATATTATTACTATTGTTTTTTTTTATTTTAAGAAAAAAGAAGGAAGTTGAAACAAACACTTCCCAGAAAAACAACACTCCCACATCTATCCCTCTCTCGCGTTGTTCCTCTCTCTCTCGCAGCGATCGTTCCCGTTCTCTCTCTCTCTCACCGGTGCTCACCGTTCTCACCTCGCCGGACCTCACCGTTCTCACCTCCCTCTGTATCCGTCGCGATTCTCCATCGCCGCGACCATCCCTCCATCTCTCTCGCAACCGCTCGCGATCTGTTTCTCTTCGCCGATTCAGTCTCTGTTCTCTCTCTCCGATTTCCTGTTAATGCATGTTTCGATTTCTGATGGTTTGATTTTGATTTCTGATTCTTTGACAGGTTGTTTACCGTTTGCCCTTGGAGGTTTGGAAACCCTAGATTGACAAGGATGATGGTTCGGCTTCAGTGGTCCCGGGTGAGATCGTTCAACTTTTTTCTCTTCTTCTTTCTCTGTCAGAACAAAGTTTCTGAAAAAACAAAACTCTGAAGGGTAGTTTTAGGGAAATGATGAACTGCTAGTGTTTGATATCGTTTGGCTATCGTGTTTGACTTATGGTGTTGGCTTATGGTGTTGAACTGGTTTTTTCTTGATATCGATCTGGGTTTGGTTTTTTTGTATGCTTTAAAACAAATCTTTGGTTTTCTTTGGAGCAGAATCTGTATCTTGTTTTTGAATGGTATTTTTGTGTTGTTCTTTGGGCGGTCTCGGCTTTGAGTTTTGTGTCTTTGAGCAGATGCCTCCACTTGTGTTTTTGGTTTGTGATATAAAACGGATATATTCCTTGGTCTCCTCGGTCCTCTCTTATCTGGGCTTCTTGAATTGATATCCACTTGAGTATCCTGCTGTCATTGTCTTCTTTTACCTGCTTTTCCTGTTGAGCGAGCTTAACACGATCTTGGGTATCCGATGCCACTTTAGAGCAGTTACGCCTTGGTCTATTATCATTCTTGTGTAATCCCACTGTCCCTTATTGGTAATATACCCTGTGGTATCTAGTTGCTTGTAGTTAATACCACTTTTCCTTTTTGGGCTATACTTGCTGCTCTGATATTTGAAATTGGATTTTGGCATCTTATCATTTTCATGTATGCTGTCAGCTGTGGTGAAAAATATTCACCTTATGTTGATAACCAAGTGAATGAGTAAAAGCAGTTTCTCTCTTGTTGCTGTTGTGCTTTGTTGTCTTGACCAAACTCCTCTCATCTCCTTTGTCCCTTGTCTCTGCTGCTGTTGGATTTAAATATATGTATCTGCCTATTGGATCTGTCTCTTTTGCATTGGGTGAGGCGAATTATTCTTGGGCTGTTTTACTTGGAATGTTGTTTCTAATTTCCAATTATACCTCCCTTTGTGAACCAACAATGGAAATTGTTGATGATTTGCAATGGAGGTTGCAGCCGATGAAGGAATTTTTAGTTCCGAGGCTTTGATTGCTTAAACCCTCGAAACCTGATTCCTAAAATTATCCCTAATGATGAGTTAAAAGAAAAAGAACAACAATCTCTTGATAATTTTCTTGCATCTGTTTATGCTTCAATTATGTTTTGCAAATTCTAATCCGTGCTTGTTTCTTTGTTTCATGTGGAGAGATGATGAGGATGGCATGGCGATGAAGAACATGAATGAAGAACATGGATAGAGCTGCTTGAAGATGGTGACAATTCGAAGACACCGCTATAATAGTTTTCTTAGGATTTAGGATCTTCTTTTGTAGAACCTTGCAAATTAAGAACATGCTTGTAACAAATCCTTTCTTTGTAAAATTCAACATAAGACTTGAATGAATGAAATTCGAAATTCCAATTGCCAATGTCGATAATAGTTTTAGGACTTGTGAGTTTGAGATGAAACATCATGAATTTGTAACAATTATTATTTAGTAATTTTACCTTGAATCAGTACTTGCAAATGTCACAAACTGTACAACTCATAAGAATTGTCGTAACATTGTAGCAACTCGAAACAAAATACTCAAGCTTTTCCTTTGTACCTCTTGAATCTTGTAATATAATTGTTCTCTTGAATTTGAATGAGATTTGAACGTTGAATGAACAATATTACTCTTGCACCTTAAATCTCTTGCCATGGTATTAAGAACAAATTTCTTTTACAATAAACTTCCATAGAACAAATGGCATTATTCCATCCCCACCTCGAAATTCTAAATGAACTAGAATGAAGTTATTCTTGAAACTTGAGTTAAAAAGAAATAACTTTCGAACTTCTTTTAATTTGAATTAGAAGTGTCCACCATTCTAAACAAAGCGACAAAGCCACGGTAGCCACTTTAAAAAATCCAAACCTTGCCAATGATATTTTTGAGGCGATATTCATCCGATTCTTAACCAACCTCCATTGGTAGATAAAACATCAACAAAAATCGCACATATGAAACTTTTAATCATAAACCAACGAATGATTTTGCTCCAAACTTTTAATCGATGCAAGCGAAACATACGAGAGCATCAGAAATACCGAGTTATTCACATCCACGAATCCATGCATATTTTCTTTCAAAGAAACCCATGATGATGATGACAAGCGGAGACGAGCGTCCGAGTGTACAACCTTAAAGTCTGACGGAGAAAATCATAGTGACCAAGAAACTCAATCTCGAATGAATACAAGAGGCCCTTATATTAATTGTCAACATAACTAAATTTCATATTCTTTGAAAAGCTTGACAAATTAGCCACAATTTTATAAAAATAAAGCGAGGGTAAATTTTGGGGTCGACAGTTGCCTATTCAATCATCTTAGACACGTAAGTGAGAAAGATTGACAACTTTCGAGCGTTCAAGGTGGAAGAGGATTGAATACTAAGAACCGAAAATTTGCCCGAAACCAATGCCACGAAAGGAAACAGATAACATATCTTGGTTACGGAGCCAAGAAAAACGCTTAAAGAGAAAACTTGCTAAGCATTAACGGAATGCTTTAACACAAAAGTGCACAGTGAGAAATAACTAGGAGATTTCGACAACACCGGGGATAACCGTGTCATCGAAATGACTTTGACAACAATTTTAACGAAAATGCTACGAGAAGAGAAACGAACTTCTCAAGCGAAAAGAAAAACAATATATTGAAAAAAATGACATGACTGAGAACTTAACAAAGAGTTCTCTGAATGACTAAGGAATACCTGGAAACCTTAAACAAAATTGAAAAACGACACGATTGAGAACTTAACAAAGAGTTCTCTGATTGACAAGACTGAGAACTTAACAAAGAGTTCTCTGAACTAAGGACTACACGAGACCTTAACAAAATTGAAATGACATGATTGAGAACTTAACAAAGAGTTCTACGATTGACAAGGCGAGAACTTAACAAAGAGTTCTACGAACTAAGGACTACACAGACCTTAAACAAAATTGAAATGACATGATTGAGAACTTAACAAAGAGTTCTCGATATCCAAAATTGAAAAATGACATGATTGAGAACTTAACAAAGAGTTCTCGAAAACTAAGAATACACAGAAAAGCAAATTAAAATGACATGATTGAGAACTTAACAAAGAGTTCCACGATTGACATGATTGAGAACTTAACAAAGAGTTCCACGATTGACATGATTGAGAACTTAACAAAGAGTTCTCGAAGCGAGGATTGAGAACAACAAAGAGTTCTCGATTGACTAAGGAATACACAGAGACCTTAAGCGAATTGAAATGACACGATTGGGAACTTAACAAAGAGTCCCGATTGACATGATTGAGAACTTAACAAAGAGTTCTACGAATAGTAGCTAGAACAATATCGAATTGTTGGTGCACGAAAGTGCGAGGAGCCATGGCATCTTGAATGTCTTTGACCGTGTAACCCGAGTTACAAGCGAGCGGATTGATGGCGCCCAAGAATACAATTCTCGGGGATAAACAAAACAATATCTAGCACGGCGTGATATAGATGTTTATGAAGTCGGTAAATCTTGTTTCCGACATTTCTCTGATGAGAGATCTTCTTGAACATATACGGACATGTTGAACAACCACGAGTTGACAAGATCTTCAATTTGTATGAGATAGCTTTCGTTGATAGAAGAATCATTCACTGTGTGAAAAACTTCTAGGGTAATGAGCTTGATTTTGCGACATTGTATGGACAATGCGTTGCAGCAAGTGGATATGTAGATCAACGTCGAGTTGGAGAAATATTTTGAGATTTGAATAAACATCCTTGGTGGATATTTATGTGTTGAGTAGTTGATGACTTCTTGGGAAATAAGCGCAGAAGTTGATGTAATTTTAAAACATTTCAAAGGAGGAAGCGAAGTTATTGCCGATAGAATTTGTTGAGAAGATTCTTGTCGAAAGAAATCTTTGAAAATACCAAGAATAATGTTGTAGTAATCCTCGAAGGAGATTCGCAGGGAGAGAAATAAGCTTCTGGGAAACTTCGTGAAAACCATGTGGAAAATTATTTGAGGATTCCGGTTGAATAATTTCTTGACATTAGAGTCCATCGAAAGAGAAGCATTTATTTGGGAAAACATCTCGATTTGGAGAAACCATCGATTGTGAAGATCCATACAAGTACATAACTTGTCTTGATGCATGTAAAGAGGATAATTTTGTCGTCGAGAACTAATCCTTCAATTTGATCCTTACGAGGACAAGCAGTTGCAGATAGTTAATGCATGAGTATGATATGCATGATATGATATGATATGATATGCATGATATGATATGCATGATATGACTAATGCATTGTTGGGAGAAGAAAGATATCCTTTGGGAATCAATTGAGCGATCTTGTTGTCATAAGAGTTCCTTTGGGGATGATCGATCGATTTTACGGGAAGAGACTTCATTGGAGAATTGACATTATTGTCGATTATCATCACCAGCGTTCACCTAGGCGGGAGGAAAGCTAGATTGTCATCGAGAAAAGTCTCACCTTGTAATGTTGTACTTCAAAGAAACTCTATAAAGTTCTATTTGATACAAGAGTTCGCTTGGGGAAACCCAATCATTCTGGAATAGATTCAATTTGAGAATCGTCATCGTTGTAAACCGATTATGGTCGAGCCTTCAAACTTGTGATCGGAAGAACTAAATTTGTCATTCAAAATAGTCTTCAAATTATGATTCTGCTGAGAAGAATCATTAACCGATCTTGGAATAAACCGAGTCCTGGCTGAGGTTTATGAATGAATATGCTATGTAGTATATGATATGAATGCATGAATGAATGCATGAATATACTGGTTAATGCACTGGCTTATCAAACTGAATTCTCGACACCGTTAGTCTGGAGGATAAAAGAACATGGCACAACAAGATGATTGACCAAGCTCCAAAGGTTGAATTGTGGAAGGGCTAATGCTAATTCTTGCGAGCGAAGAATAGCAAGCACGAGTTGATTAGATGATGAGGCGTGCCCGTGCGTGGGAATGCGTGGCATTAGATTTTGCACCTCGAATCTCGATATGTCCGGTCGGTAGGCCGTCGAAAATCTTTCGAAAGGGTGCCCGGCATCACTGCTCGACACAATACTGCGATCATCGGTATTTCAAAGGCTGGATATTCGATATGGGAATATCATGCCTTGATAGGAGCTTTGGAGGTATTTCGCATCTCAAAATAACCTCCTTAGATTTATCAAATCTTAGTGGTGGAGACTTTGCGGATGGACGACATGCCCATGATGAACATTGGAGAGACTCCAACGTCTCAAGTAGTTGCCAGATGAATCTTTTCACAAGCTTGCTTTTAGAATGGGTCTTGGAAAGACTTCACATCTCAAATATTTTCCTCGGATCGTTGTATGAACAAAGGGCTATCGAACATCGGGAAGACACCCGGGGCGAGCTTTAGAGACTTCTATGTCTCAAGTGATTGCTTCAAGTTGGTGAAACATGAAATGGATTGTCTCAAACTCTGCTCAATTGATGATTGCTCTTTAAGGATTTGCCCCCGGATTGGCAGCAATTCGAGGAGCTGAATTTTGATTTGATTGCCCCCACATTAACGGAATCCTGAGAAGACAACTTGTGATATGCTCAAAGGAATCCTTAGACGTCCTGCTTCTTGATACAAAGAGATGATCAAGTCTTTCTTCTTTGGACAAAGTTAAATTCTCCACTGATGTTCATTATGAGAACTTCTTCAATGTCAAACAATTGTTTTACATGTAGAAGAATGTTTATTGTGACAATTATAATGCAACATTTATGCGTCTTGAAGTTTTGTATGAAAAACATGACTTTTTGTGAGTGAAACACTTTTTGGAGTGCAACACTGAAAATTTTCTTTTTTGAAAGATAAGGCGAGCATATGATACCAACACGGATAGTTAGCACACCTTTGTAGGAGTCGAAAGCGATCTCGTTATATGCTCTTGAATTAACCCTTGCTTCAATTAGGACTTTTGAGGGTTGTAGCGTGGTTTGGTTCACGGGTTTTTAGAAAAAGGATTTTTAGGCTCAAAATATTTGGTGCCGCCCATTCTCTATGATGTCCTTGGTCTTAAGTTCAACTATCGTCGAGCACTCATCTCGAGGCGTTATGGTGGTTGAGGAACCGATATGAGGTTTCTTGGACACGACAATCACTCACATTTTGTCTTTGGTATTTGACCACACAACTTGTTCTTTGTTGAAAATTCTTTGATAATGCATTTGATTTTACGACTTTTGCCTAGCGACTTATTACTAAGTTTCGACTTAGCGGGCTCTTTGTCTTTTCTATTCATTTTTGAACAAGTCGTGGATCTATACACAACCTTTGTTTTGTTAAAAGTGATGGTGGTATCGAGTCCTTGGGTAGATAAGGGATAACGATTGCGGTGTTGTCATCATTGACCTTTCGATGTGCTAGAGATACCCAACATGGTATCATTCTCCTTTGATGCACACTATTGATAGATGGAGGTCGACTACTGTGGTTTTGACCTTTCTCAACCTTTTGAAAGATAGCCATTGTTGTATCCTTTGATGCTTACTCTCTTGATGAGTTTTAAACGCTCGATCAGATTAATGAACACTACCCTACGGGTTAAAATGAAGGTTTTTGGAAGAAAAGAAACTCCTACTTCAAGGCTCGAGGGGGTTAACGATGGTTTATCTCCCTCATAACTCCAGTGTTTAGGGATTTGAAACAAGGCCTGTACATCATAAGCCAGGTTCTACTCAAAAGCATACATTCAGAGATCTAGCATTTTTTCAATTATCGTCATTCTCCCTCCAATCTTTGCCTAGGCGAAAAGTTGGTAACGTTAGTATCAAGATGCTCGCAAATCAAATAAAGAGTGATAACGAATGGATTGAGTGACAACGAATGAATTACTTCAAGACAAACATATTCATTGCATTAAGATAAAAACAAACAAGTTTCTACATGCAAACAAAGTTTAAACAATTAAACAAGATACACATGAAAATGCAGTAAAGAAATAAAAGACTGTCATTGTTGAGGACACTTGAGCTCTATCTTGACTTGTTGATTCAGATGAAATTAGTAGGCTTGACGTTCACTTGAGTACGGGGTTTCCATTCACAAACAGATTTCCTCCTTGAATAGTCAAGTGTTTCTGATCGATCAATTGTTGAACCTTGGCTTTGTAAGGATTGCAATCCTCTGTTGAGTGTCCTGCCGTACCAGCATGGTATCCACATCGTGCATTATGATCATATCGTGACGAGAATGACTTTGGTGGCTTAAGAAATTTGGGAACCACCAATGAACTTTGAACCGAATCTGGCGAAGTTGGTGTGAGTCCGGAATTGGATCGAGGAGCCTCCCTTCTTTCCAGATTATTCCGAGGCACAATTTGATTTTGAGTGTTCTGACTCTGAAGTTGAGGAAGATCAGACAAAAGTTGTTGATGCAAAGATTTGAAAGATGGTAATGGAGGATAATGAGTTGGTGTTGCAACTGATTTTCCCTTGCTAGAACTTGAGATATCTTTGCTGAAGGTTACCACCTTTTCTGAAGTGAACATCTGGTCTACTTCATCACTACTCTTCAAAGTCTCAACTTTCTCTTGGCAAGCGATTGTCCCAATGAGTTTTGGAAGTTCCTCGAACTTGCTATGATTAGACCTTGCAAGCAAAATGTCTAAGCTCGATCCATTCTGTTTGAAAAACAGAATCTTATCATCAATTAGCTCTTGAACTGTGCACTTGAAGGCCGAACAATTATCGGTTTGTCCTCGAGTCGACATGAAAAGCACATTTAGCTCTCTCATCAAACCAAACTTTAGCAACCCACAGTACTGGCAACTCCTTGGTATCACAACACCACTCACCAAGAAAGGCAAAAGTCGAGAATATGATATCGGGATTGGTGAATGTCTGTTGAGCATATCGGCGATAATGCGGATTATCTGATTTGAATCCTTCTTCTTGATCGGGAAGCAGCGATTCTTTGTTGTCGAGAATCTTGAAGGTGAAGGCCGAGGATGATACTCGATGAGGAGAATTTTGAGCTGGAGAGTTCGCCACATGTGGATGTCCTTGACTCATGGAGACATCGATGATAGGCGTGACAAACTTGCGGAGATTGGTGTAGTGTTGCATTCTCTTTTCAACACAACTTGCAAGAGATCCAAGACCAGACTCATCGACTCTTCAGTGCTTAACCGCCTTGATAGTTCGACCATGAAGCTCGTCTATAGTCCTCGAGACATCTTTGGAGTTACGAGCAGCGTCGAGTAGGCAGTTTGATATTTACAGACGAAGAAATGAAATGAGCTTTCGATGAAGATGAAATGCATGCATTAAAGAATGTGATGTAATGTCATGGTAATGCATGTAAGAATGCAATGTAACCTAGCGATGCGCATGTAAGAATGCGATGTAATAGTAATGCATATAAGAATGCCACATGATGATAATACATGTAAGAATGCCAAATGATGGTGATGCATGTAAGAATGCAATGATGGTGATGCATGTAAGAATGGGATGTGATGCGCATGTAAGAATGCAGCGTGGTAATGCTGTAAGAATGCAACATGGTAATGCATGTAAGAATGCAACATGGCGGTGGCATGTAAGAATGCGATGTGATGATAATGCATGTAAGAATGCGATGATGGTAATGCATGTAAGAATGCAATGTTGGTGGCGCATATAAGAATGCAACGATGGTGATGCATATAAGAATGCAGCGATGGTGATGCATATAAGAATGCACATGTGATGCGATACATATTGATGTTATCGCAAAATCACATGTAAAGTTAAATAACAAGGGTTTAAAAGGGCGGTCGGACATGGTTTCGGCGTCTACCCAACAATTCCCAAACAAGGTTGGTTCTAATGTTTTTATGCTAAATGCTTCTTGGAGTCTCAGATCCCTTTTAGAAATATTATCCGCGATCGGACTATGTGGGGATAATACTTAAAAGTATACTCTAAGCGGCTCTTAAAGGATACTCAAAATCCTTTGAGCGGTCGGTTTGTTTTGGACATCCTAATACTTAGAGTTATAGGCCCTTTGTCCAAGAATTATCATCCCGCACTATTATGCGGTGCAATAACTCCCTTAAAAGACCAACTCTAAGTTGTGGTCTTCACGTCGATCAAAGACACGGATGTCCAATGGACCTAAGCTACTCAACCACTCTAAACTTATGTTTCCTAGAAGCACAGGTATTGGGCTTATCTATGAACCATAACCAAACAATGCCCCAATATCAAAATACATCAAGGATATAAAGAAATAATGGACAATGAATAGTAAACACACAGCGAAGAATTAAATTAGGGTTAACTCGCTTTAAAAATAGTCCCGTGAAGTCGCCAAAGCAACTCGATTTTCAAAAATCTTTTAAATTCTCAAAGCGTGAAATCGCCACCTAATTTTATTTGTTCTAAAAGAGCGGAAAATATAGATAAAACCCAAAACAAGCGGATAAGGCGGTCTACGTGACCAAAAAGTGGGATCGGGAGTCGGTTATGTAAGGGAAGGTATTAGCACCCTTACATCCATCGTACTCGATGGGACCCATTTAATTCTGGCGTTTGTGTGTGTGTTTATTGCTAAGTTATGAATACCAAAGAAGAATTTGTTATTATTTTGAGTTTGACACGGTTTGAACCGTGTGCCTACATATTCCCTTGTGCAATGGGAAAGTCAAAACTCGTAGTTCCTCTCAAAAGGTTTTAAGTTTGTTGTATTGATTTTATAAGAAAAATCGTGCATTTAGACATTTCAAATACTTTGAACTAGGACATGTTTTGTTTGTTTGAAAAGCTTAAGTCCTCGTTAGTATTTGAAGCGACTATTACACCCTCTTTATCCGAAAAGAGTTTTACAATCGCATATGAGCGATAAAAGATTTTGAGTGAGTTGAATTGTTTTTATGTGGATGAAAAGTCTTGAACAACGAGGCTAGCGTCTCACGATTCAAATACTAGAAACCGGGGCGAAAGTTCGAGTCGTCTATCATCCAAAAATGTTTTCTTGAGAAAAAAGTGAAGTGAAACGAGTTCACGTTATTTAGGAGTCTTTAAGCCACAGGTCTAGCGTCCAACGACTTAAAGACTAAAGTTTGTTTGGGGGACAAGTTTTTAAGCAACTGGTCTAACGTCCGACGACTTAAAAACTTGTACTTTATTATGAAAAAAGATTTCGAAAATGCACTCGACGTTGGATCGAGGTTTGAAACTTATTATGAAAGTGTTTTTGCAATGCGAGTTAAGATGAAATATGGAATCGGATTGATTTTAAATTTAATTGTGTGCAAGGTGTACATTGGTGAATAAATACTGAACGAGTAAATAAGCAGACAAAATACCAAACAATACAATCGGAAATTTAAATAATTATTAGAGATGATTTTTTCTGTTTGATGAAAAATCGGCTAATAGTTTAGTCGATAAATCATCAAATAAAAACTATCGTATCCAATAGTTATTTAGTACATCGCAATGAGAATATTATTTACGATAAAATAAATTAAATGAAATAGAATAAGTTCAGAAATAGCCTGGAATGCCGTGACTCTGGACGGTGCGAAGAGAAATCCATCTGATCTCGAATACTCTGCAAAACTTCGTTGTATTGCCGGCGATTTGGATGCATCGGATCTTCTTCTTCGAAAATACCCCAATGGCCCAAATAACATACTATTTATCAATTACAACTTGAATGAACATTTTTTCTAAAATGAAATTACTAATAATAATAAAACAAAGGAGAGAGTTTTTATTGAAAATACAAGGTGGTGACACTTGTCACCACCAGATTTTATGAAAAAAGAAATTTAGAAAAAGAAAATAATATAAATTGTTTACATATTATTACTATTGTTTTTTTTTATTTTAAGAAAAAGAAGGAAATTGAAACAAACACCTCCCAGAAAAAAACACTCTCACATCTATCCCTCTCTCGCGTTGCTCCTCTCTCTCTCGCAGCGATCGTTCCCGTTCTCTCTTCTCTCACCGGTGCTCACCGTTCTCACCTCGCCGGACCTCACCGTTCTCACCTCCCTCTGTATCCGTCGCGATTCTCCATCGCCGCGACCATCCCTCCATCTCTCTCGCAACCGCTCGCGATCTGTTTCTCTTCGCCGATTCAGTCTCTGTTCTCTCTCTCCGATTTCCTGTTAATGCATGTTTCGATTTCTGATGGTTTGATTTTGATTTCTGATTCTTTGACAGGTTGTTTACCGTTTGCCCTTGGAGGTTTGGAAACCCTAGATTGACAAGGATGATGGTTCGGCTTCAGTGGTCCCGGGTGAGATCGTTCAACTTTTTTCTCTTCTTCTTTCTCTGTCAGAACAAAGTTTCTGAAAAAACAAAACTCTGAAGGGTAGTTTTAGGGGAAATGATGAACTGCTAGTGTTTGATATCGTTTGGCTATCGTGTTTGACTTATGGTGTTGGCTTATGGTGTTGCTGGTTTTCTTGATATCGATCGGGTTTGGTTTTTGTATGCTTTAAAACAAATCTTTGGTTTTTCTTTGGAGCAGAATCGTATCTTGTTTTTGAATGGTATTTTTGTGTTGTTCTTTGGTGGTATCGCTTTGAGTTTTGTGTCTTTGAGCAGATGCCTCCACTTGTGTTTTGGTTTGTGATATAAACAGATATATTCCTTGGTCTCCTCGGTCCTCTCTTATCTGGGCTTCTTGAATTGATATCCACTTGAGTATCCTGCATCATTGTCTTCTTTTACCTTTTCCTTGTTGAGCAGCTTAACACGATCTTGGGTATCCGATGCCACTTTAGAACAGTTACGCCTTGGTCTATTATCATTCTTGTGTAATCCCTGTCCCTTATTGGTAATATACTGTGGTATCTAGTTGCTTGTAGTTAATACCACTTTTCCTTTTGGGCTATACTTGCTGCTCGATATTTGAAATTGGATTTTGGCATCTTATCATTTTCATGTATCTTTGTCATTTGTGGTGAAAAATATTCACCTTATGTTGATAACCAAGTGAATGAGTAAAAGCAGTTTCTCTCTTGTTGCTGTTGCTTCTTTGTTGTCTTGACCAAACTCCTCTCATCTCCTTTGTCCCTTGTCTCTGCTGCTGTTGGATTTAAATATGTATTCTTGCTATTGGAAGTCTGTCTCTTTTGCATTGGGAGGCGAATTATTCTTGGGCTGTTTACTTGGAATGTTGTTTCTAATTTCCAATTATACCTCCCTTTGTGAACCAACAATGGAAATTGTTGATGATTTGCAATGGAGGTTGCAGCCGATGAAGGAATTTTTAGTTCCGAGGCTTTGATTGCTTAAACCCTCGAAACACGATTCCTAAAATTATCCCTAATGATGAGTTAAAGAAAAGAACAACAATCTCTTGATAATTTTCTTGCATCTGTTTATGCTTCAATTATGTTTTGCAAATTCTAATCCGTGCTTGTTTCTTTGTTTCATGTGGAGAGATGATGAGGATGGCATGGCGATGAAGAACATGAATGAAGAACATGGATAGAGCTGCTTGAAGATGGTGACAATTCGAAGACACCGCTATAATAGTTTTCTTAGGATTTAGGATCTTCTTTTGTAGAACCTTGCAAATTAAGAACATGCTTGTAACAAATCCTTTCTTTGTAAAATTCAACATAAGACTTGAATGAATGAAATTCGAAATTCCAATTGCCAATGTCGATAATAGTTTTAGGACTTGTGAGTTTGAGATGAAACATCATGAATTTGTAACAATTATTATTTAGTAATTTTACCTTGAATCAGTACTTGCAAATGTCACAAACTGTACAACTCATAAGAATTGTCGTAACATTGTAGCAACTCGAAACAAAATACTCAAGCTTTTCCTTTGTACCTCTTGAATCTTGTAATATAATTGTTCTCTTGAATTTGAATGAGATTTGAACGTTGAATGAACAATATTACTCTTGCACCTTAAATCTCTTGCCATGGTATTAAGAACAAATTTCTTTTACAATAAACTTCCATAGAACAAATGGCATTATTCCATCCCCACCTCGAAATTCTAAATGAACTAGAATGAAGTTATTCTTGAAACTTGAGTTAAAAAGAAATAACTTTCGAACTTCTTTTAATTTGAGTTAGAAGTGTCCACCATTCTAAACAAAGCGACAAGCCACAGTAGCCACTTTAAAAAATCCAAACCTTGCCAATGATATTTTTGAGGCGATATTCATCCGATTCTTAACCAACCTCCCATTGGTAGATAAAACATCAACAAAAATGCGCACATATGAGAAACTTTTAATCATAAACCAACGAATGATTTTGCTCCAAACTTTTAATCGATGCAAGCGAAACATACGAGCGCATCAGAAATACCGGTTATTCACATCCACGAATCCATGCATATTTTCTTTCAAAGAAACCCATGATGATGATGACAAGCGGGACGAGCGTCGAGTGTACAACCTTAAAGTCCGACAGAGAAAATCATAGTGACCAAGAAACTCAATCTCGAATGAATACAAGAGCCCCTTATATTAATTGTCAACATAACTAAATTTCATATTCTTTGAAAAGCTTGACAAATTAGCCACACGAATTTTATAAAAATAAACGGAGGGTAAATTTTGGGGTGCGACATATTGTTTTAATTTTTATTATTGAAATTGTAAAAAATTATTTTATATTATTGTTGATATTGGTTAAAGTATAAGTGTCTTTTTTTAGACATTATCATAGATGTTTGTACTATAGTCTCTATGATTACTATATTATAAAACAAAAGACTTAATTACTTTGGGAAAAAAATATATTCTAATGTGAGAAATCATAAATATTGTTATTTGTCTTTAGTTTATTATTTAGCATTATATTCATTTTTAAAATATTCATTTTTTAAGATTTTAATGAAAATATAATTCTAATTTTAGTGTTTAGAACTTTAGATTCATATGTGTATTTTGAAAATTAGATTTTAGAATAATATAGATAATCGAAATAGTAATTGTCTTGTTAGATTATTTTTGTTAAGAAGTAAGAGTTTTTTTTGTCTTTTTCAAGATTCTAACTTGTAACCTCTTGTAGAGAAAAAATTATATATATGTTTATTTGAAAAGTGAAAGTAAAATTTTGGAAGGGCCATATAAGACAATTGGAGGATGTGGCACAAAAGAAATAGAATTTTTTGACACTTGCCGTAATTTTTTTAGGCTAAATTACCCATGTGGTCCTTTAAGTTATTTAATTGTAACACTTTGGTACCTTATGTTCATTTCGCTACAACTAGGTCCTTTATGTTGGCTAACGTCTTCAACGTTGCCCTTGTCCACAGATTTTGTTACAAAAAACGTGATGTGGCACAAACGGAGGTTAGGTGTCACTTAACCTTGCTGACTTGTTGGTTAAGTCACTTAAAGAGGAATATATGTGTTGACGCTAATCAAAAATATTCGATTACGAACAATGAAACAATGAAGTCGCCATCTAACTTTATTTATTCCTAACGAGGAAAGAGAAAATATAGATAAAATCCATGAAATGAAAATGTGAAATGAAATGGTCTTTGAGACCATTAGATGCGGGTTCGGGAGTCAGTTATGCAAGGGGAAGGTATTAGCACCCCTCACATCCACCGTACTCGATGGGACCCATTTAGTTCTAAGCATGTTTGTGTGTTTAGTGTGTTAATTTGCTATCTTCAATTTATTATGCGCGAAAAGAGAAAAGAAAGGAAACATGTTTTAATTTTTTGAAAGTGTACTCGCCAAGATGCTAGAATCTCGTGCCTACGTATTTCCCAAGTGCGATGGAAAAGTCAGAGCTTACGTAGTTCTCGGTTGCGAGAACATGTGTTGGTTGATTGATTTTATTTATGAAAATATGAGTTTAATCGTACGTGGACGATAAGACATCACTAGTGCAATTCGCGTGTGAGCGAAGGGAGATCGCATGTGAGCGATGTGAATTTGAAAAATAGACTTGCACGTGGGCAAGGTTTGATGAGTTTGAATTGATTTTAATTGTGGGTGAAAAGTATCGAACAATAGGACTAGCATCCTACGATTCAAATACTAGAAACCAGAGGAGCTCAATGCTCAACGAGTCGTCTATCATCCCAAAACGTTTTCTTGTGAAAGAGTGAAGCGAAACGAGGTTCATGTTATTAAGAGTCTTTAAACAATTGGACTAGCATGCAACGATTTAAAGACTAGGAGTTAATTTTGCACAAGTATTTAAACAATTGGTCTAGCAACCAACGATTTAAATACTTGGGTTTTATTATGAAAAAGAGTTTTGAAAATGCACTCGACGTTGGATCGAGGTTTGAAAATTTACTATGAAAGGTCTTAAAGATGATAAGAGAATTGGTTTGGGCTATGATTAAAATTGGTATATGGACCAAGGTGCAAGAATGGATATGAGGCGGGTAATAATTATATACAAGCGTAAAATAAAGCGATTAAATGAATTAAAAGCCCATACAAGGTGGCTTGCACAAACTCAGGACACGTATTCGCTTATAATGCGTTCTTTGTAAATTCCAAACACCAAGTGCACGCTGGCTGAGTGGTAAAGGCATGTGTATGTGAAGATTCTCTCCAAGGTCTCCAGTTCGATCACTGGCAAGACCATATATTTTTGCAAGTTTGAAAACTAACTTATTTCTTTTCTATTTTCTCTAATATTTTTATCTATTTTAATTTATCTTCAAATAATTTTCTCATGCATCTAAAAAACTCCAAAAATATTTATTTTTTGCATAATCATCAGAAAAAGGTTTATTTAATTTTTAATATAAAAATTATTATTTTTGCATGCATATTTAATTTAATTATTAATTAATTGTTTAAATGACTTTTAATTGTTTTTAAATTATCAAATCAATTCCAAAAATTCCCAAAAATTTATTTTATCATATTAATGTCATTACCAACATAAAACCTTTTTCCTCATTCAAAAATACTTATTTTTACTAACATTTTCCTCTTATGCAAGTTTCTCGTATTTTCCAATTTTGTATCTGTTCACAGGTTGTGCCGTTTCGGACGATTTTTCTCGCTTTTCTTTTTTTCAATTATGTAATTGCCTATGGGATGTAATAGTTTAATTAGGACTTTTATTTTTCGCACTCTCATTATGTATCTGCCCCAAAGCCATGTAATAGCGTAGGACTTTATCTTTCCGCACTTTATATTTCCGTGATTTACTTTACGCACCCTATAAACGCTAGTAATTAGGCGTGTATGGCAAGATAAAATTGGACATAGATCACTCATAACTCCAAGATAAAATATCTGAATTTGACACACTCTTTTCACACATGCACCTTAGGGTAATTCTCTCGTTGCCTACGAATACAAATGCTCAAGTCCTCGAGCGTAGAGGTATTCTAGCACCGTTGCCTTCAAAACAAATCATCATAGTCCCCGATACAAAGATCATAGACCCACGATATAGCCTACGAATACATGATCTTGACCATCGATTGTCGCCTCTGAAAATGATGATAGTCCTTCGAATGTGCTAGGATACTTCCTACAAGTTGCCTTCTATGATCATCGATGTCCCTTGAATGTCCGCTTACATCCAACGAATAGGGTTACCTACCAACTAATGGTATGGATGGCACTATTCTAAAGGAGCGTAAAACAACAACGACCATTACGGTGGGTAAATAAGACTTTTAGTTGCTTGCTCTATCAAAATACTTTTCACACAACACACTTTTGTCAAAGTTCAAACTCTTTTCAAAACAAAACATTTCCGAACACTTTGTATACATTCCTACATGAATCATTACAAAGTCAAAGCGAAATGCCTTTTCAAAACATTTTTTAAACACACAGAAAGCACAATTTTAAAGTGATCTAAGAGCAACTAAGAGCCCGTAGATAACTATGGATGAAAAGGGGTGCTAATACCTTCCCTTTTCATAACCTTCTCCCTTACTCAGAATCTAACGAAGGTCTTTTCCTGTTCTTTTCACCTTCCCTTAATTGGATAAAAGAAAATTCGGTGGAGACTCTTGCTATCCGCACATTTGCGATACAAAAATCTCAAAGTCAGTTCACCGTATTACAGAACTGGCGACTCTGGGAGACACCTAAGAGAATGCCTTAGGGATTTCTAGATCACTTTTACTGTTTTCTGTTTGATTTGTATGCTTTATCTTTAAGGGTTGCTTGGGTATTATATTTGTGGGGGATCCTACACCCGGATTCGGGCTTCCTTTTAGGTAAGTAGCAATAAATCGTTGCGACCGTTAGACGTATATCGAAACGGTCAACATGATGGCTACGTTAGTGTGACACTTTGGATGTCCTGATACTCTTCATTTCCAAGTTGAGGATAGTATTTGGCCTGCGTGGTGTCATCGACTAACTAAACTTTTAGAACCTTAATTGACCCATCTTGGCCATTAGAAGGTAGTGAGATGGCGGCTTTGGTCTTGAGACTAAGGTTGGTTGATACTCGATGCTACGCTCATTAAGATCGGACTTTTGGGATATTTTGATCGACCACTTGGTAGTCGTATTGAAATAAGCGCCTCGAGAAAGATCAATGATATGAGATTCCTAGAACCGGTTACTATTATAGGACGGGATGAACCAACTCAAACTTTTGGTAGGGTAAAACACCTATACCTCATGCAAGCCTTAAACCTCGCTCATTGTGTGAATTGTTTGTGTGTGCTAAACATGACATCATGACATCATCGCATTGCATATCATTTCTAACTATTTCAAGGACCTAGGATTTATCTTTGCTCTGTTTTGTAGGGATTATGGCTTCTAGAAAGACTATCGAATCAACTTCATGGGTATACCTTCTCACTCAAGAATTGGTTTGAGAGATTCCGACCATGCTCGGTTCATCAAAGACATGGTTAGCGCTTGACTTGGTTATCTCGAGTTTTGAAGAAGATATGATGCATGTCCTATTCCAGTTCTTCGATCCGAAACACCATTGCTTTACATTCCCGGATTATCAGTTAGTTCCTACTTTGGAAGAGTTCTCTAAGCTACTTGGGGTACCTATTCTTGACCAAATGTCATTCACCGGTTTAGAAAAGGTTCCTAGGTACGAAGACATCGCATCAGCATTACACCTAAAACGCTTAGACATTGAAGCCAATTGGGAAACCAGAAGTGGAGTTAAGGGTTTACTTGCCAAGTTCCTAATTAAGAAAGCCCGAGAATTCCTCAAAGTTATGAGTTTTCATGCATTCGAAGACATTGTTTCTTACCCGTAATCCTGTGCCTACTTTACTTGGAGATATTCTGCATTCTCTCCACACTCGTACTATCAAGAGACAAGGAACTCTCATGTGTTGTATAACCGTTACTTTCCAGGTGGTTTATTTCGCACTTTCCTCCATCAGTTTTGAAGAACGAGCAAAGGTGGAAGTGGTCTCAAAGGCTAATGTCACTCTCTCATTCAGATATCCGTTGGAATCTTTTCTCTCAAAAAGACTTCACATTCATCGATCGTTGTGGAGAATTCCCTAATGTACCACTCCTTGGTATAAGGGGAGGTATTACTTACAACCCTTCTCTAACTTTACGTCAGTTTGGTTTTGCTCGAAGAGATGGTCCGCATGATATGCTTCTCCAAGATATTGTGTTCGACTACAACCACGATCTCCAGAATTACCGACGAAGGTTCATACACGCTTGGGGCATGGTAAAGAAGACTGATACCAAAACGTTGGGGCACCAAAACTCCATTCCTTGGGAACCTTACCTCAAATGGGTGCGAGCTCGAGCTTAAAACCTCATGATGCCATTCACGTCTGTTCTACCAGTAATTATGGAACCTGTTTCTATGGGTGACGCGCCCTATACTGTTCTCCATCCTTACATGCCTACTGATCTTGAAGACTTGAAGAGATCCTGGATTCAGCTTAAAGAAGAAAGGGATACATTTGAAGCTCAGTGCTATGCAAGCGAGAAGAAGGTACTAGAGTTGACCAAGCTACTTCACGAGGAGCGAAGCATCAATGCCTACCTCGGCACCAAGAGGAAGCGCCCGTGGGAGACTTAGAGCTTTAGGATTTTTATGCTTTCCGTTTATTGTTTTGAACTATCTGTTGTACTTAAAAAGAAAAAGAATAAAAAGGGAACTAATAAATGTTTGTTCGTGCTTGTTTAACAAATTTAAACCTCTAGGGTCCTTGAAAACATTGCATTGCATTCACATAAACATTGCATATCATAGCATAACATCTCATAACAGGTACATTGAAGATTGGTTTTCTCATTTTCTCGCTATTTATTTTAGCATAAATGGCTCTTGAACAGACTGTCAAAGATCTCCAGGCTCAGAACGCTCAGTTCGAGGAGATGTTCACTAGCTTGGTCCAAGGCCAAGAAGATCCGAAGAAGCTCATCAACAGAAATAAGAGGGTCGTTGGTGTTCTCAACATGGGTAGACGTTACAAAGGTGGTCCTAAAGTGGTCAGCCAGATAGAGCTCTCAGAAGGAAGTGTCAAGACTGAGGGGAGTGTCAAGGGCAATGAAGAAGGCAGTCAGCGTGAGCCTGAGAAAGACAGAGAAGATCGCTATGATAATGACCAGTACTCTGATGAAGATGATGAGTACAAGCAGCTTGAAGACCGTCTGAATGCTGTGGAAAATTTGAAGATGTCAGGGCTGAATTTTGATGATCTGAGTCTTGTCCCTGGTGTGGTGATTCCTCCCAAGTTCAAAGTTCCAACTTTTGCCAAGTATGATGGCATGTCATGCCCTAAGCTGCATCTGAAGTCCTATGTTTAGAAGATCAACCCCCACACTGATGACAAAAAGTTGTGGATGCATTATTTTCAAGAGAGTTTGTCGGGAACTCAATTGGAGTGGTATTATCAGCTAGAAAATGACCGTATCTGTACTTTCTACAGACAGTATGAGTACAATGCTAAATTGACACCCACTCGCATGCAACTACAGAGCATGTCTATGGGTCGTGATGAGAAGTTTAAAGAGTATGCTCAGAAATGGAGAGATCTAGCGTGAGTTCAACCACCCTTGTCCAATAGGAGTTGGTTGATATGTTTATGGAACAACAGCAGCCCATTCTTCAATCATCGATTGGAAACTCTTGACGGATTCAAGTGATATTGAGGCGTATTGAAGTGGTATCAAGAGCGGAAAGATTCGGTAGAGTCGTCATCAAATCTTGCGAAGAGATCTTTTGGTGGTAAGAAAGAAGCCAATCGTGTATGGTCAAAAAGTCGAGCCAAGACCGGGCGCTCAATGTGGGCGGTTGTGATCTCGATCCTACATCGGCACAACCTCGGCGAGACAACACGCGTAGCCAAAGCGCGCCACGAAGACAGTTTACGAAGATCAACATGTCGTTGTCACAAGTCTTGCAACACATGTTGAAAGCAGAGCTGATTACTTTGAAGGATCCTCCTCAGAGTGTCAATACCTCTTCTCCGAGATACAATCCTAATGCTAAGTGTGCTTACCACTCAAGCACCGAGACACGACAACGACAATTGTTGGGCTCACGAAGAACAAGATTCAAGATATGATTGAAGCTAAGCAGATTGAGTTTGACCCTCCTGTTGAGACTCCGAATGTGATCAACGCTCCTATGCCTAACCATGACAAGAGTTCCAATGCTATTGGTGAGAACTCTTATATTTTCAACATAGATGACTTGACCATTCCTCTGATGACTGTTAAGAAGAATTTGCTGCAAGCCGGTGTCAATCCAGGATGCCTAGAGAATTGTCGTTGGTGCCCATCTGCACCTGATGGTTGTGCTTGGTTGAGAAGACGTGTTCAGTGCATGATGGATAACCGTGAAATATTGTTCCTGAAGCCACCTGTGGAGAGCCTGTGTGAAGACATGTCTAAGAAACTGAAGACCGAGGATGTGAATGAAACTGTGTCGAATGTGTGGGATACCTTGGGGCAGCCAAGTGGAAAGTTCGATTACATGGTGAACTATACTGTTCCTGAGAGCTACAAGATTCCTATTGAAGATGTTAAGGCAACCGGATGGGGTGATGATTTCCTAGAAGACTATGCCGATGTCAACACAATAAGGATTTCCTCTACTGATCTTACGCCCAGGGTGGCACCTCTCATCATTACTTCTCCCAGACCAGTTCCATATTCCTCTGACAAAGCTATCCCTTGGAATTATGGATCTGAGGTCTACTATCATGGCGTCAAGCAAGATCCTCTGACCTTTGAAGATCTTACAGTTGAAGCTACCATTCCTAACATCGACAACATCACCGGATCAAGTAAGGTGACCAGAACCGGAAGAGTATTCTCTCGGATATCTCTCCTCAAAAGACAACTGCGACTCATTCGCATTCCAGCTATTCAATCAGTTCCCGAGACTAGAGGGAAAGAACCAGTGACTCATCCTGCTCAGACAGAAGTGCTAAAGGAAGTTGCTGAAGACACCTCCAAACGAGAAATGGAAGAAATTCTGAAGATTATCAAGAAGAGTGACTACAATGTTGTGGAACAGTTGGGACAGACTCCGTCCAAAATCTCCATGCTTGATTTGCTCTTGTGCTCTGAGGCTCATGCTAAAGCCTTGGTAAAGTTTCTAAAGAACGCTCACGTACCTCAAGACACTACTACTGATCAATTCGAAGTGTGTATTGCTAGCCTGGCTGCCAAAAACGGTCTAGGCTTCTCTGATGCTGATTTGACTCCTGCCGGAAGGAAACACAACAAAGCCTTGCACATCTGTTGAATGCAAGGCGTTACATTGTCTCATGTTTTGGTGGATACCGGTTACGCTCTGAATATCCTACAGGCGCTTTTGATCGACTTGATGTTGAAGGATTGGTTCTGAAGCCCAGTGACATAGTTGTGAGAGCTTTTGATGGTTCTAAGCGAACGGTACTTGGAGAGCTCATTCTTCCTGTTAAAGTCGGTTCCCAGACTTTTGATTCCACTTTCTTCGTCATGGACATTCGTCCATCTTACTCTTGCCTACTTGGTCGCCCTTGGATACATGGGGCGGTACATTACCTCCTGCATCAGAAGTTGAAGTACCCGGTGAAAGGGAAGGTTGTTACGGTATGTGGTGAAGAGCAGTATATGGTCAGTCATCTACAGTCATTTTGATATCTCGAGATGGAAGGTGAATTTTTCGAGACTCCCTGTCAAGCTTTTTAAACAATCCCTAGAGTCATGCCTGTTGACTCTCCTATTACTCCTGAAGTTACGCAAGTTCCGCCTAGGATGGCCTCGTTGAAGGGCCTCAGCAGATTGAAAAGGAGGTAGTACTATTTGGGGTCGACTCCCGATCTCCCTTTCAAATCGACAAGTGGTTTAGGCTTCACCATCGGAGGTCAGATGATGCGGCGTCCAACTTCCTTTCGCGTCGGCCGGGATGGAATCCATGCTATAGAAGGCGACAACAACTTCGACATCGGCGAGTGGATCTTGACTCCGACAAGCGGACTCGGCAATTGGAAGGCGAAGGCGTCATACCAATCTCCTTTAGGCAGGTAATTGCTCTTGTTTTGTTTTGCTTTTCGCTTTCTATGCTTTGAACAATAAACTTTAAAGCCTAGTGCCTTGCGGGCATCATGGCTTGTTTGTGAGGTTATTATTTGTCATTTGCATATTTTCATTCAATAAGATCGTTGGACTTTTATATTTAATTGTTGTTTCTTTCTTTTACTTTATCACCCCAAAAGCTATGTGTTTCTTACACCCACGTGATACTGCGAATCACTCCGAATCTCGTTGATATGACTCTTATTGCTAAATATGACTTCGATAATCCGATCTACAAGCCGAAGAAGGTGAGGAAGATTGTGAAGTGCCGGAGAACTTGTCGGCTACAACAAGAAGATCGAGTTATCTGACCACACGAAGAGCAAGTTGAGGTTATGAATTTGAGTGCGATGAAGGCAGAAAAGAGATCAAGATAGGAGCGGGTCTTGAGAGCGTGTCAAGGAAAGATTGATTCAGATGATATGACGCTATATTGAGGTTTTTTCTTGGTCATACGAAGACATGCCAGGTCTAGACATTGATATTGTGGTGCACCATTACAAAAGAAGGTTTTCTCGGTGAAACGAAGGTTCGTCGCATCGTCTGAGATGTCGAGAGAAAATCAAAGTCGAAGTTATGAAGCGATTCAGCGGTTTCTTAGCTGTTACTTCCTATCCATAATGGGTGGCTAATGTGGTGCATGTGCCCAAGAAGGATGGCAAGGTACAAATATGTGTGGATTACAGAGATCTGAACAAAGCAAGTCCGAAAGACGATTTTCCACTTCCTTATATTGATGTTCTGGTTGACAACACCGCTCAGCATAAGGTTTTCTCCTTCATGGATGGTTTCTCCGGTTACAATCAGATCAAAATGGCTCCTGAAGACATGGAGAAGACTACTTTCGTTACACAGTGGGGCACTTTCTGCTACAAGGTTATGTCGTTCGTACTGAAGAACGCGGGTGCCACTTATCAGCGTGCCATGGTGACGTTATTTCATGACATGATTCATCACGAGATAGAGGTCTATGTCGATGATATGATAGCTCGGTCACAGACTGGAGAAGAACATCTTGATCATCTGCGGAAACTTTTTGATAGGTTAAAGAAGTACAGACTAAGACTTAATCCCAACAAGTGCACCTTTGGAGTCAGATCCGGAACACTCCTAGGGTTTGTTGTCAGTGGGAAAGGTATTGAAGTTGACCCCGCCATGGTTAAAGCTATTCAAGAGATGCCATCTCCCCGCACCGAGAAGGAAGTCAGAGGTTTCTTGGGCCGATTAAGTTACATTGTCAGATTCATTGTACATCTAACTGCTACTTATGAGCCAATCTTCAAGTTGCTGAAGAAAGATCAAGTAGTGGAATGGAACGATGATTGCCAGATCGCTTTTGACAAAATCAAGGAGTATCTACAGAATCCTCCTATCACGATGTCGCGAAGGAAGACCTCTTATCATGTACTTGTGTTAGAGAATTCAATGGGGTGTGTGTTGGGGCAACATGGCGAGTGCAGTCGAAAAGAGTATGCAATATACTACCTTAGCAAAAGTTTACCCGTGAAACAAGATACTCAAAGCTCGAGAAAACTTGCGGCGCTTTGGCGGGCTACTCGCCGACTAAGGCGGTATATGTTGACTCACACTACCTTGTTGATTTCAAGATGGATCAATAAAATACATATTTGAGAAACCACTCTCTCAAAGAATAGCAAGATGGCAAATGATCTTGACTAAATCGACATCAATATACTTCTCGAAGCAATCAAAGGAAGTGTAGTAGCGATCATTTGGCTCAAGCCGTAGATGACTACCGGTCTATGCGATTCAATTTCGAGATGAAGATGTTTTGCTAATTCTCGATTGTGAAGAACAGGCCCAAACGAAGGACACGAACAAGGATCGATGGACCATGGTCTTTGATGGAGCCTCAACGACTTGGCAATGGCATTGGCGCCATCATCACATCCCCTGGCGGACATCGCCTTTCACCACCAGATTATGTTTCATTTGCACTAACAACATGGCGAATCTGAGCGTGCATCCGGGTATCAAAGTGCTATTGATTTAAGAATCAAGTTCTTACAAGTGTATGGAGACTCGGCTTTGGTGATCGATCGATTAAGGCGAGTGGGATCGAAGCATCCGAATCTCATTCCGTATCGAGAGCATGTTCTGAGTTTGATCCCCTACTTTGAAGAAATCACTTTCAATCATATTCCACGAGAAGAGAATCAGTTGGCAGGCGCGCTAGCTACTATGTCATCTATGTTCAAGGTTAAATGGGACAACGAGGCTCCCCAGATCATCATTGAAAAGTTTGACGAACCGGCATACTGTTATGAGCTTGATGCAGAAAGGAAACCTTGGTACTACGACGTAAAGAGGTATCTTGAGACTCGGAAATATCCCGCAGGGGCATCTGTCAATGATAAGAAGTTCTTGAGAAGATTTGCATCCAAATTCTTCCTCAGCAACGACATCTTATACAAGCGCAACCACGACTTGTGCTTACTTCGCTGTGTAGACCAGAAAACAACAACACGTATGATGGAAGAGTTACACGAAGGCGCATTTGGTACCCACTCCAGTGGACATACCATGGCTAAGAAGATACTGAGCACAGGTTACTATTGGTCCACCATGGAAGCTGATTGTCACCGCTATGCTCGATCTTGTCACAAATGCGGATATATGCCGACAAAGTACGTACCTCCGTACCTCTGAATATTAACTCCTTGGCGTTTGCAATGTGGGGCATTGACATGATCGGAGAAATCAAGCCCACAGCTCCCAACGGACATCGTTTCATCCTTGTGGCAATTGACTATTTCACCAAGTGGGTAAAAGCAGCCTCGTTCGCATCTATTACCAAGAGTGTTATGGCTCAATTCATCAAGCACAATCTTATCTGTCGGTATGGCACTCCTGAAAGGATTATCACAGATAATGGCTCTAACCTCAATAACAAAATGATCACCGAACTCTGCACGCAGTTCAAGATCAAGCATCATAATTCTTCTCCTTATCGGCCTAAGATGAATGGCGCGGTGGAAGCCGCCAACAAGAACATTAAAAAGATTATACAGAAGATGACAGTGACTTACAAAGATTGGCATGAGATGTTACCATTTGTTCTTCATGGTTATCGCACTACAGTACGGACATCAACAAGGGCAACCCCCTTCTCTCTTGTATACGGTATGAAAGCAGTCCTACCCATCGAGGTTCAGATACCCTCAACCAGAGTCCTCTAGGATATAGAGTTAGGCGAAGACGATTGGATCCAGACTCGCCTTGACCAGATTAACTTGATTGACGAGAAACGACTCACATCCATCTGCCATGGACAGATCTATCGGAAGCGAATGATTAGAGCATTTAACAAGAAAGTCAAGCATCGAGTCTACCAAGTCAGTGATCTAGTAGTCAAGCGCATCATTCTTCCACAAGGTGATCCCAGGGGCAAATGGACTCCCACCTACGAGGGACCGTTTGTAGTCAAGACAGTATTTTCCGGCGGAGCCGTGATACTTAGCATCATGGATGGTGAAGATTTCCACACCACGTGAGCGAGACATAGTCAAAAATACTACGCATAAAAGAGACCCGCTAGGTCGGTGGCCTAGGCAAAAATAAGGGCATCTGGCGAACCAAAGGGTTCGGGCAAAGTTAAGGATATATATACAAAATATGTACACGGCAAGTCGAAAACACGAAAAGGCGGCTTGGGCAAAAAGGGTATCGTGGTGAAAAGAAAGGCGGTCTAGGCAAAAGTTAGGGATTTAAGCGTACGACTATGTCTCGTCCAGATCACCTATCTATAGACTACTATCAGCATTCAAGATTCAAATGGCGAAGATCAGTTTACTCACTTTCTACTGACAGCAAGGAGATGAGATAGTCGAGATATATGAGTACTAGCATAGTTGGAACTTAACGAGATTGTTTCCGCATAGCTTTTTACTTTTATTGTGTACAAACCACTTGGCCATACGCCACATTTCAAATAAATACAAGTTCTTTCTTTACAATTTTTGCTATTGTTGTTTGCATAAAGTCCAACGTTTGCTTTGAATGATTATATGCATTTGACAATAAAAATCTGTTTACAAACATGCGAAAAGTGAACATACAAAAGTAATTACTACAGGCTCTAGGAATTGAGATGACGACTAAAGTCACCAATACGTTCCCTTGCAAAGTACAACCCCCGCAGAGATGTCACTCGTCGCAAAATTTTCCCAACAGATTTCCAAGCGGTAACGATTTGTCACCGGTAGGTATCTGACAAAATATCTCTTGACAATCACCACCTCCCCGGCAGCAACAGTATCCAGACTTGAAACATGGTCAGATAGTGCATCGGAGGAAACCTACATCTTTTATTCCCCAGCCAAAGGTTTCGACGGGCTCCAGATCCTTCTAACCCGGTCTCCCGGCAGCTGTCAAATGCTCTCCAGCAAGATCTACGCGCAATATCCCCAGTAAAGCGCCTCCTAATTTCTTCCCCAGCAGGGTCTATGCACAAGACTTGGTCAAGACTTGGTCAGATAGTGCATCGGAGGAATCAAGGATATCTTTCTTCTCTTTCAAAAGCAGGGCTTTCATCCGTTTCATCCCCAAACAGAAGTCAAAAGTCCTCAATCAAAGCATCCACATCTTCTTCAAGATGGATATGTTTTGAAATACCACAACATATATCATTCATACATTACTCATAAAAGTCATAATTTGAGCATATGTCATTCATATACATTGTCATGCATCATAATCTGCATAAGACTAACAATATATTATCAAAGTTCCTTTGTTTTTCCCAAAGTGAAAATCATACGAAACAAGCAGTCAGGATTAATGCCCCGGACGGAAAACTATCGAGCGACCGCCCTAGTTGTCTCTCGACAATGGTCGAGATTAATGAAGCAGACGGAAAACTATCGAATACCGCCCTAGTTGTCCTCCGACAAGCGGTCGAGATTAATGCACGAAGCCAACGGAAAACTATACGAGCGACCGCCACGTTGTCCTCCGACAACGGATCCGAGATTAATGCGAAGCGGGGCGGAAAACTATCGAGCGATCAAATGTTATCCTCCGATATGCATTGGATCAATACCGAAACCGACAAGCGTCCATATTTTGCCAACTATTATCCTCTCAGAGCAATCAAGACGAAGACTCATCCTGACACTCTTTTATTATCAACAGCAACTACAGAGTCTAGCGTACGACCTAGTTTCCTTGGATGGCATCTTAAGCCCATCTCCGACTACTTGTCAACATTCCTCCACTTTCAGAATGCTGCATATTTGGTTAAAAACCAATACAAACCAATAACTTCATTCAAAGATGAGCACGAAGTCTAAACGTACGACTCCCTCCGGATGGCATCTTAAGCCCATCTCCATGCTCCTTCCACTTTCAGAAACGTCTACAGAGCCTAGCGTACGACTCACTCCTCAGCATCGATCTTTCCAGATGGCATCTTAAGCCCATCTCCAACGACTCTCCTACTTAGACGATATCTCGAGTCTAGCGTACGACTCATTCCCCAGCGAAATCTCCAACTTCTCCAAATGGCATCTGTAAGCCCATTCCCGCATCATCCAACAATGAGTCAAATTTTCGGTGTACTCGGTGTTCAATCATCTTCTACCTCCAGGTCACGAAAGGCGAGCATGCAATTCTAACCCTTCCAGTACAAGAAAATTTAACAGGGGCAGCTGTCATACCCCAAAATTTTCCCTCCTACTTCTCAAAACATTTCATACATCCATACTCAAGGATTCCTCAAGGGTTGATCGACAAACCTCTCCTGACAATCAACCCAAACTAGGGTTTGGAAATTCTCGAATCGGATGGACTTCAACATCTCCAATGGTCATCATGCCTCCTCATATGCTTCAAAGATTCTCCATGTCAAGTTTCAAGCCTCACATATCAAATTTCCTCAGACAATTGCTCAGATGGATGAAAATCAGTTGTATTGGACAAAAAGTCAATTGTGGTCAACATCCAAACTTCACGATTTTGGTCAACATCCTCATTTTGAAGTCACATTCATCATTTTATCAAGGGTTGATCATGATTCATCAAGAAAACTCAAGATTTGCACAAAAGTCAAACTTTCCAAATTAGGGTTTTCCAAGGAAAAGTTAGTTCACCGTATTACAATAGCATAGACCAAAAAATTATTATCACAAAAGAGTAGATACAACATACTCCCAAAATACATAAAAGATGATCTTAAAGATTAAAAATAAGCATAGATACATCATACTCCCAAAGTACATAATTAGTGGTAAGAAAACAGAATTCTTGCAAACTCTCTATGTGGTCTTTCTCTTATAAGGCATCTTTGGTCTTTGAGTTGTTGGTGGTTGAAATGTTGTTGTTGGTCCTTGTATAGCCCTTCTCATGGAAAGTAGATGAGAAACTGTGATGGAGTGACGTGTTTGTACTCCTTGGTTTTCGGTTGATTGCCTTGTCTGAACCCTTTGAGATGGTTGGGAATTGCTAGTGGCATTTTGAATTTCCTTGTGTGAATCCTTTGAGATGGTTGAGAATTTCTAGTGGCATTTTGAGATTGCCTTGTGTGAACCCTTTGAGATGGTTGGGAATTGCTAGTGGCATTTTGAGATTACCTGATCTGAACCCTCTGAGATGGTTGAGTTTGATTGTTGGAATCTTGATATTGCCTGGTCTGAACTGTTGGGACTGCAGTGGTAGGTGTTTGGGCTTGAACATTTGGAATTGTGGCACTATGAGATTGTCTTGGTGCAGAACGACAGGATGACTTGTTATGGCTTGAAAGACCACATGCTGAGCATTTGTTTGGCAACCCCTTTCTGGATACATTTGTTACGTCTTTCCTTTTTTCATCAGTATCTATGTTCCTTCTTTTCTTTGGCCTTCCAGGTGCTCTTCTGGTTGGGGGTGGAAGAACATCATGATATGGTGTCAACTCCCAAAGATTTTATCCATTTGTTGGATATATCAATGGTTGATAGCAAGCCTGGTAATTCTCATTCCTATAGTAGGAAAGAATATACTCAAAAGGGTCTTCATGTCTACTTTGAATGTAAGTAATGGCATGGTTGCAGGGAATTTCAGTCAACATCCAGCTCCCGCATGAGCACTCAGATTTCTTGAGATCCATTGTGAATTTATCTCCACTCACACTTGTATGCCTGACTTCGTATATCAACTCACCTGATAACCTGACAAGCATATCAAATACGCATGTTTAACATATCAATTATCATTTCAGTATCATGTATTGTACAAAATTTTGAATTACCTTGCTATGAAATATCTTGAGAATTCCTTCCTTCTTGCAATCATTTTCTTAATCCTTGGAAGTATAGAGTCATTATAGTCTTTAATTTTTGCTCTATTAGTTGCCCATCTGTCCATGAGGTATCCTCTTATCTCCTCTAACATTGTTACAATTGGTTTTTATCTTGGTCAAATCATAACACTATTAAAGGTTTCAGACACGTTGTTCACAAGCACATCACTTTTTGTATTGTATTTGAAATATTACTTACTCCAGTATCTAGGGGGATCTTCAACAAATGTTTAAATGCCTCCTCATTGAACTTTCTCATCTCCTTCATTTCCCTCTCCCATGCTTGGGGATATGTTGCTTTGGCTGCCTCCCACATTACCTCCTTCAACTGCTTGTTTGGAAACTTTTTTCTGAAGTTGCTATACAAATGTCTAACACAAAATCTTTGGTCAACCCCAGGCAACAACTCTTCTATTGCAGGTAACAGTCCCTAATAATGTAATATACAAATTATGTTACCCTTTAATGTGATCAAATTAATAAACATAAAGCACTAAATTATTACATTTTAAAATAGTAAAGGGCATGAATGTTACCTATTGCTGATCTGAAATGAAGGTAATGTTCTTGCATATTTCTGGTCCTCCAAAGTCATGAACTAGTAGATCAAAGAACCATGCCCAAGAATCCTTTGTCTCAGCTTCAACTACAGCCAATGCAATGGGAAACATCTGATCATTAGGGTCTCTGACAACTGCTTCAATAATCTGACCTCCATAATTCCCCTTGAGAAAGCATCCATCAACACCTATTATTGGTCTGCAAACACTAAAACTTTTCTTGCAAGCATCAAGGCACATATAGAGTCTATGGAAAGTTGGTAGTAGAGGTATGCTAACATAATCCTCTGGATGTTGCTCAGTTTTAGTAGGATTTTGTTCAGTTGCTTGGACATTCATCTTTATGGTGATGTTTGGGTTAGACCTCAGAAGCTCATGTGTGTAGTCATAAAGCCTACTATATTGTTCTTTGTATGACCCTTCAACCATATTTAGTTCTTGTTTTCTATCCCTTTAAGCTTTCATCCTATTCATTCATGCATTCCGTTTCTCATGTACTTTTTCACAAATATTAGTCAATTTTACATTGGGGTTAATTCTAACTGTTGAGAATAATTTCTTCCCTAGCCAGTTAGTATCAAACATCCTTACATTATACTCTCTATTACAAGTGTGATTGTCTTTCAAAGTTCTTAATTGCCAAGTATCCTCATTAGGCAACTTAGAACATAATGCCACCTATCCACATCCTTCCTTGCAACCCACTCTAACCCTTGTCTTGTCATTCGTCAAATATCTCAAATCCCTACCATTATGAGCAACATAACTTGTTATTTCTTCCTTGAATTCCTCCTTTGATGAAAACAAACTTCCCAATTCCCACTTTTAATCATTAAACTTCTTAGGCATAACAAATGATGGATACTTTACCCTCCCCCCTCATCTGAGTAATCACTACTCGTATCATCCTCACTTTCTATATCTTCAGTTTGATAGTCAGAATCTAATAACCCATGACATACCTTTTTACCATTACTCCTTTGCCTAACTCCAAAGTCCAACATATCTTCCCCACTTGATGTTTCAGCCCCAAATGCAATTGTTTTTCCTTGAGCCATCCTTTTTTTAACAGGTCTTCCCTTCTGTTTCTTGGATCTACCTTATGCTCTTTTGGAGTTGCTTTTCCACCCTTCTTTTTCTTTGATCTTCTAGTATTCCTCTTTCTTTTTTTAGGTGTTTCCTCTGGTAGGAGTTCATTAATGGGTTGATCATGTTGGCCATAAATGAACCCTCCTTCTCCTACCAACACTTCATCAAATCCATTATTTAAAACCTCATCATCTAAATCATAAAACCTTAGTCCTAAAGAACTATCATCACTGTCAGGTTGTTGTTCAATAGCATCTTCGGTTGGATCGTCCAATACTAATTCAGGTTGTGGCACAACTAGATCAGCTAATACATCTTCAGGTTGTGCATGAGTTTGGTTATCTAAAACTACTTCAGGTTGTGCATCAGTTAGGTCAACTAAAACTAATCCAAGTTGGGCGTCAGTTGGATCATCTAAAACTAATTCAGGTTGTGGCTCAATTGGATCATCTAATATTACTTTAGGTTGTGCATCAGTTTGTTCATTTGGCACTTGTTTAGGTTATGTCTCAGTGGGTTCATCTAAAACATCCTCAGGTTGTGCATCAGTTGGATCATCTAAAACTACTTCAGGTTGGGTATCAGTTTTTTCATTTGGCACTTGTTCAGGTTGTGGCTCAATGGGGTCATTTGAAACTACTTCAGCTTGTGGAACAATTGGTTCATCTGAAACTACTTCAGGTAGGGGTTCAGGTAGGGAAACTTCTATGTCAGGTATGAAAATAGGGTGAACAATGTATATATCAACCTTTCCATTACTTTTGGCCCAGTTCAATGCTTCTAAAGCACCAAAGTCATCTTCTAGTATCTTCAATGTTCCAGCAAAGTCGTACCAAATTTCAATAGCACCTAGATAGTTCAATGCCTTAACAACCATTATCATCTCAAAGTAACTCCATCTATCACCATCAAACTTACCGTCTGCCATTTCCCCTTCTATGTAGTTATCACCAACAAAAAATCCCCCATGATGAATTTCAACATTAAATATATACTCATTTGTTTTTTCCTAACAATAGCACGTAAAGCCTAGTATCAACAGCAAAACCACATGCGATGAATCGTTAAGTTAGACAAAACATAACATACTTCAATGTCTCAAATTCGTCAGCTTCAATGACGCCTTCGTCTTCTGCAAGTACCTTCCCCGTCGATCAACGTGACTTGCTTCTCCTCCGTCTTCGCCTCTAACGTTTCTTGTCACTGATTTGGGATTAGGGTTTATCAAATGCAATTTACCCCTAATTGTAACGTTTCAGCCATATATTTAAGTGAGTTAAGTGAGTTAACAGACAAGTCAGCAAGGTTAAGTGACACCTAAGCTCCGTTTGTGTCACATCACGTTTTTTGGAACATAATCTGTGGACAAGGGCAATGTTGAAGAATTTAGCCAACATAAAGGACCTAGTTGTAGCGAAATGAACATAAGGGACCAAAGTGTTACAATTAAATAACTTAAAGGACCATAGGGTAATTTAGCCTTTTTTTTTACAATGTGTGTCCATGACCCCTTTTTTCTTAATTAACTATATTAAGACCCGCGCGATGCGCGGTTGTAAATTAACTTATTCATTTTTTATTGTATTTTAAATATAAAAAGAATTGGATTTGAAAAATACGATTATTAAATTTATATTACTAATTTTTTTTTTGTGAATTACAATAGAGACAATAATATAAATTAATCACATAACAAATATATATTTCATTTGGAAAAAAAATACATGCGTGTAAATTGAGAGTGATATCCGTAATTTAGGTTTGCAAACTTATATATCTATAAAGTGTTATTTTTGTTTTGTTCGATTCTTATGTTTATTTTTTGCACTTATCTTTTATTTAGATATTTTACTTTAATTCGTTAGAGATATGTATTTATTTTTCGTGTTAAATAAACTTAAAAGGTTATTTACAAATATTATTAAATAAAATTTTCAATAATTTTATAAAATTTATGTCTATTTTATCGAATTTTATAAGATTGTTGCATATTAAAAATAAGTTTTGGAATGTGTCACATAAGACTATTGGTTGATGTGGCAAATTTAAAATTATACTTGATAACATGTTATAATTATAATTGATGACATGTCATTATAATATTTAAAACATTAAATTTAATATATTATATAGATATAGATATAGATATAGATAAAGATAAAGATAGAAATAGATTTATATTTGAATAATTGAACAATTAATTTTAAAATCAAAAGTTTCAATTTTAAGCAAAGTAAATACTTAAGACATAATCAAATCTACTTTAGAGAAACTAAAGATATTAAAATCGATTCTCCACTATCAAAATTGCATTTTTTGCTTTTCTAAAACTGAGACAAACTAATAATGTACACTAAACAATTTGAAATCACTAAATGTATTAGAGTTTAAAAATAATATATTGTCTTGTGTAAAACAATTTTATATATACAATCAATCAATTTTTTATATTATTTTAATATTTAAAAATAAAAATAAAATTTATTGTGATGCATATCTTTTATTAGTTGACAGAAAAAAAATTTACATTTCCTTTTTTTTATGAATTAGTTTTTGAAACATAATTTTAATTAGTATTACTAATTTATATTAAAATATTAAGAATAAAATTGAAATAAACTTATATGTAAATAATAATTTAATAATTATTATATATAAAATATACATATCATATTCATTATAATAACAATTTTGATTAACATATGTGAATTATGTGATTAATTACTTGTAGATAGGAAAAGGGAGATTAAGTACTTCTCATAAAACTTATGATGTTACCATAATAATTGTAGTTATTGACTTTAAAATTAGAGAATTTTTTTTACTGGAACACATTTTGTAATAGTCTAATTCCCTCCTACTTTCATAAATAATGTATTTTACGACTAAGTTTTCACTTTAATCAGAAAAACAACGAGATATTAAGTCTAGAAGTGCCATATATTATACTACCTCTGTTCCTATATATAAGAGACAATTCATTTTTTAAATTCATTGAATAACCAATGTATTTGGTCAATTTATAGACTAGGTACATTGATTATTCAATGAATCTAAAAATTGAATTGTCTCTTATATATAGGAACGGAGGTAGTATCTTTTTAATTGGAAAAATATCAACCTACCTCAATTTCTAATAAATTTGAGGGTAAAATTATTCTTGACCGCTTTGAATCCTAATTTTTTGTAATTTATGCATTATTTTGATTAAAATTGTAAAATAAATTAACTAACTCTTCGATGTTACGATATAACTGAGAGGCCTACTAATCAGATTACACTATAAAAAGCAAATAATTTTACCTTAATCCTTACTTATTTGTAGCCGCACCAAACTCAAAATTGCATTATTCTATGAGATAGATTGCAAGACAGAAAAAACCTTCAATGTTCTTATAGGATTAAACGTTTTTTTATACCCTTACAATTTATCTCACATAATGGTGTTGATGTTGTTTTTGGTGTTGATATTCATTCAAAGGAGCAAAGATTTGTTTTTAAACTATTTATTTTAATTTTTTGTGTAAACAATGTAAGTCCAACAAAAAACATTTCACCTTGATTTTTCCATAAAGCCGAGGTGATGGATAATATAATATACCTCAGTTATAAGTTAAATCTGAGGGGTAAAATATTCAGCTTTTAATATAAATACCTTAGTTTATCAGATTCTAACTTATACGTAGTCACACCAGATACATGCAATATTTACTATTGTCTATTGACATGAAAAATTTTGAACTAGATACGCTTAAGAACAGATCTCAGAGATGGATTGCAAGTGCATAAATTAAAATAACGTTTCCGAAGCTGGATAAGTTATGGGGTTTTGTTTTTTATTTCCAACATAAAGTTATGCATCAAAATTTGGATTCCACCACAGATCTGTTGTTTAAAACACTTTCTCCTTTGAATTTGTCTACATTCCAATAGATTTCAAATACGGTGTTAAATTCCTTCTCAAGAATATTCAGGGATTATACGTTAAAAATAATGATGATTGATGATTTTGTGTAGTTTACTATTATTTGCAGAGCTGAGCTGAATAAAGGCTATGCTTTTGTTAAATTTAATAAGCCTTGAGCAGTAGTGGGAATTTGTTGTAATATATTGTGTTTCTAATATTATTTGTAAATAATATAATTAAAAAAAATATTTTCACCTCGGTTTTCACAAAACTGAGGGGATATTTTAGCTTTAAAGTTGATGATATTTGTCACCGCCCTTAATTAAATCTCTTTCGTCCATTTCATGACTATGAACGGTCAAGACACTTTCAATAGTGATTCGCGTGAAACCTAGGTTAACTTCCATTATAAAAACATTCTGAATATAAAAAATTGATAATAGAACGTCATATTGTTGTACCCCAAAATTTGCCCTCTTCATTTTTTTTAATAAATAATTGGCTAACACTTAATTAATAGGTGCATCGCATACATATCATTCAAGCATTGATCATGGGTTCGAGATTTTCCAATCGTATGAATCTGTACAATTCTGAAGAAGAGGTTTGTTTCTCAAAAGTTGAATATTTGAGGTTCTGTCAATTCGGGCGTCATTTCAATACGCAAGCGTGTCCAGAAGTTTCTGATTATTATCTCGCAAGTTTTGGTATTCTGATCGTCTATCAGGTGGATGCTGATTACAATTTCAAGCTACAGTGTGTTGTGGTCGGATATTTGAACCCAAACTGATTCTATGGCCTTCCGTGAGTTGTGAAGCATTGGTATTTGGCTTATCGATCTCGCGATTTATCGGAAAATCAAACGAGCAGATAAAATGATATTTGAGCGTGTATCGGAAAGTCAACAAAAGTCAAAGTTTGGTGAGTGGAGTTTTGGTCAAAATTACGGTCAAAAGTCGACATTTGAGAAAATGCGATCATTTGCTGAGAAAAATCGAAAGAATCGGGTGAAAACGAGGTTTCTTGCATTTTTAGTAATCTTGGACTTAGAAAATTTTTCTAAGTTTTAAGGTACTTTGTATTCACGGAGCCATGTTGCCGCATCCGTATCTTACCCGTCTGTGGTCAGAAGTTTGTGAATTGATAGTCGTTGGAAAGAGCGCATTTCATACTCCGACTTTGTCCTTGTGAAGATTTTTCCAGAAATGCTCGGATTTCGAGTTATGAAGCTCCAAAATTTGAAGTTCATAACTTTTGAAGTTTTACACTTAGTAAAATTTTGAGTGTTTTTAACATGTTCAAGCGCTCGACTTCGGAGATATTTTACACGTGTTTCGAGGCGTCGATTCGAATCGAGTTCAAAATCAAAGTTGTTCATTTAATGGCAAATCTACAACTTTGCTGAAGAAATCGAATCCATTCGGGAAACGTATCAAAAATTACAGAGCTCGGAAGTTACGGTTTATCATTTCTCAAAAATTCAACACTTAGAAATATTCTGAAGTGTTTGTTTCTGTGCTCAAGCTGACAGCTTCAGGGTCGATTATATCATAGTTCGTGGCTCCGAATCGAAAAATATTCAACTGGAAAGTTGTTCATCTCACGGCGGTCTATAACTTTGTTGAAGGAGTCAAATCCATTCGGGACTCGGATCAGAAGTTATAAAGCTCAGAAATTAAGAACTCATTATGTTTGTAAGATTCGAACAGTTTTTGTGCACATGTTCAGGGCTGTTTTCGTCAATGATTCGATCGCCGCACGGAAAAACTTCGAACATGAAAGATGAAGTTCACCGTGTCCTCTACAAGTTCCGTTTAGAAAATTTTTCGTTTCGGACATCGGAGAAAAGCGCCGTAAGTGAAGGCTTGAAGTTGAAAAATTGCCGCGAGTCATGCACAAAACTTGCCCAGCCAGGCCAGGCATTTTATCAAACACTCGCGTTGCAGTTTTCAAACACTTTTTTCTCCATGATTTAGGCTTCGTTTGGATTTTTGTCGAACTACAAACTTATTCTATCCCGCTTGTTCTTTCCGATGGTGTCGAGTTTGCGTCATTTGATCAAGTATCGAGAGATTTATAAGGCTGCAAAGTCCAAGAAACGCATGCGATAAACTTTCGCCGTCATCACCGTTATTTTAACAATTATGATCTCTAATCTTCAGGATCAATTTTAGGCATGCTACGGATGTCGAATTGAAAAGTTCCCAACATGAAAGTTGTTCACCATAATATGATCTACAATTTTGGTCTTGGAGTGGTGGTATGAAAAAGCTTCGATCCGGAGATATTGAGTCAAAAACTCGGGTTTACGGCATCAAATAGGTGTCCTGTTTGGCTCGGTTTCCTACAGCAGGCGTGTGGTAGTTTTGCTATCTATTCAATTTGGACAAAATAATGTCAAGTATGCATGTGTTATGGGAGAAAGTAAGTGATAACAGAACAAAAAATGGATCGCTCTCTTGCTGGCTGAATAGAGGACAAGAATCATACACTCTCTTTTTTGCCAAAACTCTCATTTTCCAACAAAACGGTAACAAACCTCACTGCTATTCCACTCTCTCTTTTTCTTTCTTTTCACTATAACTAACTCTCTCACTCTAATCTAACTCAACAATGATTTTCCTCTTCTCTTCCCTCTCTTTCCATTCTTCATTCATTTTCTATCCACACTCACCTCCACCATTCTTTCACAAAAAAAACTAACCGAAACTCCAACACCCTCTCTCGCTTTCCTTTTCTCTCTAACTGACACCAACACACTCACTTCTCTCGCCATTCCCTCATCTTCGATCTCATAACAACCATGCTCCAATTTTTTTCTCTCACGTCTAACAAACTAACAGAGTTCTAACACCATAGCCTCTCTCTGGGATCCATTCATAACAAAAAAGAACTCACAGAACAGCAACGATCCCTCACCTCACCTTCTTCTTCTTTTCTCTCAACCGTGACCGAATCGGCTGCTTCACCATCTTCTTTTTCTGTCATTCTTGCACTCTTAACCTCCCTAACAATCTCATTGACGACCTCCATTACACCATAACAAACTCTGATGAACATCGTCATCTCTGCTTCTTGCTCATTCGCCGGCCACAACCTTGCCGCTATGATTACCTGATGTTTCCTCCGACACCGTAGCTTCAGACCACCGTAACCACCAGCTCATTCTCTTCACCTTCAACAGAAAACGCTTTGGATTATACGCGAGCGGAATTTACGCCTCATCGCCATCTTTCAAGATTCAAGAGAATTCCCAAGCATACTTCTCAGACACAGGAGATCCTGCAGGTTTTCATCTCCATCAAGATCTCGAGTGGAAGTTTTCCGAAGATCTCCGTATTCTCGCCGTCAAGTAAGTTTTTCTGATTATAGTCTTGGTATGTTAATTATTCGTCTGTTTCGAAATCTGGTGTGGCACTTGAAGATGCGTAGAATCTGAACACGATTGCAAGATATATCTGTGAATACCGAATTTGTGGATTTTCGAACTTCTAGATCCAGGATTTGTGTTCAATTTTCATGAGGTTTGAGTAGCTTTTAGGAAAATCCGAAGTCAGATTCGCAACCAGCCTTCAAAACCGAGTTAGACGGCACCGGTTTGCTTCGTTTTCCGTCGAGATTTGTTTTTTTCCGGCCACCTAATGCCGGAGAGGATGACCGGAAACGCCCCTGTTCCGGCGAGTATTACCCCGTGCTCTCTGCGTGTCACTTGTCCATTGGTTCATGTGGTTTTTCATGACAACCGTCCAGGTTGTGCCACGTGTCCATTTTTTAATTTAAAAAAAACAAACTCATTTAAGTTGATTGTGTCCGATTGATGTAGCATACATGAAAAATGTAGCAATGTGACAATAAATAATAACATTATAATAAAAACTGTGACAGGTGGTGATTATAAAATCAGAATAAAAAAATAAGTATAATAGAGTTTTGGACTTAGACTAAAAAAGGAGGAAGATTTGGACTTAGACAAAAAACTAAACGGGCTTAGTAACAATTCGTACTAGGCCTAATAAAAACACTAAAACACCTCCCTGTTTTTGAGCCCAGCGTGGCACTTTAACACAGATTAGTTCATTTAGGAATTCTGATTTACACCCCCCAGTCTCCTTGTTTCATATATTCAATAATTGTTCAATTTAGCTCCCGATTTCGATTGTTTTGACATGTAAAAAATCCATAAAAAATATATTCTGACATTTTAGGATATTAGAACATTTTTTACATTTTTTAATATTTTTTTTAATTCATTTTTAATAACATGATTAAAAGTATGTTTCACTCATGCCACTTGAAGTTTTCCGGAGTATTTCTATAGCTTGCGTTGCTCTTCGGATTTAATATCCGTCAGGTATTTATTTTACTTTGTTTATCGCATTTCTTTACCGCTTTTCTAGAGAGCATGAGAAGTAGGGTTTTATACCGCTTTCCTTGCCATGAGAAGTAGGAATAGAGATGTATGAAGGGGCTTCCGTAGTTGGAGCATGTTCAGGAACCCCTCTGGTTTATTTAAAGACCCGTTTAGGGCAATTCTACTTGTGATCTGTGCATATTTGCTTGTTTGTTTCTTGCAGGTTCCCTTGGTTAGGTTTGGTTCTTTAGCCTAGACATTAGGATCCACATCATTTGCATGTTAACATAGGTAGAGATTCCCTTGCATCCTAAACCATAAGGCTAACCTTTTGCTTTGCTAGTTTCTTTTTGCATGTTGCATGTGATTAAAACTAAAAATTGCTTTTCCTTTCAAACTCAAAACACTTAATAATGGTTTAAACTCCTTTCTCAAGGTAAAAACAAACAACCAACACCAACTCTTTTTTCGCCTTTGCGCGCTCTCTTTCTTTTTGTGTTTAAAACCTTTTCACAAGTAAAAAACACAAAACACACCAAAATAAGTGAGCCGAACTACGGCGCTCTGACTTTCCCATTGCACGCGGGAATATGTAGGCATCTTGTCACGGGGCTCGATCGAGCAAACTTTGTAAATACTTCCTTCTTTTCCCCGTGGTTTCTTATTTTCTCTTTTCTTTTGCATGCATGATTAGCGATTAAGCATAGATATAACACACCCTTTAGCTAGAAATAGAAAGTGGATACCATAGAGTGGGGTGCTAATCCCTTCCCCTCGCGTAACTAACTCCCTTACCTAGATTCTCTCGATTTCACGGTTATAGGACCGTGATTTCTCCCCTCAGGTTTACTCGATGTTTTCCTTTCTCCCTCGCGAGATAAAAGACGTTCGATGGCGACTCGATTTGATAACCCAGTTATCATTTGTCGGAGGTTCCGCCGGTGTTTTCACATATGAAGCGCTTGAAATTATCTTCCGCTTTAATATATACAAGAGTCTTTGTTATGAAGTGTTCTCTATAATGGATTGAAAGAGCAGAAAATTATTTGCGTTTAAAGTTTGTGTACTTAAATTTTTTTATCTCTTTTCTCATCTAACCCTTTATTCATCTAACCCTTTTTTCATCTAACCCTTTTTCATCTAACCCTTTTTTTATCTAACCCTTTTTTCATCTAACCCTTTATTTATCTATTGTTTCCAGTATTTGATCTTCCCAGGATATCAAGGATTTGAAGATCCAACATATGGTTCTTCATGGAAAAATTAAATTTTGCATTGATATTTTGTGTAAACAATGTAACCAGTTTAATATTATGGATAAACATTGTATTTTGTAAATAAAATATTTTATTAATTTTCCTTGTAAACACTGTAACCAGTTTAAATAAAAAAAATACTACTAATTTATCGCCCGGTTTTATTTAAAAAAACTGAGACACATGAGGCGCTATTATTGAAAATAATAAAAATGCAGACGTTGTGGATCGTACCCATGTGCTATTAAAATACCCCTCGATGTTTTAAAAAACAAGGTGATAAGTCTTTAATTTTCATGACGGCCTTATTTACCTCTCTTCCAATACCGAAGTAAAATGTATTTCGCGTCCGATATTACATGCGTTATTTATAGTAGTGTGCGCAGATTTTAACGAATAAATTAATTAATAAAAACTTAAGTGTGTAGGGTGTCACACTCACTCAAACAGAAACAAGCCCATATGTGACACATATGATTATAAAACTCAAACAATTAACACCTTTCATCATATGTCCACCTTTATTTAGGGTATCATTGCAGCGGAAATGAACAATAAACATGTAATATAAACACACATATATGTCTCAAATCAATTACTTCAACCAACTGAAAGCAAATAAGATGAAATCTCTGAAAATTAACAAAAGCATCAAAAGTCATTGGTATAATATCTAACTCAAACAAACCAAAGGATTCAGCCACCATACAATAGAATACACAAAAGTTTACAACACGATCATCAGACCATGTACAAAAACCCCACCCTAAATTCAAACAAACCAAAGGATTCAACCACCATACATATGATCCATTAATAAAATTAACGGATTTATCCTTTATCCACATAAAAGACATCAATTTAACACTATATAACAACTGAGAAATAGATGAAACTTTGGATTTAAACACCCTATTATTTCTTTTTCTCCACTGGACTCAAATGGTAGCGATCCATAGTAACCGTAAAAAGTCACAACATGCATTATTATCACCTGACAAGTGAAAAATTGAATAAAATGATCTTTGAGATGAAACGGAAACCCTGTTAATACTTATCCAATATCAAACCGATTGCCAAAGCAAACCGAAGAATTCACAATGAAGAAATAAATGTTGAGTTGGATCTACCATACTACACCCAGAAACTCATAATAAATCCTCTTTATAATTAATTTCTCTATTGGACAAGTTAATCTTGGTAGGAAACCTATCACACGCCACACAGATAGAAATTTTCATAGAAACCTATTTATGTCAAACATAATCAAAATTCGAGTCAACCTATTGGTCTTCCCGCTTGATAAGCATTTGGTAAACATCACTAATTATGTAGCACGTGCCTTCAAATAAATTTTTTTCCTTCCTGTAAAAAGACATACAGTAATAGTAACCGACACTCCTCCACCAATTCCTCCTCCGAAGCTAACAACATCTCTTGCCACCTCCAAGCACGCCACTGCTCCCCACCCTTAGAGAAACATGTTCGCTACCGACTCCCTTTAGAACTCAAAAAAGTGGTAAAGAAGAACTACAACAAATAATACATTTCATGACGAAGCTTTCATGTCCAACACGCTAAAAGTGAGAGAATATGTACTGGGAGCGCAAAGTTTGATTTTATTAATAACATAATAATCATGTTACGTCGGTGTTATAAAAAACTGAGGTAACACAACTATAAGTCAGTGCCTTCTTTAATGCATAAAATAATTATATACTTGTTATCTCATTTTTATTTTAGAACTGAGGTAATATAGCTATAAGGAATCTCGCTTCGAATTCTATTTGTCGTATTTTTAATTGTTTTCAATGACTTAACACAAAAACTGGGCTAAACAAGAATAGGCAATAATATTAAAATTTAAATATTTCATTGATAGGAACTGCAACATCACCAAAGCATCTATAACCACACAAACAAATAAAACTACTCAATAAATTCAAACTTCTCAGTCCACTCAACTACAGCATCACCCCAAACCATCCCTAACTTATTGAAAAGTTCAAAAAAAACTCTTCTATAAGGTATGAGGAAAGAATTTTCCTCACGAGAAGTCTCTATCATTTTTTCAAGAAGTTGAGAATGGTAAGAGGAAGATTAAATCTCATGTTGTAGGTGAGGAAAAACAACAGATGCTTGTCATAGCAAGTAAGCGTTTCCATGTCTTTCTCTCTTGGGTGGAGATTCAACAATAGAAGTTGAAACCAAAATTTTGCAATAAGGCTTAGAGAAGTAGGAATAGAGAGATTATTATCTTTGGCATAAAGTCGATGAAGGAGGGTTGCGTAGACACGGTTGAATTCATAATATTCAACACAACTACCAAACTCTTCATAATTGATTGTCAAAGCAATCAATGATGGAGTAATGAAAAAATGATCGCCATTGACATAAGATTGGATGATTTCTTTATCACCAGTTGGAACAACGGACACATTCATCTAGGAATATTTAACAAGGTTAGTGTATATGGGGCCATGTATAATGTTAAAGTAACCACTAAACTTTTGTTTGGTAACAGCTTCCCGCAACGTTTTTTCTAAACCTTTGAAATCATTGAAGTTAACATACTTTTTTTTTTTATAACAAATAACATATTTGCATCCATTTTTGATAAGTTCGTAACAAGGACATAAAGAGTTGGTAATGAGAAATTGAAAATAAGAAAAGACTTTGAATCAATGATTTGGTAATTAGACGTTTAAATAGCTGAAAAGCCTCTTTGATGATCTAAAAGAGACGTTACAAATTTAAAATAAGTTGATCATTGTTATTCTAGTAATAACCTAAAAGAGACATTTCTAATGCATGAGCGCCACATGTTATTCTAAATTTCCTATTAATTGTATTTTTTAATTGTAAAGTAATGTTCTAACCCATCAGTTTTCTTACAAAACCGAGGTAAGCTCTAGCTTTAAAATATAGCGTCAAAATTTAAACCTCTATTTAATTTTATTTTTATTTTTAACTTAAAATGTTATAACACTTCAATTTTCCTAAAAACGGTAATATCCCATATTTCTAAACATGAGAATAGTTGGATTGAGATCTAATGACTAGTAGTGTCAAGAAGTTACTAAGTCAATATATTTACTAAAAGATGATAAGTGGATTAGTTAGAACGAAAAGGAACTTGATAGAATGAAACCCAGTGGCAAGCTTGTAAATACTATTTAGTTGGAGGGCATTTTGGACCATGGACATAAATTGCATGGAATATTATGAGTTGTTTGTAGTTGGTGGAAAAATCACACTTTTGGGAAGAGAATATGGAGAGAGAGAGGAAACAAAGAAGCCATGCCCATCATCACCATCTTCATTTTCGCAACTTTAGGAAAACTTCCACAAATTAGGTGATATCTCTCTACTTGTAACTGTAATTGAGCCGATTCTTGACTTTTTGGAAATCTTACAAAATTCCCTATGTTTTGTATATAACCTTTTCATCCTTGAGGTTTGTGAGTATGGATAAAAATCCATTTGAAGATTGATGAATTTTGCTGGAAATGGAAGGGGGGAAAAAGAGTTACGGGTTTCTTGAAGGAGATGGAGTTTTGGACATGAGAGGGGTTCTTTTTCTGCATTAACATCATCCAGACCTCTATTAAATCAAGGTGAGTGTCATAGCTAGAGACTTTGAGGAAAAATTGAGTTTTTGAAAAAGAATTGGGATTTTTGGGTTTGAGAGATAAATGATGATGCATGCATTTCCTTAATGATGATTAGTGTATTTTATTACTGATTTTCGTATTTGGATGCTATGGGTAACAAGTTGGAAGTAGAAAAATGGAATTTTTGGGATCCATGGCAGTTCTGCTATGAACTGTTTTTTCTGCAAAATTTGCAGGTCGCGCTTAGTGCAATAACCGCACTTAGCGTGCTTCATGAAAACTGGAAAAATATTAAAGTCCCAGGTCGCGCTTAGCGCGATCAAGACCGGGCTTAGCATGAATCTCTCTGCCCGACACCCTTTCTATTTGGTCATGGAAAGTAGTTTCAGACCATAACCTTGTTCAGTGACTTCATTAGTCTTAGAAAACCCTTATAAACATAGAATAAGAGGAAAAGTCGAGATTTTCACGATTTTCCAATTTCGGTCGACTCTTTTGGCAAGTGACACTTAGATGTCTTGTAGCGGGAACGTAACCCTTGAATGAGAATTCTTAATTGCAACTCTAGTATGTTGAAATCTCCCTAATACCGAAGAATTAATTTTTTTCAGGATGATGGTGTTGTTCCATCCAAATTACTTGTGATATGCACGTGTGATGAAATGAGTTGTCATGATATTTCATGTGTTGATTGTGGTCCAATGTATCATTTTGGTATGCATGATGTTATGTGAACCTTGTTTTCCCTTTGTTCCGATTAAACATTCGGATGATTGGTTTTGAGAGTCTGACTTGTGTTTGTTGAATATGCTTGAATCGGAGTTGAACCGTACTACTAAGTGGTAATTCCTATTTTCACTTGATGTGATACACCATTGGTAGCCTATTCGGCGGTATTGTTTTATGTACCCTTGGTTGTCTTGGCTTTTAAGTCGGATATATTTTGTGTACCTGAGCTACCATTGTAGTGTGCTTATGGGGGCGACCTTTCATGGCGTTTCCCCATTTTCTGTAACGCAATGGCGTGATTGGTATTGATAAGTGTGTGACGCCATGTAGGAAATGTCACAACGGATTACTTGCCATTTAGTGACGTCAAGTAGACAATGTCATTAAGCTTTCTCCCGGTGGGCTTGTGTGTCAATAAGGCATATTTCACTTGTATACTCATCGGCGTATAAAGGATGAATGTCATTGTAATGTGCTTGTGGGGGTCTCTCATGGCGTGCCTCACTTGCCGTAACACATTGGTATGCCTCACTTGCCGTAACATATTGGCGTGCTTGGTGATGGGGTTTGTGACACCCCGATTTAATTTAAATATTTATTTAAGTGAGGATTTAATTATTTAATTAAATGAAGTTCTAAGTATTATTTTATTTGGATTAATTGGGTCATTAAATGAAGAAATGTGTTGAGGTGTGTAGAGTAAACGGTGGGTGTAAGAGAGTAAATCACTCTACTAATTAATTATTAAGTTTTAATTATTTTATTGGAATAATTAAAGGAACAATTAAAGGAATATAAAAAGGGAAAAGAAAGAAAGAATAGGTTTTGTTTGGAGAAACTGTTTCCACGTGAAATTGGAGAGAAGAGGAAAAGAGAGGAAAAGCTGACACCAAGAGAATCGAAGAATCATCGCGAGGTAAGGGGTGGTTTCGATCAATTAATATGCCTTATGAGTTTTGGGAATCATAGGGATAATTGGGTATGTTAGATAGTTTGATTTGTGATGATTATGAGTTATAGGAAATAAACCCTATTTGTGTCGGTGTTGAGATTAGAAATCATAAGTATGTCAAGTGATTGATGAGAGTGAATAAATCATGTTGATTGATGTTAAAATGGTGTGAAATGACGATGAATTGATGTTCCTAATGTGCCAAATCGTATTAGTAAGTTTGGGAATGAGTAAGAATGGAAAATGCTGTCAAAAAGTAGTAAAATTGCTGTCACAGGTCGTGGGAACCGGTTCCCTGTGGGGAGGAACCGAGTTCAGTGTTAAATGCGGCGGGAAAAATAGACTCGGGAACCGGTTCTGATATGACGGAACGGTTCCCCATTCAAAAATCAGGCGTGTTATTTTAACTTCCGGGAACGGTTCCGTTCGGTAGGAACCGGTTCCATGTTCATTTTCAATTTTTCTAAAACTTCAAAATTCATATTTTCTAAACCGTAACTCCGATTCGAGTGCCGTTTCCGGCGTTATTTTCTAAATTTCGAATACTACCTTTTGAAAAGAGAAAAATATTATTTTGCTAAATTATTTTTAAAATGGTCGCTCCGACTTTTGAAAGAATGAGTAATTCAGAATATGTGAACTATTATGAATGGTATGAGTTACCTATGAGGTATTGATCTTGTGATGTTATATAATTGCTATTCATTTTGATTTGAATGAGATACACTGGTGAATTGACATGATGTGATTTGTATTGATATCATGATATGTGAAATGATGATGGCATGCTTTTATGATGCATGCATATATATTTATTGATTTGGTTCATTCCCATTGTGCGGAAAACTGGTTGAGCCAATATACTTACCGGAGGTTGAGGTAGTGAGGCTGGATTCTTGACCCAATAGCTATGGGCGAATCATGAATTTACCTATCCACATGTAAACGGAGGTGTGTGTGAACTCGGTTCACGTTTGGTACCACATGCATAGAGTCGCATTGCATATGGGATTGTAACATGCTAGGATGGATTCGGTGTTGCAATTTCCATTGTTTGAATTATGTACATGTTCATTGTGTGAGCTGTGTTGTGAATTGATTATGACTTGTGCTTGATTAACGGATTAATGTATCTTTTATTCTATTGTATTCTAAAACGTATAATGCATGTTATATTGAATTGAGATCTCACCTTACTCAACATTTCGGATCCGAGTGATTAGTGCTTGGAGTTGGTGAGGATAGCTCTAGTATTGAGTCGGTCGGTTAGTCCGCGTGTCGATGTCGTGCTCGGTAGATGTAACCTGAACGGTTGTTTGAATCCTTAATGGATATTTTTGAATGACTTTGAATTATGTTGACTTATTACCCTGGAATTCTTTAATGTTTTGATTCAGGATTTCGTTTATTATTCTGGAATACTGTGAATGTTGTATTCAGAAGTTTTGGTTATGTTACATTTCCGCTGTTAAACATAACTGTTGCATTAATTATTGATAAGTCTTCTTCAGTGAAAGCATGACACAAGTTTTGGAAATCTTAATGTTTTAAAAATTGTGACGCCTTCTTGGTTACGATTAAATACTCTGATTATTATTATAAAACGCGGGTAAATAGAAGGGGGTGTTACAGGGTTGCGATGCCACTTAGGCAATGTCACAATGGTAACTCATCTCGGATAAAATTATACGTAGGGATGATCTGAATTCATTAACCATTGTGCTTGTGCAAATCTCTTGACATATAGGCACTTGAAGACTCACCGAGGGTACGTGGCGGAGGTAGCCTAGATATATGGGTATAACTCCTAGATTCCTTGCACACGGGTGCGGGTCTGCATATTGTGTATTTGTTGTTTTCATGTTATCGCCTCATTGGTTAGTTATGAGACTTTCAATGGCAATATTTCCCCTTTGTGTACTTGTACCGAACCGTGAGGTGAACCCCGGAGTCTCGGTGAATCTGTTTTGTTGTATGTACCCTGTAGTACCGAGCAAACCCATAAGATAGAAAGGCTCACTAAGATTTAATAATCTCACCCCAATCCTTTTATTATTTTTCAGGGACAGGTTATGAGTGGTAGAATTGCTAGATGGTCAGTTTCAAAGACTGCAGGCGAGCAAAAGACAGGAAGAACGTCATAGACGTTATATTCCATTGTGCGATATCGAAGACAATATGTATTAGATACATTGTGATTGATAATTGTTTTATATTCAGTTTTAAATTCTTGTATTTTCATCCAGTTTGTATGTTTCTCATACCATAACTAGAATCTCTACATATTATTCTAGACATGTATGTACGGGGCGTTACAAAAATCGACGTAAAATTTAGCGTCAAAATTGGTACATTTAACAAATCCTTAATCAAATCCTTGCCATCCATTTCATGACTATCAACGCTCAAGACATTACCATTAGTGATCCACGTGAATCATAGAAAACCTCCACTATAAAAGCATACTGAATATCAAGACTTATGTCTCTCAAGCATTGTAACGTCATGAAGAGTTTTAGGTTTGCAAGAGTGTTTTCCATGAAGAGTTCTCCTTGATGGATTGCGAGAGTAGAAAAATATTTGGGTTTAAGATTTGTGTTCTTAAATATTTATTTGAGCAAAAGATTGATTATTTATCTAACCCTTTTTTTATGCATAACCATTTTTTTTTGTTCATATCAGAAACAAATGGGTGCAAAAGCGATTGAAAATCTCCTTGCACACAACATTTGAACTACCCTTTCATTATATTATTTAAAGATCTAAAATCTAGGTCTTCAATATAACGATTGAAGATCTCCTTGCACCCAACATTTCAGATATCCTAAAATTATTGATTTGAAGATCTGAAATCTAGATCTACCCTAAAATTATTTGATTTTAAGATCTGAAATCTAGATCATATGTAAAAAAATGAAATATTCTAGGTAAACAATGTAACGATTTTAATTAAAAAATGATCATCCAACGGTTTTATTTGAAAACCGAGATAAAAAAGACGTTATTTTTTATAAATAATAAAAATGCAGACGTTGAGGATCGAATCTATGCACTATTAAAATATCCCTCGGTGTTTTAAATACCGAGGTGATAAGTTCATACTTTTTATGACGACCTTATGTATCTCGCTTCAGGTGTCGAGGCAAAACGAATTTCGCGTCTGATATTAGATGCGTTATTTGTAGTAGTGAAGACTAAATCTCTAACATAAAGGCACCTCTCCTACCCAAGTATTCATCCAAAAGAGAGTTTGAACACCATTCTCCACCTCCCTACGCAAGTTCTCATTACACTTGTTAGCGGCGAAAAATCAATATTAGGATGGTAAAAACAAAATAACAAATTCAATATATGTTTGTTGTATTTAAATATAAACATCAATAAGATAATAATGCAACGCTAATTCTTCATCCAAAATTATAAATAATTTCATGTATGTCAAAAACTACTCAAAATCATCAAAAAGGATCTCCAACACGAACATTGTCAAAATGAATGAAAAACAACGTGAATCAACTGACGACCAAAAATATGTCGTTGTCCCCATCTCTGTCGAAATCCTAAAAACACTATTCACCAGAACCAGCATTATTCACCCGATAAATATTATTCACCCACAATCCCGAATTTTTGTTTTTTTGAGAAAAAGTTGATTTTCACTGATTTATGAAAATTTAAGTTTTCTTGTAATTCGGAAAAAGTGATTTTCATATTTATTTAAATTCAATAATATTTTAAATCATTGTCATGCCTAATTATATTTAAATAATTATTTTAACTAAATAAGATAATTAAAAATTATATTATCATTAAATTAATTCTAATAATTAAATTATTCTAATAAATAATATTTTACTAATTACTGTAACATTTTATTTAACTAAATAAATAATCTAAAGAATTAAATATTCTAGTTAAAGATATATTTAACTATAACTATAGTTATATTTCTAAAATCTATTGAGCTTTGTAGAAAGATACATCACAGAAGAAGCTATTGAGTTTTGTACAAATTATATGTCAGATGCGAATTTTGTAGGAGTATCTGAGTTTTGTCGTGATGGATTTTATGAAGGTAGAGGTGTTCAAGATTTAAATGATAAGACATTTAGTCGAGAAGTAGTTTTTCAAGCACATTTGTATATATTAAATAACCTTAGTGAAGTTGATCCTTACTTGACCGCGCACAAAGATCTTATAAAGGAACAATACCCCCGGATGAATGAAAAATGGTTGTTGATGGAGCATAACAAAACTTTCATAGATTGGTTTAGGGATAGTATTTCCAAAGAGAGTGGTGCATCAGATATTTGCAAATGGTTGTCACGTTTTCCTAAGTTCAATGTAATTACTTGGAGTGCATACAACATTAGAAAATATTTGTTTAATTCGCGACGCCAACATATGGACGTGGCGCGAACATGGTTTTTCTACAAAGATCATGGTGCCAAGGATAGTCTGCGGCACGTACTGTGTGATTTTTGTAAAAAAAATCAGAAGTTGATTGTAACCCCCTTAGTGATTGGAATGAAGTCGTCCTTTAAATGACGGTGCTTTTAAGAGGAATTAAAGTCGTGGTTATGATGCCAAGTTTGTGACATGAGTAAAAGAAGAATTGGAGAGGTTCTAATGCCAAGACAGTGTGGAACGACGTTGTTGAGAGTTTAACTGGGACGAGACGACGTGAATGTACTGGTGTAGTAGAAATACTCACCCTTCGTGTGAAACTAAGTAAGTGTAATGTGGACCTTGTAAATGTTGAATGTTGGTGACTCATCGACAAGATCAAGTGAGAGGGAAGTTGTGAAGGTATCTGTAGACCACTTTGGAGATTATTGGAGTATGGAGCTTGAGTACAAGTTGGAAAAGAACATTATTATAGTTAGTAACAATGGTTTATAATCCATTATGATTGTCGACTATCTGTTGACAAATTGAGGAATTGATCACCCTTAACCCCTTGTTGATAGTAGACGAGATCGTGTTGGAGGATGTAGACTGGAATTGCTATCTCAATAGTGCATTAAGTAATGGATTTTATGTCGTGAAGATAATTGCTTCTGAGTTGATGAGAATTAACAGAGATGTATCCATAGAAAAGTCGAGGGACGTTAAGCAATTTGGAATAGATGGTTTATGTGCGAGCTAACATCGCGAAGTGAAAGATTGATGCATGTGAAGGGAGTTTGAGTTTTTGTTGAAGCTGTGAACCTTATAAGTGGATAGGAGCTCTAACAAGGACGGTGAATTAAGATGGATTGTATGGTTAGTGGTCAAATTATTACCATTAAGTTGGTGTTATAAAATTTTGTTCGATTGTATGATATTGTTGTTGGCTACCGTAGATGATGAGTAATACTCTATGATATGATGAAGTTGATCAAGTGGACTATGTCGATGTCACTATGAGAGTGATACGACGATATTAATAGAGTTGTCAGTATTTCGCGGATGAGTGACCTCGGATATGGAATAAGAAATGTATATGTGTTTTAGTGTTGATTATGTTGCGGCGGTAATGACGCGATGTTGTATAAGTCAAGTATGAGCAAACGAAGGTTGTTGATATGTTATAAGGTGTTGTTTCAAGATATTGCCAAAATGGTTGGCAAGTTAGTAGCGGTCATGTTGTATGTGTATTGTAGTTAAGTCGTGTTGAGATACAGTTATATCGGAAAAGTAATGGTCGGATTGTTGTCAAGCGTAACTTGAGAATAAGAGGGTTGAATGAGGAAGCGATATTAAGGATAGTTGTGTTGGGGAAATTTCCGACGAAGAAAATATCTTAAGTGGGGGAGAATTGTAACTCCCCGAATTTAATTAATTGGTTAATTAAATTATTTAAGGATTTGATTATTGGATTTACTCGAAGTTCGAGAATCAATCGGATTTGTCGGTATTATTTTGGGAAACGTATTTGGATTATTAAGTTAAAGTCGGATTTTATTCGGTTAGTCGGAGAATTAATAAAATTTATTACGTTGAAGAAATAATATTAGAAATAATATTATTATTAATAATGGACTATTTTATTAAATTAAGTTGGGCTTTAATTGTGGTGTTGCAAAGTAATAAGGAGTTGTGTCACTTAGGCCCATTTAGATTACTAAGAGATTGAATAAAATAATATTATTATTATTATTATTAGTAGTAGGATTATAAAATAAGAGAAAGAGGGTCATTAGAAGAAATTGGTTTAGTTGGATTATGTAGATTATATGGATACTGACAAGATCCAAATGGTTAAAGATAACAGACGGTGTTTTGGTTAACTGAGGTATTGTGGTAGCATTGAAATAGTAGAAGTCGATTAGTTGCAAGTTGTGGACTAATAGGTACAAACACCTAGTAGTATACTTAATGACTAGAATTAATATACTAATTTAAAAATGAAGGAACAGTAGCGAAATGGATGTTGATGGCAATGCAGAATCGAAATACTAGCAATCCTAATCGATAAGCAACTAACTAGAATTAGATGAAAACAGTTTGAATGATTATAAGTTGAATTGTAGTATAAGTTTATAGGAGATTAATGTAGTAACTAATAGTGAGTTATTAAGTGAATGAAAGTAGTATATGTTGGTAGCAAGTGGTATTAATAAGATTCATAATAAGAGTATTGGTATAAATAAGTTGTAGGCTTATAGCCAGTGTTGTGTTGTTGTTGAGATACTAAGTTGTAGGCTTTTAGCTAATGTTGAATTGTTACTAAGTTGTAGGCTTTTAGCCAATGTAGAATTGTTACTAAGTTGTAGGCCTATGGCCAATGTTGAATTGCGGTTGACTAGTTGTTATGTTGTCGTTGTTGTGTGTTGTTGTGTGTTGTTGTTGTTGTTGCGTTGTCGTGATTTTGTTGTTGAAGTTGAGGTCGCGTGGCATACATTGCATTATTAAGTTGTCCTGGATTGGCACTATGTTGTCCTGGATTGACAATTTTTAAGTTGGAGCAAATGCTCACCATGTTGGCCTGGATTGGCAAAAATAATTACGTTGAAGGCTTATGCCTTGTGCCTCGCTAAACAGGAAAATGATTACGTTGGGAGTTTTACTCCAATGGTACCACATGCATGTGCATAGTTGAGTTGCATTTGAAGTTGCATAATTATAGTTGTTATGTTGATGTGTCGATTGATTTAAGTTGTTGTCATTATTCATAAGTTGTGAAATAGTTGTTATGTTGTGTTAGAAATGTTGTTGTGATATAATTGTTATTGTTATTAAAAAGACTCTGAGTTTCTTTATATTTTCCGGGTAGAATTTGGGGTGTTACAATGAACCCATGTACTTTTCTAGTTCCATAAATAACAATCAAGTACTATCATCTAGAGTGTTCTTTGGAATCATTGATAAGATTTTGTAGATTGACCATATTTTTGTAAGTGCCTTTATTTAAGTGTAGGTGGTTTGACAGTAAATCTGGTGTAGAAATCAATGATTTAGGATTCACAAGGGTTGATCTTCAAAAGGCAACTTACAAGAACGAACCATTCATCATGAAAAACCAAGCAAAATAAGTTTTTCATGTCACTGATCCATGTAACACTAGATGGTCAATTAACATCTTCGTGCATGAAAATCAAGATTTTAACAATGAGGCTCCACACAAGTAAGTAAATCATCTGAAGAAAATGACTTAGATGATGTGCATGCTATTCGTCGTGATCATGAAGATGACATATGGAAAAACTAGTAACTAAATAGTTTATTGCTTTTGTTTCGTAATCATTTGTTTTAGTTTTGATGTAAAATTGCAAAGTGTGTGTCATTTTGGGTATTGCATTGGTGGTTCTGTATTCTATTTTCCGTGATTCTGTATTTTCTAATTCAGGTGCAGACGACAACAAAAGAAATATAATCCCTCAGTTTATAAAACTAATCGAAGTGATAATTTTGATATATTATCTCGGTTAATCAGAAAATCGAGTGTTATTAAGGGGCGCGCCATCTAGTTATGAAAATAATAAAAATGTCGAGGATAGGAATCAAACTCACGTGCATTCAACGTAACCCCTCAGTATTTTAATATCCGAAGTGATAAGGAATAACCTTTAATAACGACCTTACTTACCTCAAAATCGAAACCGATAATTAACATTTTACGTCTGACATAACATGTATTTTTTTTGTAGTAGTGGTTGCAAAGTTAGGTACACTAAGTGTAACTAACATCAACTATAATGATCAATGTTAATGCATCTCATTCTTTTATTTTTTTCTCTTATCTTCGTCGTCTTCTTCTTGTACCTCCCTAAACTCATTTCAAGCCAGGCATGACATGACATTGATCAAAGATCCTTGTTTAACAAGATGCAACATAACTTATAATTGTATACACTATGAAACAAAAAATAAGGTCCTGCACCATTAAAAAACTCTCAATTGGTGCAAACATCAAGGCGATCAAATACGAATTTAAATTGTCATAATCAACAGTATATTGTGATGGTTTATACCAAACGTCATAATTTTGCTTCCACAATTCAAGCAATTTATTGTAGTGTTTAAAAGAAATACTTTATTTTTTGCTTATAATAGAATATAATATATTATTGAGTATTTTTTTCTTATTGATTAAGTTTAGTATATATTTTAATTATTTTCTTTATACTTAGCCACCTTCATTGTGGCTAAATCAGACACTCCACTTTCATCAAAAGTCATGCACCCAAGATGTGGAACTTTTATGTCATGCTTTGAAACATTCTGCATAGAGCCAAGCTATGTCCCTCTCAGTATTCTATAATATTTGTTTTTGAGGAAAACTACAAGCATGCATTCGATCCATCAAAGACTTGACAATTGGTTGTTGCAATTTGTTATTGGTTGAAAACAATATCCAAACCATATAGGCCCTACAATTGTAAGGTTTTCTAATATATTTTTAGATTAATTAAACACGAGGTTCTATCTAATGATCTTTTTAAAATGTTTAAAGGTTGATCTTACTTTTTAACAAATTTTAATAAAAATATAAAAAATGTTATGCTATATTTAGTTTGTGGTTATTTTATGCTATATTTTGGTTGAGTCTTAACTACGAGTGTAACTGTTATGGATTGGTTGATTGCATCTTATCTTTTGCTGTGTAAATGCTATTGATGGATTGCTGACATGGAAGAGGGGAATTGGTTGGCAAGGTAAAAAGTAGTTGAGTAAATTTATATTGTGGTGCGAATGATGGCATATACAAATAACAAGCATGTATTATGAGTGAATATTGGAGAATAAAAAGAGAGGTGCGAAGAGAATAAGAGAAAAAAAAAATTAATTGTATTGAATTGAATTGTTAAAGGTAAACTATTCTGATCTATTTATATAAGTCAAATAAATAATAAGAGAAAATGAGTGATATTGTAAAATAATTTTACATTATCAATCAATTACAACTATATATTCAATTATATCACTATATATTTTATTTTAAATTTTTTTTAATAACATATATTATTTGTTTTCGATTGAATGACACCGTACCTTACATACTTATTAAACCTAATAGTAATAAGTCAAATAATTAAACTTAACTAATAAGTAACTCAATAACTACAACACTACAAAGTCTTGAAGGAAACACAGGTCAATGCTTAAGGGTTATCTTATCTCAGGACTCCCATTCACAGTTTCACACTATAGCTAGTGGATAATCTGCTAATGTATTTTAATACAAGTACTGTAGTGGTGGATATACACATTTAATAGTATAGCTCTTTTACAAAGGTACCAGTAGTTATTGCATCAACCAATCATATCCATAGTTTAAAACTCTAATTATAATATAATAATAAAAATATCTGTCTTACTATTAATAAAGACTTATATATTTCAAACATTTTTAGTTTAAAACCATACAAAAAGACTTCTATATATTTAGGTCTTCTCAAAATTCATTGAATTTAACCTACCATGCAATAATAGTAATAAATATTATCCACTTTTATTTATGGAAAACCTTCCTCCAAAGTACAAACATTTCATGAGATAGTGACAACACTATATTACACACATGAGTTTTAAGAAATATGAGAGAGAAGATTGTAATATGTTAACGCGTTCAAACCGTGTTCCAGAGAGAAATATTAACGTGATATTACCATAATTTATAAGAATCTTAGCTCCAAGTGGACATGCATTTACATTGTAATTTTCAAACACACTACATTATTGAACCCTAGTAAGACAAAAAATAGTTACACTATTTATTTTCAATAATACTATATAACTGTTCAAGACTTGCTATATAAGAAGTCAGAATGGGAAAAACATTAGAATAGCCAATAGGTTTTCTTTCTGTTGCCTGAAAAGCAGAAAAGTGCTTAACAAGTTTGTTGGAGAAGCTGCAAACATGCTTTCAATTGCGAGAGGTCGATTTAACAGAAGCCAAAAGGTGAAGGGGACAGTTGTGTTGATGCACAAGAATGTTTTGGACATAAACGCACTCACTTCACTTCAAAGTGTCACTAGTATAATCCAAAGTGGATTCAAAGCTGCTAATGGTATTGCTAGCTCTATATTTGACACATACACTTCAACCTTTGGCTGCTCAGTGGCTCTCAGGTTGATCAGTGCTACTAGTGCTGATGGTATGTAAATTTCTTCTTAATCTCTCATCAAAGATTTCTCAATATTTTTCTACTAATTTGTGGCATATTTGTAGAAAGTGGAAAAGGGAAAGTGGGAAAGAGAACGTTTCTTGAAGGCATTGTTACTTCACTACCAATTTTAGGAGCTGGACAGTGTGCATTTAATGTTCATTTCAAATGGGATAGTGAGATGGGAATTCCAGGAGCATTTTATATTGAGAATTTCATGCTTGGAGAATTCTTTCTTGTAAGCTTGACTCTTGAAGATATTCCTAACCATGGAACCATCCACTTTGTTTGCAACTCATGGATTTACAATACTACCAAGTATAAAACCGAACGCATCTTCTTTGCTAACAAGGTAATAAAAAAGTTTCATATTTATCTTACATGTTAAATGCAGATTATATTTCCAAATAACTCACACTAGTAAATATATAAATATAGTCATATCTTCCAAGTGAAACACCGTCTCCACTAGTGTACTATAGACAAGAAGAATTGAAGACTTTAAGAGGAGATGGAACGGGTGAGCGAAAAGAATGTGATAGAATATATGATTATGATGTCTATAATGATTTGGGAGCTCCTGACAAAAAAACTAGTTTGGCTCGTCCCGTTATTGGAGGATCGAGCACTTTGCCTTATCCTCGAAGGGGAAGAACCGGAAGAAAACCAGCTAAGAATGGTTATAACTGATAACATAAACTTTGTATTTCTATCTTTACTTAACTTTAAAGTCATTCTTGCTGCTAATACATATTCTTCTGTTGTGTATGAACAGATCCAAAAAGTGAGAGTCGGAGCGACTTTGTATACCTTCCTAGAGATGAATCATTTGGTCACTTGAAGTCTTCGGATTTTCTTGTTTACGTACTCAAATCAGTGTCTCAAAATGTCATACCTCAATTACAATCTGCACTATCATTACAATTCAATCGGCCGGAGTTTAATACATTCGATGAAGTCCGTACGTTCTATGAGGGTGGAATTAAATTGCCTACTAATGCACTAAGCAAACTTAGCCCTATACCATTATTCAAGGAACTCCTTAGAACAGATGGTGAAGCACCTCTTAAGTTTCCACCACCTAAAGTGATTCAAGGTATCATTAGCAAAACACTTTAAGTCTTAGTAATGTAGTTTCCTACGAAATATCGAAAGATTCTTAAGGGATATTTTGCATTGATCTTATTTTGAGCAGTGAATCAGTCTGGATGGATGACAGATGAAGAATTTACAAGAGAGATGATTGCTGGTGTAAATCCACACATCATCAAAAGACTTCAGGTAAACATAATATTTTAACAATTGTTATTCTAACACAAATATTTAACTCAATATTGTTTGCTACATTTAATGTAGGAGTTTCCACTTAAGAGCAAGCTAGATAGACAACTCTTTGGTGATAATACCAGCAAAGTTACCAAAGAACATTTACAACCAAACATGTGTGGAATCACAGTTGAACAAGTAATTAAACAATTTAACATTAATACTGTTTTGCTTCATTTTTATTCAAATAAGTGCAATTACTGAATTATTATTATTATATTTTAAAATAGGCTATCCAAACCAATAGATTGTACATACTTGATCACCATGATCCATTATTTCCATATTTGAGAAAAATAAATGCAACTGAAACAAAAGCATATGCTACTAGAACCTTCCTTTTCTTACAAAATGATGGAACTTTGAAGCCATTGGCCATTGAGCTAAGTAGCCCACATCCACAGGCTGATAGCTTTAGTCCTATCTCTAAAATTTACTTGCCTGCAAGTGAAGGTGTTGAAGCTTCAATTTGGCTCCTTGCCAAAGCCTATGTCGTTGTGAATGATTCATGTTATCACCAACTTGTTAGCCATTGGTATGATTTTCATTAATGATGTTTATACATTCAAACATGATTTATCTACCTAGGAGTAATAAATCATGAATATCTACTTATCTACATGTGTGACAGGTTGAACACTCATGCTGTTGTTGAGCCATTCATCATAGCAACAAATAGGCGTCTTAGTGTGGTTCATCCTATTCATAAACTTTTACTTCCACACTATCGCGACACAATGAACATAAATTCACTTGCAAGAAGTATTTTGGTAAATGCAGAAGGTATTATTGAATCGACATTCTTGTTGGGAAGTTATTCTATAGAATTTTCTTCTGTAGTATACAAAGATTGGGTTTTCACTGAGCAAGGACTGCCTCAAGATTTACTCAAAAGGTAACCCCTACAAAGCATTAGATCTTCATCTTGGTTAAAAATATATTGGTCTCAACCTCAACTGTTTCTATTTTGATGTTAATGATATCTTCCTTGTTATCTAGAGGAATGGCGGTCGAGGATCCAACTTCTCCGCACGGTCTTCGCCTTCTGATAGAGGACTACCCTTATGCTGCTGATGGACTAGAGATATGGGCTGCTATTAAGTCATGGGTTGAAGAATATGTGAATTTCTACTACAAGTCCGATGCAACTATTGTACAAGACTCTGAACTCCAAGCATTCTGGAAAGAACTTGTAGAAGTCGGTCACGGTGATTTGAAGAATGCAACATGGTGGTTTAAGATGCAAACTCGTAAGGAGTTGATTGAAGCCTGCAGCATCCTCATATGGATAGCTTCAGCACTTCATGCAGCTGTTAATTTTGGACAATATCCGTATGGAGGATACATTCTTAATCGACCAACAAAAACTCGAAGGTTAATGCCTGAGAAAGGAACTCCTGAGTATGACGAGCTTTCTAAGAACTACCAAAAGACATTTTTGAGGACAATCACTCCAAAGAATGATACCCTTACTGATTTAACCATTATAGAGGTTTTGTCAAGACATGCCTCTGATGAACAATACCTTGGAGAGAGAATTGAAGGTGATCATTGGACTTCTGATTCGCAACCATTAGAGGCTTTCAAGAGATTTGGAAGGAAATTGGCTGAAATTGAGCAAAAACTCACTCAAAGGAACAATGATGAGTCATTGAGAAACAGGTATGGGCCTGTGAAGATGCCATATACTTTGCTTTATCCATCTAGTGAAGAAGGATTGACTTGTAGAGGCATTCCCAATAGTATCTCCATCTAAAAAAATCATGTAGTTGTCTTGTTACTTTGGTCATGTTATGTGTATATGCTTCTTTGATGATTATAATGTTTTACTTTACATCAGTTTAAAAACTATTGCATTCTAGAGTAGTGAAATGAAATGCAAATTTCATAATTTTCACTTTAAAAGGTAATTTTAATCCTTCTTCCAGGAGGATTAGTTATTTTGAATTTGTAAATCATGGATCGTTGGAAATCCACTACAACCTATGATAAATTTCTATCAATCTTAATAAAAAGATTATTATCATCACACAATAACAATGACAATGAAAGAAATTAAAGAAGAAAACTATATAAGTGAGAGAATCCATACACCTATCACATTAAGGTTTTAGGTGAATATGTGGTGTGTCTCTCACAACTAAAGGTGTGTCTCAATAAAAATGCTCCCTACTCGAAACTTCCCTTCACAGTGGTCCCGTTTGGTGTCGAAGTTGAATTGCATTCTTCCATCTCAAATCTCTTAAGAATTTCTCATGCATATCTTCTTTGATGCATCATCAAACCTCTACTAGTCTTGTAGAATTTGATGTCAAGGAAATATGAAATATCACCCAGATCAGACATTTCGAATTCCTTGTTGAGATCTCCTTTGAAGTCTTCAATCTCCTTCTTCCAACTACTTGTGTAATTAACAAGTTATCGACATAGAGACATAGTATAAGCAATTCACTCTTTCTTCTTCTTACATATACTTCATGTTCAGTTTGTGCACTTCACAAATTTCTTCTCCCTTAAAAAACTATCAATCTTCTTATTCTAAGCTCGTGGAGCTTGTTTCAATCCATACATGACTTTATGAAGCCTGTACACCTTTCTCTCTTCGTCACGTTTCACAAATTCAACTGGTTGTTTAACATAAACTTCTTCGTCTAAGGCTCCATTCAGGAATGCACACTTCACGTCCATCAGACATATATGTGCCAATTGTTTATTTCTGCTGAACCAAAAACTAACCTGATTATTTCGATCCTAGCCACAGGTGCAAAAATCTCATTGAAGTCTATTCCTTCTTTCTGGAGAAATCCTTTCGCCACAAGCCTTGCTTGGTGTCGAGTTACTTCTCCTTTGGGATTCATCTTCACCTTGTCTACCCACTTGACATCAATTTCCTTCTTGCCTTGAGGCAATTCGACAAGTGACCAAGTTGTTGTACCCCAATTTTTCTCTGTGGCTTTCCATCATTTCATTATCACAATATATCAATATCACAGAACAGGGTTGGTTCTCCCGCTTCTCCTATTCTTAAGTTTTCCCTCAAGGGATCTCCAAGCACCTTAACTGTGTATTTTGAATATTTCTGGTTTACATTTTTCTAACCTCTGATTAAAATACCAAAAAAATATTTGCAAATTATGTTGGATTAAAAAACTACACTCTCAACAAATTGTATATGCACAAAAATTACCCGACAAGAATTCAGATATGAATCTTCGAATTTACTCCACACCAAGTTCGAAGATACATCTCCGAATTAGTTTTTTAAGAAAAGTGGTGGATAAGGTGACTTCAAAGATGTAAATGCAAATTTATGTTTGAGTGAATTTAGAGATGTATCTCCAAATTAATTTTTGACAAAAATAATATATAATGCGTTCGAAGATATATCTCTAAATTCACTTAAAGATATTTTAAAATTTCCAGAGATAACCACGTTGTAAAGGGTGCAATGAGAAATTGAAAAAAAACGAGTAAAAATAGAGATATCTGCCTTTGTGCTATAAGATCTTCATCTCAGAATTTAAATTGAATGTAAAATTAGAGTATCTTTGGATTGGAATTGGGACATAATAGTGACAATCGGAAGCAGTCAATGATGTCTTCTTTTTCTTTTTTTCATTCTAGATCTGTTATGATTTGATGTCTCTTTTCAATCTAGGTCTGTTATGAGTACTTTCATAAATATATATTATATCAATTTAACTACACATTCAATTAACTGTTATGTTTATTTGTTTGGAACGTAAGTTTTATCTTTCTACTCTATCATATATGAGAGCTAGGATCCAACAAAGTTTTAAGGAAAGAAAAAGTAAATCATATTAATTTTAATTAATCATATTGTTTTACATAATTAATTTTAATCAATCATATTAAATATTTTTTAGGGAAATTTTATCATTTAATAAAATTAATTATAGAATTAAATACATTTTTAATATTTTGAATTTACAAATTAAAGTAATATTGTCTTCGATTAACAAAAACATTAAATTACTTAATTAAGGAATATTATGATGTAAATAAGACATACTATGATTTAATCAACAATATCAAATAATTGTTTTTAATTAAGATTTTATAACATTTCATAAATCATCATAAAATATAAAAAAAAATGCAACAAACAATATAAAAAATACATGATACAAATATTTGTCATTAATTATTTGATATCTTTACATAAATCACAATAAAATACGAATCTTTTATAAATATGAGTCATAAATTAAAATGAATACAATTAAAATAATGATTGAATAAATGTGGCTAATTGATGTAAATACAATAATTGTGATTCAAATAAATGTGGCTAATTGATTTATTAAATTATAATAAATAGTTATATTTAGTAAATATTTATTTTTCTACAATACTATTGAGCTCATACATAATTTACCTTATTATTGTTTAATATCTCTTAAAAAAAGGTTAAGTTTTTGTTTACTACATATTTATTTTTTAATATTTATTATTTTACTTTAAAGAGAAATAAAAGATTGTTCTCTAATTTTTTTTAATATCTTAGAAATGTGTATATATTTGATGTAAATAAGGGATAAGATGATTTAATCAACAATATTAATTAATTTTTTTAATTATGATTTTATAATATTACATAAATCATAATAAAATATATAAAAAAATAGCCACAAATAATATAAAACATAAATGATACATAAATCACAATAAAATAAAATCATTTTTATATATGAGTCATTAATTAAAATTAATACAATTAAAAATAATAATTAAATAAATATGCCTAATTGATGTAAAAACGGTAAAAAAAAGTAATTAAATACGAGAAAAATGCGTGTCATTTATCGATCAGTTATGAGAATATACCAATATGTTCAATATATATAATTTGATTCAAATATGAAGAGGGATCAAATTACACCGATTAGTTACACCAAGTATTACACTCATTTACAACCTTTGATTTATTTAAAATCTAATGGCTATTATAAAAAAACATCTTAGTAAAATGTTTCCTTTTCTCACAAGACTAACCATTCCATATATATTTTACTAATAAATGTCATGTATCTTAACAAAATATACTCTTTCTCTCACATGAATAATCAATTTCATATATAAAATTGATTATTAATATATGAAATTATAAATGTGGCTAATCAATTTCGTATATGTTATTATATATGAAATTGATTATTCATGTGAGAGAAAAAGAATATTTTGTTAAGATATATGACATTTATTAGCAAAATATATATAGAATGGTTGGTCTTGTGAAAAAAGGAAACATTTTACTAATATATATTTTTTATAATAGTCATTAGATTCTAAATAAATCAAAGGTTATAAATGAGTGTAATACTTGATGTAATTAATCGGTGTAATTTGATCCATATATATATATATATATATATATATATATATATATATATATATATATATATATATATATATATATATATATATATATATATATATATATATATATATATATATAAAAGTTCATGTTCTTGTAATTAATTGTATTTTTGAGCTTTTTATAGAATTTAACAAGTTCATAGTAATAATTACAAATGTAAGGAATAACTTAAGTATTTTATTATATCTATATGTTAGTTGTTGCTTCCATATTATGTCACTTATTTAATTTTTTCTTCTAATTCATAATCATTTAACATTATCAAATTATTAATCCCAATTTAAGCTTTTATAAATTTAGCAAAAATTTATTACTATATCTCTCTTAGTTTTAATTGGTCTCTTAATTTTAATTGATTGATAATTTCTTCTATTTTTTTGTCGGTTCAGTGTTCCGTTCCATTTTGTAAACAGGTTGGAAAACTCTTAGTTCTCTTTTATTAAATCACTTGCTTACAAAAAAAATATATACTTTCAAGCTTTATATTTTGAATCTAAAATGTTTTTTTTAGTCTTATAAAAATTCAGATATGCATCAAGAAATAATATATTGATAGTTCAAATCTAAAAAGGGAATTTCTTCTCACACCAAGTGATTTTCTCTCACACATTTTAAAATTCTAAAATACCATTCGTAAGTGCATTTATGAATTCACTTTATTTCACAATGTTTCGTTAGTGCACTTACGAATTCACCTTATTTAAGGGTGTTTCGTAAGTGCAATTATTAATTCGCCAAATATCAAAAATTTATTAAGATTTTATTTTAAAAATATTTATTTATAATATAATATATATATATATATATATATATATATATATATATATATATATATATATATATATATATATATATATATATATATATATATATATATATATTGTATTTTATTTCATGTGATTTCCATTACATATATATACGATTTCACGTACTAAAAAAAGAATAGAAAAATATATGCATTAAAAGCTTAACTTATATTTGGACTATAATAATAAAATCTATTAATACAATCAATATCAATATCAAATTTAGGCAATAATAAAAAACCTATTAATACTATTGATATCAATTTATATATGAAGAGATACAATTGATTTTTTGTCTTGATTTACTTTATATGCATTAATTGTATAATATATTTCTAACAATATAATTGAATTGAATTATTATTAATAAAAAATAATTTAAATTTATAATTAAAAATTATTTAAGTAAATTTATAATATGAAATTAAACGATAAATATAATAATTAATTTTTTAATTATAATAGTGAAATATAACTTTTAATTATTTATTTAAAATTATAAATCATTTTTTAATGAAAAATATAAGAAATATTTGTTAACCTCTCTCATAAAATGTAATTGACTTTGAAATGTTAAAATTCTAAGTCTTTTGTCTCCTAGTGGAAAATTTTACCCCTCATAAAATATATTCTTTATACGCTTAGGGGTATCCAAAAATCATAAAGAAAAATTGAAAAAAATAATTTTACAAGAGTCTAATGTGAATCTCGCTAACAGGAGGAGAGTTTATATATTTCATCATAATAAAATTAAGCATTGGAAGCAATTTTAAGATATAAAAATAACACTGCAAAAGATTTTAAAATATAAATAATTCCTTCACATACATTGAATCATTAATGCTAGCATAATGAAACATAAATAATAGGGAATTGAATCAATGGATAGTTATGTCCACGAAATAACCAAACATCACAATGCACTACTGACTTTAGTGATGATCCGGTTAAACTCGCTAAACACTAATCATGCAAGTACTATACGTATTTCAAACAAAAATTACTTTTATAAATTGAATTTAGGTTTTACAACTTAGACTCAATAAGTTCTCTATAAATAATCACTTCTATAAGCATATATCAGGTTTTTTTATCAAAGAAAAAATATAAATTTAATTTGTTGATTTAACTTAGAAATTAATCAAATCCATACATATGTAAACTACATCAAATTAAAGCATATAAGCAATCAAGTTCAAAATAGAACACTACTAATTGAATCTGAAAAATGAAAACAAATAAATAAAATATGTATATAATCCATCAGAAACCATCTTCTGATACTCCCACTCTAGCAATGTGAAATTATGTCCTTTTCTTGCTTTTTTCAGCTTGACCATAGTTTCAGGTTTCTCAATTCAAAAGAAGGGAAAGCGTTGTTCACTTAACTATTGTTCATTCCCCAATTTTATCAGAGATGAAGTAAACGATAGAAGTGTGAAATGACATTGATAATGGGATGAATTTGTATTGAGAAACTCAATTTAGAAGTGAACTGACAGTGTTGTTTGTGTTCACGGTGGAATTCTAGGGCTTGTATTGGAAAATCAATTTGGTAGTGAATAGGCTTATTTGTACTCACAATCTTTAATAATTCACTTATGTCTCCAGAAACCAAATTGGATATGAAACCGTTTAGTTTTTTTATGTTTTCAAGGCCCAAATTAATCATTTATTATTAGTATTAATGAATAATAAACAATAATTGCCTATAATTGTTTGTTATAATTGTTTGTTTGTTTATTTAATCGAGACTCATTAGAGGAGAGGGAGACAGAAGGACTATAGGTATACATTTTGTAGCAGTGTTTTAAAAATCAAACCGGTCAGTCGAACTGATCGAACCAGGAATCGGTCAGATAATCGATCTGGTTTAATAGTTAGATCAGATATATCATTAAATTGGTGTGAAATGGTAAAAACCGGTATAAACTGCTAAAACTGGAAAAATTGATGTTTTCCTCAATCGGTGCTTTAATTGCTTGTTTAATTTTTTTTTCTAATTTTAAAAAATCAAAACGGTGTCGTTTTGATTATTTTATTAAAAAAAATTAAAAAATATATAAAAAATAAAGTAATCATATCATTGACGAGGAAGATGTTGCAAATGCGATTGATTTTGTTGTAGATGATTTTGATATTGAAGAAGGAGATCTCAAAATTAAAACAAGTTTTCCTCCTTGAAAGTAAATTTAATAGACAATGGAGTTATTTTGTTATAAACTATTCAGTTTTATTATATTGCAATTAGACTTTGTTTGCAATTAGAGTTTATAATTTTGTACTATTTTGTTATATGTGATACCAATCGTCACATAATCTCATACATATCTAAATGAAATAGAGTAATAGGAAATATCTCTTGAAACAAATCAAACATGAATTCAAATATATCCTCGTGTTACATAGACCACAACAATGACTCGCTACCTAGTAAAACGGATAGAAATAAGCTAAAATCCTCAACTAGTCTCGTGTGAAGCACCACTATCCTCAGAACCTGCACAATATCACATAGAACATCACATACAACACAAGAGTGAGAATTCGTCATTATATATATATATATATATATATATATATATATATATATATATATATATATATATATATATATATATATATATATATATATATATATATATAAAATAATAATAAAAACAATGTACATAACACACATACATTCCAAGAAATCATCACACTTCATAATTATTTATACAACATGACTTTATCAATACAAGTACCAAAACAATTATATCTAACGGTTAAACTAATTATCACATATATTCCACATCAAGTAAAATATCATTTAACAACAAATGTGACTTCGATGCAACTCAATGTGACTCATGCATGTGGTACTATCTCGAACATCAAGCTCACCTCGTTCCTAATTCAATATTTAGAACCAGAGTCATGCTTCTGATCCAGACAAGACCAAAGCCCACCAATATGAACATATATTTCATCGCTTATATTTCCACACAAGGATCAAAGCAACCAATCGGAGTTCAATCTCCCCATGAATGCATGTTCAATTAACTAACAACATATGTAATTAAGATTATCACCAACATTAATTATTCAAGCATATCACAATTGTAACACCTCAATTCTACCCCGCGTAATTATATAATAAAATCAGAGTTTCAAAATTTCATTTAACAAAATTGAGGCATCACATCTTCGCATTTCCAACAATTAGCATTATAATGCACATCAAAAATCGGATATACCGAATCATACATAATTCATCATACGTACATATGAATATTCACAGCACAACGGATATGTTAACAAAATATACATAACATCATGTTGTCATCAATACATAAGGTTATAACATAATAAGATAGTATATACAAACTATCCTATCAAAATAATGACGTCGCCCAAATCCCGAGTGTTACTACGACCAGAGCAGAACGACGCAAAATAAAGTGACTCGAGCTAATCCTCCTCATCCTCGGGGATCACCTGCACGTTACCAATATATAGGTAACGGCAAAACAAGTAAAGGGGTGAGATACTTCCAAAACATATAATTAAAAGTAATGATGGAATATATAGATAGTTGGAATTATAATTGAGATAAGTTAAATAAAGTATGTCAACATATATTTAAACTTGCTTACTTTAAATTAGCATTTAGTGTATAGGTTAACACATTAACTGCATCACATAATCATTATATTCACATCAACACAAAAACACCATGTACCGTCGCAATTCAATTATCATTCATCAATTAAGGACTCAATGATAAACAACTCGAACATAAACATAACCGACTCCAAAATAAACATAATGGACTCCATGAGACACGACTATGTTATGCATATGGTACTCATCGCTTTGTCCGTAATTAGGGACACTTGGCATAAAGCCCAACTTCGCTCGGCATAAAAGCCATCATCGCTTGGCATAAAAGCCCTCTTCGCTTATGAAATGTATGTGACTCAATAAATAAATACCACACAACAACATATCATCATCGCTCATCACAATTGACATAAAGTCTACTTCGCCATATTTATTCACATCACATAAACATGTCATCGCATCGCATAAACAACAAGTATTCATAATTATATACACCGTCGCAAACATCATCGTTAATTAATCCGTCAATTTCCAAAAACGGAAAAATAGTAAAAACATCAATAATCGTCGCGAAAGCCATTCTTAATTACCGGCATAATTTATAAACATCAACTTCAAAATCGGATAGTTCATATATGCCTTAAAATGACTAAAACACAATCCGGGTCAATTTATCGTAATTTAGCCTATTTTGGGTCGTTCCGTAAAAACTCACAATTTTGAAAAACTAACTTCACCACTACGTTCTACACGTCAAACTTAGCTAGCACGTCAATTTTCCTTGAATTCGGAGCAACTTGCTCCGTCGCCGAATTTACCGAAATCGAAAAATCGAAACATAATCGGGTTCTAACTTTAATCGGCTATCTTATCCCCTAATTATATTTTATAGTTACCAAGGGTTGCTAAGTGGAATTGGCATAATTGAGAAAACCAGTAGCCAAATTATGCAGGTAACATTGTTTGACAGAAAAACAGCAAAAATTGCAAGTTACAGAAAAACAGCAAAAATTCCATAATTTTCCATTTCCTTCCTCTCAAAAGGGGACGAACGTCCCTCTTCACCCTTGCCTAAGGAGGCGGCTACCTCAGCAATGGGGGTGACCGTCCCACAATGGAGGTGGGCGCCCACCCCCTTGTTCCATTCTTCCATCATTTTCCCATTGCCCTGCGTTTTGAAGGTTTTACAGTTTCTATTTTTTTTCTTCTGTTTTTCTTATTTTGCAGGTAGTTTTTCATTTCTAACTTCATTCCTATTTTCACTTCTATAACATCCTACAAACAACAACACTCATATATTCTACACCAAACTCAAATCTTCTAAACCCTTCAACAATCACCCAACACAACTCTATAAACTATCTATCAATTTTTCTCCCAATTCAAACTAAATCCATCAAACCCTAACTAAATGAAATGGAAATCAAACCCCTTACCTAGCAAGCTTTGGGTATTCTTGATGATTCTTCAAGCCAAGCTTTGCTCCTCTTCTTCTTTCTCAACCAAAACCCTAGCTTTTCTCCAAACTTCTCAACTTTGTGTTTTGGTGTTATGATAGGAAATGGTGGAGGAAATAATATATATGTAGTATGTCTTACTAGCCAAACTTAAATAAATTGCTCACATACCCCTCATCTATTCTTAATACAATAAATATAACATCTAATTATATTATTAACTTAATTTGTTAACTTAATTCCGGAAAATTAAATATCGGTCCGAAAAATATTTTACCGAACCGAACAAAACGTCGCTAAATATATTAATAGATATACCGATTAATATAACTAATTTCGTCGCTAAAACAATCGCCAAACGATAATTCAAGAATATTAATATAATATCATATTAAATAAAACGGGTGTTACAACAACAATTCAACACTTTGAATTATCCACATTTGCACAAACAAACATGTATCATGGTATCATCACCAACAAAACGACACACATAGTATTCACCATCACCACATATCACAAATAACATATAGCATTCTCCATCATCATAAATCACGAATAGCATTTAGCAACGATACTAACTCGTGTTATTCATATTTCACCAATTTCATGACATACATATACACATATACATGTCACTTTACACAAATCACATAATGATCCAATCATCCAATGCCAACAAACCTAGTTCTATCTTATAGGTCATTATATTAGCTTCCTAACGATTTGAACGACACCTAAAACGGAGTTACGGTTCGAAAGTTATGACCGTTATAAAATTTGTCAAAAATTGTTGTATAAGTCGAAGCAAAACACTTATGAGTTGACATAAAGAGTGAGTCAACACAAGGAATTTACGAGTCTATGCAAAATGGTTTGACAGCAATTCCCTGCCTTGCAGGTAGCTCACGTCGACCCCCCATTTAGTTTGAGTTGACTCAAACCGCGAAAACATGGTTTTTCTACATTTTAAACTTATAATTCACATGAATCTTCTTCTAAGAAACACCATAAATCACCACAATTCATCATGCTTATCAATTTTAGCAACAACATATCATTCTAACATGATAATACTCATTTTATTCCATTCAACTCAGCAATTTCTATCAATTTCATGGATTTCTACACAAACCCTAACATGTGAGGTTTTAGATCTAGAAATTGAAATCAACAACACATATCATATTACTACCCATTGAATTTCATACATACCCATAATAACAAGGACTCCTCCCCCTTACCTATTAGGTTGAATACCCTAGGGTTGCTTCTTCTCCTTCTCCTCTCTTGAGCCTTTCTTCTCTTCTCTTATTTTTCACAAATAAATCTCTAATTCTAGTTCCCTTACTAACTAGTTTAATTAAACTAATGAGCTTACTTGCACACACATCCTTATTACTTCTTTTCATCATAGTTAGGCACAATAACTTATTTCTATTATCACACTTAATGACCCAATTATCCCAAATAGCCACATAAACACAAAACCATACAATTTAATTAATTACTATATCTCATAATAATTAATTAAAATAATAAAATAATATAAGAAATCATTAAATACTGTTATACCTCAAAAAATTTCCTCCTATTTTTGAGGTCAAGATACATCTTCATACTCAAGAGTTCCTCAATGGTTGACCAAATGAACTCTCTCCTAAGCATTTAACCCACAATTAGGGTTTTGCTTCTCTCAAGACTAAATCAAGTTATAATGTTCCAAGTGAGCATCATGCCTCCTAATATACCTCAAAGTATCACCATGTCAAGTTTCAAGCCTCATAGCTCAAGTTTACTCAATCAATTGCTCAGATGATTGAAAATCAGTTGTATTGGACAAAAAGTCAACTATGGTCAACATACAGTCAAAATTCATCATTTTTGGTTAACATCAATATTTTGAAGTCACATTCATCATTTAATCAAGGGTTGATCATGATTTATCAAGAAAATCAAAGAATTGATCAAAAGTTAAAGTTTCTAAATTAAGGTTTTTTTATTAAAAAAAAGTCAACAGAACTTTGACAAGACATAACTTTCACATAATTCATCAAAAAAAATTTCCACCATAGCTCATTTTGAAGGAAATTCAATTCTCTACAACTTTGTGTCTCACAAGTTTTGCCCAAAAATGCTTTATTTGGGAGTTATGGGTCAAGACATTATAAGTCATTCTAAAAGTCAACAAAAAGTCACATTTTTCCAAAGAAGTGTACATGAGTATGGAAGCTTCAATGAAGATGAAACCAAAAGGATCTCTTAGAGGACATCTTAAACTTTTTAAAAAGTCCAAGAACACTCTCAAATGATAAAAATTGAGCAAGTTATGGCTTGGGCAAAATTGGAAATTTGAAAGAAATGCATGAAGAAAACATTGATCAATTTTGAATTTTTTCCAAATGGTCCTAAGTTTTTATGGTTTAAACTTGTTTCTAACATGGTCCATAACCTCTAAGACCAATTACACGTCCTCCTACCATTTATTTCATTTATTTTTAAATTATTTCATTTAAATTCAATTTTAAATAAAATAAAATGCAAAAAAGGTCGGAAAGGCGTGTAGGCTTGTTATTTGAATGACTTGAGGTCCAAGAAACACCTTGCAAGCTGGAAAAATCGTACAAGAACTGATTGCATGAAGATTGAGAAATCACTTGCTTACAAAAAAAATGATATACTTTCAAGTTTTATTTTTTGAATCTAAAATGTTTTTTTTAGTCTTCTAAAAAATGTAAAAATTCATATATGCATCAAGAAAAAATATATTGATAGTTCAAATCTAGAAAGAGAATTTCTTCTCACACCTTTTAAAATTCTAAAATACCCTTCGTAAGTACACTTATGAATTCACCTTATTTCACAATGTTTCGTAAGTGCATTTACGAATTCACCTTATTTAAAGGTGTTTCGTAAGTGCACTTACTAATTCGCCAAATATTTCAAATTTATTAAGATTTTATTTAAAAAAATATTTATTTATAATATATATATAATAGAATATTGTATTTAATTTCATGTGATTTCCATTACATATAAACGTTTTCACGTACTAAAAAAAGAATAGAAAAATATATGCATTAAAAGTTTAACTTATATTTGAACTATAATAATAAAATCAATATCAATATCAAATTTAGGCAATAATAAAAAACCTATTAATACTATTGATATCAATTTATATATGAAGAGATACAATTAATTTTTTGTCTTGATTTGCATTCATTGTACAATATATTTCTAACAATATAATTAAATTGAATTATTATTCATAAAAAATAACTTAAATTTATAATTAAAAATTATTTAAGTAAATTTATAATATGAAATTAAACAATAAATATAATAAAAAAAATTTAATTATAATAGTGAAATGTAATTGTCTTTTAATTATTTATTTGAAATTATGAATTATTTTTAATGAAAAATATAAGAAATATTCGATTGTAAGATGATTGCGGTGTGCAATCCTGAACTGGGAGGTGGAATTCAAATTCCTTTTTCTGCTCCATTGCAAGTTGTAAGAATGGTGAAATGGGTGACTTTGACGGTTATGATTGATACCGGAGCTAGTCATAATTTCATCTCTCCTCAAATGACAATATTGTTATAACTATATGGAGATCAAAGTAAGGGAGCATGTGTTAAATTGGGGAATGGTAATCGCACTACTGATGTGGGAAAAAGTGGGGAAAAAATGGAAATTCAGTTTGAGAAGTTTTCTACTAGGGTGGAAGCTTATGTCTTAGAGTTAGAAGACATTGATATTGTTTTGGGAGTGAATTGGCTGCAAAGAATATGTAAAGTGAACTTTGATTGGAAAGAAAGAGCCATTAGCTTTTCTTGGAAAGGTGAAGTAAAGAAATTGCATGAAACTAAATTTAAGAATGAGCAACTTGAAAAGGAGACACAAATGGGCATGGCTATTACCAACCATTTGTACAACATTATGCAAACAAAAGAATATGCAGGAAAAAAGCTGAAGGAAAGCCTTGTTATGCAACCACAACTTAACATAGCTACCATTTGTATTGTGTAGGAAGCAAGGAAATTATCAGTTGGGATAGTGAAAACCAGTTGCTGAATCATTGTCCTTATGATAGCTTTGAGGACAAGGCTCATTTTGCAGGAGAGGGTAGTATTAAGGACCATGATGTTGATGTTGGGTTAGTTCCATTTAGTAAGCCCACTAATTGGAAAGTTTTCTCTAGAAGAAGGTTAGTGGGATTTGCATTTGATTTGATAGTCCCAATATTAGCTTCTTCAAAACAAGTAGTTTTTCATGATATTATAACCATCACAGTCTAAGGTTTGTGCATACTAGTTTAAAAGTATTATAGGATAAGTCAGATCTAAGTTTTGTGCATTCATCTAAGTTTTGTGCATTCTAATGTACTAGTTATAAGTTATCACTATCACAATCTAAGGTTTGTGTATACTAATTATAACTATTGCAAGATAAAAGCAACCTATTTGGTTTTTTCCCCCTTTTCTCTCCTCATTCTGTCTTTTAATGCAAGGCTAAAATAAGTTTGCACACAGTTTGTACCAAATCCCCCCTCATTTATAGAAAATACGTTTTTCCAGGGCAACTAACGTTGCAAAATCAGACATACGCATGTGTTAGGAACATAGAAAATACTATTAAAACTAAAACAGTAACAATTTTTAATACATCAAATAGTGTGTAGTCCAATACTTTAAAAATATACATCAATATGGAACGTGTCCAAATGGTCCAAAAACATCAATCACATCATAATGGATTCTTGAGTTGTCAATATGCGTCGTCATCATCATCAAAATCAAATACACAGACGACCGGGAACAATTAAGTGGATTCCATGAAAAACATTTTGATCAATAGGAATATCATTAAAATTGATCGATAAATGATTTAAACTAAGCGATAGGTGGATAAATCCTAACCAATAACTCTGGAAGTTTAAGTTTAGTACCTCGCAGTTGTAGAAGACCGTGAGAAATGAGTCCATATTAAAAACATCACATGCATATGATATATCAATGGTAAGCTCTTTCAAAGAAGGAACCTCACATGGTTCAAATGCTCCGATGTCAATTTCCCCAATCAAGCTGAAAAGAAAGAAAACATGAAAAGTTTGTATAAAATGCAAACAATTCATTTAAAAAGAACTATAAATAGTTAATAAATATTTCCCTAATTTTATGGAATAACAAACTGATATTGATCAATAGAATTCAAATGAAGATACATATGTATCAGATCTGACTCCATGGCAGAGATGACAACTTGGGCCATCTCTGCCATGGAGTCAGATCTGATACATATGTATCTTCATTTGAATTCTATTGATCAATATCCGTTTGTTATTCCATAAATTTTGGGTTTTTGTACCAATTTGCGTTGCTTAAGGGAAATATTTATTAACTATTTATAGTTCTTTTTAAATGAATTGTTTGCATTTTATACAAACTATTATGTTTTCTTTCTTTCACGATTGGGATTGTCAGCTTCAACCATGTGAGGTTCCCTGAAAGAGCTTACCATTGATATATCATATGCATGCGATGTTTTAATATGGACTCATTCTCATGCTCTCTGCGGTACTAAACAAAATTCGGTTATTGGTCGATTATACCGCTAGTTTGAATCATTGTCGATCAATTTTAATGATACCTATTCCTGTCGATCAAAATGTTTTCATGGAATCCACTGTGTTCGATCGTCTGCATTGATTTGATGATGATGATGACGATATTGACGGCTCAAGAATCCATTATGATGTGATTGTTGGACCATTGTATATTTTAAAGTATGGACCACACTATTTGATATTAAAATTGTTACGATTATTTTAGTTTTAATAGTATTTTCTATGTTCCTAACACATGCATATGTCTGATTTTGCAATGTTAGTTTTCCTGGAAAAAGGTATTTTCTATAAATGAGGGGGGATTTGGTACAAACTGTGTGCAAACTTATTTTAGCCCGCATTAAAAGCGAATGAGGAGAAAGGGAAAAATCAAATAGGTTGCTTATCTGCAATAGTTATACACAAACCTTAATTGTGATAGTGATAACTTATAACTAGTACATTAGAATGCACAAAACTTAGATCGACTTATCCTATAATACTTTTAAACTAGTATGCACAAACCTTAGATTGTGATGGTTATATGAAAAACTGTTTTGAAGAAGCTAATATGGGACTATCAAATCAAATGCAAATAACCTTTCTAGAGAAAACTTTCCAATTAGTGGGCTTACTAAATGGAACTAACCCATCATCATCATGGTCTTAATACTACTGCAAATGCCTTGTCTCAAAGCTATCATAAGGACAATAATTCAAAGGCGGTTTCACTATCGATATTTCGCTTTCAATACTCATGGTAGCTATGTTGGTTGCATAACAAGGCTTTCCTTCACTCTTTCTTGCATATTCTTTGTTTGCATAATGTTGTACAAATGGTTGGTAATAGCCATGCCCATCCTTTCATTCTTTGGTTTGCAATTTCTTTACTTCACCTTTCAAGAAAAGCTAATGGCTCTTTTCCAATCAAAGTTCACTTTACCTATTCTTTGCAGCCAATTCACTCACAAAACAATATCAATGTCTTCTAACTCTAAGACATAAGCTTCCACCCTAGTATAAAACTTCTCAAACTGAATTTCCATTTTTTTGACTTTTTCCCACATTAGTAGTACGATTACCATTCCCCAATTTAAAACATGCTGCCTTACTTTGATCTCCATATAGTTGTAACAATGTTGTCATTTGAGGAGAGATGAAATTATGACTAGCTCCGGTGTCAATCATAACCGTCAAAGTCACCCATTTCACCATTCTTACAACTTGCAATGGAGCAGAAAAAGGAATTTGAATTCCACCTCCCAATTCGGGACTACACACCGCAATCATCTTACAATCGAATGTTGCCTCCACTTCTCCTCATTGTTCATTGACAGCTTCATCATCACCCATGATCACCAACCACAATTGTTTCTCCGCACATTGATGAAGAGGAGTATAGCATTCTCCAAAACAGAAATAAAGTCATCTTGTTTTGTGATCCATTAATTCAGAATATTATGGTAGATGCTTAACACCTTTGACCCATTTGCAATTGAGTTCCCAACAATAAATCATATCCAAATTTCTCTTTTGTTGGGCTCGGGTCATCATTCGACCCATGTTGAGTTTTAAACTTAAGCCCATTATCCATTTCTCTTCCCGCTTTTGCAAAACAACCTTTGCTGTTTTGAGGCAGCAACTTCCCGCATAATTCATCTTCCACATCACGCGCTAATTTCATCACCTGCAACCGTTAAATGGGGATTGAAGGTTCTCACCTTGAACCGGAACTCTCAAGCAGAACTCTGGTTTAAGTCATCCGAAAAAATACCCTAAGTAATGCTCCTCCAACAACCTTCTCACTTGAGAAGAAATGTACTTGAACGCACACTCCTCCAGCAACCACTCGGTCTACCTCCATACCTATTGATTAATGCTTATTTCAATTTTTTACGTGTCAGATTTTCCTCCGTTTCGTACAAGAGATTGTACCAGTGGATTGTTGCTCCTTCCAAGCTTATCTTAGCCAATCGGACATTCACTTCCTCCGTCGTTTCTTGTATGTCGAAATACATTCCTGCACACATGATCCACCGAAGATGGTGAAATCACCTGTGTGGGACGGTTCAACAGTTTTGCAAACTCCGACAGAATTGATTGACGAAATTCATCAATCATTTGACGCATTGAGTCTTCCATCGCAGTAATTCGCACTTCTAAAGCATCAACTTTGTCACACATCTTTGGTGGCATGAGGTTTCGCTAGTTCCACTCTAGAATCTGATAGGTCGGCCCAATGATAGACACTCAAGAAATTGATACAGCAAACATGATAGTTTTTTATTGAATTGAAGAAGTGGAAAAGGAAGTACAATAGTAACCACCAGAGCAAACTGCTCCTACCAGAGTAATAACTCTTAATTAAAATAAAACAATTACCTCCCCCAAATTACAACTCCACACGTGCATGTATAGCACTCTTTTATGTAACTACTTGTCCCCACTAACCTTTCTTCTAAGACTAACTTTCTAATTAGTGGGTCTAAATGGAAGCAGCCCAACATCAACATTATGGACCCTATCAGTGTATTCATATATTTATGTTTTACAAACAAAAAAAATTAACTAAATAAAACTTCGAAAATATTCTTAAATTTTATTGCTTAGTTCACTAGTTTATTTCTCCCCTCATTAATGTAAGTATAATACTACCTCCGTTCCTATATATAAGAGACAATTCAATTTTTAGATTCATTGAATAATCAATGTACCTAATCTATAAATTGACCAAATACATTGATTATTCAATGAATTTAAAAAATGAATTGTCTCTTATATATAGGAACAGAGGTAGTACTATTGACAAATAAATAGTATAATTGACAATAAAATAGTTAGTGAAAATGTAAATCCTAACTAGTACATTTTTTAAATGATTCAGCAAAGTAGTAGTTATTAGCTAGAGATCAAACCTTAGGGAGATAACTTAGTCAAATGTAAGTTGACACGTTCTAGAAGCCCTTGGGACAATAGATAATCTTTTGAGAGTGTTGAACTTCTCCTTTAGGTCCGCCAAAATATCAACGATAATCGTTGTTTTCAAAACATGTCTTTTATGCAAAATATATTCAGCAAAGAACAATTCATCTGGAAATCCTCGATATCCTTTGAATTGAATAAAGCTCATGTGTGATTCAAGACAGCTAGGAACAATTGGTTGTGCGGCCCATTTTGGTAAAGATGATTGTTCCTGCAAACACCAAAAAAAATACAACATCAAGACTTACATGATAAGATATGAGAAAAAAATAGTATGCACTGATAGTGTAAAGTATTTTAATATTGTCAACCAATCACGGACGTATATCCCGCCTAATCATACTTTTAATTTTAAAATATTGATATAACATGGTTGAATGTTAAGATTTTATTGAATGATGGTATAAAACTAGTTTATACTGACCATGCACAACCTTTAATCTCATAAAATAAGATACATAGTAATTAATCATATTACACATTCTCGTGAGGATTTGGGGTATGTAAATATCAAAGTTGTATATAATCTATTTCATAAAAATATTGAATTGATAAATTCAACGTCAAAAGATTATTAGTCGTGTGCATGAATTTTAAATTTAACAAAACTTAGCTTAATTTTCTTTTTGTCCCCTTTAACTTAAGAGTATTAGTGGTTGTATGTGGATTTTGTAGGTTAACATCATTGTTTGTTTTGATCTCTTAAATTAAAAAAGTAACATATTAATCCCAAAAGACCACATTAATAATTTTTTTCATCCACTAGTGACGAATTTAGCGATTAAATTTTAAGTTTTTTTTTGTCACTAATTAGACAAAAATACTAAACATGATATGTTTTGAAGAGTTTGAGGGATCAACATATAATTTTTTCAACATAAAGAGTCAAAAAGGTTATTAAACCACAAAAGTTAAAGTAAAGATCCAGAGTTTCTAGACAAGGACAGCCATAGAGGGAAGCCACATCCATACCACAGATGTCAAATAATATACTTAGCTTGTTGCAAATCAAAATACAATGCACCTCTGAGACCTCTGAGACTAGGAATAAAAAGAAATTAAAAAAAGTCAAATAAAAAAGAGTAAATATCTAAAAGAGTAGTAATTGAAATTGAATTGAATGTGCTTGCCTGAGGGAGACGATACATGTTTTTAGGAAGCTCAAAGCAAGAACCGTCTATAGTTAGTGTAGATCGTGATTCGTGAGGTTGATGATGGGTCCCATTATGGAGCTGATCCAAGCGTTAACACATGCATCTTCTGAACTTTGCAAGGCTTGAGGAAAATCTTCGTTTTGGTTGGTAGGAATGATAGGATTTTGATCAATAAAGGATCTGGTAGACTACTGATCCTGTCTTCGTTTGCTTTCTGTTGTTTCGATTTCGACTCTTCTTCCATGGCCGTTGCTTTTTGTTGTTTCGACTCTTCTGCCATGGCCGTTTCTTCTGGTTTCTGTGGTTTCAATTTCGACCGCAAGTTTGGAACATGAAGATAGATGGATCTATCCAACCCTAGATCTGTTTGGATATGTTGGCTACAACAAGTTAGAAAGGACCAATCACACGTCTCCTATTTCCTATAAATCTTGAGAAAATTGATTACAACTATATTTTTACCTTTTTTTATAGCTGTAATCTTTTGACATATGGTCTATTTTAAGGGTTCTACGGAGAATTACTTTAACTTTTTGTTAGACATATTTATTGTTTTCATTGTTTCAATTTTTTTCACCCTATATGATGTATAGTTTATTAAGTCATACACATTATCAATTCAATTGTTTTTCTTCCAACAAACTCTGAAAAAACACATACACATTAAAAATAAATTTCTTTAAATTAAATTAATATTAATAGTTTTTAATGCTTCAAAAACAATGAGAATTATTTTTATACATTAATTTTTATTTTTATTTTGTTATTTATCAAAATACAAGTCACTAAAAAAAACGTGTTTGAATATATAAATATTAATACTTATTATTAAATTATTACAAATTATTTTTATAAACTAATTATAATTTTTGTTTGTTATTTATCAAACCATAAGTAATTAAATATTAATATTTATCATTAAATTATGAATTATTTGTATACATTAACTAGTATTTTACCTAACACGATGCACGTGTTTAAGTGAGATTTTATTTTAAATTTGGCGTCTAATGTGTATTCCCTTTTAATATATTAAGAATTATAATTTTTATTTGTTATTTATCAAAAACATAAATCATTAAATATCAATATTTATTATTAATTATTAGTTAATAAATTATCGTCAACAACACCAATTATATTAAATCTGCTATAATTTGATTATACTTTTTGGTCATTAATTATTAGCTAAATCAAGCACATCTAAAAAAAAATAATAATAATATAAAGTTATATTCGAATGTAGTGCAATAAATATTTATTTTGTACCATCTCTTTAATTATTTAAAAATGCAACAATAGACTATTTTTTCTAAACAAAATAAAACAAAAGAGAATAAATAATAAACTATTGAATATCATAGTCTTATGCTACAACATGTCTTCATTTCTCAAGTCTTCATTTTTCCGCATCAAAAATAAAATCATCTCATCAACCATTGAAATGTATGAAATGTATAGATGAATTTAAAGACATGGAAAACTTTCAAGTTAATAACTTAAAAATAGAAAAGAAAACAAATGATAAGTTGTAAAATTAAGAGTAACAGATAGCAACTCTAACTTTTTATCACTCGACCGAGTCCTTTGCCAAGCATAAGAAGTTCCAATTTGGATATATATATATATATATATATATATATATATATATATATATATATATATATATATATATATATATATATATATATATATATATATATATAAACCTTATTTATTCTTAATTTTCCACTAAATCCAGAATTTTTTTTTTTAGAATAACTAAGTTTTTAAAAAAAATACAAAAATAATCAACTTTTAAAAAAATTTACGCAAATAACCAACTTTCATGTGTAAAATACAAGCAGGGGTCATCTAAGATGGCTTCTGCATTGATTTTTACAAGCAGGAGCCAACCAGGATGGCGCCTCCTCTTAAAATTTTGCCTTAAAAGTCATCTCAGATGGCTCCTATGTGTAAAACACATGGGAAAAGTCATCTGAGATGGCGCCTAGGTGTATTTTTTAATAAAAAAAATTCAATTTTAATTAAAGTGCATGACAATGTTGTGAAATAAATCTTGTATTATAAATTTTCATTACAAGGAAAAACGATTACATAAGTTTATTCCCGACGATCCGGGACTCGTAGATGACCACCGGTTCCACATGCGCATCCTCTCCTAACTCGTCTGATGCGAGGTTCTGGATCCGGCTGTTGTTGGTCGATGGGACCTGATCATGGGTTGATGGCTGCTCGTAGTGAATGAGATCAGGATCCATGAATGCCTCAAGATTTACATTGCTTGTTGCACCGGTTTCGTATAAACGTGTATGTCCCCATGTTCTCATAGCTTGGTCGTTGTGGTTGGGGGTTAGGTTCCATTTGGGGACTATAGCAGTCCTCATCCGTATATGTGGATTGTGAATGAGTGGGGTAAAAAGGAAATTGGGTGTTAGGAGTCTCGTACCCATATGAATGGTGGGGGGTTTGGTACGACGATGGTTGGTGGAATGTTGGGTTTGTTGGGGAATATTCCTCAGGGAAGCCAGGGTCTGGGCTGAGGTGAGATGTTGATGGACCCATATAGGTGGGGTTGGACATATGCTCTTTGTTCGGTGTATTGAAATTGGGTGTGTGGCATATGTGAGTATTGGGTGGGTGGGTGATGAGGTTGTTGTTGGGGTTGGGGTTGGGATTGAGTGTTGGTGGTTCTGTGTCGTCGGGTTGACTGGCGGGAAGTTGATGGTTGTTGGTAGTGTTGTTGGGGTGGTTGTTGGTAGTGTTGGGGTGGTTGTTGGTAGTGTTGGTGTGGTTGTTATTGTTGTTGGTAGTGTTGGGGTTGTTGTTGAGGTTGTTGTTGGCGGTAGCGTTGTCTTCGTTGTTGTTGTGACTCTGGAGGTTGCCCCTACTGGGTGCGAGGGTCGACCAAATAGCGGGGTTGAGAAACATGCATTTCTAGATTTGTGACTGACTGGTACCAAGCAATGTATTGACGAGAGTGTTGCATAATCTCGTCATCTTCGTAAACGAGACATTGTAAGATATGGTCTGCTCGATTTTTCCACATCCTACAATACTCCCTGGCAAAATTTCTCCAATTATTAAGTCCCCATTGGGCATCAACCCTTTTTAGGTGCCAAGGATCCAAGCATATCGGGTCGCGGGGTATGTCTTGGAACATACCAAATTGCATCTTCACACGGTCGCTGTGGTGCATTTCCACAATGTTAAACCGTATGATTGCAGTCTTCGCAGTCCAAACCTCTGCATCTTCATCATTTGGTACATGGTACATTTCCCCATATTGACATATTGGTGGACAATATAGCTCATGCCAATGTGTTCTTGTTTATGGATGGTTTCTCCGGCTATAATCAGATTAAAATGGCGCTAGAGAACATGGCCAAGACAACTTTTATCACCCTATGGGGGACATTATGCTACAAGGTAATGCCTTTCGGATTGAAGAATGTCGGGGCAACCTATCAGCGAGCAATGGTAACTCTCTTCCACGACATGATTCACAAAGAGATTGAAGTGTATGTCGACGACATGATAGCAAAATCTCAAGATGAAGAAGAGCACCTAATACATCTACAAAATTTGTTTGACAGACTGCGAAAATTTCGATTAAGGTTGAATCCCAACAAATGTACTTTCGGGGTCCGATCTGGAAAATTGTTAGGATTTGTTGTAAGCGAAAGAGGCATCGAGGTTGATCCTGCAAAAGTGAAAGCAGTACAAGAAATGCCTGAACCAAGAATTGAAAAAGAGGTTTGTGGATTTCTAGGGAGGTTAAACTACATACATATCTAGATTCATCTCTCACATGACTGCCACGTGTGAACCAATATTCAAATTATTGCGCAAAGATCAAGTGGTCAGGTGGAATGGGGATTGTCAAGTCGCATTCGATAAAATAAAGGAGTATCTGTAGGAACCTCTGATACTTATGCCTCTCGTGGAGGGTAGATCGTTGATTATGAACTTAACAGTGCTTAAAAGCTCAATGGGGTGTGTATTGGGGCAGCATAACGAGTTTGGTCGAAAAGATCATGCCATATACTATCTTAGCAAAAAATTTATCGACTGTGAGGAAAGCTACTCACTGCTTGAGAAAACTTGTTATGCTTTGGCTTGGGCTACTCGCCGACTAAGGCAGTATATGTTGACTCATACTACCTTGTTAATCTCTAAGATGGACCCGATCAAATACATATTTGAGAAGCCAGCCTTAATAGGACGAATAGCCAGATGGAAAATGATTCTAACAGAGTATGTCATCCAGTATACCACTCAGAAGGCGATCAAGATTAGTGTATTGGCGGATTATGTTGCTCACCAACCCGTGGATGATTATCAGCCTATGAAATTTGAATTCCTGGACGAGGACATCATGTACATCAGGGATTGTAACATTCCTAGCCCAGAAGAAGGACTCAAAACAGGATCAAAATAGTCTTTGGTGTTTGATGGTGCCTCAAATGCATTGGGTAATGGTGTCGGTGTTGTAATCACTTCTCCAAGTGGTTTCCACATCCCATTCACAACTAGAATTTGCTTTGATTGCAAAAACAACATGGTTGAGTATGAGGCTTGCATATTCGGTATCGAGGCATCGATTGACTTAAGGATTAAACATCTGAAAGTGTATGGGGATTCAACCCTTGTGATAATTCAGGTCAATGGCGATTGGGAGACTCGTCACCCAAACTTGATTCCTTACCGAGAGCATGTGATGAATTTGGTTCCTTATTTCGAGGATATCACTTTCGATCACATCTCGCGAGAAGAGAACAACCTAGATGATGCTTTGGCTACCCTGGCGTCAATGTTTAAAGTCAAATAGGCTAATGAAGCGCCCTCGATTACCGTTCATAGATTGGATGAGCCTGCTTTCTGCTTTGAAGTGGATGTAGAAAAGGAAGGTAACCCGTGGTTCTACAATGTTAAGAGATACCTTGAAACTCAAGAGTATCCAGAAGAAGCGTATGTGACAGACAAGAAATTTTTGAGGAGGTTTTCAGCGAAAGTCTTCCTTAGCAACAGTGTACTGTATCGCAAATATCATGACGGGTTGTTGCTCAGATGTGTCGATAAGGTTGAAGCTGCAAACATCATCGAAGAAATGCACGAGGGCTCATTTGGAACTCATTCTAGTGGGCATACTATGGCTAAAAAGATTTTGCGAGCCGGGTACTACTGGTCTACCATGGAGGTCGATTGCTTTAATCATGCCCGAATTTGTTACAAGTGCCAAGTATAAGTTGACAAGGTACATGTGTCGCCATCACCTTTGAACGTCTTGACTTCTCCTTGGCCATTTGCTATGTGGGGCATTGACATGATTGGAAATATTGAGCCAACAACGTCCAATGGACATCAGTTTATTCTGGTTTCCATAGACTACTTCACCAAGTGGGTTGAAGCAACGTCATACGCAAACATTACCAAGAAAGTGGTCGTAATATTTATCAAGCACAATATCATTTGTCATTACGGGATTCCTAATAACATTATCATTGATAATGGATCGAATCTCAACAACAAGATGATGAAGGAGCTTTGTGATTCCTTCAAGATTAAACATCATAATTCGTCTCCATATCGTCCAAAGATGAATGGTGTTGTCAAATCGACAAACAAGAACATAAAGAAGATTATGCAGAAAATGGTAGTGACCTATCGAGATTGGCACGAGATGTTACCTTTTGCTTTGCATAGTTACAAAACTACCGCGCGCAATTCTACTGGGGGAACCCCATTTTCTCTAGTCTATGGCATGGAAGCAGTACTCCTTGTTGAGGTTGGTATCCCTTCACTAAGAATCATGAATATGCAGAGCTTGATGAAGACGAATGGGTGCAGAATCGACTAGACCAGTTGTGCCTCATTGATGAGAAAAGATTGACAGTTGTTTGTCATAGACAGACTTATCAACAAAGAATGAGAAAAGCTTTTGACAAGAGGTTGCGACCTCAACACTATAAACTAGGTGACCTCGTGCTAAAGAGGATAATCCTTCCCCAAGGTGATCTCCGGGGCAAGTGGACGCCGAATTATGAAGGACCATTTATTGTGAAGAAAGTATTTTCAGGTGGCGCCATGATGCATACAACAATGGACAGAGAAGATTTTCCACTACCTATAAATGCGGACGTAGACAAGAAATACTATGCATAGATTTGTTCAAGTCGAGAAAGGAAATAAAAGCAAGCGACTATGTCCCGTTCGGATCGACAATCGCACCTCATGTCTACATCATTGTTTGCTCTGAAGGGCAGGGATCAGTCCAATCATCTTCTTTGGGAAAAGCGAAGTGATTGATAGCAGGGTTGAGACCCGAAGAAGATCCATTGTCGCATTTCCATGCGTTTTAGTTTTCCTCTTATTTTACTTTTGCTATTGCCTCTTTTCAGGAATTGATTCCTATTGTACTCGCCTATTTACAGGCCTATTTTCAATCAATAAAATGAGTCTTTTGCTTGTCAATTAATGTTTTGCATTTACTGACTTGATTGCGAAAGACGTTCAATGTTTTATGATAAAATGTTGCATTTTTAAACATCGGAGGTTCTATCATGATGAGAAACTTCTGAATTTACTTTGAAACTTGCGTGACTTGGGTGGCAGACAAAGTTGTCATCTCACACCCAGGGCAGTCCATTAACAATGCATTGTAGGAGTCCTTGTTTGTTTGCAGGTAGTCATATCGACGCAAGGGTCAACAACACCTCTTCCCTAGTGAGCATTGATAAGAGATCCCCAAGTGAAGCTACACTTCTCTGAAAGGGTCAGATTAAAGCTATCATCCACATGGTACCATTGGTGAAATTCCTAGTGCAGGACGGTGATGCCCACTCCAGGAGGAATTCCCCAACGAATGTCTGTTTAGATTTGCAAATTACTTATGATAGAAATCTCTAACCTTCACTCCCTGGTGAATACGGTGTTCAGACTTTTAGCAGAGGATGTTTATCCCCAGTGGGTTTGAATCTTCCAGGTCCTCCGACGAGGTCACGTCTCATTCTTTTCCCCAACTGAAGTTGTGATGCAGATTTGAATTCCTTAGTGGAATAACGGTGGAAGCCCTTCTTCAAGTGTTTCCAATCATTCCCCAACCGATCGCTGTTTAATAAGCATTCCCCAATCAATCAGGCAATGAATAAATGTCTTCAGGAGTTTATCTTCCCCAGCATGTGGTTATGAAGTGGTTAACTTCCCCAGGAAGTCATACTCCCTAGGAAAGTTATCAAAGTCCTAGTGATCGCCGAATCAACAATGATGTTCTTGCCTCGATGGCACACTCATGTGTCCTTCCTCAACAAAGCTTGCAAATCTGAGCCTGATTGTGATCTGATTTATGGTCACCAGTTACTCATTTTTACATTTTCCGCAGACATGCATCATCGCATTGTATCGCACCCCAAAATTTTCCCCTTTGTTTCACCTCAGTGTTTCATTTTTTCATAGATGTTCATTCATTGTGGCTTCAGAAGAGTTTCTATAGGGAAATTTTCACGAAAAGAATTGTGTTGGGTTTCGAAGGAAAGTTTTGTTTTGTTATTAATTCAATTTTGATTCAAGCTATCATTGAGCATAATTCAAAATTCAAGAGGTTTCGAATTATTTGTTCAAGAGGAACTGTTTGGAATTATTTGTTCGAAAGGAATTATTTGCTCTTTTTTTGAATTCAAATTCAATGAGGGGGAAAGTTGTTTGTTCTTGGATTTTGGATTCACTAGCAGAAAAATAGTTACAAGTAATTATTCAATTCATATTGGGTATATTACTCATTTCGCTCGTTTCAAGCAAAGCAAAAGTACTCAAGTTAGGATTAATTTTGTTCCTTTTTGTGTGCAATATTCATTCAATTGAAATGTTATGCGAATGATATTCAAGTTTGTATTTATTTGTATCAAGTTGCAATGCCTTTTGTAAGAAAAGTTTGGAATTGTAAGTTTGAATTTGAAACACAAATGGTTTTATCAATTTGATATTACAAAGTATTCTAATTCTTACAAAAATTAAAAAGATGTCCTAATTCTACTCTAATGCTACAAGCTTCTAAGGTTTGTCCTTATGATATCGAACGATTTGTTGGTCTTCCTCCAAGTCGTTCTTTCACATCCGGGCTGCCCTCTGATCATCCCATCCTCATAACATCGTTACATGAAGACAACAAAAGAAAACATGATTAGTAGTTATCATTGAATATAAACATAAATCAAGAGAACATTCTTTTTTCGAACTCATCATTAGGAGTTTCTGGCGGGAATCAGGTTTTAAGAATGCTAATCCTCATAATCTTGTTCAAGATTAATCATCGATTAAAAGGAGCTTATTTGCAAATCACAAATTAATTTGGTTCACAAAAAAGCCAAAACTCAGTTATCATCATAGTTATAATTAATCTGAAGATAAGGCAGCCAAACAATTCCAACAGTTCCAACAATTCAGCAAGCAACAGGGCAGCAAACAAGAAGCAATTTTTTTTACCCAAGAAAACATGGTTATCAGCTATAAGTGAAAAATATTTCACCCAGAAACAGCAGCAGGAAGCAGCAAGGAAATACACAGAAAAGGCCAAAATTCAAAATAGCAAACCATAGTTGAAAGAGGAAAATAGCAATAACCACAAGTAATCACAGAGGCAGCAGAAGATAGTTCCAAGGAAAGACAGATTGGATTTGCACTAAAGGGATAAAAGAACCAACACTAAGCAGGGACCAAGGCAGATATCTGTTCAGATATTAGTCAAGAATGGGACAAGGATCAGAAAAAAAGAAGGAGTTGTTCAGATAGGTAAACCACAAGGTGAGCCAACATCAGAAGATGCAAGATATAACATAGCAGTAGGAGAAGTAAAGGAAAAAGCCTCAAGTTCTAAAGGAAAAAAGATCAAGAAATATATATGTTCTTCACAGTTTCAAGCCACAGAAAGAAAAACCATAAACCAACCTCAATTTCAAGGATCAAAACCAGAAAAACCATAAACCAACCTCAGTTCCAATGATCAAAACCAGAAAAAATCACAACCAGTGTTGTTCAAAAACCTAACTAGCAGCCATTACAAAACAGAAACATGAACAAACAGAAATCCTAAAACCAGAAACAATACCAATTATAAACCAGTTCCAGAAATCGTGAACACACAAAAACACACCCTAGCCATTGTATCATCATTTCCCCATCAGAAACCCTTCAGAGACTAGTTTTTTTCCAAAAATTATATTCTAAACAGAGAAAGAAGAAGAAGAGTTCGGAACGATCTCACCAGAAAATACCATCGAAAGGGGTAAGATTGCTTCACTGCTGCCATTGGAGCTCTAGGGTTCCAGAAAACCTTTTGTACCATCTGTAAAACAACATAGTCAAGCATCAGTAAAGAGAAACGAGTCAAGGCATGAAGGAATCGGACTCTAGGGCCTCGCTGCTGCCGTCACTGCCGTGAGGTGATTTCCGGCGCGGCTGCCCTTCCTGTTTCCCGACCAAGTTCCGTCAGAGAGGGCGAGAGAGAGAGACGAGGGTTTTCAGATGAGGGTTCCCATGAGAGACCGTGAACGAAAGATCAAGAGAATGTAAGAGAAGTTAGGTTAGGGTTTCTTTTCTGGGTCAGGAACAAGAGGATGAAGATGAGAGCACGCGTGAGAACAAAAGAGAGAGAGACTGGTCTTGTATTATCCATTTAATTAATCATGTTTTTTATTTTAATTAACTTAATTAGGATTTTTATTATATATTAGTACCTTAAGTATGGTGGTGACAAGTGTCACCACCTTGGTCTTTTGTTTCTTATTTATTTTCTTTCCATTTTCTTTTTTTTGTTAAATAAATTAATTGTTAAAAAATATATATAAGTATTTGGTAAATACAATACTGCACCGCCTTGGTCATTGGAGTATCTCGGAAAAAGCTTATGCAGTCGAAACACAACACATGGTGAACTCATGCTGACCAGTGACGTGGAATTAGATAGGCTACTTCACCAACTTGGGCTTTTCTCGCTTCCGACGCTCCAGGCTCACTGCAATACCAGACCCATTTCTAAACTCTTATCTTTTAAATTAATTTATTTTATGTAGATAATTTATTTGTTGCGATGTACTAAATAATAATTGGTTCTGATAGTTTTTATTTGATGATTTATCGATTAAACTATTAGTTGATTTTTCATCAAATTGAAAAAATCATTTCTAATAATTATTTAAATTTCCGATTGTATTGTTTGATATTGGTTGTTTATTTTTTAATTCGGTATTTGTTCACCATTGTACACCTCGCACACGACCAACATTAAAATTAATCCGATTCCGCTTCGATTGGCTCATAAGCTGATTTCTTAAAGGGTCTCATGGTTGGGGATGGGCATGGTCATCCTCACGAGGTTGATTAAATCCCTTGTTGCTTTGATCAATCATAACCCGAAAATAACATTGGTCTATATACCAATTTTCCATGCACCAGGGTCTCATGGTTGGGGATAGGAGCACATATCCTCACAAGGTTAATTAAGTCCATATACTTGATTAATCATAACCCGATTCCACATTTCATCTCAGAGTGCTTTCATAATTAAAGTTCTAAACCTCGATCCATCGTCGAGTTTCTTTTCAAAAATACTTTCACAAATAAATATTCTATTTCTCCCTCCTCCCAAACATATGGTAGTCAGTCCAGTATCGACCCTGGACCGTATGTTTGGTGTCTTAATTGAATTTAATTAATGTGAACCTTGTTTCACCTCACTTTTTCTTAACAAACTTTTGGGTAGAAAAAGATGATTAGGATGTTTCTGTCCACTCATCCGAGTAATTGGGGCGTTAGCCATTGAACGCTTATGGTTCAATACTTATCTCCCATATAAAAATAACTCAACTCACTCAAACTCTTTTATCGCTCATATGCGATTATCAAACTCTTTTCTGACAAAGAGTGTACAATAGCCATTTCAAACACGAACGAGGACTTAAGCTTTTCAAACAAACTAAACAAGTCCAAGTTCAAGCATTTGAAATGTCTAATGCACGATTATTTTTCTTATAAAATCAACCCAACCAATTCAAACCTTTTTGAGAGGAACAACGGAGTTTTGACTTTCCCATTGCACAAGGGAATACGTAGGCACACGGTTTCGAAACCGTGCCAAACTCAAAATAATAATAAACAAATTCCATTTCTTTTTCGATTATAACTTAGAAATTAGCGAATATACACACACACTTAGAATTAAACGGGTCCCATCGAGTACGATGGATGTAAGAGGTGCTAACACCTTCCTCTTACATAACCGACTCCCGATTCCATGTTTTTTGGTTGTAGACCGCCTTATCTGCATTTGTGGGATTTTATATATATTTTCCCGTTCCTTTTGGAAAAAATAAAATTAGGTGGCGATTTCACTAGTTTTTTTGAAAATTAAATGATTTTTGAAAATCGAGTTGCTTCAGTTGGCGACTTCACTGGGGATGATTGACTAAGCGTGTCAACCCTAGTTTAGTTCTTCGTATGTGTGTTTATTTTCGCTTTCTTTTTATCACTCTATTTTATGTTTATAATTTAGTCATTTATTTCCTGTTGCTTTAATTATTACCTTGTTAATATATTATCTTGTATGGGAATGATGGATGGGACTATAGGAAAAGCCCACTACCAAGGCTATAGAGCACATAAATTAGATTGGTTGCGTAGTATTGATTTGCTAGACGGAAATGTCTTGTAAGTTGGTGCGAAGACCACACCTAGGGGAGGTTCCTTCGAAGACATTATCGCCGATTGCAAGTTATTTTTGCGTTGACGATAGTGTTGTTAGAAGGGATTTTCCCCCTAGTTTTGACCCTTAGGGAAACCTAACCTTTGGGCTTTAAGAATGCTCAAATGAGACATTCTTGGGTATATCATCTAATCACAAATTTATTTGCGGTGAAAATGATACACCCAAGTTGGGATCAATTATTTTGAGTACCCCGTTCAGATCCTTGTGTTGAGGGTTACGTTTGTTAGATCGTTAGACCTGCTTTGTTTATTCGGATAATACGTAACTCTCCCTCAAACCAAATTCTCCTGAAAAAAAATATTGTAGCGTTGCAAGTATCATTTGCGATGCATTTCAATATTAGATTTTGTGTTTGTTGTATCAAAAACTCTAAGAGCCATCCAGGGGGAATTATTGGGTAGACGTCAAAAATATACCCGGTCGTCCTAAAAAACTTTAACATGCTAATGCTGCATCACATTACATCACATCCATCATGCATAAATTAATCATCAACATTTATTTATTCCAGTTTTGTAGGAATCCTAAGGACTTGGTTCGTATAAGCAAACAATTAACAAATGGATGACAAAAGGCATACCAATCCGATCAAGGTCAAGATGCCAAAGTTGGAGGTTTTGTTACGTTTGAAGGAAAAGATCAAGAAGGCTGATATGACCACTTTCACCAGAAGATATGGTCACATTCTGAAGCTTTTGGATACAAATGTTGATGTAAGTGTTATGGTTGCTTTGTACCAGTACTATGACTCTCTGCTCCGATGTTTCACTTTTCAAGACTTTCAACTGACTCCACCCATTGAAGAGTTTGAGATTTTGCTAGGATGGCCTTTGAAAGGTGGCATCCCCTTCACCAGCTTAGGAGAAAGAGTAACATGTGACAGGTTAGCTGAAGTGTTGTATCTTTCGGTCAGAGAAGTTGCGCCTTTGTGCAAGGCTAAAGGGATTCCCCGAAAGGCATTAGAAAGCAAGGTGAAGGAATTGGCAGAATCGGGCAATACAAATGCTTTTTATGTTGTTCTTGCTCTACTCATCTTTGGGATCGTCATGTTTCCAAGTGGGGAAGAAGAGTTCTTGGAAGAGTATGTTGTTAATGTGTTTGTCTCCAGAAAGAGTCCTGTTCCAGCTCTTGTGGGAGGTGTGCTTTATCACCTTCATATAAGGCATGAGAAGAAGAGAGGTGTGGTTCTATGTTGTACTCCTGGTTTTTGTCTCACTTACCGACTAGAGGCCCGTGGTACGATGTTTTGAAAGATTTGTCATGGGCTCAAACATTGGCTTGCCTCACTTCAGATGCTGTGGTTTGGTACTTACCAAATTGGAATGTGGGAGAAGTTATTACTAACTGTGGAAATTTTCCTAATGTCCCGTTGATGGGATCCCAAGGCTGTATTAATTACAACCCTAGGTTGGCGTTAAGGCAGTTGGGTTATCCTTTGGAAACTGGGCCTAATGATGCAGTATTAGAGGAGCTCCTCTTGGAAGACTTTGGGAAAGAAAATCCTCAATTGTTAAGACAGATCAGAAGTGCTTGGACTCGAATCCATAGGAAAGGAAGAGTGTTGGGAAAAAGAGATTGTGTAGCAAAAGAACCTTATAAACAGTGGGTGATGGGTAGAGTCAAAGAAGTCAAACTTCTGTGTGCTCCGGTGATTCCTGTCAAGGTTCCAAAACTTGAAGCCACTCATGTCCCAATTGAGGAGTTCAACAAGCTTAATCTCACCATTACAGAGATGAGAGCCGAAGAGGGGCGACAACAAGCAATCCTTAATCGTGTTGCTCGAGAAAGGGATGATTTGATGCAAAGCCTCAAGGAAAGAGATGATGAGCTTCTGAAGAGCCAAGAGCAGGTAGAGAAGTAAAGAAAAGCAAAGTTTCGTGTGAAAGATAATCTGGATGCAACAAATTTTGAGTTAAGTGAATTCAACCGTAAGCTAGCCAAGGCTGAACAACAAAGAGGGCAAGCTTACACAGATGAAGAATAAGCTATCAAAGCGAAGTTAGATCTGAAAACAACTCTTACCACTCAGATCCAAGAGTTGAAAGTTGCACTAAGAAACATTGAATCTAGTTTGGCACGCGAAACTCGCCTCAAAGAAGAAGCTCGCTTGGCACGTAATGTAGACTCTGAAGAACTAGCTCAGAAGATTCAAGAATTGGATACTGCGAGAGACCTTGTGGCCCGATGGGAAGTGTCATATGGGGAATTGGAAGTCTAGTGCGAAGGATGGCAGGAAGAAGTGTCATACCCCAAAATTTGCCCTCCTACTTCTCAAGGCATTTCTCATATCCATACACAAAGATTTCACAAGGGTTGATCAGACAAACCCTTTCCTAAGCAATCAACCTAAACTAGGGTTTGGCAATTCTCATATCAAAGTGGTTCCCAACATCTCCAATGGTCATCATGCCTCATCATATGCTTCAAAGAATCTCCATGTCAAGTTTCAAGCCTTACAAGTCAAGTTTCCTCAGATGGTTGAAAATCAGTTGTATTGGACAAAAAAACAACTGTGGTCAACATACAGTCAAACTTCATGATTTTTGGTCAACTTCCATATTTTGAAGTGCTATTCATCATTTGATCAAGGGTTGATCATGATTCATCAAGAAAACTCAAAATTTGATTAAAAGTCAAACTTTCCAAATTAGGGTTTTCTAAGGAAAAGTCAACAGAACTTTGACCAAGCATAACTTTCTCATACTTTATCAGAAATTTTTCCAGCTCCTCTCATTTTGAAGAAAATTCAATTCTCTACAACTTTATGTCTCACAAGCTTGGTCAGAAAATGCTTCATTTTGAAGATATGGATCAAAACATTACAGGTCCTTTTCAAAGTCAACAAAAAGTTAACTTTTGTAAAGAAGTGTTATTGAGCATGGAAACTTCAATTGAGATGAAACCAAATAGGTTATTTAGATGACATCTAGAGCTTTCTAAAAAGTCCAAGAACACCCAAAAATGTTAAAAATTGAGCAAGATACACCTTGCATAAGTTGGACATTTTTGAAGAGGTGCACAAAGAGAAATACTTGTCAAAAGCCAAAATTTTGCAAATGGGCCTAACTTTTCTTGGTTCAAACTTGTTCCTCAGCTAATTTGGAACCTCTAAGCCCAAGGCCACGAATTTTATCTTTTATTTTCGCCAGTTCTGTAATACGGTGAACTGACTTTGAGATTTGTTTTGCTTTTTATCGCAAATGTTGCGGATAACAAGAGTCGCCACCGACTTTTCTTTTATCCAATTAAGGGAAGGTGAAAAGAATAGAAAAAGAACTTCGTTAGATTCTGAGTAAGGGAGAAGGTTATGAAAAGGGAAGGTATTAGAACCCCTTTCCATCCGTAGTTTTCTACGAGCTCTTAGTTGCTTCTAGCTCATTTTAAAATTGCTTTCTATGTGTTTGACAAAAATGTTTTGAAAAAGGCATTTCGCTTTGAATTTGTAATGATTCATGTAGGAATGTATACAAAGTGTTCGGAAGTGTTTCATTTTTTAAAAGAGTTTGAACTTTGACAAAAGTGTGTGGTGTGAAAAGTATTTTGTTTGAGCAAGCAACTAAAAGTCTTATTACCTACTCAGAATGGTCGTTTTCGTGTTGTTTTACATTCCTTTAGGATAGTGCTATCCAAACCATTAGTTGGTAGGTAACCCTATTCGTTGGATGTAGAAGGGACATTCGAAGGGACATCGGATGGTCATAGAAGGCAACTTGTAGGAAGTATCCTAGCACATTCGGAGGGACGATCATCAATTTTCGTAGGCAACAATCGAGGGACGAGATCATGTATTCATAGGCGACATCGTGGGTCTATGATCTTTGTATCGAAGGGACTATGATGATATGTTTGTAGGCAACGATGCTAGGATACCTCTACGTTCGAGGGACTTGACCATTTATTCGAAAGGCAACGAGAGAGAATACTCTAGGGGTGCATGTGTGAAGAAAGTGTGTTGAATTCAGATATATTATCTTGCAAATTAGAAGTGATCTACGTTCGTTTTTATCTTGTCATACACGCCTAATTACTAGCAGTTTATAGGGTGCGGAAAGTAAATGTCTTACGCTATTACATGGCTTTGGGGCACATACATAATAGGAGTGCGGAAAGTAAATCCTAATTAAACTATTACATCCCATGAGCAGTTACATAATATTTGAAAAAAGAATGCGAGAAAATAATCCAAACCATTACAACCTGTAAGCAGATACATAATAATTGGAAAATATAAGAAGTTCGCATAAGAGAAAAAGGTTAGTAAAAATAAGATTTTTGAATGAGGAAAAAGATTTTAGGTTAGTAATGATGATTAGATGATAGAAAACTACGGATGGAAAGGGGTGTTAATACCTTCCCTTTTCATAACCTTCTCCCTTACTCAGAATCTAACGAAGGTCTTTTCTGTTCTTTTCACCTTCCCTTAATTGGATAAAAGAAAAGTCGGTGGCGACTCTTGCTATCCGCAACATTTGCGATAAAAAGCAAAACAAATCTCAAAGTCAGTTCACAGTATTATAGAACTATTAAAATCCAAATTACATAGAAAATAAAAGATAAAATTCATAGCCTTGGGCTTGGAGGTTCCAAATTAGCTGAGGAAAAAGTTTGAACCAAGAAAAGTTAGGCCCATTTGCAAAATTTTGGCTTTTGACAAGTATTTCTCTTTGTGCACCTCTTCAAAAATGCCCAACTTGTGCAAGGTGTATCTTGCTCAAATTTTAACATTTTTGGGTGTTCTTGGACTTTTTAGAAAGCTCTAGATGTCCTCCAAACAACCTCTTTGGTTTCATCTCAATTGAAGTTTCCATGCTCAATAACACTTCTTTACAAAAAGTTGACTTTTTATTGACTTTGAAAAGGACCTGTAATATTTTGATCCATATCTTCAAAATGAAGCATTTTCTGACCAAGCTTGTGAGACATAAAGTTGTATAGAATTGAATTCTCTTCAAAATGAGAGGTGGTGGAAAAATTTCTGATAAAGTATGAGAAAGTTATGCCTAGTCAAAGTTCTGTTGACTTTTCCTTAGAAAACCCTAATTTGGAAAGTTTGACTTTTGATCAAATTTTGAGTTTTCTTGATGAATCATGATCAACCCTTGATCAAATGATGAATATCACTTCAAAATATGGATGTTGACCAAAAATCATGAAGTTTGATTGTATGTTGACCACAGTTGACTTTTTGTCCAAAACAACTGATTTTCAACCATCTGAGCAATTGTCTGAGGAAACTTGACTTGTAAGGTTTGAAACTTGACATGGAGATTCTTTGAAGCATATGATGAGGCATGATGACCATTGGAGATGTTGGGAACCACTTTTATCTGAGAATTGCCAAACCCTAGTTTAGGTTGATTGCTTAGGAGAGGGTTTGTCTAATCAACCCTTGTGAAATCTTTGTGTATGGATATGAGAAATGCCTTGAGAAGTAGGAGGGCAAATTTTGGGGTATGACACCAAGCAAGCCATAGAAGCGGTCATTTTCGAAATTACCAAGATTGGCAATAGAATTGATTGAAATTGATTCAAAAAAGGCAATATTTGGTGTCATCACAAATCAAATTTTTTCTCATTGATTGGCATATAATTCCTTCATGATTTTGGACCTAATCCATCCTAGTATATATACACACTAACTCCAGATGCCAGTGGACGAAAATTCTTGCCTCCAAGAACCCTAAAAAACTTCACAAAACCGTGTGTTTCAAGCAACTTGCAGCCAAAGTTTTGCTTCGATCCAGGCCATTCCAGGCGTTCAAACAGCTTCCTGGTGCTCCTCTGAACCGTTCCATACCCTTGCAAGCACGTAAAAGCTCCTGAAACGTAAAATCACAATGTCAGTTTCCATGCCTATTTTCAGTTTTTGATTTCATACATGCTTGTTTAATTGAATTTGATCATATATTTGTGTTTGTATTGATGTTTCGATGCTTTCTGGATAGTTTGATTCAAGTTTAGATGCAGGAACCAGGATCTGTCATTGCTAGGGTTTTGACCTTCTAATTGGGGTTCTCTATTTTAGCCAAAATTAGACCAAACTAAGGGCATGGTCGTGTTCCTTGGTTCAATTCTAATCGATCCATGGTCTCATATATAATTTATCTTTGGTATTTGTCAAGTTTTGAATTTGTAGGTATTATAGATACGAACCAAAATCCGTAGGCAAAGGATGCAGCAAAACCGTTGGCATAGGTCTGGAAATTCAAATGAAGAAGACGACCCCTTGGCGCGTTTTGGTTCCAACTCTAGAAGTTCCAACTTCTGGACCCCCCCTCAGAAGCAACACATCCAGAAGCTCCAGCTTCTGGATCCCTAGAGAAGACAACACGTCCAGAAGCTCCAGCTTCTGGATCCTAAGAGGAGACAACACGTCTAGAAGCTCCAGCTTCTGGATCTCCATAGGAGACAACACGTCTAGAAACTCCAACTTCTGAATCCCCAGAGGAGACATCACGTCCAGAAGCTCCAGCTTCTGGATCTCCTTCAACAACAGAGCCCCCCAGAAGCTCCAGCTTCTGGGCATCCCAGATCCAGAATCTCCAAAAGCTCCAGCTTCTAGACCCTTCCAGCACCAGATCCCTCAGAAGCTCCAGCTTCTGAATGTCCCCAACAACAGAATCTCCAGGTTTTGGACCTTTTCAGATGCAGAAGCCACAACTTCTGGACACGCTTAGTAGGATTTCCACCAGAAACTCCAGTTTCCGGATGCCCACGGCGCGCTACTCACAGAAGGCATGGCTTCTGAGGCAGCTTCTGTCAGAAGCTCTGATTTTTTTTGGTTTTATTTATTTTCTGCTTTTTCTTATTTCCCTTTAAATTAATTTAGTTAATTTAATTAATTTAATTAATAATTAGGTTAAATAATTAGTTTAATTAGATAATTTCACAAATAATTTCCTCCATATTTTTTTATTAATTAATTTAATTAGCTTAATTTAGTTTAATATTCATTAAATCTTTTTTCATTAAAATCAATTAGAATTAGGTTTTTGTCACATTAACACTAATTTTCAAAACACCAAAATTTTAGGATTTAGTTTCATCTCTCTTATTTCTTTTGCATTTAAATTCTAGAAAGGATGTATAGGTTGCAAGTTTGTTTTCATGTAATAACGTAGATTTATATTTCTGCCTTTACTTTCTACACCTCCTATTATGTATCTGCCCCAAAGCCATGTAATAGCGTATGACCTTTATATTTCCGCAATTTATTTTCCGCACCTATTAACTGCTAGTAATTAGGCGTGTATGGCAAGATTAAAAACAACGTAGATCACTTCTAATCATAAGATAAAATATCTGAATACAACACATCTTTCACACATGCACCCACCTTAGGGTATCCTCTCTCGTTGCCTTACAAATAATGGTCAAGTTCCTTGAACGTGAGGATATCTTAGCACGGTTGCCTACAATATATCATCATAGTCCCTTCTATTTAAAAGATCATAGTCCCTCGATGTTGCCTACGAATACATGATCTAGTCCCTCTATTGTTGCCTACGAAAAAGTGATGATCGTCCCTACGAATATGCTAGGATATCCCTACAAGTTGCCTTCTATGACCATCTGATGTCCCTTTTACATCCAACGAATAAGGTTAACAATCCATGGTACGGATGACCTTATTCTAAAGGAAAGCAAAATAACACGGAAACGACCGTTCTGAGTAGGTAATAAGTCTCTTTTGCTTGCTCAATCAAATACTTTCACACACACACTTTCAAAAACATTTTCAAACACTTTGTATACATTCCAGCGTGAATCATTACAAAGTCTTTTCCAAAACCAAACATTTCCAAACACTTCGAATACATTCCAGCGTGAATCATTACGAAGTCAAAGCGAAATGCCTTTTCAAAAATCTTTTCAAATACACACAAACAAAAACAATTAAAGTGAGCTACGCAATTAAGAGCCCGTAGATAACTACGGATGGAAAGGGTGCTAACACCTTCCCTTTTCATAACCACCTCCCTTACTCAGAATCTAACGAAGGTTTTTTCCTGTTCTTTTCGCCTTCCCTTAATTGGATAAAAGAAAAGTCGGTGGAGACTCTTGCTATCCACAACATTTGCGATTAAACGCAAAACAATCAAGTCAATTTTTCCATCGTGTTACAGTTGACATTCCATGAGATTATATGATGAAGCACTTAACACACATTGAGGCTCCTTGTTAGCCTTCACAGTCTCTTTAGCAATAATAGGGCGAGATAAGAAGTTCTTTTTATAGTTATGGATCATTTGTTTTTGGGATTCACCATTAGATTATGGTTAGATGGAATCGTGGAAATGTTGGAAGAAGATTCCCGCATACAACATCAAATGATCTGATAAAGATCTTCTTATTCAAGTATTGTAGATGACAAAGGACATGATGAGTAACTGTGGAACGATCTTCAAGATTTGTAGGGGTGTACATGCAAATACTTTATGCTCAAGTCAATGATGGTCTTGAGTGTGAGGTTTTATGTTATACAATAATGTGTACATGTGACTAATTTGTAGTTCATTTTTTATAGTGAACTTTTAAGGTTTTAAGGTTATAGAGCCTTCAGATTAGTCACAATTCTTTTAGAGAATATATGTAAAAAGATCCCTTAAAGTATGATCTACGGTTTTTATGATTTTGCCAACTCTAATCAAATGTATTTCTAAGACATATCCATTTGAAGTTTCTGAATTACTAGTACCCCTTAGATGTTCGATCGGCCTAAATTTGATATAATGTTGGAGTATGACCACTATGAAGATCCAAGGCTCTTGAGTCATCTTTTAAATATGGATGATATCAACTGTATCCTAGAACCATTAGAAAAATCTAATAGTTCATATAGATAGACCGCTATCACTGGCCAATGTTGATAGACATGGACCTATTGGACCATAACAACTTATGAATGCAATGTTTCTACATTTTTTATATAAATAATTTATTTTACTAAAATAAAATAAAAATTGCTGTTATCTTTTTTATTTAAAAAGAATGATATAATAGTTTTTATACAAATTGATGAATAAAAGATAATAAAAAGTATTTTTCAACTCAACGAGTGATCATAAGTTGGAATTCAATTTTTTCACAAATTAATTTTTACACTTATGTGAAGAGAATATTCTCTTTATAAAATATCAAGAAACGGAAGATGCTTTCCTCTTAGTTTAGTGTAAAGAAGTAAGTGTAGCTATCCTCTGAAAAAAAAGTGTAGATAATACCCACGTTTATTAAATCTTACATGCTAAAGTTATATAAATTTTTAAGTTAACTATCAACTTTTCCTCTATAATAAAAAGTCAACTATCAATCTAGTATCCGTCACACAAAAAACTGGAGTATTAACATGTTTTTCTCACAAAAAACAAAACTATCGATCTCCTAGGAATCACTAACGCAATTAATTAATGTTATTATAATATGATATCAGCTACCTGGTTGGTAATAAAAAAATCAGCCTCGAGTATCACGATACTCGCAAACAACCATTTTTCTAGTGTGAGTTGTCATCATTGAAAAAAAAAACTAAATATAATAACAACACTCAACAATAATTGACATTAATTCAAATAATAATAGTAATAATGATTATAATAATAATAATTTTTTCGAAAGGAGACTCTACTTTTGTCAAGTTGGTGCTTAATACATTCAAAGAGTTTTATCTTGTAACAGGTCTGGATGTCAACCCAACCAAGTGTAAAATATATTTTGGCAATGTAAATATTGAAGAGTAAAAGGTAATTATGTCTCTGTCAGATTATGATGTTGGCTCGTTGCCTTTTAGATATTTAAGTATTTTATTATTGGGTAAAAAATTGAGTGTAACTGTGATAGAAAGTGAAAGAGAGGATTTCATTGAATCTCAACAATTTTTCATTAAATGATGAAAATCAGTTATAAAAGCTAACAGCTTGCATTATATACTTACAAAGATGTGACCGCTAACACCTTGACAGGTGGCAGTCATAAGATACCAAACTACTCTTAAGTCTAAGCTAGCTATTACTCCTAATACACCAACTCGAGAGTGTCAATAACTCTGAGGTGTCTTAATTCCAAAATTTTAGTAGAAGCTATAGAGGCTTTGTGAGCACATCTGCAACTTGAGCAGTGCCAGGAATATGAAAAATGGAGAGTTGTTTGGACATCACTTTCTCCCTAACAAAGAAGAGATCAATCTCCATATGTTTCGTTTTGGAATGCATGATAGGATTATGAGCAAGCAGAACAGTAGAGAGATTATCACAGAGCGCAACAAGGGGTTGTGTGACAATGTTAAGCTCTTTCAATATAGTTTGAACCCATATCAAGTCTGCAGTTGCTAAGGCAAGGGATCTATATTCAGACTCGATGCTGGAACGGGCTACAACTTGCTGCTTCTTGGACCACCATGTAATGAGATTGGAACCAAAGAAGATGGTAGCCCCAAACGTGCTCCGTCTGTCATCTGGGTCAGAAGCCCAGTCAGCATCACAATACACTTGCAGAGATGGAGGTGAGGTGGAGGGAAGAGGAGAAAGGCAAAGGCCGTGATTAATCATCCCTTTGAGGTACCTTAAAATGTGCTTGACTTCCACCCAATGAGCTTCAAGAGGATGTGCCATAAATTGGCACACTTTGTTGACGGTATAAGACAACTCAAGTCTGGTGATAGTGGCATACTGCAATGCACCAACAATAGAGCGATAGAAGAAAGGATCGACAATTATTTTGGAGACCTTATTTTGGTAAGATTGGGTAAATACCACAAATGTTAAAGAAGAAATTTTCAACATACTTCTCAAGAAAATAATCGAGATCACCAATGAAAGAAAATGAAAAGACCATGTTCTGACTGATGATTATATAATCGACATAGACCAAGAGATAAACAACGTGGCCATTTTCTAGGTAAATGAACAATGAGGGATCACACTTGCTAGGTTGAAAATTGAGCTTGAGAACGGTTGTTTGAAGCTTCTCAAACCATTGCCTAGGTTCCTATTTCAGTCCATAAATGGCTTTGTTCAACATGCACACATAAGATGGATCAGTTTGAACAAACCCTTGGGGTTGCTCCATATAAACCTCTTCAGCCAAAACACCATTCAAAAAGGCGTTGTTGACATCCAATTGCTTGATAGGCCAATGATGTGTGATGGCAATAGTAAGAATTAGCCTGATGGTGACAGGTTTTATAACAGGTGAGAAAGTTTCTGTGAAATCAAAGCCTTGTCTTTGATGAAAACCCTTGGCCACCAATTTGGCCTTAAACTTGTTAAATGTGCCATCAGGGTTTTCTTTCACCCGAAAAACGCACTTGCATCCTATAGCTCGTCTATCAGTAGGAAGAGGAATAAGAGTCCATGTCTTATTTGCAATAAGAGCATCATACTTAGCTTGCATAGCTGCAAGCCAATGAGGGTTGGACAGATCTTGTTTGATATTTATGGGTTCAGTGTGAGCTAGAAGCAATTTAGGATGAAGTTTCGGTTGAATGAAACTTGACATGGCCTTGGTTTGCATACTGTGCTGATTTACTGGAATCATAGGAACAGGAACGGCTGAAGGAGGAATGGTTGTTGGGCCAACAACAACATCTAGAGATTGCTGAGTGGAATTGCTAGAAATTATGGCAGGACTCGAGTTACCAGAAGGAGAGTTCACTTGAGTGGCTGAGGATGCCAGAGAATTAGGTGTTGTAGCTGTAGGAGATGTAGGGTTACTGGAAGAGGCAAAGTACTAGGTATGAGTAGATGAGTAAATGTTATTAGAATTGGTTAATTCAACAGGAGAATAAGAGCGGTGAAAGGGCAACGATGGTAAGTAACACCCTTAGAGGCGGAATTTGGAGAAACGGAGGAAGTAAACAATTCAAGATAAGGAAACTTAGTCTCATTGAAGATGACATCTTTGGAGATGTACAACCTTCTTGTTGATGATAGACACCTATATCCTTTGTGAGAAGTAGAGTACCCAAGGAACACACACTCTTGTGACCTGAAATCGATCTTGTGTGTGTTATAGGGCCTCAAGAGAGGGAAACAAGAACAACCAAACACTTTGAGGAAGGTATAGTCAGGAGCGGTGTGAAAAAGAAGAATAAATGGGACTTGAAAATTGATAGATGCAGAAGGCAGTCTATTAATGAGATAGACAGCATTAGAGAATGCATAGTCCCAATATGCCAAGGGAAGAGAGGCTTGGCTGAGAAGTGTAAGGCCAAGGTCAACAATATGGCGATGCTTTCTCTCAACCACGTCATTTTGATGGTGAGTATAAGGGAAGATAACTCTATGAAGAATTCCTAACTCAGAAAGATAATTTGTGAAGGGTCTAAACTCACCACCCCAATCAGACTGTACAACTTTAATAGGAAACCCGAGTTGCAATTCAACCAAAGCCTTAAACCGTTTGAATACATTTAGGGCTTGAAATTTGGACTTGAGTAAGTAAATCCAGGTGAATTTGGAAAAAGCATCTACAAAGGAGATGTAATAGCTATAACCAAGAGTGGAGGGGCTAGGTGTAGGGCCCCGTAGATCACTATAAACAATCTCAAGAGGTGCATTGTAGGTTGTAACACCCTGTTTTATTAATATTATATCATATTAATATTTTCGAATTACCGATCGATATTTATTTTGCGACGAGAATATTTGTGTTAATTAATATATTTATTAATTTATCTGGCGACGTTTTGTTCGGTTCGGTACATAATATTCGGATCCGATGTTTAATTCCCCGGAATTATTTTAATTGATTGAATTAATTATATTAATAAATTAGGAGTGTGAGGATTAATTGGGAGGAATTGGGTTTACACCTTAGTTTACTAGTAAGGTTATCATAAAACCACTTTCCTCATTTTCTTTCCATCCAAACACTTTCCTTATTTTCCTTCCATTCATCATACCAAAGCCAAACAAGGGCAAGAGGGGGGGGAGCTAGTAGAAACATAACTTATATAAGCCATTTTCCTCATTTCTTCCCATTTGAAAAACAAAAGCCAAGAATAGAAACTTGGGAGAGAAAAGAGAGGGTTTTGGAAAGAAGAAGAAGAAGAAGAAGAGGAAGAAGTAGAGCAAGAGAGGAAGCTCGAGGTTGGGGCTTTGATGGAGCATCTTGCAATCAACCAAGCTAGAGGTAAGGGTTTGATTCTCCATCTCATATTGTTAGGTTTGATAGAAATAGTTTGGATTTAGGGGTAAACTTGATAGTTGATTTTATAAGAGTTTGTTGGTTGATTGTTGGAGTGGTTTAGAGAAGTTGGATTTGGAGTATGGTTTGTGGGTATATTAGGTGCTAACTTGTAAGAATTAAGAGTATTGAAATGGGAAGGAAAACCATGGTAGTAGAATGAGAAAAAACCCAAAAAGATGAAGTTTTCACACAGGCCTTTCAACACGGGTCGTGTTGGGGTAACACGGCCGTGTTTCCCTCTAGAATAGAAATTTTGGTGAGTGCAGGCCACGCAACACGGGCAGTGTTGCACAACACGGGTGCCCGTGTTGATTCACTGTCTTGAGTGATTTTTGCACGTTCTGATGGATTTTCAACACGGGCCATGTTGATGCACACGGGGGCCCGTGTTGATGCTCCTATAGCCTCCAAAATTCTGATTTTTCGCATTTCCTTTGGGACCCGATTGTGTTCCGATTTTCCAATTTCGGTAAATTCAACGACGGAGCAAGTTGCTCCGAATTCAACGAAAATTGACGTGCTAGTTAAGTTTGACGTGTAGAACTTAGTGGTGAAGTTAGTTTTTAGAAATTACGAGTTTTTACGAGATGACCCGAAATAGGCCAATTTACGGTAAATTGAACCGGATGGTGTTTTAGTCAATTTAAGACATATACGGACTACCTGATTTCGATGTTGATTAATATCGGTTATTAAGAATTACTTTCGCGATGATTATTAACATTTTGACTATTTTTCCGTTTTTGAAATTTGGTGAATTAATTGATAATGATGCGGTGTGAATAAACATAATGTTTGCGACGATATATCTATTTAATGAATACTTGTTAATATGCGATGTGATGATATATGTTTTGTACATGATGATGTGATGATTAAATTGATGTTGTTAATATATGCTTCCGATTTGTGAATGCATGACTTTTGGTGAATTTATTAGTGATGTTTGCATAATGCAATTATGATGCGATGATATATTTATCTTGTTTTGAATAGATTATGGCGATGTGGGCTTTATGCCAATTTGGATGAGCGATGATGATGTTTTTGTGTTGTGTTGTTTTATTGTCGAGTCACATACATATCATAAGCGAAGAGGGCTTTTATGCCAAGCGATGATGGCTTTTATGCCGAGCGAAGATCGGCTTTATGCCAAGTGTCCCTAATTACGGACAAGCGATGGGTACCACATGCATAACATAGTCGTGTCTCATGGAGTCGGTTATGTTTATGTTTGAGTTGTTTGGCGTTGGGTTTTTGTTGATTGATGGATGATATTGAATTGCGATGATATATGATATGATGATGTTTGTGATGATGTTGTGGAGATGGGCTTTATGCCAAAAGCGAAGATGGGCTTTATGCCAAAAGCGAAGATGGGCTTTAGCCAATTTGTGATGATTTGTTTGTGTTGCTTATATTATTAGCATTATTTAATGTTGTTGGTTGATGTTGTTGTTTAAGACTGCCGGGCTAATTAGTGATGTATTAACTCGTGACGATTTCGTAGTGATGAAAGTTTATGTCTTGTTGTGACGTTTATGCCGATGACGTTATGGTGATAAAGTGTAGACTATACACATTAGGATGACGAGTAAAGTAAGTGAGTTTTGATTATGTGTTGGAATTACACTTATTAATCTATACCCTTTATAATTCCGAAACTATATTTATATATTTTATCATGCCTTTAATTATATGTTTTGGAGTATCTCACCCTTTACTTGTTTCGCCGTTACCTATATATTGGTAACGTGCAGGTTATGAAGACGGAGTCTATAGCTGCTGTTAGTTGAGTTGGTGTCGCTCTGATACGTAGCACTCGGGGGGAAATATTTATGTCGTCTTGTTGTTGTTGTTTTATTATTATTCCTTTTGTGGATAAGAACCATAATTCATAAACACATGATTTTGATGAGGAAGTTTAATAAAGGAGATGTTTTGATTTCTATGAATCAATTTATGTTTTCCAGCGATGCTATGTATCCGAAACTTATATTTTAAAGTAAACTGTTTAAGGTGATTTGGTTTGATGATGTGACGCCTCAGTATTTACTTTATGAAATTTTAAATTACTCTGATTTTTGCATATTAAAATTTGGGTAGAATTGGAGTGTTACATTAGTGGTGTGTGAAGCAGGTGAGTGTAAACGATGAGCTTTACCCATACAACAATCAGAACAAAAGAGAGAATGATCTTTATTTGAAAAAGGAATATTATAACTCTTTAAAATAAGCTTCAAAGCATGAATATTAGGATGTCCTAACCTAAGGTGCCACACATTAGGCAAGTTAGGGTCTACCCTAGTATAATGAGCACTACGAACAATAGACTTATTTGTAGAAAAATAAGAGAGAGGATTGGCTGACTTAGCAGAACTTGACAGTTACACATTGGGGAATTCATACAATCCATCACTGCCTACGACACCTTCAAGGAGAGTTTCATCTGAACCCTGAGATTTGACACAACAAGTATCAATATTAAATAGAAAATAGACATTATTATCCTTGCAGAATTTGCTAACACTCATGAGATTTTTGGTTATGGAAGGAACGAGTAATAGGTGGTTAAGGGATAGACGTGTGTGAGGTTGACAGGGTGAAGAAAATGTGCTAGAGCCAGTAGATTGAATAGGCAAACCTTGGCCATTGCCAATGAAGATCTGATCATGACCTTCAAAAGGAGCTAAATGCTGCAGATTTTTGGCATCACTTGTAACATGAAAAGAAGCTCCTGAATCTGGGAACCAACCAGCAGAAGTAGAGGGCATGGCATTGGCAACAAAGGTGCTAGGTTGAAGCATGAGATGAGCATCCATCATACTAGAGTTTGGAGCTGAAGCTCGTGACCACACATTTGGAGCATAATTTGGTCGAGGCATAGGAGTGTAGTATTGTCCACCAACATTAGAAGATTGAGCTTGAGGATTGCCACAAACATGTAAGGGATGGAATTGTTGGTTGAACCTGTGCCAGCAGTTGAAGGCAGAGTGCCCAACCTTGGAACAAACTTGACACTGCATATATGAATTGCGAACACCTCTCCCACGACTATTTCTACCTCCTCCTCTACCAGATCTACCACCTCTAAAACTGTTATAGCCACGTTCAGTAGTTGGAGGTGCCTGAGGAGTGGAAGAATCAGCACTGAGCACAGTGTTAGAGTCACTAATGGCAGGAGCATCAGGAGCAGCTTGCGTGAGGTTTAGAGAAGCAAAATCAGGAACTGAAGCTTTCTTGAACTTGTTGAGACGAAGTTCATGCGCAACTAACAAAATTTCTACTTCATCAATTGCAAGAACTCCAAACTTTCTTTCAATTACAGATACAACATGAGCAAATTTAGATGGTAAGCCTTCAAGAATCACATCGATATGGTGTTGAAACCGGCAACAGATCACCAATAGATGCAAGAGAATCAATGATGAGTTTGGTCTTGAGAAGATAGTCTTGCACCGTCATCGCATCAAGCTTCATAGCACGGAGTTCCACACGAATTTTCCTAGCATGAGTGCAGCCAAGGACGCGAGAGAGGATCTCACTCGATAACATTGATTGAAGCCACGATATTAGTAATTGATCCTTCTAAAACCAAAGTGTGCACGTAGGGTTTTCAAATCCAAATTTTCGAGCATGATCATCCATAAAACGAGGAGGAATACGCGAGCACACAAAAAATTCAGTTAAGCCATGCGCGTTGATGAACAATTCAACCTATTGTCGCCACAGATGAAAATTCTTCTCGTCAAGCTTTTGCGAGAGTTTGAGCACGAAATTGAATCGCCAAAGATCATCATAATCGGACGCCGGAGTCTTCACCAGAATCACTCGTTCATCATCGGAATTGGAGTGAAAAGTAGAAGGGGACGGTGGCGATGAAGGCGCCATAACTGTGGATCGAAGGTAGCTACTACTCCTTCTACTAATACCATGATAGAAAGTGAAAGAGAGGATTTCATTGAATCTCAACAACTTTTCATTGAATGATGAAAATCAGTTACAAAAGTTAACAACTTGCATTTTATACTTACAAAGATGTGACTTGCTATAGCAAGTTATGACCGCTAACACCTTGGCAGGTGGCAGTTATAAGATACCAAACTACCCTTAAGCCTAAGCTAGCTACTACTCCTAATAAAGTGATTGTATGCTTCTGATGGAAAGAATTGTCATTAGGATTAAATATTGGAGTGTGAGGTTCCTAAATTTTTAAGGTAGATCCCAGTTAACTAAAATTGTGTTATTTGCTTGTATTAATTACTAGATGTAATGTATCATGTTTCCTAAGAAGGTTATAAAGATGATTGATGCCACTTGTAGAATTTTTCTATGGTTTGGGTCTGAAAATTTTCCGAGAAAATCTCCTATTGCATGGAATAGAGGTTTTTCTCCTAGGAAGCATGGAGGGTTGAACTTAATTTGGTTCAATGATTGGACTGAGGCTTCCCTTTTGAAGTTACTTTAAAATCTAAATAAGAAGAAAGATAGTTTGTGGATCATATGGATCTATTGCTACTATACAAAGGAAGAAAGTATCGTGCAAGTGCTAGTTAAACAGTCATGCTCCTGGATTCTCAAATTTATTCTAAAGTTGAGATAATTCACAAATAGAAGCACTGTATGGACTCAATATTGAGCTAATCCAGAGTATCTGCACGATATCATATAAATCATCATTCCAATAGAAGGGTCGGATTCTCAATCATATAAAAGCACGTAATTATTAACTACCCTGTAACACGGTGGGAAAACTGACTTGTTTATTTTGCGATTTATCGCAAATATTGCGGAAAGCAAGAGTCACCATCGACTTACCTTTTATCCAATAAAGGGAAGGTGAAAAGAACAGGAAAAGACCTTCGTTAGATTCTGAGTACGGGAGGAAGTTATGAAAAGGGAAGGTATTAACACCCTTTTCATTCATAATTATCTACGGGCTCTTAGTTGCTTAGCTCACTTTTGAAAAATTGCTTTCTGTCTTTGTGTAGTTTGAAAAGTATTTTGAAAAGACATTTCGCTTTGACTTTGTAATGGTTCTCGTTGGAATGTATACAAAGTGTTCGGAAATATTTGTTTGAAAGATGTTTAACTTTGTAATGATTCTCGCTGGAATGTATACAAAGTGTTTTTTTTTTAGTTTTTGAAAAGTGTGAAGTGTGAAAAGTATTTGATTGATTAGAGCAAGCAACTAGGAGTCTATTACCTACTCAGAATGGTCGTTTACATGTTATTTTCCTTCTCCTTTAGAATAAGGCTATCCATACCATTAGTTGGTAGGTAACTTTATTCGTTTGGATGTGAAGGGACAATCGAATGGTCATAGAAGGAAACGTGTAAGGATACGTTTAGCAATTTGTAGGGACGATCATCACTTTTTCATAGGCAATAATCGAGGGACGGGATTATATATTCATAGGCAACAATCGAGGGTCATCGAGGGATTATGATCTTTGTATCGAAGGGACTATGATGATGTTATTCGTAAGCGTCTTTGCTAATGGTATCCCTATGTTTGAGGGACATGACCATTGTTTTTCCGAAGGCAACAAGAGAGGATACCCTAAGGGGGTGCAAGTGTGATAGAGTGTGGTGTATTAAGATATATTATCTTGAGATTATAAGTGATCTAGGGTTGATTTTAGTCTTGTCATGCAAACCCTAATTACTAGCAGTTAGATATATGTACAGGAAAATAAAGGTGCCAAAAGTAAAAGTGCGGAAATGTAAATCCTACACTACTACATGGCTTTGGGACAGATACATAATAGGAGGTGCGGAAAGTAAAGGTAGAAAATGTAAATCTACGCTATTACAGAATAAAACTTTGCGACCTATACATCTTTTCTATAATTGTAAAGGCGGAATAATAGAAATAAAATAGAAGAATGGTTAAAGAAAATATCTAAACCCTAATTGCAAAAGGAAAAATATTTTAGGTATTTTTGGAGATTGATTTTAATGTGAAAATCCTAATTCTAGGTTAATTATTAATTAATTATGAAAAATAATTTAAATTGTGAGAAAAATAAATTATTTTTATGTCAAAAATTAATTAAATTTTTAATTAACCTAAATCTGAAATTAGAATATTTTTGTGGTTTTTGAAAATAGTTTAAATTAATTTTGAAAAGAAAATTAAATGAAATTAAAAATAATAAAATAAGAAAAAGTTTGGAAAAGTGAGAAAAAGAAAGGGGGTCAGCAGGGATCGAACCCAGAACCCCTTGGATTTTACCAACGTGCGCTTGCCAACTGAGCTGAGTGACTTTGTTTTCATTGATTCACGTCCATTTGTTTAAAACTGATAACGCGTGTTATTTTGAAATTTCAAAACAAGTCAGATGTGGACCCCAGTTTTATTGAGTGAACCAATCATAGCATGCATACACACCACTCCTGCACGTCGAAGGTCAAAGGAAATCCACGACACCGGAGTCAAACTCCGGTCGCCTTCTCCGACGAGCCAAAATCCTGAACCTGCGAAATCAAATCAAAATGAAAAGGAAAAGTACCCAGATCCCCTAACGAGGACCTTGCGAGTCTCGTGGTGAGGTGTTTATGATCTGAAAGTGGTTGCATCGTGGAACACGAAGCTTCATCGTATTTATGCCCTAATCATGGTGTTTTTCGATTTACACGTTAAACCTTCCATCTAATACATCAAACCTATTCCAAGGGGCCTCCTAAGATCATACATGCAATCGAAACTCATTAGAAATGCATGAATTAAAAGAATCGAATTCCAGAAACTTACCAAACCAGTGCTACACGATCTGCACGTTCTAAGGAGCTTTGGACTTGTGGAATGGTATGGATCGACTCTTGGAAGTTTCAGGAGGATGATGGAATGCTTGAAATTGTTTAAGAATGGCTATAACGAGAGCTTTGTGTTTGCCCTAGTTTTGAGAATTTTGTGAACTTTAGGGTTGCTCTTTGAGGCAAGGATTCGTTTTTTTAATGTCTGAATGTATCATGTATATATAGAGGATGAAAAATAGATCAAGAATTGAGAGGAAATATATTGTCTTGAATGTAAAAATATTCCATTGAAAATTTTATCAAAACTTTCCAAAAGTGGCTCAATCTTGCCTTAATGCATGGTGCACGAAATTTCCAGCTAGCACGGGCTATCTTGGACCTTAAGACAAATAGAAATCAAGCCCAACTCATCTTAACTCTTACCTTTTTATTTTATTTAATTAAAATTGAATTTAAATTATTAAATTCAAAAATAAATCAAATAAATAAAGGAAGGGCGTGAAAATAAGTTTAGAGGTCATGGATAATGTCAAGATTAAGTTTGGATCATAAAATCTTAGGCCCATTTGGGAGAATTTTGAATTTGCTAGGTATTTTTCTTCATGCACCTCTTCGAAAATGCTCAACTTGCACAACTTGTATCTTGCTCAATTTTCAACATTTTTAGGTGTTCTTGGACTTTTTAAAAGTTATGCCTAGTCAAAGTTCTGTTGACTTTTTGTCCAAAAACCCTAATTTGGAAACTTTTGATCAAATCTTGACTTTTCTTGATGAATCATGATCAACCCTTGATCATATGATGAATATGACTTCATAATATTGATGTTGACAAAAAAATGATGAAGTTTGACTGTATGTTGACCACAGTTGACTTTTTGTCTAATACAATTGATTTTCAACCATCTGAGCAATTGATTGAGCAAACTTGAGTTGTAAGGCTTGAAACTTGACATGGTGATCCCTTGGGACATATGAGGAGGTATGATGACCACTTGAGGTACTAGAACTTGATTTTGTCTTGAGAGAAGCAAAACCCTAGTTGTGGGTTGATTGCTTAGGAGATGGTTCATCTGGTCAATCCTTGAGAAATTCTTGAGTATAGAGATGTGGACTGTCTTGAGAAATAGGAGGGTAAATTTTGGGGTATAATAGTTTCCCCTATTCAATATTCTTGTACCTGAAGGGTTAGATTGATATTCTTGCCTTTCGTGACCTGAAGGTAGATGATGATTGAACACTCGAGTACATTTGAAAATTTGCACTCGCTGGTATATGAAATGAGATCGTTAGTTGATGATGCATTGGAATGGGCTTATAGATGTCATTTGGAGAAGTTGATGCTGGAAAGTGAGTTGTACGTTAGACTTTGCGCTTGTCTTGAAATGAGATTACCGGTATGTACTGATTTTTAACCAGATATGCAGCATCCTGTAGATGGAGTGATGACCATATATGGTTGGAAATGGGCTTAAAGATGCCATCTGGAGTAGTTGATGATAAGAGAGAGTCATAATGAGCCTTTGCCTTGGTTGTATCTGAAATGAGTATTTGTCAGGTTGTAGATAGCTTTCACGTCTTGTTTCGGGTATTAATCTGTGTCTTGTTGTCTGGTAATAACTTTTCTGGTTGTTCAAATAGTTTTCCCGACTTGTTTTGGGTATTAATCTTTGACCTTCTGTTTGGAAAGTAACTTTCACCTGCGGGGGAAAATTTAACTTGAAAGGATATGATTAGTTCTATGCAGATTATGATGCATGCGAGTATATGATAATGCACATGTTATGACTTTTTATGAATAATGTATGAATGTAGATGTTGTGGTATTTCATAACATGGTAATTATACAATTGATAAATTTCCTAAACATGTTATGCTATAGAAAGCGATAAACGAGTACCTGACGTGTACCAACTTTGAAACTATCATTACCATACATCCGCGAGTTGAAACGATCAAACTCGGAAAATCACCTCAAAAGTCTTCAAGTTACCGGACCAAAATTTGAGTCCAAACAACAACAAAAGAATTAGAAAAACAATATTAATTTTATTCAATACAAAAAGCCTTGGTGAAAGTGGGAAAAAGGAAAACCGAGTGAAATTTTAAAAGAATTCACTGGCCCTGCATAGCAGAGCGCGCTAAGCGCCAGCAGAGTGCGCTAAGCGCGCTACACCAGTTGCAGAAAAATGACAGCAACAGGTGCAACTGTTATGCAAGCTCCACATACACACCTATACAATCTCATTTACACATCTAAACAATATTTACAATACATACACACTTCCACAAGCTAAAACACTACAAACTTGTGGAAAATAACAAATTGACATAACAAAACAAAAGCAAATAACAATACACAAAATTGGTGAAAACAAATTAACAAGTTGAAAAGTGAAAGTTTGAAATTAAGAGCAAGTCCTATTTCAACTTGTTAAAACATAAGTCACCACACACACAAACAAACATAAACAAACATGCCTGTTTTACGTCGTAAGCTCGACGCCTTTATTGTGCGAGCACTAGTAACCTCCTCTCGTCATGCCATGGTATTGCCACACCGCACAAACCTAAAGAAAGTGTCCTAACAACCACACAACAAACGTTACGAGTACGAGACAATTCACAACATCACATAAAAACTAAGAAAATCACAAATATGTACAAGTATGGAAAGTAAACACAACATGTACAAGTAATAATATACAAGTTCATATACAAAGCCTATACAACATATACATTAATTACAAAACTCAAAAGCAACGGAATTATCGCAATACAGAAACAATAAAACCAATCCCCGGCAACGGCGCCATTTTGTTGTTGCGGTATAACGGCAAGCAAGAGTTGGTATTATTTTTACCGGGTGATATATACCAGTTAGGTTATATCGTATCGTGTCCACAGAGATTGGTTATTGATTCGTCGTTCGACAATTCTACCGTTAATGAGTTTGAGATTAAAAGAAATGAAAATAAAAGACAAAAAGTAAATGAACAAAAGTATAAAGGATAGACGATTGTCCGAACGAATGTAAACTACCCGTGGACTTAAATCTACCACCCATGTCATACTCGGCCTACTATACCTGATCATCACATACCTCTCACAATCTAAGCTATTTCTAACCCAAATTGAGAAACTTCCTAAATCATCTCAATATCCATCCGCATACCTTGACAACAAAAGTCAATCACGTCACCTCCATATCCATTCTGCATACTTCACCGACGCAGAGGCATTAAGTTCGGTACTCTATAGTGAATGTTAGCTCTAAATCCATTTCTAGCATTCGGAAACTAACAGATAATCATCCTAGGTAAGAATCTAAGCAATCTATCCCTAGCAAAGCTCAAACCCCTAACATAAAGTAAAAACCTAAGATAACCACCGACACAAATTCGTAAAGCAAACTTTATACAAGCCAAAGGCGATAAATATACAAGAGTTATGAGTAGAAATACATACAAAACCAACAAAAGAGAATAACACAAAGAGGAGAAGAGATAAACCACAAATCTACATTGGTTGTCAAAGCCAATCGAAGAGCAATCCATCTCCAATCATCAAAATGCAAGCTCCAATGTTGTTTTCTAAGCTAATCTACCAAATAAATGAAGGTGATGGTGTTGGGACTCAAAAATACCCAACCCATCACCTAAAAATGTGTTTTGAGCCCCTTTTAAAGAATTACGATGTGGTCGCTCGGCTAGCGCGCGGCTATTTTCGATCTTGTTTTTGCCGTATCTTGAGAACCGTAACTCGGAATTGAGCCCGGTTTGAAGCGTTGGAAAGCTTATTCAATGCTCTATCCAACCATGAAGAAATATCCAGCTTTATTGATGATTTTTATTCTTTGATTTTGAGCTTTATTCGTTGATCAATTGTGCAAAATCGCAGTCTTGAAGCTTAGCCTTTGGCCTTTATTACTCAATGCTCCAATTATGAATGAATACCTATAAAAGAGATGAAAAACTATCAAATGATATAATATTTACACAAAAACTCAATTATTCTATTATGTACACATTTATACAAAAAGCGGGGGATTTATTCGAAGAATATCAACAAAAGAACGGATAAGTGCCACAAAATGTATATACAAAATAACTATATTTTGGCACTTATCAGACCACTGCTCAGGGACTAACGTGATGAATTGAAAGTAGTCTTACTACCGCTCGGGGACTAATGTAACAAGAAGAAATATAGATGTTGCTGTAAGGAGATGATAGAGTAGTAATTTTGTTGGAGAGATCCGTGTCTATTGGGGGAGCGATGGCTCTGTGGGGATTGTAGGGATTATCCTGTAGGGATAAAGATGACTTTGTGGGGACGTGTTAGTGACTTTAGTTGTTATCTGAATTCCTAGAGTCTGTAGTAATTACCATTTCTGTTCGCTTTTCGTATGTTTGTGAATAGATATTTATTGTCAGATGCATATAATCATTCAAAGCAATCATTGGATTTTATGCAAATAACACAGATAAAAGAAAATTTGAACTGGAAAAGATAAATTATATTAATTTTGAAAAGTCGTCCTATAGATAGGAAGTTTGTGTACAAAGAGACAAATATCCTAGTAAGAGTAAATTGTCTGAAGCATTTTGGAAAATAGTAAAAGCCATGTGAAAACAATCTCATCGAGTTTCAACTATGTTATTGCTCATATATTTCCGACTATCTCATCTCCTTGCTATTAGAAGAAAGTGATTGAATTGATCTGCGCCGTTTGAACTTGATAGTAGATGATCTGGACAAGACATAGTCATACGCTTGAATCCCTAACTTTTGCATAGACCGTCCTTTCGGGTTTTCAGTCTACCGGGATACCCTTTTTTGCCGAAGCCTCCTTTGCAGGTTTTCAACTGTCGGGTGTACACTTTTTGTATATATGTCCTTAATTTTTGCCCGAACCTTTTTGGTTCCCCAGGACGCCCTTATTTTTTCCTAGGCGAGTCGACCTAGAGGGTCTCGTTTATGCATAGTATTTTTTGACTATGTCTGCGTTCACAGGGTGTGGGAAGTCATATTCGTCCATAGTGCTTAGTATCATGGATCCGCCAGAAAATACTATCTTGACCACAAATGGTCCCTCATAGGTAGGAGTCCATTTTCTCCTAGGATCACCTTGTGGTAGGATGATGCACTTGACTACTAGATCGCCCACTTGGTATGCTCGGTGTTTGAATTTCTTATTAAAAGCTTTGATCATTCGTTTCTGATATATCTGTCCATGGAAGATGGCTGCGAGTCGTTTCTCATTGATCAAGTTGATCTGGTTAAGTCGAGTTTGGACCGATTCGTCTTCGTCCAACTCTGTGTCCTTTAGTATTCTGAGCGAGGGTATCTGAACCTCGATAGGTAGAATTGCTTCCATACCATATACGAGAGAGAAAAGGGTTTCCCTTGTAGATGTTCGTACCGAAGTGCGATAACCATGGAGAGCAAATGGAAACATCTCGTGCGAATCCTTATAAGTCATTGTCATCTTCTGTATAATCTTCTTCAGATTCTTGTTGGCGGCTTCCACTGCACCATTCATCTTTGGTCGATATGGAGAAGAGTTGTGATGTTTTATCTTGAACTGCGTGCAAAGTTCAGTGATCATCTTGTTGTTGAGATTGGTACCATTGTTTGTGATAATCCTTTCGGGGACGCCGTATCGGCAGATGAGATTATGTTTGATGAATCGAGCCACGACGTTCTTCGTAATAGATCCGAACGAGGTTGCCTCTACCCATTTGGTAAAGTATTCTATAGTGACGAGGATGAAACGATGTCCATTAGAAGCGGTAGGTTTGATTTCTTCAATCATGTCAATGCCCCATATTGCGAAAGGCCACGGGGTGGTTAGAACATTCAATGGAACTGGAGGTACGTGCACTTTGTCTGCGTATATCTGGAATTTGTGATAAGATCGAGCATATCGATAACAATTAGCTTCCATGGTGGACCAATAGTAACCTGCTCTCAGAATCTTCTTAGCCATTGTATGTCCATTGGAATGAGTACCAAATGCGCCTTCATGTAGGTCTTCCATAATTCGTTCGGTTGTCTTCTGATCTACACACCAGTGTAAGGCCAAGTCATGATTGCGTTTGTATAAGATGTCGTTACTGAGAAAGAACTTGGCGGTGAATCTTCTTAGGAACTTCTTATCGTTAACGGATTCCCCTTCAGGGTATTCTTGGGCCTCGAGATACCTCTTCACTTCGTAGAACCAAGGTTTTTCTTCCACTCCTTCAGTATCAAGTTTGCAACAGTACGCTGGTTCGTCTAGTCTTTCAATAGTAATCTAAGGAGCTTCGTTGTCCCATCTAATTTGGAACATAGATGACATGGTAGCTAACGCCTCTGTCAGCTGATTCTCTTCTCGTGGGATGTGCTCGGAAGTGATTTCTTTGAAGTAGGGGATTAGATTCAACACGTGTTCTCGAAAGTGATGAAGTTTGACTGTATGTTGACCACATTTGACTTTTTGTCCAATACAATTGATTTTCAAGCATCTGAGCAATTGACTGAGCAAACTTGAGTTGTAAGGCTTGAAACTTGACATGGTGATCTCTTGGTACATATGAGGAGGTATGATGACCATTTGAGGTACTAGAACTTGATTTTGTCTTGAGAGAAGCAAAATCCTAGTTGTGGGTTGATTGTTTAGGAGAGGGTTCATCTGGTCAACCCTTGAGAAATTCTTGAGTATAGAGATGTGGATTGTCTTAAGAAATAGGAGGGTAAATTTTGCGGTATAACACATTCATTCAATCATCAAGTCACACCCTGCATACCAACCCCATCGGGCACATGATGATACAATTCTCGTATAAAATCCAAGTATATCGCTCACACCCCGCATGGGAATACGATAACCCCACACCTGTAAAAAATGTATGCTTGACACATATACAACTAATACAATTAACAACTGTATGCACATCTACCTTCACCACGGTCGGTGCACTTCGCCACTACGAGCCAATGCTCAACATTCACCTGCCAAACATGCAACAATAACAATTCGCAGATATAACAAACATTCACATTGCATTTACAACATTCTACAAAATCAACATGGCTCGATACATACTAAACACGTGTTCACGCGTTAAATTTGAGTAAAACGTATGTTAAACCAACATTCCAACGATTCGAACCACTCGTTAATAGGACACCCAAAATGAAAATTATGAATTTTAAAAGAAATAAAGAAATCTGTCAGATACAGTGTAACCGGTTACCCTCAGACTAGTAATCGGTTACACCCCTTGTAACCAACATTCAAAGTCATTGACTTTTATCTGGTAATCGGTTACCAAAAAAAGTGTCAACCGATTACATCCCATGTAACCCAACTTCTTACGCTTGTTTTATGTGTGGTAAACAGCTACCTCAATTCTGGTAACCGGTTACACCCCTTACAGAATCACTTTTCTGCTATTTTCTTTCTATGAAAATCACTTTTGCACGCACCCAAACAACCTCAAACGTCACACAATGCAAAATATCAATTTCTACTTTCAACATATATTCCCATACATCATTAGCAACAATCAATTTTACTCTAAAACATGATTACACATAACTAAACCATATAATTTCAAGTATTAACATAAACTTCGACACTGACACACAAGTTACACTACAACACCAACATAGACAATAGTTATAGAGATTAACAATTACTCACCCATATACATCATGCAATCCCTAGGCAGTAGAAAACCTCACTCTTACCTTAATCAATGTTCTTCAAAACCGCTTCTAACGGTGGTTCTCTTGGCCCTAGCTTTTTCTCTCTATATTGTTTCTTCTTCTCCCAAAGCACGATCTCTTTGTTTTACTTCTTAGGTTTCTATGATTACTTAAGATAAAGTTATTCTTTCCTTCATGGTTTTTACTAATCTAACTCCTAGACCCCTATTATCTTATTCCACTTATGCCCTTCCTCATAATAATTAAAAAAAATTATTTAATTATTCTCACTCTCCCTTCACTCCTATGCCTCTACAGGTCATACACCCTTAATACTTTAATTTCTACATTTTCTAAGGTAACTACCTCTCAACAAGGTATCACAACACATAAAAAGACTCATCAATGCATGTAAATGCACAACATCACATAATTAATTTATAAAAATTCATTCAATAAAGATCAGGGCGTTACAAGAAACACTTATATTAAAACTTTATAATAGTTTAATTGTGAAGTATATATTTTCTAAATATATAGTCATACATTTTTATAAGAGGATATTAATTAAAATATACAAATATACATTGTGCAAAAATGGGACGGAATGAGTGTAAAGATATTTGTACTTGCACCCATACTCGCATATTTTATTGAATAATTACTTGTGTTTGCGTTCGTATCCATTTTTGCGAATTTCTGTCCTACTCACTATAGGCTCATTTTATGGATGCGTAGGAGTATAATTGTTATGTATTTACGGATATAAAATGTATTAATGTTTTGTATGATTTTTTTTTGTTAATCATTTTAAAAAAATTACTTATGAGTTTGCTATTCTCTATCAATTAAAAATTAAAATTTTTAAGGTTAATCGTATTTTCTTTTTATTGTATTATTATTTTAAATTGTTTTTTTATAATTGTGTCCCATTATTACCCAATAAAAAACGATAATAAAAGTAAGAGTCATGCTAACTAGGGTACTGTTTAAGGATACAAAATAAAGAAAATATTCTTTATAAAAGTTAATTATTTATATTTTCAATGCATTGACTACATGCATTTCTACAAAATATTACTACTTTAAGAACTTAAATAGTACTTCAAGGACACTAATTAGCGTTTTCCTAAAAGTAACAACATCATGAAACCATTGATTTTCACGGTGTTTTTATGGGAGACTTAAAAGTTTTTTTACCGATACAGCGGCAACTTCAAGTTACTCAGCTTGTGTTATTTTTTCGTTTTTTTAAGTAGAAAAGCATGATGCAGTTCCTTCAAATTTGCGTTATTTATGCGATAATTTTTTTATGTGATAAGTTTTTTCAAAACAGCAAAAATAAAAGAGAAGACAACATAAAGAAGAATATGAAAAAGGCTCAAAAGATGAATAGTTAGTTTTAGAGCTTGGATAAAAAAACTATTATATATAATATTCTATTATTATATATTTTTTGGATCAATCAACAAAAAAAGCCACCAACAAGTTATAGATCAAAGATCGCAACCGTGAAATATAAATAATAATATATCAATGGTTAAAAACCTCACTTCTCCATAGTGATCAAAAATTCATTTGCTCATGCTAAATGTCTCCCTTCTTTAGTGAAATATATTATTTGACAATTCATAAAAAAGAAAGAGACATTAGCAGACGTGAAGAAGTAATATGTGCAGGGAAATCAATACTAATATTAATATCCTTTTTTGATATTTTGAATAACCAAGGAAAATCTACTTAAATTACGAGTTTCATGTATTACAGTCTGTTGTGATCGGACCTCTTAGTGTTAGCGAGTTTGGATAAGAGGTTGGCTCGGGTATATTTCTCTCTAGGCTCATATACTACTTCAACAAACGTAAAGTTCTTAGCTTCCTTTGTCTGATATTCCCGGTGATTTGACTAGTGACTATCTGAGAGTCCCTATGGGCTCTAAGGTTGAAAGCACATATTTCTCTGGGTAAATACATTATAAAAGATATAAGGTAAATACGAGTAGTATAACAACATTATCACAATACAAAACATACTAATCATCAATATGTCATACTCACAAATACATCATCATACTACATATACATCTTTTATCATTAAATGCATTATTCACTCTCTTAGTTCACAATTATCATCTCATTATAATTCATCTACAAAGTTAATGCAATACCACTTAAGATGTTAATGCATGTGGTACCAATTTCTCTTTTTGGTGAACACTTGGTCATCACCCTCCAAAGATCCCCACCATAGGATCGATTCCCTCTAAGAACCGGAGAATATCATAAACGCACTCAATTTACACATTGGAATTGAGGCTTATCACAAGCAAACCACCGTCCAAAAATAGCGCACCACCGAACAAAATAATTCTATAAATGCATGATGCGTAAACGTCACATAAAATTAGACTATGACTAGTCAATTGCATCATCATCCATATAGTCCTCATCACACAACATGTATACACATTAGACATGCACCTCATTAAAATATCATCATAAACAACATCAAATACATCATAGCATCATCATAACATCTTTATAACAACTTCATAGCATCTTCATAGCATCATCAAGTTCACTCATTATAAAAAGAACACTTTAGCATATTTTACATACAACAATTCACCGCTCATAAACACATAGGCACTGAAATAATTCATCAAATAACTCATACAATTCTATCATGCTATAGTTCAACGCATCATATTCCCAACACTTAGAATGACGCGCCAAACGGAGTTCTGAAACTCAAGTTACTATACTTTAAAAAATAAATAGGGCTGCTCGCTTGAGGCTCATCCAACACGCTAGAGGCGCTCTGCTCGCTTGGTGCTCACCCGACGCTGCTCATACATTTTCCAGGAGCACCTCTTTTTCAACATGGACTTTGCTCATTGTCTCTCCTGACGACGCTTGGGCACTCTCATGGCCCCAAGCTCGCTGTAGGCTCTCCAGGCGACGGTCGCAATTTTGCTCTTCGTAGGTTGCGAACTCGCCTCTATCCAGTCCAAATTGCATAACAATCACCACATATCACATGTTAACATCAAAATACATCATCACATCATATTTGTCACAAATCAAAACATACACACATCATGAATCAACATTTTCATCACATAATTCATCAAAACAATCACGGAAGACAAAACCTACCGCTACCTTAACCCTTTATCGACCATAATAAATCGGATTAAACCCTTTATCTTAATTCATAGCGATGTAGTTGGCTCTTTGTCTTTTTTAGAGATGGGCTTTTGGTCTCGCCCTTGGGCTCTAGACCTTCCCCTACTTGTTGAGAGTTTCCTCTACTGTACTTTTTAAATGGCACTCTTAAATATGGCGTTTAACCCCCCTCTTGAATTAGTGGCAGTCTTTAGTTTAGGTTTATGACCGTTAGAGCTTATATGTATATAAGCAATGCTATATAGATTGAATTTTCCAACTTGAATAATATAAGTGAATTTCTTAACCCACCCCATGACCTTCTTACCCACTCTTACGAAATTTCTAAATTGCCCCTGGAAAGCAAAAATATACTTCCGGTTAGCACCCTATATCATGCAAATCACGTTGAAAAGAGTTGGGTGTAAACCGGAAGTATATTTCCGGTTTTAAACTATATGTAATTTTTAAATAAAGCGTGTATGTGAGACTAAATTTAGAATAAATTCTTAATATTACATTATTTAGTATGGAACCGGAAATATATTTTCGGTTTTCACCAAAATATTTCAAAATATGGTGCATACCGGAAATATATTTTCGGTTCCACTTAAATATTTCAGAAAGTAGTACGAACCGAAAATAAACTTCCGATTTTGTGAAAGACGTTATGGAGTTTTCATGGGGTGAGTCTCACCCTTATGGGGTGGGTTAAGAAATTCACTAATATAATTCACTTCCTTTTTTCTCTGTCTTTTTCTGCTTATTCATCATGTGTTTAATGCTACACATGTTAACAGGTTCAACTTTTAGCAAGTAGACAATTTCTCAATTCTAAACTAGTATTTTTATTTTTTTATTTTTTGCTTACTTAACCAGTATTTTTTTTAATCTAAAAAAACACACACACTAATCGTTCTTCTATAAATACCCACCAATGTTTCTTTACTTTCTCACAACCTTCCTATCCATCTTAACAACTGTGTTTTGCTTGACTAAAAACCAAAAATGTCCTTCTTATTTGGAGACAAGATCAAAGGCACATTAGTGCTGATGCAAAAGAATGTGTTGGACATAAACAGTTTAACAGATCCTGCAAAGGTTATTGATGAAGCCTTGGGTGGTTTTGGATCCATACTTGATACTCTTACTTCCTTCTTGGGTGCATCCGTTTGTCTTGAGTTAATTAGTGCTACTAAACCTCTGTGTAAGTTCGCAACGCAGTTTATTGTCTGTTTACCTTTCTGTCTGTATAAACTTTTAACCTTAAATATTTTGCAGTAAGTGGAGAAGGAAAAGTGGGAAAAGAAACTTATTTAAAGCAAGCAATTAACAATTTACCAACCTTGGGAGACAAGCAAACTGCATTCAGCATTGAGTTTGGATATGATAGCAGCTTTGGAATTCCTGGAGCATTCAAAATCAAAAACTACATGTCAAATGAGTTCTATCTTGTCAGCTTAACTCTCGACGATATTCCAAATGTTGGAACCATTCACTTTGTTTGCAACTCGTGGATTTACAACGCCAAAAAATACCAAACTGAACGCATTTTCTTCGCCAACAACGTAAGAACAAACTATATATCTATCAAACAGTATTGGAGTAATTTGATTTTCTTTATATTTTAGAAAAGTTAATCTGAAAACATATATGGCAGACTTTTGTAACAAGTGAAACACCGTCTCCATTAGTCTACTATAGACAATTAGAGTTGAAGACTTTACGAGGAAATGGAACGGGAGAGCGTCAAGAATGGGATAGAGTTTATGATTATGATGTTTACAATGATTTGGGAGAGCCTGATAAGGGTCAAAGTTATGCTCGTCCAATTCTAGGACGATCTAGCGACCATCCTTATCCTCGTAGGGGAAGAACGGGGAGAAAACCTACTGCGACAGGTTATATTCTTGCTTTCATGTCTTATCTCATTCTTGATGATATGATTACTTATAGTTTTGTATATTCAATTATGTTAACAGATCCTAACAGTGAGAGTAGAGGGAATAGTGTGTATATTCCAAGAGATGAAGCTTTTGGCCACTTGAAATCGTCAGACTTTCTTGTTTATGGACTTAAGTCTGTTTCTCAAGATGTAATTCCATTGCTACAATCTGTGTTCGACATAAATTTCACGCCAACTGAATTTGATAGCTTTGATGATGTGTTTGATCTATATGAAGGAGGAATTAAGCTACCTACTGATATAATTAGCAAACTTAGTCCTTTACCAGTGATATCAGAAATCTTTCGAACCGATGGTGAAGAAGTCCTCAAGTTTCCACCACCTAAAGTAATTCAAGGTACATCATTCGTTCCTTTTGCATGATTGCGAGTAAAATTAATAATTTTGTTTTGTTTAGTGATAAATGTATTGACTATATACGATATTATTTTGAGTAGTGAGTAAGTCTGCGTGGATGACTGATGAAGAATTTGGAAGAGAGATTCTTGCTGGCGTAAATCCAGGCCTAATTCGCTCTCTCCAGGAGTTTCCTCCAAAAAGTAAGCTAGATAGTGCAATCTATGGTGATCACACTAGCACAATAACCAAAGAGCAGATAGAGCTTAATTTGGAGGGTTTCAGTACTCTTGATGAGGTAAAGATAACTATCATGTGATCCTTTGTTTTTGTTTCTCAGCAAAATTGACCAATTTATATTTATATCAGGCTATACAAAACAAGAAATTGTTCTTGCTAGAACACCATGACACAATAATTCCGTATCTAAGGCTAATAAACTCAACTTCAACAAAAGCATATGCTTCAAGAACCATTCTTTTCTTGAAAAATGATGGAACTTTAAAGCCTTTAGCCATTGAGTTAAGCCTTCCTCATCCTCAAGGAGATCAATTTGGTGTTGTTAGTAATGTATACTTGCCTGCAATTGAAGGTGTTGAAGCTACAATTTGGCTACTTGCCAAAGCTTATGTTATAGTAAATGACTCATGCTTTCACCAACTTGTCAGCCACTGGTATATATCGAATCTATCAATGAAATGTATTTTCGCGTATATGAATTGGCTATGAATAACTTTTCATGGATTATGCAGGTTGAATACTCATGCAGTTGTTGAACCATTTGTGATAGCGACGAATAGGCAACTTAGTGTGCTTCATCCTATTTATAAGCTATTACATCCGCATTATCGCGATACCATGAATATAAATGCACTTGCTAGACAATCCTTAGTCAATGCAGATGGTATTATTGAAAAGACATTCTTATGGGGAGGTTATGCTATGGAGATATCATCAAAAGTTTATAAGGATTGGGTTTTTACAGACCAAGCCCTACCCGCCGATCTTATCAAAAGGTAATTAAAGTTGAACGATCGTGATTTTTTCAGGACTAAAAATATATTTAACCGTTACAACTATTGTACTTTTGTATATTTAGAGGAATAGCAGTCGAGGATCCAACTTCGCCTCACGGTCTTCGCCTAGTGATAGAGGATTATCCTTATGCTGTTGATGGGCTCGATATTTGGGATGCTATTAAGAGTTGGGTGCAAGACTATGTTTCGATATACTACATAACAGATGGCAAAATTCAGCAAGACTCTGAACTCCAAGCTTGGTGGAAAGAAGTTGTAGAAGTAGGTCATGGTGACAAGAAAGGCGAGCCGTGGTGGCCTAAATTGCAAACTCGCGAAGATTTGATTCATGTTTCTAGTATTATCATATGGACTGCTTCTGCTCTTCACGCAGCTGTTAATTTTGGACAATATCCGTATGGAGGCTTCATATTAAACCGTCCAACTCTCAGTAGGCGATTAATGCCTGAGAAAGGTACCGAGTGTTTGTTTTAGTCTCTTTAAAATTTCTTCGCATTTAAATTAGTCTCTATAATGTATATTTTGCGTATTGCAGGTACTACTGAGTACAATGAGCTAGCGACTAACCCTCAGAAGGCTTACTTGAAAACAATTACACCAAAGCTTCAAACTCTCATTGATCTATCAGTCATAGAAATCTTGTCAAGGCATGCTTCTGATGAGTACTACCTTGGACAAAGGGACAGTGCTGAGTATTGGACTTCTGATACAAATGCCTTAGCTGCTTTCAAGAAATTTGGAAAAACATTAGCTGAAATTGAGGGACAACTCATTCTGAGGAACAATAATGAATCATTGAGAAACCGAGTCGGGCCAGTTACCATGCCTTATACTCTTCTTTATCCTTCAAGTGAGGAAGGACTTACTTTTAGAGGAATTCCCAACAGTATCTCGATCTAAGAGAGTGTTGCTATATATTGTGAATGATTGATGTTGTGGTTTTAAATAAATTGTGTGAGAGTGAATTTCAATTCCTTATCACACCACTTGTGGATAGTTGTGTTTGATTGCTTGCTTGTTCATATGACAATAATGTATGCAAGGATGCTTTTATGTAAAGTGTTGTATTTGCAGTTTGTATGGTGAAGTCCTCAAACTCCTATCTTGTAAAATATTTTACTTCAGGTCATATTATTGGTTTATAAGTACTGTTTTTCGGATTTAAGTTTGTTTTGAGTCCACAGGTTTTAAATTTTTGTAACAATGGAAGTAAAAAAAGCTAAACTTTTGGTGATAGCAATGTAAGCAGAATAATTTCATGAATCAAGAAATTAGAACATAAATACTTATTTGTTGTAGTCATATCTCCTTGATTTGAATCCTGAAAAGATGAATGATCTGAACTTTCTCTGTATCTCACACTCCCGTCCACAACTCTCAATGGAGCAAGTTGTAGAGCCGCCAATTATGTTTTTGATTTCGTGATTACAGAGGATCTAGCCATAATATATATAACCATATAGTCCCTCCATTATGGGCTCAAGGTTAAAAAGCTCACACTTTTGCCCACATCGATCAGATTTCAGACACTCAGCCTTTAATTAAAATAGATCACTTAACCAATAAAATTGTTGTAAATTTTAATTATATTTCAAAAGTTTTAAATAAATTTACTTTTAATTTTTAAGTAACAAATATTTTTAAATAAAATTATTATCATTATTTTATTTATTTATAATTTATAACAATATTTAATTTGGTTAATAAATATTCTATTCTAAAATTGACTTGATTTAGTCAAAGTCATTAAAACCTATTTCTCTTTCTTTCTTATATACTCTTTCCGTTCCGTTTTAAGTGTCATTTTAGCATAAAGCTCTTTAATCAAGATAGTGGATTGTTAGACTTACTTTCTCTACTATATCCTCATTTATTTTCTCTTTCCTAATAAATTCACTCATACACTCTTATTTATTCAAAAAATAAGGGTATAATCGATAAATTAAGACATTAAACTATAAAACGACACTTAAATAGAAACAAAAATATTCTTCTAAAACGACACTTAAAAAGGAACGGAGGGAGTAAATAAGTCCCTTTCTTCCTTTGGTTTTTCTGGTTACATCTTCTGGTCATCTCAATAGATTATCTCTTGTTGTTCGAATTCCTCATATTCATATTAAGAATCTGGAAAGAACTTGTTGGATCTTGGGGGATTTGCGCTTATGAGGCGGATAAATCCTTAAGGACAGTGTGTTTACACGCCTCAGGTTTATTTAACGGTTAATTATTTTGCAGGTTCAATGATTGAAATTACGAGTATAAGTGATCGACTTGTATCGGTGATTCGATTTCTACAACATAAAATGACTTATATATACACCCCCATCAAAATCATGATTCACCCGTTTTCACAACGTAAACAATAATTGATTGTAGCCCATAAAAAGTTAGATAATTCTAACCTTCTCCCACTTGGCAAAATCAATTGTATGATTTTTATTTTAAAATACATTTTGAAAACGATTATCGAGTTAATGACTAATTCATTATATATGCATTGAAGATTGTTTTACAAGGATGGGAGCATCCACTCGTGAAAGACAAAGATGAGAAAGAATCTATAAAATCTGAAGAAAATAGTGATAAAGCTGGTGACAAAGAGGCAATTGGAAACTCCAAATTATTAAATGCTCTATTTAATGGAGTTGGCAAAAATGTGTTAAGGCTGATTAATACTTATATTGTAGTCAAGGATGCTTAGGTAATTCTAAAGACAACTTATGAAGGTACTTCTAAGGTGAAAATTTCAAGAAGTCTGCTTACCACATCAAAATTCGAGAACCTGAAAATGGATGATGATGAGACAATTCAGGAATATCAGATGAAGATTCTCGAAATTGCTAATGCATCAAGTGCCTTGGGAGAGAAGATGTTAGAAGCAAAGTTGGTCAGAAAGATTCTTAGGTCCTTACCTAGGAGATTTTACATGAAGGTCATAATTATTGAAGAAGCTCGGAATATCAACAATATGAGGGTTGATGAACTTATTGGGTCACTTCAAACATTTGAATGGGATATTAGTTACACGGTTGAGAAGAAGAACAAAATCTTAGCTTTTGTGTCTAATTATGAAGGTGATAAAGAGCAAGTTGAGTTGGACACTGATGAGAGTCTGTCTAATACCATCGTGCTATTTGAAAAACAATTTAATAGAATATTGAAAAGATTGGACAAAAGAGGGATACCGGATATCAAGAACATCTCATACGACATCAGTAACAATTTTTATTTTCAGAAGAAAACAAAAACAAAAGAGAAGTCAAGTCAAAGCATAGACATTCAATATTTTGAATGAGAAGGATATGATCATATCAGACCTGAATGTCCCCACCTCCTCAAGAAAAAACAGAAAGGTTTCACTGAATTTTGATATGATGATAATAAGTTAAAAGATGAAGACTAACACCGATAAACTTGTGTTGGCTTTATATTTGAATTCAAAAATAAAGTTGATATCAAAGTCTTGTAGTTGTTGAAGCACTCTTCATGTAAAATGTGTAGTACTCCATTTAATAAAAATGAATGGATAATAATTTTGGAATTAACCAACCGTACCATCTAGTTGGGAAAAAGAAGAAATTGACAAAATTTAACCCCAAATCAATAATATTGCAAACAATAAATCAAAAATATTTTTGTGAATTATAAAAAAATTAATTTTCTTATATTATAGATTAATTTCTTGAAAAATATTTCATTTAATGAATTTTCTCTATTCTAAATAAACCTAAAAAAATAGATATACGTTATTTGAACATGCATATTTTTGGACAACTATTGAGACACTTTTTTAATTTTTTTATTGGACAAAAACAATAGAAAAAAAACAGAGAAAGAACAAAAATAAAAATATAATATGAGTATGATAGAGAAAATTGTCACAAAAACTATTAAAAAAATAAAGATGAACACGTCCTCGAATTTCATTGGGTACCGGTACTCTTGTCCAACTAATGACCCGTTTATTTTGGCTTTTTTAAAAATGATTTTAATAATGTAATATTATTTTGTATAAAAAAATTTATAAGAAAACTTTTTATAAAAGGTCTAAATGAAAATTTTGTTTGAATATTATTATTAAAATGTTATTTTAGATAATTTATTATTTTAGCGGGAAAAAAATTTCACATCAAAAAGTCACTTAATTTTGAAGCTATTTTAAATAATTTTTCATAAAAATTAATTTTTAAATATAATTTTTTGAAAAAATTACGATTTTAACTATGTTATGATCTTTAATAATGTATGTTTATGTTATAAGATGTCAAAACTAGTCTCATAATTTAGAAAAAACAAATATAAAAAAATTGTAATATTTTGAAAAACGACTTAATAAAATTCATTTTTTAAAATACAAAAAAAAAATCTATTTTTTTAAAACTGAAACAAACTAACCCCAAATCTTAGACTATGGACCTGTTTGTTTCAACTTTAAAAAAATGGATTTTTTCTTTGTATTTTGTAATATAGATTTTCCAAAATCGTTTTTAAAAATATTAGAAGTTTTTTTATATTTGTTTTTTCTAAATCGAAACATTAATTTTGACATCTTATAACATAAAGATATATTATTGAAAATCAACATATTGTCAAAATTGTAATTTTAAAAAAAATTGTATTTTAAAATTGATTTTTACGAAAATATATTTGAAATAACTTTAAAATTAAGGGATTTTTTAAAATTTTGATATCCATAAAATGTTTCATAAGAAGATTAAATATCTAAAATATCATTTTAAGAACAACTATTTAAACAAAAAAATTTAATTGAAGCTTTTATAAAAAAATTCTTTATAAATGTTTTTTACACAAAAAATTGTAACATTATAAAAATTATTTTTTAAAAAAGTCAAAACAAACGGATTGTATGTACAATGGTTTTATTGTTGAAAATCTCTTTTTTTCTTTACTTTTTATAGTACACATCATCTTCTTTTTTTTCATTTAATAATTCAACATCGATTCAATTTTTACTAACTACAATGATTTTTATTTAATAAAACTCAACATCCTACCCACCGATTTTATGTCATATTTGTATTTTCTTTTATGTTTTACTTTAATAAAGTCAATTTTTTTGTCAAAATCAAAAGAACCATATCTCTATTTATAAAAAAAATAATGAATGATAGTGAAAATAAAAATAAATAAAAAATTTCCTATAAAATAATTGAATTTAAATAATTAACATGAGATAAAAATTTAAATATTCACAATAACAAGTAATATTTTACAAAATATTTCATGTGACTCCACTTTCTTCTCATTCAACATGTTGAAAGTTTTGAATACACGTTAATTCAACTTACGTTCAACACTTTATTGAATACCTCATTGTAAATATCCAATTATTAAATTTTTTTAAACACCCCATTATATAGTCTTATTATTTCATGACACATCACTATTTATAATTATTTTATTTTTAAATAAATTTCAATTTAAAATCAATTTGCAGTAAAAGATATCAATATCCAAAGAATTTACCAAAAATAAATGTTGAGATAACAGTAGTGAAACAAATATGACTGGTTTTGTTTTTTGATTTATTTATAAAAAAACATGATAATTTCTGCAAAACAAGGAGTAAGAAACGGATGTGTCTTGGTGACAGAAATGAAAATCAAAATTATTTCCTACGAACCTTATTCATAGCGAATAACTTGTTTTAGCTGAAACTGAAACAGAAAGAACACGAATTGTCGTTGAATTAGAATTTGAATGGGAAATCAGAAGCTGAAATGGACGCAGGAAGAAGAAGACGCACTTATCGCTGGAATCGACAAACACGGCACTGGAAAATGGAAAACCATTCTCGTTGATCCTCAGTTCGCTCATTTACTCACCTCTCGTTCCAACATCGACCTCAAGGTCCTCTTCTTCTTCCTCCATTGCTAACTCTACTTTTTTAGGGTTCTTATTTTTTTTTGTTTTTTTTTTGTTCAGGATAAATGGCGAAATATGAATGTTTATGTGAATAGTGGTTCACAGGGTTCTAGTTCTAGAACTCCCAAGCCTAAAGCTGCTCCTGTTTCTTCCACTGCAGTTGCTTTAATTTCTGCTCCTCCTGCTTCTGATGTTGTTGTTGCTGCCCCTGATCCTTCTCCAATTGAACAAGAGGTTAAAAATCCTCCAAGGTAGGTTAATCTATGAGGCACGGATACCAGACACACGACACTGACTCTGACACGTTGATGGAGCATTTTAACATGACATGCCATTTGTTTTGTCAACTAAGATAATATATCATATTATGTCTAGTTATTGCTACTTTTGTTCTTATCAGGTATAATGCCATGGTTTTTGACGCTCTATCTACATTAAAGGATACTAATGGGTCCGACCTAAATGCCATTGCTAGTTTCATTGAGGTTAGTTGAAGTTCTTTGTTACTTTTAATTTGACAATATATGCACAATACCATTTTTGAGATTATGCAATCAAGAATTTAAGTATCAAAGCCTAAAAAAATGGAAATGCATATAATTTTTCTTGGTAAGTTGGGATATTAGTTCATATAGAGTGTCTACTGTGCGAGTTGTTCTTTTGAGTTGAGTATTCTACATTTTTTATCTTTTCGTTTTAGCCTTTTAGAAGTAATCATAACCCACATATATTGCTGCAGCAAAAGCATCAGCAGGTGCCTCAAAATTTCAGAAGGGCACTGAGTTCAAGGCTGAGGACCCTTGTGAATCAAGGGAAGCTTGAAAAGGTAAATTTTAATCCTTTGTGAGGCTTATGTGATATTGCATGTCATTGTTATTCATATTTGATATTTCAACTTGTGGATATTTGGTTGACTTGGCTTTAATACATGGTATATCTGTTAGGTAGTGACTGATTGCTGATTCTTTTGCCTAAAAAAAAAGAAGCAAAATCTGTCTGTCTTAATGCTCCACAGTTTTTATTGTGTTTCTTAGCGTCTCTGCCATCACTTTCTCTCCTTCTTAAAGTCACCCTTGTTCAAGCTTATTAGTCTACCATTACTCTTTTAACAACATTTGTGTATTCAAGACTTGGTTAATTGGGAGACTTATAGGCCATACGGTGTAGGAGGGTGTTTTAGATTTTTTGGCAATCAGATGTCATAGAACATTGCTTTAGCAATTAGCCATGGGGTTTCCCACTAGAAACTTCTCACAACGTGCGCAAGCGACAAGGTCTAAGCATTTGTTTTCCACCAGAATACGCGGGCATATCAACCCAGAAATCTATGCTATGTAATGAGTTGCTCTGTTATTGACTTATTGTAAGGATCTTGAGTGGGGATATGTCTGCAAGTAGAGGCTATCATTTCCTCTCTTCCATCATCACTCTGTCTCCAAGGTTTATGCAAGCAAGACTATCATAATTACTATAGCTACCGTTAGGACTATAAGTCTATAACCTTCGTAAAATAGATGTTCATGTGCTTCCATTGGGCCGACCTTCCCGCGGAGATTCTACACTCTTGAACTGGAGTATCTTGAAGCCCCTTTTTTTTTCTCTTCTGGATAATGAGATTTTTTCAATTTACCATCTACTGCAGGTACTAAATTGTTACAAGATAAAAAAAGACGCCCCATTGGTGACAAAAACACCTTCACCTTCACCAAAACAAAAGGATGTAAAGCCGCAACGACAATCATTGGAGTCTGATGATATGCTGAAGAAAGCAGCTGATACTGCTGCATACATAATTGCTGAGGCTGAAGATAAATCATACCTGGCAAGTGAGGCAGTCAAGGAAATGGAACGATTCGCACGATTGGCTGAAGAAAATGATGCAGTGTTGTTGCTAGCAGAAAAACTTTATGAACAATGTAATGTAGATAAATACTCTTTTCTACTTGTTAGTGAATTTTCAAATAGCATGATTTTTATTAATAACCATAGACCTTGCGGGTCTATTTATGCAGGTTTGCGCGGTGAAACTTTCAAGTGGGCTTAAGTTGGTCAATGCAAGGTTGATAAATAGGTTCATTTTGAAGTTGCTTTTGGTATGTAAAAATTTATTGTCTAGTGAATTAGTGTGTAAGTTGCAGGGAAACTCTTGTTACGGTAGCCCTTTCAGTCTTTTATTAAGTTATTCTATCAGGGGGTGTTCGTTTCAAGTTTAAGAATTAAGTTCCCAGGAATAATCTTTTAGAAAATGGCTATACTCATGTTTGGTAAGAATTTGAAAAAAAAATTATTTCTAGGAATAAATGTTCCAAGGAATAAAATAATTTCCAATAACTTCTATAATTCCAATGATTTTATTCCCATGTAAGAATGTGAAAATGTTTATTCCCATGAAATTTCACTTGATTTTTCTTATTAAAAATATAACTACTAATTTTCCTAGAAATATCAAATAATAAACACATTTTTTTAAAAATACACAGGAATCAAACTTCCTTATATTTATTCCTAGATAACATCTTCACAGGATCTTTGAATCTTTGCATCCAATTCAATTGGACCCTTAGTAAAGTATTGGCGAAAAGTACTCCATATAACCTTTAAATTGTCGTCTGTCTTCAGTGAAAACTCGGTAAATTGTACATTTCCTTCTATGTCAAGTGATAGTGAACGATACTCGAGTTTGATTACTTACTGATTTTCTGGATATTGAAAGAGAGAGTTGAGTATGGTAATGAGCTCGACAATAGGCTTGTCCTCGCAGAACTTAAATTAAAGTGGCGGCTTCGCACCATTGAAGTAAACAAAAGCAAGGTGAGTATATGTTTGTTTCATATCTGATTTGTGGTGTGATGTTTGATTTGTGGTATATGATATTGAAGAAATGGTTTAGACACCATATTTATAGAGATTTAGAGCAATTTGGTCCCAAAAATTCTTATCATATGTCAAGGCATGTTTCGGAAATACACTTCTGAAATGACTCCTTATTTTTTAACAAAAATAGGGTGTTTTCAGAAGTACACTTCTGAAACGTTCCTTTTTTTTTTAATTTGAAAATGTATTTCTAAATTATGCAGAGACAGAACTCTATCTTGACACAATTAATATCATTCAAAGTTAAACTTATCTTGACAGAATTAATATCATTCAAAGTTAAACTCACAATTTAATCGGTAAAAATATAAGTCGGTAAAATGTATAAATCGGTAAAGTGTTGAATAGATATATTATATATGTATTGAATCGTATAGATACATTCCAAAATGATTCGACTAAATTCTGCACGACAATACATACAAAAAGTGATTCAATTACATTTTAAAATTCACCGAATGAATGGTTACCGCTTAAATCTAAAACTAGTTGTATCTTCAACTTCTTCCTATTTGATTCTTTCTCGACAACTTGGTGAATTCGGCCATCCTTTCCAAAAAATGATTCGGCCAACTTTCTGTCTCTTTTGCGGAATGTGTTTTCCATTGCACTGACGTAGCCGTAATAGGACACCCCGACTTCAAATAAACCTGAACAAAATGGAGCGATCTAAGATATTCAATACAGATGATGTGGTCGGATGGGTCTTGAGGTGGGTGAGTTCGTAGTGGGAAAAATGTCTCCGAAAAACCATATATCGTGAGATCGATACACACCCTGTCATATACACTTGCTATGAGGTGACTCATTTCAAGGACGCACATCCACTTGTCAGGTGGTGTGGAATTGGTAACACATGGAACAAGAGCGTTGTGAATTTTATTGAAACCTTCCTTACTCTCGTATAATCGTATGTAATCTTCCCTTTGCGCTTGTCAATTTTGAAATAAGTGTTTGTCGTACAATAATGTGGTTTTCCTCGCCTTTACCAAGTAAATCGAACACGGCCCGAAACCCGCAATTACCCCCACATCTACAATTCTTTCAATGTGTTTGTGCATAAAAACTGGCATTTCATCAATATGAATAATCGGCGGTGGAATTGGTGTTTTTTTTATCAAAGGTGTTCCAGGTGGTTTAAAAATGCGAGCTCTCTTGAAAACACATTTTTGCGATTTGCTTGCAGATTTGCCTAGTAAAAAGGGAATCATGTGATTGATCCCTTCTGGGTGTATCTTGATTGTCATGTAGCAGATGACATTGACTTCTTCCAATACAATAGTCACCGTCACACACGTCAGTTAGACGTCATTTCATTATACTCTGGATGGTTGACTTGTGGATCAAGTCTAATGTGCCATTTCAGGTATTTGTAGGTTATTTGAGAAATCCCACATGGTCTGCTCCTTCCACCGTCGTCCGCAGAGATCTTGATGCCATACTTGAAAATATCAATAGTCATAGGGTATTAGAGGACTATCACAAGGTGGCATCTCTTGTACAATGAAGTTATGCATACGACTATATCATATGATTCTCTAGGATGTCACATCATATCATGACACTAGACGTTCTTGGGGGACAACATAGGGCATCTCATCAGGAGATACTGGAGGATGAGTAAGCTAAAGATGACCACGCCTATAACGTGTTGTCGGTTTGTCGGTGTAATATGGATATGGGGAGGTCGGGCATAAAAGCTAGACTTTTTAAGAAAATCAGTCTCCAAATGACCTTTGTATAAGCCATTATTGTCGTGGCACAAAATGTCTTGCAGTACATGCGACAAAGGAGAAACTAGGGGTTAAACATACCCAATATTGTATGTTTGTTTGTATTTTTATTTTTTGAACAAATTGTGTATGGTCGGTAGATTTTGAATTTAATTTAATTAATGTATGTATAGTATGTTTGAATCAAATTATGACACTTTTAAATGATTTTATGATAAAAGTTGGCCTAAAATAACCTAAAATATAAGTTGGCCTAAAAAATGTCAAAATTATGACAATGTTGTTGTCTAGAATGCATTTAGGGAGATTTACGCATATGCATCTCCGAATTTACCCAATAAAATATATGGATATGCATCTCTGAAATAGATTTTGCAAAAAAAATGAGGTGTGTGGCTGAACATCAGTAAGGACATTTTTAGGCTCTTAAAGGTGTCGGGTGCACCCGATGAGGTGAGATGAGTACTTCCTTTTAATAAAACTTGAAAATACTCCAATATCCTAAAAAACAAATAAATAATTCATGATTTCTCAATCCTCGAGTGAGGTTAAGTACTGTGCAACTACACATGTTATTAGTGAGGTTAAGTATTGTGTAACCCCACACATGCTTATTTGCCAATCAGGCAATAAAGATGGTAACATTTTTATGAAGTTCTTAGGTGTTAAAGTTTTTCAAGATCACATGTTCGACTTGGATGTTCATAATTCTGAACCTCCAACTTGAAAGGGGGTATTATTAGGAGTACATTCGCAAATTAGTTATTAATTATAATTTATTAGAGTTCTTAGAGAACATATATCAAAGTTTGTTAGGATTACCTCTATTTTCAAGTTCTAAAAGATAAATCATAGGTTATATAAAGGCATGCCATGCATCCTAGTTAATCATCGAATACATAATACTTTTCAAGTTAATTTTATATTCGTAACAATTGGTCATACTCTAAGATCACGAAAAAGGGACACTGCATCTCCGTCCAAAATCCTGAGACATTTGGTATGAGTCAAACTCTTTATATGTCTAATGTTTAAGTCGTGCATTGCTACTGTGAGACTCACCACACCCTTAAACCGAACACGTCAATACTTCTCAAGTAGTGTTACTTCCAAAGTTGTCTGCAAAATCTATTCTGAAACCTTCCCATTTGTCTTTCAACTTCTGTTGCTTTGCCAAGGCAGCAGCATATGAAGATTTAGAATTTTTAATACTCAACATAAGCTCTTTGCTTTCAGTTATCATATTCTTAGCCTCATTTTTCACTTTCTTCTTTTCACCTTCACATCTCTCCATGTTCTCCTTCAACTTGGTTATGTCCAACTCAATACTTTTCTTTTGCTCAACAAGAATCCAAATTTTTTCATCCACCTTTTCACCTTCTTCCTTGAGACGCTTGGCTTCATTTTCCAACTGAATCTTTTCTATCTGTTTCGATTCCTTTTGTTTCTTAACATGTCTCACTAGCTGCATGAGCTTTTCTTTTTGTTTCAAAGCATTAATGTGATCCTCAACCACTCCTTTAGTCCTGGCAAAGTCTTTGAAAAGGTTCTCAATAGAGGAAGTCATTTTCTGGACAAGTTTCCCAAGATTAGGAGAAACATTTTCATGAGATGCTTGTTTTATGTATTCCAAAGACATGTGCAGTTGCCGTTGTAGCTCAACATCACCGAGAATGGACTCAAGTGAATTTTCCAATAGGCATTCAAGGTTATGCAAAGCTTCTCTTACAGCATCATCATTTGTGGAACATGTTGTTTTTGGTGAGGACTCTGGACTTCCCAACAGGATGCTCTCAAGCTCAGAAAAAGGGTCCTCATCTGATCCATTTTCTTGATCACCTTCAGGTTCGCTAAGATTCACTATTGGTGCATTTTCTTTTTCTTGTTCTGGTTCATTTATCAGACCATTGGTGTCAGGAACAGTGATTTGTCCTCCTGCTATATTTGATTTTTCTTCTGAATTCTTGGCCTCATCAATAATATTATCTTGCCAATCATAGTTGTTTTCACCTGGTTTGTTATCAGAAGCATTTTTTTCAACAGATGACTTTACCGGTAGATGAAATTCAGATTCAGATGGTCTTCCTTCATTTCCTTTGCTTCTGAACTGCACAGTGAAAAAGCATTGGGCAAGGAAAGATGGGCTAGCAGCTTCTAGAAAATCAATAACCATATTCATATTATGCACTTTTATTTGTTATGTTAGTTCATGAATCAAGAAGGGCTAGCGGCTTCTAGAAATTCAATAACCAAATAACATTTTTCTTTCTATAAAATGACAGTTTGTCAAAATAAAAGTAGCGACTTACCGCTTTTGCAGAGTCGGTAATATTCTCCTCATGACTGGTTCCAGCATTGGTATTGGTTTCATTGTTCGAAGATATGATGCTCTTTTCCACATTAAAGAAGTGACTTTCATTATCATTATCTTCTTCAAATGATTCGAGTTTAACCACTGTCGAGCTTGGTTCTGTGACATAAACAAAGAAAAATTACAAATAGAAGAAAACATAAATTCATCAAAAGAGAGTATGAATTGATGGAGTAAGAATCAGTTGAGTTATGGACAGTTCAACACTAACTAATTGACACGGAATTTAACAACTTGTAACAAAAACACACTCTCAGATGTTGCAGTATCAGTATGTTGCATGAATGCTACCACATTTTTCTTGTATCAGATTTTGAGACACTTCAACTTTAATGAGTAGAGAAAAGCGTTACTTGTTAGTGTAATGTTTGAGTTGATTTTTGTAAATTTAATTTTTGAGCTACTGACAACATAAATAAAAATGAACCACTCATTGAATAAAATGGTTGTATAATTCATTTAGTAATGGTTTATTCACCAGATAAAGTTCCTTACTTGACTTTTCATTAGATTCACTTGCTTTGTCCAACTGTGACCCAACGAATTCGGATAATTCATCATCAGGTTCATTTCCTTTGCTTTCGACCTGCACAGAAAAATCACTATAGTAAAAAAAAATGATATTTTTGAAAATGAAAAAATTGCTTTTGTCAATTAAGATGGAAGACAATATTCCGAAGAAAAAATGAAGTGCTCACGACGACTTCTGTAGAGTTTTTGGCATTCTTCTTGCTACCACTTGCAGCGCTGGACTTGGTTTGTATTTTTGAAACTTTCAGACAACATGAAACCCGAAGTTTGTCAATAGAAAAGCAGTGACTGCAACCTTTTGAAGGGTTTGAGGTATTATGATGTCGACCTTTTCCAGCACTGCTCTCTTCCAAATTAGAATTTGTCTCGGGTTCAACCATCTCTGAATCTAATTATGTGATTAAAGACAATGAAGTTGAAAAACATGGCAAAAATAATAGAGTAGGAATAAGCATAGCATATATGAGACTAGGGAAAGGGAGTAAGAAGTTGCAAACCTCGTATAATGCTTGTGGAATGCTTTTCAATTGGCTTCAAGGTTATCCTGCGTCTTGATTCTAATCCCACAGCCTTCTTCAACTCTTTTCTCTTTTCCGAATCCAAATTCAATTGCTGTAAAACACTCTGCAGTTCATCATCACATACAGGTCGTACCCACACTCTTTAATACAGATTGAATCATCAACTTCCTCCATATCATTAGTAACACGAAACTCAAAACAAAGCTTTTGTTCATAAAATTTGAGAATGCTGTCACAATGGAATGGGTCGTACCATACATAAACATGATCCGAGTTCAGTTCTGCGACATAAGTATTAAACCTTGTAACCTTTGTACCTTTTTCTCCCAAATTGCATCGACATTTTATTATAGTCCTACCCTTCTTCATTCCACCTGCTGGAGAGAGAACCACCGAGTAAAGAAATCCCAGTACGCTCGAATGGTTAGGAAGTTCCATGGTAACGGAGGACTCGGGAGTAGTTTGATATTTGAACTGCCTTGGGACCATTGTTCCTGGTAGGCAAGCATCAACACTGGTATAGTTGTAGCTGTGAACATCCACGCGAAGTCTTCTAACATACACATTTTGAAATGCAGCGCTCAACATTGTTAAATTGAGACTTTCCATTATATGTTTGACTGAATGTTCATCCAAATTCAGGCTGTTCCTGAATGAAATGTATTTAGCATTTCCCTTCATCTTTGATGCAATAGTTTTTAAATTTGAAACTGAACCCAGGGACGTGCAGTTACTGACGTTTAACAATTTGATGAGAGAGGGGAGCTCTGGAAGGTACTGAATCTCCCTGCAACCCTCCAATGACAGAATTTCTAGCTCTTGAAGATTCCTGATGCTTTCAGGCAACATTTTCACGTTGCTTCCATCTAGAATTAATTCCTGTAATTGTGATAGGACACTGATGTTGTCAGGGAGTTCAAACGAGATATTACAATCCTTCAAATGTAGTATTTGTAGAGATCGTAGGCCATCAAACAAGACATGTAGCTGCTGTTTCTTAACTTTTAGTCCTCTGCCAGAAATCCTAAGCTCCTTAATAGATGTCAGTCTAGGTAACTCCTTTGGAAGATGCTCAAGTCTTGAACCCTCAAGATTAAGCCGCTTGAGATTGTGAGGAAGCCCAATAGATAGGTCAAGTGTTTGAATCCCTGTGCTGCTTAAATCCAAGTTTTCAATTAAATCCGAAGAGACGGCAAATTCCTCAAGACTTGTGCAGCCATTGATACTGATCTTTTCCAAAAATTTTAAATGTTTCCGGCCTTTAACACTCCTAAGCTTTGTACACCCATCAAGTATCAGAGTAGTAAGTGTTTCAGCCAAAAATACAGATGGATGAAGATCCACCAGACTCACACAACCGGAGAGATTAACCCATTTAAGTTTTGATGCCTTAGACAAATTCGGAAGCTGAACAAAATGTCTGCATTCACCAAGATCAATTACCTCTAGTTTATCAAGGTCCTGTTAACAATTCAAAACAAGACATCAAAAAGCAAAATTCTCAACAACAAAAAATTAGTCATTACGTATATATTTTCACCTGCATCCCCTGCCATAGTCGTTTAACATTACTGTGCGGCATACGAATCTCAACAAGCAACTTGGCGCAAAAAGATTGTGGAAGTGTCTCAAAAGGGTATCCAATCCACTCAAAGTACCTCAGTTCACTCGAAAATGGCTCAAGTACCATGGGAAGGTTGAGGTATGCATTACTACAACTCTGACCCAATGGTATATAGAATTTAAGAATTCTTAAGGCTTTCATCTTGGTGAATGTGTCGGAACGTAAAGGTAACTCATTATTTTGAGACAAATCCAGTGTTATGCCTTCAATTGAACTAGTCCCCTGACAAGACAAAAGTAAACCGCATTAGTTATTTGAAAAAATATTTTGAAAAATGAGTTTGTTTCATGCTCTCTTACCTTGTTTTCTTTAATTACTTCAAGTGCTTCACTCCCGCTCAATCGTGTATGAGTTACGGGGTTTATGCCACATTCTTTACGCATTATGTCTGAACCCATTTTTCTTAGCAAGTCATGCATTTGTATTCTATTTCCATTTGAAATAGTTATCAAAGCCTTGTCTTCTAGGACTTCTATTCCACTACTTGCCTCCAACCCACAAGCATTTAGTATCCTTAAGACATGATCTTTCTTTTCTCCTTTGAAAAAAAATGCAATGTCTAGAAATATCTTCTTCTCTAGTCGATCTAATCCATCATAGCTCACTTTTAAAACTTTTTGAATTTCTTCTTTTGGAAACTTATCGAGTTTTCTGAAAGTACTTTCCCAAAAATCAGTACCTTTCGATCGGAGATTTGAACCCAAAACTTTGAGAGCAAGTGGAATGCCTCCTGCATAAGCAACCGCCCTTTGCGAAAGATCCTCGTAACCTTTTCGTGGAAAGCTTTGTTTGAAGGCTTCTAAGCTAAAAAGCTCTAGCGATTCTAGATCTTCCCATTGCTTGACCTCATATATCCGATGAACTCTTTCACTGAGCAATTGTCTGTCTCTCGTTGTTATAATGAGTCTACTATCCTTACTTTGGTCGCCGAAATCCCTGCATAAATATTCAAACTGATCTAAACTGTCCACATTATCAAGTATAATGAAAACCTTCTTACTTCTGAGCCTCCTCATATGGAATGTAGTTCCTACAACATTAGATGGTGAAATTTCTTCCTTGAGTAGCTCAGAGAGAAGCTTGCTAAGTGAATATTCTTTTGCATTAGCAAAGCATACATGGTCATATTGGGCAAAGAATTTGGCAAACAATACTTTAGCAATGGTTGTCTTTCCCATTCCACCCATACCCCAAATTCCAAGTATCTGAATACTTGTCATTAATGTTTCTACCACTCCACAAAAATTCTCAGTCCCAACAATGCCTTCTAGTTCATTAGGGTACCTCAGTTGTAGCTTTTGCAACACATCATTGACAACATTCTCAATGAGGTTAGATTCATCCCTATCACAAATAAATGAACAAATCAAACATAAGTAAATGTTAAATTTATCACTATGTCACGCATATTAAGCTTGTTGCAACGTGAATACTAATAGAGAGATATTTGAATAACAAAAAAATTTATAATAATAAATACCCAAAAGGTTTCTAAGATGACCTATAGTTTAGACTTTATAATTTATATGTTATAAGTTCATAAAAAAGTGCTTAAACTTTATCATAAGTTCATAAAAAAATATATATAAAAGTAGTAGTAAATCTTACTTGTGAGTTTTGGAGTCCCATCCAGATATATTAGCAGCTTCAGTAAGAGCAGCTTTCCAACTAAGCACTTTCTGTTTAGAATCATCACTTTCACTATTTCCAAGATCTCTCTCATGTTTAGCAAACGCTTTCTCATAACTCCCACTCTGGTTTCTAATATGAGACGGATCTGTTTTATAGAAAACAGGTATGACAACTTGCCCAGGAACTTTTCTTCTGCATTCAAGTATTTTAACAAGCTCTTCCAAACACCATTTAGAAGAAGCGTAGTTTTCTGAAAAAACAACGATGGAGACATGTGAGTCTTCAATGGCTTCAGAGAGTGTTGGCCAAACGTCTTCTCCTCGGTTTAGGAGGTAGTCTATGTAGGTTTTGATTGACTTGTGATTCAGAGCGTCGTAGAGATGGCTGGTGAAACCGATTCGAGTGTCCTCGCCTCTGAAACTGAGGAACACGTCGTGTTTTTTGGTTGAGTATGAGGTTGAGAGTGTTCTGTTAGCCATTGCATGTTCTACAGCAAAACGTAGGAGTTTGTTTGACTAAAATTTTCACACCTACCCACTTTTTTTATGAGCATTGCTATTGATACATTGAAAAGCCTACCTACACCGTATGCCTACACCACCAAAATACAATCCCCATGTACTTATTTTACATAGGTTAATTGAAAATAAATAAATAATCAAAACTTAACTAATTGAATATAGGTTGGGATGAAAGACGCTTCAACTATGTTAATGTACAATATTACTCACCTTTAAATCTAATTCAAAGGTAAAGATTGTGGCAAACTCTATCGAAGTCGAAGAGCTAGTATAGCTGTCAAAATATGCTACAATTGTTAGCATTTTAAATTGGGTCAGTCTCTTAGCCCAATTGTTTAGCATGTTAGTTGAAATCTAGGGTATAATTATCTTATAAATAATATACTAGTCATCACTCCTCAATAATTTTGATTAGAAAGAGAAAGTGGTGTGGTTGATATTCAATTGAAAACATTGTTCTCTAATGTGTAATTAAATCAAGAATCTAGGGTTTTATAGTACTTTAAATTGTCTTTCTTTTTCTCTTCTCTCTTTTCTTACTTTGTGGTTTTCTTGTTGATAAAAAAAACCGACCATGCTCTGTTTTTTGGGCATCGTCTTCACGAAAAATTTGTGTGGTGAATATGGAGGAGAACATATCGTCAACAAAGTATGAGATTGAGAATTTTAATGAAGGAGAATACGACAATGATAGAGAAATCTCACAGCATCATCATATTGAGCATTGGTGATAAGGCTTTTCGGCGGGTTTCGAAGGAGAAAATTACAGCTGGTGTGTGGACGAAACTCGAAGGTTTGTACGTGACCAAATCACTGGTTAATCGCATCTACCTGAAGCAAGCTATGTATTCATTCAAGATGAGTAAAAAAAAGTATTGACCTAAAAACTAATATGTTGAATAAGATGATTCTTGATTTGGAGAGTATTGAGGTTACCATCAATGACGAAGATTAAGTGTTGTTGTTGTGTGTTTTACAAATATCTCGTGCTCACTTCAAAGAAACCTTATTGTATGGAAGAGAGTACCTGACCTTTAAAGAAGTTTAATCAGTCTTGTACTCTAGGAATATCAACGAAAGAAATGAGCACAAGCCATCATCTATTGGTGAAGAATTGTCTGTAAAAGGAAAATTCTCGAAGAATGATCCTAAGTTTAAGAAGAAGAAGAAGGGTAAAGGTCCACATAAGTTATATCGTGGTGATTCTCATGTTATTATGTGTTACCACTATAACAAGGAAGACCATACCAAAAAATTATGTCTTGATAGGTTGAAGAGTTATGGTGATGGGAAGGACAATGGCAATGTAGCCATTATTTAAAATGATTGCCAAAAATCAGGAAGTCGAAAAGCAGCAGGAATGTCCGATTTAGGCGGTTTGCAGATTTCGAGTTTGACTGGTTCAGTTTGTGGATCTGTTATTTAATATTAGAATATTGGATATATAGTAATTTAGAAATAGTCTAAATTACTATAAATATTATAAATTATTTATTATATTTTATTCTAATAATTAATGGGTTTCTTTTTTGCTTGGGTTTTAGCTATTATATATGTATCTCTTTGTCGTTTGAAAGTTTGACAATATTAATGTTTACAGTAAAAGATTAGAGCAAGGGTTTGTTTAGGGAAATCTTTGAAGTTCTTTAAGGTTATTGAGAAACACTGATTACACCTTGGGTTTGAGTTATACATAAATTGAGAGTTAAAGAGGTTGAGAAACACTTGGGTAGAAAATATGGTTGCTCTTGGGTGCCTTCAGGGTTGTTCTTGGGAACTCTTAAGGAAAAGGCTATTTTGTTGTAACTCATTTTTAACCTCTTGTAACAACTCTGAAAATAGTGAATTTGAGAGTTGCTCTCTCCCCTAGAGTAAATCGTTTAATCCAACTGGGTAAACGAACCTTTCGTATTTTTCTCACCTTATTATGTTATACCTTTTGTTTATTATTTTTCATTGCTTATGACCATTTATTTTGGTTACAATTGTTCTTTGCCTAATTAATTAAAATTGAACCTTGTCATTAATCATAACAAGTGGCACCCACCATGGGGAAATAGGTATTGCTTACAAGTGAGCACCATGGGAAAATGGGAGATCGATAAATTTTTCATAAACAACGACTTTGGGTTGTGGAAAATTAAGATGCGAGAAATTTTAATTCAAGAGAAGTGTATTGATGCTTTGGAGAGTGAAGCATTGATTCTTGTAGGGATAACACAGATACAGAAGACCAAGATGGTGGATAAGGCCGGAAGTGCCATTATCTTGTTCCCCAGGGATAAAGTTCTAAGAGAAGTTACCAGGGAGAAAATTGCAGTGGCCATGTGGGCAAAACTCAAATCATTGTATATTTCCAAGTTTTTAGCTCACATGTTGTGTCTGAAACAACAACTCCACGTATTCCTAATGATGGAGAACAAATCCATAGTGGAGAAACTTATGGAATTTCATAAGATTATTGATGATCTTGAGAATCTTGAAGTGGAGATTATTGATGAGGACAAGACTTTAATCTTGTTGAGCACATTACTACGATCCTTTGAGCACTTTAATGATGCTATTCTTATGGTAAAGAAGGTATTATCACTTTGTATGAAGTCCAAACGGCAGTAAAATCCAAAGAATTTTCAATGGCAAAAGATTTGAAGATTAAAGATAATGGTAAAGACTTAAGTGTGTCAAGAGGAGTAGGTGAGTGTAAAGGGATATCCAAATCAAAGAGGTTTGACAAATCAAAGGTAAAATGTTTTAATTGTCATAAAATTGATTACTCTCAAAAATATATCCTAATAGAAAGGTCAATAAAGATTATGTTTAAGTTGTAGTTGTCGTGGATGAGGATGGTTATGAGGATGCGGGTGCACCAGTGGTATTAAGTTTGGATACTGAAGATAGTTGGGTCATAGACTCAGGTTTCTATTATCACATGTGTCTAATAATATAATTCTTTTAGACTTTGAAGCTACTACAAGGTGGAGTAGTTCGCCTTGGTAATAACAAAGCTTGCAAGGTTCATGGTATTAGTACAATTTGTCTTAAAATGTTTGATGACCGTGAGTTTCTTCTTCACAAAGTGAGGTATGTTCCAGAACCCAAGAAAAATTTGTTATCTATAAGTATATTTGATGATATAGGCTATTACACTAGAGTTGAACATGGAGAAATGAAGATTTCACATGATGAAATAATTTCTAAAGGGTCTAAAATATACAGTCTATATATTTTAGAAGGTTTGAATGTTGTTATTCATTCATTATTAACTAGTGGATGCTTTCATGATTTTCCTGAGGTATTTCCTAAGGATGTAAGTGATTATCCTCCAGAGCGTGAGATTGAGTTTTCGATTGATTTAGTTCCTGGAACTAGTCCTGTTTCGATGGCTCCATATCAGATGTCTGTTTCTGAGTTGAAAGAGTTGAAGAGTCAACTTGAAGATTTTCTTGAGAAGAGGTTTATTCGTCTGAGTATATCTCCGTGGGGTGCACCTGTTTTGTTGGTTAAGAAGAATGAAGGTTCTATGAGGTTGTGTGTTGATTATAGACAATTGAACAAGGTGACTATTAAGAACAAGTATCCACTTCCGAGGATTAATGATTTGATGGATCAGTTGGTTGGTGCTTGTGTTTTCAGTAAGATTGATTTGAGGTCTGGCTATCATCAAATTCGTGTGAAAGTTGAGGATATTTAGAAGACTGCTTTTAGGACAAGGTATGGTCACTAAGAGTATTCTGTAATGTCGTTTGGTGTGACTAATGCTCCTGGTGTGTTTATGGAATATATGAATAGGATTTTTCAAGAGTATCTGGATAAGTTTGTTGTTGTATTCATTGATGATATTTTGATTTATTCGAAGAGTGAAGATGATCATGTTGAGCATTTGAGAATTATGTTATCTGTGTAGAAAGAGAAGAAGTTGTAAGCTAAGCTTTCTAAGTGTGAGTTCTGGTTGAAAGAAGTGAGTTTCCTGGGGCATGTGATTTCGAGTGGTGGTATTTGTGTGTATCCTTCAAAGGTTGAGGTTGTATCTCAATGGGAGGCTCCAAAATCTGTTTCTGAGATTAGAAGTTTTCTCGGTTTGGCTGGTTATTATCGTAAGTTCATTGAAGGTTTTTCTAAGTCGGTGTTACCTTTGACACAGTTGACAAGGAAAGGTCAAGCTTTTGTTTGAACTTTGCAATGTGAAGCTAATTTTCAAGATCTTAAGAGAAGGTTGAAAACCGCTTCTATTTTGATTTTGCCTAATCCGACAGAACCATTTGTGGTGTATTGTGATGCTTCATTGATGGGTTTGGGAGGTGTGTTGATGCAGAATAGGCAAGTGGTAGCTTATGCTTCGAGGCAACTTAAAGTTCATGAGAGGAATTATTCGATGCATGATTTAAAGTTGGCTGTTGTTGTGTTTGTATTGAAGATTTGGAGGCATTCTTTGTTTGGTTCGAGATTTGAGGTGTTTAGCGATCATAAGAGTTTGAAGTATCTGTTTGATCAGAAAGAGTTGAATATGAGGCAAAAAATATGGTTGGAATTCTTGAAGGATTATGATTTTGGTTTGAATTATCATTCGGGTAAAGCGAATGTTGTAGTTGATGCTTTGAGTAGGAAGTTTTTGCATATGTTGATGCTGATGGTGCGTGAATTGGATTTACTTGAACAATTTTGGGATTTGAGTTTGGTTTGTGAAGCGACTTCTTCGTGTGTTAAGCTTGATATGTTGAAGCTTACTAGTGGTATTTTGGATGAGATTCGAGAAGGTCATAAATCTAATTTGGTTTTGGTAGATAAGTTGACGTTGATCAATCAAGGTCGAGGTGGTGATTTTCAAATTGATGAGAATGGTATCATGAAGTGTCGTGATAGAGTTTGTATTCCTGATGTTGGTGATTTAAGGAAGATAATTCTTGATGAAGCACATCGTAGTGGTATGAGTATTCATCTTGGTGCTACTAAGATGTATCAAGATTTGAGGAAGTTATTTTGGTGGTCTGGTATGAAGAAGAATATTGCAGAGTTTGTGTATTCTTGTTTGATCTGTCAGAAGTCTAAGATTGAACATCAGAAACTGTCTGGTTTGTTGCAGCCATTATCCATTCTTGAGTGGAAGTGGGATAACATTTCTATGGATTTTCGAGGACTCCGAGTAGTCATGATATTGTTTAGGTTATTGTGGATAGGTTGACAAAATCTACTCACTTTATTCCAATTTTGATGGATTATCCTATGGAAAAGTTTTCTAAGTTGTATATTGAGAAAGTTGTGAGTTTGCATGGTGTTCCATCGAGTATTATTTCTGATAGAGATCCAAGGTTTACTTCGCATTTTTGAGAAGGTTTGCAAGATGCTTTGGGCACGAAGTTGCGTTTGAGTTCGGCATATCATCCGCAGACTGATGGTCAGACTAAAAGGACGATTCAATCATTGGAGGATCTTTTGAGAGCTTGTGTTTTAGAGCAAGGAGGTGCTTGGGATAGTTATTTTCCTTTGATTGAGTTTACATATAACAATAGTTTTCATTCGAGTATTGGAATGGCTCCATTTGAGGCTTTGTATGGAAGAAGGTGTAGGACGCCTTTGTGTTGGTATGAATCGGGAGAGTGTGGTAGTTGGACCTGAGATAGTTCAGCAGACTACTGATAAGATTAAGATGATTTGGGAAAAGATGAAGATTTCCCAGAGTCGTCAGAAGTGTTACCATGATAAGAAGATGAAGGATCTTAGCTTTGAGAAAGGAGATCATGTGTTTTTGAGAGTTACTCCTATTACTGGTGTTGGTAGAGCTTTGAAGTCACGTAAATTGACTTCGCATTTTATTGGTCCTTATCAAATTGCCGAGAAAGTAGGAGAAGTGGCTTATTAGATACATTTTCCACCTTCACTTACGAATCTCCATGATGTGTTCCATGTATCTCAATTGAGGAAATATATGGCGAACACTTCTCATGTTATTCCGTTAGATGATGTGCAAGTAAGGGATAATGTGACGGTTGAAACATCATTGATGCGTATTGAGGATCGAAGAGTTAAGCAACTCCGAGGTAAGGAAATTGATTTAGTGAAAGTGGTTTGGGGAGGTCTTGCAGATGGTAATATAACTTGGGAGCTTAAGAGTCAAATGAAGGATTTGTATCCTGAGTTGTTTGTTTGAGGTAATTTTCGAGGACGAAAATCTTTTAAGTAGGGGAGAGTTGTAACATCCCAAATTTTAATAGTTATTTATTAATTATTATTATTATTATTATTATATGATAATTAATTAAATAGTCTGAACTGATGAATAATTGGATTATTTGAATATGTGTGTTATTTGAATAATTAGATTTATGAGTAGAAATAGAGTTAATTAGTATTGAGCCTAATTATAAAGAATAGAAGTAATATGGAGGTGTTAATTTTTAAGCCCAAAATAGAGTTTACTAGTTAGTAAGGGTTGAGAGGAAATAAAGATTAGAATTGTCATTTGAAGAAAAGAAGAGGAAATAAGAAAAGAGAAGAGGAAGAGAGAGGAGAAGAGGAGAAACCCTAAAGGAAGAATCTTCAAGAGGTAAGCGGGATAATCTTCATTATTATTTGATTTTATGTTATTGGGTAGTGATTAGTAACATGCTATAGGATTGGGTATATTAGTTTCTAGGTTTTTGTTAACTCAAATTGAATTGGGAATTTGGGGATTTTGTTAGAACATAGTTTAGTTCTAATCATATCTTAGAGTTTTGATGATAACAAATGAAATAAATTTTGTATAATAGATATGATACTCTGATGTATATTGTTTTCATTTCAGATAATGTTCTGACTCAAGTACTCGATAATATAGAAATATCAAATTATGATGAGCAAACAAGTAGTAGAAGTTCTAATGAAGAATAGAACTTCTGGTCATGCAAGCTGAAAAGAAACTTCTGAAGGAAGCATGCTAGCGCAACGTCTGATAGAAGCACCAACGAATGTTCTGATTAGAAGATGTTTTGAACAAGGCTTACAAAAGATCATGAAGTATCAGTATGTCATCTTCTAAGACAAAGTCTGCTACAGTAACGTTACCCTACTAAGCTAAGACGACTGAAGTACTTGAGTGGTTCAACTTTCAAGGTTCATTGAGTAAACAAAACATGTGAAGCTAAACAAATCTTAATAACACTTTTCAGTACCCAAGACTGATCGCGACTTTATCGTCTATAAATCAGCAGACTGCAAGTGCACAGTCCTATCGCGTAGTTTTAAAAGATATCGAACCCACAGAGACTATAAATCGAACTATTGTTATCCTAAGTTACGGTATACAGCTAAGGCGAATAATTCTTTAAGATTTTTGGTTAAGGAAAATATAATAAATAAATAGATATTAGTATGTAATTGCCTAACCTAAGGGATCCAATTTCCACCGACGTGTTACTCAAGTTGAATAAAAATCCTATTTCAAAAACAATATTCATCTAAAGATCCTATCTCAAATGTCGCCTGTTGAATCGGATCATGTAATTAAATCCTAACGTATGCTCTCGCTATCCCCCAATTTAAAACACTTTTGAAAATAAATAAAGTTTAATCTCTTTTAAAATCGCAGCCTTTAAAATTAATACCTAGTATCCACTATCCGTTCTAAACCTCAAACTGCCGCCTGTTGGTTTCTAACCTTAATCCAGCTTTATTAACCTCAAACTTTCGCTCTGTTGGTTTCTAAACCTTTTAATAAATTAAATTAGATGTCTAAGTCGAAAGAATATTTTTAACAACGTAACATTATGCCTTTATTTTAGATTCCTTTGGATCGATTAATTTACATACCAATATCAAAACAATTTAGCCGACATATTAATTAATTACATGCATAAATAATATGGTTTAATATATTTAAACATTTCCAAAATCAAATAAATAATATCGGCAATAATAAATTAAATTAAATAAAATAAATAAATAAAACCGAAATTAAGAATGGAAATAATCTCGTTTCTTGACTTCTTGAATTGAAAGGGAAAATAAAATACGACAAGGAATAAAAGCATCGGATCTAACGTAAGGTTAGATCTGAAAACGAAATAAAATAAATTTAAAGTACAAAACGGAATAAAATTGCGAAATAAGAAATAGCGGTTGTTCGTAAAATGCCGACCACAATTTTGAAACCGAACTCCTATTTATAGATGCATTTGGTAACCGCTTTCCGAATCTTCGACGCATGCGATCGTGGAGAATGCGTTGCCTTAGGAGTAGGAGGCGGGGGCCTCCACGTGGCCCTTGACTTGAGACGTGCGTCTCAACTGCCTGGGAAGTGGTGGGGACCACCCGAGGCGGGCGCCTCCTATCTAGGTGGGGATGTGAGACGACCGTCTCACACGACGTGGCAAGTGGGATTTGAATTCTTGTCTTGTGGGCCACGCGTGCTGGGCTGGGCTTGCTTGCTTTGGGCTTAGTCTTTGCTATGTGAATAATTGTTTTCTCCTTCTTAACACCTCCCTTTTACTATATCATACCTTTTGCTTCATTTCTTTGCTTTTTAATCCGATTTTTCCTCGATTTTACTTCTTTGCTCGATTTATCTTTATTTAATACAAATACCTGAAACATAGAAAATACCAACGTAATATAGAAATAAAGTGAAATAATTAAATAAAAACATTAACATTATTTATGAAAAATACATCAAATATGTTATATAAAATCGTGTTATCAAACTCCCCTATACTTAAACCTTTGCTTGTCCTCAAGCAAAAATTAAAAATGAAAAATCACTTGAGCATATGTCAAACGCAATTATATAACACAATTCAATTTGTACTAGGTTGCAATTCAATTCTTTGTTGGATAACTCGAGTTTAGACTTTGACACCAAAATCACCGTAATAACACTAGACAACCCCATTTATGCAGACCAATTTAAGTCATGAATTATAGCTCGACCTAATACTTTCGTTTTGTTTCACCCGTTTTCATTCTGGCGCAATCACATTAAGCCCATTACCTTACGCGCACATAGTGGAGTAACCGGTTAGTGACTTTGATCTTTATAATCCAGCTAGGGAGTCCTGGTAATTATATTTGGTACTCATTTTATCCAATTACAAATTGCGGGGGATCGGATCGTCATCCGCCCTACCAAGTTCAGCACCAGGGGACCACTGAACCAATTCATAATAGATGTTTGCATAAATATTTTATAGTTTCTGCGACCGTTGAATTAAATGATCTGGTAAGGACCATCTAACTTAATAAGTGCATCTAAAAATTTTCTTTAAAAATCTTGATCAATCACTTATATTCATCGATTCTCCACGTAGTTTGTCGTTTAAGGCGGTGCCGACTGCTTTTATAAACTACTCGGGATTACTTTAAAACTAAGTCTTAAGGTGTTGGTATAATAAGTACTTAAATCAATCTAACACATCGGGGGTTTTAAAGTGTTAGGACGATAACAATTTTGCTAAGTCGCGCTCGAATTCTTATTTAAAAACAAGCAACCTTAATACTATTTGAGTGTGTTAATATATGCGTTTTAATTTTTGTTAAAATTTGTCGTTATGGCTCAAGAAACTGGAGGAATTCGAATAAGCACGAAATTTAAACATAAAAGACTAGAATTTCATAAACATGTATTTTATTGAATGGAAATTTTGCAATACATATAAAAAGGAAACTAAAAGGGAAAAACTAAATAGAGCAAAGAAAATAAAAATGAACAAAGAAATGTTCTGACTCCCCCAAACTTAAAATAAGCATTGTCCTCAATGCGATAAAACCAGGAGAAATCAGAAAGGGGAAAGGTGGTCGCTCGTTGCTTTGAGAATCTTGATTAATTAATATATATATATATATATATATATATATATATACTAATTTTTATAATGTCTTTTAATTAATATAATAAACATTAGGAAATATTGATTTGGTATATTAATAGGAAAAATACGATAATTAAAATAATACTCAATTATAATTATAAATATTAACGTGAAAATTTTTTATTGAGTTTAATTATCGGTATTACGGGGAAATAGTTCAAGCGCATCAGAAGAAAGGGTGCAATAGATAACCGACTAAAAATTTTAAAATTTAACATAAAATAGAAAAATTGAAAATACGAAAAAGAAAAATTAAAATTAGAAACTAGAATGACTACCCGTTGATTTTCCATCGCCACTTATCAAACCATCTCACATATCCCTCACCTTTTCTTTTCTTACGTCTGTAGAGCGGGTTATTCTTTCGAAATTTTGGTAGTGGTCCTGGATTTATAAGTTTTTCAATTTCGAGCTTAGTGATCTCATCCATCGCCTCATAAGTTAACCTCACCCTTTTAAAAGTAATTATATCCCTAATTTTATGGTCCTCTAATTTTCGCTTTTTAGGTAAGACTTCAAATAATGGTGAATTAGTATGAATATTTTTCAATACCGCAACGCACGTTTTAGATTGGGAGTCTACCGGAGTTTCCATAAAAATTTTCGGGAAGGGAATCAGTGGGATGTAGTGATTTGGGATTACGATAGATGCTTCCTTTTCTACCTCTTTTACAACCTCCTCTTCGAACATTGTTGGTTCATTTTTCTCAATCTCCACTATTTTCTCGTCAGAACTTTCCTTGGCCACAATATCATTCTCCTCAAACTCATCATCGCTTTCTAGATTTCCAAGTAGAATTTCCATAATGGTTGTTTCAACATCCACATCTTCCTCGGGTTGAGGTTCTAGAAGGTTTTGTTTGAGTTGGGAGATTTTAGTCTCTAAGCCAATGGTGTGAGACACGAGGGATTCAACCATATTGGTTAGTTGGCTAGGGGTTTCATTATTTTTAAGACTTTGTTTTCTTGCTTCTTCAATTTGGATAGTTTGTGCCTCTATAAAGTGCTCAATCATAGACTCTAACCTAGAGTTAGTTATCATCTCATCAGAATCCTCCATTGATGTTTCGAAATTAAAATCTTGCGATTCTTCTGAGTCTTGAAAGTAAGTTAAAGTCTCTTTTTGTGTTTCCCTATCATGTTCTATCATCCTACATGATTCGTTAAAATCTTCCATTAATATTTCGAGATCAGATTTATATGGTTTTGGTGATTCTTCAAAATATTGGGCATGATAATTGTAGGAAGAGTTTGGTTGAGGAAAGGTTTGGTTGAAATTATAAAGTTCTTGTGGTTCTTCAAAATATGGAGATTGGTAGTTTTGAGGGTAGTTGGGGTAGGAGTAGGTTTGTGAAACATTAAAGTTTTCCATCAGTATTTCAAGTTCGGATCTATGGGATTCTTGTGGTTCCTCATAATACTGATAATGGGCGTAGGAAAAATTTGGGTCATACATGGTAGTAAAAGGTAAAAGGTGCCTTAGTCTATACGGTGTAACACCAGAGTTACAATATCGACTTAAATAGTCCCCGACAACGGCGCCAAAAACTTGATCGCGACTTTATCGTCTATAAATCAGCAGACTGCAAGTGCACAGTCCTATCGCCTAGTTTTAAAAGATATCGAACCCACAGAGACTATAAATCGAACTATTGTTATCCTAAGTTATATACAAAGGCGAATAATTCTTTAAGATTTTTGGTTAAGGAAAATATAATAAATAAATAGATATTAGTATGTAATTGCCTAACCTAAGGGGATCGAATTTCCACCGACGTGTTACTCAAGTTGAATAAAAATCCTATTTCAGCAAACAATATTCATCTAAAGATCCTATCTCAAACTGTCGCTCTGTTGAATCGGATCATGTAATTAAATCCTAACGTATGCTCTCGCTATCCCGCCGAATTTAAAAACACTTTTTGAAAATAAATAAAGTTTAATCTCTTTTAAAACGCCGATCTTTAAAATTAATACCTAGTATCCACTATCCGTTCTAAACCTCAAACTCGCTCTGTTGGTTTCTAACCTTAATCCAGTTTATTAACCTCAAACTTTCGCTCTGTTGGTTTCTAAACCTTTTAATAAATTAAATTAGATGTCTAAGTCAGAAAGAATATTTTTAACAACGTAACATTATGCCAGTTTATTTTAGATTCCTTTGGATCGATTAATTTACATACCAATATCAAAACAATTTAGCCAGACATATTGATTAATTCAGACATGCATAAATAATATGGTTTAATATATTTAAACATTTCCAAAATCAAATAAATAATATCAGGCAATAATAAATTAAATTAAATAAAATAAATAAATAAAACCTGAAATTAAGAATGCTGGAAATAATCCTGTTCTTGACTTCTTGAATTGAAAGGGAAAATAAAATACGACAAGGAATAAAAAGCACTGGATCTAACGTAAGGTTAGATCAGTGAAAACTGAAATAAAATAAATTTAAAGTACAAAACTGGAATAAAATTGCGAAATAAGAAATAGCGGTTGTTCGGTAAAAATGCCGACCACAATTTTGAAACTGGAACTCCTATTTATAGATGCATTTGGTAACTGCCTTTCCTGAATCTTCGTACGCAAGCATGCGATCGTGGAGAATGCGTTGCCTTAGGAATAGGAGGCGGGGGCCTCCACGTGGCCCTTGACTTGAGACGTGCGTCTCAACTGCCTGGGAAGTGGTGGGGACCACCCGAGGCGGGCGCCTCCTATCTAGGTGGGGATGTGAGACGACCGTCTCACACGACGTGGCAAGTGGGATTTGAATTCTTGTCTTGTGGGCCACGCGTGCTGGGCTGGGCTTGCTTGCTTTGGGCTTAGTCTTTGCTATGTGAATAATTGTTTTCTCCTTCTTAACACCTCCCTTTTACTATATCATACCTTTTGCTTCATTTCTTTGCTTTTTAATCTGATTTTTCCTCGATTTTACTTCTTTGCTCGATTTATCTTTATTTAATACAAATACCTGAAACATAGAAAATACCAACGTAATATAGAAATAAAGTGAAATAATTAAATAAAAACATTAACATTATTTATGAAAAATACATCAAATATGTTATATAAAATCGTGTTATCAAAGACACGCAAACGTTGCAACAGATAGAATCTAGAAGTTCTATATAAAGTGCAACATTCAAAGAAGAAAAATAAAAATTTATTCATATAGAACTTACACTGCCAAAATTGAAATCATTATTCTGTGAAGTTTATTTCTAAGTTTTAAGCTTAATCTTCTTGTGTAAAAATCACTTTTGTGATAAATATTTTTAAGAAGTAAGTGTAAATACTTGGTCTAGAAGTTCTTGTGTAATTGTTCCTTGAGACACTAGTTGGGTTAGATTTCTCAAGAGGGCTAGGACTAGTTGAGTCTTAGAGGTGTTAGTCACTTGCAGTTAGCTTGTGCATTGTTGTTAGTCACAACAGTTGGTTGTGAAGTTGTAATCTTTTGATTATAGTGGATTAAGTCCTCGTTGAGAGAGGCGAAATCACCTTGACGGGTGGACTGGAGTAGTTTAAGTTTCAAACGAACCAGGATAAAAATCTTTGTGTGTTTAGTCTTGTTGTTAAGTAAAAGAAAAATTTAAAAGGGAAAAACTTATTCAACCCCCCCTTCTAAGTATTTTCTAATCCTTCAATTAACATCAGAGCTCTTGGTTCTGGGTGCAAACACTTAACAATGTCAGATAAAGATCCAGAAGGAAAACACAAATGGCAACAGATCATAACAACAACAACACTAAACCTCCTATGTTTGATGGAGAGGATTTTGAATACTGGAAGGATATATTAGAAATATTTATTCTAGGCTATGACCCTGATCTTTGGGATATGTGTCATACCCCAATTTTTGACCTAAGATACCACCTTATATCATTCACATATGCATCATTACATCACTAACAATTTCAGAACAGGATAGATCGTGCGTGTGCTTCTAGAGTCAAATTAGGATTTTATCAAAATTTCATATGTTCAAGGTATGATCAATTAGGGTTTGAGTCTTCAATCACCTCAATTGATCTATCTTAATCAATCATCAACATTTGATCTTCAAATTCCCAACTTTTTCTCATTATCTACCTTGAATCGACCAATTAGGGTTTTGATCGAAGATAGTGAATCATTCACTTTCTGCTCAATGAATGACCTATTTGCTTGAAGATTGATCTTAACATCATCAATTCAATATCTTGACCTAATTTCTTGGTTCAAAACATTACAAAATCCATGTTTCTTCATCAGACAAATTCTGAATCATCTGATGAAAATTCAATTGTTCAAAAAAGTCAAACTTTGACTTTTGGTCAACTTTTTCAAATCCAATTTTTTTCAATTATAAAATAATTTCAAATTATCCATTATGATCATAAAAAATCAAGAAATGTGAAAAAGTCACAAAAAAGTCAAAGTTGAAATTTTTCTGACACTCAGAAAAATTTTCAAGTGTTAAAAAAAAAACATGGTTTTTCCTTACTTTCATGGCAATTTTTCACCTAGATCCATTTTGATTCAAGAAAAACTCAAAACATGAAAGTTGTAGATCATGTTACAAGATTTTCAAAATGTCCAAGAACTTGAAAAAACACTTTGTGTAGCTAGGTTTTTGAAATTGAAACTTAGAGCTCCATAACCATAAATTACAAGTCATTTTTCAAGAACTATAGGTCATTTTTCACAAATTCCTCCTTCTAGAAGCCTTGTCATCAATTTAGATAGGTTAGAGCTGATAAATATCATATGAGAGTGTTCATGAGGAAGATAAGATCAAGTGAGATTTTAACCATGGTTAAAAGAATATTTCGTGTGCATTTATGGCAAAAATGTCTTTCTTGCCCTTTAAGGCAACTTGTTCAATATCAAGCCAATCTCTTACACTTACCATTCAAAATTATTGGCCTATAAATATAGGTCATTTCTTCATTCAAAATCACCCCAAAGCATCATAATCCAAGCTTTCCTTCTTTCTTTCTTGTTTTTCAAGTTTCAAGTTTCTAAGTGGGAGAATTTGCAAATTTCAAACCTTGCAATTTCTGAGAAATCTTAGGCTTCAAATATTTTCTAAACATCATTAGAAAGTTGTTAGAATCCTCAAGCTATCCCAAGAACTAGCCAAACTCAGAAACCATTTCCAAAATCCATAAAATGCAAGTTTAAGGCAAAACTTCCAAATTTCCATTCCACTCGTGGAAGCTTCAATCTTTCACTTTAAAAACCTTCCATACACTTCATATGAGTGATCCAAACACTCATCACTGACCTGCAACAGCTCCATCATCAAAATTCAATTTCACTTTGAGCAAGCTACAGTTGGACTTGGGTACACTGATCCAGACCATTTCCAAGCAAGCCAAGCATCCATACACCTTCCATAAGGCCCAGTGGTGCTGTAACAATCATCAAACTAGTTTTGTAACACTTCCTTCGAAGAATCAGAATTTAACTTGAAGAGGTAAGAGCTTGAACTTTGAACTTTTTAAATTCTAACTTCCAGTTCAAAAAAGGCTTGGCCATCTTGTTTCTGCACTATCATTGAGTAATAACCCTACATCAATTACTTAAATCCATGCACATACGTGATTTCATGATCAAATCTAAGAATTATGGCTCTTCGTGTTCATACGAAAATTAATAGTTCTAAGCTTAAAATAAATGAAATTAATTGCCACCATCACGTTCCTAGTGAAAATCCGAGCAAGTTTGATGTTTGGATCATGCAATTTCATTGAGAAATGAAGAATCCATGGATCAAAGAAGGATGGAGGAAGAAGATGAGTTGCGCGCGTTTTCTGACTTTTTTTTGGAAATTTAAATTCACGTTTTATAATATATATTTGTGGTTTGAGTTAAGATAACGAATGTATTACCGCCCCAACGGTTGTCAGCACGCTCTTAAGTCTCTTGCCTCGCCTCAAGGCCCAGGGTTCGGATCCCCCTGGGACCTTTTTTTTAATAAAAGGGTCATCCTTCAGAAGCACTTCTGACGCTCATTCCTTCAGAAGCACTTCTGATGCTAACTCCTTCAGAAGCATCAAGCTTCTGACTCCCTTCAGAACTCCAGCTTCTGAATCCCTTCAGAACTCCAACTTCTGACTCACTTCAGCTTCTGACTTCCTTTAAAACGTCAACTTCTGATCCTTTTCTTCAAAACTTCATTTTTACTCATTTTCAAATATTTTTCAAAACTCCTTTAAAACAAGGTGATTAAATGACAAGTCGAGCACATGGCTCAGTGCAAAAACTTTTCACTTCTTAGCCAAGAGTCCTGGGTTCAAACCTCTTTAGGACCAAAAAAACTCTTTTTATCACTAATTTTCTTAAGTTTTTTTCAACAAACTTCAACATTTTCAAAAAAAACAATCAAAACTTCTCATGGAGATGATTTTTTTGCACACTTGTCATTTAATATACCTATTTTATGATTATGTCAAAAAATCCAAAAAATATTTTCTTTTTGATTTTATTTTAATTAGGTTAAAAATGAGACATTTTAAGTATTTGTAATACTTTTCAAAAATGTTTTCTTTCCAATTTTCAAACCTAACCTTTTTTCAAAACTTCTTGTGAATATCCTTCACTTTTCAAAATCATTTTCAAAACCTTTTCAAAAACCTTTCAATAAACTTACACACCTTTTTTCCATGATCGATTCGATTTGAAGATAAACCGAACCGGGTTTTTCCTCGAATTTCTTTCAAATTGATCATGGGCCTCCCTCACGGTGTAAGTCCCAACCCTCCTATGTACATATTTATTTCCTTGTACATATCCACCCTTTCGTGTACATATTCATTTCCTTGTACACATTCAATCATCTTTGTTAATATTCAAGCATAAACAAACTTCGTTCGTTTGTTTCCATCCGCTTGTTTATACACTGATTCCATTGGTATTAAGAGGAGCATTATTCCTGGTGAAACTACTCTTAAACCAATGGGCCTCCCTTAAAGTATAAGTCCCAAACTCTTTTGTATATATTCAAGTTACACTTGCTTTAATTGCTTGCTTTATACACTTGTTTATATATTTTCCTTCATAAGCTCCTGTGAATACACATCACACACTTGTTCATATAAATGTTCAGTTATAACATAACAACTTGTCTAACAACTAGGTTCCCCTTAGCCTCCTCTTAGGCTTCGTATAAGACAACTCACCTGTTGAGTTTAGCCTCCTCTTAGGCTTCGTATAAGACAACTCACCCATTGAGTTTAGCCTCCGCTTAGGCTTCATATAAGATAACTCCCCTGCTAAGTTAGTCTCCTCTTGGGCTTCGTTCAAAAGAACTCCCTCGTTGAGTTTAGCCTTCTCTTGGGCATCAAACAAGAAAGAGACCTGGAAATCTCTTAACAGCCTCCTATTGGGCTTCCAATACAAAGAATCACCCGCGCTAGGATAGAACCCTGAGAGTATGATTTCCTGGTGAAATCACTCTTGAATCCTAAGAGGATGGTTTCCCGGTGAAACCACTCTTAAAGCCAAAGCTAGCCATACACTATAGCTTCCTCTTGAGCTTTATACAAGGACCCTCGATGACCCTCGGAATGCCTCCTCTTAGGCTCACAATGCAAGGACCCTCGATGACCCTTGGAATGCCTCCTCTTGGGCTTACAATACAAGGACCCACAGGCTTCTTAAAAGCATCCCCTAATCCACAATCAATTTCTCCTAGAGATTTAGACATTTATCATCTCTATGGAAGAAGTATCTCATCTATAACAGCACATACAAATCAATCTTTTCAAACAAAACATTTTTTAATCATAAGTGGTAACGCTTGTACACTCAAGCAAAACACCAAAGCTTACAATTAAAGATTCAATCATCCTTCAAACATCTTTCTTAACTCATAAGTGGTAATGCTTGTACACTCAGCAAAACACCTAATACTTACGATGAAAGATTCAATCAATCAACCCTTCAAAAATGTATGTGATGAAATAGATTAGATACATTTTTCATTAAGATGACATTTGTCTTTGTCTCTTAATAACACCATTTGCTTCCACTAGCATAAGTGGGAACTACGATTGCTCTGACTTTCTCAACCTCCCTTTGAGAATACATAGGCACAAGGTCTCATCCTTGGCGAGCATACTTCTTTCTCCCTCAAACCAAACAAAACCATAGCTCCCTTAGATCCGAGCTACAGATGCTCTGATTCCCACTAGGGGATATGTATGCAGAAGATCCCAATGATCTTTGCGAGCACAATAATAATAAAACTTAGGACCCCACCTAACCTACCTTTCTTAAAATCCAAAGGAGAAACTCTCCCAAAAATAGAATAGACAATTAAAACACACAAACATATCAAAAATATTCATATATATAAATAAGGCTATAGATAACTATATATATATATATATATATATATATATATATATGGTGCCACATCATTCCCTTGATATAACAAACCCCCTTACTCATATCTCTCCCCAATGCATTGTGTCTAGTTCACACTAGTCGCACCGCATATCTTTATTTATTTAGGGTATTGCAGCTTTCCCCTTTTTTATCTCATTTTCTTGTTTTGGAAATAATAAAGCTTGATGCTCACGACATCTTTTTAAAACAAATCAAAAGAGTAAATCGTTTTTGAGCCAGAGATTCAAATTCCGATTCGATCCCTCATTCGTCACTTTTTACCGCGAACAATATGGTTTTGGATGGCTACAAACACCCAGTAGACAAGAACGAAAACAAGATAGAAAGAAAAGAAATGGACAAAATACATAAAGCAGAATTTAAGAATCATCTCAAATCAAGAAATATTTTGTTGAATGTTATTTCAAAAATAGAATATGAAAAGATTACAAACAAAGACACATCATATGATATCTTTGAGTCACTCAAAATGTCACATGAAGTAAATGCTCAAGTCAAGGAAACTAAAGCTCTAGCACTTATCCAAAAGTATGAGACATTCAAAATTAAGGAAAATGAATCCATTGAGGCAATGTTCTCAAGGTTTCAAACCTTAACTGCTTGCCTGAGAGTGTTAGGTAAAGGATACACCAAGGCTGATCGTGTAAAGAAAATCATCAGAAGCTTACCCAGAAGATGGGCACCAATGGTGACAACTTTCAAAGTTTCAAAAGATCTGAACGCTATATCCTTAGAAGAACTCATCAGCGCACTGAAAAGTCATGAATTAGAGCTTGATGAATTTGAGCCTCAGAAGAAAGGTAAGTCATTTGCTTCGAAATCTACTAAAAAAATTGATTTTAATGCTTTTCATACAAAAGATGGAAGCTCTGAAGATTCAGAGTCAAAAGAATATGAGCTATCTATCCTTTCCAGAATGATAAATCAAATGTGGAAACACGGGAAAAAGAAGTTCAGAAACCACAGAAGATCTGAAGATAGAGGAGAATCTTCTGGACACAAGAATTTCAGTAAAAGAAACATCACGTGCTATGAATGCAAAAAACCTGGACATTTCAGAAGTGAATGTCCCAAGCTGCAGAGAGAAAAACCAAAGAAAATATTTAAAAAGAAGAAAGGAATGATGGCCACATGGGACGACTCAGATTCTTCTGAAATTGAATCTGACTCAGAAGATGAGAATGCCAACCTAGATTTCATGGCTACAACAGAAGATGACTCAAGCTCTAAATCAGAACCCCGATGAGGTATTTTCTGAATTCTCTTGTGCTGAACTGGTAGATAGTCTATCATAACTTCTGGAAAATAATAGTCAGCTCAAGATCAAATACAAGAAACTTAAAAAGAGTTTTGTATTTGAGATTGAATAACTCAAAGCAGAAAATGTTGAACTTAAAAGAATAACATTAAACTTAGAGATGATTTTCAAAAAGTTCAAAAAATCCCTAGTTCAGATACTGCTTCAAGTTCAAAAGATATTCCTAAAGAATTTGACTATAGCTTTCAGAAGTTTCTGAATAAAAGCATAGATAGAAGCAAGATGGCTTCAATGATCTATGGAGTTAGTTGAAACAAAAGAAAGGGAATTGGATATGAAACTCCCAGAGGAAAAGAAGCATATCAACACAAACTCGTTGATAAAATGACTATCACATACAAACCACTGTACAAACAGTTCAATTATGGTCACACACATGATATAAAATACACTTCTCATTCTAAAAGATTTTATGTTAAACCAAGGTTCAAACATAACCTTAGAAACTCTAACAAGAAAGGACCCAGAAAGATATGGGTACCTAAAGAAAAAATAATCTATGTTGCAGATGTCCTTAACGGTGAAGTTGAAACACCAATCATGGTACCTGGACTCTGGATGCTCGCGACATATGACAGGAAGAAGGTCTATGTTCCAAATTCTGGAACTTAAACCTGGAGGTGAAGTAAAATTTGGAGGTAACCAGAAGGGAAGAATCATTGGTTCTGGAACCATTGGAAACAGTAACCTCCCCTTTATTTCTAATGTTCTATTAGTAGAAGGATTAACGCATAATTTATTATCCATACGTCAATTAAGTGACAATGGTTATGACATTATCTTTAATCAAAAGTCATGTAGATTTGTAAGTCAAAAGTATGGGTAAATCCTCTTTTCTGGCAAGAGAAAGAACAAGATTTACAAAATTAATCTTTCTAATTTAAAATCACAAAATGTAAAATGTCTTCTGTCAGTAAATGATGAACAATGGGCCTGGAACAAAAGGTTGGGACATGTTAGCATGAGAAAAATTTCTCAAATTAACAAACTCAATCTGGTCAAAGGACTTCCAAATTTGAAGTTCAACTCAGAAGTTTTGTGTGAAGCTTGTCAGAAGGGAAAGTTTTCAAAACCCTCTTTTAAATCTAAAAATGTTGTTTCTTCCTCTAGGCCATTAGAACTTCTGCATATTGATCTATTTGGACCAGTGGAAACCGCATCCATTAGAGGCAAGAAATATGGATTGGTCATTGTAGATGACTACAACAGATGGACATGGGTAAAGTTCTTAAAACACAAGGATGGGTCACATTTTGTGTTCTTTGACTTTTGTAATCAAGTTCAGAATGAAAAAGAGTTTAGAATCATAAAGGTTAGAAGTGATCATGGTGGTGAATTTGAAAATCAATTTTTTGAAAAATATTTTAAAGGAAATGGAATTTCTCATGATTTCTCTTGTCCTAGAACTCCCCAACAAAATGGAGTTGTAGAACGAAAGAATAGAACTTTACAAGAAATGGACAGAACTATGATCAATGAAACCAATATGGCTAACATTTCTGGGCAAAAGTTGTGAACACAACGTGTTATATTCAGAATAGAGTTTCTATAAGACCTATTCTTGAAAAGACTCCCTATGAATTCTGGAAGAACAGAAAGCCCAATATTTCTTATTTTCATCCATTTGGATGCACTTGTTATATTTTAAACACTAAAAACATCTAAACAAGTTTGATTATAGAGCACAGTAGTGTATTCTTCTTGGATATTCTGAATGCTCAAAAGGCTATAGAGTGTACAATACAAAAACTCTGATTGTTGAAGAATCAATCAAAGTAAGATTTGATGATAAGCTTGGCCAACAAAAGCCAAAGCAGATTGAAAATGTTGCAGGCACAAAAGTTCATTTACCAAACTCTGAAGGGACAAAACAAAAGGACAAATCAGAAGTTCCAACTATTGAAGAAGCTCTGGACAACTTAAGAATCTCTGAAGAACCTTCACAAAGAAGATTTTCAAGAATCACTTCAACACATCCAGAAGATGTCATCATTGGAAAAAAGGATGATCCTATCAGAACTAGGTCTACTCTAAGGAATAATGAGGAATCACTGTTTGGTCTGGTTTCTCTGATTGAGCCAACTTCTATTGATGAAGCTCTTCAAGATAATGACTAGATTATTGCCATGCAAGAAGAACTGAACCAATTTGCAAGAAATGATGTGTGGGATCTTGTTCCAAAGCCTAAAGGATTTAATATTATTGGAACTAAATGGGTATTTAGAAACAAATTAAATGAGCAGGGAGAAGTTGTCAGAAACAAGGCACAATTGGTAGCACAAGGGTATAGTCAACAAGAAGGTATTGATTATAATGAAACCTTTGCTCCAGTCGCCAGGTTAGCGTCTATCAGATTATTAATCTCTTTTTCCATTCAAAATAATATTACTTTATATCAAATGGATGTCAAAAGGGCATTTTTAAATGGCTATATAGAAGAAGAAGTTTATGTCCGTCAACCTCCTGGTTTTGAGGATTCAAAATTTCCAAAATATGTCTTTAAACTCAAAAAATATTTATATGGGTTAAAACAAGCTCCTAGAGCTTAGTATGAACGTTTAAGCAATTTCCTTTTAGAAAATAATTTTAGCAGAGGAAAAATGGACACAACTCTATTCAGAAAGACATTTAAAAGTGATATTCTTATCTGTCAAATCTATGTAGATGATATTATCTTAGGAACTGCTAATGTCTCTCTTGGAAGAGAATTTGTTGAGTCTATGCAGATACAGTTTGAGATGAGCATGATGGGAGAATTGAAATTCTTTTTGGGAATTCAAATCAATCAATGTTCAAAAGGTACTTACATACATCAAACTAAGTATGTCAAAGAACTTCTGAAGAAATTCCAACTATCAGAAAGTAAGAAAGCAAAGACCCCAATGCATCCTACATGCAATTTGGGAAAATATAAGGTAAGTAAGAAGGTAGATCATAAACTCTACAGAGATATGATTGGTTCTCTTCTTTATCTAACTGCATCTAGGCCAGATATTCTATTTAGTGTGTGTTTATGTGCAAGATTCCAATCAGATCCCAGAGAATCTCATTTAGTGTGTATTTAGTGTTTGAAGGGTACCACTAATGTTGGATTGTGTTACAGAAAATCCAAAGAGTTTCAATTAGTAGGTTATTATGATGTTGATTATAATGGAGACAAAGTAGAAAGAAAAAGCACCTCTGGAAGTTGTCAATTCCTTGGTGAAAATATGATCTCTTGGTACAGCAAGAAGCAAGCCAACATTGCACTTTCAACCACTGAAGCAGAACATGTAGTTGTTGCTGGCTGTAGCACTCAGATGCTCTGGATGAAGAGTCAACTAGAAGACTATCATCTGTATGAGTGTCAGATCCCTATCTTCTGTGATAATAATTCTGCAATTTGCCTCTCTAAAAATCCAATTTTATATTTTAAGGCAAAGCATATTGAAATAAAACCCCATTTCATAAGGGACTATATTTATAAAGTAATTTTGAGTTTAAACTTTGTAGATACAGACCATCAATGGGATGATATTTTCACTAAACCTCTTTCTGAAGATAAATTTAAATACATTTTGAAAAATATAAGTATGGAAGTATGCCCTGAATGAAATTTTTGTTCACTTTCAATATAGTCAGAAGTTCTGTTTTTGAACATTCTAATTAACATCTCTTCAGAAGTTAGAAGAGAAGTTCAATTATAAGCCATACATAGAAGTTCTGAAATATTTTCAATATTTCATTGCAAGTATGGTTTAGAAGTTCCACATATCAAACAGTTGATATGCTTTTAACCTAGAAGATTGAACACGTGTTCATAGTTTCTGATAGGTTACTCACACGCGTGCTAGATATTGACATAATGCTCCTAGGTAACTGTTGATATCTAATCAAATCTCAAGAAATCCCTCTAATTGTTAGACGCTACATTAATGCGCATGATGATTAATTTGTCTCTTAATTCTGTTTAATTTTCTTTTAACTGATTTTTAAACGTTTCATTTGCATGTGTTTTCTCTAAAAATACTCTTTTCAGAAATTCTTCTCTCTCTTTTCACTCCTCAAAATCTTTTATGCATTTCTGCCTCTTCTTCTCTCTTTTCAAAAACCCTAAACCAAGAAACCTTAAACCTAAAAATTCATCAATGGCTTCAAGTTCCAACAACCCATAAACTCATACTTCTAATACTTCAGAAACCAAGGTTCCATTTATTTCTCAACCATCTGAGAGCTACGCTGTCCCTGAAAGAACAACCCTAATTCTTGTTGAGAAACTGGAAGTTGTGTGTGAACTGATAATAGATTTGGTAAATCTCAAAGACAATGGCTTCAACATATTTCCTATTGTGGGATTCCGAGGATGGATGAATTTCTTGGATCGTCTTGTTGGTCCTGTTTATCCAAACCTTGTCAAAGAATTCTGGATTCACGTCATAGTCACCCCAAAATCCATTCTCTCTTTTTTAATGAGTAAGGAGATTTCTATCACTGAGAATGTTATCAAAATATTGCTGGGTCTAGAAGGAGAAAGTGAAATTGGAGTTCCAGAAGGAATGATTTATTTGGAACCTATTAATGCTAAAATATTTACTTCTGGAGAAGCTTCTACAAAAATCAAGGATTTAAAGGACATCTACAAGATTTGGGCCAAGATTTTTCGTGGTTGCATACATCATATAAAGGAGACAAGTTCACCAGATTACATCAATGCAGATCAACAATATATGTTATTTTGTGTAGGAACTAATGTTAAGGTGGATTTACCTTATCTTCTATTCAGACATCTTGGCTACATGTAAAGGAAACAAGAGAAGTAGAAAGAACTAGAAATCCTAAGGCTAAAAATAACTAGATACCTCTAGCCAGACTGATTTCAGACATGCTGACAGAGAATGGTCTGATAGCGCACTTAGAAGATGCTAAAATGCTGAATGTGCTGGATCCTACATCTAGAAAAATCTGTAATGGCAAGAATCTTGTGAAGAAAAAGATCATTGAGAGACTTCTGGATGAACCCACTCCATTAGATTGGGGTTCTATCACGAAAATGAGAGTTCTAGTTGTTGATTTCCCAGCCTTTGACTCAGAAGCTCATCAGTTGACTATTCAAAATCACATCAGAACTTGCAAGAGGAAAGGAATTCAAATTGATCCAGCCTGGCTGCAAGGAAGAGATTCTCCAAGACCTGTTTGAAAAATCAGGAAGAGGAAAGCTGATAGAGAAGGAACTTCTGCTAGACCACAAAAGTCTCAAAAGAAGAAGAAAAAGACAGTCTCAGATGCACCCTCTGGTCAAATTTCTGTTTCTAATGCTGCTAGTATTTTAACATCTGCTGCACTAACAACAACTTCAACCTCTGTTCCCCCAACATCACACACTACAAAACAAACCATAGAAATCATAGATGTAGACATAGAATTTACTGCACCTTCAGAAACTCTAGAAACAAATCCCCACATTGCACAAGTACTATTTGATATTGATAACTTTGACACCCTTGACAACTTCCACCATCCTCCACTATAACACAAACCACACCAATCATCACTCCCCAAATCTTACAACAGGAAATTCCTGTATCTACTCCCCACTCGCTTAATCCAAATGCACCACCATCCTTAACTATTTATCCACATTCAGACAATAGTGAATGGAACTCAAATGTTTCATCCTGGGTATTACCAGGAATAAATATTCCTCTGCAAACTAAATTTCCAAGTCCTTTACCCAAAACAAATCTTTTTGCAGTCCCCAAATCATCCACACATATCACTACTTCCTTTGTTGAACCAACACCTACAAAACTTCCTCAACACACCTCCCCAAAACTTCAATCCACTTACACAACTGCACAAACCACCATTCCAACAGAACTTCCACCTATTCCCTCAATAGAACAAACCACCATAACCATATAACTTCCACATCCTAACTCCCTAGGAATTGATGAACCTATAGCTGATCCCACTCCAGAACTTCCATATCCACAAATTCCTGACTCACCAAAATTTCTAAAGACCACAGTTAATCTCAACTCTCTCACCAGAATTTCCAAACCTGTGAATGCAAATGTTAGTTTACTTTTGCAGAAGTTTGAAAAAAAGATGCTAAATTGGCTAGAACTGTTGAAGCATGATTATGCCAACAACCTGAGTCCCTCTGCATCAGCTGATTTATAGACAACCTTCAGAAGGAGATTCAATGTTGAATCCCTTAAACTCAAAGAGATGTGCTACTCTCATGTTTATGAGAAATTTTATGAGTGTCTGAATGGTTTGAAGAAGGCATCCTACAACATCTGGAACGAGAAGCCACTTCTAAAGCTTGGAAATGCTTCGTGGCAACCACCTGTTGAATACATGGATATTTCTGATGATGAATCCTATGATCCAAAAATTGCTGATCCAAACTATGGAGCTTTGGTTCTGTATAAGCCTCTTAGTTTTCGTCCCAGAGAACCAAGGAAGAAAGTGATGACTCTAATGGTTGATCTTGATACACTTTTCTCTAGCACCTTCTATCCCAGATCTACTGGATGCACCTCAAGGGTTGTTTCCACTGAGGATGTTAACTCCACTTCTGTTGTTCTAGAAACTCTAAAGGAGTGGAAGAAAGAAAATAAAGTTGTCAGAGCACATCTGGATAAACACGATGAGACAAATAAGGAAATCAAGACGTGGATGCAGAAGCAAGAGGAGTCTTCAATTGAAATCAAGAATCTTCTGCTATCATTAGTTTCACGTCCCACCTAGACGTTCTGTTTTCAAACAATAGTTTATGTGTCGCACCCCAAAATTTACCCTCCTAACATCAATTTATCTGACTCAGGTTTCACATTCACCTGCATACGCATCTGCATCATTCGTCATATTTAAGTCGACCAAAAGTCAACTTAAATCGACATTTGCATCGTTTTGTTTAGTTGTAAAATACCTGTTATCTTACTTCATGCATTTTTACCTTTCTGCCTGTTTATTGCATTGATTTTAAATTATTTATATGTCAATGATATCGATATTTCGGTTTTATAAACAGACTGTTATAAGAAATTCGATAATGTGCGAAAATTAACGGGGAAAATATTTCAAGTTTTCATCTTTTACTCACTGTTTTATAAACTTATGTATCGCGTAAATCATAAAAATGTGATTTCCCTAATTTTTCGGTACATTTCGAAGTCTCGTTTTTAACTGTAGGCGTTTTAAAGTCGGGTACTCTTTATTATCATTTTACTTATATTTTAACCATTTCAATAATTTTTCTCTAATTTACAATACCCGTAGTTTATTTTAATGTAATCATTTTATTTTTTCGGATAATTTATTGTCCAAACTTTTACCGTTTTTGACAATTTTAGGTGTCTAATTTTTATCCAAAAAAATTAAACAAAAATACTTTTGGGCTTATTATTTTTAAAGTGATCCAATTTTGTTGCTCATTTAATCATGAAGGGCATTTTTGGCATTAGAAAAAATATGCTAAACCTAATTTATCACTATATATTGGGAGTTTGTTTACTGTTCACGGAGGCCAATTGGAAACGGATAAAAAAACACAGAGGAGGCAATGAAAAAATGGAAACGGATAAAAAAACACAGAGGAGGCAATGAAAAAATGGAAACGGGAAGAGAGGCAGAGCATACCAAATTATAAAACGTAAAAAACTCAAAAGAAGAACTTCTTCTTCTTCGTGAATCCCGTCGCTCACACCCTTCAAACCTTCACTGCTACCTCACTCCATTCATACCCCTCGCCTCTCCATTATGCCTCCCTCTCCAATTTCTCACCTCACTCAGGTCTCACCTTCTACTCAACAACAGCAACCTCCACCGTCCCTGTTTCTCCCTCTGTTTCGCCGTTTTCGCCCTTCCATCTTCTCGCTTCTATCAACCAACCGCCGTAACCTCACTTTTCCCTCTGTTTCGCTCTCACAGCCACAAACCCCCTTTCATCCTTCTGCCAGAACTCCCAGCTCCCTCCATCGTTTTCACCATCGACAGCCAACACCCCTTACTCCGTCATTGTCATTCCTCACTGTGTTCTCCCATCGTAACATACTGCTCCCGCCGTTTCACACCACTGTTTCTCTCTCTCTCTCTCTGTCTTGCTGTTCCGACAATCTCCTCTGCCTTGTTTCCGAAATCAACCAAACCAGCATCTTCCGTTCATCCACCGCAACAACATATATTGTCGCCATCTCTTTCCTTCCGATTCATGCTCAACACCGGTCAGCATTACTCAACTCCAACAACATACTCTCTCTGTCAATCATACAGAACCTTCATTGTTATTATTTGGAGAGGTAATTTCCACTCACTCTCATCCTTCTAATTAATGTTACTTCTGTAGTGTTTTTGTTGAAAATAAGTTAGTAAAACTTTTATTGATAGTACTTTTAATTTGAAGTGATGAATCTTGAAATGATCTGGTTGAAATTAGGATGTTGTTATGGAGTTCAGTATGCTAGCTAAATGTGAAGTCAATTTATGTTATTGCTGCTGGCGGATTGACTTTGTGTTGTGATATCATCTTGAGTCTGTTTATACTTTGATTTTGAATTTTTCTAAATTTGAGTTTTTGATTTGGTAATGGATTAATGTTTGTATAGTTTCGATGAAGGTAATGGTAATATTGCGTTTAATCGCGAGAAACCTAGCCGAGAAACTACGGGGCAGCTTTGTTGTTGTTTCCTTTTAGGCAATTTCGAACGAGAATATTTGCTAAAGTTCAAACCGTGTTACTATGCTGGTCTTATTTCAATTTGAATTGGAATTGCGAGTGAAGTAATATTAGTGTAGTTTCGATGAAGGTGACGATAATGCCACGGTTAATCGTGTAAAAATCAAACCGAGAAACCATTAGGGATATCACGATATTGCGTTATTCTCATTTTAATTGAAGTTTATGATTTGAAAGTTGTATAATTTCGATGAAGGTAATGTTGTTTCCATGATTATTCACGTAGAAACTAACCGAGAAACCGTTGAGACACCGCGTATTATGTTACTCTCATATTTTAGTTTCAATTGAATTTGAGATAAGGATTCCATATTGGTTTCGATGATGATTCAATGTCTATGTCACATTATTTGCGCAAGACTTAACCGAGAATCAATTTGTATTTGAACGATGGAATCTTGGATGCAATGACAATGTTGTTTCGGTTGTTTCATTGATTTAAGTGGAATTTTTGAGTGTTTCTTAATATAATTAAGTTGCTGCCCGGTTTTGGTTCGTTTGATTTAAATGTGTTTAGAACATGATTTTTCATGTTTTGAATTTAAATGGAGCCATAACATGAAGGTTGAGTCTTTGTTTTCCATTTGCGGATTGAAATACTTGAATAAATAAACCTTTCCTTTTTGATTCGTTTATGTAAATAATTCAAGTTTCGATCGATTTTTGTTTACTCCTTTGTTACTAACGCATATTCTAATTTATCGCAATTTTATTTCTATTATATCACTATGCTACTAACCAATTTGTTATACGTGAAGATGTCCGAGGGTGGTTCAAGCATACATTTTATACTGTTGCATCTATACATTTTTTATATTGTTATTTATATTTGTGTTACTATTTATTATTTAGTAATGCGTATCTAAAATACATAGTATTTTTATCTGATACTGTAAATATGATTATACATAGTATTTTTATTATTATAATTAATATTGCAAATATAATTATTTACATATTTTATTTTATACCTTACTACATTCATCTGTAAATAGATTCGAATTATACTGTAGTATATTGGTTGCATTTCTTAGAATTAATTTCATAAGTTTATTCTGAAGTTAATTAATCTAATAAAAATACAAATGGTCAATAATCGATATTAGTTTCTCCGCATTTAACTTTTGTTAATGTTTCATTAGGATACAGTTAATTTACGATTTCTCTTTAATTTATCTTTATCCCCATTCGGAAAAATGTATCCCAATCCCCTTGTTGCATTGTAAATAATTTACTGCTTTTTATTTTATTTTACCATTTATTCCTCATTTGTAATCAATGTATCCCTCTCCTTACAAAAACTTGTAATAATTAATTAGTTCACATTTATTTTATTTTAATCATCACTTACACAAAACAAAATAATAATTTTTAAACTAATAATTGTGAATCATTTTAAACCCGTAAGTCGATAAAGCTTAGAAGCGTCGCGATAACCACACATGCACACATGCAAGCTTGATCCTGGGCCTTCTTACAGTGAGCCTATTTCGATCAATTGTTCCAATTGGTTGTCTTAGTAGACTAGCCCACTTTGCTAGTACACATGTAATTTAATCGCTTTTTTGCTTATGTTGACCACCATGAATGGGCTTTTCTCAATTTATTAATTTGCTTACAATTAGTTGTTTCTCCTCCATTTCTCATTCCCTCGCGTATCAAACTTCAAAACACTTTCATAATTAACTTACAAACCTTGATCCAACGTGCAGTAGATTTTCAAAACTCTTTCACAATAAAAAAAACCCAAGTATTTAAATCGTTGGTTGCTAGACCAATTGTTTAAATACTTGTGCAAATGAACTCCTAGTCTTTAAATCGTTGGATGCTAGTCCAATTGTTTAAAGACTCTTAATAACGTGAACTTTGGTTCACCTCAATTCTTTTCATAAGAAAATTTTTTGGGTTGATAGACGACTCGTTGAACATTGAGCTCCTCTTGTTTCTAGTATTTGAATCGTAGGATGCTAGTCCTATTGTTTGGTACTTTTCACCCACCTAAAATCAATCCAACTCACCCAACCCTTTTTCGCTCATATGCGACTATCAACTCTTTTCTTACAAAGAGTGTGCAATAGCCATTTCAAACACGAATGAGGACTTAAGCTTTTCAAACAAACTAAACAAGTCCAAGTTTAAGCATTTGAAATGTCTAATGCATAATTTTTCTTATAAAATCAACACAACCAACTTAAAACATTTTTGGGAGGAACTACGGAGTTTTGACTTTCCCATTGCACGAGGGAATACGTAGGCACAAGGTTCTGAAACTGCGGCAAACTCAAAATAATAATAAACAAACCCCGTTTTTTTTATTTTTCGATCTTAACTTATGAGTTAGCAATTTAACACACACACAAACACTTAGAACTAAATGGGTCCCATCGAGTACGATGGATGTAAGGGGTGCTAATACCTTCCCCTTACATAACCGACTCCTGATTCCATGTTTTTAGATCACGTAGACCGCCTTATCCGCATCTGTGGGGTTTTATCTATATTTTCCCGTTCTTTTTAGAACAAATAAAATTAGGTGGCGATTGTAATACGGTGAACTGACTTTGAGATTTTGTTTTGCTTTTTATCGCAAAAATGTTACGGATAGCAAGAGTCGCCACCGACTTTTCTTTTATCCAATTAAGGAAAGGTGAAAAGAACAGGAAAAGACCTTCGTTAGATTCTGAGTAAGGGAGAAGGTTATGAAAAGGGAAGGTATTAGCACCCCTTTCCATCCGTAGTTATCTACGGGCTCTTAGTTGCTTCTAGCTCATTTTTAAAATTGCTTTCTGTGTGTTTGACAAAAGTGTTTTGAAAAGGCATTTCACTTTGACTTTGTAATGATTCATGTAGGAATGTATACAAATTGTTCGGAAATGCTTCGTTTTGAAAATAGTTTGAACTTTGACAAAAGTGTGAGGTGTAAAAGTATTTGATTGAGTAAGCAACTAAAAGTCTTATTACCTACTCAGAATTGGTCGTTTTCATGTTGTTTTTCGTTCCATTAGAATAGTGCTATCCATACCATTAGTTGGTAGGTAACCCTATTCGTTGATTGTAGGAGGGACATTCGAAGGGACATTGGATGGTCATAGAAGGCAACTTGTAGGAAGTATCCTAGCACATTCGAAGGGACGATCATCACTTTTCATAGGCAACAATCGAGGGACGAGATCATGTATTCGTAGGCAACATCGTGGGTCTATGATCTTTGTATCGAAGGGACTATGATGATATATTTGTAGGCAACGGTGCTAGGATACCTCTACGTTCGAGGGACTGGACCATTTAATCGAAAGGCAACGAGAGAGAATTACCCTAAGGGGTGCATGTGTGAAAAGATTGTGTTGAATTCAGGTATATTATCTTGGAATTAGAAGTGATCTATGTTGTTTTTATCTTGCCATACACGCCTAGTTACTAGCAGTTTATAGGGTGCGAAAAATAAATTGCGGAAAGTAAAGTGCGAAAAATAAAGTCCTACGCTATTACATGGCTTTGGGGCAGTTACATAATAGGAGTGCGGAAAGTAAAAGTCATAATTAAACTATTATATCCCATGAGCAGTTACATAATATTGAAAATAAAAGCGAGAAAAATAGTCCGAACCATTACAACCTGTGAGCAGATACATAATCGAAAAATATAAGAAACTCGCATAAGAGAAAAAATGTTAGTAAAAATAAGATTTTTGAATGAGGAAAAAGACTTTAGATTAGTAATGATAATTAGATGATAAAATAATTTTCTGGATCGATTTTGATAATTAAAAGTAATTAAAAGTCAATTTAATAGTTAATTAACAATTAATTAAAATATGCATGCAAAAATATTAATTTTAATGTCAAAAATTAAATAAGTATTTTTCTGATTAAAATGCAAAAGGAAAATATTTTTGGTGATTTTTAAATGCATGAGAAAAATATTTGAAGATAAATTAAATTAATATTAAAAGAAAAATAAGAAAAAAGAAAGTTAGTTTGGAAAACTGTTAAAAAAGAAATTGCCATGCCAAGGATCGAACCCAGGACATCCTGGAGAAACCACAAGCACGTTGCCAACTGAGCCAAGTGTACTTGGTGTTATGGATCTGCAAACAATGCATTATAAACGTGAACGTGTCATATTTTTGAACTTTCAAAACAAGTCAAACGTGGGCCCCTGGTTGCAACGCGTGAGCCAATCAGAATGCAAGGAAGTGCCACGCGTGGTCCAACAGTCAGCGCCTGAGTCAAACCGCCGGAACCCTAATGTCGATCGTCTTCTCCGGCGAGTTGTTTTTCAAATCCTGCAAAATACTAAGAATCGAAGCTTAAGGTTAAGGCTACCCCCCTAAACCGGGGTCTGCGAATCTAATGGTGCCCTCCGTTTGGCCTGAAACAGCCTGTAAATTGAGTTTCGAAGCAAGCCATTCAAACTGCCCTAACAATGGCAGATTACGATTTGGACGTTCAACCTCATGAACGATGGCCCAGATCCTCTCTATGATACCTCATGATCATGTTAGAATGGTTAGTTTCAATCAAAACAGGCTAGCATTAAAAATTCGAAAACAAGAAAGAATGCAAATTAGAGCTTTATGATATGCACGATTCATGCGTGTTTAGCCATGGATAATGATGTGTACTTACTAAATCTAACCTCAAGAACACAATGGAATGGTTGAAAGTGGCTGGAAGCAAGATTTCGAAATTTCCAACTTTGTGAAAAATTTGAGCTTTTTAGGGTTGCTTCAAGAGGCTAGGGTTTCGTCCTTTGGTCTTGTGAATGCATTAGGTATTTATAGAGCAAGAGATTGGAGCAAAAAGAATGAAAAAAATATGTGGCTTTTAATGCAAAAATATTTTCTCTTCAATTTTCATCAAATCTTTCCAAAATTTGATTTTCTCTTCCTTGTATGATCTTGCACGAAATTGGCATGTATTGTGGGCTTCCTTGGTCCTCAAGTTTGATAGAAATCCAACCCAACTTGTTTTACACCTTGTTTTCATATTTTATTTAAATTAAATTTGAATTAAATGCTTTTAAATTCAAAAATAAATCAAAAAATAAGAAAAGGGTCATGGAAAGGCATTAAGAGGTCTTGAATAATATTATGATCAAGTTTGGATCATAAAATTATAGGTCCATTTGGAAAAAATTGGATTTTGTCAAATATTTTCCTTTGTGCAAATCTTCAAAAATACCCAACTTGTGCAAGTTGTATTTTGCTCAATTTTTAACATTTTTGAGTGTTCTTGGACTTTTTAGAAATCTCTAGATGTCATATAAACAACCTATTTGGTTTCATCTCAATTGGAGTTTCCATGCTCAATAACACTTCTTTACAAAAAGTTGACTTTTTGTTGACTTTGAAAAGGACCTGTAATGGTTTGATCCATATCTTCCAAATGAAGCATTTTCTGACCATGCTTGTGAGACATGAAGTTGTAGAGAATTGAATTTCCTTAAAAATGAGAGGTGGTTGAAAAATGTCTGATAAAGTATGAGGAAGTTATGCTCAGTCAAAGTTCAGTTGACTTTTCACTAGAAAACCCTAATTTCAAAAGTTTGACTTTTGATCAAATCCTGAGTTTTCTTGATGAATCATTGTCAAACCTTGATCAAATGATGAATGTCACTTCAAAATATGGATGTTGACCAAAAATCATGAAGTTTGACTGTATGTTGACCACAGTTGACTTTTTGATCAATACAACTGATTTTCAACCATCTGAGCAATTGTCTGAGGAAACTTGACTTGTGAGGCTTGAAACTTGACATGGAGATTCTTTGAAGCATATGAGGAGGCATGATAACCATTGGAGATGTTGGGAACCACCTTGATCTGAGTATTGTCAAACCCTAGTTTGGGTTGATTGCCTAGGAGAGGGTTTGTCTGGTCAACCCTTGTGAAATCCTTGAGTATGGATATGTGAAATTTCTTGAGAAGTAGGAGGGCAAATTTTGGGGTATGACAGCGACTTCATTGTTTTTTAAAACAACCGATGAAAAAACCAGTCATCACAGCTGGCGACTTCACTGGGGACGATCTTTAAATTTCTTTTTGACTAAGCAAGTCAACCCTAGTTTAGTTCTTCGCATGTGTGTTGTGTTTGTTTATTGATTTGATGTTTATTGCCTATTATTTGTATATTATCCTGTTGATGTATATTATGATATTGGGAATTTGTTGGTTATGGTTCATAGATAAGCCCAATACCCAGGCTTTTAGGAAACATTAAGCTTAGAGTGGTTGCGTAGCATAGGTCCATTGGACATCCGTGTTCCTTGGATCGACGTGAAGACCACAACTTAGAGTTGGTCGTTTTAAGGGGGTTTTTGCACCGTATGCTAGTACAGGACATTAATTTTTGGGCAAATGGCCTATAACTCTAAGTATTAGGATGTCCAAAACTGAAACCAACCGCTCAAAGGTTTTTTGAGTATCCCTTTAAGAGCCGTTTCTTGGAGTATACTTTTGAAAATACTATCGTCATGACGATAATATTTTTAAAAGGGGATCTGAGTCTTCGAGAAACATTTAGCTAAAAAAACATTAGAACCAACCTTGTTTGGGGAATTGTTGGGTAGACGTCGAAACCATGGCCGACCGTCCTTTTAAACCCTTGTCTATTTAACTTTACCTATAATTTTACGCATAACATCAATATGTATCGCATCACATTACATTCTTACATGCATTGCCATTACATTGCATTCACAAATTAAAAAAATCATTTGCATTCAAAAATAGAAATAAAATCATGCATTTACATTCATCAACATGCATGTATTTTCTCCTCCACTACAAAAAGCTCATGTCACCTTTCGTTCATGGCCAGTTAGCTGATTTCCTTCACTCATGGCAAGTACGATAGACCAATTGGAACATAATCAAGTTGTGATAAGAGAAGACCTGGAAGGTGTGAAAGACAAAGTGGATCAAATGTTGGAAGCCATGCTAGCTTCTTCGGAGAACAATGTCGAGGATGTTACTACAGATCATGTCGATTCCATGTTAAGATTTACTGTTATGTCTAATCCAATGTATAATTCTCCTCTGCATGTGGATGATCCTATTCAACCTCAATTGGTGCTCAATGTTCTATCTAACGCAATCCCTACGGTCCACAGACAATCAACTGTTCAAGAAGGTTGTATCCCACATCCTCAGGCTGCTAAGAAGCCTAGGTTTGCCAACTACGTGCAAAATCCTCAAGGAACAAATTCAATGGTCAACACTAGATCTCCTCAAGATATTGAAGGCAGGCGAATGTGTCTTGATCTGAAGGAACAATTGAGGGTATTGAATGGAAACGATATTATTGGTCTAGATGCTGCTAACCTTTGCTTAGTGTCAGACGTCGTGATTCCACCAAAGTTTAAAATGCCAAACTTCGAGAAGTACAAAGGTGTTAGTTGTCCAGAGATTCATTTGAAGATGTTTGTTCACAAGATGTCTGCATATGCTCATGATGAAAAGTTTCTCATCCATTGTTTCCAAGACACTCTTAGTGGGGCATCTCTGGATTGGTATACGCAATTGGAGAAAAAGGATGTTCACAATTGGAAAGACTTATCTTCCTCATTCCTGAAACAATACGAGTTCAACCTGTCCATAGCTCCAAACCGTATCCAATTACAGAATCTTTCTCTAAATATTAACGAGTCATTCAAGGAGTATGCTCAAAGATGAAGAGAGTTGGTTGCTCGAGTTAAACCACCAATGCTTGATAGGGAGCTGGTTGACTTGTTCTTGAATACCTTACCTAATTCATACTTTGAAAGAATGATAGGTTGTACATCTTCAAGTTTCTCTGACTTGGTGATGGTGGGAGAACGCATTGAGAGCGGTCTCATAAGTGGAAAACTCCAAGATGCCTCGAGTAGCCAAGCTGATGAGGAAGAATTCTTAAGAGGTTCTCAAATGGAAGAAGAGGATTATGAAACCAATGCAATTTGGGAATCTCCTCAAGCCCCACCTCCTATACCTTATGGCCAACCTCCGTATTTAACAGCTATTCAGTATCAGCACCCGATGCTTCTCAGTTCACAGTACCAGCAACCATGGGGCACTCCTCATGCAAAAAATCAAGTTCAAGGTCGTGGATATCAGAGTTGGCATCAGAATCCACGCGAGCCTCGAAGTAATTTGGCAAGAAGGAATGCTCCTCTTGATCCAATTCCAGTGACTTACAGTCAACTTCTGCCATATCTGGTTCAAAATTCATTGGTGGTTCCCAAGTTCATTAAGCCACCAAAGTCATTCCCACCACGAAATGATCATAATGCACGATGTGGATACCATGCTGGTACGGTAGGACACTCAACAGAGGATTGCAATCCTTACAAAGCCAAAGTTCAACAATTGATTGACCAGAAGTATTTGACTCTTCAAGGAGGAAATCTGTTTCTGAATGGGAACCCCAGACTCAGATGAGTACCAAGACTGCAAGAAGCATCCCTTTAAAGTTGGTGAATCAGAAAGGACAACTCATCCTTGAAGCTGGCGATCCTTGGGGAACCTCTATCGTTTTTTATTGGCATTTTCTTTGTTTGTTAATGTACTATTTGCTTTTAAATTTGTTATTTCTAAATGGTAATATTAATGAAATGAGCATGCATTTGTTTTGAATCAATCCATTCGTGTTCACTCGTTTTGTCATCTTTATTGCAAAAAGAAAAAATATATCATTATTTCTTCTATTTCCTTGTCTTTATCAAACTTTTGGTTATGCGAATATTGGAGGGAGGATAATGATAACAAAATACCCATAATTGTTGAAAGTATGCTTTCAAATAAAAATTTGCTGACGATGTACAAGCATTGTTTTAACTTCCCAAACACCGGAGTTATAAGGGAAATAAACCCTCGTTAACCCCTTCGAGCCTAGAAGTAGGAGTTTCTTTCTGCAAACAGTTAAAACCCTCAATCTTAACCTGGGGCAGGGTAGAAGTTCAGTTAAAGTAATTGATACATTCAATTTCTAAGAGAATCATGTCATCCTGGATCATTCCAAATATCTTCTAAAGGTCCAACCGCATTCTCTTCCATACACAATGTCGAAGACGTGCAGAATTCAAAGCTTACAACGGTTGTTCCTCAAAGAACCATCAATATGGCAGTTACCACCATCAAATTCTCACATCGATCAAACAATTGTCGCACAAGTTATTCAAACACAAAAGCGACGAATCAAAAAAAGGAATCAAAGAAAGATCACCAAAGATCTCAACAAACGAGCAAGCTTGAATAACTTCTAAAGAAGAGTAGGTGACTGCCACCTCAAAGGGCATTGGTTCTTGAGACATCACGTCGTCATTTGTAATTCCTCTTGGAAGTTGAATCAATCAATTAATTGAACGTAGGAAATGGAGGACATCACGAAGAATGGGTTGGGTACAAATCAAAATTTGAGCCTTATATCCTTTGTTTCATAAACCGTGAACCAGACCACGTTACAACATTCAAAAGACCTAATTGAAGCAAGGTTTCTTTTGAAAACATACTATAGCAAGGTTGCGTAACCTAACTCCTAAAGATATTTGCTAATCATCTGTATTAATATCAAATTTTTGTGTAATATTTCACATTTAAAAAAAAAACTAGTGGTTCATCCACTGTTTTCTTTTCCTCATCAGTTCCAATAATGAAGTTGATTTCTTAAATTTGCATGAACATTGCATTAAAATTACCATTTTGAATGAATCAAACTGATTTGCAAGTCAACACTTAGCATCAAGGAAGATCATCAGTGAATAATCAACAAGGAATTCAAATATCCTTTACTGACCCAAGCGTGGGCAAAGCATCCAAGGACCCTATTGATAGGGGCATTGTCTAAAGATCATTTAGCCTGGGCACGTCGTTCTAAGATTCAGTTAATCTGGGGCAGTTACTTCGACGCGTTGAAGTCTTTCCAAGTTTCTATAGCATAGTGAAGTTAACCCTTCAAGATTCAGTCAATCTGGGGCAGTCACATCGAGATACGGTAATATCTCTCAAAGGATTTTGTAATACGGTGAACTGACTTTGAGATTTTTTTGTATCGCAAATGTGCGGATAGCAAGAGTCGCCACCGACTTTTCTTTTATCCAATTAAGGGAAGGTGAAAAGAACAGGAAAAGACCTTCGTTAGATTCTAAGTAAGGGAGAAGGTTATGAAAAGGGAAGGTATTAGCACCCCTTTTCATCCGTAGTTATCTACGGGCTCTTAGTTGCTCTTAGATCATTTTAAAATTGTGCTTTCTGTGTGTTTGACAAAAAAATGTTTTGAAAAGGCATTTCGCTTTGACTTTGTAATGATTCATGTAGGAATGTATACAAAGTGTTTGGAAATGTTTCGTTTTTTTGAAAAGAGTTTGAAGTTTGACAAAAGTGTGAGGTGTGAAAAGTATTTTGATATAGCAAGCAACTAAAAGTCTTATTACCTACTCAGAATGGTCATTTTCGTGTTGTTTTACGTTCCTTTAGAATAGTGCTATCCATACCATTAGTTGGTAGGTAACCCCATTCGTTGGATGTGAGCGGGACATTCGAAGGGACATCGGATGGTCATAGAAAGCAACTTGTAGGAAGTATCCTAGCACATTCGAAGGGACTATCATCATTTTTCGTAGGCGAGAATCGAGGGTCAAGATCATGTATTCGGAGGCGACATCGTGGGTCTTATGATCTTTGTATCGAAGGGACTATGATGATTTGTTTGAAAGCAACAGTGCTAGAATACCTCTACGTTCGAGGGACTTGACCATTTGTATTCGTAAAGGCAACGAGAGAGAATTACCCTAAGGGATGCATGTGTGAAAAGAGTGTTTCAATTCAAATATTTTTGTCTTGGAGTTATGAGGTGATCTATGTCCAATTTTATCTTGCCATACACGCCTAATTACTAGCAGTTTATAGGGTGCGGAAAGTAAATTGCGGAAAGTAAAGTGCAGAAAGATAACATCCTACGCTATTACATAGCTTTGGGGCAGATACATAATTGAAAGTGCGGAAAATAAAAGTCCTAATTAAACTATTACATCCCATAGGCAATTACATAATTGAAAAAGAAAAGCGATAAAAAAACGTCCGAAACGGTGTAACCTATAAACAAATGCAAAATCGGAAAACGGAAGAAAATTGCATAAGAGGAAAATGTTAGTAAAAATAAGTATTTTTGAATGAGAAAATGTTTTTGTGTTAATAATGATATTAATATGATAAAATAATTTTTTGGGAATTTTTGGAGTTGATTTGATAATTTAAAAGCAATTAAAAGTTATTTAAATGATAAAATAGAAATTAAATTAAATATGCATGCAAAAATAATAATTTTTATATTAAAAATTAAATAAACATTTTTCTGATGATTATGCAAAAAATAAATATTTTTGGTGTTTTTTAAATGCATGATAAAAATATTAGAAGATAAAATAAATTCGATGAAAAATATTAAAGAAAAATAAGAAAATATGAAAAATATAAGTTAATTTGTAAAAGAGAAAAAAAAAAGCATTGGTCTTGCCAGGGATCGAACTGGAGACTTTGGAGCGCATCTTCACATGCCAACGCCTTAACCACTGGGCCATTGTGCATTTGGTGTTTGGAAATTGAAACCAATGGTTTATAAGCGTACGCGTGTCATGGATATGTTTCAAACCCAGTCAGCCGTGTGGACCCCAGGTCATAACGAATGGACGAATCAGAGAGCATGATCGCGCCACACAAGCCTTCGCCGGTCTTCAACCAGTCAACAACGCCGGAGCCCTAGCTCCGGTCGTCTTCTCCGGCGAGCAAATTCCTGGATCCTGCAAAATACGTGAAATAAAAAGCCAAGGGATACCCTACCCCTAAATCGAGCATTCCAGATTCAATGGTGGCATCAGTTTCGATTGAAAATGCCTCTAACTACCAGTTCGAAGCTCATCAGTTTAAAAAACCCTAAACATAGCAAATCGATATTTTTACGTGCAAGCTTGAGAACGATGGCCCAGATCAATCATATAGAACCTCATGAACACATTAAAACCATTAGAATCGATTAAAACACACAGATAAATAAAATGCAATTTCAAGAAAAATTTGAATATGTATGAATGTAAACAAATTAATTTCAACCATGGGCAATGATGTGTACTTACTCCAAATCTCCTCAGGAACACAAAGGAATGGTTTTGGATGGCTGAAAGTGACTGGAACTTGGAATTCGAAAATTGCAATTTTGAGAAAAAATTTAGCAAAATAAGGGTTGTTGTTGGGGCTAGGGTTTCGTCCTTTGTTCTTGGCAATGTACTAGGTATTTATAGAGTGTAATGCTGGAGCAAAAAGAAGGAAAAAAGATTGGGTATTGAATGTGAAATAAATTCCTTTCAAATAAAATCAAATTTTGGAGAAAATTTGATTTTCTCTTCCATATGCAAGCTAGCACGAAATTGGCAAGTATTATGGGCTATCTTGGACCTCAAGTTTGATGAAAATCCAATCCTTTTGAAAAAATATCTTGTTTTCATATTTTATATAATTTAAATTTGAATTAAATGGTTTTAAATTCAAAAATAAATTAATAAAATAGAAAGTGGTCATGGCAAGGCATCAATAGGTCACAAATAATATTATGATCAAGTTTGGATCATAAAATTATAGGCCCATTTGGAAAAAATTGGATTTTGACAAATATCTCCTTTTGTGCAATTGTTCAAAAATGTCCAACTTCTGAATGGTGTATTTTGCTCAATTTTCCATATTTTTGAGTGTTCTTTGACTTTTTAGAAATATCTAAGTGTCCTCTAATCAACCTCTTTGGTTTCATCTCCATTGGAGTTTCCATGCTCAATAAATCTTCAAAACAAAAAGTTGACTTTTTGTTGACTTTGAAAAGGACCTGTAATGTTTTGATCCATACCTTCCAAATAAAGCATTTTTTGAACATTCTTGTGAGACATGAAGTCGTAGAGAATTGAATTTCCTTCAAAATGGGAGGTGGTGGAAAAATTTCTAAGAAAGTATGAAGAAGTAATGTTCAATCAAAGTTCAGTTGACTTTTCATTGGAAAACCCTAATTTGGAAAGTTTGACTTTTGTGCAAATCTTGAGTTTTCTTGATGAATCATGATCAACCCTTGATCAAATGATGAATGTGACTTCAAAATGAGGTTGTTGACCAAAAATCATGAAGTTTGACTGTATGTTGACCACAGTTGACTTTTTGTCCAATACAACTTATTTTCAACCATCTGAGCAATTGTCTGAGGAAACTTGGCTTGTAAGGCTTGAAACTTGACATGGAGAGTCTTTGAAGCATATGAGGAGGCATGATGACCATTGGAGATGTTGGAAGTCCATCTTGATCTGAGAAATACTAAACCCTAGTTTGGGTTGATTGTCTAGGAGAGGGTTTGTCTGATCAACCCTTGAGGAATCTTTGAGTATGGGTGTATGGAATGTTTTGAGAAGTAGGAGGGCAAATTTTGGGGTATGACAGATTTGCTAATCAGGGGCATTATGCATTAGAATACAAATTCTGGGGCAAGCCATCCCAGTATCAGATTACTGTAAGTTGTTTCCAACATCTTCTCAAAGCAAATCTCTTTAGATACTCAACAGGCTGGGGCAATGAATGCTATATACAGACAATTTCGTTCTGTATCTTCAAGCTGCTCAGAAATTTTTCTCTCAAGTGTCAATAGCTGTTGCGTTCAATTTGAGTGGCAGGGAATCATGCTAACAACTTCCTTTTGATGGGAAAATTGTTCCAAGAATATTTCTTGGTCTTAACCAGTCAAACAGTCAAAGCATCTTCATGCATTGTCGATCATGCATCTTATCCTGTGCCATTAAAATTTGACTTTGTTTGGTACGTTTCACCAGTTTCCGCCTGGTGGTTAACATCATTTCACCAGTTTCCGTCTGGTGGTCAAAAGTATTTCACCAGTTTCCGTCTGGTGGTTAAAACCATTTCACCGTTTCCGTCTGGTGGTTAAGATGTTTTCACCAGTTTCCGTCGGTGGTTATATATTTCACCGTTTTAAATCGGTTGATTAAAACCATTTCACCAGTTTCCGTCTGGTGGTCAAAATTATTTCACCAGTTTCCGTCTGGCGGTTAATATGTTTTCACCAGTTTCGGTCTGGTGGTTTAACTTAAAATCAGTTCTCGTCTAACGATTTTTTCTTCAAGGTCAAATTTTATTTGGCACACATCTAATAATCCATACTTGCATTCATAAATCATCGTCATGAATCAGTCACGTCGCTTTACTCAAACATATCATATACAATATATTCATGCATAAACCCTAGTCAGGATTCGGGATCTTTTCAGAATAAAGTCAAGTGCAAGCAGAAGACTATTTCTCAAATGGAAACTTAGTTCTTCTCCCCAATGCAATTTGAATGCTTCTTCAAAATAAATCAGCAGTGGCGTCAATTCTCAAGCTGAATTTCTTCCCCATAGAAGTCATTTATTATCCCCAGTGAACTCTCGTGTCAACGGAATTTTCTACTTGGATTTTCCCAGTGATATTCCCCACATAGTTATCTTTAAAAGTTTTCTCCATTGAAACATCATCTGCTCCCCAAGTGAGCTTTCTCCGGCAGGGATTACCATTGTGGTAGCCTCAGTGTTGTTATTCTCAACCAAGATCGGTTCAGATTCTCGCATATAACAATCTCTCAGTAAGTCTTAAGGTGGCAATAATCCTCTATGAATCCGATTTTCTGAGGTGTTCTCAGTTAATCCCCTGTGAATCTCTGGTGTGTTTATTTCCCCAGTGTATTCCTCGCTTATCCAGAAATATGCACGATACCAGCAGATGGAAGATTTATCCACGGTGGAAGTAATTATTCCCCTCAGATGATGTAGAACTTGATTCCTTTCTCCCCATGGAGTTATCTCTGGCTTATTGCAACTCATTGCTAGCTCAACAGCTACGAGACAAAATGATGATTTTTCAACGTTAAAATGGTTCAACATATCTGTATATGCTTGTCATCAAGGTGTTAGCTTGTCAACTGTTAAAACATTCATGTCAGGCCTGTGCGCTAAACATAAATTATTTTATTCTCGCAGAGGTTTACTTTCGATCTTCGATGTTACCGACATGTTCTCTTTACACCCAATACGTCAGACCTGGGGCATTCTGTGGATCATTGTAGTTGCTATCTTTCTTTCTACAAAGATCATTGTGAAGCCTTCTAAATGGCGGTTCTGCGTTCAGAATCTGGTGCATTATCTGCATGATGCATTTGAATTTTCCGCTTCCAACAGTATCAGGAAATCATATACTATTTGCATTAAAACATTAAAAAAATCATGCATATCATATTCATGCATTAGCTCCGGCTATTTCTTTTTGCAGGATTTTCCCCAACGGAAACAGTAATTATCCTCGTGAGGATCAAAATTGAAGGATTAGTTCTTAGACGACAAAATTATCCTCTTTTCTACAGCACAAGTGATATACTTGTAAGGATATTAACAACTGATGGTTTCTCCAATCGAGATTTCTTCCCCAGCGAAACAGTTGTCTTTTTCAAATGAACTTTAATGTCAGCGAATTATCAACCGGGAATCCCCAGTGAAGTTTTCCACACGGTTTTCTTATGGAGTTTCCCCAGCGAAGCTCCATTTACTCGCAAGCGAGTCTCCTTCAGAAAGGATTACTACGACATTATTCTTGGTATTTTCAAAAATTCTTTCAGACAAGAATCTTTTCAGCAAATTCTATTGGCAGTGACTTCTGCAATTTTGTTTCTCTGAGACTACATTGAACTTCTGGTGTGTTTATTTCCCCAGTAAGTTTTCAAATACTCGACAAATAAATATCCACCGGGTAAGATGTTTATTCAATCTCAGGATATTTCTCCAACTCGGACATTGATCCACATATCCACTTGCTACAACGCATTGTCTATACAATGCCAGCAAATTGAAGCTCATTACCCTAGAAGTTTTTCAGTCGCAGGTGCTGAATTTGATTCTTCTATCACCGGTAAAGCTATCTGCATACAAATTGAAGATCTTGTCAACTCGGAAGTTGTTCAACATGTCTGTACATGTTCAATAAGATCTCTCATCAGCAGAAACGTCGGAAACAAGATTTACTGACTTCGTAAACATCTATATCACCATGTCTTTGGATATTGAGTTGTTTATCCCCAGAGAAGTGTATTCTCAAGTGCGCTACTGAATTTGTTCTGCTGGTAACTCGGAAGTTACATTGTTAAGACATTCAGCATGCCATGGCTCCTCGCACCTTCGTGCACAACAATTCTAATATTGTTCTAAGCCATATATCTTCGTTAAGGTCTGCGGGTATTCCTTAACTCTTCGGGATTTTTCTGACAAATTCTCGATCATATCTTTGTTAAAGTCTTCGGATATTCTTTAACTCTTTGAGATCTTCAGACAATTTCTCAATAATCTCCTTTGGGATCTTCAGACAATTTCTCAATTATCTTCTTCGGGATTTTCTGACAAATTCTCGATCTTATCTTCGTTAAAGTTTGTGGGTATTCTTTAACTCTTTGATAATTTTCTGACAAATTCTCAATTATATCTTCGTTAAGGGTTGCGGGTATTCCTTAACTCTTCGGGATTTTCTGACAAATTCTCAATTTTATTTTCGTTAAGGTCTGCGGGTATTCCTTAACTCTCTGGAATTTTCTGACAAGTTCTCAATCATATCGAATTCTTAATTTACCTTTTTTCTTTGTCGCTTGAGAAGTTCGGTTTCCTTCTCATAGCATTTTCGTTAACACATCCTGTGATGGCTTAATCTATTATATTTCTTGTCGCTTGAGAAGTTCGGTTTTCTTCTAATAGCATTTTCGTTAAGACATCCTGTGATGGCTTAATCTATTATATTCTTTGTCGCTTGAGAAGTTCGGTTTTCTTCTCATAGCATTTTCGTTAAGACATCCTGTGATGGCTTAATCTATTATATTTCTTGTCGCTTGAGAAGTTCGGTTTTCTTCTCATAGCATTTTCGTTAAGACATCCTGTGATGGCTTAATCTATTATATTTCTTGTCGCTTGAGAAGTTCGGTTTTCTTCTCATAGCATTTTCGTTAAGACATCCTGAGATGGCTTAATCCGTTGTTATTCTTTGTCGCTTGAGAAGTTCGGTTTTCTTCTCATAGCATTTTCGTTAAGACATCCTGAGATGGCTTCATCCTTTGTTATTCTTTGTCGCTTGAGAAGTTCGGTTTCCTTCTCATAGCATTTTCGTTAAAACTTGATGTTTATTGCTCATTTATGGTACTCGGTTATCCCCAGTGTTGTTGAGATCTCCTAATTATTTCTCATTGGGTACTGCTGTATTAAGGTATTTTGTTGGTGCTTAACAAGTTTATTCTCCTCAAGCGTCTCTTCCTTGACTCTGTAGTCAAGATATCTTATTTTCTTTCTTATATGGCATTAGTGTCCCGCATAGGGCAAATTTTTGGGGTTCTCTGGTATTCAATCCTCTTCTGCCATGAACGTTCGAAAGCTGTCAATCTTTGTCACTTATCAGGTTTAAGATGATTGAATAGGGGCAATTGTCGCACCCCAAAATTTACCCTTCTACCTTCAATTTATCTGACTCCGGTTTCACATTCACCTGCATACGCATCTGCATCATTCGTCATATTTAAGTCGACCAAAAGTCAACTTAAATCGACATTTGCATCGTTTTGTTTAGTTGTAAAATACCTGTTATCTTACTTCATGCATTTTTACCTCTCTGCCTGTTTATTGCATTGATTTTAAATTATTTATATGTCGATGATATCGATATTTCGGTTTTATAAACAGACTGTTAAAAGCAATTCGATAATGTGCGAAAATTAGCGGGGAAAATATTTCAAGTTTTCATCTTTTACTCACTGTTTTATAAACTTATGTATCGCGTAAATCATAAAAATGTGTTTTCCCTAATTTTTCGGTACATTTCGAAGTCTCGTTTTTAACTGTAGGCGTTTTAAAGTCGGGTATTATTTATTATCATTTTATTTTCGATTTTAACCATTTCAATAATTTTTCTCTAATTTACAATACCCGTAGTTTATTTTAATGTAATCATTTTATTTTTTTGGATAATTTATTTTCCAAACTTTTACCGTTTTTGACAATTTTAGGTGTCCAATTTTTATCTAAAAAAATTAAACAAAAATACTTTTGGGCTTATTATTTTTTAAGTGATCCAATTTTGTGGCCCATTTAATCACGAAGGGCATTTTTGGCATTAGTAAAAATATGCTAAACCTAATTTATCACTATATATTGGGAGTTTGTTTACTGTTCACGGAGGCCAATTAGAAACGGATAAAAAAACACAGAGGAGGCCAATGAAAAAATGGAAACGGAAAGGGAGGCAAAGCATACCAAATTATAAAACGTAAAAAACTCAGAAGAAGAACTTCTTCTTCTTCTTCGTGAATCCCGTCGCTCACACCCTTCAAACCTTCACTGCTACCTCACTCCATTCATACCCCTCGCCTCTCCATTATTCCTCCGTCTCCGATTTCTCACCTCACTCTGGTCTCACCTTTTACTCAACAACAGCAACCTCCACCGTCCTTGTTTCTCCCTCTGTTTCACCGTTTTCGCCCTTCCATCTTCTCGCTTTTATCAACCAACCGCCGTAACCTCACCTTTCCCTCTGTTTCGCTCTCACAGCCACAAACCCCCTTTCATCCTTATGCCGGAACTCCCAGCTCCCTCCATCGTCTTCACCATCGACAACCAACACCCCTTACTCCGCTGCTGTCATTCCTCACTGTGTTCTCCCATCGTAACATACTGCTCCCGCCGTTTGACACCACTGCTTCTCTCTCTGTCTTGTTGTTCCGACAATCTCCTCTGCCTTGTTTCCGAAATCAACCAAACCAGCATCTTCCGTTCATCCACCGCAACACCATATACTGTCGTCGTCTCTTTCCTTCCGATTCACGCTCAACACCGGTCAACATCACTCAACTCCAACAACATACTCTCTCTGTCAATCATACAAAACCTTCATTGTTATTATTTGGAGAGGTAATTTCCACTCACTCTCATCCTTCTAATTAATGTTACTTATGTAGTGTTTTTGTTGAAAATAAGTTAGTAAAACTTTTATTGATAGTACTTTTAATTTGAAGTGATGAATCTTGAAATGATCTGTTTGAAATTAGGATGTTGTTATGGAGTTCAGTATGCTAGCTAAATGTGAAGTCAATTATGTTATTGCTGCTGGCGGATTGACTTTGTGTTGTGATATCATCTTGAGTCTGTTTGTACTTTAATTTTGAATTTTGCTAAATTTGAGTTTTTGATTTGGTAATGGATTAATGTTTGTGTAGTTTCGATGAAGGTAATGGTAATATTGCGTTTAATCGCGAGAAACCTAGCCGAGAAACTACGGGGCAGCTTTGTTGTTGTTTCCTTTTAGGCAATTTCGAACGAGAATATTTGCTAAAGTTCAAACCGTGTTACTATGCTGGTCTTATTTCAATTTGAATTGGAATTGCGAGTGAAGTAATATTAGTGTAGTTTCGATGAAGGTGACGATAATGCCACGGTTAATCGTGTAAAAATCAAACCGAGAAACCATTAGGGATATCACGATATTGCGTTATTCTCATTTTAATTGAAGTTTATGATTTGAAAGTTGTATAATTTCGATGAAGGTGATGTTGTTTCCATGATTATTCATGTAGAAACTAACCGAGAAACCGTTGAGACACCGCGTATTATGTTACTCTCATCTTTTAGTTTCAATTGAATTTGAGATAAGGATTCCATATTGGTTTCAATGATGGTTCAATGTCTATGTCGCATTATTTGCGGAAGACTTAACCGAGAATCAATTTGTATTTGAACAATGGAATCTTGGATGCAATGACAATGTTGTTTCGGTGGTTTAATTGATTTAAGTGGAATTTTTGAGTGTTTCTTAATATAATTAAGTTGCTGCCCGGTTTTGGTTCGTTTGATTTAAATGTGTTTAGAACATGATTTTTCATGTTTTGAATTTAAATGGAGCCATAACATGAAGGTTGAGTCTTTGTTTTCCATTTGCGGATTGAAATACTTGAATAAATAAACCTTTCCTTTTTGATTCGTTTATGTAAATAATTCAAGTTTCATTCAATTTTTGTTTACTCCTTTGTTACTAACGCATATTCTAATTTATCGCAATTTTATTTCTTTTATATCACTATGCTACTAACCAATTTGTTATATTGGAAGATGTCTGAGGGTGGTTCAAGCATACGTTTTATATGGTTGCATCTATACATTTTTATATACGGTTATTTATATTTATGTTACTATTTATTATTTAGTAATGTGTATCTAAAATACATAGTATTTTTATCTGATACTGTAAATATGATTATACATAGTATTTTTATTATTATACTTATTATCGCAAATATAATCATTTACATATTTTATTTTATACCTTACTACATTCATCTGTAAATAGATTCGAATTATACTGTAGTATATTGGTTGCATTTCTTAGAATTAATTTCATAAGTTTATTCTAAAGTTAATTAATCTAATAAAAATACAAATGGTCAATAATCGATACTAGTTTCTCCGCATTTAACTTTTGTTAATGTTTCGTTAAGATACAGTTAATTTACGGTTTCTCTTTAATTTATCTTTATCCCCATTCGGAAAAATGTATCTCAATCCCCTTGTTGCGTTGTAAATAATTTACTGCTTTTTATTTTATTTTACCATTTAATCCCCATTTTTAATCAATGTATCCCTCTCCTTACAAAAACTTGTAATAATTAATTAGTTCACATTTATTTTATTTTAATCATCACTTACACAAAACAAAATAATAATTTTTAAACTAATAATTGTGAATCATTTTAAACCCGTAAGTCGACAAAGCTTAGAAGCGTCGCGATAACCACACATGCACACATGCACGCTTGATCCTGGGCCTTCTTACAGTGAGCCTATTTCGATCAATTGTTCCAATTGGTTGTCTTAGTAGACTATCCCACTTTGCTAGTACACATGTAATTTAATCGTTTTTTTGCTTATGTTGGCCACCATGAATGGGCTTTCTCGATTTATTAATTTGCTTACAATTAGTTGTTTCTCCTCCATTTCTCATTCCCTCGCGTATCAAACTTCAAAACACTTTCATAATTAACTTACAAACCTCGATCCAACGTCGAGTGGATTTTCAAAACTCTTTCACAATAAAAAACCCAAGTATTTAAATCATTGGTTGCTAGACCAATTGTTTAAATTCTTGTGCAAAATGAACTCCTAGTCTTTAAATCGCTGGATGCTAGTCCAATTGTTTAAAGACTCTTAATAACGTGAACTTTGGTTCACCTCAATTCTTTTCATAAGAAAACTTTTTGGGTTGATAGACGACTCGTTGAGCATTGAGCTCCTCTTGTTTCTAGTATTTGAATCGTAGGATGCTAGTCCTATTGTTCGGTACTTTTCACCCACCTAAAATCAATCCAACTCACTCAACCCTTTTTCTCTCATATGAGACTATCAAAACTCTTTTCTTACAAAGAGTGTGCAATAGCCATTTCAAACACGAATGAGGACTTAAGCTTTTCAAACAAACTAAACAAGTCCAAGTTTAAGCATTTGAAATGTCTAATGCACGATTTTTCTTATAAAATCAACACAACCAACTTAAAACATTTTTGAGAGAAACTATAGAGTTTTGACTTTCCCATTGCACGAGGGAATACGTAGGCACAAGGTTCTGAAACCGCGACAAACTCAAAATAATAATAAACAAACCCCATTTCTTTTATTTCTCGATCTTAACTTATGAGTTAGCAATTTAACACACACAGAAACACTTAGAACTAAATGGGTCCCATCGAGTACGATGGATGTAAGGGGTGCTAATACCTTCCCCTTACATAACCGACTCCCGATTACATGTTTTTTGCTCATGTAGACTGCCTTATCCCCATCTGTGGGGTTTTATCTATATTTTCCCGTTCTTTTTAGAATAAATAAAGTTAGGTGGCGATTTCATTGTTTTTTAAAACAACCGATGAAAAAACCAGTCATCACATTATGCATCATTTTATTGTGTTTTGTTAATTTTTTTTTGTCAAACCTCTGTAAAGGTACTTCAAAATTAATGTTACAAGTATTTTGGTTTACTTTACAATTTTTCACTTATGCATTTGTGATTATGACAAAAAGGGGGAGAAAATTGATATTTTGATATGATTCATTATAACATGTTACTAGAACAAAAATGTCAAACATTTCTAACAATAAATATACAAGTGTACATTTTTACTTCTGAAGTATACAAGTTTACACAAGCTCTGAAAGAAGATGTTGCAGAGATAAACTCAAGTCTAAAGCTTCAAACTCTAATGATTCAAGCTGAAATGAAAAGGAAACTCTGAAGAAAAAGAATCTTTGAAAATTCTGAAAGAACATCTCAGGGAAGTTCTACTATACTTAGTTTTCCTTAAATTATTAATCTCAGGGGGAGATTGTTTATCTCAGGGGGAGATATGTTTTTCATATATACAAAATTTCTTTATCAAAATCTAATATTTTTGTCATCATCAAAAATGGGGAGATTGTTAGAACATAGTTTGGTTCTAATCATATCTTAGAGTTTTGATGATAACAAGTGAAATAAATTTTGTATAATAGATATGATACTCTGATGTATACTGTTTTCGTTTCAGATAATGTTATGACTCAAGCACTCAAGAATATAGAAATATCAAATTATGTTGAGCAAACAAGTAGTAGAAGTTCTAATGAAGAATAAAACTTCTGGTCGTGCACGCTGAAAAGCAACTTCTAAAGGAAGCATGCTAGCGCAACCTCTGATAGCAACACCAAATAATGTTCTGATTAGAAGATGTTTTGAACAAGGCTTACAGAAGATCATGAAGTATCAATACGTCACCTTCTAAGACAAAGTCTGCTACAATAACGTTAACCTACTAAGCTAAGACGACTGAAGTACTTGAGTGGTTCAACTTTCAAGGTTCATTGAGTAAGCAAAACACGTGAAGCTAAACAAACCTTAATTACACTTTCCAGTACCCAAGACACGCAAACGTTGCAACGGACAAAATCTAGAAGTTATATATAAAGTGCAACATTCAAAGAAGAAAAATAACAATTCATTCATAGAGAACTTACGCTGCCAAAATTGAAATCATTATCCTGTGAAGTTTATTTCTAAGTTTTGAGCTTAATCTTCTTGTGTAACAACCACTTTTGTGATAAAGCTTTTTAAGAAACAATTGTAAACACTTGGTCTAGAAGTTCTTATGTAATTGTTCCTTGAGAGACCAGTTGGGTCAAATTTCTCAAGAGGGCTAGGACTAGTTGAGTCTTAAAGGTGTTAGTCACTTGCAGTTGACTTGTGCATTGTTGTTAGTCACAACAATTGGTTGTGCAGTTGTAATCTTTTGATTATAGTGGATTAAGTCCTCGTTGAGAGAGGCGAAATCATCTTTACGGGTGGACTGGAGTAGTTTGAGTTTCAAACGAACCAGGATAAAAATCCTTGTGTGTTTAGTCTTGTTGTTAAGTAAAAGAAAAATTTAAAAGGGAAAAACTTATTCAACCCCCCCTTCTAAGTGTTTTCTAAGCCATCAGATTTTTGATGAGAACAACTAGATTTGATGATATGAATAGGTTCTATATGTTGTATACATGTTAGATGATGTTTAATTAGTGTTAAATAAGCATTAGGGCTATTTTAGGGAAGAAATTTTGTGGCTGGAACTGAATTGTCCGCAACAATATTTTCTACTTAATTGTATGGCCGCTAAGCACGCGGGGTGCCGCTAAGCGCGCCTTACTATGTGCAAAAAATGTCTCTTTTGATTATGCATGAAATAGCTTAGGGGATTGCTTGCTTGTGATTTATCATTAGTTTTCATGAATCTTAATAATTATTTTAATGAGTTTTGGATTAGTATTGGGTGTTATTTCGTTGAATACATGCTACTTGAATTTAGTGTATGTATGTTGGGTTTTGATGAATTGTTGAGGATAACATATGTTGGCTTGTATGCTATGTGTTATTTGTGATTTATGACAATAGTCTATGCTATGTGTTGTTGCACCCCAAAATTTGCCCTCCCTATATAAATTATTACCTGGCTTAGGCTTTGTATTCATTTTGCATATGCTTCCATTGGGTCACTCACTTTAGACATCCATTCGCTCATCACATCTGCATCATTACCGGCATCCGAGGCGGTCAGATTTCAAACTCGTATCATTTTGTGTTTGGAAGGTACCCGCTGTTGCACATATGTGCATTGATGTCTTCTTACGTGGTTTTAGGGTTTTGGCTTGAGGTAATTATGTTACAAGATTTAGAAGATGCTTACGTGTTTTAACCAACCCGGATTTTGGGAATGACAAAGGAAATTGGGATGTTTGGGGTTTTCTTTAGATTACAAGTTCGAAGCTATCCTATTGTATATTCGATACTTTGTTGAGTTGGAAGGAGGATTTAAAAGTTGAACGTGTTCAGAAGGTCGTTATTCCCAGATGTCTAAATTTTCACTCATGGTGATTCACAAGGCCTCTTATCTTTTAGAACGCGAATCAAGAGCGTACATGAAGTTATGTTTAGCAACCATGTCTTTACTTGTGTACGAGATTTATGATTTGGTTTGAATTTGGAATTAAATATGCATTTTAGTCGATACTTCACCATATCGAATATAAACCATTCATTTTAGTTACGGTAAGTGTGGTTTCCAAATAATAGCTACAAGTATTATGACAAGAAATTGCATTAGTGATGTGTTAAGTTTCAAAATCAAGAACTCGTTTTGTTTATGCTATCCTAAACTCGTGCATGAACATGGTGCAAGTTTTTGAGCCATTAATTTTCAAAGAAAACTTTGCAAGTTTCAAACCTTTTGTCACATAACTTCTAACCTTTTCACCTTCTTTTCAACTCTACGAATTTCACAATGCCACTTTCGAATTCACAAAGTTTTGTATTGTGTACAAAATTCATGTTGTTATTCAATAATTTGTTTCTTTACAAAATCTTTGGAGTTCACAAGTTATAACTCAAATATTTGTGATGTTTACAAATTCCCAAACTTCTATCCTAATCCTATTTTAACATACAAGTAAAAATTACAAATGTCATGTCTAAATCCTATTTGCTATTGGGAGTTTTGTGGTTCTTTGGTTTCCATACATCCTTGCTCTATCTTCAAACCCGGCCTTCTTGTCCAAAGCATTCCTTTGCCATTCCTCCAAGCTTGCACCATTGCTCATGTTCATGAAACAAAGCAAAAGGATATGATTAGCAAATAACGGACAGCAATGATAACACAAGAATACCCACAAATTCTATCTCATCATTAGGATTCTCTTTCCGGAATCAGGTTGTGCAAGGGTTTCGATCGTTCAAAACCGGGGCCTCATAGCAAATCATCGGCCATAAACTCACTATTGCAAATCCTCAAGGGTACCCTTGGTTCACAATAGGAGGTGTGGAAAGAAGATGAGGAAAAACAGCTGTAAAAAGCAGTTTGGGCATGACAGTACAAGAATTTTATACAGGGCAGCAAGGGTAGGCACCTGAAAAGGCAAATTTTACCATAAACAATACACCAGCAGCCTAACACAATCAGATATAGCAGCAGGACAGCATCAAACAGCCAGAAAAAAAAATCAAATTATCAGCCCAACAACAAAAGGATGCAAGCCCATCAAGCAAACAAAGGCCTTGTTTTTCAAAAATCAGAACAACCAAGGTTCAGCCAAACCCTAAACACTGACAGTATAAAAGCATTCAAGATTATAACACAAGGGAGAGGCAACTGTTCACAGGCAAGAAACCCTAGCCGAATTCGTCAGGAACCAAACCCTAACCTCATACTAAATACTGTCAAGCCAAAAAACCAGAAAACAAAAACACAGAACAATGTCCATCTAAGCTAACATCATTTTCCAGAAAAAGAGAATCCTTCAGAAAAATATAGCGAGGCAACGAAAGCAAGGCATAAGGTAACGGATAGATCTCACCGGGGTTGCGGTTTTTTTACACCGTCGTCCGCCGACCGTGTAGATTTCAGCATCACAACCTTCCTTTTCTTTTCATTATCGCGTTTCCGTCGGTCGAAAACCCTCTAAGCATCGTTGATTTCACCCGAATAGCGTCTAGGGTTTCACTTTTCCCATTTTCATCTGTTTTCCTGTAAACAAATCAACGAACACTTAAGAAATCAACGATAACAATAGCAGATCGAGAGTTCGAGAGAGACAGTGAGGCGATCGAGAGTTCGAGAGAGACAACGATAACAGATCGAGAGATCCACAGTGAGGAAAGCGCGGCCGAGAGAGGTAACCGGAGCGACAGAGCGAACAAAACCGGTGAGGATCGTGAGCGAGAGAGATGAGTTTTCGGTGAGGATCTGCATGTTTGAGAGATGAGAGACTTGTGAGAGATCGTGAGATTGAGAGAAAATTAATCCATGTTCTGTTTTTGTTTTTTTGTTGGTTAACAATTACTAAAATAAAACTTAAATGTTAGTAATTATGTTTAAGAAAAATGATTACTAATTTATTAATCAGTAATTTAGTAAACATAATATAAATATTTGATTTTTAAGTTATGATTAACCTTTTCCTGTTTTTTTATTTGATATTTAAAACAAGATAATATATTTAGTTTAATGAGTTAAATTAGATTAGGTTGTGTTGTTTAGTCCAGGCGGTGACACTTGTCACCGTCTGTATGGCCTGTGTATAATCAGTTGCAGGTACACTCACAATAAGCAACTATGCTCCTTTCCTTACAATCATCAGATCTGCAAGGTCCAGATCCGACGCTCCAGAATGGTGGACCACACTCTGTTTCCATGGAGCATCTCATACAAGATCTAGCAGCACTTTTTGGGCTTGGGCTCAGATTGCTACTCACACCCTCCAGCTTAAAGCTTCAAACAGGCCCATTCCTAAACTTTTTCTCTTTAAATTCAATTTTTATGCAAGTTTTTATATATAATGATGTATTAAATAATATTTGGCATATGGTAGTTTTTTATTTGTTGAATCACCAATTAAATTGTTAGTTGATTTTTCATCAAGTGAAAAAATATCTATACTAATAATTATTTAAATTCCGATTTGTATTGTGTGTTAATTTATTTTCTTTTATTATCCGCTATTACATTATCCGCTTGCATGTTTATTACACGATCGTACACTCACTCTCACATTAATATAAAAACAACGACGCCTCCGCTCTCTCTCTCTTATTTTTGGTTACCCACACCAAATTCTCTAAGGGTCTCATGGTTGGGGATGGGCATGGCCATCCTCACGAGGTTAATTAAGGTCCTTGTTGCCTTGATTAATCATAACCCGAAAAATAATTGGTCCATATACCAATCACCATGCACCAGGGTCTCATGGTTGGGGATAGGAGCACCTATCCTCACGAGGTTAATCAAGTCCATATACTTGGTTAATCATAACCGAAATGTCATTTCTCACGTCCAACGCCGCAATTTTCAACATAGTGTTATGGTACTTAATTAAATTGTTAGAGGTTAACGACGATTTAATGTAAAAGTATTTGGGCCATTAGGGAAACCCAATGACTCGAATACTTTATTCCATACACTTGAACATTTAAAACACTTTCAAATTAAATTAATTAATTGAATTTGTTTTCTAAATCAATTTTTCCAAAAACAAAAACATAGTGATATGGAATTTAATTAAATTGTTAGAGGTTCGCCCGACGATTTAATTAAAATGTAAAGTATTTGGGCCATTAGAGGGTAACCCAATGACTTAAATACTTTATTCCATAACACTTAATAAAAAGTGGACTCTGTTTCACCTCACTCTTTTCATAATAAAGATTTTGGATGAGAGAAGATCGGTTGACCTCAATCACCAATCTCGAGTATCGAATCGTTAGAGGATATCCCGACGTTTTGGTACTTGTCATCTACCATTAAAATCAATTCAACCCATTCAAATCCTTTTTCGCTCAAATGCGATTATCAAAAATCAAAAACATTTTCTTCTAAAATCAATACAAACAATCCAAGACATTTTCGACCAGAACTACGGAGTTTTGACTTTCCCATTGCACGAGGGAATACGTAGGCACGCGGTTTCGAAACCGTGTCAAACTCAAAATAATAATAAACAAACCTCTTTTCTTATTTCTCATTTATAATTTAGAAATTAGCGATTACACACACACAAACACATTTTGAACTAAATGGGTCCCATCGAGTACGATGGACGTAAGAGGTGCTAATACCTTCCTCTTGCGTAACCGACTCCCGAATCTATGCTTTTTGGTCTTGTAGACCGCCTTATCCAATTTTTGTGGGTTTTATCTATATTTTCCCGTTCTTTCTAGAACAAATAAAATTAGGTGGCGATTTCATTGTTTTTTTGAAAATTCATTTTAAATGATTTTTGAAAATCGAGTTGCTTCATGTGTATTGTTTGTTGTTGATGAAATATGATGTTTATGCAAAATGGGGGATAATTTAAAGTGTTGGATTATTGTGATATGCTTGAATGATTAAGGTTGATGATAATCTTAATTGCATATGTTGTTGAGTAAATTGCACATGCATTCATGGGGAGATTTAACTCCGATATTGGTTGCTTGATCCTATATGGAAAAAGAAGCGGTGAACTATGTGTTCATATTTCGTTGATTAATGGTAGACATCTTACTATGACGACTGGCGGTGAACTAGTGTACGAGGTTCTTCACCAGATCTTGATAATTGGCGAAGATGGCTTGGGATATACCCGTATACCATCTTGAATTTGCACTCCTAAAGGTGCTAGACAAGGATTTTCACTATAGGGAATCAGTTACTTTGATGATGGTCATTTGTGTGTTGATGGAGGTGACATGTTCATAAGAATCATTGCTCCCATTGAACTTGGCCAAAGAGGGATGTTTAAAACCTTCAGGGTCAAACACTTCCCGTATCTCGTTCAAGAGTGGTTAGGGATCCAACACTTTCATCTCCTCTAGGGATTGGACTCTTACTAACGATGTTTGTTATTATGGATATTATCCTCTAGTATTTAATTCTATGGTGTAGTTCGTCAAAGACGATACATATCTTCGTTAATGAATTAACATCATCGTTATCACTAGTATCTCCGGCGCAAGGGACAAAACTCTCTTTTTAACCATAATTAAGGATGCCTATTTATATGAGTGAAAGGTAACAATGAGTGTGGTGATTATAATGAAGAATGTGTGACCCATGTTAGTTTTATCAAGGTCTCATGATGGACGCTATTGTAATGGTAAAAAATTATTGCTGTGCATGGTATACTTATAAGGGTAGGGGATAATCGAAGCTCTTAGTTGATTTATAAGAATTTAGGGTGGTTAGGACTTGTCTACGACGGTGAGAAGTCATGTATGATGGTGTTACAGTGGTTCTAGAGAACCTGCTCATCTGAGGTGAAAGACTTTGTATATCAGCGTAATTCTTAAGTATGATTATGTAAGTTATCATCCCATTCTCCCATTAAGGGAGAAATATTTATAAAGGTCCTTGGACCTAAGACTCGAGAAATTCTTAAGGCAATAATTATTTCCCCTTAACCGGAGGAGGTTGTTGACCACCTATTATTTCGAGAGTTGTGACATCGGTCTAACATGACTTAATGAGAATGACACATTCTATTATACATGTCACTTGTCCCCAAAGACGAGACCTCATACTTTATAAATATAGTGCTTAAACAATGTCTTCTCTATAATCGTCCCGATTTGAGATCCTCACAAATATAACACTACAATATCAAATTTATATCTAAGAAAAAATTAAATACTAAAATATGTACTAATATTTTCTTTAATATAAAACAAATGTAAATTTATAAATATTGATTGATTATAGGATGAAATAAAATAAAAATAAAAATATAAGATGATAAAGATATGAGAAGGCATGTGAAAGGGTAAACGTGGAAAAGCACAACTTAGTTATATTTTTGCCGAGTATATTAACACTCTCTCTTCCATTCTCATTCGTCTCTCTCTAACTCCACGGTGTAGATCCGAGGAGTTTTCCCTTTCGCTATCTCTTCATTCCTCCGCTTCTCTCTATTCCCCAAACACTCTTCAACGCTCTACCAGGTTTCGTTTTTGTTTCTTCTTCATATAATTGTTTCGCTTATCGTTAATGCGTTACTATGTGTTATGAATCTCTCGTTGATCTAATTGTTTCTCGTTCAAAGTTTTCGCCTTTTAACCTACCCATCATCGTTATATTTGTTTTCATGCGGTTTATTCAGTTTTCAGGGGGAAAAATCGATTTTTTTAGATTTTTTGGGTTATGGGGTGGTGAATAATGACCAATGTATTGATTTACAATTTAGATACTTTGCATGATTTAATGTGTTGTACTCAATTTGAGGCTAGCAATTAGGATTTGAATAGTTAAATGGGATTTTTTGTTTTTATAGTTTTTTTATTTATTTTGATACTGTTTCAATGAATCTTGTGGATTGGGCTAAGTAGGTTATAGATGTGTTTGAGAGTCCGAGCCGTCTTAAATTTTTGGAGGCTCTGGGTAGGTTAGTCGTGGTCGCGGTTTAACCATGATAAAACAAATAGAGACCCTATTATACTACGATTTAACCTTAAAAAATTGTGGGTCATGCCCTCAAAGACAGCCCTGGGGAGAGTAACAAAATGATAAAAGTTATGTGCACTTCCTCTTATTCTGTTGTTGCTAGTGTTGTTCTTGAACAGATTTTGGGGGCTTTTGTTTTTTTATATGTTTTAGTTTTGCTGGAATATCTGAATGTATGATTTTTTTTTGTAGTGATGGCAGGTTTGGCTCCAGAAGGATCACAATTTGATGGTCAACAATATGACACTAAGATGAATGAATTGTGTGTTCATGTGCTTTATATTCTTTGCTATTTAAAATTATTGAATTCACTGTCCATGTACTTTTTTTTTCCTGTGATTTGACGTCTGTAAATTAACTTCACAGGCTTGCCAGTGACGGGCAAGAATTCTTTACCTCCTATGATGAAGTCTTTGATAGCTTTGATTCTATGGGTCTGCAAGAAAATCTTCTCCGAGGCATTTATGCTTACGGTATGTACTGGCAAATTGATCTACTTATATTAAGTGTTTTCTCTCTCTTTAAGTTTGCGATGTCCGTATCTCTGTAAGCACTAATCAAGGTTAACATTTGAGTATGCTATGGTTTAGATCTAATATGTTTGGATTTTTGCTGTATTACCCTTGTCGAAATTATGAAAATCCTGAGTCGTATAGTTTGTGCAGTGAAGCTAACTGAATTTATAAGTTTTGTTTTACAAATCCGTGAGGTTTATTGTTTGGTAATTATATTTGCAATGGTAATGATGCACAACAATGTCTTTGATTTCGAATATGATACATATAATTTTTATTTTACAAATCTGTAAGATTTATTGTTTGGTATTTATATTTGCAATGGTAATGACGAACAACAATGTTTTTGATTTTGTATATGATACATTTTTGCTTACAGGTTTTGAGAGGCCTTCTGCAATCCAGCAAAGGGGAATTGTTCCTTTCTGCAAAGGTCTTGATGTGATTCAACAGGCTCAGTCAGGAACTGGAAAGACAGCAACATTCTGTTCTGGAATTTTACAGCAACTTGATTATGGATTGGTTCAGTGCCAAGCTTTGGTTTTGGCCCCAACAAGGGAGCTAGCCCAACAGATTGAGAAGGTTATGCGGGCTCTTGGTGATTTCCTTGGTGTTAAGGTTCATGCTTGTGTTGGTGGGACAAGTGTTCGGGAGGATCAGCGCATTCTCCAAGCTGGTGTTCACACTGTTGTTGGTACTCCAGGACGTGTGTTCGACATGTTGCGAAGGCAGTCTCTTCGCTCTGATTGTATCAAGATGTTTGTTCTGGATGAAGCTGATGAGATGCTTTCACGTGGTTTCAAGGACCAGGTTCGTCAATCTGCTTGTTTTTCACTTTTGACTTCACTAATTCCATTGTCTGTAAACACTCGTGTCTTAAATTGGTTAATTTTGGTTGGCGTTGCAGATCTATGATATCTTCCAGCTGCTCCCTGGCAAAATTCAAGTTGGAGTATTCTCTGCTACAATGCCACCTGAAGCTCTCGAGATTACTCGGAAGTTCATGAACAAGCCAGTGAGAATTCTGGTGAAACGTGATGAGCTGACCCTCGAGGGTATCAAGCAGTTTTATGTCAATGTTGACAAGGAAGAATGGAAGCTAGAGACACTATGTGATCTCTACGAGACACTGGCCATCACTCAGAGTGTCATTTTCGTCAACACCAGACGCAAAGTGGACTGGCTCACCGACAAGATGCGAAGCAGAGACCATACAGTCTCGGCCACTCACGGTGACATGGACCAGAACACTAGGGATATCATCATGCGTGAGTTTCGGTCTGGCTCTTCTCGTGTTCTCATCACCACTGACCTCCTGGCCCGTGGTATCGATGTGCAGCAAGTGTCTTTGGTGATCAACTATGATCTCCCAACTCAACCTGAGAACTATCTCCACCGCATTGGTCGTAGTGGACGATTTGGAAGGAAAGGTGTTTCTATAAACTTTGTGACATTGGATGATGCTAGAATGCTGGCTGATATTCAGAAATTCTACAATGTGACTATTGAGGAGCTGCCATCCAATGTTGCTGATTTGCTCTGATGAGTTAGTTCATTTTTGTTCTATGTTAAGTCATTCAGGATTTTTCTTTTGGACAAGTTTCTATCTTGTTAACTTTAAAAATTTTGTTTAAATTTTTTATTTTACTCATTAGAGATCAAACATGTGATCTGATGCAATTTGTATTGGGATTTTATCAAATTTGTTTGATTAATTAATTTAGTTAAGAGAAGTTTGCATGTATTTATTCTTATCTCCTCTGTGTTTCTATTGTACAGTATCATATTCGCTTTCATCTACTGTGTTTTTCACTTGTAATTTCACCCGTGCAATGCATGAGTTTAGGCGAGACTTTATATTAAATTTGATGCCGTTTTAATATATTAAGGATTCCAAACACAAAAATATGGCCAACCATTGGGATACTATTCAATCATATGATATGGACTCTAACACTTAAATATTATAGTTTTTTAAAACATTTTTCTTTGCTATGAAAATATATTTTATATATGAATTGACTCAATTTATAAAAAAAAGTATAAATCTAGAGCTTGAAGATCTAAAGCAATTATATTTTGAAAGGATACGTGTCCGGAAATCTTGTAAGATGTTTGAGAATTGCCTCTAGTATTCTTGTGAGTTTACCTAAGATGGTGATGCATTAATTTCTATTTAGTACGTAAAAAACAACACTTACTCTATTGTAGCCACCTACATCCATCAAAATTGAATAGCCACCTTTGACACTTCCACATGTGAAAGCCACAGTCAAACTCCAACACCTCATGCAACTCATCTCACTAAACCAAAATTCTAACTTTTCTCTCTCTCCAAATACTTACTCCATTAAACAAAATACAACAAAATATAATAATACTAAAAATCATCACTTTTCAACTGCCTCCTCCTATTCAACCAAATTTATCATCTATAATATAAAGCTAGTAAACATATAAAAAAAAAAACCATTAACCACCAACCATATATTCTTCTCTCATTACACAACTTCTCACCTTAGAACTTTCAACACATCCTTAACTTGAAACTCTCATCATGGAATTCAGATCCAAATCATGCAGGGATCAAAATTTTCAGATTGAAAGCTACAAAGTGGCTCCAACTAGCATGCAAGATCTGAGAAGCTATAGTACAAGCTATGCTGGTTTTGATCAAAACAAGCAGATAGAAAAAGGGAAAAGAACAAAAAGTTGGAGTTTTAGTGATCCTGAGTTGCAGAGAAAGAAAAGAGTAGCTGGTTATAAAATTTATTCCGTTGAAGAGAAAATGAAAGGGTCTTTGAAGAAGAGTTTTAGGTGGATCAAGAACACATGCAGTAAATTATGGTGATGATGTTCATTGGTAATAATATATAGTTGTTTTTTCTATATGTTATTATAACTTATAATAACAAGCTTGTTTATGTTTTTTTTTCTTGTTGTGATTTAGTTATTTTAATTTGGATTCTAAATCTATCTAAATTAAATTTCTATACTTAGAAATTGTTCAATTCCATTCTTTTATGGAACATAGTTCACAATTCAATTTATAGATGTCAAACTTAGAAAGTAATATTATTGTTTTTCGTCTTAAAGACCAATTATTCTAATTGATTAAGATTATAATAGAAAATAATTTTTATTTAAAGAAAATTTAATGTTACTGCATTTTCAAAATTGTAATCTCGAATCCAAACCTCTTGTTAAGCTACCATGTGACTTATGGCTTCATATAACTATTTTTGAGGTTGAAAACTAAACAGAAAGAAAATTACAAAAGAAAGGAAAACAAAAGAATAGTAGTGAAAGTAATTATTAACTTATTAGTTTAGCCTAACTAAAGATACTTTATTTAGTTTCAGACAATCAATCTATTTCCAAATCATATGATTTTTATTTTTATTTTTTTTATATAAGAGATATTGGATCTTCAATTTGTTAAAATAGGAATTCTTTGTATCGAAGTAAGATGTTGTTTGAATACAAGGTGTGTCAAATAGTCTAGAGCGTGTGTTAAATAGCTTGTTGAAATGTCGTAGCAGGTGGTTTTACACAGAATTTCGACTAAAATAGATAGTAAGTGTAATTCAATTAGGTTAAATTGTTATTTGTACTTTTATAGTTTTGTGTTTATTAGCTTAGGGTGTAAACTAGCTCAATTGTAAATATGGGAAGAAATTCCTATTTTTTGTATCTCATTGTATTCGCATAATTTTGCAGTTTCAAAGTGAATAAAATTTTCCACTGTTTGTGAGCAGAGAGATACTCTGCAGAAACCCTAATCTTCTTTTCTTCTTTAATTTTTCTTTTCTTTTCATTTCATTTTGTAGTGATAACAATCATGTTCATCAAGATTGATAGAAATTTATCATAGATTTTGGTGGATTTTCAACATCTGGTATCAAAGTTTAGTTTTAGGATTTGAAGAGAAAAAAAATTATTTTAGGATTGCCAAAAATTGACATTCCAAACGAGGTATGTGAGGAATGTGTGCAGGCGAAGCAACACAAGAATAACTTCAGCAAGGATGCAAGAAACAAGTCGAAGATGAGAGGTAACAAATACTTTGTGACGTTCATAGACGATTTCATTCGAGAACGGTGGACTTACTTGATCAATAAGAAAAGTGAAGTGATCCAGGTATTTGTCAAGTTTAAATCTATGGTCGAAAGCTCAAAGTTTAAAGAAATGATGGTGGTGGAGAGTATGTGTTGAAAGGTTTCGACAAATTATTGGAAAAAGAAGGGATTGTGCATGAGGTGATGTCACCCTTCACTCCACAGCAGAATGGAACTGCAGAAAGGAAGAATCGAAGCATCATGAATATGGTGGGAAGTATGTTGAAAGACAAGAATTTATCTAAAGAATTTTGGGGTGAAGTTGTGTCAACTGCAACATATATTTTTAACAGATGTCCAACAAAGATTCTAGAAGGAATTACTCTAGAAGAATGTTGATTTGGTGTAAAATCTAGTTTGAGTCGTCTGAAAGTGTTTGGGCCGATAACACATAGAGATGTGTCAGATCAGTTGAAAAGAAAATTTGATGACAAGGCAAGTCAAATGATCCTAGTAGGATATTATTAGACAAGAGGTTACAAGTTGTTCAACCCAGTGAACAAGCAGATTGTGATCAGCAAGGACGTGATCCTATATGAGCTTAAAGAATGGAGTTGGACTGAAAATGTCAAGAAAGATTCAGCGAGAATCGTACTTGAAGAATCAGAAGCTCAAGTCGAAAGAGAAGATCGACAAGAGGAAGTTAGAGATCAACCAAGTATAAGCAGACCTCAAAGAACAAGACGCATGTCTGCAAGATTGCAAGATTGTGTGATTACATCAGATGATGTAGTTGATAATGAGGGTGGGTGATACATTATACTTTCTATGCAGATGTCGAACCAGTCAATGCAGCTGAAGCATTGAAGGGTTCAAAGTTGGTGAAAGCAATGAACGAAGAAGCGAAGTCTATCGAAGACAACAACACTTGGTCACTTGTCGAATTTCCTTAAGGCAAGAAGGAAATCAATGTGAAATGGGTATACAAAGTGAAGATAAATCCCAAATGGGAAGTAACTCGACACAAAGCAAGGCTCGTGGTGAAAGAATTTCTCTAGAAATAAGGAATTGACTTCGATGAAGTTTTTGCACATGTGGCTAGAATCGAAACAATAAGGTTGGTTGTTGGTTTAGCAGAAATGACCAGTTGACACATATGTTAGATGGACATGAAATATGAATTCTCAAATGGCCCATTAGATGAAGAAGTTTATGTTGCACAATCAGTTGAGTTTGTGAAGCATGACGAAGAGATAAAGTTGTACATAATGCATAAAGCCATGTATGGATTGAAACAAGCTCGCATAACTTGGAATAAGAAGATTGATGATTATCTAAGGGAAAATGAATTTGTGAAGTGCACAACTAAATATGGAGTATATGTAAGAAGATGCAATAGTGAATTGCTTATACTATATCTATATGTCGATGACTTGTTAATAATAGGTAGCTGCAAGAAGGAGATCAAAGACTTCAATGGTGATCTCAATAAGGAATTTGAAATGTCTGATTTGGGTGACATTTCATATTTTCCTGGCATTGAATTCTACAAGAGTAGTAGGGGTTAGATTATGCATCAAAGAAGATATACATGAGAATTTCTCAAGAGATTTGAGATGAAAGAATGCAATTCGACTTCGACATCTACAAAACCATGACTTTAACTGTCGAAAGAATCAGAAGAAAATGATGCTGATCCAACCCAATACATAAGACTTATTGAGTCATTAAGATACATTTGTCACACAAGGCTTGACTTAGCATACAATGTAGATATGATAAGTAGATTCATGCAGAAGCCAAATGTATCACACCTAACAACGACAAAGAGGACACTAAGGTATTTGAAAGGAACTATCTACTATGTCATTTTATTTCCTACAACTGATAATGGAAAAGAGTGCAAGTTAGTGGAGTACCAAGATTCGACATGGTGTAGTGATGTTGAGGATCGAAAAATTCACAGCAGCATATGTGTTTATGTTAGGTGGTGCATCAGTTGTTTGGAGTTTGAGAAAGGAACCAGTAGTGGCATTATCATCATGCGAAGAACAATACGTAGTTGTTTCTCTTTGTGCATGTTAAGCAACATGGATGGTAAACTTGGTAAAAAAATAACAGGGAAAGATCATGGATCAATTACCATAAAGATCTACAACATGTCAGCTATCAATATGGAGAAGAATTCGATAACACATGGTCGACGCAAACACATCGAAATGAGGTTCCACTATCTTCAAGAGCATGTAGCAGATGAGAAAATGAACTTGGAAAACTGCATAATTAAGAATCATATTGCAAATACCATGATGAAAGGTGTGCAGGTTGAAGTATTTATAAGACTAAGACTTTTGATGAATATATATCTTAAACATAAATTAGGTGTTGTGTTGAAAGTATAATTACTTATGTCGAAGCATGATGTTGCTCGAACACAAGGTGTGTCGAACAACCTAGAGTATATGTCCTTAGTCTGTCAAAGTGTAGCATGTCGAAGTAGGTGGCTTCACACAAGATTTCGACTAAGACCTATTTTAGTAAGTGTAACTGAATTAGGTTAAGTTGTTATTTTGGACTTTTTAGTTTGTGGAGCAAGTTAGCTCAATTATAAATAGTAGGAGAAACTCTTATTTTTTAAATTTCATTGTATTCACAGAATTTTACAGTTGTAAAGTGAATAAATTTTTTCATAGTTTATGAGCAGAAAGAATCTCTGTAAAAATTTATTTCTTTTTCTTCTTTAATTTTCTTCATTATTATTGTGTAATGATAACGATCTTATTAATTAAAATTGATAGAAAATCATTATAGGTAACATTATTTAATAGAAAGATTCATGCATACAATGTTTTATTTCATTTTAAAATGGTTGGTAAAAAAATTCATTGCATAACAAAAGAGAGTAGTAATGCATCTTATTATCTATGATTCTTAATTTATAAAAGGGGAAATGCTAATTTAGTAAATTTTACCACTTCTTTCTATTTTATATATAAAAATATTGTTGACTCCTCACTACGGTTCAAAAATATATTTGATATTTGTAATTTCAACTTTTATATATAAATATATCAAACTACATGTTGTCACATACATAAATAAATAAATAAATATTTTATTCATTGTTTGCGATTTATGTTTCAATTTCTCGTTTTGTAACTAGTTACTTTTGTTTTAAGAAGAAAAGAAAAAGAGACACTCTAACAAGTTTAAGTAAAGAGGTCTCAGACAAAATGTCAATTATTATAGGGAATTTCTTCTCTTAGTGGGGTTCTTCTTCACTCCTGATGAAAAACCAAAAATATTCTTTAATTTCGTAAGTTAACTTGCGAAATAATACATGATTTTAAAAAAGTAAGGTGAATTCGCAAGTTAACTTGCGAAGTCTGCGTATTATTTTAGAAAATACATAGATACACCTCCAATACAATTTATTCTAAAATATCCCAACTAAACCTCTCTACTCCCAATCTTTTCATTTTCTACCAAATCTTTGCAATTTCTACTACTTCAAAGACACTCAATCCAAGTTCAACTCATCATTTCAACTCATTCTAACTCCTCCAACATCAACTACAACCTCCATTTTGCGTAAGTTTTCTTAATTAATTTCTATTCAAATTTCTGAATTTTTATTACATTATTAGGTTTAGGTTGTAGATATTTAATAGTATATGATGTTATAGTAGGATAATGTAGTAGGAAAAATAGGATTTTGGTAGTTATGGGACTGAAATTCTGGGTTTTGGAATTTCTGGACGAAGGGGGTTTCAAAGTTAACTTGCAAAGTGTACCAGAAGAAACTTCGCAAGTTAACTTGCGATTTTTTGTCTGAATTGGTAAATTTGCAAGTTAAGTTGCGAATTTTTGTCTGACTTGTTTTTGAATTAGTATGCTAATTGTTATAATGGTTTATTTCAGGAAAATGACCGATCATGACAACCAGATGACACGTTAGAGATAAGGCAGGCAAAGCCAGACAACGTCGACTCGTCGAGAGTGCGAGCAAAGGGCAAAGGCACAAAGGGAACAAATGAGACAACTTGATATAGCATCACCTTCCGCACCGCGACGGAGGAGTCGTCTCCATGAGGCGTCTTCCTCTCGTGTACATGAGGAGGAGGTACTGGAGGTTGAGTCATCGGTGGAGGAGACCCAGGATTCCCAGGACGCCGAAAATGCTGAGGTCTCCAACGACGATGTTGAGGAACCTTTAGTGGCGGAGGATGCTGGCTATCTAGGAGGGCCATATGACAAATTCCACCTGATTTATTATGGGGACCATATTGCCCGCTATGTCTGAGCTGAAGAGGTTTTATAATTTTTATCATTACATTTCGTATTATTTATTTTCGTTTATTGTCTATTCTTTTTTATTTATTTTCGTATACTGCTCGTTCATATTATTTATTTATTTATTTTCGTTTGATTCTTATATTTCAGGAAAGAAAGGCCTTGAAACATGTGAACCACTCCCGCAAAATCTTTGAACTATATGCTCCAAAGACTTAGTGGTTCCAGACTGGTATCCTCGCATCCGGTCTTGTCGGATTATACAGTACTGGTTATGGTACCATTAACACCAGTATGCAGGGTGCTTTTGTTGAGAGATGACATAGGGAGACGTCATCTTTCCACTTTCCAGTTGGGGAGTTGACAATCACCCTCGATGATCTTGTCTGCTTGCTCCGACTATCTATCAGAGGTAGGTTACTCAACCATTCTAAGATAACTAGAGCTGAGGCAGTTGATTTGAAGGTTGAGCATCTAGGAGCTGATCCATATAGAGCTATTGAGGACGGCGAGTCAACAAACGGGACGCACATGAAATTATCTTATCTAAAGGAGTTATATGAGGAGCACCTCCGTCTAGCAGCTCTTACAAAAGAACGCAGGAAGTTGGGAGCCTGGAGGCGATATTTTTGTTCGGGCCACCGGGTTGTGTCATCCGGTGTTTTCTGATGTACTTGGTAGGCACGTCCGTCTTTGTGGACACGAGTGGCCGCTACACCGACATGACCTACCTGAGATATTTTACGGACCTTTCTACAATTTAGGACTAGAACTGGAGTGTCGAGCAAGACATCATCGATACGAGTGACACGATTGACTTCTATGTTGTTGAGGTAGGTGAGACATCACTACCGAGGTGATTACAGTAGGATTCTTAATTTGGGTTAGAAATGACTTATATTGTGAGAGATATGTGATGACATAGACGAGTATCGTTGGTTGAGTATAATTGGACGATAGGTTTAAGTCTGTGACAGGTAATGTGCATTTGTTTCGGACAAGTTGTCTATCCTTTATAGTTTTTGTTCATTTACTTTTTATTTTGTCTTTTCTTTACAACCCATTTAACCTCAAACTCATTAACGAACAAATTGTCGAATGACGAATAAATAACCAATATCTGTGGACACGATACAATATAACCTATATATCACCCAGTAAAAATAATACTTTACTTTTTGCTTGCCGCTAATACCGCAGCAACAAAATGATGTCGTTGTCGGGGATTGGTTTTATTGATTTTGAATCGCGATAATTTCTTTGTTTTGAGTTTTGTAATTAATAAATATGTTGTATAGACTTTGTATAGGAACTTGTATATTTTTACTTGTACATGTTGTGTTTACTTTCCATACTTGTGCATATTTGTGTTTTTCATTATTTTCACGTATTGTTGTGAATTGTATCGGTATCGTAACGTTTGTTGTGTGAACGTTAGAACACTTTTTTTAGATTTGCACGGTGTGAAAATATCATGACAAGAGGAGGTTACTAGCTTGCATAATAAAGGCATTGAGCTTATGACGTAAAACAAGCATGTTCAGTTTGTATATTGTTACTTGTATTTGTTGTGTTTTGTCTAATTGTGATTGTCGCAAGCTTGTCGTGTTTGGCTTGAGGAGTTTTGTTTGTTGTAAATTTTGTAAATTTTGTTTTTCTAATTCTTTTGTTGATTGTTTGGACTAAAATTTTGGTCCGGTAACTTGGAGGCTTTTGAGGTGATTTTCTGAGTTTGACCGTTTCAACTCGTGGATGTATGGTAATAATAGTTTTCAAAGTTGTTACACGTCAGATACTCGTTTATCGCATGTTTAGGAAATTTATCATTTGTACAATTACCATGTCATTCATTCTTTTTGCATTACTTGCTCATGAATTGAATCACTTTAGTTCCCTTTTTACCCATAAATGTGAGGAAGCTTTCATTGTTCATATATGCTAGAGGCCACAACTCTTGTTTTAACTAGATTTTATTATGCTTAATCTTTTATTTTGTGTTGATTGTATGATTGCATGAAAGTAATCAAGGCATTTTGTTGATTTTGAGCACAACTACCTTGGCCAAATATTCAATTCACCTTGTGAGTGTATGAACCTTTGTTAACCCCTTTGAGATTTTATCAACATCCATTTTTATTTGAACTTGATGCTTGTCTATGAGTGTTGAATTCACCTTTTTTGTCTGGATGTTGATTTCTTTGTTTCTTGAACCCTCAACTATATGTTGTTGTATGAATTTTTACCTTGCCTTAGAAAGTAGGGAGTATTCACATAATGATGTTGGTTGAATTCAAGTTGGGGAGAGGAATGTTTATGCACTTATATTGTGGTTGATATGAGGTTAAGAAAAAGAAAAAGAAAATGAAAAAATGTGAAAAGGAAAAAGTTTAGAAAAAGAAAGAAAAAATGAAAAAGCTTTGAAAAAGAAAAAAAAGAGTATGAATAATTTTGTGTTAATAAGTGAGGTATTTTGGTTTGAAAATTTGTGATGAAGAAGAAGTGTGATTGGAATTTTATTTTTTGAAACTTTGTGGAAGTAATTGCTCCCTTAGGTTTATGCATGTTTTTGTTTCGATTAGCTTTAGGACTTATCGCTTGATGAATGTATAATTTAGTCTTTTATTTGTGAGATTGTTGGACGAGTGTCAAATCTCCACCTTTGTGTTTTTTTCCATCTACCGATGAATTTTTGCTAGGTGTGATTCATGATTGAGCTTGTATTGTGAAGCAACTCGATTTTCAAAAATCATTTAAATTTCGAAAACTAGTGAAATCGCCACCTAATTTTATTTGTTCCAAAAGGAACGGGAAAATATAGATAAAACCCCATAGATGCGTATAAGGCGGTCTACGACCAAAAACATGGAATCGGGAGTCGGTTATGTAAGAGGAAGGTATTAGCACCCCTTACATTCATCGTACTCGATGGGACCCATTTAATTCTACGTGTTTGTGTGTGTTTATTGCTAAGTTATGAATACTAAAAGAAAAAAGAATTTGTTTATTATTATTTTGAGTTTGGCACGGTTTCGGAACCGTGTGCCTACGTATTCCCTTGTACAATGGGAAAGTCAAAACTCCGTAGTTCCTCTAAAAAATGTTTTAAATTGGTTGTGTTGATTTTATAAGAAAAATCGTGCATTAGACATTTCAAATGCTTGAACTTGGACTTGTTTAGTTTGTTTGAAAAGCTTGAAGTCCACGTTCGTGTTTGAAATGGCTATTGCACACTCTTTGTTGGAAAAGAGTTTGATGATCGCATACGAGCGAAAAAAGGGTTTTGAGTGAGTTGAATTATTTTTTAGATGAGTGAAAAAGTACCGAACAATAGGACTAACGTCTTACGATTCAAATACTAGAAACCCGAGGAGCTAATACTCAGACGAGTCGTCTATCACCCAAAAGGTTTTATTAAGAAAAAGTGAGGTGAAATAAGTTCCACGTTATTTAGAAGTCTTTAAGCAATTGGTCTAGCGTCCAACGAATTAAAGACTAAGAGTTTATTTAGGACAAGTTTTTAAACAATTGGCCTAGCGTCCAACGACTTAAAAACTTGGATTTTATTATGAAAAAGGTTTTGAAAATGCACTCGACGTTGGATCGAGGTTTGTAAGTTAATTATGAAAGTGTTTCGGAACTCGATGTGCGAGGAAATGAGAAATGGAGTCGGGTTATGATTAATTAAGTATATGGACTTAATTAACCTCGTGAGGATAGGTGCTCTTATCCCCAACTATGAGACCCTGGTGCATGGAAAATTGGTATATAGACCAATGTTATTTTCGGGTTATGATTGACTAAAGCAACAAGGGCTTTAATTAACCTTGTGAGGATGGCCATGCCCATCCCCAACTATGAGACCCTTTAAGAAATCGACTTATGAGCCAATCAAAGGAAAATCAGATTAATTTTAACGTTACTTGTGTGCGAAGTATACAATGGTGAATAAATACCGAATAACAGATAATTATCGCACAATACAATCAGAAATTTAAATAATTATTAGAAACGATTTTTTCTGTTTGATGAAAAATCAACTAATAGTTTAACCGATAAGTCATCAAATAGAAACTATCAGAGCTAATTATTACTTAATACATCGCACAAAAAATATCATTTACATAAAAATAAATTAATTGAAAAGATGAAAGTTTAGAGTTAGCCTGTATGAAGCAAGTCTGGGCGGTGCGGAAAGAAATCCAGAGATAACACTCTTGAGCCCAAATAAAGGGCCCAATGAGCCTTCAGAAAATCTCATGTGGAGTATCAGAATATGATGCATTGTTGATCAGAAAACCAAAAAACTCGAGACAAACGGGAAGCAAGATGGTACGGGTATACCATGAAGACAACATAGTACAAATAAATAAAAGAAAAGAAAATACCAAAAATTTCCTAACTAGAGATGGTGACAAATGTCACCACCAAATGAAACCTAATCTAATTATTTATTATTATTATTATTATTATTATTTTAAAAAAATGGTATATTAGTCATTGTTTTATTAATTAAGAAAATAATAATAATAATAATAATGGTTAACTAATATAAATAATATGCTAATCCTAATATTATTAAACAAAACAAAATTAAAAAAAAACACTCATCTCTCTCTTCTCTGTCACGATACATGCATCAGAATCCCAAACCCTCTCCTTCTCTCAAAACGCGAACGGAACACAAAACTTCATCTCTCTCGCTGTTTTACCCAGAGAACCCTAACTCACTCTCTCGCTGTTTCGACGGAAACCCTCGCTTCTCTCTCTCAATCACCCTCTGATGGAACCCTAATCTCTCGATTCTGTACTCTGTTTGGCTTATCTCTTTCGTTTTCTGATGCTCTCTAATGCTTTTGGTTTTGCAGATGTTTACCAGATTCTTGGAACTTGAAGGGGGGTTGGAACCCTAGATGCTGGATTCGGCCTCCTTCGTCGCTTTCCGGGTGAGATCGTTCTGAACCTTTCCTCTATTCCTTCTCTGTATCAGAACCTTGATTTCTGAAACAACAGATTCTGAAGGGTTTGTGTTTGGGGAAAATGATGAATACGTTGGGGGTTTTAGGATGTTCTGTGTTTGTTTTCTGGGTTGCTGGTTGTTGGTTTGTTGATTTTTGGTAACTGAATGGTACGGCTTATGGTTTTCGAATTTGTTGGTTTTTAGAACAGATGCACCATTTTTGCTATGGCTTGGTCTTGGTTTTCTTGGTTTTTTTCTGGTTGTTGAATAGATGCTACACTTGGTTTCTTAGAACATATACCATTTGGTCTTTGCTGTGGCTTTTTGAATGTTAGAACAACAACATACTCTATTTGGTCTTTTTTCTAGTATCTTTTGGTTGTTTTGAACTGTGGCTATATGGGACTTTTTGGAACAGACTATCTGCTTGATCTTGGCTATCTTCTGATCAGATATTATGCTTGTATATCTTCTGATTGGTTTCTGCCCTGTCCTTGTCTTCATTGGAACTCAGTTTTTGCTTTTCTGATACTCCTTCTGATACTCCTTCTGCTATGCTGTCTGCTATGTGGTCTGCTATGTAATTCCCATTTTTGGCCAACTTGACTTGCTTTTCCTCAACTGGCTTTATTGCCTTGACACTTTGAGCTTCTTCTCTGGCTGCTCGCTATTTCTTCATTAGATATACCGGTGCTATATCATAATGTTCTCTTTGGGTGAAATTTTTTCAATTTATGCTGATAACCATGGCCTGTTGGGTAAAATGTTGTCCCTCTCCCTTGCTGCCTGCTCTACTGGCTGATATTATATTGACTTTACATTTGGGCTGAACTGATTTTTGGAATTGTGATAACTGTTGTGCTGGATTTCTTGATTGCTTTGGGAAAACATGATGTTTTCTGATTTTCCACTTCACACCTCCTTTTGTGAACCAACAACAAAGGTTGTTGTGATTTGCAATAGGAGGTCGTGGTCGATGAAGGAACTTTAGTTTTGAGGCTTTGGTTGCTTGAACACAATTAACCTTTTAACACCTGATTCCCTAACACAAACCCTCATGATGAGTTTGAAAAAGAATAATTCTTTTGATTTTCGTATGAATTTTTGTTTATGTTTTGTAATTGCTAATCATGTTCCTTTCTTTCTTGATTTTTCATGAATGATGGCAATGGTCGAATGGCACGACATGGAGATGAAGAGGAGTACTCGTGGCTTGTGATGAAATTCCTGTTGGAGGGAAAATTTGAGAAAAAGAAGATTTGAATCTTTAGAAACTCCTAGGATTTTAGAAGTCTCTTTGAATTATCCTTGTAAAAGAAATTACTTTGTAATCTTAGTTCTCTACTTTGTATGCCATTCATGGAAATTTCGAATGTAAACTTTAATTCTTTGTAACACTGTAGACGAATCTTTAGATAAATTAAAGTTTCACAATTCTTTAAGATTCAATCATTGAAATGTCAAGTAGAAAATTCCTCACATAAGAATTGATATTGAAGCTTTGAATCAAGTATATCATGTATCAATTATATTTGGAAAGTATGTTGCATTGTCTTTATTCAGATTAAAACTTGAAGAGAGTTCCCCAATCGTACCAATTCGCAACATTTGCTTCAAGAACTTAAAAGTTCTTAAATGATAATGGTAACATGCTCTTTAAATCAAAGATGCCATCTCAATTAAAGAATACTCAATCCCTCAAGAAAGTTCGAAACAAAATGTAACCCATGTGGGCATAAATTCCCGACTTCACCCTCTAACCCTTTTGATGAGCGAATGACTTGGAAAAAGATAAAAATCAATGTGATCTCTGAAGCAGAAACTCATACCCAAGAACTGATAGATAAAAGAGAATTAGGTTTATTGTTAAACCCTTGTCATTTTCAATCCTGATTGATTGAAAATACAAACATCTTCCACATCTTAAAAAAACACTGTGAGCCGCCTTACCCTCATAACCACAGAACTCATGGCATGAATGTATTTGTGTGCAATAAAAAAGAAGAGGGCAAATTTTGGGGTGCGACATATTGTTTTAGAATGTTTTGCATGATTGTTGTACTTAGGATTCGTTTCGTTTATATATTGTCTTTGTAGGATTGTGGTAAGTATGTACTTTGCATGTACGTTTTTGTTTGAACCAAACATTTGTTTTCCGTTTTAAAAACTTGTTAATTCATAATTATTTGATTATCATTCGTTGTTTATTTGGATTATTTGACTTTGTTTGAGGACAAATAATGTTTCAAGTTGGAGAGAGTTTGTTAAGTGGCAAAATGTAGTTATTTTGTATATATGTTTTGTGGCACTTACCGGTTCTTTTGTTGATATTCTTCGAATAAATCCCCCGCTTTATAGCGAAAACAAGTGTTGAATTTTTTTCTGAACAACGCGCTGAGCACCCACAGACCGGGCTAAGCGCGCCCTTCGATTTCAGAACTCTTTAAAAGGGACAAAAAAACACATTTTTAGGTTATGGGTTGAGTATTTTTGAGTCTCAACATCATTCTTTGATAGATTAGCTTAGAAAACAACATTGGAGCTTGCAATCGGATGATCCGGAGTCGAATCTATCGTCGATTGGGGTTGACAAACCAAGAAATGTTTGGTTCCTCTTATTACCTTATCTTTGTAATCTCTTTTGTTGGGTTTTGTATGTATATTTACTCTTAACTCATGTATATTTGTCGCCCATGGCGTTATATACTTGCTTTACAAATTTGTGTTGGTTGTTATTTTAGGTTTTTACCTTGTGTTAAGGATTTGAGTTGTGGTAGACATATACTACTTAGATTCTTACCTATGATGATTATCTGTTATTTTCTGAACAATAGACATAAATTTAAAGCTGAAATTCACTTATTATATCTGATTTTAATGCCTCTGTGTCAGGAGTGTCGAGTGAGACATCGTCGAGACGAGTGACACGGTTGACTTCTGTGTTGTTGAGGTAGGTGAGACATCACTACGGAGGTGATTGCAGTAGGATTCTTAATTTGGGTTAGAAATGACCTAGGTTGTGAGAGATATGTGATGATATAGACGAGTATCGTTGGTTGAGTATAATTGGACGATAGGTTTAAGTCTGTGACAGATAATGTGCATTCGTTCCGGACAAGTTGTCTATCCTTTATAGTTTTTGTTCATTTACTTTTTAGTTTGTCTTTTCTATACAACCCATTTAACCTCAAACTCATTAACGAATAAATTGTCAAACGACGAATCAATAACCAATCTATGTGGACACAATACGATATAACCTATATATCACCCAGTAAAAATAAAACTTTACTTTTTGCTTGCCGCTAATACCGCAACAACAATTAACTAGCGAATTTCAGGTGAACTTTGCAGGTTAACTTGCGAAGCGACGTTGTTTTCTGCAACTATAAAACAACAACAATGCAGCAAATGTAGGTGGAGGGGATGAAAGTTTACCTCAAATTGTAGCTTCCAATGCTCACTTTGCTAGGATTGCACACTTGAAACTTGGTTTGGAGAAAAAAAATTGTATTGATTTTGGGTGTAGTTTGAAGGGTTTATGTGTTATGTGTTGTAGAAAATGAATGAAATAGGAAAAGAGGTGACCATGCAGCACTTTAGCATACAAAGAGACATTTCGTAAGTTAACTTACGAATTCACCTAAAAAGGTAAATTCGTAAGTTAACTTGCGAATTAAGGTTATTTTTTCAAATGTCAACGTTTAAAATAGTAAAACGTACAAAATAAGGTGAATTCGTAAGTTAACTTACGAATTCACCCAGAAAGGTCAATTCGTAAGTTAACTTACGAATTCACCCAACAAGATGAATTCGTAAGTTAACTTACGAAGGGTAGTTTTAGTTTTTCAGGGGTGTAGGAGAAACCCAATTAGGTGTGTGAAGAAATTCCCTATTGTCATTAGGTGACTTGGCTAAAAGCCTTTTTAAAAAATTGATTTATTCCTCCAATTCCATAAATATCAGAAAGAGACTATAAATATTGACCTTCATTGATCTTAGTGTGAATTAGAGTTGTTAAAATGGGTCAGGCCCATCGGGCCAACCCTTAAGCCCTACAATTTAGTGCGGGTCGAACCATAAAATATCTTTAAAAAACACGACTCTATCTTTTTGCCTCAATCTGTCGGGCCTATGCTTGTCATGGGCCGGGTCGGATCAGACTAAGTGGGCTTCGGGCTGACCCATTAAAAAAATTGGTACATTTTGGGGAGAAATATTGAGATAAGATATGACTGCATAAATGTATTTTCAAGTAATTAAGAAAAGTTAAAGAAGATGAAGATATATTTTCAAGATGACGTGATCAAGGGAATGGTTGTGAGATTGAGAGAAAATTTGTTAAATATTAGTGATAGTATTAAGTTACTATACTTTACATGGATGTTTTTGTGTATGTGATATATATGGATGTTGATTTGATAAATATTTTAAACATCATTTAGTTATTAAGTTTATGATGACTCTCTACTTATATTATGTAGCTTTTATCCATTACATGCTTCCTTTTTTATAAAATTAAAACTATAATATTGAAATACGAGTCAGTTTGCCCCGTCGGACTGGTCCATTGGGATGACCCATCGGATTGCATTGGCCTTATAAAACGGGTCATACTCAGATTCTATAGTCCAGTAAGTAATCGGATCGGGCCGGGCCAGCCCATTTAAACATGTTGGTCCATCGGACCGAAGCGGGCTGGATTGGGCCGGTCCATTTGACAGCTCTAGTGTGAATCCACAATGTTTTAATCTCTAAAAAAGTGTAAAACTGAACCATTTTATTGGATGAAACAAGTCTTATCCAAACGTGTGTTGCGTAGCAGTAATCTCGAATCAAATGAATTAAGTTATATTTTGTATTCATACACCAGTTGCAATCAGCATGGATAGTTGAATTCTGTTTGTTTTAACGAGAGTTAGTCAAAAGTATTTCATGTAACATAAGTCAAATGAATGTTTGGATCCGATAAAAGTCTTTTTATTCCAAATAGTGCTCCAATCTATATCCATTTCTACCACATTTGAAATAGAAGTGAGATAAATGAAGACAATACCCATAAAAACTTCTTATCTCTATTATCCCCTCACCCTAATATCTTATGTGCACAATAATAAAAAGACTAATCACTTAAGATAAGGAGCAGCCAAATTCTCCTTCAAAAGAATTCAATATTGTTACATGTCTAGGATTGGGTTTGAATTCATAACATATAGTTTAAGTGAAAAAGATCTCTTACCATTTAATTCAATTGTTTTTCGAAAACCTTCATTATTATTTGATTCTTAGTATTCAATTAACTTTTTTTTTCATTTTGATTCTTTCCTCAGTGTGGTATTAGAGCCATATGAGTGTTGGCTGAAGATTTTGATATTGTGATTCGAAATGAAATGATTGGGCTTTGTTTTGAATAAAGCAAGTTTTATGGTTTAGAATGGAAGAGACTGTTTTTCCGAATGGAAATATTAAAGCTCAAGGTTTCGAATGATAGTTGTGGAGTGTAAGTCTAAAGAAATTTCGAAATGATGATGAGATTATATTTGTGAAGGTTGTTTTCGAAAATAACCTTTGAAACGAATTTGAGACGAAGGTTCCAAGGCGTTTGAAATTCAAACGTGAGCGGGATATTGGAAATTCAAATACATAAGCGCTGGAGCGTTCGAAGACGCGTGGAGGCTAGAGGGAGGTAATGCTTTGCATGTTTTGAACGTGGCAGAATCTGATAACAAGACCGCTATGGTCGAAATAGTATAAATAGAAGTCTTAGTGTTAGGATTTTGTGTGTCATATCTGTTGTACAAATTCAGTAAACATTCAAAATACCACATGGATAGGGAAACGAATGCTCGAAAGATGTACGTATGATAACACCAACATTTACAATTCAATGAAAACTCTTTATATTTTCCAGTTTGTCTTTCATTTCCATTTCATTTGTGCTTCAAACATTTTTACGTTCATGCCTTTACATTAAAGCTTTTACATTCATAGTCATTTATTTCTTTCTGCATTTAAACGCTTTTCTTATGTTCGAATCCTTTAAACATTCAGCAACTTTTACATTCATTCACTTAATCCTGCCATTTACCCAATCTGAAGTCTTTTTACTTTTCTGATGAACATTCCTTATATCATATAGAAATTATCCTTCGAATCATTTAGCGTAGTAATCGAAGTGGATTGGATGTCTTTGAAACACTTTAATTAAAAGTCCTAAATATGAATACCAGTTTTACAATTAGATTTATCCAAACAACTATGTCCCATAGGATCAATTTAGTCGATCCTGCAAGTTACCAGAGAAATTGAATAACAGTAATTAAGTTTATTCGATAGTTTGAAAGACTAGCGGTTGTTTACCAGAAATCACTGTGAACAATGAGTTAAGTTGGCCAATGTTGTATTTTCCTTTCCTTGCACTTTATCTTCCAAGTTCTTTTCTTTCGCTTTCTTGCTTTGATCATCATAGTTCTCCTTGCAACATTTTGTATAGTACACTAGAGTGTTATATATTTCTCCATCAACTCTATAAAGTCTCATTATTTGCATCTAAATGAGATCCTAATTGTTCTTCCCTTCAAGCAATAAGAACTATAACATTTTGGTCAAATCCAAGCACATCACTTAGATTTTGAAGAATAAAGATAAGTCTCTTGACCATATATATATATATATATATATATATATATATATATATATATATATATATATATATATATATATATATATATATATATATATATATATATATATATATATATATATATATATATATATATATATATATATATATATATATATATATATATATATATATATATATATATATATATATAAAGGAATAGAAGGTTCAATTTTATATAATAGATTCATGTTCTTTATTGTAAGATGAATAAATCAAAGCACTTTAAATTTAATTTTGACTTTTTTGTTCACTTATATTCTTGTATATGACTTTTATTTGACTAGATTTTTTTTTTTTTATTGTATTTCTCTTTTATTTTTCTTTGTTTTTGTTTTTTCTAACAAACACCCTCACCAAACCTCTAGTCTCTGATCCGCCAGGTATGATGCAACATTATAGTTTTGGTTTGATTCCATCGTTCTATCCCATAATCAAATAATCAAATTGATCAATTTTGCTGCCCGCCTTTGGATGAAATGACATATTTGATTTTTGTAAAGTGACATATTTTGCAATTCATATATTCTAAACTATGAACCCTCGACACGCCATGCACAAGGTGTGTCGACGTGTCTGACACGTATTCGACACGGGTACTTATATGACACTTGTACGACATATATTTGAGATGTTTTTAAAGTGTCTAACCAGAAGAAAAAAAATTGAATCGGGACGACGACAATTTATTTTAAATATAAGATACGGCTCAACAAAAAATTTAAATTTTTTTTTGTATAAAAAAAGAAAAATCCAACTCAAAAATAGGATTCTTTACGTTTTATATTTTACTTCTTCTCTATAAAAATCAACACAATTCCACAATTAGTTATAAAATTAGGATCCTTATTTTATCTTTACCGCTATTGTTCGGTCTCCACTCTCTAAAGATTTTTTTTATCATCTCCTTCCTTCTTCTATTATGAATTTTTATTAATTAATGTTATATAGAATTCCTAATAAACTATTCAAATATAAGTATGTGTATTTTCGGTCTCCACTTTGTGTGTGTATTTTCCTCCACGACATCACTAGTATATCGCGTGTCTCTAGACTAATTCTGACCATCCACTTTCACGGAATCACCATTTGATATTCCTTTTTATGTTTTGTGTATTTTTCTTCGATATAATATGATTTGTATCATTTTGTTTTGGTGAATTTATGTCTTTTTTTTATTGATTGAAAGTAATAAGTTTAAATAAACAAAAATAGGTACTTCTCATTTTGAATTCTTTATAAATTATGCTCATAAGTTACATTATTATATTAATATATAAAATATATATAACTGTGTTTGTGTCCTAGATTTTTATATTAGCGGAGTCTTCGTATTTATGTTTGTGTCGTGTCATGTGTCTGTGTCCGAGTCCGAACTTCATAGATTCTAAATAATATCTACAAATTCTCTAAGGTATCCTAGAGTTTGGAAAAAATACGATTATGATTCTAGGTGAATGACATATTCAGCATTTTGTATATTTAAAAGGATCTTGCAAATTTTGTTAAGGTACCCTACATGTTTAATATTACTACACTCAAATGACATAGAAATTATTTCGCCACTGCCAAGTTATACATGTTATCCCCCTTATCTAATAAAAAGATTAAAATGTTCACACTAATTTTATTTATTATATTTTTCTAAATTTATAGAGTATCAGATTTTTCAAATTTTTTGACGATACTGAAAATTTCGAAGGTGTATTGGAAATTTGGCGAAACAAGTAAGAATTTACGGTATTTTTGTGAAATTTGCGGTAGTGTATCGAAAATTTCAAAATTTCCAGTATTTTCGTATCGTAAATTTTAAAATTTCCAGTATTATCATTTACCAATAATATCATAAATTTTGAAATTTCCGGTGCGTAATATCATACATGAAATTTTAAAATTTATGGTATTTCAATTTTTTGTATAATATTGAAATTTCAAATTTTCTGGTATTTTTTTTTTTAATTTTACAGTGAGGACCATAGGCACATACGGTTCTATTGTCGGACAGACCACCGATAAAACTGATGCTGAAGTTCGAGCTACTGAGGAGGTGCAAGCCTCAGATCTACATGCTGGACGCTGTCCTCCAACAGTTCTCACCAGAAACTAATGGCTGAGCAACAGGCAGGGTTTAGATCACCCCGTTGTCGGGCTGCTAGAGTATCAACTACTGATGAGGAGGTGGAGGGACATGCCTACGAGGTACAGACTCCTGTTATGGAGGTTCAGACTCTTGTTCCTACTATAGAGTCGGTAGTTGAGGAGCCGGTAGAAGAGCCTGTGTTGTAGCCTAGGAGGTCGAGGCTATGTTGCAGGAGCTTGTGTTGTAGGAAGTTGTTGTTGAGTGAGTTAACGTGGTGTCCTCCACTGATCCAGACACCACGACTTGTGCATCTACAGAGCCATCAGTACACACTAATGGAGGTTTCCCTGGAGAACCTTCCAACAGGTCCGTGCTGACAAGATATGTGAACCATGTCGCTTATAGAATATGGCAGAACCGTATACATCTCACCGCCCTCATCGCCCAATTGAGATATCTATTTTATATTTAGGGTATGGCAGCTGGGAGATCTATGTGGCTAGACACTTGCCTGAGAGGTATCTACGCCAATATAGTTATATACAAGACATCCCTCGTCTGATTCTAGATGCTCCGTCTGATGGAATTGATAGATGGTTTCAGATTCACATCCTCAGTTCCCCCCGTGATAGATACAGTCGTTGAAGTTCAGCAGCTTGGGTAGTGCGAGGATGCATATCTGGAGTGGTTCCACAATGTTTCAAATCCTCGGGTCATACCATCGGCTGCAACATCTATTGTTCTAGGGCCTTTAGGTACCATGGATTCTTCCGAGCCACCGTCACCACCTCCCGCAGATGACCAGGACAGCCGCCTACGGTTCATCGTCGTTCACTTAGATAACCTCATGGGGTTGGTAAACGCTGATGGTGAGGTTTATACTAGTTTAGCTAGGTAGGCCGACGTTTCCCGTGGAGGGCCTATGTAGATTTATTTTATTATGATTGTATTATATTTATATTTTGTGACAAACAAACATCTTTTTTATTGCATAATTTTTTTGAGAGTACATGTTTCAATTCGATAAAGAAAATAAAATAACATGAATAACAAACGTAGTTAACAAACATCAGATGACAAACAACAAACATAAACAGTACTTTAAAACATGAAAACATAGGCGTTACCGGAAAACTTTGGATGCTTCAACATCTTCTTTATGTCGTCGACAAATCTTCGGATCTGCGCGTCCAGCTCGACCGGACCTTTAGTTATCCTACGGCGAAATGATTTCCACATGACCATCACATTTTCATCATTATTCAACTCGATTAGGTTGTATTTCACCCTTCCATTTGTATCAATCCAATCCTCTTGAAACTCAGTCTTTGTCACCCTTCTGTTATCAGAATAAGACATCAGACCATTCAACGTTTCTTTCAAGGTGGCAAATGATTCAGATCCATCTGGAAGCTTGAATTCAACAGGAGATTTGTCGTCGTTGTAATACACTTATACCTTAATCAGAAATTGAGGAAGAGACATTTTGTTGAGATGTGTTACTCAATAACCTAAGACCCCTATTTATACAAATGGTGATGCATTTTAGACCATATACATGTATTGGTGCAATCAAAACCCTGCAAATATGTCGATAAAATCCCAACCATTGAAAAAACCTAAAATTAAACCTACCAGAAATTTCAGTATAACTAAAATTTTCGATATTGACCAAAAATTTGAATCTGATACACCGAAATTTTCAAATACACTATCAAAAATTTACTCTTGCCAAAAATTTGGCCGAGATGTATCGAAAATTTTAAATAATACCAAAAAATTTATCCGACAATTCTTTGTATCTGATAGGGGCAAAATTGAAATATAAAAATTGGGAGGTGGCATGTATAATTTTGAGGGTAGCATGTAGAATTCTCCAAACGAAGGTTTATTGGAATGATTTGGAGAATTATTGGCCCCTTCCTCATTGTAAGTGTTGTATCCTTAGTCATGTGTTGGAATCATATTAGTAAGACCTATTGCAAGCAAAATTATGGGATTCACTTTTTCAAATGTTTAAATTAGCAGTTATCACATTATAAATCTCAATTTTTTAACAAGAACGTAAAATGATTTAATTTGCTCCTAGTTTTATGTTGAATATGTACTTGCAATACAAGTCAACGTACACATCATTTTAGTAAAGGTGGTTCTTATAACAAAAGGAAATTGACTATTGTTTTGAAATGGATGAAGTAGTTTCCAAAAACAGTAAGTGTTCCGTGGAGCTATATGAAAGCTTGATCGTTAAGTATGTTGTAAATGATTATGTGTACGTTGCAAGCACATTCTCTCGTAAATAAAAGTCAGGCATTACTATTAATTTGTACTTTGGTACCGATTTCTATCACAATCCTCCTATTTGTATTTCACAATGATATGCTTTAAATTTATACCCCAATGCTAAAAATATGAAAGAAAACAAATGATAGTAAAGGTTGCCAAAAATATTAGTCTGTGTAACACACTGTATGAACAGAAGCCTTGTACGAGGCTAGTTTTGTTGGGAAACCACCAAAACGGTATCTTTATTGTATACTTATAGGAAGACTCCCAATTTGTTGGCTGCTTTTTCTCAGTAAAATGCACAGACAACACTCCACTCCCCAGTTTGTGAAAACGAGTATAAAACCTTTCAGAATTTACAAGGAAGAAAGGTGATCCGAGAGTAGCAGCTGCTAATACTGTGCCCTCTCATCGTTTAAATGCAGACTCTCAATACCTCTAATAGTTGAATCCAAATTCTTTATGTTTGATGTGTTTCTTCCAGATGGTACTCGGTTGTGCTCAGATGACATGATATGAGAACTTCTCTGAGCACCAGAGCTTTTCCGAATAGGTCCTTGACTCGGGTCCTGCGTGGGAGGACGGGAGGAAGGCTCAGTCTCACTGTCAGCAACTGCATCACGGCTGCTTGAGATGGCATTTTGCCTTGCAGATCCACTTGCCCGAAAGAAATTTGAACTTGGAACCTGCATAAACCATGCAAACACAAACGTTGATGAGTAATGTGAAATCAAATTGCCATATAAACAGATAACCTCATAAACTTAACAGGCGGGATAGTATCATATATGATAGCTATACTACACATGGATTTATAATCATTTTCTTTGCTGATAATATCGTGCACTACAACATATTTCACACCATAAACTTATAGCATGAGTCCAAGGAAGTGAGGCCCAGAAATGGTATATAACATGTTAACACAATGTGAAGTTTTGAGAATTATTTACAATAGCCGCTTATCTGCCTTAGCTGTGTGTATATAAACGCAATTGATACAGCCAATATTTTGAAATCCAGTCATGACCGAAAGAAACAAGATGCAACAAAACAAAACTCCAAGTCCAAAAGAAACAAGATGCAACAAAATAAAACCTTCAATTTTAAAGGGTAAACCAAGATAGTCAAGATCAAGTGCCAAATCGTAGGATTGCACGATCAACAGCCATGGAATCATGTTGTGATTCAAGCAAGATTGCTGGAACCCTGTTTTGTGGTCAAGATTGATGCAGGATCGTTAATGACTCCGTGTGACCACCCATTTTACATTGGGCTTGTGAGGAAAAAACATCTTAAAACCAACAAATCTCTCACTTGTTCGATTTTCCTCTGCAAACAGACACACTAATCCACACCGTTCTCACCCCTGCTAGCAATGCAGGTTTCTCCTCCCTTGTACACCATTCTCTCTTCCTCCCTGAGATAGCTTCCCCTGCAACTCTGTTTCACAGGCCCAGACTAGTTTCTATGGATTAAATCGAGAGTTATTTATTATGAACTTAGTCTTTTGAGTTACTTTTAACTAAGAACTCGGTCATTTGAACATATGCAATGATGGTTATGAATTTTTAATTAAATTAATCGTGATTTATACGTTATTTCGTGAATTTTTAATCTCACTTGCGTGTGAAAAATTTGCTATTCGGTAGGATCTTACAGTCCTCGTTACACTGGCCTTCTGATCCTACTTAGGATCTAGGATCTCATATCTTACTACAATGGGGTAAACAGTATTCATATACTTTCTTTTTATAAAACTATCCCATATTCATTTCCTTAATCAGAAATGGTTTGACAGGAATAATAATGCTAATTTAAGAATTCTAGAAATTATGCATAAAGCAACCATCATCTTTGACATCTGAAATTAATATAATGACTTCACATGCAAAAACCAGCCCAGATATAAAAACACGCACCATAGCATCTTTAGATCCAGTCAAGTCATTTGTAACCGGGGCTTTTTCTCTAGATAAGACTCCATCAATGGCAATAGGTCCAGAGTTCCTCCTACGAGTAGGATCATTTGAAGACCACCCAATATGCCTACCATCTTTTCCACCTACACAGAAGGCATCACATTAAAAAAATTTAAAAATGGACTGGTAAGTGGTAACAAATCAAAAAGCATTGCAGGATGAGTCAAATGGCAATATATATGGAGGGTATCACAGAATAACTAAAACAAGTTATTGAATGATATGAAACTACACTCTAACAATCAGTCTGTAACCATCTCAATCAAGAAACACATCATAGATCAGGGATGTGAAAGCTAAATGAACAAGGATACCTGATTGTCCATCAGCATTTGCAGAAGCTAGTGGCAGACCAGAACTTGGGCCGGCAGCAAGACCCTGCAAATTTCCCATTGTCACTTCCACTGAAAATTAAATAACCTAATCTTAACAGACAGCTAACGCAATTAGATAGCACACCATCACTTACAATACCACGAGAAGGAGGAGTGGAAATTTGAGATTGCTGATATTTCAAAATGGTCCAATCGAAGACATAATCAAACTGGAATCCTGGAGCAACAAGGTGATAAAAACAGCCAAAAGTGACATTAAAACATATCCTGTCGAAACCCTAAAACATTGTTTACGTATGACCATAGTGTATTTCAAAAATAAAATATAAATACAAAAAACAAGGCTCAAACCTTCACGGATGAATAGATCACGCAAAAGTCTTTTCAGATAAGCATAATCTGGTTTATCATCAAACCTCAGTGACCGACAATAGTGGAAGTATGATGCAAATTCTGAGGGATAGCCACGACAGAGAGACTAGCGAAGAAACAATCCACAATCAACTATGAGTTTAAATACATATAAGAGACATACATTATATGAAATAAATTACTGTTTTATCACTCAATCATACCTCAATAGAAGTAGAAACTTTCTTCTCACTGATTCTCTCATACTTCTGCTTCTTAGTACCGGCTTTCAATCCCTGCCAAGGCAGACTGCAGAAATACCAAATAAGAAATACTAGGCAATTAAAAGATATAAATGAAAGGCCAAATAAAAAAGGTGAGAGACTAAATACCTTCCTCTTAAGAAATACATAAGAACATATCCAAGTGACTCTAAATCATCCCTACGGCTTTGTTCTATTAAAGCACAAAAATTGAAGTTTACAGGTCAAATCAATGTCATGAAGAGATGGTATTGATTGATCAAATGGAGATTATAAGAGCATACCAATTCCAAGATGAGTATTCATACTGGCATACCTAGCAGTTCCCGTCAAATTCTTATTCTCTCTGCAAGGATTTACACAAAAGTCAAATTCACAGAAAACACAAGTATATTTCCTTGAAATCTTAGAGCAACATAAGTTAAGTGCTGACTTGATCTTTAAATAATCTTAATTGTTGGCATACATTCAGCAGAACACAAAAACAAAAGTATATTTCATGAGTTTTATTGATCTAATCAGTGAGTTAAAAGCTCTCATAAAGTAAATGAAATCTAGAAAATTTCACAGAAAACAATAACTAATTGTTATTTCATTGCCCTGCTTGATTTTAACATTTAAAATGTGAGCGAACGTCTATTATTATTAGATAGCATACCTATGATATGGATGTCCAAATTAAATATAAAAAATTATACATGACTACACAATAATATTATTATAGGATTCAAGGATTGAATTGATTAGTTTCACACATTAGAAAAAGTTATTACTTACAGAACTGGTGTAACTAGTCATGCAATGATTATAGAAATATAAACAAGTCAAAGTGCAGAAAGTAGAATCGGTGTTGGGAATGCAAAACCAAGAAAGTTTCCAGCTCAAAACAAAATTAGTTTCACATCTTTCAACGAAGTTAATTTTGAAGCTCCTATTTCTATTACAAGAAAACTCTCCCCTCCTACTAAATAGTAGTACTCAGTTATTCACATAAATAATCAAGAATAGTATAACATCCAGTTACAAATTTTATGATTTGAAGTAGAACAACGCAAGCATGCTGAATATAATCAGAAAACTAAATATGCACCTGTAGGGAATATGCTGATTACTACTGTCTCTGAATTTCTTAGCAAGGCCAAAGTCAATGACGTACACCTACAAAAGAGACAAATATGAAATGAATACATAATAAGCATCGAAGATGATCATAAATTTTGAGAAAAAAGCAGGAAGAAAAAGAATTAAACAAGTACTTGATTCGCACGCCTCCCTAAACCCATAAGGAAATTGTCTGGCTTGATGTCCCGGTGTAAAAAACACTTTGTATGAACAAATTCAACTCGATTTATCTAGAAAAATATTCAGATTGAGACATTATAAAAATAAACAAAAAAATAGGTAAATTTCAATACAAACATACGCAATACAGGAAAACCTACCATTTGATCAGCGAGCATGAGAACAGTTTTGAGAGACAACTTCCTATTACAAAAATTGAATAAATCCTCAAGACTAGGACCAAGTAAATCCATCACAAGAACATTGTACTCTCCTTCGACACCAGACCATTTCGCATTCGGTATCCCAGCTTCCAAATCAAAAATAACCAACCAAAAACATTTAACCCAAGTCAGTAATACAAACAAAATGATAAACAAACAAAGTTCCAAAATACATAAATTCATCAAGATGAGAGCTTACTTCCTCCTTGCAGTAATTTATACAGCTTTGATTCATACATCAATTGAGGGTGCTTGGTTTTCGCATTTTCCTGAATCAAACAAAAAATAAATTTTGAATCAATTGCTTCAATTCAACATCAATAATTTCATCAAAATTGTTATGAAGTATTCGAATTTCAAAATCACAAAAAATCAAAAAAAAATTATCATTTTATCATCCAAATTAGGGTTTGTAAGTACTCACAAGCTTAACCGCAACCTCTTCATTCGTCTGAATATTGGTTCCTGCATCAAAATAAACAATTCAACAAACGTAAATTCGCAGAAATTCTCAAAAATTCTCAAAAACGCAAAATTTAACAAACGATTGGAATCAAAACGCACCTAGATAGATCTCACCAAAAGATCCACTCCCAATTTTCCGACCAAGACGAAACTTATTCCCAATTCGAGGTTCCATTAAACCCTAAAAGGTTTGGGAAATCGAAAATCGAAATTGAAAAGAAAAAAAACTAAGACTTCAACTTCAAGAGCTCCATCGCAGAATCTGAGGGTATAACTGAGAAATGAAGAAAAAGCAAAGGACAAAATTGGAATAAAAAAAGATAAACAAAACGAGAACGATGAAGATGAGAGAGAAATGAATCAAAGATCGTTGTCACGCGCTTACCTACCGGGTTTTTTTTTTTTTGTGGTTTTCTTTTTCAGACGGAAACTTTTTCTTTTTGAAAGATGAAATGAAACACTTCTTTTTGGTTTAATTCTTTTGATATTGGGAATTTTTTTTCTATGCTTTCTCATTATTACAAATCAAAACTCTGTCAAAAAAGTTGCTGTGTAAAAATTAAAAAACTAATTTACCAACATAAAAAAGACAACTGTTAGTAATTTTTTTAAATATTGATAATATCAAAATTATTGTTGTTAGATTTTTTCTTAAATTAGCCAAAACTAATTATCCTTAATATATTAAAACAAAATACACGTTTAGACGTCAAATTTAATATAAAACTTCGCTGAACCGCGTGCATAGTACGGGATAAAAATACTAGTTATTAACAAATAAAATATTTAATTAATTAAAAAGTATTATAAAGTTTAATTTAATTCGTACAAAACATATCTAAATTTCTTTTTCTTTTTTTGAATAATAAGATATTGAAAATAAAACTTAAATAATCACTTTTTAGAAAATATCACATAAATAATTATGTTTTGGAATTAGTTTACATGATTCATCCAAGTGGATGACGTCTCCACTTAAAAATGCATGTAGGCGTCATTTGAGATGGCTTATGCAGTATCATCAAGTCCCATGAGATGACGCATACACTCTAATTGTAGAAAGAGTCGTCATCTCATATGGCTTACATGTATCTGCATTTTTTATAAATAAAACTCTCATGTCTCCACCATTTTCACACTTTCTCACTCTCTCTTCTCATTTTCTCTCTAAGTTTCTCTTTAAGTTTTTCGTCATGACATCTCTCAAAATTTTCATGAGAGATGGATACCTTATTTTCTCAGCAACCAAACCTCCGATGAAAATGAAGTTTTGACTCGTTTATTTCATGGAGCGTCTGACGAGAGAGTTGATGTGATGGTTAGAAGGGAACATCCAATTTTGGGAACAAATTAGAAAGATCTAGAGAAAAAGGAAGACCACCTCATTTGTAATTGGAGGACCTCAAAATTGATTGGAGAAAGTCAAGTTAGACAAAGACATAATGGTGATGATGCGTGGACCCGATGAAATTGTTTTGACAGTTATAATTTCTTAGGTATTATGTCGTGTTATTGATGTTATTTTTATCTGGCGTACGTGTTGTTCTTTTATTTGGTGTATGTGTATGTTGTTTGCGTTTGGTATGTTGACAAATGTTCTTAATGAAAAAACATTATATTTAGATCTAAAAAAAGTGCAACTATGGTGAATACAATTTTTTTGTTGTCGAGCTAGTAGCACGAGTGGAATAATTTTTTTGATTACGCTGACCTGACCGCATAAGCCACATTTCCTTTCTAGCTTATCAAGTACGTCCATTTCAGTTGTGATACACTTGCTTTTGGGACGATCCTTTTTATTCCTTCACATTTGATCGTTGTGCCAAACTATTTCCCCTTCGTACGCAGGCCAACAATCCTCTTTTGCTACCACTGGGAAGCCATTGTTGTATACGTTGAGCAAGGTCTCAGCCTTGTAAGTGGGAGATCGAAGTGGTAATGCATATGATGAGCATACACACATGTTGCAATGACATGGGAGCAAGACATACGAAAGGCTTGAAACTTTCTGCATTCGCATCAACGAGACGGTAGTATAACTCTATACTCTTATCTTGGCAGGTCAACGTTATTATTTCTCTCTTATCTTTAGGTTTTATGTAAGGGACATGAATTATAGCAAGAATTCGAGACGAAATGTCGCTTTATATTGTAACCTTCTAGGTCACATTGACCCCAAAGATGTATCTATTTCCACTAAAAACTTATTATTATCATTTCTCTTTGTTTATTTTCTTTTAATTTATTTCTTTTAAAAATTATTATTATAATATTATTTTATCCGTAATTTCTATAAAGACTATATTTGGGTTTGGAACATGAACTCAGCCCTGAGGATGCTGCAATTTGGACCGCAAAAACTACAATCATATGGTTCAACATTGTGGAGATGTACCACAACGACTGTGTCAAAATGTCGTTCAGCACGCATCAAGATATACTTTTTTCCCTACTTGTTATAAACCTTGGCATCTCCATAGGGTAGACACCTAATGGGGTGTTGAAGAAAAGGAAAAACTTCACTAAGGATTGGTGTAAGATGTGGAAATGACGTGACTGACATGTGTTAAGTTTCCCTGTTTTCCTCGCGAACCATGTTATGCGACACACATATCGATATATCAATTGGTATAGATCGATTACTAACCCTAAAATATTTTTGGTTGACCCGACGTATTTGATCGACCCAAGCACACGATGGGCACCATCCTTAATTCCTCAACAACACTACCAAAAATCATACAATACTCAACCACAACCCTAACAATAAACCCAACACAAATCAACCTCGCACTAAACACAACGACGATACAGATCTACAAGCACCCAAACCCAAGACTAATACCAATACACATACATGCCCCACACGCAGTCACAGTAGCAAGAATAAAGACCATGCATCCGACATTCTGATGTGAACCCATCATCATCTCACCTTAGTCCAGACATAGGCATAATCGAAGAATATTCCCCAAACGACCCAACATACTATCAATCATCACATCACCATAGCATATAACAAAATTATGAGTACCAAACTACACACGACTCATTTATTTTTAATCCTACTTATTCAGAAGGCCAATGTTATAGACCACCGATGGAACCTTACCCCCCCCCATCAACAAGACCAAACTTTAAGGGTATGGGTAATCGATTGTTTCAAAGTGGGACTTCTGGATATGGTGATCTTACGGATTTCATGAATCCTGAGCGCATTGAATTCGCAGGGCTTCGACACAACCACAACAAGAAAATCGTCGAAACGTGCCACGAGTAAGGCGAGGACGCAGAACCACGGGTCGTTATCGAGTCCACAGAGATAACTAAATAATGTGTAATTTTTTCTCATTATGCAATCATTTCAATAATATTGAGAATCAAAGTTTCATTTGCAACGAAATTGCATTTTATTTGTTTAACAAAAAAACAAAACAAACATGAATTGCAGCTAGGCGCCATCTGAGATGGCTTAGGGCAAATCAGATGCACCTAGGTGTCATCTCATTTGGTGTCTCCCTTGAAATTTTAAATCTATACGCCATCTCACTTGGTTGAACCATGTAAACCAATTCTGAAACATGATTATTATTTGTGTAATATTTTCCAAAAGGTGGTTATTTGGGTTATTTTCAATACTTTGTTATTCCAAAAAACTTACATTGAAATTCTGGTATACAAATATCAGATGTCCTATTGAAGCAACTCGATTTTCAAAAATCTTTTAATTCTCGAAAACAGTGAAATCGCCACCTAATTTTATTTGTTCCAAAAGGAACGGGAAAATATAGATAAAACCCCAAACAAGCGGATAAGGCGGTCTACGTGACCAAAAAGTGGAATCAGGAGTCGGTTATGTAAGAGGAAGGTATTAGCACCCCTTACATCCATCGTACTCGATGGGACCCATTTAATTCTACGCGTTTGTGTGTGTGTGTTTATTGCTAAATTATGGATGCTAAAAGAAAAAGAATTTGTTTGTTATTATTTTGAGTTTGACACGGTTTCAGAACCGCGTGCCTACATATTCCCTCGTGCAATAGGAAAGTCAAAACTCTGTAGTTCCTCTTAAAAAGGTTTTAAATTTGTTGTATTGATTTTATAAGAAAAATCGTGCATTTAGACATTTCAAATACTTTGAACTAGGACTTGTTTTGTTTGTTTGAAAAGCTTAAGTCCTCGTTCGTATTTGAAACGACTATTACACTCTCTTTATCCGAAAAGAGTATTTTGCGATCGCATATGAGCGATAAAAGAATTTGAATGAGTTGAATTGTTTTTTATGTGGATGAAAAAGTACCGAACAACGAGGCTAACGTCTCACGATTCAAATACTAGAAACCCGAGGAACTAATACTCGCACGAGTCGTCTATCACCCAAAGAGTTTTCTTGAGAAAAAGTGAAGTGAAACGAGTTCACGTTATTTAGGAGTCTTTAAGCCACTGGTCTAACGTCCAACAACTTAAAGACTAAAGTTTGTTTGGGGGACAAGTTTTTTAGCAATTAGTCTAGCGTCCAACGACTAAAAAACTTGTACTTTATTATGAAAAAGATTTTGAAAATGCACTCGACGTTGGATCGAGGTTTGAAACTTTATTATGAAAGTGTTTTTGAGATGCGAGTTATGGTTAATTGAACATATGGACTAAGGTGCGATAACGGAAATGAACAAATAATTGTATACAAGCATTAAATAAAGCGAGTAAGTAAATTAAAAGCCCATACAAGGTGGCTTGCACAAATAAATGAACGATTTATACTGTGTGGGTGCATGCACGAAATAAATTTAATCGACTAATTAAACAAAACTTAATCAAGTAATTAGTTTACTAAAATTAATTAGGTAGACTGATTAATTTTAAATAACCTAATTAGATAATTAAATAATGTTTAACTAATCAATTAAAGTTTCATTGTAAGCCCAAGAGTAAGTGTGGTGTGTGCACAAATGTGTGGCCGTTGTGACGCTTCAAAGCTTTGTCAACTCAGGGTAGTAAAAAATGGCTCGCACGAGTATTAGTTTGAAAATGTTTTTGGTTTGTGCTTTGTGAATGAATAATTAAACAATAAAGCAATAAAAGTATTTACTAATTATTACATCATGTGGAGAATGAGGGTACAAATTTACAAATGGGGATAATATAAGGAAAATGCTAAAAAAAATCCTAATAATAATAAAAAAGGTTTAACTAACACTATTATTATTTTTTTGTATTTTTTGGGGTATGTATAAATATTTTATGAGTTAAGAATAATAGTAGTAATTATGAGTTAAGAAAATAATAGTTTATTATTAATAATAATAGTAAATAATGGTGATAAAAGTTGAAAATCAGTGACAATAATAAATATTAGTGATAATGTAAACATAACAGCAGTAATAATATAATAGTACTAATAATAATATTATAGTAATAATAATAATAATAATAATATAGAATAATAGTAATAGTAATATAGTATAATATAATAATAGTAATAATAATATATTAGTAATATAAATAATACTTAGCAGTAATAATAATAATAATAAAATTAGTAATAATAATAATACTTATTAAATCCTAATCTTAAAATAAAGAAAAAGACAAACACCATCATCTGCTTTCTCAAGACACGATGCATGCCTCTTCCCAATCTCTCGACCTCCGTGAAACCCGTGAAAACCCATCGTTTTCTCTCGCCTCACCCGAAACCACTCGCCTCATCTCTCGCTCTCACCGCCGCTCTCTCTTCTTCTCACTGCCGCCGCGACTCTCTCTCTCTCACCGCGATTCTCTCTATCTCGATCTCACTGTTGCATGTGTTGATCGATTTCTGATTTCTTAATGTTTTGATTTTGTTGTTTTCACGGATGATTTACCGATTGAGCTTTGAAGGTTTGGAAACCCTAAGTCGATTCGAGCTTGGTTGTGCTCGGTTGCGAGTGGGTTCCGGTGAGATTGTTCCAAACCTTTTCTTTCCTCGTCTTCTTTCTCTGTCAGAAAAACTTTCTGAAAAAACGATCTCTGAAGGGCTTTAGTTTTAGGAAAATGATGATAGATGTTTAGGGTTTGGCTATTGTTTTTGATTTGGCTTATGGTTAGAACTGTATGGCTTTTTGTAAGAATAGATATGCATCTGGTATTTGTGCTTTGTGGTTTTGGTTTCAACATAATGGTCTTTTTGGTTCTTTGTGTGAATAGATGTTTTTCTCCTTCATCTTTCTGGTATACTGGTGTGTTATATTATAACTGGTATTTTCCTTGAGTAGTCCAGATACTCCTTGATTTTTTGCTTTTACCCCATTTAAGCTGTAGAACAGATACTCATTTTGGTCTTGGTTCCTGGGTTTTTGCTTTGGTCTACTGGTTTCTGACTTTAACCTTGTTGACTGATATCTCTTTTTCTCGCTATGCTATTTTTACCCTTGGTGAAAAATACCTTGGAACTAACAATGGGGAATTTTGATATCCTTTGTATTGTGCCTTTGCTTGTTATACTCTTAGACCCAAGTTTTGGTATTGATGTCCTCTTGTTGCCAATTTGAATCATATTCCGCCTGTTTCTCCTGCCTTTTGCTTTTGCCATTTCTAGCTTTATTTTTGCTTTGTGAACTTCAATGATGATAACTATGCTGGAATTTGGTTTGAAAATATATTTTCTGAGCTGTATTCTGTATGTGCTCTTGCATTGAGCTGGACTGTTGCATTTTTGGAACTGTGATGAATTATTGGGCTGGGCTATTGGGAAACATGATGTTGTCCTGGTTTCCTCTCAGCACCTCCTTTTGTGAACCAACAATGGAGGTTGTTGTGATTTGCAATGGAGGTTGCGGCCGATGAAGGAACTTTTTAGTTCTAAGGCTCTGATTGTTTGAACAATGATTAAACCTTCGAAACCTGATTCCTATAACTAGCCCTAATGATGAGGTTGAAAAATCTTTGACGTTACCGTTTATATTCAAGTGTATAATTACTGATCATGCTCTCTTTTTCTTGCTTTCAGGTAAACGATGCGGAGGACAAAAATTTGGAGACTTGAGGATGAAGAAACTTGCATAGTAACATGAGGATAGAATGACAATTGGGATACATCTTTGACCGAATCATTTTTTTTTGCATTGTAAAACCTTTAGGACTTGTAATTAGAATTTGAATTTAGGACGCTTGTTCTACGTAAAAAACCCCTTGTAAACTTGTTAAGTCTTGAATGACAAATTTGGACGACTTTCTCAATTGAATGATATTTTCCTTCTTGCCATGGTATTTGTAAGAACAAATTTCTTTTCAAATGAAATTCCGTGGAACAAAAAGAATTATTCCAACTTTACCCTTGTATGAAACGATTCCATGAATTTTGCACAAAAATCCTTTACTTGTGAGTCCACAACAATAGCATCAAAGTATCCTCAAAAGCTCTTGCATAGTACACTCCCACAATCCTCAAAATGAAAAGCCCAACAAAAGCCCAAAAACTCATTTTCGTGAAAACTCAATAAAATTCTTTCTAATGACGATTCTTAATAACACCTTGATTAATGAGTAATCGTGCACCGAGATAAGCGCTATCTTGATAATACTTCAAGAATTTGAAGTACTTGCAAATACAGCTCTTTTGGCGAAACAATTAATACGCCTCGAGTCATAGGGATCCTTGATAACTGAGTAAACGGCGGAGCGAGAGAATACGGGAGCCATCTTAGACTGATCGACAACACAACCCAACTTCTGCAGCTTAAAGGAAATACGCAAATTGAGAAGACTTCGGTTCCACCATAATACACGAATGTTTAATGAACATATAGGCTTAAATTAAGCGGGTAAGTTTTGGGGTGCGACAGTTGCCCCTATTCAATCATCTTAGACCTGGTAAGTGAGAAAGATTGACAGTTTTCGAACGTTCAAGGTGGAAGAGGATTGAATACCAGAGAACCCCGAATATTTACCCTGAAGAGAAAAAGCAGAAGATTTCTTACAGCACTGGGGATAACCGAGTACACAAATGAAAGTGCTATGAGAAAAAACACCGAACTTCTCAAGCGACAAGAAATAAAAATTAAGAATCTGATGTGATTGAGAACTTATCAAAGAGTTCCCGTTATTTAAGGAATACCTGGAGACCTTAAACAAAATTGAAAAATTGACATGATTGAGAACTTAACAAAGAGTTCCTTGATAATTAAGGAATACCTGGAGACCTTAAACAAAATTGACAAATTGACATGATTGAGAACTTAACAAAGAGTTCCCTGATAATTAAGGAATACCTGGAGACCTTAAACAAAATTGAGAAATTGACATGATTGAGAACTTAACAAAGAGTTCCCTGATAATTAAGGAATACCTGGAGACCTTAAACAAAATTGAGAAATTGACATGATTGAGAACTTAACAAAGAGTTCCCTGATAATTAAGGAATACCTGGAGACCTTAAACAAAATTGAAAATTGACATGATTGAGAACTTAACAAAGAGTTCCCTGATAATTAAGGAATACCTGTAGACCTTAAACAAAATTGAAAAATTGACATGATTGAGAACTTAACAAAGAGTTCCCTGATAATTAAGGAATACCTGGAGACCTTAAACAAAATTGAAAAATTGACATGATTGAAAACTTAACAAAGAGTTCCCTGATAATTAAGGAATACCTGGAGACCTTAAACAAAATTGAGAAATTGACATGATTGAGAACTTAACAAAGAGTTCCCTGATAATTAAGGAATAGTTGCAGACCTTAACAAAGATATATGGCTAGAACAATATCAGAATTGTTGGTGCACGAAGGTGCGAGGAGCCATGGCATGCTAAATGTCTTTGACCGTGTAACTTCCGAGTTACCAGCAGAACAAATTCAGTAGCGCACCCGAGAGTACAACTCTCTAGGGATAAACAAAACAATATCCAGCACACTGGTGTGATATAGATGTTTATGAAGTCGGTAAATCTTGTTTCCGACATTTCTGCTGATGAGAGATCTTACTGAACATGTACGAACATGTTGAACAACTTCTGAGTTGACAAGATCTTCAATTTGTATGCAGATAGCTTTACCGGTAACAGAAGAATCAGATTCAGCACCTGTGACTAAAAAATTTCTAGGGTAATGAGCTTCAATTTGCTGGCATTGTATAGACAAATGCGTTGTAGCAAGTGGATATGTAGATCAACTTCTGAGTTGGAGAAATATCCTGTGATTGAATAAACGTCCCACCTGGTGGACACTTATGTTGAGTAGTTGATGACTTACTGGGGAAATAAACACACCAGAAGTTTGATGTAATTTTCTGAGAACAGCTCAGAGAACACAATGCAGAATTCACTGCCAATAAGATTTGTTGTGAAGATTCTTGTCCGAAAGAAATCTTTGAAAATACCAAGAATAATGTTGTAATAATCCTTTCTGAAGGAGACTCACTTGAGAGTAAATTAAGCTTCGCTGGGGAAATTTCGTAAGAAAACCTTGTGGAAAATTCACTGGGGATTCCCGGTTGATAATTTTGCTGACATTAGAGTCCATCGACAGAGATAATCGTCTCGCTGGGGAAGAAATATCGACTGGAGAAACCATCAGCTGTTAAAGTCCATACAAGCATACCACTTGTGCTATAGAAAAGAGGATAATTATGTTCGAGAACTAATCCTTCAATTTTGATCCTTACGAGGATATTTACAGTTTCAGCTGAAAAACCTGCAAAATAAATAGCCAAAGCTAATGCATGAGTCTGATATGCATGATATGATTTATTTTTTTTAATGCAAATGGTATATGATTTCCTGTTACTGTTGAGAGAAGGAAAACATCACTGGGGAATCCAATTTGGCAATCCTGTTGTCACAAGAATTCACTGGGGATGATCGATCATTTCTCTGGGGAAGAGACTTCATTGGAGAATTGACACTGCTGTCGATTGTCTGTCACCCAAGCATTCACCTGGCACTGGGGAGAGAAAATGAATTGACATTTGGGACACGGTCCTCGACACCCGCATTTGACTTTATTCTGAACAGATCCCAAGTCTGGCGGAGGTTTATGCATGAATATACTGTGATATGATATGACATGAATGGATGAATGAATGAATGAATTATGCATGAATATATTGGTTGATGCATTGGTTATCAAACTGAATTCCCGACATAGCTGGTTCGGAGGATGGAAGAACATGGCACAATAAGATGATTGACCAAGCTCTGAATATTGAATTGTTGCTGGAAGGGCTACAATGCTAATTGTTGTAGAAAGAAGAATAGCAAACTCCTGAATTGATCAGATAATGACGTTTAGAGGCGTGCCCCATGCGTGGGACTGCATATGCATTTGCAATCTGTAACACCCCCTTCTAATTACCCGCGTTTTATAAATAATAATTAGAGTATTTGATCATAATCCAAGAGTCGTCACAATTTCAATAATTTAAATCAATCAATACAGCTGTCATGCTTTCACTGAAGAATAAATCATTAAATAAATCATACTTAAAGTTATGTTTAATAGCGGAAATGAAACATAACAAAATCCCGAATACATCATTCAATAGTTATTCCAGGATATTTAATCAAGACACAATTCAAAACTATTAAAAATATCCATTAAAGGATTTCAAACAACCGTTCCCCAGTGTTACATCTACCAGAGCACGACATTGACACGCGGACTAATTAACTGACTCGACTCTAGAGCTATCCTCACCAACTCCAAGCGGCTAATCACTTTGGATCTGAAATCGTTAAAGTAAGGGTGAGATTTCAATTCAATATAACATGCATTATACATTTTTAAATACAACAGAATAATCAGATACATTAACCCATTAACCAAGCACAAATCATAATCAATTCACAAGGCAGTTCACACAATGAACATGTATATAACAAACAATGGAAATTGCAACACTGGAAACCATCCTAGCATGTTACAATCCCATATGCAAGACTCTATGCATGTGGTACCAAAACGTGAACCGAGTTCACCACGCTCCGCTTACATGTGGAAAGACGGTGTAAATCCATGATTCGCCCATAGCCACGGGTCAAGAATCCAGCCTCACTACCTCAATCTCCGGGTAAGTCTATTGGCTCAGCGAGTTCACTTCCGCACAATGGGAATGAACCAAATCAACAAATGTTTATGCATGCATCATAAAAGCATGCAACATCAATTCTCAGATCATGATATCAATATAAATCACATAATGCCAATTCACCAATGTATCACATTCAATCATAATGAATATCAAGATACAACATATTAAGCATTAATATCTCATCCGGTAACTCAGACCATTTGTAATAGTTCCCATTATCCTTAACTAATCACTCTTTTCGAAAATCGGGAGCTCGACTCTTTTAAAATAATTTTTAGCAAAATAATATTTTTCCATTTTTAAAAGTTAGTAATTTAAATTTAAGAAATAACGCCGAAAACGGCACTCGAATCGGAGTTACGGTTTAGAAATTATGAAGTTTTGAAGTTTAAGTATTTTTGAAAAATTGCACATGGAACCCGGTTCCTACCTATACAGGAACCGGTTCCTGTGAAGTTCAAAATCTCGCTCCCTGGTTTTTGTATGGGAACTCGGTTCCGACATAGACAGGAACCGGTTCCTGAGTCCAATTTTGCCCAGTTTTGCAATTTAACATTGGGAACTCGGTTCCTCCCCACAGGGAACCGGTTCCCACGACCTATAACAGCATTTTCTGCTACTTTTGACAGCATTTTGCATCCTTTATCATTTCCAAACTTTCTACTACGAATTGGGACATTAGGAACACCAAATTATCATCATTTCACACCATTATAACATCAAACAACGTAGTTTACTCATCCCTATTAGTTATTTGACATGCTAATGATCCTAATACCATACACCGACACAAAATAGGGTTCATTCCATAAACCTATAATCAATTTCCTAACATACCCAATTACTCGGCCGATTCCCAAAACCCATAAGGCATATTAATCGAAAGAAATCACCCCTTACCTCGCGATGATCTTCGATTTCTCTCGGCGTCGGCTTTTCCTCTCTTCTCTTCTCTTCTCCAATTCTACGTATAATAACTTTTCTCCAAAAAGACCTATTTTTCTTTCTTTCTCTTTTTTATATTCCTTTATTTATTCCAATAAAATAAAACAAATGGTAATTAGTAAGAGTAGAGTAATTTACTCCTCACACCCCTAATTACACCTCACTCCTCCATCTCTTCTTTTCTTTAATTAATCCCATTAATTCCAAAAATATAAATAATCAAGCCTTTAATTAATTAAATAATTAAATTCTTATTTATTTAATATTTGAATTAAATCGGGGTGTCACACAATCAAGAGATATATCGACTTCAGAATCTCAACCTGCCCCGGTCGGTTAGACCTTCTAGAAATCTTTCCTGCAAAAGAGTGCCCCGACATCCTTTATTCTGACGCAGTACTTTACTGATCATCAGCATCTCAAAGGAACCGAATATTCTGATATGGGAATATCATGCCTTGATATGAGCTTTGGAGATATTTCTGCATCTCAAAATAACCTCCTTAGATTTATCGAATCTCAGAGTGACGGACTTTGCATAACTGGACGACATGCCCCTGCCTAAGCATTGGAGAGACTCCAACGTCTCGAAGTAGTTACTTCAGATGAATCTTTTCAGCAAGCTTGCTTTAGAATGAATCTTGAAGGGACTTCTATGTCTCGAGTAATTTCCTCAGATTGACTGTATCTGAATAAAGAGTTATGCAAACATAGGGAAGACCTGCCCCAAGACGAGCTTTAGAGAGACTTCTACGTCTCGAAGTAATTGCTTCAGACTGATTAATTCTTGAACGAACACTTGCTCCAATTAAGAGAGCTTCAATGTGAGCAACTAATTTGATGGAATAAGAGCTCTCTTTTTTCTTTTCTTTTCTTTTTTGAAGGCTTCAATGCGTCGAAGTATTTGCTTCGAATTGATTTGAACTAAACGATTAGTTCTGCAGAGATTGGGGTGGAATGCCCCCACTTTATCCTTAGAGAGACTTTCCCGCCTCGAGGTGATTGCTTCAAGTCGACTGAAACACGGAACGACAGTTGTCCCAGGCTAACTGCTCTTTTGAGAAGGACTAACTCAACTGATGATTGCTCTTTCAGGATTTGCCCCGGATTGGCAGAAATTCTAGGAGCTGAATTTCGATTTGATTGCCCCTAAATTAACAGAATCTTGAGAAGACAACCTGTGATATGCTCAAAAGAGTCCTTAGACGCCCTGCCCCTTGATACTAGTAACTGCTAGCTCAACGGAATAATCAAGTTTCTCTTCTTTGGACAAAGTTAAACTCTTCACTGATGTTCATTATGAGAACTTATTTAATGTCAAATAATTGTTTTACATGTAGAAGAATGTTTATTGTGACAATTATAATGCAACATTTATGCGTCTTGAAGTTTTGTATGAAAAACATGACCTTTTTTGTGAGCGAGACACTTTTAGAGTGCAACACTGAAAACTTTCTTTTTGAAAGGTAAGACGAGCATATGATACCAACATAGATACTTACACACACTGTAGGAGTCAGGTAAACGCGATCTCTTCGTTGTACGCTTTTGAATTAACCCACGCTTCAATTAGGACTTTTAAGGGTTGTAACGTGGCCTGGTTCACGGTTTTTAGAAAAAGGATTTTTAGGCTCAAAATATTTGGTGCCCGCCCATTCTCCATGATGTCCTTCAGTCCTAAGTTCAACTATCCTGATACGAGCACTCATCTCTCGAGAGGCGTTATGATGGTTGAGAAACCAGTACGAGGTTTCTTGGACACAACAGACACCCACCTTATCTTTTGGTACTTGACCACACAACTTGTTCTTTGTTGAGAACTTCTTTGAAAATGCATTTCGGGATTTTGCCTGACTTTTACCTAAGCGACTTATTACTAAGTTTCGACTTAGCGGGCTTTTTGTCTTTTCTATTCTTTTTTTTTGAACAAGTTGTGGATCTATACATAACCTTTGACTTGTTAGAAGTGATGGTGACTGTCTGAGTCCTTGGGTAGATGAAGGATAATCGTTATGGTGTCGTCATCTGTTGACCTTCTGATGTGCGAGAGATACCCATGTGGTATCATGATGCACACTGTTGTTTAGATGAAAGTCGACTACTGTGGGTCTGACCTTCCTCAACCTTTTAAAGGATAACCATTGTTGTATCCTTTGACGCGTACTCTCTTGATGAGTTCTGAACGCCCGATCAAATTAACTGAACACTACCCGCCCACAGGGTAAAAATGATGGTTTTTTCGAAAAGAAAAGAAACTCCTACTTCAAGGCTCGAGGGGGTTAACGATGGTTTATCTCCCTTATAACTCCGGTGTTTAGGGATTTGAAACAAGGTCTGTACATCATCAGCCAGATTCTATTCAAGAACATATATTCAGAGATCTAGTGTTTTTTCAATTATCGTCATCCTCCCTCCGATCTTTGCCTAGGCGAAAAATTCGGCAACATTGGTATCAAAATGCTCGCAAATCATTTAAAGAGTGATAACGAATGGATTGAGTGACAACGAATGGATTACTTCAAGATAAACATACTCATTGCATTAAGATGAAAACAAACAAGTTTCTACATGCAAACAAAGTTAACACAATTAAACAAGATACACATGAAAATGCAGTAAAGAAATACAAGATTGTCATTGTTGAGGAGACTTGGGCTCTGTCTGGACTTGTTGATTCAGATGAACTTCAGTAAGCTTGGCGTTCACTTGAGTATCGGGTTTCCATTCACAAACAGAATCCCTCCTTGAATAGTCAAGTATTTCTGGTCGATCAACTGTTGAACCTTGGCTTTGTAAGGATTGCAATCCTCTGTTGAGTGTCCTACCGTACCAGCATGGTATCCACATCGTGCATTATGATCATATCGTGACGGGAATGACTTTGGTGACTTAATGAACTTGGGAACCACCAATAAATTTTGAACCAGATATGGTAGAAGTTGACTGTAGGTAACTGGAATTGGATCAAGAGGAGCATTCCTTCTTTCCAAATTATTCCGAGGCACAATTTGATTTTGAGAGTTCTGACTCTGAAGTTGAGGAAGATCAGACAAAAGTTGTTGATGCAAAGACTTGAAAGAGGGTAATGGAGGATAATGAGTTGGTGTTGCAACCGACTTCCCTTTGCTAGAACTTGAGATATCTTTGCTGAAGGTTACCACCTTTTCTGAAGTGAACATCTGGTCTACTTCATCACTATTCTTCAAAGTCTCAACTCCTTCTTGGTAAGCAATTGTCCCAATGAGTTTTGGAAGTCCCTCAAAATTGCTATGATCAGAACTTGCAAGCAAAATGTCTAAGTTCGATCCATTCTGTTTGAAAAACAGAACCTTATCATCAATTAGCTCCTGAACTGTGCATTTGAAGGCCGAACAATTCTCAGTTTCGTGTCCTACAGAGTTAGCATGAAAAGCACATTTAGCTCTCTCACCAATCCAAGCTTTAGCAACTCCTGGTACTGGCTTCAATTCCCTTGGTATCACAACACCACTCTGAATCAAGTAAGGCAATAGTTGAGAATACGACATCGGGATTGGCTGAATATCCTGTTGAGCATATCAGCGGTAATGTTGATTTGGCTCCTTCTTCTTCGACCGGGGAGTAACCAATTGCTGTTGTCGAGGAATCTTCGAAGGTGAAGGCCGTGGATGATGCTCAAAAGGATGATTTTGACCTGGAGACTTCGCTACATGCGGATGTCCTTGACCCATGGAGACATCAGATGATAGAGCAACGACCAAACTTGCAGAGATTGGTGTGGTGTTGCATTCTCTTTTCAACACAACTTGCAAGAGATCCATGACCAGACTCATCTGACTCTTCAAGTGCTGAACTTCTGCCTTCAATAGTTCCTGACCATGTTGAAGCTCGTCTATAGCCTTCTGAGACATCCTTGGAGTTCTGAACGTGCTTCGAGTATACAGCTTGATATTTTATGGACAGAAGAGATGAAATGAGTTTTTTCTGGTGAAAATGAAATGCATGGTAATACATTAAAGAATACAAATGTAATGTAATGGTAATGCATGTAAGAATGCAACATGACGACAATACATATAAGAATGCCATATGATGGTGATGCATGTAAGAATGCAATGTGATGGTAATGCATGTAAGAATGCAATGTGATGCGATACATATTGATGTTATGCGCAAAATCACATGTAAAGTTAAACAAACAAGGGTTTAAAAGGACGGTTGGACATGGTTTCGACGTCTACCCAACAATTCCCCAAACAAGGTTGGTTCTAGTGTTTTTATGCTAAATGCTTCTTGGAGTCTCAGATCCCCTTTTAGAAATATTATCACCACGCGATCGGACTACGTGGGGATAATACTTCCAAAAGTATACTCCAAGAAACTGCTCTTAAAGGGATACTCAAAATCCTTTGAGCGGTCGGTTTTGGTTTGGACATCCTAATACTTAGAGTTATAGGCCCTTTGTCCAAGAATTATCATCCCGCACTAACGTACGGTGCAATAACTCCCTTAAAAAGACCAACTCTAAGTTGTGGTCTTCACGTCGATCCAAAAGACACGAATGTCTAGTGGACCTAAGCTACTCAACCACTCTAAGCTTATGTTTCCTAGAAGCCTGGGTATTGGGCTTATCTATGAATCATAACCAATAAATGCCCCAAAATATATCAACAGGATAATATAAATATCAGAGCAAACAATAAACACACAAGCGAAGAACTAAATTAGGGTTAACTCGCTTTAAAAAACTTCCCCAGTGAAGTCGCCAACTGAAGCAACTCGATTTTCAAAAATCTTTTAATTCTCGAAAACAGTGAAATCGCCACCTAATTTTATTTGTTCCAAAAGGAACGGGAAAATATAGATAAAACCCCAAACAAGCGGATAAGGCGGTCTACGTGACCAAAAAGTGGAATCAGGAGTCGGTTATGTAAGAGGAAGGTATTAGCACCCCTTACATCCATCGTACTCGATGGGACCCATTTAATTCTACACGTTTGTGTGTGTGTGTTTATTGCTAAATTATGGATGCTAAAAGAAAAAGAATTTGTTTGTTATTATTTTGAGTTTGACACGGTTTCAGAACCGCGTGCCTACATATTCCCTCGTGCAATAGGAAAGTCAAAACTCTGTAGTTCCTCTTAAAAAGGTTTTAAATTTGTTGTATTGATTTTATAAGAAAAATCGTGCATTTAGACATTTCAAATACTTTGAACTAGGACTTGTTTTGTTTGTTTGAAAAGCTTAAGTCCTCGTTCGTATTTGAAACGACTATTACACTCTCTTTATCCGAAAAGAGTATTTTGCGATCGCATATGAGCGATAAAAGAATTTGAATGAGTTGAATTGTTTTTTATGTGGATGAAAAAGTACCGAACAACGAGGCTAACGTCTCACGATTCAAATACTAGAAACCCGAGGAACTAATGCTCGCACGAGTCGTCTATCACCCAAAGAGTTTTCTTGAGAAAAAGTGAAGTGAAACGAGTTCACGTTATTTAGGAGTCTTTAAGCCACTGGTCTAACGTCCAACAACTTAAAGACTAAAGTTTGTTTGGGGGACAAGTTTTTTAGCAATTAGTCTAGCGTCCAACGACTAAAAAACTTGTACTTTATTATGAAAAAGATTTTGAAAATGCACTCGACGTTGGATCGAGGTTTGAAACTTTATTATGAAAGTGTTTTTGAGATGCGAGTTATGGTTAATTGAACATATGGACTAAGGTGCGATAACGGAAATGAACAAATAATTGTATACAAGCATTAAATAAAGCGAGTAAGTAAATTAAAAGCCCATACAAGGTGGCTTGCACAAATAAATGAACGATTTATACTGTGTGGGTGCATGCACGAAATAAATTTAATCGACTAATTAAACGAAACTTAATCAAGTAATTAGTTTACTAAAATTAATTAGGTAGACTAATTAATTTTAAATAACCTAATTAGATAATTAAATAATGTTTAACTAATCAATTAAAGTTTCATTGTAAGCCCAAGAGTAAGTGTGGTGTGTGCACAAATGTGTGGCCGTTGTGACGCTTCAAAGCTTTATCAACTCAGGGTAGTAAAAAATGGCTCGCACGAGTATTAGTTTGAAAATGTTTTTGGTTTGTGCTTTGTGAATGAATAATTAAACAATAAAGCAATAAAAGTATTTACTAATTATTACATCATGTGGAGAATGAGGGTACAAATTTACAAATGGGGATGATATAAGGAAAATGCTAAAAAAACTCCTAATAATAATAAAAAAGGTTTAACTAACACTATTATTATTTTTTTTGTATTTTTTGGGGTATGTATAAATATTTTATGAGTTAAGAATAATAGTAGTAATTATGGGTTAAGAAAATAATAGTTTATTATTAATAATAATAGTAAATAATGGTGATAAAAGTTGAAAATCAGTGACAATAATAAATATTAGTGATAATGTAAACATAACAGCAGTAATAATATAATAGTACTAATAATAATATTATAGTAATAATAATAATAATAATATAGAATAATAGTAATAGTAATATAGTATAATATAATAATAGTAATAATAATATATTAGTAATATAAATAATACTTAGCAGTAATAATAATAATAATAAAATTAGTAATAATAATAATACTTATTAAATCCTAATCTTAAAATAAAGAAAAAGACAAACACCATCATCTGCTTTCTCAAGACACGATGCATGCCTCTTCCCAATCTCTCTCGACTCCTCCGTGAAACCCAGGAAAAAAACCCATCGTTTTCTCTCGCCGTTCACCGCGCCGGAAACCACTCGCTCTCATCTCTCTCGCCGCGTTCTCACCGTCGCCGCTCTCTCTTCTCTCTCACGCTGTCGCCGCGATTCTGTCTCTCTCTCACTGTCGCCGCGATTCTGTCTCTATCTCGATCTCACTGTTGCATGTGTTGATCGATTTCTGATTTCTTAATGTTTTGATTTTGTTGTTTTCACAGATGATTTACCGATTGGAGCTTTGAAGGTTTGGAAACCCTAAGTCAGCGATTCGAGCTTGGTTGTGCGTTCGGTTGCGAGTGGGTTCCGGGTGAGATTGTTCCAAACCCTTTCTCTTTTCCTCGTCTTCTTTCTCTGTCAGAAAAACTTTCTGAAAAAACGATCTCTGAAGGGCTTTAGTTTTAGGAAAATGATGATAGATGTTTAGGGTTTGGCTATTGTTTTTGATTTGGCTTATGGTTAGAACTGTATGGCTTTTTGTAAGAACAGATATGCATCTGGTATTTGTGCTTTGTGGTTTTGGTTTCAACATAATGGTCTTTTTGGTTCTTTGTGTTGAACAGATGTTTTTCTCCTTCATCTTTCTGGTATACTGGTGTGTTATATTATAACTGGTATTTTCCTTGAGTAGTCCAGATACTCCTTGATTTTTTGCTTTTACCCCATTTAAGCTGTAGAACAGATACTCATTTTGGTCTTGGTTCCTGGGTTTTTGCTTTGGTCTACTGGTTTCTGACTTTAACCTTGTTGACTGATATCTCTTTTTTCTGCTATGCTATTTTTACCCTTGGTGAAAAATACCTTCTTGGAACTAACAGTTGGGGGAATTTTTGATATCCTTTGTATTGTGCCTTTGCTTGTTATACTCTTAGACCCAAGTTTTTGGTATTGATGTCCTGCTGTTGCCAATTTGAATCATATTCCTGCTCTGTTTCTCCTGTTGCCTTTTTGCTTTTGCCATTTCTAGCTTTACCTGCTGCCAGCTTGCTTGCTGCTGTGAACTTCAATGACTGATAACTATGCTGGAATTTGGTTTGAAAATATATTTTTTCAGATTAGATGTGCTCTTGCATTGGTGGATTGCATTTTGGGCGTGATGAATTATTATTGGGCTATTGGGAAACATGATGTTGTCCTGGTTTCCTCTCAGCACCTCCTTTTGTGAACCAACAATGGAGGTTGTTGTGATTTGCAATGGAGGTTGCGGCCGATGAAGGAACTTTTTAGTTCTAAGGCTCTGATTGTTTGAACAATGATTAAACCTTCGAAACCTGATTCCTATAACTAGCCCTAATGATGAGGTTGAAAAATCTTTGACGTTACCGTTTATATTCAAGTGTATAATTACTGATCATGCTCTCTTTTTCTTGCTTTCAGGTAAACGATGCGGAGGACAAAAATTTGGAGACTTGAGGATGAAGAAACTTGCATAGTAACATGAGGATAGAATGACAATTGGGATACATCTTTGACCGAATCATTTTTTTTTGCATTGTAAAACCTTTAGGACTTGTAATTAGAATTTGAATTTAGGACGCTTGTTCTACGTAAAAAACCCCTTGTAAACTTGTTAAGTCTTGAATGACAAATTTGGACGACTTTCTCAATTGAATGATATTTTCCTTCTTGCCATGGTATTTGTAAGAACAAATTTCTTTTCAAATGAAATTCCGTGGAACAAAAAGAATTATTCCAACTTTACCCTTGTATGAAACGATTCCATGAATTTTGCACAAAAATCCTTTACTTGTGAGTCCACAACAATAGCATCAAAGTATCCTCAAAAGCTCTTGCATAGTACACTCCCACAATCCTCAAAATGAAAAGCCCAACAAAAGCCCAAAAACTCATTTTCGTGAAAACTCAATAAAATTCTTTCTAATGACGATTCTTAATAACACCTTGATTAATGAGTAATCGTGCACCGAGATAAGCGCTATCTTGATAATACTTCAAGAATTTGAAGTACTTGCAAATACAGCTCTTTTGGCGAAACAATTAATACGCCTCGAGTCATAGGGATCCTTGATAACTGAGTAAACGGCGGAGCGAGAGAATACGGGAGCCATCTTAGACTGATCGACAACACAACCCAACTTCTGCAGCTTAAAGGAAATACGCAAATTGAGAAGACTTCGGTTCCACCACAATACACGAATGTTTAATGAACAGATAGGCTTAAATTAAGCGGGTAAGTTTTGGGGTGCGACAGTTGCCCCTATTCAATCATCTTAGACCTGGTAAGTGAGAAAGATTGACAGTTTTCGAAAATTCAAGGTGGAAGAGGATTGAATACCAGAGAACCCCGAATATTTACCCTGAAGAGAAAAAGCAGAAGATTTCTTACAGCACTGGGGATAACCGAGTACACAAATGAAAGTGCTATGAGAAAAAACACCGAACTTCTCAAGCGACAAGAAATAAAAATTAAGAATCTGATGTGATTGAGAACTTATCAAAGAGTTCCCGTTATTTAAGGAATACCTGGAGACCTTAAACAAAATTGAAAAATTGACATGATTGAGAACTTAACAAAGAGTTCCTTGATAATTAAGGAATACCTGGAGACCTTAAACAAAATTGACAAATTGACATGATTGAGAACTTAACAAAGAGTTCCCTGATAATTAAGGAATACCTGGAGACCTTAAACAAAATTGAGAAATTGACATGATTGAGAACTTAACAAAGAGTTCCCTGATAATTAAGAAATACCTGGAGACCTTAAACAAAATTGAGAAATTGACATGATTGAGAACTTAACAAAGAGTTCCCTGATAATTAAGGAATACCTGGAGACCTTAAACAAAATTGAAAATTGACATGATTGAGAACTTAACAAAGAGTTCCCTGATAATTAAGGAATACCGTAGACCTTAAACAAAATTGAAAATTGACATGATTGAGAACTTAACAAAGAGTTCCACGATAATTAAGGAATACACAGACCTTAAACAAAATTGAAAAATTGACATGATTGAGAACTTAACAAAGAGTTCCCTGATAATTAAGGAATACCTGGAGACCTTAAACAAAATCGAGAAATTGACATGATTGAGAACTTAACAAAGAGTTCCCTGATAATTAAGGAATAGTTGCAGACCTTAACAAAGATATATGGCTAGAACAATATCAGAATTGTTGGTGCGAAGGTGCGAGGAGCCATGGCATCTTGAATGTCTTTGACCGTAACTTCGAGTTACCAGCAGAACAAATTCGATGGCGCCGAGAGTACAACTCTCTAGGGATAAACAAAACAATATCCACTCGGTGTGATATAGATGTTTATGAAGTCGGTAAATCTTGTTTCGACATTTCTGCGATGAGAGATCTTCATGTACGGACATGTTGAACAACTTCGAGTTGACAAGATCTTCAATTTGTATGAGATAGCTTTAGTAAGAAGAATCAGTTACTGTGACTAAAAATTTCTAGGGTAATGAGCTTCAATTTCGGCATTGTATAGACAAATGCGTTGTAGCAAGTGGATATGTAGATCAACTTCGAGTTGGAGAAATATCCGTGATTGAATAAACGTCCACACGGTGGACACTTATGTTGAGTAGTTGATGACTTACTGGGGAAATAAACACACCAGAAGTTTGATGTAATTTTCTGAGAACAGCTCAGAGAACACAATGCAGAATTCACTGCCAATAAGATTTGTTATGAAGATTCTTGTCCGAAAGAAATCTTTGAAAATACCAAGAATAATGTTGTAATAATCCTTTCTGAAGGAGACTCACTTGAGAGTAAATTAAGCTTCGCTGGGGAAATTTCGTAAGAAAACCTTGTGGAAAATTCACTGGGGATTCCCGGTTGATAATTTTGCTGACATTAGAGTCCATCGACAGAGATAATCGTCTCGCTGGGGAAGAAATATCGACTGGAGAAACCATCAGCTGTTAAAGTCCATACAAGCATACCACTTGTGCTATAGAAAAGAGGATAATTATGTCGTCTGAGAACTAATCCTTCAATTTTGATCCTTACGAGGATATTTACAGTTTCAGCTGAAAAACCTGCAAAATAAATAGCCAAAGCTAATGCATGAGTCTGATATGCATGATATGATTTTTTTTTTTTAATGCAAATGGTATATGATTTCCTGTTACTGTTGAGAGAAGGAAAACATCACTGGGGAATCCAATTTGGCAATCCTGTTGTCACAAGAATTCACTGGGGATGATCGATCATTTCTCTGGGGAAGAGACTTCATTGGAGAATTGACACTGCTGTCGATTGTCTGTCACCCAAGCATTCACCTGGCACTGGGGAGAGAAAATGAATTGACATTTGGGACACGGTCCTCGACACCCGCATTTGACTTTATTCTGAACAGATCCCAAGTCTGGCGGAGGTTTATGCATGAATATACTGTGATATGATATGACATGAATGGATGAAGGAATGAATGAATTATGCATGAATATATTGGTTGATGCATTGGTTATCAAACTGAATTCCCGACATAGCTGGTTCGGAGGATGGAAGAACATGGCACAATAAGATGATTGACCAAGCTCTGAATATTGAATTGTTGCTGGAAGGGCTACAATGCTAATTCTTGTAGAGGCGTGCCCCATGCGTGGGACTGCAGATGCATTTGCAATCTTGAATTAATTTTACTAAGGTATTGTCATCAGGTAAGACTAAATTTTAGAAGATTAGATTTTGATCTATAATAAACTTTTAAGATTTGATTATGATCTGTATTTATTATTATAGTTTTTTTATCTTATCTGATATTTTTAAAAGTACGTTTGCACATTAACATTTTTAAATGGGTTTAACGGATATGCATTGATAGTGTAAAATGGTTTTACACTGTTATTCAATAGAAAGTCATCAATTTGTCATGTCATTAAAAAAAATATAAGAGTGATTTAATTGAATTAGGAGTGGCAAAACGGGCCGCCCGCCCCCGCCCCGCCTTAAGCCCGCCAAAAAAAGAGCAAGGCGGACAAGCCCGCCAAGTGTAATGGGCATTAAAATCAAGTACGCCCCGCCAAGATGACGGTTTGGTGGGCGGCGGGCTTGCCCGCCTATTTATTTATTTATTTATATTTCATTTTTTAAAATATATAAATAGGTTTTTTTACATTTCAATTAGATTTTTCACTTATTTATTAGAATATTTTTTGTAAAGCATATTTTTAAGAAATTTTACTTAAAAAATATTGCATATATTCACATATAAATGTATAGAATAAAACCATAAAAAATTGAAATGACTAGAATTAGCTAAAAAAGGAGGAGCTTAAGGCGGTATAGACAAAATGGATAAGTGCAGCGGGCTTTAGCGAGCAGCGGGCTTTGGCGGGGCAAGTTTAGGCGGGAGGCGGTCCCAAAATCCCAACCCAATCCGCCATTTTTTGGCGGGTGCGTGGGCCGGCCCGACGGGCCATGACCCATTTTTCCACGCCTAAATTGGATACATGATGGTGATTGATTGACAGTGTAGTGTATCACTCATTTTCTCTTTTTAAAAAATCTAATTTATTCATTTTAAATCGACTAAATAATTTTTTATATATATATCTACCGTATAAGAAAATACTTGGCTGGGGAAAAGTAAATCTTACCTCTTTGCCTTCTTGAGCTACCTCATCAAATATAGGGAAATTTTTGTCTTTTTTCACCTTATCTTAACTATCCAAATGAATTTTCACTTCACAGTTACATCTGTTACAATATACTACATAAATGAAAATAGAAACCAAATTGAACAACTTTTCTTTCGTAACCATGTCTCGATACACTACAGCCATGCCTTTCCACCTCCCGTCCCATTCTAGTTGCTACACCTGCTTCTACATGCCTTCACATTTTTCTACCCATCACTTTTCTCTACCACAACTTTTCCTTCTACTCTCTATAACACCTTTCTAAACCCCAAATAATAATACAAGAAAATTTAATTAATAAATCACACAACGCACCTATAAGGGTGTCACATGCTTCATAAAAACACCATCAATAAACCTCTTACTCCATAACACAGGATTTTCAACAATTATAATCATTTTGTTTTGGAATATCAACACATAAATCAAATACTATGCAGCGCAAATTCATAGTCTCAACAACTTCATTTATTTAATCCATCAAACCATCCTTGTCCTCAATATTAGAAAACAATTATGATAATGAAACAACTTAAACAGAATAAAAAAAACTCATAAACGCATGTCAACAAAATGAACATAAAGTTCGATTAAGATATTCTCAATCCTGGTGTTACATATCAAAGCAAGACCTTCAAATCAATGGAAAAACAGATAAAAAACTCCAAAAGCTATCTCCAATGCTTCTGTGAGCTATTTCTAAGAATTTGTATGTTACCCACGTGGAGGCAACATTCAAACAGAAAGAGTGAGTAATCATATTCATTACAAAAGATATATGGAATAGACATAGTAGTTTAAAGAATCATTATCATACAGTCCATACATCACATATCATCATACATCGCATATTATATTCACTTTTTCATATCATCACAATACATCATTGAGACATCATTTGATTCACAACAACAACATAATCATTAATGCATCAATAATCATTCACCAGGATTCACCTACGTCACAACATCATCAAACATCATTGCAGCAACAATCATGCAATGTCATATAACTGTAATGCAACAATGTAGACTCATACATGTGGTATCAATAATTATAAGCCCATGGCTCATCACCCTCCAAAGATCCCCACCACATGATCAATTCTCTCTTTGAATTGGAGCATAACATAATAGTGTACTTAATACACACAATGGGATTGAGGCCAACACGGGACCAACGTCCAAAAATGAACGGACCAACATCTAAAGTATGCCATGAGTGCATGATACACAACAACATAAAAAAATACGACCACTACTAGTCAAATCTCATCATCATTCATGAAATCATTAACAACATTATTCATATAGCACGTATACACATCAACATACTTATCATCAAATTCCATTAACTCATCATTGATAAGTGTCAAAATTAAGTTATTTTGTATATATGTTTAGTGGCACTTATCGGTTATTTTGTTGATATTCTTCGAATAAATCCCCAGCTTTTTGTATAAATGTGTACATAATAGAATAATTGAGTTTTTGTGTAAATATTGCATCATTTGATAGTTTTTCATCTCTTTTATAGGTATTCATTCATAATTGGAGCATTGAGTAATAAAGTGTCGAAGACACGATATCAAACGCGCGATTTGAGCAACTCATCAACGAATAAAGCACAAAATCAAAGAATAAAAATCATCAATTTGATTGATATTTTGTCATGGTTAGATAGGAAATTTAATAAGCTTTCCAACACTTCAAACCGGGCGCAATTCCGAGTTACGGTTCTCAAGATATGGCAAAAACAAGATGCTGATTTTTTTCCGGAACATCACAGACTGCGCTTAGCGCGCCCTGCGATATCAGAATTCTTTAAAAGGGGCTAAAAACACATTTTTAGGTTATGGGTTGGGTATTTTTGAGTCCCAACACCATCAACATCATTTTTTTTATAGATTTGCTTAAAAAACAACATTGGAGCTTGCATTTGGATGATCCGGAGTCGAATCCCTCGTCGATTGGTGTTGACAAACCAAGAAATGTTTGGTTCCTCTTCTTCTCTTGTCTTTGTAATCTATTTTGTTGGGTTTTGTATGTATATCTACTCATAACTCATGTATATTTGTCGCCCTTAACGCTGTATAAAGTTTGCTTTACGAATTTGTGTTGGTGATTGTCTTAGGTTTTTTACTCTATGTTAGGGATTTGAGCTTTACTAGAGATAGATTGCTTAAATTCTTTCCTAGGATGATTATCTGTTAGTTTCTGAATGCTTGAAATGGGTTTAGAGTTGACATTCATTATAGAGTATCTGAACTTAATGTCTCTGCGTTGGTGAAGTATGCTAAAGATGGGTATGGAGGTGACGCAGTTGACTTCTGGTTGTCGAGGTAGGCCAGAAATGGATATTGAGATGATTCGGGAGGATTCTCAATTTGGGGTTAGAAATAGCTTAGGTTGTGAGAGGTATGTGATGACACGGACGAGTATCGTAGGCCGAGTATGACATGGATGGTAGATTTAAGTATGTGACGGGTAGTTTACATTCGTTCCAGACAAGCTGTCTATCCTTTATACTTTTTGTTCATTTACTTTTTGTCTTTTATTTTCATTTCTTTTAATCTCAAACTCATTAACGGTAGAATTATCGAACGACGAATCAATAATCAATCTTTGTGGACACGATACGATATAACCTAACCGGTATATATCACCCGGTAAAAATAATACCAACTCTTTGCTTGTCGCTTTACCGCTTCAACAATCATCATCAATTATATCATAGTACAACATAGTATCATCATAGCAACATAATATATCATACAAACTTACACCATAATATTTCAACATATACAACATAAATTCCTCATGCAATAAACACTTATTCATTTTATTTTACCAAAGTATAGTTCATTGCGTTAGCTTTCCAACGCTTCAAATAACACGTCAAACAGAGTCCGAAAACTCAGGTTATGGCCTTTACAAAATACAAGCAGTTTTGTTCACCCGAAGCTCACTTAGCAAAGCAGGCTGTGTAACGCCCCAAATTTAATTAATTATTTAATTAAATTATTAAAGGAGTTATTTGTTTGAATGTGTTGAAGTTGGAGATTATCGGCGTAATTGGATTAATATGTTGGTTTGAATGGTTAAGTTTATAGTCGGATTAATTGTTGGTTTAATCGGAGAAATAATATTAGAAATAATATTATTGGAGTATTATTTAATTAAATTGGATTTAGTGGTGGTGTGAGAAATAACAAATTAGAGGTGTGAATATTAAGTTGGATTTAAAATAATATTATTATTGTTTTAGGGTTAAGTTGTATATATAAGTGTAAGTAAGTTGGTTGCAAGAAAGTTTTGGGGAAAATTTTGTACGTGAAGATTTGTGAAGAGAGAAAAAAGGAAGTACGTGGGAGAAAGATGAGAAAACAAAGGTTTGTAGATTTAGCCTTCGGAAGAGGAATCACAGACCAGAAAGCCAAATTGGAATTTGACCAAAAAATATAGAGAGACCGTCATTACAAGGTAAGGGTGGGGTTCTAACTCTATAATCGAATTTATAATGAATCGTGTGTGGGGATGGAATTGTATAGAATTATCTCTGTTTGTGTAAATTATGTGTAGAATAATTGTTAGATTTCGTACCGGTATTGTTGACGTTGATCGATTGATGAAAATAATGGTATATATGAATAATTGTGTGACTGTGATGGTTGGTGCTTGCTGGAAATTAATTTGGTAAATCGATGAAAGAAAGGAAGTTAATCGGAATAGATTAATTGGTGAAAAAGAATTGGGATGGTATTCCCATGTTGAAGGAAGAAGGAAGAAGGAAGAAAAAAATATATTAATGATGTATGTAGGGGCTGAGGGCGGACGCCCCTTGGTGAAGAAAAGTGGCTAGGCCACATTGGGTTTGGGGGCGGACGCCCTAGTGACTTGGTGAAGGAGGGGAGAGTGTCCCATGTTTATATGTAGAGAGGGTGGGCGCCCTATTGCTTAGAAGGGCCATATTTGTTTTTTGTTTTCTGTGTCTTTTTTTAATACGTGTAGTATATTAAGTACCTGATATATGATTGCGACTTTATGTGTCTTAAAGAATCTAGACCGCAAGTATACAGTCCTATCGCGTGTAGCTTTAAAGATTATCGAATCCCAAGGGACTAAATACCGACCTATCATTATCTAAGGTTACTATGTAAATCTAAGGCTAATAATGTAAATAATTAGGTTTAGGGAACCTAACTGATTATAATCTAGTTTAGATTCAGATGGGGAATATCAGTATATAATGGTTGGACTTCGGGGATTTAACAACTCATCGACCTAAACTCAAATTATCAAAACAGTTTCAGTATGAAATATTTGTTTGAAAACCCTCTTCTCACACTCTCGTGTTTATTGATTCAGATCCTACAATCAAACCTAAGTGAGTGCTCTCGCTGTTTCAATTAGAGTTTAAAAATAGTTTTTGAAAACAACTAAAACCTAATCAACTTAAAAGCACTCTCTCTATATTTTAAGTTGATGCACAATTACTACTATCCAATTATCATCTCAAACTCTCGTGTTATTGATCCTAACTTCTAATATGTATTTTACTCTCGTAACAAAACAGTTGGTATTTAAAACTAGTAATTGAAATCAGAAATTATTCTTTTTAAAACGGAATAGATCGAATGGCGTTGCTAAACCCCATTGGCTATATGACCTTACATACCAATAACTAAAGTTAGCATAGCATGTTATATAATTCAGTTATAGTGCAATAGAAATAAACAATATTAGACAAATCAAATAAACCATGCATTTAAAAAAAATTTGGCATAAATAAATAAAACAATTAAATTAAAACTGAAAGTAAAAATGCAGAATATTTGGCTAACTTCAGGTGTCTCCCACAAGTCGGTGAGATATGCCTTTTGTCGCTCCGAAAAGTAAATGCAATGAAGGAAATAAAAAGGCACGATTCTAACGTAAGGTTAGAATTAGCAAAGGTTCGCAACAATCTCTGATGTCAAAATTGCTACGAGAAAATAGAAGCAGATACTAAAATTATGAAGGAAACCGATAAAAGGCAAAGGAAATAAATTCTGGAAAAATCGACAGAGTAACAGTAAATGAAGCAGAAAGGAAAGTGTGTGGAAAATGAGGATTTAGGGTCCTATTTATAGACTTGGAGGCGCGTGATCGTTAAGGATTTTTTCCTCTGGATCCTCCTCCGTAGAGATCGCTACGGACCGTTGAGCTAGGGCGTGACGCTATTCATACATTTCTTCTTGAGGAAGTCTTCGGCTTCGTCGTGACTGTTAGGGAACGCGTGGCAGGTGGTAACGATCGTTACCCTCTGGACTCCTGGGCTTGGCTTTTGCGCGTTGGACTGGGCCTGACCTCTTTTCTTAATTAATTTGCGAGGAATTTTATTTGTAATCTACCCTATTCTTGCCATACACCCCACAATTGCATAATTGCTCCTCTTTTGTGGATTTTGATTACGATTTGCTCGACTTTTCTCGAATTTCTTCGCACATGCCTTGTAAACATTAAATTCCTGAAAACATAGAAAATACTGGGATAATATGAATAAAGAGTAATTTAATTAATTAAAATGCGGATAATATTCATGTAAATTGATCAAAATATTCGATACATTTTCAGGTTATCAATATAATTTAGGGTTAAATAAGTTTTTGGTCCCTACAAATATTGCAGTTTCATTTTTAGTCCCTCCTGGGTTTTGACAACGGTTTTTTTGAAAACTGCAATATTTATAGGGATCAAAAACTTATTTAATCCTATAATTTATTTAACTTTAGTACTATGGTTTAAGATACTAATTATTTGGTTTAGTGACATTAAAAATAATTACGTAGCATGAATTAAGTGATACATTGTAGTTTATCAGAAACACATAAACATGGTTAAGTAGCAGATTTTTAGTAGATAGTGATATGTCAATAGCAGAGCTGGAATTTTGATAACAGTATGGATTTTTAGATACATGAAAACTGATTATATCAGTATAAAAAAATTAATAGAAGCTATATAATAATCTGTAGTAATAGCAGTGAACGAAAGAATGTCGAATTAGTCGAATTAGTAATTTAAGCGGTAAAATTAGTTGTCCGAAATTGACCGAAATTTATCGAGGTAGTTCGTATATACTAGTAGGTAATTGTGATTGGTTTGTTTTTGTGAAACTGTGTTGAATACACTGTGCTGTTATTTTCTTGGTGAATTATTAGCAATGTGTATGCTGTTGTATGTTGTTGTTATTTTATGCGAAGTTGCAAGATGTTTTAGTGATGATGCTTACCTCTATTTATTGGTAAAGAAATTTATGATATAGGCTTATGTCTGGCGACGTGGTTTGTTGTTTATGTTGAGTCTCATTTGCATTGTCATAAATATGATTGTTGTGATGTGAAGTGATTTATGTGATGTTAACTGTGAAGTGATTTGTGATGTTGCTAACTGTGAAGTGATAATTTTGTATGATTTAATCCTAGCATATTATTTATGATACACTTGTTTATATTGGTAAAAATCTCACCCCTTCTGTTGTGATGTTGCCTCTATGTGGGTAATATGCAGATAGTGAAGAATGAAGAATTAGTTGCTGTTAATCCAAGTCGGTTTAGTTGCTCTAATACGTAGCACTAGGGGGATGAACGCTTGATGTTATTTATTAATTTTTGTTATTACTTTAAGTTGTTGACATTTAAGTTGAATTTGTGAAGTATTATGCTGTTGTGAAAGTTGTTTTAGTCGAACAAGAATATTAGTGATTTGTAGTTGATTGAGAGTTGAATTAATTTACTACAGGTTCATCCAGGTTTTAAGTGTTATGTATCTGAATAAATGTGATTAATATATGATATTTTATGTGAAGTAAATGTGGCATCCCATGTATGATGAATTTTTGCACTGTGATTTTTATTAATATTAGATGGGGTAGATTTGGGGTGTTACAGTCTACTCATAAGAGGCTTGCCCGACGATGCAAAGGCTCGCCTGACAATACGCCCTTGCTCAGCGCTCGCCTAGAGACATCAAGGCACTTTACTGATTTTCTAGTAGCGCCCTAAATCACAAGTTTTCTCGCCAAAGCTCACCCTATGCTGTTGAGGGCTCGCCCAGCGACGACGTCGTGAGAATACTTTCTGATGTGATTTTCACTCTAGACCATTCTTAAATCTCATATGATTTCAATACTCGGTCAGTCTAAAACTCATACAATTTAACATATTTTCACAATACAACAATAACACATCATAATAGACATCATATACATCATTTCATGACATTACAACATCAATTCTTCACCAATTTCCCCATTTATTTCCTCATAATCACCAGTTATCAAAATCATTCATAAACCAAAAATAGATCATATATACACCTAAACCCTGTCTCAATCCTAATAATAATTATCACCCAATTACTTGGTAATTCCTAGCAGATGATCATATTGAATCTTTCTTGACATTTTATGTCTAATCTCATTTCTTAAGCTCTTATATGATCATGTCCTTAATGATCACCACTTGCTTATTCATTGGTCGAATAACTTGTAACCTCCAATCAAATGATATCTCACTAGGATCATTTGACTCAACTTGTCATCAAGTTTTCTTCTCAATTGATCTAACATATGTCTATGTGCTATAGATCCAAACACTTTTTAAATGGTTTACATGGCTCAATCTAGGCTTCATATTAGACCAACATTTTTATGGCGTAATTCCCTTTAACATCTTCGTCGTATGTATGTTCAAAATATATGTTGCAGTCGACACAACTTCACCCCAAATCTCTTTAGGTAAATGCTTGTCTTTCAACATACTTCTCACCATATTCATGATGGTTGGATCATTCCTTTATGCAGTTCCATTATGATGTGGAGTGTAGGGTGACACCACCTAATACACAATCTCTTGTTTCTCACATAACCTATCGAAGTCTTTTGACACATATTCTTCACCATTATTAGTTCTCAAAATCTTGAGCTTTCTACCACTTTGTCTTTCGACCATAGACTTAAACTTGGAAAATACCTCGATAACTTCACTTTTCTTCTTGATCAAGTAAGTCCATAATTTTCAACCGAAATCATATATGAATGTAACAAAGTATTTATTTCCTCTATTCAAATCCACCTGGATAGGACCACATACATCAGAGTATATGATTTCAAGAATAACCTTCGATTTGCTTCATGCATACTTGATGAAGCTATTCTTGTGTTGCTCCGCCTGCACACATTCCTCACACACCTCATTTGAAATATCGATTTATGGCAACCCTGAAACCATATTTCTTCTTTTGAAATCTCTGATGTCTTTAAAGTTGAGATGACCTAGTCGATAGTTTCGTATCCACTCATTTATGCTAGCTACAGTCGCAAGGCACTTGTGCTCCATCACATTTAATTCGATCTTGAAGGTTCTATTTTGAGACATAAGAGCCTTCAAGATTAATCTTCCTCTTGCATCGACGACTCTCACCATCTTGTCTTTGATTGATACTTTATAATCATTTTCGACCATTTGTCTTATACTGAGAAAAGTGTTCTTCATGCCTGGTATGTACAACACATTGAAAATTATTGACGTTTTGCCATTTTTCCTCATAATCAGAACATCATCAGTACCTCCAGATGCTAGAGTATTGTCATTTGTAAATTTCACCATGTTCTTCATCAAGGGTTTTATGTTGACAAATCAATGTTTCCTTCCAAAGATGTGTGATAAGCATCTTGAATCTAAATACCAATGGTCATTAGATTTTTCTTTATCTTGAGTTGTGACTATCAACACCATCTATTCTTTTTCATATTTTGCAAACTTTGCATCACTTTCTTGATTCTTTTGTTTTTATGGACAATCATTAGAATAGTGACCACACTTTTGACAATTGAAATACATAATATGAAGGTTTCGACCACTACCTCTTCTTCTACCTCCAACACTGCCTCTTTGATTATCTTGGTATGAGAGTCTTCTCTAATTCGACACAATTCATTCATGCTGGTCTCCTCTACCATTCAAATTATTGTGGCATCCTCTACCTATGATGCTGAACCTCTTTCCTTTGCCTTTGTTTTCTCTTGCTGACTGAGCCTACAAAGCCACATAACTCTTCAACTTGCATGCAACCCTTTCAACCACTTATTGTTCATGGAATTCAAGCATCCCTTGAAGCTCTTCCTTTAACAAAGTTGACATGTTCTTCTACTCTTATGTGGAAACTATCACATGGTCGAACTTTGAAGCCAAAGATCTTAAGATATTAGAAACAACTGATCTTGTTGTTAATATTTCTCCATATACCTTGATTTGATTCACTAGTTTCGTAACCCTAGTGAAGAAATTAGTTATGCTTTCACTTTCTTCCATCTGAAGCAATTTATACGTTCTTTTTTGTGAGTTTGTAACCTCACCTCACTTACCTTTTCTGCATCTCCGAAGGATTTTTCAAGAATCTCTCAGGCTTCCTTCGCTGATTCAACATCACTAACCTTTTCGAAATTATTTGGACTAAAAAATTGATGAATTATAAAGAGCATTTTATAACTCTCTCTTTTTTTTTAATTCTTTGTATTCGACTTCTTATTCATTCGTTGCATCTTCTGCAAGGAGTTCTAATCCCTTTTCACAAGATCCCAAAGATCTTGTCAATATAACACAACCTTCATCTACTTGCACCAGTTCTCATAGTAGTTATTAATTTTCAAAATTGGAAGACTTGTTGGAAAATGTCTGTTCAAATGATTCATCGTCATCGTGATTTTATTACCTTGAATCAATCGAAACTCTTGATACAAAATGTTGGAAATCCACCAAAATCTATGACGAAGTTCTATCAATCTTGATGAAAAAGATTGTTATCGCCATAAAATGACAATAAAAATAAAGAAAATTGAGGAAGAAATAAAATTAGGATTTGAGAAAATATGGAGAAGATGATGATTTTATGTAGAGTTTCTCTCTGCCTATAAATTGTAGAAAAATTATATTCACTTACAACTGCAAATTTTGTGAATACTCTTGTTACTCTTTCTATTTATGAGCTTAGTTGCTCCTAACTCAAAACCCAAAACTATTTTAGATCTATGTAATTCCTTGTGTCAAAAGCAGCTTGTTGGTCAATACAAGATGTGTCAAAATTATTTTGTGTGTGTCAAAGTGTGTCGAGTTATATATATATATATATATATATATATATATATATATATATATATATATATATATATATATATATATATATATATATATATATATATATATATATATGGGTCAAATTTGAATAATATATAAGCAACCACCATTAAAATAAAAATAAATGAAATCAAATAAAAATTCTTAAATCCTTTGTCACGTGGAAAATAACTTAATTGATCCAATTTAATTTTTTACTAGATTATAACCCGCGCAATGCGCGAGCTTCGATATAATATTTTTTTTCTTTTTAATTATGTCTATCGGTTGATTCATGTATTACACATAGTTGTAGTTTCAATTATTATATATTTGTTTTATAATTTTTATTTAAATTTTAAGTAATGTTGTCTCAAAATATTTTTAAAAAATGTAAAAATTTCCCTCATGAAATTGGGTGAAAATTATTAAAATAAATATGTTATTTTTGCGAGCCTAAAACAGTAATGTATTATTAAAAATAAACAATAATAATTCTATTCTAGAGAGGATCTATTGTGAAATAAATTCTGATTTGAATGAATATATAAATACATAAATATAGTATTAAAATTTATGTTTTAAAATATCACAATTTTTTAATAGGTATTACTTAAAGTTTCAAACATAATTTAAATGTTTTTTAAATTGCTAATAATATAAACTAAGAATTGTACTTATTTTAAGTTGGATGATAATGTTTATATACAATAGGGAGAATTGAATAAATAATAATACCTAATTTAAATTGTAAGTAAATAAAACTTTGAAAAGTAATGTGATTTCACTATTTTTTTATACAAATAATTCATGAGTATTGCAAAAAAAATATAAATATTATTATCAGTGTGCAAAATATATCGAATTAAGATATTAATATCACTTGAATTTCGATTGTAATTGTTAAAAGGAAATTAAGATTATTTCTTAAGATAATCAAACACAATCAATAAAACTTTTTAAAACATTATTAGAATTTACGGTCTAATTTCATACATCAGATTTAAATTAATTCTTAGAAGGAAAATGCTTGTTGCTACGAAGACCAACCCGCACGAAGACCGATGAATCATTTATAGCATCATGATAGCCTTATGATGAAATATATACATTGTCGTTTTTTTCTCACGCCTCCCACACCACCGTTAAATTTATGATTCGTTTGGTTTCGTTGGAAAATCCCTCATGTTGTATAGCACTGCTCGTACAACACTGCTCTAGAAGGAAATATTAAGTTATAAAAGCATGTTATTACTTACTAATAATATCTTTAACAGTAACATAACTGTAAATAATTTAATTTAATTCTCAATTCTTACTAATTGCATATTTATTAACCTCAATTAAATGAAAATTATAAACAAATATATAAATTTAATATTAAAATTATTGTCTAAAAATAATATTAAAATTTATACTTATGTGTATAAAATAATCCTAATCTCAACTAAATGTAAATTATGTTTGTAATTAATAATAAATCATTTATTATTTCATAAATATATATAATATTAAAACTATTGTTCAGTTATAACCTCAATTAAACTAAATGAAAATTATAAAAAAATATATAAATATAATATTAAAATTGTTGTCTAAAAACAATATAGTGAAACTTATTAGGTTATTAAATTAAGAAACATAATTCATATTGATAATTTTTAAATTTTATTTAGACTTGTATAATTTATTTTAGTTGTATATAAATTATAAAAAAAAAGTATATTCCGTACACAAATATAATCACATTAAATATATTAAATTTTTTATAAATATTTAAGTGGATATAAACAGAGAAATTGATATTTTATGTGAATAAAAAATAATATATACCTTAAATTAAAAGATAGGATAAAATATTATTATTATTTGATTTGGCTTAAAGATATAAAAAATAAGTCGATGATTCACACAGTAAAAATGAAATTGTGTATAAAAATGAAATTGTGTATATAAATACACAGAAAATTTCAATTGAAAAATTAAAAGAAATTATAATTTAAAAAATTTTATATATAAATTTTAATAGATAAAACTTTTTCTTTTACTTTGTCTATAAAAGAAGGGAGAAATATACGTAATAAATTAAGGTTAAATAGCATTAATGTGTAAAATATAACATTCCAATCATAACCTCAATTAAATATATATTATAATTGTAATTGATATATAATAAATTATTTAATTAGTTAATCAATAAATTTGCAATAAATCAGTTGTTAAGACTTAAGAGTGAAATTTTTGGTATGAATAAATATTAAAAATTTTGTTTAAAAAATTATACTAAAACGTTAAAGGTTTTAAATTATGTAACATAATTCATATTTATATATTTTTAAATTTTATTTAGAGTTGCATGATTTATTTTAAGTGATTATAAATTATTAAAAAAGAAAGAATAAAATAGTTTTATTATTTGATTTGGGCTCAACCATATTAAAAAGAAGTTTATAATTTATAAATACACATAAAATTTCATCAAAAAATAGATTCTAAGATAAAAAAATATTCAAGAATGATAAATTAAATTAATTGAAAAAAATTAATTTTAATTTTTTACAAATATATAATATAACATTTTAGTTTAGAGAAATTTTAATAGATAAACAATTTATCTGTAGAAGAAGAGAGAAAAACATATAAGAAATTAAGATTAAATATAAAAGAACGTTAAAGATACATAAACTTATATATTATAATTCGTCACAAGTTATATCCAAAAAAATATTTGAGTTGGTAAGATGATTGAAATAGATTTTTAAAATAAGTATGAAGAAACTTACAATATAAAATATTGTATATGGATAAATAATTTATCTTAAAATGAAGATTGAAACACAATAAAATCAAATGATATTGTAGATAAAAAATATATAAGAAAATAAGGTAAAATACCTGAGAACCTTAAGAAACATACTCTTATCATATAATTCTTCCTTATTATACATCACAATTCATATCCAACAAATATTTGACTTGACAAGAGAATTTGAATAATATCTTATTTGTAGAAAGATGATTGATGTACATGTGTAATGTAAAGTATAGAATACACAGAGTATAAATGAGAAAAAATGGTTATAACTTGATCTTATTAGTTACTAATTGGAAGAAGAAAAAGAATAAGAGATAAGAATTGATAGAATAAAGTGATACATTAGATTATAAATGAGCATATAAATGGAAAAAAATGGTTTATAATTTGGTGTCATGAGTTACTAATTGGAAGAAGAAAAAGAATAAGAGATAAGAATAGAGTGACACATAAGATTATAACTGAATTGACAAAAATATACATATGTGGCCAAATAAAGATGAAATGGCAAGATGACAGCCCTCGACTCTATTTTAATATAGGTTTTTTCAACTCTACTGGTCTCTCGATGCATTCTTAGAACCCCTAACAACAAGCCACATATATTGTTTTTAAAAAGGAAAGTACTAAAAAAAATAGCCGTTTCATTTCTTCAATGTCATTTGAACCATAAACCATTTTGGCATGAGAAACATTGACACTCTTCTATGTAAATATGATACATACAACATCTTACATGCTTTTTCTGTAGTGAATGAGACTTCAATTCACCACTTTAATTCACCCCGTTTTTAATATAACAATATAAACAGACAAAAGAATTGAAAAGGGGCAAAATTGTAAACAAAAGTATAACCCTGCAAAGGTTTTAAAAAAAACTCAAAACTGTGTTAATTATTATGTACGTAATGGGGACATAGCAGTCAAGAAAGATTGTTTTTTCTGCAACTTTCCCTTCAATTGTCTGATCTTTGCTTCCACTCTTGCAGTGAACCCAATCTTGGTTTCTTGTCTGGCTTTGGAACTCTCCCTCGTCCACATGTGTTGATCCTCAATGTCTTTCTTGTAGTGTTTGATTTCTTGGATAATGTGGTGATCCATGGGATTAAAACATCTTTGGTAAGATATGTGGACAAGATAAGGAATAATGCATGCAACTGTAACTAAGAGTGTTGTTGACCAATAAATAGGCGCAGGTCCAAGAGCTTCAACAAGTAACTGGTGAGCACCCAATGAATAGTCAGGAGGAAGTGCGCCGTATATCACAAGAAAAAGGTACCAAGTGGTTATGCTACCCCATACAAACAGATGTTGAATCCATGTAAAATGACTCATTGTAAGAGCAATTTGACAGTTGACAGCCCAGATGATGCAAGTGAACATCGTGGTTCCGACAGCACCCATGTCGGCTGTCTGGCCATCAATACGGAATGCGTGATTATAGAATATGCCGACAGTGAGGAAGAAGATGATGAGGGAGGAATATACACCATTGGCCATCCATCCCAATATTCTATACCAATCAAAGAACAAATTTTTCGGTCCTTGTTGGTACAATGCTGGAAACTGCAAAGCAGAACAGCTTAGTAAGTTAGTAGGTTGAAATTTTTTATACGGGATGAAATGTTGAAGACATTGCAAGATATCAAACCTGTAAACAAACTTCTGATGAAACATCTTGTTCAAAAACACCAAGTGAAATGACGGGTAATGATGTCAGAACAACATTGAACAATATCATGTACCAGTCAGCATAAACTGATTGGCCAGAGAAGCCGGTAAATGCCTCAAAAAAGAATAAGGTGAGGCCAAATGCTATATTCTTGTAGAAGAAATAACATATCTGCAAGGTATAACATATCGATTCAGAAGAGAAACGAAGGAATAGATTCATAATAGACAAATATAACATGCTGCAAAAATTAAGTGCTTCTCTATCTGTGCAAAGGATACACAGCACACAAGGCATTGAAGGCAAGGCATCCAACTTGTGAGAATGATGAACAAGATTAACCAATTACCATCTGTGCAATTCTCTTGTAACACCAGTGTCCATGGACCACTATAAGCCGCTCCAAAAATCGAAATTGGGCAATCGAGAAGTCACTAGCCATCACTGCCTGAAAGGAAATCGCATGCTTGAGACCCCCGACTTAAAATTACAATTGAGGAGTGTGTCACAATGGTTGAACATCAAAAAACTTACAAACCATTTACCACATCACAATAAAATATAGCAATTCAATCTAATCAGAATTCAGATACAACTATATAATATTCAGACTATAATGACAAAGAATTAAGAACAATACCAAAATGCTAAATAAGTTTCATTTTTAAGCAAGTTAGATTTTTTTCTTCCTGATTTTATAAATGAAATCAGTCTGCAAATTATTATTGATAATGCAAAGAGGAAGTTCACTTTCCTCGTGCATTGGATCCGCATTGATAGAAACTGTGAATAATTTACAGTTACCAAGACAATTAATTCACCATAGCTCTAGTGGTCCCAGAGTTTGGAAGGTGTATTCTAGAAGGGGCAAAAAAGGGAATTAGAGGCTGAGTTAGTTAGCAATCATGAGGTGGCATGAAAGAGAGGAGGAGTATGTTTCCACAATATAAGGAGTAGTCAGTAGAGGGAATAATTATCCCTGGATTATAGCTAGATCTAGAGAGAATGAAGAGGATACTGTAGTATCCTATAGGAGCGTAGCTCTGGGCCCATTTTGGGATTGACACTTCCATTCTCTGTACTTGCTTCCATTTTTCATCAATAAAGCTTCTTTTTCCTCCTCTTTTCATAACTGTTTTACTGTTACATTGATTACTGTTCTGATAGTTCGTATCACGCATCACCAATTACAAGAAACCGCAATGACAGCCTTTCTATCTCTAATCACGGTGTTACTTTTTAATATAATAGGACTATAACACTAAAAGTTGATGCTGTATTTGAAATATAACATGTACGCCATTCCAACTTGCAAAATTGAAGACTAGAACCAACAGGTCATATGCAGTGATATTCGTGAGACAGTAATTCTTAAAGAGACAGTTATGTATGTCAATAATTCTTAAAGAGACAGTCATGTATGCCACTGACCTGCATACCTTCAACCCCACTGATTCCAACACCAATATCTGCTTCTTGTATCATGCCAACATCATTAGCACCATCACCGATTGCGAGAGTGGTTTTCCCGGTTCCTTCTTTTACCAACCTTGTGACCTGGCACCAAAAATTAAGAAATCATGACATTATATAATGCACATAACTTTATATCTCAGAGTTGACATAGTGAAAGTTAGATAAATGCAATCAACATAAGTGTGACAATGACTCCACACAACTGAACTAACAGATCCATCTGAAGTCAAACGGGCCTAAATTTTCCTATCAAACTAAGATGGATCCATGTGAGCAATCATGCATACATACAACTCCGATAAACAACTACTTGTATGCAGTATCAAACACTAGAAGTTGGTCCAAAAATCACAACAGAAAACAGAAAAAAGATCCTACCAGTGCCTTTTGCTTAGGAGACACCCGACAACAGATAACAGATGCACAATCAACTGCCAGTGCCAAAAACTGGTGCTTCACATCATCTTCTAAAGTATATGTCAGTGTTTTTCCATCAATAATTAATGCAAATGCTGCATGAGGATCCTTCTCCAGCTTTATCATTTGTGTAGCATTGGTGATTTGATTCAATATGTTGTCCTTGATGGCCTGCGGTGTTAAGCAAAAGAACTAGGCCCAACATCAGATAAAACACGAGCCTGTAAAGAAAACTCTATTACGCTTTCTCAGTGAAAAAGGGTACCTGTTTGACATCATTGGGTGCTGAGTCTGAATTTGTAGTTATACAGATCTGCTTCATGCCCTGTCGAAGCAAACTGCAGGAAAATCTGTACCACAGAAAAAACAATTTCATCATATTTTGTTATGGGAGGCACTTTTCTGTAAATTCAACTGTAGATCCTTCGAATATAAATGAAATAGTGTACGAGGTTAGATAATTTGTGGTTGACAGACCCAATGTTGATTGCAGTTTCCATCTTATCTCCCGTCAATACCCAAAGCTTGAGACCAGCTTGAGCAAGTCTATCAATGCACTCGGGAACCTAAGGAGAATAAAAAGTTGAATTTGGTTGAAGATTTGTAGGGAAAACAATATTTCATATATATGAAGAATGACAAATCCCACCCCTTTCTGCAATTTGTCTTCTATGGCAGTCGCCCCAACAAGAATCAAGTCTTTTTCCATAACCTCTGATACCTGCTCAAGCATTGCCTCTCTATCAACCCCAACAGCTGCTTTAGCTTTCTGAAACTCATTGTTCCAATCCGAGTACTCTTTTTCTTCAAGCCTTCTATAGGCCAGAGCCAGTGTTCGCAAACCTGCTTCTCCATAGTCATTTAAATGTTTGGTAGTAGCCTCCAAATACTTTTTTCCATTCTTGGACAAACGATCAAATATGATACTGCATAACCAAGCAAGAAAAGAACGGATGCCAAGGTTAAAGAGAGATTCTGAAAGGCTCTTTATGAGAGTAACATAACATGTGTATTTTCTGCAAGATTCTTCTATGCAAGCAGAAGGTTGTTGTGATTATGTTGTCTATTTGCTTTAGGTTGAGAAACATGAATGAAATTTCAATTTCATTTATCCTAATGTACTATTTGAGAAGATCATATTGATAATCGACACTATACATTCAGCTACCAAAAATGAGTAACATAGGCAACAAGAATTATAGAATTTGTAAGCTAACCTGTCAGCCCCCTTGCATAGAAGAAAAAGTTGGCCCTCCTCGTCACGGACAATCACTGACATACGCTTTCTTTTACTTGTGAAATCTAGTAGATTCAAGAGTTTGTACTCCCTGAAACAAATTATACATCAGTAGGCATGAATAAAGGAAAAAACCTATTTTGGAACCCTGGGAGAAAGAGTGCAAACAAGGCAGAAGAAATAGATAAACATAAGAGTTTTCATGAATTCTTACCTTTCAATCACTTCTCCTGAAGCAGATATTCTTTCATGTGTAAAAATACTTGATTGAGTCCTCCTAAAAAACTCAAAGCCAAATTCTCTAGCTGCTACGAGAAAAGCCCCTTCATCTGGAGACTCTGCTTCATATGTAAAACCACCCGTCTCCTCATTCAGCTCAGGAATGGCAGTATGGCAAACAGCAAGTATTCGGAAAAATAATAAAATGTCATCTGGATTGGGCTCTTGCAACCAATTACCATTCATGAGACGGTCGTCTTCAAAACCAAATCCCTTTATAGCATGCCTTTCATCCTCGTCACCTTTGGAAGTAACAACGGTCTCTAGTTCAATTTCGTCGGCTCTTCCAATATTTTCCCACGAGACATGCCGTTTCTTATTAGGCATCGGGAAATTGGAGAGATCTGAATCCTCCTCAAGATCAGAAGCTATCTGCTTTGCTGCAGCAAGCTCAACTTCACTAGAACACGCACCATATGGAGCACCAGCAATAGAGCACTTCAAAAAGTCCATCTGATTGCAGGTCAACGTTCCAGTTTTATCGGAGAGAATTGTATCCACCTGACCCAACTCTTCATTCAAATTTGAAGTCCGTGCGTCAGCTGGAGTTCCGGTTTCTTCATCATACATTTGAATGTCTTGGTTAATGAAGGTTGCCTGTAAAACCTTCACAACCTCAATTGAAACATAAAGTGAGATAGGTATCAAATATCCATAGAGAATCAGAGCAGTAACCAAATGACTCAACCCAGCCACTCCAACTTGCCTGGGATCATACTGAGCTTCGATATTGTCAGGGCGTAAGTACCACCACTTTGTGATTTGGAATTCAGTCTTGACAATAAAACCTATGGTACTAATGACAGATATAAAGAGAAGGACAGTGAAGAGAGTGTATATGATATAATCCATCTTCTTTTCTACTGTGCTCCTTTTTGAAGGGGATCTTGTGGAATTCTGCATGACTTTACTGTCGTGACCAGTGAAAATGACCACTCCATAGATGTACTCTGTGTTCCTGAGCTTAGAATCTCGGAGGAGAATTTGACTAGGATCGAGAGGATAAACCTGGCGTTCATACTCAAAGTTTCCAACAAAAGTGTAAAGGTTGGGGTTTGGGTCTTCACATCTTATTGTTCCAGAGAAATCCTTAAAAGCTTCATCACTATCTAGAGCCAAGGTAGACTCCAAAGATCTTTTTACCTTCAAGTTGGTCTCACCATCTAAATTCATTGTCTCCACATAGCATATCCCATCCTCATAACTTGATGACAAAAGAAGCATATCAGCTGGAAAAAACTTATCCTTTTCTACTTTTACTACATCCCCAACCATAAGGTTCTGCCATGATCTGTATCCAAAAACACCATCGCCTTTATGATGATTGACTTTTCGCCGGTTAACTTTAACATCCTGAACAAACCTGCGCGAATCTTCCAATGCTTCCTTTGCCATACTAAGCCCGACAACAAATGCCAAAGGAGCAGTCATACTGAGTGCACTAAAAGGTGACATAGAAGTAGCCGAGAGACACGCAGCCAAAAGAAAGTAAATATTAGCAACTCTACGAAACTGTTCAAAAAGTGCCTTGGGCAAAAATGAAAGCACATTGTATTTGGTCGTCGAAATATCATTCTTGCAGTAATAAAAAGGTTTCTTCTCATGGAGGATAGACTGGTTGCAATGCACCGTTCGCGAGAACCCAGGACCTTGAAGTGGATGAGGAGCCTCTTCAGTGGTAGAAGGTCGAAGACAACCAAATGTGTAAAAGTGGCTCCTTCGAAGCCTCGCCCTTATCCTTCCTCGTGTCATTTAGCCCCAATTCAGCTCAATGCAGAGGGAACCATCCAACTGCCCCCCGTCCCCGATTCATTCTTCTAAAACCTAACAACACATACAAATTAAGAAAGTTATTAGCTTCATCCTATAAACACCACCATGATAATTTGATGCATACTACTAAATTCATTCATACAAAATGTAATACATAAAAAGGAGGGACCCCTATTCAAACTTACATTCAAAATTCAAATTCCTAAAACACCCTAACATCATAAAATTTCAAAAACAACCTGAAACATAAAATCAGAAATAACAATCTTAAATTCATAATCATAATCATAATCATAATCAAATCCAGTAATGCATTCAAAACAGCTGAAAGAATTAAGAAACAAACATCTTCCCCTTATAATTCTAGTTTTGATCATTCAAAATCTCTAAAAGAAAAACATATTAACAATGATCCAAACAACGTAAATGAAAATTCATCATTAACAAATCCAGAGGATTGAAAGCAAAAATTGAACAAAGCATTAAAGACGCACCAAACGGGAGGGACACCGTTGAGGTTAAGGAATGAACGTAACAATGCAGAAAAAACAGGAAGAAGAAGAAGAAGAGAAAGAACAGAGTAACGTTACGCGTGTTTGAGAGGTTGCAGATCAAAGAAAGAGACAAAATGCAAAAGAGAGAGAAATAAAATTGGTTAAAGAAATGAATAAAGAAATTGAAAAGAAAAGAAAAAAAGAAGTTAGTGTTAGCTTTGTGAGCAAAATCGGAGTTATTTTCGGTTGTGTTTAATGTTAGCTTTTTTTGGTTTAAGTTTTGTAATAATTTATGGATTGTGGTAATTAATGACCTGGCAAAGGGAGAGTATGGAGCCCACGTTGTCCTACGTGGCGGTAAGGGAAGTGACAGACAGGTAGGTTGGGAAGATTTCTAATTGACAGGTATTCTTGTTTTATTTGCTTTGTTTCTTCGTGTTCATGGCGGGATCTAAGATTGCCATTTAGGTCAAAAACTGAGAATGAATTCTCTTAATTACCATTTAGGTCAAAAGTGAATATGAACTCTTAATTACAATTCTCTTTATTTTTCTAAACTAGATTGATTAATATCATTCAAAATTCATATATCATTTAAAATATGACAAGTGTATAATTTTCTCTTACACATATGCAAATATTTTCTACTTTCACTTTTATAATAATATTTAAGTATACTTGTCATATTTTATTGAAATGATATTTAAATATGGTTGTTATATTTTTATTAGAAAATACTTGTAAGAAAAGGCACCGACATGTAGTTTGTCGGACGCCAGGGGTTCAATACGTCGTATGCATGGTTTAAGAGATTAAAAATATTAATTCATTAGAGACTATTGGTTTAAAAACTCTATCTCAAACTCTCGTTCTATTGGCTCAGGTTATACTATTAAGCTTAAGTGATCACTCTCGTTATTTCATTTAAAACCTAAAAGTACTTTTTGAAAATAAATAGGATCTGATTAACTCTAAAACGCTCTCGCTGTTTTTAAAGTTAATGTTCAATTACTACTATCTGACTAAAACCTCAAACTCTCACTCTTTGTTGTTTTACCATTTGTTTGTCTCTACTCTCGTACAAAACAATTTGAAATTAATTTTAAAAATCAAACTAGAAAATGTATTTTATTTTATGAATATTAATTTCCTATTATTACCAAACTCCTTCGGTTCTTATGACATTAAATACCGGTATCTAATAAATTAGCCAGACATATTAATTAAAAGCAACAGAAGATAACAATAATAATAATAATAATAATAATAATGATAATAATAATAATAATAATAATAATGCAAATAATATAAAGAACCTGTAGAAATTTGAAATAAATGTGGAACTGAAATAACTTTGATTAATGACGGCATGATTTGACCCAAGCAATTACAAAGATTATAGGCCTACACTAATGGTGTGGTAGTTCTTCAATGTCATAAACTATCACTTTTACATGAGTAATTTGCTGCTTAAAACTATGAACAGCGCTTCCGCGCATAAAACTTAGATAATCAAAATTAACTTCTAAGATCCTATTTATAGAGAAAGCTAATGGAAGTTACTTAAAGGTTCATGTGATAAGTAGTGGAGATAATGGAGATCATGGTGAGAAAATCATGGGTGAGTGGTGGTGGGCATCTCCACGGGCTTTGGATAATGGGCCTTTGGTTCGACCTTTCTTGTATTTTCTTCATTTTTTTACTTCATTTCTTTTCTTTTTGCTCAAATCTCCTTTGTGACCAATTTTACTTGAGGTACCTGAAATATGACAATAATATCGGCATAACAAAACATAAATAAAGGAAAAAGAAACTAAGATTAATGCTAGTTAAGTCAAAATATACTATATAATTTTGCTTTATCACTGAATTAAAAAAATTCATTGTATTAAAACTGATAAGTTCGATTTTTTATTAGGAAAAAACTTAGGTAAAATTCCTTAGGTGTGGTTCATACTTGTTTCCAATGAAAACATGACAAGATTATCATTTTCTCCTACATATATGCAATTTCCTCCTACACATATGCAATTTTCTCCTAATTTTACTATTTAAAGGATATTTAAACACATTTGTCATATTTTTATTGGAGAAAAATATGAACCATACCTTTGAAATTGTATCTAAGTATTCTCCTTGGTATAATTAGGGTTTATACTTAGAATTGTTACCAAATGACATATGGCAAATATTGTTATCAAGATGATCGCAGGGGTCGTCTTCATTGTTGCGCTTAAGGGAACGAGTCGGGAAACGATTGTTGCGACGGTTCCTTCGAGGGGGATCCTTTGGTTGGGGGTTCCCGTCCTCGTTGCCCTTGTTTTTCTTGGAGTCATCGACTTGTCGTTCCTTGCACGGGGAAGACAGGGCGCGCTTCTTGGCAGGTTCAGGCTGGGGCCTTTCTAGTGTAGGTCTGTGTCCGGTGCGCCGACGAGTATGGTTTTGAGAATCCTCCCTTCTATGTCTCTACGAAGGAGTTTGAGAAATTTATTTGTGTCTTCTCGGGGAAGGAGTCTGCGACTTTGGTCTTCAGTGTCTTCTCGGGGACCTGCGGGTCTCCTCCAGTATGCTGAGGCGCTCTCCTTGCGAGAACAACAGGTAGTTGGTTTGGTTGATGGCCATGAACAGGGTTGCAGTGGTGGGATCTGCATTCGTCGGAACAAGAATCTACTGTTACATCGCCGAATCAGGCATGTTCTGGTGCAAGTTATCGAGCGGACGCGAGCCGATCGAGGATGATGTAGTCTGCTCGTCTCTAGGTCGTGTTCATGAATTTTGACGTTGTTGTTACTGTTGTTGTTGTCGTCCATGTCAGCAAAGTGGGCGTCCTGGTTTCCGTTGTTAGCTTGTTCGACCATGACGATGTGAAAAGAATATTTTGTTTTGGTTTTCAGTGATGAGAATATGGTGAAACATTTGAGTTCCCATAGACGGTGTTGTTACTGCGGTATTAGCGGCAAGCAAAGAGTGGGTATTATTTTTACCGGGTGATATATACTGGTTAGGTTATATCGTATCGTGTCCATAGAGATTGGTTATTGATTCGTCGTTCGATAATTCTATCGTTAATGAGTTTGGGGTTAAATGGTTGTGAAGAAAAGACAAAAAATAAATGAACAAACAAAAGTATAAAAAGGATAGACATCTTGTCTGGAACGAATGCACACTACCCGTCACAAACTTAAATCTACCGTCCAATTATACTCAACCTACGATAATCGTCCGTGTTATCACATACCTATCACAACCCAAGTTATTTCTAACCCAGATTGAGAATCCTATTGCAATCATCTCGGTATCCATCTCTGACATACCTCAACAACACAGAAGTCAACCATGTCACTTATAACGACTATCTCTAGCTCGAAACAACCAACACAGAGGCATTAAGATCATATACATCTAAGTAAATGTCAACTCTAAACCCGTTTCTAGCATTCACAAACTAACAGATAATCATCCTAGATAAGAATTTAAGCAATCTATAACTAGCAAAGCTCAAATCCCTAACATAGAGTAAAAACCTAAGACAATCACGAACAAAGATTCATAAAGCAAACTTTATACAACGTCAAGGGCGACAAATATACATGAGTTCAGAGTAAATATACATACAAAACCCAACAAAAATAGCAATACATATAGAGGAGAAGAGATAAACCACAAATTTACACCGATTTGTCAGAGCTTATCAAAGAGCAATCCACCTCCAATCACAAGTATGCAAAGCCTAATGTTGTTTTCTAAGTTAATCTATCAAAAACTATAAGGTGATTGAATTTGGGAGCAAGAATCCACCCCAAAAACCATAAACTACAAAAATTAAATGAAAAGGAAAGATAAAGAGAATTATGTTCCGCAAGCATCGTCCGACGAAATAAAGCATTGCCTGACGATCCTTCTATTACACTTGGCTCACAGCTGGCTACGTCCTCATCTAACCAAAATATCTATCATAGTTCGACGAAGGTCAGCTTCGCCCGACGACTCATCTTTTCCTCGCCCAACGACCCAACGGTGAAGCAAGGCAGAGCGAAACTCCAAAATTGAACCTTCCTCTCGCCCCAACGCCGCCCGGTGACGCAAACGCGACGACCCTCGCGTGGCCATCACCCGGCGATCCTAGACAGTCCAACAATTTTTTTTTGCTTTTCCTGCATAACTTCCATGGCTTCCTCTTTTAGCCTTATTCCTTTATTGTTCAACTTGCATCTTGGAGCTTTTATTCCTCTTGCTCCAATAATGCAACAAATACCTACAAAATATATACAAAACTAATCAAACGGTACAATATGCACACAAAACACAATAAAACATATTTACAACAAAAAGTGGGGTTATTCAACTGATATTAACAACAAAGCATGGATAAGTGCCACAAAATATATATACAAAATAACTATATTTTGGCACTTATCAACGCCACTAATCGTACATGATTAGAAAAATCATTTTGGGCCATAGACTGGAAGTGATCTTCTATAGTTGAAAGCGAGGGGGATGTACCTACAAGGTACTCCAATGCCAAAGTGAGAAAAAGAGCAATCGGAGTGCAAGTATAAGAGAGTAAGAGAATGAATTCCTGACCCTCTCAAGTGAAAGGGTATTTGTAACCCCCAACGCTGGGCCAAGGTCTGCTTATGAAGTGGATTATTGAGCCCACTAAGAGACTGCCAGGACTTGCGTGTGTATGAAGACCAACACGTAAACTCCTCCCTGGTCTACAATTCTGAGATATAAAGGGGAATTGACTCATTTTTATTTGAGGGCGTGTTGATGGTCAACTTGTCGTTGGCCACGTTGCCCTAATACGTACGTGGGGAATGTAACAACCCATTCTAATTCCCCGGTTATTATATATATATATTACAATCAGAGTAAGTAGAATGCATAACAAGAGAGAGTCACATGATATTTCTTTCAATGTTAAAATCATACGTGCACACTGGTTATAATCATAACACATATTTGAATCTCATGCTTTAGAACAATTCATGCATTTTCACAGTGGATCATTTAATATTACAGATACTATCAATGATTACATCTCATACTATAATCATTGGATAAAAAGTAATGAATCCATAATATAACCAAGTCATCAAAATTCATGCACCGACACCAAGGCCATATCAACATTGTATCTCAATCATACAAATTAAAATAGATGAGAATATATAAAAAATCTCATCAAAGCAGAAATCCAGATAAATCCCGTGTTACATGACCAGAGCAATGACTCAACTACCTAGTGTAAGGAATAAACTAAGTAAAATCCTTCAACTAGTCTCGGGCGAAGCACCACTATCCTTAGAACCTGCACGTTACCCACGTAGAGGCAACATCATAACAGAAGGGTGAGAATTCACATCATTATCCAAAAGTATATAAATGGAAATAATATAGAAACAAGATCTATTCACGGATTCCACACACTTCAAGTAATATTCAAAGATAACATGATTATACAAACATTCCAAGTATAACATATTCATATTTATTACACATATCATAAATGTCATCCATCCAAATGATTCAATTATCCATACGGTTAAACATCACAATTTCATTACACACAATCACATATTCAATAATGACTCATGTGACAACAATGAAATGTGACTCAATATGAATGTGGTACCAATCTTGGGAATATTTCGTTAACCCCGCTTCCGATTCATTATCATAGAATCCAAGCCACTTCCGATCCGGACAAGACCAAAAGTATCTGTTACTTATCCCTAATGGGATCGAGCCAAATGCGAACCCAACATTTCACCTCTACTTATCCATCATAGATCGAGCCAATTGTGAACCCAACGTTTCACCGCTACTTATCCACACAAGGATCGAGCCAAATGTATGCATGTACAACTCATCAAGACAACATATGCAAATTAAGATTATTCACAAAACCTCAATTATCCAAGCATATCATCACCATTCAACTCATGTGAATTATCCATCAATTGCACATCATCATATTCCAAACACAAAATCATTACATGTATCATATACATATCATCACATATAACCAATATCATTATGACGCATCATTCTACCAATGTTATTCACAACATTCAATTAAGAATTAGTACACACTATATTCAAGTAATCATCCATACATTGAAATAGTATTCAAACCAATCCAAAGCACATTCAATCACGATCGAATCAATTAATCACATACATGAAAATACTCCAATAAATATAATCATATAAGATTTCATGTTAAAAGATCTTAAAAATAATATTTTTCATTCTAGGTCACGCTAAGCCCGACCTATCGTGCTAAGTGCACCTCCCTGAACAAACAAACCCGAAGTTAAAACATTTTGCGCTAAGCAGGCTTTTCCTCGCGCTAAGCGCGGCCTCCGATTCTGCACTTTTTCTGCTACGAACCAGCTTCTTTCTCCCACGAAATTCCCACATAAAACCCATTCCAATCAACCAAATAACATCATTAAAGGGTATCCTAACATGTTTCTAGTCATAGGTCATCATTCTAAGTTGAAAAACATAATTTCCTTTCAAACCCTAACATTCAAAGATTCTAGAAATTGAAATTGAACAACCTAACATGTTACTAATCATTATCCACTACATACAATCAAACAATAACATGGATTATCCCCTACCTCTTGAAGATTTCTCTTCTAGGGTTTCTTCTTCACTTTTCCCTTTTCTCCTATTCTCTTATATTCTCTCCTCTTTCTCTTCTTTCACCAAATGACAATTCTAATTATGATTTACTTCTAACCCTTTACTAACTAGGATTGTCTTATTGGGCTTAATACGTAACACCTCTCTATTACTTTTATTTTCATAAATAGGCCCAATGCTAAATAACCATTATCCTACTCATAAAACACTATTATTTAAATAACACACATATTCAAATAATTCACATTTAAATTAAAACACCCAATTAAATTAATTATCACATAATATAATATATAATAATAATAATAATAATAATAATAATTAATAATTAACTATAAAAATCGGAATGTTACAACTCTCCCCCACTTAAAAGATTTTCGCCATCGATAATTACCTCAAGCGAATAACTCAGGATACAAATCCTTCATCTAACTCTCAAGCTCCCAAGTCACATTACCCCTAGCAGGCCCTCCCCATGCTACCTTCACTAAAGCGATTTCCTTCCCTCGAAGTTTCTTAACTTCTCTATCCTTAATACACATCGGTAAAGTCTCAACCGTCAAATTATCTATAACTTGCACTTCATCTAGCGGCATAACATGAGATATATCTGACATATATTTCCTCAATTGAGATACATGGAATACGTCATGAAGATTAGCAAGTGACGATGGAAAATGAATTTGATAGGCTACTTCACCAATTTTCTCAACAATTTGATAAGGACTAATAAAACGCGGAGTCAACTTCCTTGACTTCAATGCTCTACCAACACCAGTCACACGAGTAACTCTCAAAAACACGTGATCTCCTTTCTCAAAGCTAAGATCTTTCCTCCTCTTATTATGATAACTCTTTTGACGACTCTGGGAAATCTTCATCTTTTCCCGAATCATCTTAATCTTATCTGTAGTTTGTTGAACTATCTCAGGCCCAACTACAGAACTCTCACCGGATTCATACCAACACAAAGGAGTCCTACGCCTTCATCCATACAAAGCTTCAAATGGAGTCATTCTGATACTCGAATGAAAACTATTATTATAGGTAAACTCAATCAAAGGAAAATAACTATCCCAAGCACCTCCATGCTCTAGAACATAAGCTCTCGAAAGATTTTCCAATGATTGAATCGTCATTTACCATCAATTTACGGATGATACGCCAAACTCAAACGCAACTTAGTACCCAAAGCACTTTGCAAACCTTCCCAAAAAGGAGAAGTAAACCTCGAATCTTTATCCGAAACAATACTCGACGGAACACCATGCAAACTCACAACTTTCTCGATATACAACTTAGCAAACTTCTCCATAGAATAATCCATCAAAATTGGAATAAAGTGAGCATATTTCATCAATCTATCCATAATAACCCAAACAGAATCATGACTACTTGGAGTCCTCGGAAATCCAGAAACAAAATCCATCGAAATGCTATCCCATTTCCACTCATGAATGGATAACGACTGCAACAAACCAGACGGTTTCTGATGTTCAATCTTAGACTTGTGACAGATTAAACAAGAATACACAAACTCAACAATATCCTTCTTCATACCTGACCATGAAAATAATTTCCTCAAATCTTGGTACATTTTAGTAGCAGCAGGATGAATACTCATACCACTACGATGTCCTTCATCAAGAATTCTCTTTTTCAAATCCCCAACATCAGGAATGCAAACTCTATCACGACACCTCATGATACCATTATCATCAATCCTTCTAATCAAACAGATATTTCAAACTCTTGTGATTGCTATACACCTCAAATCTCGATCCAAACAAATAATGCCTCCAAATCTTCAACACAAACACAACTGCGGCTAACTCTAAATTATGCGTTAGATAATTCCTCTCATGAACTTTAATTTCCTCAAAGCATAAGCTACCACTTGTCTATTCTGCATCAACACACCTCTTAAACCCATCAAAGAAGCATCACAATACACCACAAATGGTTCTGCCAGATTATGAAAAATCAAAATAAGAGCGGTTGTTAACCTTCTCTTAAGCTCTTGAAAATTAGCTTCACACTGCAAAGTACAAACAAAAGCTCTACCTTTCTGTCATACCCCAAAATTTTCCCTCCTACTTCTCAAGACATTTCATACATCCATACTCAAGGATTCCTCAAGGGTTGATCAGACAAACCCTCTTCTAGACAATCAACCCAAACTAGGGTTTGGCAATTCTCAGATCCAGATAGACTTCCAACATCTCCAGTGGTCATCATGCCTCCTCATATGCTTCAAATATTCTCCATGTCAAGTTTCAAGCCTCACAAGTCAAGTTTCCTCAGACAATTGCTCAGATGGTTGAAAATCAATTGTATTGGACAAAAAGTCAACTGTGGTTTACATAGAGTCAAACTTCATGATTTTTGGTCAACATCCTAATTTTGAAGTTACATTCATCATTTGATCAAAGTTTGATCATGATTCATCAAGAAAACTCAAGATTTGCTCAAAAGTCAAACTTTCCAAATTAGGGTTTTTTAGTGAAAAGTCAACTAAACTTTGACTGAGCATAACTTCTTCATACTTTCTCAGAAATTTTTCCACTACTTCTCATTTTGAAGGAAATTCAATTCTCTACAACTTAATGTCTCACAAGAATGTTCAAAAAATACTTCATTTGGAAGGTATGGATCAAAACATTACAGGTCCTTTTCAAAGTCAACAAAAAGTCAACTTTTTGTTTTGAAGATTTATTGAGCATGGAAACCCCAATTGAGATTAAACCAAAGAGGTTGTTTAGAGGACACCTAGAGCTTTCTAAAAAGTCCAAGAACACTCAAAAATGTGGAAAATTGAGCAAAATACACCTTGCACAAGTTGGGCATTTTTGAAGAGGTGCACAAAGAGAAATACTTGTCAAAATCCTAAAATTTTGCAAATGGGCCTAGTTTTTCTTGGTTTAAACTTGTTCCTTATCTTATTTGGAACCTTCAAGCCCAATGCCACGAATTTTGTCTTTAATTTTCTATTTAATTTGGATTTTATTCATTTAAAAACAAATTAAATTAAAAATAAGGTATAAAATCAAAATTAAATGCAAAATTGATTTTCTCTCATACTTGAGATCCAAGTAACTCACAAGTGGCAAATTTCGAAATTTGCATTGATTTGACAAGAAATTGATGAAATTGGATCAAATAAGGAAGATTTGATTTTGTACAAAATCAAATAATTTTTGCATTGATTGATCATTATTTGTTCTTCAATTCATTAAAATCCATCTACTATAAATGTACAATGCATATAACATGAACAAGAACAGAAAAATTGCTTGGAGGAACCTAACCTAAAGCCAAAAACCGTGGAGTTCAAGCAACTTGCAGCCTTGTTTTGCTTGATTCACCAATTCAAGCATCCAAACACGTTCCTTGGTGTCTTCCGGACCTTTACAACTCTCAAAAACATCAAGAATTGAGAGAACACGATTTCGGTTTGTCACACTTTTTTCAAATTTCGATTTCTATCATTCATGCATTGTTAACGTGTTTTGATGTTTGCTTTGTGTTTAGTTTGAAGTTTGCAAGCTTTTTGGACAATCCAATTGCATTTTCGTGGCCTGAAATGTGATTCACCATAGTTAGGGTTTCTTGTTACGTTTTAGGGTTTCTCTAAATAGGAAAAATTGGACAAAGCGAACACCACCATCGTGTTCAGAACAATGTTTCCAATCGAACCATGCCTTTGAATCTCATTTATAAACTGCTAGTAATTAGGCGTGTATGGCAAGATAAAATTGGACATAGATCACTCATAATTTCAAGATAACATACCTGAATTGACACACTCTTCTGCACCCAGGGTAATTCTCTCGTTGCCTTCTGAATACAAATGGTCAAGTCCTCGAGCGTAGAGGTATTCTAGCATTGCCTCCAAAACAAATCATCATAGTCCCTTTGATACAAAGATCATAGACCCACGATGTCGCCTACGAATACATGATCTTGACCCTCGATTGTCGCCTACGAAAAATGATGATAGTCCCTTCGAATGTGCTAGGATACTTCCTATAAGTTGCCTTCTATGACCATCCGATGTCCCTTCGAATGTCCCTTCTACATCCAACGAATAGGGTTACCTACCAACTAATGGTATGGATAGCACTATTCTAAAGGAAAGTAAAACAACGTGAAAACGACCAATTCTGAGTAGGTAATAAGACTTTTAGTTGCTTGCTCAAACAAAATACTTTTCACACCACACACTTTTGTCAAAGTTCAAACTCTTTCCAAAACAAAACATTTCCGAACACTTTGTATACATTCCTACATGAATCATTACAAAGTCAAAGCGAAATGCCTTTTCAAAACAATTTTGTCAAACACACAGAAAGCACTTTTTTAAAATGATCTAAGAGCCCGTAGAAAACTACGGATGGAAAGGGGTGCTAATACCTTCCCTTTTCATAACCTTCTCCCTTACTCAGAATCTAACGAAGGTCTTTTCTTGTTCTTTTCACCTTCGCTTAATTGGATAAAAGAAAAGTCGGTGGCGACTCTTGCTATCCGCACATTTGCGATACAAAAATCTCAAAGTCAGTTCACCATATTACAGAACTGGCGACTCTACCGGGGAGACACCTTAAAGAGAAGCATTAGGGATTTCTAGATCACTTTCTTGTTTTTCGACTTGCTTGCTTTATCTTTAAGGGTTGCTTGGGTATTATATTTGTGGGGATCCTACACCGGATCCGGGTTTCCTTTAGGTAAGTAGCAATAAATCGTCGCGAGTTAGGCGTATATCGAAACGGTCAACATGATGGCTACGTTAGTGTGACACTTTGGATGTCCGATACTCTTCATTTCAAGTTGAGGAAAGTATTTGGCATGGTGTCATCGACTAACTAAACTTTTAGAACCTTAATTGACCCATCTTGGCCATTAGAAGGTAGTGAGATGGCTGGCTTTGGTGTAGATCGAGGTTGGCTGATACTCGATGCTACGCTCATTAAGATCAGACATTTGGGATAATTTCGGTCGACCACTTGGTAGTCGCATTGAAATAAACGCCTACGAGAAAGATCAATGATATGAGAATCCTAGAACCCGGTTACTATTATAGGACAGGATGAACCAACTCAAACTTTTGGTGGGGTAAACACCTATACCTCATGCAAGCCTTAAACCTAGGCTCATTGTGTGAACTGTTTGTGTGTGCTAAACATGACATCATGACATCATCGCATTGCATATCATTCCTAACTATTTCAAGGACCTAGGGATTTATCTTTGCTCTGTTTTGTAGGGATTATGGCTTCTAGAAAGACTATCCGAATCAACTTCATGGGTGTACCTTCTCAGCTCAAAGAATTGGTTTCAGAAATTCCCGATCATGCCCAGTTCTTCAAAAGACATGGTTATCTGCTTGACTTAGTTATCTCCGGTGTTTTGAAGAAGATATGATGCATGTCCTATTCCAGTTCTTCGATCCGAAACACCATTGCTTTACATTCCCAGAGATTATCAGTTGGTTCCTACCTTGGAAGAGTTCTCTAAGCTACTTGGTATAACTATTCTTGACCAGATGCCATTCACCGGTTTAGAAAAGGTTCCTAAGTACGAAGAAATCGCATCAGCATTACATCTAAAGCGCTCAGACATTGAAGCCAATTGGGAAACAAGAAGTGGAGTTAAGGGTTTACTTGCCAAGTTCTTAATTAAGAAAGCCCGAGAATTCCTCAAATCTATGAGTTTCCACGTATTTGAAGACATTGTGGCCTTGCTAATCTATGGTTTGGTTCTATTTCCTAACTCGGATCAATTCATAGATGTCAACGCCATCAAGCTATTCCTTACTCGTAATCCTGTGCCCACCTTGCTTGGAGACATCCTACATTCTCTCCACACTCGTACTATCAAAAGACAAGGAACTCTCATGTGTTGTATACCATTACTTTCCAGGTGGTTTATTTCGCACCTTCCTCCATCAGTATTGAAGAACGAGCAAAGGTTGAAGTGGTCTTAAAGACTAATGTCACTCTCTCATTCTGATATTCGTTGGTGTCTTTTTTCTCAAAAGGACTTCACATTCATCGAGCATTGTGGAGAATTCCCTAATGTACCACTACTTGGTATAAGGGGAGGTATTACTTACAATCCTTCTCTAGCTCTACGTCAGTTTGGTTATGCTCGAAGAGATGGCCGCATGATATGCTTCTCCAAGATATTATGTTCGACTACAACCACGATCTCGACAAGCGAAGGTTCATACACGCTTGGGGCATGGTAAAGAAGGCGATACCAAGACTTTGGGGAGCCAAAACTCCATTCCTTGGGAACCTTACCTCAAATGGGTGCGAGCTCGAGCTCAAAACCTCATGATGCCATTCACGCCTGTTCTACCAGTAATTATGGAACCTGTTGCTATAGGTGACGAATCCTATACCGTTCTCCATCCCGACATGCCTACTGATCTTGAAGACTTGAAGAGGTCCTGGATTCAGCTTAAAGAATAAAGGGATACATTCGAAGCTCAGTGCTATGCAAGCGAGAAGAAGGTACTAGAGTTGACCAAGCTACTTCACGAGGAGCGAAACATCAACGCCTACCTTGGCACCAAGAGAAAGCGCCCATGGGAGACTTAGAGCTCTAGGATTTTTGTTCTTTTATTTTATTTTATTGTTGTTTTGAACTATCTTTTGTATTTAAAAAGAAAAAGAATAAAAAGAAAACTAATAAATGTTTGTTCGTGCTTGTTTAACAAATTTAAATCTCTAAGGTCCTTGAAAACATTGCATTGCATTTGCATAAACATCGCATATCATGGCATAACATCTCATAACAGGTACATCGAAGGTTGGTTTTCTCATTTTCTCGCTATTTATTTTAGCAGAAATGGCTCTTAGGTGTCAAAGATCTTGTGCTCGGAATGCTCGGTTTGAAATGTTCACTAGCTTGGTCCAAGGCCAAGAAGATCTGAAGAAGCTCATCAACAAAAAGAAGAGGGTCGTTGGTGTTCTCAACATGGGTAGACGTTACAAAGGTGGTCCTAAAGTGGTCATCCGGATAGAGCTCTCAGAAGGGAGTGTCAAGACTGAGGGAAGTGTCAAGGGACATGAAGAAGACCAGCGTGAGCCTGAGAAGGATAGAGAAGATCACTATGATAATGACCAGTACTCTGATGAAGATGACAAGTACAAGCAACTTGAAGACCGTCTAAATGCTGTTGAAAACCTGAAGATGTCAGGGTTGAACTTTGATGATTTGAGCCTTGTTCCTGGTGTGGTGATTCCTCCCAAGTTCAAAGTTCCAACCTTTGCCAAATACGATGGCATTTCTTGTCCAAAGCTGCATTTGAAGTCCTATGTTCAGAAGATCAACCCCCACACTGATGACAGAAAGTTGTGGATACATTATTTTTAAGAGACTTTGTCGGGAACTCAATTGGAGTGGTATTATCAGCTAGAGAATGACCGTATCCGTACTTGGAGTGACTTAGCAGATGCTTTCTACATACAGTATGAATACATTGCTGAATTGACACCCACTCACATGCAACTACAAAGCATGTCTATGGGTCGCGATGAGAAGTTCAAAGAGTATGCTCAGAAATGGAGAGATTTAGCAGGCAGAGTTCAACCACCCTTGTCCAATAGGGGTTGGTTGATATGTTTATGGGAGCGCAGCCCATTCTTCAATCATCTAATTGGAAACTCTTGACCCATTCATCGGTGATATTGAGGCGTATTGAAGCGGGTATCAAGTGGGAAGATTGAGTAGAGTCATCTTCAAATCTTTGTGAAGAGATCTTTTGGTGGTAAGAAGCCAATCTTGTGTATGGTCAGAAAGGCCGAGCCAAGACCGACCGTGCTCAATCTGTGGGGGTAGTTGTGATCTCCAATCCTACATCAACATAACCTTAGCGAGACAACGCGCGTAACCAGAACGCACCACGAAGACAGTTTAAGATCAACATGCCATATCGCAAGCATTGCAACACATGTTAAAAGCAGGGCTGATTTTTTTTGAAGGATCCTCCTCAGAGTGTCAACACTTCTTCTCCGAGATACAATCCTAATGCTAAGTGTGCTTACCACTCCAACAGCCAGACGCGACGACAAGCTGTTGGGCTCGAAGAACAAAATTCAAGATATGATTGAAGCTAAGCAGATTGAGTTTGATCCTCCTGTTGAAACTCCAAATGTGATCAACGCTCCTATGCCTAACCATGACAAAAGTTCCAATGCTATTGGCGAGAACTCTTACATTTTCAACATAGATGACTTGACCATTCCTCTGATGACTGTTAAGAAGAATTTGCTGCAAGCCGGTGTCAACCTAGGATGCCCAGAGAATTATCGTTGGTGCCCATCGCACGATGGTTGTGCTTGGTTGAGAAGGCGTGTCGATGCATGATGGATAACGAAATACTATTCACGAAACCACATGGAGAGTCGTGAAGACATGAAGCGAAGATCGAAGATATGAATGAAACTATACCGAATGTGTGGGATACCTTGGGGCAGCCAAGTGGAAAGTTTGATTACATGGTGAAGTACACTGTTCCTGAGAGCTACAAGATTCCTATTGAAGATGTTAAGGCAACCGGATGGGGTGGCGATTTCCCAGAAGACTATGCTGATGTTAACACAATAAGGATTTCCTCTACTGATCCTGTGCCTAGAGTGGCACCTCTCATCATTACTTCTCCCAGACCAGTTCCATACTCTTCTAACAAAGCTATACCTTGGAATTATGGAGCTGAGGTTTACTATCATGGCGTCAAGCAAGACCCTCTGACCATTGAGGATCTTACAGTTGAAGCTTCCGTTCTGGACATTGCCAACATCACCGGATCAAGTAAAGTAACCAGAACCGGAAGAGTGTTTTCTCCAGAGATCTCTCCTCCAAAATACACTGCGACTCCAGCTCGCATTCCAGCTATTCAACTAGTTCCCGAGACTAGAGGGAAAGAGCCAGTAACTCATCTGCTTTGATACTAAAGGAAGTTGCTGAAGACACCTCCAAGCAAGAAATAGAGGAAATCCTGAAGATTATCAAGAAGAGTGACTACAATGTTGTGGAACAATTGGGACAAACTCCGTCCAAGATCTCCATGCTTGCTCTGCTCTTGTGCTCTGAGGCGCATGCTAAAGCCTTGGTGAAATTTCTGAAGAATGCTCACGTACCGCAAGACACTACTACTGATCAATTTGAAGTTTGTATTGCTAGCTTGGCTGCCAACAACGACTTAGGCTTCTCTGATGCTGATTTGACTCCTGCCGGAAAGAAACACAACAAAGCCTTGCACATCTCTGTTGAATGCAAGGGCGTTACATTGTCTCATGTTTTGGTAGATACCGGCTCTGCTCTGAATATCCTACCAAAGACTGCTTTTGATCGACTTGATGTTGAAGGGTTGGTTCTGAATCCCAGTGACATAATTGTGAGAGCTTTTGATGGTTCTAAGCGAACAGCTTGGAAACTCATTTTGCCTGTTAAAGTCGGCTCCGGACTTTTGATTCCACTTTCTTTGTCATGGACATCGGTCCGACTTACTCTTACTTGGACGCCCTTGGATACATGGCGGTATTACCTCCACCTTGCATCGTGAAGTACCCGAAGGGAAAGTTGTTACAGATGTGGTGAAGAAGAATATATGATCATCTACGGTCATTCGATACCTTGAGATGGATGGAGAATTCTTCGAGACTCCCTGTCAAGCTTTTGAAACGATCCCCAGAGTCATGCCTGTTGACTCTCCTGTCACCCCTGAAGTTACACAAGTTCCGCCTAGGATGGCCTCGTTGAAGGATGCTCAAGCTGTAGTTAAAGAAGGAGGTAGTACTATTTGGGGTCAGCTCCCCGATCTTCCATTCAAATCTGACAAGACTGGTCTAGGCTTCACCATCAAGGGTCAAAAGATGATACGCCGCGAACGTGCCGGCCAACTTCCTTTCCATATCATCCAAAATGGGGTCCATGCTATAGAAGACGACGACAACAACTTCGACACCAGCGAGTGGATCTTCCTAACTCCCAACAACGGACTCAGCAATTGGAAGACTGAAGACGTCATGCCAATCTCCTTTAGACAGGAGTAATTGCCTTTGTTTTTGTTTTGCTTTTCGTTTTCTATGTTTTGAACAATAAACTCTAAATCCTAGTGCCTTGCCCGGGGCATCATGGCTCGTTTGTGAGGGTTATTATCTGTCATTTGCATATTTTCATTCAATAAAATCGTTGGACTTTTGCATTTAATTGTTGCTTCTTCTTTATCACCCCTTCAAAAGCTATGTGTTTCTTACACACACCCACGTGATACATTGCGGAATCACTCACGAATCGTTGATAACAATTATGCTATTGCTAAATATGACGATAATCCGATCGCCAAGCGAAGACGAAGGTGAGGAAGATTGTGAAGTGCCGGAGAACTTGTCAAGCGCTACAAAGAAGAGAGCGGGTTATACTGACCACGAAGAGCAGTTGAGGTTGTGAATTTGGGTATTGATGAAGCAGAAAAGAGATCAAGATAGGCGGGTCTTGAGCGAGTGTCAAGAAAGATTGATTCGGATGCTAAGAGACTATATCGAGGTTTTGCTTGGTCATACGAAGACATGCCGGTTTGGACATTGATATTGTGGTACACGATTACGACGAAGAGGTTTTCTCCAGTGAAAGAAGGTTAAATCGCATCGTCTGAGATGTCGAGAAAATCAAAGCCGAGTTATGAAGTAGTTCAACGCCGGTTTCCTAGCCGTTACTTCTATCCACATGGGTGGCTAATGTGGTGCACTGTGAAGGATGGCAAGGAATGTGTGTGTGAGATTTGAACAAAGCAAGTCCGAAAGACGATTTCCACTACCTCGTATTGATGTACGGTTGACAACACCGCTCGCATAAGGTTTTCTCCTTCATGGATGGTTTCTGGTTACAATAAGATCAAAATGGCTCACTGAAGACATGGAGAAGACTACTTTCGTTACGCAGTGGGGCACTTTCTGCTACAAGGTTATGTCGTTCGGACTGAAGAACGCAGGCCCCACTTATCAGCGTGCCATGGTGACGTTATTTCATGACATGATTCATCACGAGATAGAGGTCTACGTCGACGATATGATAGCTCGATCACAGACTGAAGAAGAACATCTTGATCTTCTACGGAAACTGTTTGATAGGTTGAAGAAGTATAAATTGAGACTTAACCCCAACAAGTGCACCTTTGGAGTCAGATCCGGTAAACTCTTAGGGTTTGTTGTCAGTGGAAAAGGTATTGAAGTTGACCCCGCCAAGGTTAAAGCTATTCAAGAAATGCCAGCTCCCCGTACCAAGAAGGAAGTCAGAGGTTTCTTGGGCCGATTGAATTACATTGCCAGGTTCATTGCACATCTAACTGTTACTTGTGAGCCAATCTTCAGGTTACTGAAGAAAGATCAAGTAGTGGAATGGAATGACGATTGCCAGATCGCTTTTGACAAAATCAAGGAGTACCTACAGAATCCTCCTATCCTGATGCCACCCACCGAAGGAAGACCTCTCATCATGTACTTGACAGTGTTAGAGAACTCAATGGGGGTGTGTGTTGGGGCAACATGACGAGTTTGGTCGAAAAGAGTATGCAATATACTACCTTAGCAAAAAGTTTACCGACTGTGAAACAAGATACTCACAGCTCGAGAAAACTTACGCTTTAGTTTGGCACGACTAAGACAGTATATGTTGACTCACACTACCTTGTTGATTTCTAAGATGGATCCGATGAAATACATATTTGAGAAACCAGCTCTTTCCGGAAGAATAGCAAGATGGAAAATGATCTTGACCGAATACGACATCCAGTATACTTCTCAGAAAGCAATCAAAGGAAGTGTAATAGCCGATCATTTGGCTCATCAAGCCGTAGATGACTATCAGTCTATGCAGTTCGAGTTTCCAAATGAAGATGTTTTACTAGTTACAGATTGCGAAGAACCAGGACCAGACGAAGGACCTGAACAAGGATCCCGATGGACCATGGTCTTTGATGGAGCCTCAAACTCACTTGGCAATGGCATTGGCGCCATCATTACATCCCCTACGGGTGAACATACTCATTTCACCGCCAGATTATGTTTCAGTTGCACTAACAATATGGCCGAGTATGAAGCGTGCATTATGGGTATCAAAGCTGCTATTTACTTAAGAATAATATTCTTACAAGTGTATGGAGACTCAACTTTGGTGATCAGTCAGATTAAGGGCGAGTGGGATACAAAGCATCTGAATCTCATTCCATATCGAGAGCATGTTCTGAGTTTGATCCCCTACTTCGAGGAGATCACTTTCAATCACATTCCACGAGAGGAGAATCGGTTGGCAGACGCATTAGCTACTATGTCATCTATGTTCAAGGTTAGATGGGACAACGAGGCTCCCCAGATCATCATTGAGAAGTTTGACGAACCAGCATACTGTTACGAGTTTGATACAGAAGAGAAACCTTGGTTCTACGACGTGAAGAGGTATCTTGAGACTCAGGAATATCCCGCAGGGGCATCTGTCAACGATAGGAAGTTTTTGAGAAGATTTGCATCCAAATTCTTCCTTAGCAACGACATCTTATACAAGCGCAACCACGACTTGTGCTTACTTCGCTGTGTAAACCAGAAAACAGCGGAACGTATCATGGAAGAGTTACACGAAAGTGGACATACCATGGCTAAGAAGATTTTGAGGATAGGTTACTATTGGTCCACCATGGAAGCTGATTGTCACCGCTATGCTCGATCTTGTCACAAATGTCAGATTTATGCAGACAAAGTGCACGTACCTCCAGTACCTCTGAATGTTCTAACAGCTCCTTGGCCTTTTGCAATGTGGGGCATTGACATGATCGGAGAAATCAAGCCCACAGCTTCCAACGGACATCGTTTAATCGTCTTGGCAATTGATTAATTTACCAAATGGGTAGAAGCAGCCTCGTTCGCATCTGTTACCAAGAATGTTGTGGCTCGATTCATCAAGCATAATCTTATATGTCGGTACGACACTCCCGAAAGGATTATCATAGATAATGGTACCAATCTCAACAACAAAATGATCATCAAACTCTGCACGCAGTTCAAGATCAAGCATCACAACTCTTCTCCATATCGGCCTAAGATGAATGGCACAGTGGAAGCCGCCAATAAGAACATTAAGAAGATCATACAGAAGATGACAGTGACTTACAAGGATTGGCATGAGATGTTACCATTCGCTCTTCATGGTTATCGCACTACAGTACGAACATCAACAGGGGCAACCCCCTTCTCTCTTGTATACGGTATGGAAGCAGTCCTACCCATCGAGTTTCAGATACCCTCAACCAGAGTCCTCCAGGATGCAGAGTTAGGCGAAGACGATTGGATTCAAACTCGCCTTGATCAGATCAACTTGATTGACGAGAAACGACTCGCATGCATCTGCCATGGACAGATCTATCAGAAACGAATGATCAGAGCATTTAACAAGAAGGTCAAGCACCAAGTCTACCAAGTTGGTGAGCTAGTAGTCAAGCGCATCATTCTTCCACAAGGTGATCCCAGGGGCAAATGGACTCCCACCTACGAGGGACCATTTGTAGTCAAGACAATATTTTCTGGCGGAGCCATGATACTTAGCACCATGGATGGTGAAGACTTCCCACACCCTGTGAACGCATACATAGTCAAAAAATACTACGCATAAAAGAGACCCGCTAGGTCGACGAACCTAGGCAAAAATAAGGGCATCTTGGCGAACCAAAAGGGTTCGGGCAAAAGTTAAGGATATATACAAAAAATGTACACCCGGCAAGTCGAAAACCTGAAAAGGCGGCTTGGGCAAAAAGGGTATCCCCGTAGACTGAAAACCCGAAAGGGCGGTCTAGGCAAAAGTTAGGGATTTAAGCGTACGACTATGTCTCGTCCAGATCACCTACTTCCAGACTACTACTATCAGCATTCAAGATTCAAATGGCGAAAATCAATTCACTCACTTTCTACTGACAGCAAGAAGATGAGATAATTGAAATATATGAGTACTAGCATAGTTGGAACTTAACGAGATTTCCGCATAGCTTTTTACTTTTCTTGTGTACAAACTACATGGCCATACGCCACCTTTCAAATTAATACAAGATCTTTCTTTTTACAATCTTCACTATTGTTGCTTGCATAAAGTCCAACGTTTGCTTTGAATGATTATATGCATATGACAATAAAAATCTACTTACCAACATTCGAAAAGTGAACATACGAAAGTAATTACTACAGGCTCTAGGAATTGAGATGACGACGAAAGTCACCAAAACATTCCCCTGCAGAGCATGATCCCCACAGAGATGTCACTCACTACAAACTTTCCCCAACGGAGTACTCATTTTTCTCCACTAGTCCAGACCTTTCAGGCTTCATCATGTTACATCAGTCTTCAAGCAGTAACGATTCATCACTAGCAGAGGTATCCCCAGCAAAATATCTCTCAGCAATCATCACTTCCCCGGCCGGCCGGCAGCAGCAATGTCTAGACTTGAAACATGGTCAGATAGTGCATCGGAGGAAACCTACATCTTTTATTCCCCAGCCAGAGATTTCGACGGGTCCCAGATCCTTCTAACCCGGTCTCCCAACAATTATCAAATGCTCTCCAACAGGATCTATGCACAAGATCCCCAGTAGAGCGGCTCCTAATTTTTCCCCAGCAGGGTCTATACACAAGATCCTCAGCAGCGCGTTTCTCGATCTCTACCATCCTCAACAATATCTAGGCTCAAGACTTGGTCAGATAGTGCATCGGAGGAATCGAGGTTATCTTTCTTCTCAGGGTTTCCAATCCGTTTCGTCCCAGCAGAAACCAGAAATCCCCAAGCAGGGCATCCACATCTTCTTCAAGATGGATATGTTTTGAAATACCACAACATCTATCATTCATACATTACTCACAAAAAGTCATGATTTGTGCATACGTCATTCATACACATTGTCATGCATCATAATTTGCATAAAACTAACGATATTATATCCAAGTTTCTTTTGTTTTTTCCCAAACAGGTGAAAAATATATCACTGCTGAAACAAACAGGTCCAGGATTAATGCCCGAAGCCAGACGGGGAAAACTATCTGAACGACCGCCCTAGTTGTCCACCGAAAACAAATCCAAGATTAATACCCGAAGCCAAACGGGAAACCCTATCCGAACGATCACACAAGTTATCCTCCGATAACAGGCATTGGATCAATACCCGAAGCACAACAGGGAAGTTGTCCATATTTTGCCGACTATTATCCTCTCAGAGTAATCAAGACGGAGATTTGTTCTGACTCTCTCTTATTATCAACAGCAACTACAGAGTCTAGCGTACGACTCGGTTGCCTTGGATGGCATCTTAAGCCCATCTCCGACTTTTTGTCAATATCTCTCCACTTTCAGAATGCTGCATATTTGGTTAAAAAACCAATACAAACCAATAACTTCATTCAAAGATGAGCATGAAGTCTAACATACGAATCAACATCATTTCCTCCGGATGGCATCTTAAGCCCATCTCCATGCGCCCTTCTATTTTCAAGAGCATCTACAGAGCCTAACGTACAGCTCACTTCCCGGCATCGATCATTCCAGATGGCATCTTAAGCCCATCTCCTATGACTCTCCTATTCAGACGACATTCTTGAGTCTAACGTACGTCTCATTTCCCAGCGAAATCTCCAACTTCTCCAAATGGCATCTGTAAGCCCATTCCCGCATAATCACCAACAACAAGTGCAAATTTTTAGGTGTACTCGAGTGTTCAATCATCTTCTACCTCCAGGTCACGAAAGGCGAGCATGCCAATCTAACCCTTCTAGTACAAGAAGATTGAACAGGGGCAGCTGTCATACCCCAAATTTTTCCCTCCTACTTCTCAAGACATTTCATACATCCATACTCAAGGATTCCTCAAGGGTTGATCAGACAAACCCTCTTCTAGACAATCAACCCAAACTAGGGTTTGGCAATTCTCAGATCCAGATAGACTTCCAACATCTCCAGTGGTCATCATGCCTCCTCATATGCTTCAAATATTCTCCATGTCAAGTTTCAAGCCTCACAAGTCAAGTTTCCTCAGACAATTGCTCAGATGGTTGAAAATCAATTGTATTGGACAAAAAGTCAACTGTGGTTTACATAGAGTCAAACTTCATGATTTTTGGTCAACATCCTAATTTTGAAGTTACATTCATCATTTGATCAAAGTTTGATCATGATTCATCAAGAAAACTCAAGATTTGCTCAAAAGTCAAACTTTCCAAATTAGGGTTTTTTAGTGAAAAGTCAACTAAACTTTGACTGAGCATAACTTCTTCATACTTTCTCAGAAATTTTTCCACTACTTCTCATTTTGAAGGAAATTCAATTCTCTACAACTTAATGTCTCACAAGAATGTTCAAAAAATACTTCATTTGGAAGGTATGGATCAAAACATTACAGGTTCTTTTCAAAGTCAACAAAAAGTCAACTTTTTGTTTTGAAGATTTATTGAGCATGGAAACTCCAATTGAGATGAAACCAAAGAGGTTGTTTAGGGTACACCTAGAGCTTTCTAAAACGTCCAAGAATACTAAAAAATGTGGAAAATACACCTTGCACAAGTTGGGCATTTTTGAAGAGGTGCACAAAGAGAAATACTTGTCAAAATCCAAAATTTTGCAAATGGGCCTAGTTTTTCTTGGTTTAAACTTGTTCCTTATCTTATTTGGAACCTTCAAGCCCAATGCCACTAATTTTGTCTTTATTTTTCTATTTAATTTGGATTTTATTCATTTAAAAACAAATTAAATTAAAAAATAAGGTATAAAATCAAAATTAAATGAAAAATTGATTTTTCTCTCATACTTGAGATCCAAGTAACTCACACAAGCTGACAAATTTCGAAATTTGCATTGATTTGGCAAGAAATTGATGAAATTGGATCAAATAAGGAAGATTTGATTTTGTACAAAATCAAATAATTTTTGCATTGATTGATCATTATTTGTTCTTCAATTCAGCCCAAAATCCATCTACTATAAATGTACAATGCATACAACATGAACAAGAACAGAAAAATTGCTTGCAAGAACCCTAACCTAAAGCCAAAAAACCGTGGAGTTCAAGCAACTTGCAGCCTTGTTTTTGCTTCGATTCAGCCAATTCCAAGCATCCAAATACGTTCCTTAGTGTCTTTAGAATCATTCCAGACCTTTACAACTCTCAAAAACATCAAGAATTGAGAGAACACGATTTCGGTTTGTCACACTTTTTTCAAATTTCGATTTCTATCATTCATGCATTGTTAACGTGTTTTGATGTTTGCTTTGTGTTTAGTTTGAAGTTTGCAAGCTTTCTGGACAATCCAATTGCATTTTCGTGGCCTGAAATGTGATTCACCATAGTTAGGGTTTCTTGTTACGTTTTAGGGTTTCTCTAAATAGGAAAAATTGGACAAAGCGAACACCACCATCGTGTTCAGAACAATGTTTCCAATCGAACCATGCCTTTGAATCTCATTTATATTGCTTGTGCTTGATTTTCGAAATATGCAGTGGCCTTAGCGTCGAACTCAGCCGACGCTAAGTTTTCAAAAATTCAAACGAAGATGATGATGTTCTTCGCGCATAATCTGGGCATCAGGAATCAGTTTCGCTTATAATGCTTTCGTTTCATTGTTTGAACACCTGGACGCTCTTGCTCAGTTGGTCATGGCGCGTGTGTGTGAAGCAAAGGTCTCCAGTTCGAGTCCTGGCAAAACCAATATATTTTTGCTCTTTTGAAACTAACTCTATTTTTCTATTTTTATATTTTCTTTAATATTTTTCATGTATTTTAATTTATCTTCAAATATTTTTATCATGCATCTAAAAAACACCAAAAATATTTATTTTTTGCACTATCATCAGAAAAATACTTACTTAATTTTTAAAATTAAAATTATTATTTTTGCATGCATATTTAATTTAATTATTAATTAATCATTAATTAGACTTTTAATTGTTTTTAAATTATCAATTCGATTCAGAAAATTACCAAAAGTTTATATTATCATATTAATGTCATTACTAACATAAAACCTTTTTCCTCATTCAAAAATATTTGTTTTTACTAACATTTTCCTCTTATGCAATTTTCTCGTATTTCCGATTATGTATCTGTTCGCAGGTTGTAACGTTTCAGACGATTCTTCTTGCTTTTCTTTTCAATTATGTAACTGCCTATGAGATGTAATAGTTTAATTAGGACTTTTATTTTCCGCACTCTTATTATGTGACTGCCTCAAAGCCATGTAATAGCGTAGGACTTTATCTTTCCGCATTTTACATTTCCGCAATTTACTTTCTGCACCCTATAAACTGCTAGTAATTAGGCGTGTATGGCAAGATAAAATTGGACATAGATCACTCATAATTTCAAGATAACATACCTGAATTGACACACTCTTCTCACACATGCACCCCTTAGGGTAATTCTCTCTCGTTGCCTTTACGAATACAAATGGTCAAGTCCCTCGAACGTAGAGGTATTCTAGCACTGTTGCCTCCAAAACAAATCATCATAGTCCCTTCGATACAAAGATCATAGACCCACGATGTCGCCTATGAATACATGATCTTGACCCTCGATTGTCGCCTACGAAAAATGATGATAGTCCCTTCGAATGTGCTAGGATACTTCCTATAAGTTGCCTTCTATGACCATCCGATGTCCCTTCGAATGTCCCTTCTACATCCAACGAATAGGGTTACCTACCAACTAATGGTATGGATAACACTATTCTAAAGGAAAGTAAAACAACGCAAAAACGACCAATTCTGAGTAGGTAATAAGACTTTTAGTTGCTTGCTCAAACAAAATACTTTTCACACCACACACTTTTGTCAAAGTTCAAACTCTTTCCAAAACAAAACATTTCCGAAAACTTTGTATACATTCCTACATGAATCATTACAAAGTCAAAGCAAAATGCCTTTTCAAAACAATTTTGTCAAACACACAGAAAGCACTTTTTTAAAATGATCTAAGAGCAACTAAGAGCCCGTAGAAAACTACGGATGGAAAGGAGTGCTAATACCTTCCCTTTTCATAACCTTCTCCCTTACTCAGAATCTAACGAAGGTCTTTTCCTGTTCTTTTCACCTTCCCTTAATTGGATAAAAGAAAATTCGGTGGCGACTCTTGCTATCCGCACATTTGCGATACAAAAATCTCAAAGTCAGTTCACCGTATTACACTTTCTTCATCAATTGCGTCAACGATAACACCAACTTAGAAAAACCTTCGATGAACTTACAATAATAACCAGCCAAACCAAGAAAACTTCTAATCTCAGAAACAGATTTCGGAGCTTCCCAACGAGATACAACCTCAACCTTAGAAGGATCCACAGAAATACCACCACTCGAAATCATATGCCCAAGGAAACTCACTTCCTTCAACCAAAACTCACACTTAGAAATCTTAGCATACAACTTCTTCTCTTTCAACAAAGATAACACAATCCTCAAATGCTCAGCATGATCTTCTTCACTCTTGGAATAAATCAGAATATCATCAATGAACACAACCACAAATTGATCCAGATACTCATGAGAAATCCTATTCATATATTCCATAAACACACCAGGAGCATTAGTCACACCAAACGGAATAACAGAATACTCATAGTGACCATACCTTATTCTAAAAGCAGTCTTCTGAATATCCTCAACTTTCACACGAATCTGATGATAACCAGACCTCAAATCAATCTTACTGAAAACACAAGCACCAACCAACTGATCCATCAAATCATCAATCCTTGGAAGTGGATACTTGTTCTTAATTGTCACCTTGTTCAGTTATCTATAATCAACACACAACCTCATAAAACTTTCCTTCTTCTTAACTAACAAAACAGGTGCACCCCACGAAGATACACTCGGACGAATAAACCTCTTTTCAAGCAAATCCTCAAGTTGTCTGTTCAACTTCTTCAACTCAGAAGCAGACATCCGATACAGAGCCATCGAAACAGGACTAGTTCTAGGAACTAAATCAATCAATAACTCAACCTCATGCTCTGGAGAAAAATCAATTACATCTTCAAGAAATACCTATGAAAAATCATAAACAACAGACAATTCACCTATAGCTTGTTTCTCACCGAGATCCAACGATGCCAACAAAAGCAACAAACACAGATCCATCTTTCAAAGATTCATCCACTTGCTTAGATGACAAAAACAAATCATTCTCGACACCAGAATCAAGAAAGATAACCGACTTGTCAAAACAGTTGATAAAAACATAATTGTACCCCAACCAGTTCATACCAAGAATCAAATCCAATTGATCTAACAAAAGACAAACTAAATCCATCCGAAAATATCTACCAAAAATACTTAATGTACAATTCGGACATGCAACAGAAGTACAAACAGAACCCATAGCAGGAGTATCAATAATCATATTTCCATACATATCAGACAATTCAAGATTCAACCTTTTAACACAATCCACAGAAATAAAAGAATTTGTGTCACCTGTATCAATGATAGCAATCAAAGGTGTACCATTAATAAAGCACATACCTCATATAAGCCTATCATCAACCGGAGTCTCAGCGTCAGCCAATGCAAACACTTTCCCCTTAGCTTGCTCCTTCCTTGACTTCTCACACTTATTACTAATATGAAATCGTTCACCATAATTGTAACAAGTCACATCTATACTAAATCTACACTCAGCAACTCTGTGACCTACCTTGCCACACCTAAAGTATTTCACAACATCTTTCTCAACCTCCTTTCCACAATCAGAAGCACGACGCCCTTCCACACCACACTTGTTACACTTAAGCGGAGCAGATGATCCTCCCCCACTTAACTTCTTGCCAGCACTAGCTTTCTTCTTATCCTCATAAGGTTTCCGACGGAACTGACCTTTTCCCTTCCTATCATTCACATTCTTGTAGTAAGAAGCACTCTCCGTACTATCCTCATCATAAATCCTGCTCTTGTTCACCAACTCATCAAAACGAGTAATCTGTTGATATCCAATAGCCTTCTTGATATCGGGTCTCAAACCACTCATAAACTTCAGACACTTAGATATCTCAATATTCATAGTATTGTAATGAGGACAATACTTAATCAGCTCTTGAAGTCTTGCACCATACTCAGCCACAATTCCATTACCTTGATTCAACTCAAGAAATTCCACCTCTTTCTTTCCACGCACATCTTCTAGAAAATAGTTCTCCAAAAATGCATCACGGAAAAGAGCCCAAGAAACTTCAACACCTTCCTCATCAAATCTCTGAACATTGTTTCTCCATCAATCTTCAACTTTATTCTCTAGCATATGAGTACCAAACTGCACCTTCTGCGCATCCGTACAATTCATAACTCTGAATACCTTCTCAATCGCCTTAAGCTATGCTTGAGCCTTGTCAGGTTCATGCTCACCCTCAAAGATAAGAGGATTGTTCCTTTGAAACTTCTCCAAAGCACGAAACTCATCTTCCTCAGCTCGGTGTCCAACATTCGCCTATGGAATCTGCCCAAGAGATCCAGCCAACAATCTCAAAGCATCAACAATAGCATCATCATTCCTTCCTACAACCATTGCCCTAAGACATCCAACAAAAGACAACAACGTTGATCGTGTCAGATAAACAAATCAAATACAACAAGAATTAAATCAATTAATAACCTGGCCAAATAAAATCTTACCAACCATTGCTCTCATACCATAATGTAACTGTTGCACCCCAAAATTCACCCTCTTCATTTTGTTAATAAATAATTGGCTAACACTTGATCAATAGGTGCATTGCATACATATCATTCATTCATTAGCCATGGGTTCGAGATTTTCTAATCGTATTGAATCTGTACAATTATGAAGAAGAGGTTTGGTTCTCGAAAGCTGGATATCTGAAGTTCTGTTATTTCAAGCGTCATCTCAATATGCAAGATATGTGTGTTTAGAAGCTTCTGATTATCTATCGAGAATTGGAGTTTTGAGGTTCTGATTGCCTATCATGTGGATATTGATTACAGTGTCGAGTTGCGATGTGTTGTGGTCGAATATTTGAGCCCGAATTGAGTATATGGCCTTCTGTGAGTTTGAAGTATTTGTATTCGACTTATCGATCCGCGCGTTTCAACAGAAAATCAAAAATGGACGGATAAAATGATATTTGAGTGCGTGTATCAAAAAGTCAACAAAAGTCAAAGTTTGACCGGGCGGAATTTCGGGTCAAAATTATTGTCAAAAGTCGACATCTGAGAAAATGCGATCATTTGTTGAGAAAAATCGGAAGAATCGGGTGAAAATGAGGTTTCTTGCATTTTAAGTAATCTTGGACTTAGAAATTTTTTCTAAGTTTTAAGCACTTTGTGTTCACGGAGCCATGTTGCCGCATCCGTATCTTGCCTGTTTATGGTCAGAAGTTTGTGAATTGATAGTCGTTGGAAAGAGCGCATTTCGTACTCCAACTTTGTCTTTGTGAAGATTTTTTCCAGAAATGCCTGAATTTCGAGTTATAAAGCTCCGAAGTTTGAAGGTTATAACTTTTGAAGTTTTACAAAGTGAAATTTTAAGTGTTTTTAACGTGTTCAAGCGCTCGACTTCGGAGGTATTTTACACGTGTTTCGAAGCGTTGATTCGAGTCGAGTTCAAAATCAAAGTTGTTCGTTTAACGGCAATCTACAACTTTGCTGAAGAAATCGAATTCATCCGGGAAACGGATCAAAAATTACGGAGCTCGGAAGTTACAGTTTATCATTTCTCAATTTTCAACACTTAGAAATATTTTGAAGTGTTTGTTTCTATGCTCAAGCTGACAGTTTCAGGGTCGATTTTATCATAGTTCGTGGCTCCGAATCAAAAAATATTCAACTGAAAAGTTGTTCAACTCACGATAGTCTATAACTTTGTTGAAAGAGTCGAATTCATTCGGGACACGGATCGGAAGTTATAAAGCTCAGAAAATAAGAATTCATTATGTTTGTAAAATTCGAACAGTTTTTGTGCACGTATTCAGGGCTGTTTTCGTCATTGATTCGGTTGCCGCACGGAAAAGTTCTGAACACGAAAGTTGGAGTTAGTAATTCCATCTACAAGTTCCGTTTAGAAACTTTTTCGTTTCGGACGTCAGAGCTGGAAGATAGGGAGCGGCGTAGTTTGCATTTCGAAGCTGCCAAAATGCAAGACAGCATGCACATTTCTTGCCAAGCACACGGAAGCATTTCATCGAACAATTTTTGTGCACGTATTCGGGGATGTTTTCCTGTCGATCCGATTGCCGCACGGAAAAAATTCACACACGAAAGTTGGAGATCGCCATGTACTCTACAAGTTTCGTTTAGAAACTTTTTCGTTTCGGACGTCGGAGCGGAAAATACGAAGCGCCGTAAATGACAGCTTGAAGTTGGAAAATTACGGCGAGTCATGTTTGGAACTTGCCCAGCCAGGCCAGGCATTTCATCAAACAGTCACGTTGCAAACTTCAAACACTTATTTTTCAATGATTAAGGCATCGTTTGGATTTTTGTCGAACTACAATGTTGTTATATTACACGCACTCTTTCCGATGGTCTCAAGTTTGCATCATTTGGTCGAGTTTCGGAAAAGTTATGAAGCCATAAAGTAGTACTCTTGGCATGGATAAATAGTTGGTAATGCTCAGGAAAACTCTTTGGTGACGCGATCAGTGGTGCAGACACGACTTCAGGGCCGTTTTCAAACGTGCTACGGGTGTCGAATCGGAAAATTTCCAACATGAAAGTTATTCACTCTAACGTTCTCTAGAATTTTGGTTTTGGAGTCGAAACGCGAAAGTTGGTAAATCAAGAGCTATGGATCCGTAAACTGGTGCACATGGGTTAATTTAAGACTTTGACACTTAGAGAAATTTTTCAAACACTCAAGTCAGTTTGTGTCGGCATGACTTCGAAGCTAAATACGGCGAGCTTACGATGGATTTCTCATCAAGTGTTCAACATCAATATTGCTCTGCCAAGTGTGCTCTTCGATTCGACGCTCTCATCAAGTGTTCACTCTCACCTTCTTTTCGTTGGCCATTTTTCTTTTTTTTGAGTCTCCTCTAACAGACTGAGAAAACAGTTACAAGAAAATTTGATTCTCTCCCTCGTTGCTTCGCCGTAACAACCACCGCCGCGACCATCTTCTTCTCACCCTCTCTCAACAACTCCACTGCACACTAACAGAAAAACCAATCGGTTACATCACCTTTTATCCTCCCCTTTCTCCGGTCAACACTCTTCTTTCTCTCTAACCGCCCTCTCGTCTCTCTTGTTTTTCTTCTTCACCATAACAGTCGCTGCTAACTATTTCTATATCTGAACCGGGGAAATCAATACGCTCTTCGGTTTTTCTCTCGACTCAGATCCGGAGTCTTCTGTGTTTCTTCCATGCTTGATCAAGATCTCCACGCCAGAACCGTGCACTGAGATCACTGTACGAATTCGCCGAGGAGTAGAAGTATTATATCCACGCTGCATCGTTCTTGAAGATTCTCTTCGCCTCTTCATCATTTCACCGAGGAGGAGGAGTCATCGAAGTTTAAGGCGCTCTGACCATCGGAATATCCGCGGCATCAGCGTTATCATTTTGAATCCGCTGGGTATGTTCTGGAATCGTCGTCAAGATCCCGAAATTGATATAATGTGACAGTTAATTAATAAAAAAATCTGAATTATTTAATTACACCATGGCCAATTGATATAAGTCTACATGTACATAATAATAAAATGTAACAGTGTGACATAAAATCTAAATAAAACTGAATGATAAAAATATAATAATAATAGTTTTTGGACAAAAAACAATTGGACTTAGCAAAAAAAGTGAATCGGGCTTAGTGTAATTGGACTGGACTTCATGCTTTCTGCTATTTCACACCCCCTGATTACTAAGTTTAGTTTAATTTGGAAATTCAGTTTCATACCCCCTGTTTCCATGTTATACAACTTTAGTGTAATTTCGATTTAGCTCCCGATTTCGATTGTTTCGAATTATAAAAAATCCATAAAAATATATTCTGATATTTTAAGATATTAGAATATTTTTGACATTTTTTTAATATTTTTGCAATTAATTATTAATTCATTTTTAAATAATACATTTAGATGTTTTTTTTTTATAGTTGACTTAGAAAGTACAATGTCATATTTTTTAGAAACTCTAAGATATTCTTATACTATTTAATTATAGTCGAAAGTATACCTTATCTTAGTGTTGTAAGTAAAGTTTCAAATTTATTTTTTGATATTCCGATTTCATTGTAAATAATCTTCTTTTTTTTTTGCGTTTTATGCTTTATTTAAAAGTCGCATTGCTGTTTCTGACATTCTGTTTTGTATGCGAGGTACGCGGAGCGTTATACTATTGATTTGGACGTATAAAATCCATATTTTTATGTTGCACACATGTGTGTGTATTCTGTATCTGTTTGTCTGGATTATGATCTTGTGCAGGTGTATTTGATTCAGATGTGTATGACGCACATTCTGATTATGCTTTTTGTGTCTCTGCACACTTCTCACCGGATTTCTTTATTGCGTGCCAGCAGTACTTGAAGTTTTCTGGAGTATTTCTATAGCTTGCGTTGCTCTTCGGATTTAATATCCGTCGGGTATTTATTTTACTTTATTTATCGCATTTCTTTACCGCTTTTCTAGAGAGCATGAGAAGTAGGATTTTACTGCTTTCCTTGCCATGAGAAGTAGGAATAGAGATGTATGAAGGGGCTTCCGTAGTTGGAGGAACCCCTCTGGTTTATTTAAAGACCCGTTTAGGGCAATTCTGTTTGCTAATTGTGTTTGGTTTGTTTTAAATCCTCCATCTGCATAGGGAGGTAATTTTTAGTGGGTGTTTATATTTGTGCTTGCATAGGTTAGAGTGGTTAGGACGCCCGACGTGGTACCACTAAGCGAAGTCCCGCTTTTTATATTTCTTGTCATCGAGTCATTGATATATGGGCAAGCCGGAAGAAAGGGTCCGCAATCAACCCCCCACACAGTTCTAGTCCGTGTCAGCTCAGCACACGCGAATCGTGTTGCTTCCTTTATCGAGTCAATAATAAAAGTGGCAAGAGTTCCCTATTATGACTCTCCACACTTTCTTGGGGTTCGCATTTATTGCAAAACTCGCATCATTTGCTCTTCAACAGGAATTGGATGTGTCGGCTCCTGGTTGACTCACAGTATGCTCGTTACTGTCGAGGCTATGGGACTTCCTCCTTTTCCTGCTTCCTCCTTTTCCTGCGCTTGTGTGCCATTTGTTTGTTTGCATTGCATTGTTTGTGTGCTTCTGTCAAATCACTTGTTTGCTTCATCCCTTTTGTCATCTTCGACTCCATTTTAGCTGGTGATTCGAGATAGACATAGATCTAGGTGGTAAACCTTTGCATGTTCCTTTAGGATTCTCTCGACTCTACCTTAGTTAGTGATTCGAGTTAGACCTTATGATGTAATCCATGCATGATGACATTAGGGATAACATTAGATAGTTTCCCTTGTTTGTTTTTCAGCTTCTTTTTGCATCAATGCATGTAATAAAACTAAAAATTGTTTTCTTTTTCTTTTTGCAAATTAAAACACTTACTAATGGTTCAAACTCCTTTTTCAAGGTAAAAACAACCAACCAATTCAAACCTTTTTGCCTACGGGTTTTCTTTTCGTGTTTAAATTATTTTCATAATTAAAAAACACATAACCCATCAAAACATGTGAGCCGAACTACGGCGCTCTGACTTTCTCATTGCACGCGGGAATATGTAGGCATCTTGTAACGGGGCTCGATCGAGCAAACTTTGTAAATACTTCCTTCTTTTCCCCGTGTTTTCTTTATTTTCCTTTCTTTCACATGCATTCTCTTTTAGCATACAGATATAGCAATTAAGCAGTAAATAGATATAAACACACCCATTAGATAGAAAGTAGAAGTGGATACCGTAGAGTACTACGGGCGTGTGGTGTGGGGTGCTAATACCTTCCCTTCGCGTAATAGATTCCCTTACCCCTATCTCTCGGTCGCAAGACCGTGCCTTATCCCTTTCAGTTTTTCGCGATGCGTTCACCTTTCTCCTTTTGCGAGATAAAAAACGTTCGATGGCGACTTCATTGATATAGTTATCGGATGATGTTCAGCCGGTTGTTTCAGTAACACCCCTTTATAATTCCCCAATTATATATATATATATATATATATATATATATATTATACAATCAGAGTAAGTAGAATGAATAACAAGAGGGCGTTACATGATATTTATTTCAATATTAAAATCATACATGCACACTGGTCATAATCATAACACATATTTGAATCTAATGCTTTAGAACAATTCATGCATTTTCACAGCGGATCATTTAATATTCACAGATACTATCAATGATTACATCCCATACATCCCACACAAATTAAAATAGATGAGAATATATAACAAATCTCATCAAAGCATAAATCCAGATAAATCCCGGGTTACATGACCAGAGCAATGACTCAACTACGTAGTGTAATGAATAAACTAAGTAAAATCCTTCAACTAGTCTCGGGCGAAGCACCACTATCCTTAGAACTTGCACGTTACCCACGTAGAGGCAACACCATAACAGAAGGGTGAGAATTCACATCATTATCCAAAAGTATATAAATGGAAATAATATAGAAACAAGATCTATTCACGGATTCCACACACTTCAAGTAATATTCCAAGATAACATGATTATACAAACATTCAAAGTATAACATATTCATATTTATTACACATATCATAAATGTCATCCATACAAATGATTCAATTATCTATACGGTTAAACATCACAATTTCATTACACACAATCGCATATTCAATAATGACTCATGTGACAACAATAAAATGTGACTTAATATGCATGTGGTACCAATCTTGGGAACATTTCGTTAACCCCGCTTCCGATTCATTATCATAAAATCCAAGCCACTTCCGATCTGGACAAGACCAAAAGCCTCTGCTACTTATCCCTAACGAGATCGAGCCAAATGTGAACCCATTGTTTCACCGCTACTTATCCATCATGGATCGAGTCAATTGTGAATCCAACGTTTCACCGCTACTTATCCACACAAGTATCGAGCCAAATGTATGCATGTACAACTCATCAAGACAACATATGCAAATTAAGATTATTCACAAAACCTCAATTATCCAAGCATATCATCACCATTCAACTCATGTGAATTATCCATCAATTGCACATCATCATATTCCAACAACAAAATCATTACATGTATCATATACATATCATCACATATAACAAATAACATTATGACATATCATTCCACCAATGTTATTCGCAACATTCAATTAAGAATTAGCACACACTATATTCAAATAATCATGCATACATTAAAATATTATTCGAACCAATCAAAAACACATTCAATCACGATCGGATCAATTAATCACATACATGAAAGTACTACAATAAATATAATCACATAAGATTTTATGTCAAAAGATCCTAAAAATAACATTTTTCATTCCAGGTCACGCTAAGCCCAGCCTATCGCGCTAAGGGCACCTCCCTGAACAAACAAACCCAAAAGTTAGAACATTTTGCGCTAAGCGGGCTTCTCCTTGCGCTAAGCGCAGTATGCGATTCTGCACTTTTTCTGCTACAAACCAACTTCTTTCTCCCACAAAATTACCACATAAAACCCATTCCAATGAACCAAATAACATCATTAAAGGGTATCCTAACATGTTTCTAGTCATGGGTCATGATTCTAAGTTGAAAAACATAATTTCCTTTCAAATCCTAACATTCAAAGATTCTAGAAATTGAAATTGAACAACCTAGCATGTTACGAACACACACACACACACACACACATATATATATATATATATATATATATATATATATATATATATATATATATATATATATATATATATATACACACACACATACAATGTTTTAAAATCCGGATCAGACCGGGCTTAGGGTTGGAAGTAGACTAGGCTAGGCTAGGCTTTATAAGGCCTGGGTCTGGTCTACGATAATCTTACAAGGCCTGAGTCTGGCCTATGACCTAGTATAGGCTCATTTTTTTAGCTTGACCTAACCTTTTTAAAATCCCGACCTGACCTGAAAGCGTATTTAAAAGTCTATTTCTCATTATGATTTTCAATCAATCTAGATTACTTAAAAAGTCTTATAGGTCGGCCTATATATGCACATATAGGCCGACCTATTTAGTATTTTTTCTATATATATATATATATATATATATATATATATATATATATATATATATGTCATTCTATTTAGTCATTATATATATAGGATTTTTAATAGCCTAAAGTCTGGTCTATTTAATTAAATAGGCTTTTGAAAAAGTCTATGCCTAGCCTTTTTAGGAAATAAGCCTGGTCTGACCTGACCTCATATAGGCTAGGCCATAGGCCTCTATAGGTCGGCCTGACCTATTTTCACCCCTAAGACCGACCGATCAGATCGGAAACCAGCCAAGTAATTGGTCTAATTCAATTGTTGGATCAGATTTGTCATTGAACCGGTGGGAACCGGTAAAAACTAATGTAAACCGTTAAAACCGAAAAAATCGGCGATTTTTCTAAACCCGTGGTTAAATTGCATTTTAAATTTTAAATTTTAAATTTTTAAATTTTTTTCTTTCTAATTTAAAATTCGTTTTGATTATTTTAATAAAAAATTTAAACAAAAAACAAAATAAAGTAATGATAGCATTGATAGAGAAGATGTTGCATATGCGGTTGATTTTGATATTAAGGGAGATCATAAATAAATAAATTTCCTCATTGAAATTAAACATAGTAGATAATGGAGTTATTTTTTTTTGTAAATTATTCAATTAGATTATGTTGCAATTAAATTTTATAATTTTGTGCTATTTTTTTTTTATAAATATTTGATGCTTATGTTTAAAATTTGAATTTAAAATCATGAACTTGTGAATTTATTTATGATATATTATTTAATTAAGTGCTAATTATATTTTGCAAATATTGAATCCTCCGTTCGACAAGTTTTAAACCTATATGATTTTGTTATAATGATCAATTTATTTAACCGAGTTATCAATTCAAACCGGTTTAATCACACAAATCGAGTTAAAAGACAATAATACATAATAGAAAAATGAGTTAAAATCATATCTTAATACTAAACACCAATCATATAATATTATAATATAATTCTTAATAATTTTCAACTTAAACAAAATATTCATCTCCATCCTCAGCCCATGGAGATTGATAGGCTCTTGAGAACATACTATGAAGAATAAGATCAATTTCATATGAGAAGTAAGCTTAAGATCTTGATACAAAAGAAAATTTCTTAAAATTCATATTGAATTAGAATAAAATAGATACTAAATATATACTGAGCATGTAGCATGTAAGACATTATTAATCAAAATAACCAACTTCTAACAAATTCTACTAAGAGCACCTTAACGCACGTTTTTTCTACAAGTTTGCTAGCTGGAGTATGTAGCATACAATAATTAAACTGTTGGAGTTCTCCAGTCTGGACATCAGTGGAATGCAATGCAACAATAGTATTGATTAAAAAATTAATAAAAGTACTTCTAGCCAGCCGTTCATCAATGACTCTTTTGTTTTTGTTTTTTTTGTTTTTTTAATAATAGTCTATAAATATGTTAAATTAAAAAAATAATATATTTAAATATATCTCTCACAATTTCATCTTATTAGCCTTCAGTTTATCATATATTTTACCTAAGTTTCTATCTTCTTACTTCAAATAATTATTGTTAAGGTCAAATGGACCCTAATCAATATAATTTTCAACAATTTATGTTCAATCTCATGCAAAATTATCAAAATCCTAACCCTCAAAATTCCCAATTTCCCTCACCGCCAATAAACTCTGCCGCATTTTTTCTGGCACCAAACAACCCAAATATGTATTTTATACCTCAGATAAATACTCATGGAGTGAATTATTCTCGTCATGAACCCGAAACACCGATTGAGTTTATGTCTGAACGCCAAAGGTGTTCTGTTAAAAAAAACCTCGAGAGGTATTCACGAGGGAAGATGATACACTTCTTATGCAATCATGGCTCAATGTTTCAAAAGATCATATTGCGGGAGTTGATAAAAAAGCCGACGATTTTTAGTTAAGAATCACCGATAACTATATCATGGGCAGTTACGAGAAAAGCTACAAGACCAATTAAAATGTCGATGGCATCACATAAATGGTCTTGTTCAAAAATTTGTTAGGTGTTACAAACAAGTTGTTCATGGAAAAAAAGTGGTCAATCAAAAAAATATGTCTTGGCTAATGCATATGCTTTTTTTCTTCAAGACGAAGGAATAACATTTAATCTTGAGTATGCGTGGCGATTGATAAAAGATTGAACCTAAATGGATGGGGGCATCGACTGAAAATTCTTCAAAAAGAACAAAGAATTCTGCTAGTGGGGCACACTCATCAAGTTATGAGTATAACTCATCATCACCAATGGAGCATCCAATGGGGCAATAAGCGACAAAAAGGAAGAGTAAGACAAAGGAAAATGCAAATGCATCTAAATCACCTTCTAATATTGTGCAAGATACATGGAATAAAAGAGTAGAAACAATGGGAAGACTAGCTCAATGTAAGGAGGACGAGATAGAGTTTAAAGCGATGCTATTAATCACGAAAGACACTTCTACGATGAATGATAGTCAACGGGATGTTCATGAAGAATATTATAATAAGTTGAGAGCAAAATATGGACTTTAGTCATGATGGTAAGTTCTAGTATTTGTTATGTATCAACACCGATGTAAAATGGTCATTAATACTATAATAAATATTATGTTGTTATTCAAATTAGTCATTATTGAAACTAACATTATTCAAACTAGTCGTTATTCAAACTTTTCGTTAGTCAAACTAGCCGTTATTCAAACTAGCCGTTATTCATATACCACTACATATATTACCACTCATCTCATTCTTTTCTCATTCTTCTCTCATTCTTCACATTCTTTTCTCATTCTTCTCTCATTCTTCTCTCATTTTTCACTCACTTGGATTTAGACAATTCCGATGATCTCTTTTGGGACTTGGTTGAAGAAGAATTTATGGACAACACTAATGAAGAACTACTAATGTCAATGCTCGAAAAGGAACGTCAATCTGGAAGTTCCTCTAGGCGTAAGAGAAGAACAGTAATTGATCGAAGTCATGAAGAAGTGCACAATCAATTATTCAATGACTATTTTTCAAAAAATTTAGTATACACAGATGTTGAATTCTGAAGAAGGTTCAGAATGCATAGACATGTTTTTCTTCGAATTTAGTTACCCTTGGAAATCATGATGCATATTTTCAAAGGAGGGCCAATGCAACTAGTAAAATGGGTCTTTCACCATTACAGAAATGCACATCTGCTATTCATATGTTGGCATATGGGTCTCCCGCTGACATTGTAGACAAATATGTTCGAATAGGTGAAAGCACTTTAGTTGAGTGTTTAGAAAGATTTGTTAGGGGCGTGAATGATGTATTCGAGACCGAATATTTGAGAAAGCCAAACAACACTGATGTTGAACATCTTTTACAAATGGTAGAATCACATGGCTTTCCAGGAATGTTGGGTTCCATGATTGTATGGATTGGGATTGGAAAAATTATCCTGTTGCATGAAAAGGACAATTTTGTCGAGGTGATCATGGAAAGCTCACAATCATGCTTGAAGTAGTGGCATCACATGACTTATGGATCTAACATGCATTTTTTGGTATTACAGGTTCAAACAACGATATTAATGTGCTAAACTATCCAACGTGTTTAGCGAAATTTTGGAAGGGCATGCTCCTACTGTGCAATATACAATTAATGTGACACCGTATAATATGGGATATTATTTAGCAGATGGTATATATCATGAGTGAATTATATTTGTCAAGACCATTTCAATTTCGCAATGAGAAAAGACAAAATTATTTGCTCAACATCAAGAATCGGCTAGAAAGGACATGGAACAGGCATTTGGAGTGCTTCAATCTCGATTTGTAATTATATGTGGTCCAACGTGTGCATGGCATATGAAAACTCTCAAGCATACCATATATGCTTGCATCATATTGCACAATATGATTGTTGAAGACAAACAACACACATATGACATATGAAGGTGGTTTTGATTACTCTTATGATAATGTAGATAGCAACAACTCAACAACTGAAACATTTCACGATCCTCATCCGAGTCTTGCAACAAGACTACAAAGAAGAGAAAATCTTCATGAAAAACAAATTCATCGCCAACTTCAAGGAGATCTAGTCAAGCATATTTGAGAACGCTTTGGACATGAAGATGAAGAAATTTAAATTTGATTAATTATGTGATGTTATTTATTTTTATTGTTTTTAATTATATGTCATGTATTTGAGATTAATTTTAATTATTATTTTATGTTTTAAGTTTAATTTAAATTTTATTTGTTTTATATTAAATTTAGTTTATATCATTTAAATTATTATTTTAAAGTTAATTTAATTTAATATTCATAAAATATTAATATATAAAATAAATTTGTAGGACCTAATATGAGTTATTTAAAGTTGTACAATTGGAGTAAAAATTGAATAAGTTGTTGTGCTTAATAAACCCCACAAAAAATCCAAAATATAGATAACACCATTGGAGATGCTTTAACCAACTTGTAACAACTCTAACTAACTAAGTATGGAATAGCTAACTTTTAAGTGTTAACTAATTTTTAAAATTTATTGTTGTTCTTACTTGTTAGACAAAACTAGTGTGTGAAGGATGGATAAAGTGTCACATGAGACGCTGTTGCAAAGAGAAGAAACTTGCGGCCAGTGCTACCGGAAAGCATATTAATGTGAAATGTATTTTAAAAATACCACTATTTTCTTTTTTGTTGGGAATTTTCACTTACGGCCTGTTTGGTCAATGCAAGAAATGTTTCGGTGAGGGGACAAACACATATATTTTCCACTTGTCTTCCTTTTAATCTTGGTTATCTTCAATTTTTTAGACTATTAGTTTTATATTTAATATATTTGTGAGATATTGGATCGAACTCTATTGTGTCGAAGGATGCTAGGATTGTTAGCATCGAATTGGGCCTGTTTGTTATGTCCAATTGGTTAAGTTAGCTTGTACCCTAAGTTAGCTTGTAATGGATATTTGTGATGAAAGTCCATTAGTTTAGTATGTTAGGTTTATTATAAATAGCACACTAGTCTCTCATCATTGCATATTGCAAATCCTAATTTAGGGTGAAAGAGTTATTTGTTATTCTTGTATACTTGTAATCTTGTTTTGAAGATAAAGGAAAGAATAGCAGTTAATAATCAATCCTTGTGTTCATCGTGGTTTTTTAATTCTTTTTCCTTACATTGAGCAACAAGTTTATATTTTGTTCCCAAGGCATCCGATTCACAACAAATTAGTGCGGTGAGCGTGGAGAAGATGCCTTCGACAAAGTATGAGATTGAAAAGTTCACCGGAGTGAACGATTTCGGTCTGTGGCGCTTGAAGATGAAAGCCCTACTGGTTCAGCAGGGTTGTTTGGAATCGTTGAAGGGAGAGTCAGCCATGAACGAAGCGTTAACGGCAGCTGAGAAGAAGGCAATGATAGAGAAGGCCCACAACGCAATTTTGTTGAGCCTTGGTGATAAGGTTCTTCGACAGGTATCAAAGGAGACGACGACGGCAGGGTTATGGGTGAAACTTAAAAGTTTGTACATGACCAAATCGTTGATGAATCGACTCTACCTGAAGCAAGCTTTATATTCATTCAAGATGATTGAAGACAAAGTGTTCGAGCATTGGATATGTTCAAAGTCGATTCTTGATCTTGAAAATATTGATGTGAAGATCGATGATGAAGATCAAGCGCTGTTGGTGTTGCCCAGATCACATGCCCACTTCAAAGAAACTCTCTTGTATGGAAGAGAGTCCCTGACCTTTGAAGAGGTTCAATCAGACTTGTATTCGAAGGACTTGAATGAACGAAAGGAGCATAAACCTTCGACGGTTGGTGAAGGTTTGGCCGTTAAAGGAAAATTCTTGCGAAAGGATAATATGTTCGACAAGAAGAAAGGTAAAAGTCGCAAGTTTTATGGTGAAGCATCTAGTATTCGATGCTATCATTGTAAGAAGGAGGGTCACACAAGAAAAGTGTGCCCTGAACGCCTGCAAAATCATCGAGGAAAGGATAATGGCAATGCAGCTATTGTTCAAGATGATTTCGACTCATTTGATGTTCTTGTGGTTTCGAGCAGCAACTCGTCGAAGGAATGGATTATGGATTCTGGGTGCACTTGGCACATGAATCCAAACAAAGACTTGTTCGAGGAATTATGTGATCAAGATGGTGGATCTGTATTGCTGGGAAACAACAAAGCTTGCAAGATTGCAGGTGTGGAATCTGTGAGATTCAAACTCCATGATGAGTCAATAAGGTTATTGACTAAAGTCAGGTATGTACCTGATTTGAAGAGAAATTTGATTTCTCTTGGTGAATTCGACAAGAAAGGATATGTTTTTCAATGAGAGAAAAATATCCTAAGAGTCATGAAGGGGTCGAAGGAAGTCTTGAGAGGCGTGAAGAAACAAGGCTTGTATACCCTTGTGGTTGAAGTTGTAAGTGGTTCGACAAATGTTGCATCCACGAAACCTTTGTCGAAGACAAAAATATGAGATTAGGCCATGTCAGTGAAAGGGGTCTGGTCGAATTGGGGAAACAAAATTTGCTTGGTGGAGACAAAGTCGAAAAGCTGAAGTTTTGTGAACCTTGTGTACTTGTAAAATCTTGCGATCAAGTTCAAAAAGGCAAACAAAGAACACATGGATCCCTTGATTACATCCATGCTGATCTTTGGGGGCCTGCAAGGTGTCCATCACATTCAGGAGCAAGGTATTTTCTATCCATAGTAGATGAATATTCCAGAAAGTTATGGGTATTCACTCAGAAGACTAAGGATGAAACGTTTGAGAATTTCAAAGGTTGGAAGACTGTGATCAAAAACCAAACTGGCAGAAAGGTCAAGAGGTTGAGAATAGACAATGGTCTTGAATTTTGCAATGAGACATTCGTGCCGCCCGTATTGCAAGGCATGTAACTATTGTAGGCACTCCACAATAAAATGGTTTGGCTGAAAGGTTTAATCGAACCATCTTGGAGAGAGTTAGATGTATGTTAACTAGTGCTGCCTTAAAGAAGGTGTTTTGGGCTGAGGCTATTTCGACAGCAACATATCTGATAAACAGATGTCCTTCGACTGCGTTAGATATGAAGACACCTGAAGAAGTTTGGTCGGGACATCCACCAAATCTCGACAAACTGAGAGTATTTGGATGCGTAGCCTATGCTCACATTAGGCAAGACAAGGTCGAACCTAGAGCTCTTAAATGCATGTTCATAGGATATCCTGAAGGAGTCAAAGCTTATAGGTTATGGTGCCTAGAGTTAGGTCACAGAAGAATTATCACCAGTCGAGATGTTGTTTTCAATGAAGCTGAAATAGCTTTCAAGAAAACGGATGATGTTGGTTGAAGTGCAGAAGTATCTGACGAAGAGCTGGAGCAGGTAGAGATTCTTGTTGAGGTGGAGCATGTTAATGCTGAATTGCATATCCCAGATAAAGTCGAAGAAGCAGATGATGCTGATGAAGTTCAGGAAACTGTTGGTGACTATTTATTAGCAAGAGATAGGAAACGAAGAGTCATCAAACCACCTCAAAGGTTTGGGTATGCAGATCTTATAGCTTATGCCTTAATCTCTGCAAGTGAGGTTCTAGACGAAGAACCAAGAGACCATAAGAAAGTTATGAGGAGTCGAATAAGACCGAATGGTCAAGGCCATGGATGATGAGATGAAGTCTCTTCATGATAACAACACTTAGAATTGATCAAGAAACCCGCTAGAGCCGTGTTAGTCACCGTAAATGGATTTTCAAAGTTAAGGAAGGAATCAAGGAGTGGCCGAAAAGATACAAGGCAAGGTTGGTTGCAAGGGTTTTACTAAGAAAGAAGGTATAGATTTCAATGATGTGTTTTCTTCTTGTGAAGCATAGGTCCATTCGAATGTTGCTTGCCATGGTGGCACATTCGATCTTGAACTGGAACAGATGGATGTGAAGATGCGTTTTGTATGGTGATCTAGATGAAACAATCTCGATGAGACAACCCAAGGGTATGTCGAAAAGGAAAGGAAGATTATGTGCAAGTTGAATAGATCTTTATGGGTGAAACAATCTCCTCGACAAAGGAATAGAGATTCGACAAATTCATGACACGCATAAGTTTTGTTAGAAGTCGTTCGACCACCGTGTTTACTTGATTTCCCCGGTAATTCATTTGTTATTTTGTTGCTTTATGTTGATGATATTCTCATAGCAAGTAACAATGTCGAAGAGGTATTGAGGGTGGAGGCTGAACTCAATAAGGAGTTCGAAATGAAGGATCTAGGAGCAGCTTCCAGGATTCTTGGAATTGACATTCAAGAGAAAGCGAAGTTATGCTTATCTCAGGAGGCATATTTACGGAAGATTCTCGAAAAGTTTGGTATGTCGAATTCGAAGCCTGTTGTGACTCCAACAAACCCTCAATTCAAGTTGAGTATTGAACAATGTCCCAGTACTGAGGTAGAAAGAACTTATATGAATATCATCCCATATGCTAATGTAGTAGGTTCTTTGATGTATGCTATGGTTTGTACTAGACCGACATAGCATATGCAGTAAGCCTTGTAAGCGTGTACATGGCGAATCTCGGAAAGGCTCACCGCAAGCATTGAAGTGGATTCTAAGGTACATAAATGGGTCTCTAAGAGTCTTAATTTATGGTGGAGCCTTTGGTGAAGATAGTAAAGCAAAGAATCGAAGGATATGTCGACTACGATTATGCAGTTGTATGGATTCCAAAATCTATTTCGGATATGTTTTCACTATGTTTGGTACAACTATTAGTTGGAAAGCAACACTTCAGAAGGTTGTTGCATTATCAATCACCGAAGTGGAATATATTGCTTTAACTGAAGCTTTGAAAGAAGCATTGTGGCTTGAAGGTTTTGCTAAGGAGTCGAAAATTCAAGGGAAGTTATCACCGTTAAATGTGATAGTCAGTGCACCGTCAAGAATTCAAACTATCATGAGCGAACCAAACACATTGATGTGAGGCGCATTTTGTCGAGGGTAATCAAGGTGGATAAGTCCAAGTCAAGGTTTCGACGATCATAATGTTTGATATGATCACCTAGACATTGCCTAGTTGCAAGTTTTTCCACTGTATGCAGTTGATAAAGCTGCATGAAGAAAACTAACTCGTTAGTTGATAATAGAGTTTGTTCCAAGGTGGAGATTTGTGAGATATTGGATCGAACTCTATTGTGTCGAAGGATGTTAGGATTGTTAGCATCGAATTGGGCCTGTTTGTTATGTCCAATTGGTTAAGTTAGCTTGTACCCTAAGTTAGCTTGTAATGGGTATTTGTGATAAAAGCCCATTAATTTAGTATGTTAGGTTTATTATAAATAGCATACTAGTCTCTCATCATTGCATATTGCAAATTCTAATTTAGGGTGAGAGGGTTATTTGTTATTCTTGTATACTTGTAATCTTGTTTTGAAGATAAATGAAAGAATGACAGTTAATAATCAATCCTTGTGTTCATCGTGGTTTTTTAATTCTTTTTTTTTACATTGAGCAACAAGTTTATATTTTGTTTCCAAGGCATCCGATTCACAACAATATTTAATTTAATTATTATTAGTTAATAACCCTAACAACCCCAACTTGTCATGTTTATTGTTAAAAGATGCATGCTAGTTGACTAAGCGGGAATATACAGCAAATCAGTGTCTTTTGTGGATCTTTCGTAGCACTTTTATAGCGACAAAAAAAACTTGTGGGACCCACCCTCATGTTTGTATTTCTCTGTCACTGTTTTATTTATGTCAATGAAGTTTTGTGTGACAGATCTAAGCACTCAGGTCGCCCTGAATATGCAACCAGACTCCTTTTCTGTTTCTGTTTTTGTTCTTGTTCTGTTATTATCTGTATAAACCCCTCCACTCTCTTATTATCTCCCCTTATACCAAAGAGAAGCTAAAAGAAAGAAAAAGTGGTGATAACTGAAATATGTCTACCTCTCACAAAAAGTATGATGTATTCATTAGCTTTAGGGGAGAGGACACACGGACAAACTTCACTGCGCAGCTTCATCAAGCTCTTACCAATAGAAACATTGAAGCATACATTGATTATAATCTTATAAAGGGAGATGAGGTTGGACCTGCTCTTGCCAAAGCAATCCAGGACTCACATCTGTCTATTGTAGTTTTCTCAGAAAACTATGCAACCTCAAAGTGGTGCTTGGATGAACTCCTCCACATACTTCAGTGCAGACAACTTCATGGACAGGTAGTTATACCTGTGTTCTGTGACGTAGATCCATCGCATGTACGTTCTCAGAAAAAGAGTTATCAGATAGCATTCGCAAAATACGAGAGAGAATTCGCCAAGAACGGGAAATCCCATCTAAACAAAGTGTCTGAGTGGAAAGCTGCTCTAAGTTTAGCCGCCAGTATATCTGGATGGGACTCTCGTAAATATAGGTAAGTATTTAATTTAATTCCTCTAAGTTCATATATTCATTCTTATGTTGTATAAACTTTTCAAAATGAGTTATATTTTATGTTGAGTTTGTGATGAACATAGGATAGGATGGGGCTAGTCTACTTGTTAAGGTCCAATCCAATCATGATCAGTTCACCAACACAAATGATCCCGTTGACGGGTTAATCATGTTCTTATAGCATTTTAGAAACATAGCAAATTGAAATTTTCCTTTGAGTTTAATTTGTTTATTTCTTTTTTTGTTATTTTTTCTCCTTCTAGGGATTATTCTCAAGTCATAGACAATGTTGTGGAGGATGTTTTACAGAAGTTGTCCCTCATGTATCCTAGTGAACTGAAAAACCTTGTTAAAGTTGATGAAAAGGATGAACATATTAAATTATTACTGAAAACAACACCAAGAATCGGAATTTGGGGCATGAGTGGAATAGGAAAGACAACCATAGCCATACAGATGTTTGCCAAGAACTTTGCCCATTATGATAATGTATGTTTCTTGGAAAAGGTAAGCGAAGAATCAGAAAAGTTTGGACAAACCTATGTTCGTAATAAGCTTCTTAGTAAGCTACTGAAGCGAGAGATTACTGCGTCTGAGGTTCATGGACAACATACATTCATCAAGAGGAGGCTCAGTGGTAATAAAAATTTCATTGTACTTGATGATGTGGATAATGCTACACAACTAGATGATTTGTGTGGAGTACTTGATGACCTTGGACCTAACAGTAGACTCATTATCACAACGAGAGACAGACATATGCTTAGTGGAAGAGTGGACAAGATATATGAGGTCACACCATGGAAGCTTAAAGACTCTCTAAAGCTTTTTAGCTTAGGAGCCTTCAAGCAAAGCCATCCTAGAGAGGGTTTCGAGCATATATCAGAAAGGGCGGTTCAATATGCAGGAGGTGTTCCGTTGGCTTTAAAAGTTTTGGGTTTACATTTTGATTCCAAAAGACCAAAATTTTGGGAATCTGAGTTGAATGATTATGAGATCAAAGGAGAAGCCTTCCCCGATATTCAAAATGTGCTAAAGCTAAGCTACAATGGATTATCATGGCGAGAGAAGGAGATGTTTCTAGACATTGCATTCTTTTTCAAAGATGAAGACAAAGACTTTGTCACAAGGATACTAAATGCCTTTGGTTTCAATGCAACTAGTGGCATAGAAATCCTAGAAGATAAAGCTCTTCTATCCATTTCAAACAACAATAGGATACAAATTCATGGCTTACTACAAAACATGGCATTTGATATAGTTCGACAAGAACATAATAAAGACCCAGGAATGCGCAGCCGACTGAGGGATGCTAAAGATATTTATGATGTACTTGGAAGAAACAAGGTATATGTGTTATATTTTCTAAAGAAAAAATTATAGTTGAATTGCTGTGATAATGTAGTAACTTCTTTCAATTTGTCAGGGGAGTGATGCAGTTGAAGGAATAATATTTGATTTGTCTCAAAAACTAGATTTAAATGTTCAAGCTGACACATTCAACTTGATGACTAAATTAAGATTTCTTAAATTCCACGTCCCTTCGGGTAAGAAGAAATTGGGCACCGTGCATCTTCCAAAAAATATAATGCCGTTTTTTGACAAACTGACTTACCTTGAGTGGAACGGGTATCCCTTGAAGTCTCTCCCACAACCTTTCCGTGCTGAGCAGTTGATTCAGATTTGTTTGCCAAACAGCAACATTGAACATCTTTGGTTCGGGATGCAGGTATGTGTGCAGTGCACTTACACTAATTCATTTAGATTGTGGGGGGTTTTTCTTTGTTTTTTATGTAAATGAAAATGGGAGAAATGATTTAATAATGTTAGTCCTCCTATGCATTTTTGTTTACTTCCCTTGCATGGTGTGGAATTGAGTGGATGTTTCTTTTGAATTATTACAGGAACTTGTGAATTTAGAGGCAGTCGATCTAAGTGAGTGCAAATGGTTGGTCGACCTCCCTGATTTGTCGAGGGCATTAAAATTAAAACAGTTGTGCCTTTCTGGCTGTGAAAATTTATGTGAAGTTCAGGCTTCTTCATTTTCTAAGGACACACTTGATACTTTGCTACTGGATAGGTGCACAAAATTGCAAAGTCTTGTGGGTGAGAAGCATTTAACATCTCTAGCAAATTTCAGTGTCAAAGGCTGCTCAAGTCTGAAGGAGTTTTCGCTGTCTTCAGATTCAATAAGAAGGTTGGATTTAAGCAATACAGGAATCGAAATATTGCACCCAACAATCGGTGGTATGAACAAGCTTTATTCGTTGAATCTAGAAGGTTTAAAGCTAACAAATCTACCAATTGAATTGTCTCGCTTGAAATCACTTACTGAACTTCGGGTTTCTAAGTGTAGTGTAGTAACTAAATCAAAGTTAAAAGCCCTTTTTGATGGTCTGGGCTCATTAACATTATTACACTTGAAAGACTGTGATAACTTGTTTGAACTCCCTGCAAACATCAGTTCCTTGTCATCATTGCATGAATTGAAACTAGATGGTAGCAGTGTGGAGGGGTTGCCTGCTAGCATCATGTACCTCTCAAAGCTAGAAGTTCAGTCTTTAGACAATTGCAGTAAGCTTCGTTGTCTGCCAGAACTTCCTTCAAGCATCAAAGAGTTTCAAGCCGACAACTGCACCTCGTTAATAACAGTATCCACTCTGAAGACTTTTTCAATAAACATGATTGGACAGACAAAATACATTTCGTTTCAGAATAATATTAAGATGGAATTGGATGAACCTTCCCTTGCCCGCATTACGGAGGATGCCATGTTCACAATGAAAAGTGCAGCCTTTCACAATGTATTAGTGAGAAAGTACAGATACCAAACCCACAGCTACAATTATAACTGCGCCGGGGTTTGTCTGCCAGAGCACAGAGTTCCAAGTCAGTTCAAACACCGATCAACCAAATATTCCTCCATAAATATCAACATTTCCAACTCGGTGGGCTTCATTTTTGCAGTTGTTGTTACTCCATCTAACATAATGCAAGAGCGTGAATACTTTGTCGGAATCCTATGTCAATGCTATTTGGAAGATGGAAAGAGGGAGGTGGGATATAAGTCTCGCTGGAATCATAAACCGGTTTCAAATTTGAACATGGATCACGTTTTTGTATGGTATGATCCATACCATTCTGACAGCATACTCGGAAGGAATGAACAAAAGGTTTCTTTTAAATTCTGCATTACAACTTGTACTAGTAGCGGAAGAGAACTTGGTGGCCTTTTAAGTATCAAAGAGTGCGGGGTTTGTCCAATTTACTACTCAGAAAGTAGGAGGGTTTTAGGCCCCAGGAATTTAGACAAGGGTTTAGAATTAGAGTTGTATCAGGAAATTGAATTTGAGAGATCTGCTGAAGGCTATGACGAGGGAGAAGGCATTGACATTGAAGACAAGGAAGGCACTGGCCTACAGAACCAAGATTTTGACTTGAATGAAAATGGTTACCCTTCATATGACTGTTTAATTGGTATGTAACTTTTCAAATTCTTTCACAGATGTTATATGTTATCTTTCTTTCACTGTTTTTCTTTTACCATTTTGATTTCCTATGGTTAGATAGTCAATTCACCATTTCTTTTTCAATAGTCTCTAAAGATGCTCAGGCGCATTGCAATCCTCAAGAGAAAGAAAATTTGGAAGATGATGATAATTCCAAAGAAATGATGAAATCTGAGATTCTTCATAATACTACTGCTTTGAAGTCTGGACAGGAAACTGAAACTTCTTCTAACAAACAAAAACAATTCGAGAAGGAGCAAGATTCTACCGAGGAAAGTTCTGATGTAGAATTGTCAATCAATAGAGAAATTAAGGTAATACTTACACCTTTTACCTCTTTATCCCTGCTAATTGTATATCACAACATCCTCTTAATCTTTCAAATAGTGTCACAGTAACGAATTTAAGGGAAAATGAATGCTCATTATATATATAATCCAGGAAATAGACAAGTTTTATGGTCTCTTTTCCATGTCAACTAGAGGGTTAATGATATGAAACAACCTTCATTCTTATTGCAAAGAACTATGTTCTTATACTTGTCGATTGTTTTTATCAGGAAAATAAGAATCTGCAACAATCACCACCATCATTAGTGAAGAATCTATCTATTCCAACTGATTCTCTTACTAATTTGTTACAACTACAAGATGCTCCCAACAAATTAAATCCAAACTCCTCAATGGCTGCTGAGAGTTCTTCAAGTAAGCCTTCTTCTTCAAAGGGTCCAGTGAGAACAATTGAAGAGGAATCTTCAAAACTAAAGAAATGCAGTACTTTGGAATGTTCTCCTGTCGATTATTCTGAATATAAGAGAGTCCTCGAAGAAGACCCTCTGGCAATCTTGGAGAAACTCTTGTCGGATGAACTTGGTAGTTCTTCACAGGCTTCTCACTCTTCAACACAAGTAGAAGCTACTGAAACTAGGAAAGAGTCAATTGAGACGCTGCTTGATGAATTAAGGCAATTGGCTTTTTCGAGGAACTTGTTGAAAAATTTGTCCAATGATGTGTCCCTTGAAGAAGAGGTGAAAGCTTTATTAGTTAAAGTCAATGATAGAGCTAATGAGCTTTCTGAGAAACAAAGTTCTGGTATTACTGATTTCACCACATTCTTTAATAAGGCCACAGTCAATATTGATGAAGGAAAACAAAGCAATGTTACTCTTCAACAACTTAATGTGGACCATAAAGATTCAATATCCAAGCTTCAAGCATCTAAAATCAAGATAAGGAAGTTTGAAGAGTCCATCATTGCTGATGAGGATAAGATTAAGGCCATGGATATTGAAATTGAAGATATTAAAGCGCAGATTTCTTTGCTCGAGGAAAAAGCACGTAAGGTTCAACAAGAGAAGTCACAGTTAGAGGATGCCTGCTGGAAATGTAAAGAGAAGAGAAGTGAGATTTTGGAAGAGGTTAAATCTGTAGCATCTAAGACCATACAAACCCGCGAGAAGATTGGTACTGTCAAAAAAAAGAAGCTGGAGTTGGATTCAAAGTATGATATGCTTGAAGGACATTATGCCGTAATGAGACAATCACCTCCTTTTTAGAACTCACATTATTATGCTTCTTATTTCCTATCTCTTTGAATAATCTACAAAGAATAAACTGTAAGAACAATTTCATAAATATATTTTTGGTAAGGATATCGATACTTATGGCAATGGATAAATGACATGTTATTTCGATTTGCCTAGTGGTTGTGTTGTTTTATGCAAACATTTCAATGCAGTTTCTACTCTAGGAATCTTAGATATTTTGTCCAAACTATTCCTTTTACTCTAGTGCATGCATGTAATTGAATAAGTTTTATTTTTTTAAACATTATTGATCCATACATTTAGCATCTTGCATTCGAAGTATCTCCACCACTTTTTTCAAATAACTGAATTGAGATAAAAACAATTCACTCTTCTTGTGGCATCTAATAATATCCATACAAACAATTCTTTTAGTTTTACCAAAATCTTTTATCTCAAATTTACCATTCGAGATCTCTTTGAGCTTATCGATTTCAATCTTGCTAGATCTTACCATTAAAATATCATAACATAAATAGGAGGAGGAGAGAATGACTTTCTCATTCTTCTTCAATATATATACACAACTATCATAATTACTTCTTACAAGACCATATTTAAGAAAATATTCATCAAACAGACAAAACAGTTGTTTTGGGTCTTATTTCAACCCATACAATAATTCTTCCACAAAACTTTTAGGTTGTTCGATGTAGATTGTCTCTTCAAAGTTTCAATGCAAGAAAGTTGTTTTGACATCTATCTATTATACCATGGCATGACGGGCATTGTCTCTTCTTTTCTTTTGTTGTTGAACTGTCTCCTGTACACCATGGCATGACGGGCATTTTGCTCGTTGCTTCTCCAATTATCTTTCCCCCTATTGGTTTTGACGTGCAGCCATCTATCAGTTGGTACTTCAAATAGGACTCGAATGTTACTCTTCGAGCACCTTTGGGGTAAAGACTATCAGGCTTTCTTTGATTATGATTGCCATGGAGGTGCTGACCCTTCTGACCCATCTCCTTGTGATTCCAGCATGGCGCGAAAGGAATGGTTTCAAATGCCCTTGCCATGTTTTGGTCATATGTCAACACCTTGGGCAAATCAAACACTGTTGCCCCTTTATGGCAGCAGTACTAAGAACTCCAACACACTCTCCGTGTCGAGGATAGCATCTAAACAATTGATTGTCTTGGCGCCACTGACGCCAGCTCGAGCCCTTTGGCTCCTTTTCGAACTCGCAGAATCTTTCATTGCGTATGATGCCGCATCCGGGGCATAGCATCATCTCGCTTTCCTTTGTGGCACACCATGAGGTAATTTTTCAAACCGATATCCGCAGATATCCTTCATTCATTTTGTATTTTTCCTTCTCAAGGTATTTCTCCATTTCTTGCATCTCGTAACAAGGTTTCTCCATGTCCACCATATTAACATCCACCTCTCCATCTTTTCATCATCTCCCAACCCGATGGTTCGATGTCTTTGAGTTGTATTTTCGAACTCTCCGGGCGGAGTATTTCACCTGTAGTCGAATTTGCCACTAGGCTCCCCTGAGTGTCCCAAACTTCCTTCTTGACTCGTGTCCTCGACCTCTCCGCCTTTTGTATCCTCATCTCCCCAACCCGATGGTTTGATGGCTTCGATTGGGATTTTTGCACTCTCGCGCAGAATATTTTACCGATAATCGAATCTTCCACCGGGTTCTCCCAAAGTATCCCATCTCTTCTCGGGAGAGTTGGTCTAATTGGACCTTTTCTAATTGGCGCCCGACCTTCAAGAGTCTGCACCACCCTCGCCCCGACTCTCCCGGCCCTCGAGCTGGATGTCCTTTGAAACAAATGATCTACCGGCTTAGTCAAGCTTCGTCTGATGGATGTCTTCGTGACGCCTTTGTTGACTTCGATCATCCCCAACTCTCATTCTCGTTTTCATCTTTCAATGTATTGACCCTTGGTCTGCTTCCACCATATTTATTTCTCCCATGCCTGCAGCTGGAGTAGTTGGTGTCTCGCAATATCGGAGGATCCTCATCTACCTTCATCTTTGGCTTATCGCGAAACTTCATCGCCTTCTTTGATTGCATTCAATTAAGTCCCCGAAAAGAAAACACCGTGAGGTTTTGTGGCCTAAGAAACTATGATATTTACGTAATCCCTTTTCTTTCTTTGGTCTAAAGGAGGTATTTTAACATTCGATGGCACAATCATTGACCATCTTTGACAAGGTGTCAAAATCTCATCACACTTTGTCACATCAAAGGTGTACACCTTCTTTGGGAATTTGTCGTTTTTTCATTTTCAACAATTTCTTTTCCTTTGTGGGAACCAATACATAAGAGTAGGTGGGGCCTGCTTTAACTCGCTAGGTCCACTTCGACCTCCTCAAATCGGGATTCGACTTCCTGTTTCGACATAGGAAATTCTTTCTCTTGTTACTTTTGAAGCCCCGGCCTTCTCGGCCTTTAGTCTTCGACCGTCGAACCCTATCGCCAACCGAGCCATATCTCTCAAGTATTGTGTATCTAATTTCGAATCGAATAGTCAAGGCCACCGCCATTTCGACTAATTCATGTTCGGGACCACGTGAAACATCCGGATTTCAATAGTCCGAACCTATTCAAGTATTCGCTATGGGTTCAAGAAACTTCCTCTTAACACTAGCTAGTTCCTTCGCACTTATCTTGGATTGTCCCATGTAGAATTGTTCATGGAACAATCTTTCTAAAAGGCCTGTATCTATGGATCCGTGTGGTAATGTGGTGAACCGGTGAAAGCATTTTTCGTAAGTGAACTTGGGAAATACTTAATCCTAAGGTTCTCATTATTGGCTATGTCTCGCCTGTGAGATACTGGCTATGTGTTCGATCGTTGATTCGTTAGTATCTCCAAATGAACTTTGTAAACTTAGGGATCTTGTGTCCCCTTGGTAAGTCTGTATGCATCACGTAATCGCTATGGGAGAAGCATAATTTGGCCTCCTAATCCTCAGATTAATACCGCTTTGGGCCATTATTCTCTATCATGGTGGTTAAGTTATTTTCGCCAAGATATTATCGTTTCAATTCTATGGACCACCGCTGTCTTGGTTTCTACCTATCATAACTACTCCTCTAGGTTGTTCGTCTCAAACTGGGCCTCTTGCCTTTCGAGCGACCCTTGGTTCCCCAACTACCCTCCGTGGTTCCTCTCGACCATCGAGCATCATATCTTTCGATCCTCGCCATCGGTTCTACAACTCCCTAAGTGGTTCTTCTCGAATCATTGGGGCATTTCTTGTGCCCTTGCCCTCGTGTCAAATTCTTTCTAATCGCCTATAGGGTGGGTCAATGGCTTGTTCGATGATAGGTGTGTTTGCTCGAACCACACCGGTTCTCGTTTGTGGGGCAAAGAAATCGCTATTCGACTCATATTATCTCTGCTTTTCCTATTCGTCACGGTCACGCTCAACTATTGGGGCAAAGATTTCTTGCATAGTTTGTGCTAACACCGATCATATTATGGTTACTATCATCCATCGCTGCCTAAAAGCCATTTGGTTTTCGTGGTTAAGGTGGGTAAAGCGCTATAACCCCCGCACCTTGGTTATTTGTAAGAAATTGATTAACCCTGCATCCGCATCCTAATGGGGTGATGCATTTGACGTCAAGTTTGCAAACCCGCCATGAAAGATGTTGGCATCCCGAAGAAGGGTTTCGGGTCTATTACCCTCGAAACCGGTGGTCTAGTTTGTAGGGTGGCGAAATGGGCTTGTGTCCTGGTTGTGGGATGGATCCCCTGTGGTAACCAATGGTTCAGATTGCCCAAGATCGAATTATTTATTGACGTGCCACTTGTTCCATTCGTGGCTATATTATTAGTCAAAGATGCAACCGATGCATTCAAGGGATCGCGACCGACGCAAAAAATGACGCATTAGTGCTCTGCTCCATGTGGGGCATTTTGTTCCCTTGTTGATTATTAGACATTCTATTATTTCGCTTTTCCGGGTAAAGGTTGGTTACTCTTAGTTATTCCACTCCTAAGGTTCATATACCAATGAACTTTGTTTACTCGTAAAAATTTCTATAATAATTATGGTTATAACTTTCCTAGTTTGTAACCAAACTCTTCCAGGGCGCCATTTTGTTCACGTGATTTTCGTGAAACAACCGCTAGTCTTCCAAACTATTGAATAAGCGCTATAATTATGTTATTCAATCCTCCGTAACTTGCAGGATCGACTAGATTGATCCTATGGGTATCGGCTGTTGGTATAAACTTAAGATAAAGATCCATATTTGAGACTTGTTTTGGAGGTTTTGTATATGTCAAAATACGCTTCGATTACTTAGTGATGTGATCAAGTTAATAACGATATTTGGTTCGAACAAACAAGAACATGCAAGATTCAAATAGCAACAAAGTATATAAATGCAAGAATATTCAAATAAACTCTTAAAGTGTAAAAGATTTTCAAAGTGATCATGAAACGTAAAAGACAGAATGTAAACAAATGTATAAAAACTTTCGGGAAATAACAACGTTAATGTAAAGGTTTTCGAAAAGTAAAGAACTTCAAGAATGGTAGAAAAGCATCTAAATGAAATGACTTTGAAAATAAAGAAACTTAAAAGACATTGATGCAAGATAAAGTTAGACCGAGGAATAAAGATACATTGAATAATAAAGTCTTGGTGCAATCATACGTACATCATTCGTGCATTCGCTTCCCTAGCCATGTGGTATTTTGAATGTGACTGAATTTTAGTACAATAGATATGACACACGAAATCCTAACATTAAGACTCCTATTTATACTAATTCGATCATAACGGTTCAACCCATAAGATCTTGCCACGCTTAGAACATGCAACACACCATGCTTCTCTTGCTTCCACGCTTTCGAACTGCTTCTTCCGCTGCTTCAACTCCTTTTATCCCGCTATGCTTTGAATTTCAAATGTATCACCGCTCGATCTCGAACCCATTTCCTCCGATATGATTCTATTACCCGATCGAAACTTGTTTCACATATATCACCAAGATTGCTCGACATTCCTAACTCAATACATCCATTCAAGGGCTAATTCTTTCTTTCCAAACTATGATATTCACTATTCCCTTGAATACTTTAACGTCATCTCGCCTCGAGCTCCATGATATTTCTTCGAATCACAAGACATCAAAATCTTCACTAACAAATGCCCCTTTAAAATATGTATTTCAATCCCTTTTAAGAAATACTTATTTTAAATATATCTACAAGATTTTGATGTGACTCTTGAGTAATTATGACCCATACACGATTTCCATCATGTCAATCACGATGACCCCTGGGTTTCCGAACCACTTTTACACAGTAACCACGGTATGGTGCATTTATTGAAAGCAATGATTATCCTTAATCACGCCATTACCAATACTAACTTCACGCCACCTCATCTTGTAACCAACCCACGCCTCCCACGTAATTTAGCATTAGTTGGTGAGTGTTTCCACCCTCACTATAAAACCAAACAAACTTTAGTCTTTCCACTTTTTCCACACTCGAATCTTCTTCTTCCTTTTTCTCGTAAAACCCTAATCTCTTTAATCAAAACCCCAACAATGTCTTCATCAACATCCTGTAAAAGATTTCTAAGAAGAAGAATAAGAACACCGAACAATTTTGGAAAGCAAGGTTGGCACTCACCAAGGTCATCCTGCACTTATGCCCTGTGGACTCTCCAAAGAACAAGAGCTCTTATATTCCTCTCGTATTAATCCCTACTAACGCTCGAAAAGATTTGCCCTAATGGGTCCCCTTACTTTTTGAGATTCTTAAGGATACACGAAACATATTTCTGCTTGTTACGATTTCAAACCTTTATTCAATACCATGGAAAACCCTAGGGTAGAACCGAAATGTCAATGATCCTGCTACAAAGGACGAGAAACTCCTATGACTACCCCAAAAGACCCTTTCATTCGGACTATGTCAAAACAACTTTAAACCATTTCGATCCCGTCCAATCACGATGTAGCATATCAAACCGGTTCGCCAAAATGGAAGTTAAGAAAGGACATCGTGGGAGGAATTAGGTATCTATAATTTCCTAAAATTATCCAAACCAGCTCACATACAAATATCCTCATATTCGCATCCTCAGATTGGATAGCACCTATAATACCTTCCACCTTCCCGAGGGATGATCACACCCACATTCTTTGACATAATCGCCATCACCGACTAACACCGGGGAAACATATGTTCCGATGTCGAGGAACATTCAAGTATTATCGATTTCGATATCAAACTAGCCTTCTCCAAATTCATCACCATTACCATACGTAGGTGATAGTGTCTCCGATGTTGAACACATTGCCTTCCTTACTCTTTGGCTATCACGATATGTTTTCTCGCAGCAGTCACTTCAAGTAGCTAGTAGGTTCATTCCTCCGCAAGAGATTTGCATGAGAACAGGAGGATTAACTTGCTTAACTCCTCGCTAGTTGACCTTTATGAGACGAGATCACCGCTTCGAGCTTGAAATCTCATACCTCCAAGAACATCTTGTTAGTGGTCCCTTCGTTGCTCCAGCTATGGCTAAATGCTATGTTCGAGTCTTCGCCTCCACCGCAGATACTATTAATGAGCAAGATCCGTAGATAGTTGATCGAAACGCTGAGGGCACGAGGCTAAGGAGACCGACTCTAGTGATGACAAGGCCGATTTCCAGGTTTCATTTTCAAAGTACATTATACTTCTCTCCGAACAACATGAATTTAAAGAAACTATGGCGCCTTTTGCTTCGAGGACTCATGGACCATCATGGTTCACTATGTCTCTTTCGGAGGTCGCTAAATGCAAGGAAATCCAAGATATCCGAAGGCCTTTTATTACCAAGATCTCTTCAAGAATTACTCCGACCAAGAACCGGATCCTCTTATTTGCCTATCAACCTAACTTCGCTTCGAGATAATTTGGTCTGTGTCAATTAATACCTGAACCCTTGTTCCAAACTCAAAGCGCCATTACCTCTGGTCGAACTTTTAAAGCCGTAGATGCCAAGCTTCAACAAGAACAATATCAAAAGTTCGCCTAATTCAACTTAATCCTTTCAACCACTCCTTTTCTTCAAAGAGTTTTCTAGATTGGTGGATTAAATTCTATCAATCTCATATGTTTGACACTCTTACCATTCAAGCTAAACCGATTGCTCGTGCAGTACACAAAAGAAAGGTAGGTCGACCCACCGAGAGATTAAAGCTTTTAACTACTCAAACTACTTATGATCCCACACCGCAAACCATCAGATATCGAGCGGCTCAAACCTTGAGGAAAAATTTAAAGAAAAATTTCTAAGTTCAAACTCCCTTCAAGGTTGTCACCGAGGATAGGTATAGGTTGGCACCAAATGCATCCACCTAAATTTCCACAACTACCTACCTCAAAATTGGCTCGCTTGGTTTCCTCCATATCCTTGGTGGTTAATTTGCAAATGCTCAAATATAAATCCCACAAGAAACTAAAGCCATCCGAGACCGTGACATGGGCTCGACATCGCTTCATAATTTCAGACCTCTTCGCTATGACCTTCCGCCATGTCGATTCTTTCAAAGAGGGCGGTGCGAATGTTTTGGGAAATCCCAAATATTTATTACTTTCTTTGTTTTAACTGCTTTAATTGCTTCGATTTCCTCGTGATCAAGACTATCGATCAAGACCAAGGAAGGAACAGCCTCAACAATCCCACGAGACAAATGATAGTGTGCCTAAAGTGACTCCAACAATCAATCCCGCAACTACAACAACGAACACCGCCCACTCCAACAACTACTCAAGTCACCCCACCACAACAACTGTTCGATTCAAGGTAAACAATTTATCCCGCTATTTCAAATAGGTCCGATTTTTCTATAACTTGAGTCTAAATTGCGTTTTGTACCATCTCAGACAAGTAAACTTCCTCCGACCACTCCAAAAAAGAGAAAAACTAGCACCATTGGGAAGACTCTCAAAACTGGAGAAAGTTCTCCAACGGCTTTGCAAAAGAAACAGAAAAGAGACATGCCAAAGGATACTGACGTCTCTGGACTTGATTCAAGAGATGTTGCTCCCACATACCAATCCAAAATTCCACCTTCGACCTCCAATGTAATATTGGAACATATAGACAGTAACATATCTACGGATAACCCACAGGTAAGTTTACTTCGAATTCTTAAAATGATTATTCGTACCTTAGTTATCAGTTTCTAATCTTCTTTTTCCTTTTTCATGTAGGATGATTCGACCCAAATCCCAACCACTTCGACTCCTCCTCCGCAAGCATCCGCTCCGATTCACTCTTCTCCTCATGGGGATTCGAATAACCCAATGGCAAAACAGAGGCTCTTCTAATATGGCATCCCAACCGGAGCTTCGATCGACCGATGATCAAGGCACTTCGCCTCCTCTCAAGGAGACCAATGAAATAATGCTCAAGATGCTGTAACTACCTTCAGAGGTTCTTCACCCAAAATCTCCCCAACAATCCCTCAAGAGCGTGAACAAATACCTCAAACCAAGAGGAAACCACCGCCTCTCAAGAGAGTGAAGATTCTAGCGAGGAAGGTCCGAGGATGAAGAAGGAGAAGACGCCAAGAGGTTTCGAGCGAAAGAACGGGTCCGATGTGATGGTGATCGAATGATGATATCGGTGGTGGACTTGATCGATGATGAACAAGATGATGGAAACGTGAATAACGACGGTGATGGTCTTCGTACTAATGAACCAATGGACCTTGAAATGGATGTTACTCCATTACGTATGGAACTTCTCTGGTCTTCTCAAACAAATGAAGAAGAATTAGCCAATTTGAAAAGAAATGACCCTATTGGGTACATGAAGGCTAAGTTGGCTCAAAGGGATGTTCCACTTTCTCGCGATCGGTGCCGGTTCGACCTCTAGGTCTATGCCTTCGATGATAGGGTTGTGCTTCTTCATAGAATTAGAAAACAATCCTCAATGTGGATCTATTCAAGTGCTTAAACAAGATAGCACCGCTTGTTTCATCATGAAGGGATTATCGAACCAAGTTGACCTCACTACCGCTCTCCGGAAGTTAGTACCATCCTATTCGAACTTCGCCTTTGTTGGATAATGTGACCGGATGCCTCCTCCGTGATGAATCAGAATAAGGTTCAAGAGAAAAGAGCTTCAATGGATGCCGCTATGAACATGCCTCAAAGCTTTCGAAAGAAGTCAAGAGCTAGCCACGATATCAAGCAAGCTAAAGTCGACTATGAGCTTCGATCTCAATCCATCCTCCTCGGGAGAAACAGTTCAAGAACTTCGTGCTAAAATCAAAGAGGCCCAAGAAGAACAAATTGCCTATGAATCCAACACCTTTGGGAACCGATTTGAAGAACTTCTTAACAAGGGTTGAAATGAGCGGCCGAGCGACTCAAAGGTGAAGTTGCCATCCTCGAAGGTGCCAAGCGCTTTACCCAACAAAGACTTGAGTCTTTCAAGAATATCTTCGACCGGCTGAGGAACAATCCCCACTTTTGAATCTTGATTATTTTTGTAACTCTTGTATTTTGATTAAATGTTTACTTGTAATGCTTGAACAACGCCATTTTGGCAATTATGTTACCATTTTGGCATTTCATTACAATATTGTGACTACATTGTTAGTATTCGAATCTCCTGCAGGCATGGTTTATACTTTTTTAAATACTTCCCATTTACCTTTAGGATTCGCTTATCATCGGCCGCTTCTTCTATTTCATACGCATTGTTCGAAAACATTTTGCTATTCGAAAAGGGCCTCCCAATGAGGTGACCATTTACCCAATGCTTTATTCTTTTGTCCATGGGCAATATGACTTTCCATACTAAGTCATTAGCGTTGAATGTCTTACCTTTACTCTTTTGTTATATGCCCCGCCACTCTTTCCTTTTGCCTCATTAAGATTTCCAATGCATGTAGTCTCGACTGCCTAACTCAACTAACTCATTCACCATCATTTCCCAATATAATGACGCGGGAGTTCATGTTGTCTTTGATTCGAATCGATCAGATGAATTTCTGTGTAAGACCGCATCATGGCCAAATGTTAGTTGGAAAGGTGTAGTATTGGTAGCTTTAGAGATGTTCTAGTGCCCATAGTACTTGGTCTAAAGTTTTATGCCAATTCTTTGGCTTTTTACCAATGTGTTTTTGATCAAACCAATTATTACTTTGTTGGTCGCTGACCGACCATTTGCTTGAGCATAATATGGTGTTGATGTCAATAGTCTAAATCCCATCTCCCGAGCGAACTCTTGCATCTTTCTATCAAGAACATGCACCCTTGGTCCTAGTTATACTTTCCGCAATCCAAACCTATAGATTATTTGTTTCGTATGAATTCAATAATAGCTTTCGATCGCAGCTACTAATGGTATCGCTCGATCCACTTAGTAAAATAATCTATTCCTACCAAGATGTACTTGACCTTTAGACGAGGGTGATTGATTTCTCCTATCAAATCTAACGCCCATCCTCTAAAGGGCCATGGTTTAATGATCGAATGCAGCTCACTCAGGAGCATGTTGAATCCTCGCATGTTTCGACATTCTTCACATCCTTTAGCGAAGTCTATGCAATCTTTGAGCATGCTAGGCCAATACATACCATATCGAAATAGCAACCACTTCATCTTGTGGCCTCGCTTGATGTGCCCCACATGCCCCATTGTGAACTTCGATAATGCCGACACGCCTCACTTTCTCCTAGGCATTTGAGCAATACACCTTCTTAGGTTTTCTTGAACAATTCATTTCATAAGGACATATGATAATGCTCTATATTTCGCTTTTCTATCTACGCTTATGGTTGGATCTTTAGATAGCTTATAATTGGGCTTTGCTAATCTGATCCGACACGGTGTTTGTGGCTAACACTTCAATCTATCTTTACCACTACAACCTAACTTAATATTTTCTAGATCTAATGGCGTTAGTCCGTAGCCATAACCCTACCTCTTATTTCGATCAACTCTTTAAAGTTTTGTGTAGAGACTTTATAACCAAGCTAATCGTGCTAGGTCATTTGCTTCTTGATTCTCTATTCTTGGTATATGTTGGATATCCATATATTCAATTTTTGATCACCGTTAGCTATGACGAAGTATGTCATCAAATTTTCCTTTATGCATTTATATTCCTTTGTTATTTGTTTGACCACTAACTCGAGTCACCTTTAATTTCGACTTTAGTTGCCCCAATTCCAACAAAGCTTCAAGTCCAACAATAAGCGCTCAGATTCACTTCATTGTTTGAGCAACGAGGGCCATCCAATTTATACTTGAATTTTGTTGGGATTCCTTCAGAGAAATTATAAGAACTCCAACACCACTACCTTCTTTGTGAGTCGACCCATCAAGTATAATTTCCAAGGTTGCGCCTCAACATAACCCATAATGGTCTTTTCGACCAGTGAATGATCCACAATGAAATCAGCAATTATTTGACCTTTCACTGCTCTCAAAGGCATGAAGATTAGAGAATATTTTGTTAGGGCTAAAGCCCATTTACCCACTCTACTATGCATAATTGGTTTTGACAAAGATGTGTTTGATAACATCGAAATGAGAGGAGACATAAACATCAACAGCTTTATATAATATTTAAGTTTCATACAAGAGAAGTATAAACATAGGCATAACTTTTCTATGTTACTATATCTAGTTTCGCATCATTTAGCACCCTACTTAAATAGTATATAGCTCTTTCGATGCCATTACTATCTTCTTGTGCTAACATACTACCTATAGTAAATTCGCAGATATATACAATCTCATGGGCTTTCCCATGAAGGTGGAGACAAGATAGGAGGTGAGAGAGGTATCTCTTAATTTCGTCAAGGCCTCCCGATGTACTTGACTCCACCTCAAGGCTTGGCCTTGTTTTAAACGTAGTGGAGAGAATGCTTGAGTCTTTCCACTTAGATTCGAGATGAATCTTCTAAGAAAATTTATCTTCCCCCAGGACTGCAACTCTTTGATGTGGGTGCTTTAGTCTCCATAATGGCTTTGGTCTTATTTTGGTTGATTTCGATTCCCTTTTATGAACCACAAAGCCCAAGAAGTCTCCTCCGCACAAAAATGCACATTTAAGGGGTTCATTTTCGTTATGTTTTCTCATTCTTTCGAATGATTGGCTCGATGGTGCGTATGGGTTTCAAGAGATGACTTAATGACTATGTCATCGATATACACCGCATAAAAGTCTCAATAAAATCGTGAAAATGGAATCCATTGCTCGCTGGTAAGTGGCCCCAACATTTTTCAAACCAAAAGGCATCACTACCCACTCATAGGTGCCTAAGGCCCGGACAACGAAATGTCTTGGCAACATCCTCTTCAAAGAATAAAATCGATTATAACCGTAATATCCATCTAGCATGCTTAAGATTCGAACCTCAGCAGTAGTCTATTAACATTTTCACATGCATAGAATATTGGTCTTTGGGGTTGTGATTTAAATCCCTAAAGTCTATGCATATTCTCGTGGAACCATTTTTCTTAATAACAGCACTATATTAGCTAACCATTCGACATACCTTGTGGTTCGATGAACTTGCAACGCAAAGAACCTTTCGACCTCGCCTTTAATCTTCGTGAGCATGCGCGAACCTCCTAGGAGTTTGCTTGATGGGCTTCTTGCCATCCTTGATTGGAAGTCTGCTCACCAACTCTCTTTCAAGCTGCATTTCGTCGTAATCCCACGCGAAACAATCTTTATTTTGTTTGAGGATTTCGATCACCTCTTGCTTGAGACTTGGACCCCACCGCACTTATATAGGTTATTCTTTTGTTTTGTCATCCCCAAATTTACCTCTTCGAGTTGATCCTGTACAACATCTTAGCACCTATGTTTGTAGGATCCTCGCCGAAACCCGTGGGTTCATCATATATGGCATCTAACCTTTGTTCTATTTCTTTTTCGCAGGTGAGTCTTTCAACCGCCTTTCATGTTATTTTCTTCAACTATACTATCTATTTCACCTCAAGCTATCCATTTGTTCTCACCATATAGGCCGAAATCCTTTCAAGAAGGAAGACTCACCATGAGCACTATTGTCGAATCCCACCTTCCCCTTCTCAAGTACCATCGAGTCCTTCGCTTCTTTACCTATTTTTCGTCCCAATACATGCCATCATGGGAAGGGTCATATAATATTGCATCTCGGCTTCGCTCATCTCCTCATTTGGAGCACAAGGGCTATTCGTGCTAGATACTTGTCATAATTCCTTTGTTGACGAGGTTGATGTAGTCATGAAGTAACTCGATCCGCCTCGATGTTCTCCACTATCCCATCTTCTCTATAGCACTAACCTTGGTGCATTGACGAAGGAACCGCCATGAATCCATTCTCTTCCTAACAAAGAAGTTGTAATTGGCCTTGGCTTCGATTACCATGAACATGGTGGGCTGCAGCCGAACCGACGGTTAACTCCACTTGCACCACTCCCAATGTTTGACCAACTTTCCTTCATAATTTGATAGCACCATGTTATGCGGTTTAACATCACTTTCTTGTATTCCCGCTTTTTAACATAAATGAGGCATTAGATTAATGCCTCCATCTACCAGACCTTATTCACACCATGGGCATTAACCTTTGCTCGAATGAACAAGGGTTTCAAATGGTTCTTCATTGTTGGCTCGATGTTCAAGAAGGCATTCGCTTCTTCGACGGCGCCATTATCCATGACATAATAGCAACCGCCTATGTTTCATCATATCAATGTTATCATCCTCTTCCTGTCTTCGATTTCGGTTTCTTGTCCGAACTCGTAAGGTAGTATGACACCACGCTGCGCTTAGGTTGAGTGAGGATTCTCCTTCCGATTCAAGTTATCGCTAGCATATCTTCATCTTCCTCCGCCCCGGAGTATATTCTTTTGATTCATCGGTTTTGTGTCGCAAAAGTCTCCTCGCTAACCGGAGGTTTGTTTTCGTTGCTTGCTTGTCGTTGGCTTGTTAGTGCCGGACATCTCTTTCTTTGGTCGAAACTACCTCTTCAATCGCCAAAGATTTCCTTCTCACCTTTCGAACACGTTGTTGCCTTCGCCATTGGGATCTTGACATGGGATTCTTCCCTTATAGTTTTCCACCTCAACTCTTCTTTTCTTTTGTTGTTGAACTGTCTCAGACACCATGGCATGACGGGCATTTTGCTCGTTGCTTCTCCAATTATCTTTCCCCTATTGGTTTTGACGCACCATCTATCGGTACTTCAAATAGGACTCAATGTTACTTCGAGCACCTTTGGGGTAAGGACTATCGTGCTTTCTTTGATTATGATTGCCATGGAGGTGCCGACCCTTCCGACCCATCTCCTTGTGATTCCAAAGATGGCGCGAAAGGAATGGTTTCAAATGCCCTGCCATGTTTTGGTCATATGTCACGAACACCTTGGGCAAATCAAACACTTCTGCCCTTTATGGCGCAGACTAAGAACTCCAACACACTCTCCGTGTCGAGGATAATCTAAACAATTGATTGTCTTGGCGCCTTGACGCCAGCTCGAGCCCTTTGGCCTTTCGAACTCGCAAATCTTCTCATTGCGATGATGCATCTGGGGCATAGCATCATCTCCTTTGTGGCACACCATGAGGTAATTTTTCAAACCGATATCTCGCAGATATCCTTCATTCATTTTGTATTTTTCCTTCTCAAGGTATTTCTCCATTTCTTGCATCTCGTAACAAGGTTTCTCCATGTCCACCATATTAACATCCACCTCTCCATCTTTTTCATCATCTCCCAACCCGATGGTTCGATGTCTTTGAGTTGTATTTTCAACTCCGGGCGGAGTATTTCACTGTAGTCGAATTTGCCACTAGGCCCCCCAGTGTCCCAAACTTCCTTCTTGGACTCGTGTCCTTCGACCTCTCCGCTTTTGTATCCTCATCTCCCCAACCCGATGGTTTGATGGCTTCGATTGGGATTTTTGCACCGCGCAGTAATATTTTACCGATAATCGAATCTTCCACCGGGTTCTCCCAAAGTATCCCATCTTTCTCGGGAGAGTTGGTCTGCATTTGGACCTTTTCTAATTGGCGCCTCGCACCTTCAAGAGTCTGCACTCACCCTCGCCCTCTCCGGCCCTCAGAGTCGGATGTCCTTTGAAACAAATGATCTACGGCTTAGTCGAAGCTTCCGTTCGATGGATGTCTTCAGGACGCCTTTGTTGACTTCGATCATCCCCAACTCTCATTCGTGTTTTCATCTTTCAATGTATTGACCCTTGGTCCTGCTTCCACCATATTTATTTCTCCCATGCCCGCAGCTTGGAGTAGTTGGTGTCTGCAATATCCAGAGGATCCTCATCTACCTTCATCTTTGGCTTATCGGAAACTTCACCGCCTTCTTTGATTGCATTCAATTAAGTCCCTGAAAAGAAAACACCGTGAGGTTTTGTGGCCTAAGAAACTATGATATTTACGTAATCCCTTTTCTTTCTTTGGTCTAAAGGAGGTATTTTAACATTCGATGGCACAATCATTGACCATCTTTGACAAGGTGTCAAAAATCTCATCACACTTTGTCACATCAAAGGTGTACACCTTCTTTGGGAATTTGTCGTTTTTCATTTTCAACAATTTCTTTTCCTTTGTGGGAACCACCACAAGAGTAAGGTGGGCCTGTTTTAACTCGCTAGGTCCACTTCGACCTCCTCAAATCGGGATCTTGACTTCCCGGTTTCGACATAGGAAATTCTTTCTCTTGTTACTTTTGAAGCCCGGCCTTCTCGGCCTTTAGTCTTTCGACTGTCGAACCCTATCCGCCAACCGAGCCATATCTCTCAAGTATTGTGTATCTAATTTCTTTCGAATCGAATAGTCAAGGCCACCCGCCATTTCGACTAATTCATGTTCGGGGACCACCGTGAAACATCCGGATTTCAATAGTCCGAACCTATTCAAGTATTCGCTATGGGTTCAAGAACTTCCTCTTAACACTAGCTAGTTCCTTCGACTTATCTTGGATTGTCCCATGTAGAATTGTTCATGGAACAATCTTTCTAAAGGGCCTGTATCTATGGATCCGGTGGTAATGTGGTGAACTGTGAAAGCATTTTTCGTAAGTGAACTTGGGAAATACTTAATCCTAAGGTTCTCATTATTGGCTATGTCTCCCGCTCTGAGATACTGCTATGTGTTCGATCGTTGATTCGTTAGTATCTCCAATGAACTTTGTAAACTTAGGGATCTTGTGTCCCCTTGGTAAGTCTGATGCATCACGTATCTCGCTATGGGAGAAGCATAATTTGGCCTCCTAATCCTCAGACATACCGCTTTGGGCCATTATTCTCTATCATGGTGGTTAAGTTATTTTCGCCAAGATATTATCGCTTCAATCTATGGACCACCGCCTTGGTTTCTACCTATCATAACTACTCCTCTAGGTTGTTCGTCTCAAACTGGGCCTCTTGCCTTCGAGCGACCCTTGGTTCCCCAACTACCCTCCGTGGTTCCTCTCGACCATCGAGCATCATATCTTTCGATCCTCGCCATCGGTTCTACAACTCCCTAAGTGGTTCTTCTCGAATCATGGGGCATTTCTCTTGTGCCCTTGCCTCGTGTCAAATTCTTCTAACGGCCTATAGGGTGGGTCAATGGCTTGTTCGATGATAGGTGTGTTTGCTCGAACCACACCGGTTCTCTACGCCTCGTGGGGCAAAGAAATCGCTATTCGACTCATATTATCTGCGTTTTCCTATTCGTCACGGTCACGCTCAACTATGGGGCAAAGATTTCTTGCATAGTTTGTGCTAACATCCGATCATATTATGGTTACTATCATCCATCTGCCTAAAAGCCATTTGGTTTTCTCGTGGTTAAGGTGGGTAAAGCGCTATAACCCCGCACCTTGGTTATTTGTAAGAAATTGATTAACCCGCATCCGCATCCTAATTGGGGTGATGCATTTGACGTCAAGTTTGCAAACCCGCCATGAAAGATGTTGGCATCCGAAGAAGGGTTTCGGGTCTATTACCCTCGAAACCGTGTGGTCTAGTTTGTAGTGGGTGGCGAAATGGGCTTGTGTCCTCGGTTGTGGGATGGATCCCCTGTGGTAACCAAGTGGTTCTGTATTGCCCAAGATCGAATTATTTATTGACGTGCCACTTGTTCCATTCGTGGCTATATTACTAGTCAAAGATGCAACGATCGCATTCAAGGGATCGACCGACGTTGCAATAAAATGCACGCATTAGTGCCTGCTCCATGTGGGGCATTTTGTTCCCTTGTTGATTATTAGACATTCTATTATTTCGCTTTCTTCGGGTAAAGGTTGGTTACTCTTAGTTATTCTACCACTCCTAAGGTTCATATACCAATGAACTTTGTTTACTCGTAAAGAATTTCTATAATAATTATGGTTATAACTTTCCTAGTTTGTAACACCAAACTCGTCCCCACGGGCGTGCCATTTTGTTCACAAGGATTTCGGTGAAACAACCGCTAGTCTTCCAAACTATTGAATAAGCGTTATAATCTGTTATGTTATTCAATCCTCGGTAACTTGGGATCGACTAGATTGATCCTATGGGGTATCCTGTTGGTATAAACTTAAGATAAAGATCCATATTTGAGACTTGTTTTGGAGGTTTTGTATATGTCAAAATACGCTTCGACTACTTAGTGATGTGATCAAGTTAATAACGATATTTGGTTCGAACAAACAAGAACATGCAGATTCGAAATAGCAACAAAGTATATAAATGCAGAATATTCAAATAAACTCTTAAAGTGTAAAAGATTTTCAAAGTGATCGTGAAACGAAAAGACAGAATGTAAACAAATGTATAAAAACTTTCGGGAAATAACAACGTTAATGTAAAGGTTTCGAAAAGTAAAGAACTTCAAGAATGGTAGAAAAGCATCTAAATGAAATGACTTTGAAAATAAAGAAACTTAAAAGACATTGATGCAAGATAAAGTTAGATGGAGGAATAAAGATACATTGAATAATAAAGTCTTGGTGCAATCATACGTACATCATTCGTGCATTCGCTTCCCTAGCCATGTGGTATTTTGAATGTGACCAATTTTAGTACAATAGATATGACACACGAAATCCTAACATTAAGACTCCTATTTATACTAATTCGATCATAACGGTCTAACCCATAAGATCTTGCCACGCTTAGAACATGCAACACACCATGCTTCTCTTGCTTCCACGCTTTCGAACTGCTTCTTCAGCTTTCAACTCCTTTTATCCCGCTTGCGTTTTGAATTTCAAATGTATCACTCGCTTCGATCTCGAACCCATTTCCTCTGATATGATTCTATTACCCGATCGAAACTTGTTTCACATATATCACTAGTATTTCTGTTCGACATTCCGGAACTCAATACATCCATTCGAAGGGCTAATTCCTTTCTTTCCAAACTATGATATTCACTATATTCCCTTGAATACTTTAACGTCATCTCGTCTCGAGCTCCATGATATTTCTTCGAATCACAAGACATCAAAATCTTCAGCTAACAGGTGGACGCGGTCTTTTTGGGATCAGGAGGACTCTATAATATTCGGAAAGACTTTGGTTGTGTTCCCTACGAGGAGGACACGTCGTGGCTCTTGATGTCAAGTACTAATTTTCTCACCCGGTTAGATATTTCTTTATCCTTACCTTTTACTTTATGTACTTAGGTTAGTCTCTCCATCTCCTTCCCATTCTTTAATTTTCAAAATCTTCCCTATTTTTTAAAAGGATTCTTGTTTTCAAAACTCGATCCGCTTTTATAAAAAAACCTTGGACTTAGGTCCATGAATTTTTCAAACTTCTTTTCTTAATAAACTTTCAATCCATTTAATATACTTTGACTTCCTTTTTCGTAAGACTAAAACATACCTAACCTCATTCAAACCCTTTTTGAGCTCGTTGTAGCTTTTCCAAATTAACATTTTCTTAAAATCAACAAAGACATAATTTTGGTCCTTTTTTTAGCCGAACTACTTGGTTTGATTTCAACATTGCACTGTTGGTATGTAGGCCTATAACTCATTGGAAGTTCTATCAAACCAAAAATCATAAAAAATATTTTTTCTTGTTTTCTTCTAAACCCTCCAGACACTTTTGTACAAACTCTTTTTTAGCACACATATACAAATTTTCAAAAAGGTACCTGCGGAGTACCGTAGATGCTTTGGGTTCATAACACCTTCCCTCTGCATACCTAACTCCCAATCCCAGATCTCTGATATTTTAGGATTTTATTCACTCTTTTTCCTAGTCCTTTGGATAAAATAAAAGCGCGGTGGCGACTCTTTTGTTATTTTTTGAGTTAAGTCAATTCAATGGCTTATACTCGCAGTTTTTGCCGCTACACATGTCAATCAAAAACAAAGTATTAAGAAATAGCAATTGTGTTAGTGACCAATGTTATGTTAGTAGAGGTCTATGTACATTAATATAAATTAACACAATTATATGTTATGGTAAATGTTAGGCTTAGTGCACAAACTTGAAACTAGCACCAAGAATTAATAAACAAATGTGTACATTGATGTGAATTGACATAGGACAACACAACATGAGTTAGTAACCATAATTCCGGAAAATTAGCATTTGACACAAATTAGATTCAAGTAATGGTACTAATTTGAAATTGACAACAAGTGGCTTACAAAATAAAATTAAGAGTGTGTATCATACTTAAACTCCACATACTTAAACTTGACAACTTTTGGCTAAGAAAAAAAATTAAGAGTGCGTATCATGAATTTCAACACTAAGAGTCTCGTGGTTTTATCACTTACACAAGCATAACAACAATACGAACACCCGACATATTTTAACATGAACAACCAACATTTCAAGGTTTAAACGGATATAAAGTCACAATTTTCACACAATTTCGAAATGATAACGTCGTAATCATAATCAAACCAACAAAAATTCGACAACATAACAATTTATAAATCCAAACCGGTTTACTTCAAACTTGCTAACACAAAACACAATATTATTTCTAACAAATTCACTCACACCAGTACCAGTAATTTGAGGAAGAAATTTACCTCGAATTTACCGAACAACAACGTCGAGAAGTTGAAACGAGAAGGTCGAGCTCTGTGAAACGCATGGAATAAGCATTGTACATCGATGACGGTTGAGCTCTATGAATGTCGAGCTCTGTGAAACGCAGGGAATAGTCGTGAACGGAGGTGATGGAGGTGAACGAGGAGGTGAACAGAGCTCTGTGAAATGTTGCTAGAACGATGATGGTGAGGAACAAATTGGAACGGCGATGGCGAGAGTTGGTAATGGTGAGAACGGTGATGGCGAGGAATGATGGAGTTACAGAGAGGAGTAGCGAGGAAGAGATGGAGTTGTAGTGAGGGTTTTAGAAAGAATGAGAAAATGATTAGGGATTATGTAATTCTGTTTTATTGATGCAAGATAAAAGGTAAACTGGAAAGATAGAGATACATTATTGAATAAAAGAGTTTGGTGCAATCATACGTACATCATTCGTGCATTCGTTTCCCTAGCCATGTGGTATTTTGAATGTTACTGAATTTTAGTACAATAGATATGACACACAAAATCCTAACACTAAGACTCCTATTTATACTATTTTGACCATAACGGTCTGACTTATGAGAGCTTGCCACGTTTCGGACATGCAGAATACTATGCTTCTCTAGCCTCCACGTCTTCGAACCGTTTTCCAGCGCGCATATTCGAACTTCCATTCATCCCGCTCACATTTTGAATTTCAAATACTTGAACTGCCTTTTGATTTGAACTCGCATCTTAACGCCACGCTACTACCATTTCGAAGCTCCTTCTACATGTATCATCACAATTGCTACTCGAAGCTCCAAGTTTCAATATCTTATTCGAAGAGCTGATTCTTTCATTCCAAATCATGGCATTTCCCTCGTTCCAATGAATATTGACATTATTTCATTTCGAGCTCAGTGATTCTTACTCAAATCATCTGTATCAAAATCTTCAGCCAACAAAATGCCCCTTTAAAATATGTATTTCGAATCCCTATTTGAGAAATACTTATTTTAAATATATCCACAAGATTTTGATGTGACCTTGAGCAATTATGACACTGTGTATGACCTTCATCACGTCAGTCATGACGGCTCTTGGGTTTCCGAACCGCTTCAAACAGTTGCCACGGTATGGTGCGGTTTATTAAAGATAATGATTGTCTTTAATCATGCTTATTTCCAATGCTTACTTTACGCCACCTCACTCCGTGTCCAACCCACATTCTCCACGTACCTTGGCCTTAGTTGATGGTTGTTTCAAATTCCTTACTATAAAACCCAACAGACTCAGTCTTTCTATTCTTTTTTCCACACTCTGAACCTTCTTTCTTCTCTCTTTGCTGAAAAACCCTAAAATCTTAACAGCTTCCAACAATGTCTTCAACAACAACATCTCAGAAAAAGATTTCTAAGAAGAAGACCAAGAACACTGGAGCAATCCTGGAAAGCAAGGTTGATACTCACCACGGCCAATCAGTACTCATTCCTCAAGGCATCTCAAAAGAACAAGAACTCCTGTATTCTTCACAGGTATTAATCCCCACTAACGCCTCTGGAAAGAGATTTGCCCTAATGGGCCCTCTCACAGTTTTTGAGATTCTGAAGGACACTAGAACCATATTCCCTGTTTGTTATAATTTTAAACCGTTATTTAACAAAATGGAAATCCCTAGAGTAGAAACTGATAATGTGAACAACCCTCTGCTTCTAAAACCACAGGAACCCTTGATATTCCCCCAAAAGATCCTTTCATTTTGGACTATGTTAAAAGTAATTTTAAGCCATTTCGATCCTGCCCTACTGCTGATGTAGCATACCAGAACTGGTTTGCTAAAATAGAGGTTAAGAAATCCCATCAGTGGGAGGAACTAGATATTTACAATCTTCTCAAGTTATCAAAACCGGGCTTTACCTACAGCCATCCTCTACTTTTTGCATCCCTGTACTTCTGGGATAGTACTTACAATACCTTTCACCTTCCTGGAGGGATGATCACACCTACGTTTTTTGATATAGCTGCTATCACTGGATTATCACCACTAGGAGAAACATACATTCCTGATTCTGAGGAGCATTCGAGCATAATTGACTTCGATATTAAGTTAGCTAGCTTCTCCAAGTTTATCAGTCATTATCACACTGAAGGTGATAGTGTTTCTGATGTTGAACACATTGCTTTCCTCACCCTCTGGCTGTCAAGATATGTCTTCTGCAGTAGATCGCTTCAAGTGGCTAGCAGGTTCATCCCCCTAGCAAGGGATTTACATGAAAATAGGAAGATTAATTTAAGTGGACTCTTACTAGTTGACCTCTATGAAAGTTTAAGGTCGGCTGTTTCGAGCTTAAAATCCCACACTCCTAAAAACATCTTGCTAGCTGGTCCTTTCTGGTTGCTTCAGCTATGGCTTAACACCATGTTCAAATCTTCACTTTCTCCTGCGGACACTATTGTTGACCATGATCCAGAAATAACAGATCGAACTGTTGAAGGTACAAGATTGAGAAGGCTGACTCCGAGTGATGACAAGGCCGATTTCCAGATTTTATTTTCTCAATACATTATGCTCTTTTCTAAGAAGCATAAGTTCGAAGAGACTATGGCGCCTTTTGCTTCGAGGACTCATGGACCATCATGGTTCACTATACCCCTTTCGGAGGCTGCTAAGGTCAAAGAGATTCAAGATATCTGGAAAGCCTTTCTGCTCCCAAGACTAATTTCTTCAAGGATCACTCCGACCAAGAATCAAATCCTTCTATTCGCCTACCAACCCAACTTTGTCTCAAGACAATTTGGTTTATGCCAACTGATTCCTGAACCACTCTTTCAGACTCACGACTCCATTACCTCTGGTCGAACTTTCAAGGCTAGAGAAGCCAAACTTCAACAAGAACAATATCAAGATTTTGCTCAATTTAAATTGATTTCTTTTGAACCATCTTATTTTTCATCCAAAGGTTTTCTGGATTGGTGGAGTAGATTCTACCAGTCTTGTATGTTTGACACTCTTACTATCGAAGAGAAACTAATCACGCATTCGATGTGCGTGTACATAGAAAGAAAGGTATGTTCACTCACGCCAAGAAATTAAAGCTTTTAAACTTACAAACAACTTATGATCCTACACGCTTGGAGTCCACGGTATATCGAGCTGCTCCAAACCTTGAAGGAAAAATTTACGTAAAAGTCTCTAAGTTCGACTTCCTTCAGATCACACCGAGGATAGGTATAGGTTGGCACTCAAATGCATCCACCTAAGTTTCCCAAACTACCTACCTCGAACCGGCTCGCTTGGTTTCCATACCCTTGGTGGTTTACTTGCAAAGAGATGTCCAAGTACAAATCTCAAAGGAAACTAAAGCCATCTGAGACTGTGACATGGGCTCGACACTGGCTCCATAATTTCCCAGGGCATCTTCGCTATGACCTTTCTGCCATGTCGATTCTTTCGAATGAAGGCGCAGGTGCGAATGCTTGGGAAACCCCAAATAATTCTTATTTACCTTATTTTAACATTTTGTCTTATGTGTTTCACTTTTCAGCTATCAGAATAAAAACTGTTGCATCAAAGACCAAAGAAGGAAGCAGTTCTCAAACAACTATCGAAGCTGATGCAATGTGCCCAAGGCAACTCCCACAATCACTCCTGCAACGACAACAACAGACACCGATACTCCGATTCCATCAACTACTCAGATTCCAACACCTGATCCAATCTCAACAACTGTTCCAACCCCAAAGGTAAACAATTTTATTTTAGCACTTCGAAATAAGCTCAAGTCTATACCTGAAGTCTAACTTACGTTTGCATTATTTCAGCTTAGCAAACTTCCACCAACTACTCCAAAGAAGAGAAAACCCAGTGCTAGTGGAAAGACTCTCAAGGCCGGGGAAAGTTCACCATCGGTTTTAAGAAAGAAGCATAAGAAAGACATTCCAAAAGACACTAACGTCTCTGGACTTGATTCCAGGGATGTTGCTCCCTCACACAAATCCAAAAATCCACCTTCGACCTCCAACGTAATGTTGGAACACATAGACAGCAACATATCTACAGATAACCCACATGTGATTTTACTTCGAATTTTTGAAAATGATTATTCGTACCTTAATTATGAGTTTCTAATCTTCTTTTTGTTTCATGTAAGATGATTCAACTCCGATCCCCACTACTTCGACTCCTCCCCCACAAACAACTGTTCCGATCCATTCTTCTCCTCATGGAGATTCGAGCAATTTGGTGCAGAATAAAGGTTCGTCCAATATGGCAGTTCCAACTGGAACTTCTGATCAGCCAGACGACCAAGGCACTTCGCCTCCTCTCAAGGAGACCAACGAAGCAACTCTCGAAGATGCTACAGAAGTGCCTCCAGAGACTTCTCACCCAGAATCTCCTCCCAAAATTCCTCAAGAAAGCGAAAGGGGAATTCACACTGAAGAAGAAAAAACCAATAACTCCCAAGAGAGCGAAGATTCAAGTGAGGAAGGGTCTGAGGATGAAGAAGAAGAAGATGCTCAAGAAGGTTCGAGCGAAGGGACGGAATCTGATGCCGATGGTAATCAGCATGATAACATCGAGGTAGTGGATTTGATCGATGATGAAGAAGATGATGAAGAAGCAAATAATGAAGGTGGTGATGTTCCCACTAATGAACCAATGGATGTTGAAATGGATGTCACCCCATTGCGTATGGAACTTCCAGAGTCTTCCAAATGCCAGACAGCTGAAGAGGAGTTAGCCTTCTTGAAACGAACTGACCCCATTGGGTACATGAAAGCTAAACTAGCTCAGAGAAACACTCCTCTCCCTAAGGCTAATGCTGGTTCGACCTCTGACTCAGTGCCTTCTGATGATAGGGTTGTACTTCTTCACAAGATTCGAAAAACAATCCTTGATGTGGATTTATTCGAAATACTCAGAAAAGATAGTACAGCCTGCTTCGTGATGAAGGGACTTCTCAATCAAGTCAATTTTTCCACATGTTCCCTGGAAGTTAGCACCATTTTGTTTGAACTTCAATCTCTGATCGATAACGTAACTGGATGTCTCCTTCAACACGAATCTGCTGCTAACAAAGTCCAAGAGAAACGAAGTGCAATGGACGCTGCTTATGAACATGCCTCGAAGCTTACTAAAGAGGTGGAAGATCATGCCATGCATATCAAGCAAGCTAAAGTTGATTATGATCTTCGAGCTCAATCCATTCTTCAATGGGAGAAGCAGATCCAGGAACTTCAGCATAAAATTAAGGAAGCCCAGCAGCAACAAATTGCATATGAGTCCAATACTTTTGGTAATCGATTCGAAGAGCTTCTGAATAAAGGGCTTGCAGAGACTGAGGCGGCTGAACCCAACACTCTACTCAGCACAAGCTTGAGTCTTTTAAGAATATCTTCGATCGATTAAGGAACAATACCCATTTCTGAACTTGTTTATTTAAAGCAATCTTGTATCTTAATTAAATGTTTGTTTGTAACACTTGACAATGCCATTTTGGCAACTAATTTCACCATTTTGGCCTCGAGTTATATGTTTATGTTTTACGTTGCTACTATTCGAACCTCCTGCAGGCGTGGTTTATATTTCTTTAAATACTTCCCATTAACCTTTAGGATTCGTTTGTCATCTGCCAACTCTTCGATTTCATACGCATTGTTTGAAAATGTTTTCACTATTCGAAAAGGTCCTTCCCAATGAGGTGACCATTTACCTAATGCTTTATTTTTCTTGTCCATGGGCAATATAACTTTCCAAACTAAGTCATTAATACTGAATGTTTTACTTTTCACCCTTTTGTTATATGCTCTGGCCACTCTCTCTTTTTGTCTCATCAGGATTTCCAATGCATGCAACCTAACTTCATCTAATTCGACCAACTCACTCATCATCATTTCCCAATATAAAGAAGATGAGATTTCATTTTGCCTTTGGATTCGAATGCATCAGATGAATTTCTACCGTAAGACCGCATCATGACCAAATGTTAATTGGAAAGGTGTAGTATTGGTAGCTTTACGGACGCTCGCAGCCCATAGTATTTGATCTAACGCCTTATGCCAATTTCTTGGTTTTTTACCAACATGTTTTTTGATTAGACCTATTATTACTTTGTTGGCTGCTTCGACCTGACCATTTGCTTGAGCATAATATGGTGTTGATGTTAACAATTTGAATCCCATTTCCTGGGCAAATTCTTGCATCTTTTTACCAGTAAACACCGATCCTTGGTTTATGGTTATGCTCTCTGGCAATCCGAACCTATAGATAATCTGTTTTTGTATGAATTCGATGATAGTCTCTTGATCTACAGCTACCAAAGGTATTCAAAACATATAAGTAAAGGGTGAGATAATCCAAAACATATAATTAAAGGCATGATAATATATATATATATATATATATATATATATATATATATATATATAGTTTTGGAATTATAAAGGGAATAGATTGATAAGTGCATTCCAACACATATCCAAAGCTCACTTACTCTAATCGTTATTCTAAAGTGTATAATCTACACTTAATCGCCTTAGCCTCATCGGCACAAATCATCACAACAACACGTAAACCTCCGTCACCACGAAATTGTCACAAACTAATACCTCACTAATTAACACGACAATCTTAAACGACAACATCAACCAACAACATTAAACAATGCTAACGACATGAGCAACATAAACAAATCATCACAAATTGGCTAAAGCCCATCGTCGCTTTTGGCATAAGGCTCATCATCGCTTTTGGCATAAAAGCCCATCGTCACAAACATCATCACATCACATTTGCATTAAGCATTTCATCAAGTTAAATCATCGCAAAACTCATCATTTATATTCATCGCATAGTTATCATGAAATTATCAATTCATATTCATTTCATGTTCATCATAAAGATCATCACCAAACAAAGCATCATATATCATCGTAATTCAACATCATTCATCAATTAAAACCCAACGCCAAACAACTCAAACATAAACACAACCGACTCCATGAGACACGACTATGTTATGCATGTGGTACCCGTCGCTTTGTGCATAATTAGGAACACTTGGCATAAAAGCCTCGTCGCTTGGCATAAAAGCCTCGTCGCTTGGCATAAAAGCCTCGTCGTTTGGCATAAAAGCCCATCGTCTCCAATGCAATGTATGTGACTCGACAATAAAACAACACAACACAAAAACATCATCGTCGCTCATCAAAATTGGCATAAAGCCCACATCGCCATAATTTATCCAAAACAAGATAAATATATCATCGCCTCATATTTGCATTATGCAAAACATCACCACTAATTCATTATCATCAAAAATCATGCATTCACAAATCAGAAACATTTATTAACAACATCAATATAATCATCACATCATCATGTACAAAGACGTATAACATCGCATCGCATAATCAACAAGTATTCCTTAGTAAATACACCGTCGCAAACATTATGTTTATTCACACCGCATCATTATCAATTAATTCACCAAATCCCAAAAACGAAAAATTAGTCAAACACCTTTAATCGTCGCGAAAGCCATTTCTAATAACCGACATTAATCATAATCGTCAACATTGAAATCGGATTGTCCATACGTGCCTTAAATCCACTAAAACGCAATCCGGTTCAATTTAACCGTATTTTGGCCTATTTCGGGTCATCTCTTAAAAACTCGTAATTTCTAAAAACTAACCTCACCACTACGTTCTACACGTCGAACTTAGGTAGCACGTCAATTTTCGTTGAATTCGGAGCAACTTGCTCCGTCGTCAAATTTACCGCAATCGGAAAATCGGGACATAATCGGGGCAAAAGAAGTGAAAAAATCAGAATATGGGAGGCTACAAATACATCAACACGAGCCCCCGTGTTAATCAATACGGCCCGTGTTGAAAAGCCACCAGAAAACTCAAAAACACCAAAGTCAGTGAATCAACACGGGCACCTGTGTGAATCAACACGGCCCGTGTTGATTGGCCTGACAGCAACTCTTCCTTGTTCAAGGGATCAACACGGGCACCCGCGTGAATCAACACGGCCCGTGTTGATTGACCTGTGTGAAAACTTCACTTTTTTTTTCCATTCCCATTAATTCTAATCATCATCAACCTCGTAATCCCTACACCTAATTCAACTTTTCTAAACATTTTCAATAATCAACCAACCAAACCCTATAAACCATCTATCAATTTTCCCCCAATCCAAACTACAACCACCAAACATCTTTTATCACTAACCCACCATTTCTTATCATCAACACAACATATATACCTCAATTACAACATCAAAACATATTTTTACCATCAATTGAGAATTTCAACAACAACAACAAAACACCAAAACAATGGCAAACTATAAACCCCATGAATCGAAATACCAATTTTTCCTAAATCCACAACATATCTACCAAACCCTAACTATATGGAAAGGAAAATCAAACCCCTTACCTCTAGCTTGGTTGATTCTTGATGATTCTACAAAATCCAATCCTCAAGCTTGCTCATGTTCTTCCTCTTCTTCTTCTCTTCCTCTTCCTCTCTCAAAACCCTTTCTTTTCTCTCCAAGCTTCTAAGCTTCTATTTGGCTTTGGTTGTAGAATGGAAAGAAAGTGAGGAAATGTGATTTTATATGTTGTTTCCTTACTAGCAACAAGGGTGCAAACCCCATTTCTACACAATTAATCCTCACACCACCATCTATTCTTACAAATTAACACACTAATAATATCTTCCAATATTATTAATTCAATCAATTAAAATAATTTCGGGAAATTAAATATCGGATCCGAATAATATTTTACCGGACCGAACGGAACGTCGCTAAATATATTAATAGATATATCAATTAATATAAATATTCTCGTCGCAAAATAATTATCGATCGGTAATTCGAAAATATTAATATAATATAATATTAATTAAAACAGGGCGTTACAAACAACACACATATGACATATGAAGGTGGTTTTGATTACTGTTATGATAATGTAGGTAGCAGCAACTCAACAACTGAAACATTTCACGGTCCTCATCCGAATCTTGCAACAAGACTACAAAGAAGAGAAAATTTTCATGAAAAATAAGTTCATCGCCAACTTCAAGAAGATCTAGTCGAGCATATTTGAGAACGTTTTGGACATGAAGATGAAGAAATTTAAATTTGATTAATTATGTGATGTTATTTATTTTTATTGTTTTTAATTATATGTCATGTATTTAAGATTAATTTTAATTATTAGTTTTATTTTATATTAAATTTAGTTTATATCATTTAAATTATTATTTTAAAGTTAATTTAATTTAATATTCATAAAATATTAATATATAAAATAAATTTGTGGGACCTAATACGAGTTATTTAAAATTGTACAATTGGAGTAAAAATTGAATAAGTTGGTTCAAGATGATGTGTTTAATAAGTCCCGCAAAGAACCCAAAATATAGATAGCACCATTGCAGATGCTTTAACCAACTTGTAACAACTCTAAGTAACTAAGTATGGAATAACTAACTTTTAAGTGTTAACTGATTTTTAAAATTTATTATTGTTCTTACTTGTTAGACAAAACCAGTGCGTGGACGATGGATAGGGTGTCATATGAAGCAGCGACTCTGTTGCAAAGAGAAGAAACTTGCGGCCAGTGCTACCGGAAAGCATATTAATGCGAAATGTATTTTAAGAATACCACTATTTTCTTTTTTGTTGGGAATTTTCACTTACGGCCTGTTTGGTCAATGCAAGAAATGTTTCGGTGAGGGGACAAACACATATATTTTCCACTTGTCTTCCTTTTAATCTTGGTTATCTTCAATTTCTTAGACTATTAGTTTTATATTTAATATATTTAATTTAATTATTATTAGTTAACTAACCCTAACAACCCCAACTTGTCATGTTTACTGTTAAAAGATGCATGCTTGTTGACTAAGGGGCAATATACAACAAATCAGTCTCTTTTGTGGATCTTTCGTAGCACTCTTATATTGACAAAAAAAACTTGTGGGACCCACCCTCATGTTTGTATTTCTCAGTCACTGTTTTATTTATGTCAATGAAGGTTTTTGTGACAGATCTAAGCACTCAGGTCGCCCTGAATATGCAACCAGACTCCTTTTGTTCTTGTTCTGTTATTATCTGTATAAACCCCTCCACTCTCTTATTATCTTCCCTTATACCAAAGAGAAGCTAAAAGAAAGAAAAAGTGGTGATAACTGAAATATGTCTACCTCTCACAAAAAGTATGATGTATTCATTAGCTTTAGGGGAGAGGACACACGGACAAACTTCACTGCGCAGCTTCATCAAGCTCTTACCAATAGAAACATTGAAGCATACATTGATTATAATCTTATAAAGGGAGATGAGGTTGGACCTGCTCTTGCCAAAGCAATCCAGGACTCACATCTGTCTATTGTAGTTTTCTCAGAAAACTATGCAACCTCAAAGTGGTGCTTGGATGAACTCCTCCACATACTTCAGTGCAGACAACTTCATGGACAGGTAGTTATACCTGTGTTCTGTGACGTAGATCCATCGCATGTACGTTCTCAGAAAAAGAGTTATCAGATAGCATTCGCAAAATACGAGAGAGAATTCGCCAAGAACGGGAAATCCCATCTAAACAAAGTGTCTGAGTGGAAAGCTGCTCTAACTTTAGCCGCCAGTATATCTGGATGGGACTCTCGTAAATATAGGTAAGTATTTAATTTAATTCCTCTAAGTTCATATATTCATTCATAAACTTTTCAAAATGAGTTATATTTTATGTTGAATTTGTGATGAACATAGGATAGGATGGGGCTAGTCTACTTGTTAAGGCCCAATCCAATCATGATCAGTTCACCAACACAAATGATCCCGTTGACGGGTTAATCATGTTCTTATAGCATTTTAGAAACATAGCAAGTTGAAATTTTCCTTTGAGTTTAGTTTGTTTATTCCTTTTTTTGTTATTTTTTCTTCTTCTAGGGATTATTCTCAAGTCATAGACAATGTTGTGGAGGATGTTTTGCAGAAGTTGTCCCTCATGTATCCTAATGAACTGAAAAACCTTGTTAAAGTTGATGAAAAGGATGAACATATTAAATTATTACTGAAAACAACACCAAGAATCGGAATTTGGGGTATGAGTGGAATAGGAAAGACAACCATAGCCATACAGATGTTTGCCAAGAACTTTGCCCATTATGATAATGTATGTTTCTTGGAAAAGGTAAGCGAAGAATCAGAAAAGTTTGGACAAACGTATGTTCGTAATAAGCTTCTTAGTAAGCTACTGAAGCGAGAGATTACTGCGTCTGAGGTTCATGGACAACATACATTCATCAAGAGGAGGCTCAGTGGTAATAAAAATTTCATTGTACTTGATGATGTGGATAATGCTACACAACTAGATGATTTGTGTGGAGTACTTGGTGTCCTTGGAGCTAACAGTAGACTCATTATCACAACGACAGACAGACGTATGCTTAAGGGAAGAGTGGACAAGATATACAAGGTCACACCATGGAAGCCTAAAGACTCTCTAAAGCTTTTAAGCTTAGGAGCCTTCAAGCAAAGCCATCCTAGAGAGGGTTTCGAGCATATATCAGAAAGGGCGGTTCAATATGCAGGAGGTGTTCCGTTGGCTTTAAAAGTTTTGGGTTTACATTTTGATTCCAAAAGACCAAAATTTTGGGAATCTGAGTTGAATGATTATGAGATCAAAGGAGAAGCCTTCCCCGATATTCACAAAGTGCTAAAGCTAAGCTACAATGGATTATCATGGCGAGAGAAGGAGATGTTTCTAGACATTGCATTCTTTTTCAAAGATGAAGACAAAGACTTTGTCACAAGGATACTAAATGCCTTTGGTTTCAATGCAACTAGTGGCATAGAAATCCTAGAAGATAAAGCTCTTATATCCATTACAAACAACAATAGGATACAAATTCATGGCTTACTACAAAAGATGGCATTTGATATAGTTCGACAAGAACATAATAAAGACCCAGGAATGCGCAGCCGACTGAGGGATGCTAAAGATATTTGTGATGTACTTGGAAGAAACAAGGTATATATGAAGTGTTATATTTTCTAAAGAAAAAATTATAGTTGAATTGCTGTGATAATGTAGTAACTTCTTTCAATTTGTCAGGGGAGTGATGCAGTTGAAGGAATAATATTTGATTTGTCTCAAAAACTAGATTTAAATGTTCAAGCTGACACATTCAACTTGATGACTAAATTAAGATTTCTTAAATTCCACGTCCCTTCGGGTAAGAAGAAATTGGGCACCGTGCATCTTCCAAAAAATATTATGCCGTTTTTTGACAAATTGACTTACCTTGAGTGGAACGGGTATCCCTTGAAGTCTCTCCCACAACCTTTCCGTGCTGAGCAGTTGATTCAGATTTGTTTGCCAAACAGCAACATTGAACATCTTTGGTTCGGGATGCAGGTATTTGTGCAGTGCACTTATACTAATTCATTTAGATTGTGGGGGTTTTTTCTTTGTTTTTTATGCAAATGAAAATGGGAGAAATGATTTAATAACGTTAGTCCTCCTATGCATTTTTGTTTACTTCCCTTGCATGGTGTGAAATTGAGTGGATGTTTCTTTTGAATTATTACAGGAACTTGTGAATTTAGAGGCAGTCGATCTAAGTGAGTGCAAATGGTTGATAGACCTCCCTGATTTGTCGAGGGCATTAAAATTAAAACAGTTGCGCCTTTCTGGCTGTGAAAATTTATGTGAAGTTCAGGCTTCTTCATTTTCTAAGGACACACTTGATACTTTGCTACTGGATAGGTGCACAAAATTGCAAAGTCTTGTGGGTAAGAAGCATTTAACATCTCTAGCAAATTTCAGTGTCAAAGGCTGCTCAAGTTTGAAGGATTTTTCGCTGTCTTCAGATTCAATAAGAAGGTTGGATTTAAGCAATACAGGAATTGAAATATTGCACCCAACAATCGGTGGTATGAGCAAGCTTTATTCGTTGAATCTAGAAGGTTTAAAGCTAACAAATCTACCAATTGAATTGTCTCGCTTGAAATCACTTACTGAACTTCGGGTTTCTAAGTGTAGTGTAGTAACTAAATCAAAGTTAGAAGCCATTTTTGATGGTCTGGGCTCATTAACATTATTACACTTGAAAGACTGTTGTAACTTGTTTGAACTCCCTGCAAACATCAGTTCCTTGTCATCATTGCATGAATTGAAACTAGATGGTAGCAGTGTGGAGGGGTTGCCTGTTAGCATCATGTACCTCTCAAAGCTAGAAATTCAGTCTTTAGACAATTGCAGTAAGCTTCATTGTCTGCCAGAACTTCCTTCAAGCATCAAAGAGTTTCAAGCCGACAACTGCACCTTGTTAATGACAGTATCCACTCTGAAGACTTTTTCAATAAACATGACTGGACAGAAAAAATACATTTCGTTTCAGAATAATATTAAGATGGAATTGGATGAACCTTCCCTAGCCCGCATTACGGAGGATGCCATATTCACAATGAAAAGTGCAGCCTTTCACAATGTATTAGTGAGAAAGTACAGATACCAATCCCACAGCTACAATTATAACAGCGTCGGGGTTTGTCTGCCAGAGCTCAGAGTTCCAAGTCAGTTCGAACACCGATCAACCAAATATTCCTCCATAACTATCAACATTTCCAACTCGGTGGGCTTCATTTTTGCAGTTGTTGTTACTCCATCTAACATAATGCAAGAGCTTGAATACTTTGTCGAAATCCTATGTCAATGCTATTCGGAAGATAGAAAGAGGGAGGTGGGATTTAAGTCTAGCTGGAATCATAAACCGGTTTCAAATTTGAACATGGATCACGTTTTTGTATGGTATGATCCATACCATTCTGACAGCATACACGGAAGGGATGAACAAAAGGTTTCTTTTAATTTCTGCATTACAACTTGTACAAGTAGCGGAAAAGAACTTGGTGGCCTTTTAAGTATCAAAGAGTGCGGGGTTTGTCCAATTTACTACTCAGAAAGTAGGAGTGTTTTAGGCACAGGGAATTTAGACAAGGACTTGGAAAAAGAGTTGTATCAGGAAATTGAATTTGAGAGATCTGTTGAAGGCTATGACGAGGGAGAAGGCATTGACATTGAAGACAAGGAAGACACTGGCATACAGAACCAAGAGTTTGACTTGTATGAAAATGGTTACCGTTCATATGACTGTTTAATTGGTATGTAACTTTTCAAATTCTTTCACAGATGTTATATGTTATCTTTCTTTCGTTGTTTTTCTTTTACAATCCAATACTCCGTTATTTAATCCTTTTGATTTCCTATGGTTAGATAGTCAATTCACCATTTCTTTTTCTCTAGTCTCTAAAGATGCTCAGGCACATTACAATCCTCAAGAGAGAGAAAATTTGGAAGATGATGATAATTCCAAAGAAATGATGAAATCTGAGATTCCTCATGATAGTACTGCTTTGAAGTCTGGACAGGAAACTGAAACTTCTTCTAACAAACAAAAACAATTCGAGAAGGAGCAAGATTCTACCGAGGAAAGTTCTGATGTAGAATTGTCAATCAATAAAGAAATTAAGGTAATACTTACACCTTTTACCTCTTTATCCCTGCTAATTGTATATCACAATCATCCTCTTAATCTTCACAGTAACGAATTTAAGGGAAAATGAATGCTCATTATATATATAATCCAGGAAATAGACAAGTTTTATGGTCTCTTTTCCCTGTCAATTAGAGGGTTAATGATATGAAACAACCTTCATTCTTACTGCAAACAACTATGTTCTTATACTTGTCGATTGTTTTTATCAGGAAAATAAGAATCTGCAACAATCACCACCATCATTAGTGAAGAATCTATCTATTCCAACTGATTCTTTTACTAATTTGTTACAACTACAAGATGCTCCCAACAAATTAAATCCAAACTCCTCAATGGCTGCTGAGAGTTCTTCAAGTAAGCCTTCTTCTTCAAAGGGTCCAGTAAGAACAATTGAAGAGGAATCTTCAAAACTAAAGAAATGCAGTACTTTGGAATGTTCTCCTGTCGATTATTCTGAATATAAGAGAGTCCTCGAAGAAGACCCTCTGGAAATCTTGGAGAAACTCTTGTCCGATGAACTTGGTGGTTCTTCACAGGCTTCTCAGTCTTCAACACAAGCAGAAGCTACTGAAACTAGGAAAGAGTCAATTGAGACGCTGCTTGATGAATTAAGGCAATTGGCTTTTTCGAGGAACTTGTTGAAAAATTTGTCCAATGATGTGTCCCTTGAAGAAGAGGTGAAAGCTTTATTAGTTAAAGTCAATGATAGAGCTAATGAGCTTTCTGAGAAACAAAGTTCTGGTATTACTGATTTCACCACATTCTTTAAGAAGGCCACAGTCAATATTGATGAAGGAAAACAAAGCAATGTTACTCTTCAAGAACTTAATGTGGACCATAAAGATTCAATATCCAAGCTTCAAGCATCTAAAATCAAGATAAGGAAGTTTGAAGAGTCCATCATTGCTGATGAGGATAAGATTAAGGCCATGGATATTGAAATTGGAGATATTAAAGCGCAGATTTCTTTGCTCGAGGAAAAAGCACGTAAGGTTCAACAAGAGAAGTCACAGTTAGAGGATGCCTGCTGGAAATGTAAAGAGAAGAGAAGTGAGATTTTGGAAGAGGTTAAATCTGTAGCATCTAAGACCATACAAACCCGCGAGAAGATTGATACTGTCAAAAAAAAGAAGCTGGAGTTGGATTCAAAGTATGATATGCTTGAAGGACATTATGCCGTAATGAGACAATCACCTCCTTTTTAGAACTCACATTATTATGCTTCTTATTTCCTATCTCTTTGAATAATTTATAAAGAATAAACTGTAAGAACAATTTCATAAATATATGTTTGGTAAGGATATCGATACTCATGGCAATGGATAAATGACATGTTATTTCGATTTGCCTAGTGGTTTTGTTGTTTTATGCAAACATTTCGATGCAGTTTCTACTCTAGGAATCTTAGATATTTTGTCCAAACTATTCCTTTTACTCTAGTGCATGCATGTAATTGAATAAGTTTTATTTTTTTAAACATTATTGATCCATACATATAGCATCTTGCATTCGAAGTACCTCCACCACTTTTTTCAAATAACTGTATTGAGATAAAAACAATTCACTTTTCTTGCGGCATCTAATAATATCCATACAAACAATTCTTTTAGTTTTACCAAGATCTTTTATCTCAAATTTACCATTCAAGATCTCTTTGAGCTTATCGATTTCAATCTTGCTAGATCTTACCATTAAAATATCATAACATAAATAAGAGGAGGAGAGAATGACTTTCTCATTCTTCTTCAATATATATACACAACTATCATAATTACTTCTTACAAGATCATATTTAAGAAAATATTCATCAAACAGACAAAACAGTTGCTTTGGATCTTATTTCAACCCATACAATAATTCTTCCACAAAACTTTTAGGTTGTTCGATGTAGATTGTCTCTTCAAAGTTTCAATGCAAGAAAGTTGTTTTGACATCTATTTATTATAACTCAAGATTATATTGATTTACAATTTCCATAAGTATTTTACTGTACTTGGGTCAGACGATTGTCAGTTGCCTGCAACTCCGGTAAGTTTCCACTGTGATGAAAAAGGTGGTTGTTCCTACAAGACACTTCAATGTCAAAGTGAGGTTCAGAGCAAATTGCAAGTAGAAGTGAGAGTAAAAAAATGAATATCTAACCCTATAGTGAAAAAGGGTATTTATAGTCCTCAGCGCTCGACCAAGGTCCTCATACTGAGCCGACCCAAAATGAAGACTGCCAGGACCTACGCGTGTAGTGGAGACCAGCACGTAGTCTCTATCCTGGGTTGACTGTCTTGAAATACCAAGAGGTGGTGGACGCTGTCTTTTTGGGATCAGGAGGACTCTGTGATATTCGGAAAGACTTTGGTCGTGTTCCCTACGAGGAGGACACGTCGTTGCTCTTGATGTCAAGTACTAATTTTCTCACCCGGTTAGATCTTTCTTTATCCTTACCTTTTACTTTATGTACTTAGGTTAGCCTCTCCATCTCCTTCCCATTCTTTAATTTTCAAAATCTTCCCTCTTTTTTCAAAGGATTCTTGTTTTCAAAACTCGAACCGCTTTTATAAAAAACCTTGGACTTAGGTCCATGAATTTTTCAAACTTCTTTTCTTAATAATCTTTCAATCCATTTAATATACTTTGACTTCCTTTTTCGTAAGACTAAAAAACACCTAACCTCATTCAAACCCTTTTTGAGCTCTTTGAAGCTTTTCCAAATTAACATTTTCTTAAAATCAACCAAGACATAATTTTGGTCCTTTTTTTAGCCGAACTACTTGGTTTTGATTTCAACATTGCAAATTGTTGGTATGTAGGTCTAGAACTCATTGGAAGTTCTATCAAACCAAAAATCATAAAAATATTTTTTCTTATTTTCTTCTAAACCCTCCAAACACTTTGGTACAAACTCTTTTTTAGCACACATATACAAATTTTCAAAAAGGTACCTGCGGAGTACCGTAGATGCTTTGGGTTCATAACACCTTCCATTTGCATACCTAACTCCTAATCCCAGATCTCTGATATTTTAGGATTTTATTCACTCTTTTTCCTAGTCCTTTGGATAAAATAAAAGCGCGGTGGCGACTCTTTTGTTATTTTTTGAGTTAAGTCAATTTAATGGCTTATACTCGCAGTTTTTGCCGCTACACATGTCAATCAAAAGCAAAGTATTAAGAAATAGCAATTGTGTTAGTGACCAATGTTATGTTAGTAGAGATCTATGTACATTAATACAAATTAACACAATTATATGTTATGGTAAATGTTAGGCTTAGTGCACAAAGTTGAAACTAGCACCAAGAATTAATAAACAAATGTGTACATTCATGTGAATTGACATAGGGCAACACAACATGAGTTAGTAACCATAATTCCGTAAAATTAGAATTTGACACAATTTAGATTCAAGTAATGGTATTAATTTGAAATTGACAACGAGTGGCTTACAAAATAAAATTAAGAGTGTGTATCATACTTAAACTCCACATACTTAAACTTGACAACTTTTGGCTTAGAAAAAAATATTAAGAGTGCGTATCATGAATTTCAACACTAAGAGTCTCGTGGTTTTATCACTTACACAAGCATAACAACAATACGAACACTCGACATATTTTAACACGAACAACCAACGTTTCAAGGTTTAAACGGATATAAAGTCACAATTTTCACACAATTTCGAAACGATAGCGTCGTAATCATAATCAAACCAACAAAAATTCGACAACATAACAATTTATAAATCCAAACCGGTTTACTTCAAACTTGCTAACACAAAACACAACATTATTTCTAACAAATTCACTCACACCAGTACCAGTAATTTGAGGAAGAAATTTACCTCGAATTTACCGAACAACAACGTCGAGAAGTTGAAACGAGAAGGTCGAGCTCTGTGAAACGCATGGAATGAGCATTGTACATCGATGATGGTCGAGCTCTATGAATGTCGAGCTCTATAAAACGTAGGGAATAGTCGTGAACGGCGGTGATGGAGGTGAGTGAGGAGGTGAACAGAGCTCTGTGAAATGTTGCTTGAACGATGATGGTGAGGAACAAATTGGAACGACGATGGCGAGAGTTAGTAATGGCGAGAACGGTGATGGCGAGGAATGATGGAGTTGCAGAGAGGAGTAGCGAGGAAGAGATGGAGTTGTAGAGAAGGTTTTAGAAAGAACGAGAAAATGATTAGGATTATGTAATTCTGTTTTATTTTTTATAAACAAAAGGCCTTAGACAACGCTTTCTGAAGAAGCACTGCCTAAGGAGGACCCTCTAGCAGCCCTTTTATAAAGCGCTGTCTAAGGGGGGTCTCTAGTAGCGCTTTCCTAAAGCGCTGTCTAAGGGGGGACTCTAGCAACGCTTTTTTAATATCGTTTGACAGCGCTTTTGAAAGCGCTTTCTAAAGTGTGCCTTAGGAAGCGCTTTTTAAAAGCGTTGTCTAAAGGTAACCCTTAGACAACGCTTTCGCTGAAAATATTTTAAAAAATTATGTGTTTTTTTTTACTGTATGACAACGCTTTTAGAAAAAAGAGTTGTCTAAAGGGCGTTGTCTTTTTACATTTTTGGCATAGTGAGATTGAAATCTTAAATTATTTGTAGAGTTTAATGGAGATGCATTGGTTTTACACTATCATCAATAAGGGTGATAATGAGTCAGACCGACGTACATGAACATATGACCTAATCTATTTGAGGTCGGGTCAGACAAGACTTATTTACTAAAAATGTCATACTTATACTTTTTTAAAAACCTATTTTATTAAATAGGTCAGACTTAGACTATTACAAAACCTCTAAAACCTTATATGTTGACCTATATTTTTATATATCTTAAAAATAGTCTAAATAGGTTGGTCTATTTATACATATATATATTAAAAAACTAAATTGGCTGACATACATACATACATATATATAGGCCGACCTATACATGGATTTATTGAAAATTTTAATGAGAAATATGTTTTTAAATAGACTTTCAAATTAGATCAGACTCTAACTTTATAAATTTATCGTAGGTCAGATTCAAGTTTTGTAAAGTCTAATTTAGTCTAGTATAATCTATTTCCATCCCTAATCATCAATGGACAAATATCACTTTTCATGCATAAAATTTTAATATTTTAATGTGATTTGGCGAAATACATAGTCGTCATTAATTAATAATATAATACTTAATTTATATTATCGATGTATTATCCATTTTCTCTTATTTATATAGAATGTCAAAATAATATATTTTTATTGAGTAATAATATAAAATTATTTTACGAAACCAAACGAAGCATCTCCATTAAACTTATTAGTAAACTAATTAGTAAATTAAATTTTGAAAAGTTGAAATTTGAAATATTCCTAGAATTTTAGATACTATTTAATGGTTTAGCAATTTAAAATTTGATATAAGTTGTCCACTGTTCTTACTTTCGAGACAGAAAGATGAGATACTTTTGTGAAGTTTAACCTACCGCCCGTTTGGTCAAAGCGCTAAAGGTGGTGAGGGGACCTACAGTCCTACACAGACATTTTCCCTCTTGTCTTCCATTTTTTAATCTTTGGTTTTTTCAATTACCTTGTCTAAACTCCCATTAGTTTAATATTTAATTACATTATTATTTAGTTAACCCACCGACGAGCCTCAACTTGTCATGTTTACTGGTAAAAGATGCAGACTAGTTGAGGTTGTGACCAAACATTTCTCAAGGGACATATACAAATGGGCAATGGGCAGGGATCCTCTCCATTTAGTACTATTACTCCTCTTCTTCCATTTGAGTGGTGCTTAATGCTCCCGATCGTCGTGACCCATTCTCTCATATCTACAACGCAGTCAACACCACAGCAAAAGCGTTGACAAAAGAGTGAGGAAAGGGCAATCTTGGAAGAAAAAAAAATAGCCTCTTTCATGGACTTTCTTTCCACTTTTTATAATTATCCATCACAAAAAGATGCTAGAGCTACTTTAAGAGATTTGGTCATCATAAGTAGAAAACACCTAAAAAAACTGTGGGACCCACTTCGTCCATAAAAGAAAGGGTTACTGTTTTATTTATAACAGATCTAAGCAACCAGACTCTCTTATATTGCCTTTCTTGGTTGAGAAAGCAAAAATGGAGATAACTGATTGATTATCTGAAATATGCGTACTTGTCACAAAGAGTACGATGTATTCATTAGCTTTAGGGGAGAGGATACGCGTAAAACCTTCACTGCCCAGCTTCATCAAGCTCTTACAGATAACGGTATCCATACATACATTGATTATATTCTTAAAAAAGGAGATGAGGTTGGACCTGCTCTTGCCAAAGCCATCAAGGAGTCACATATCTCTCTTGTAGTTTTCTCAGAAAACTATGCAACCTCAAAGTGGTGCTTGGATGAACTCCTCCACATACTCCAATGCAGACAACTTCATGGACAGGTAGTTATACCTGTGTTCTGTGACGTAGATCCATCACATGTACGTTATCAAAAAGAAAGTTATCAGAAAGCATTTGAAAAATACATGAGAGAATTAGCCAGCAGTAAATCTCATCTAGATAAAGTGTTGGAGTGGAAAACTGCTCTCTCTTCAGCCGCCAATATATCTGGATGGGACTCTCGCAAATATAGGTAACTTCACTTTTGTTCATTTCCTCTATACTCATATTCATTCTTATGTTGTATAGATTTGTTGCATGTTTGTTTGCTTGTTACCAATTTACTTGCTATTCATATATAATCTTGCTACATATGATATGAGGGGTAGTTTCATTGTCCAGATCCAGTCGAATCATTCACAAAAACGAATGCTCCCAAATTAAAGTTTTCCTTAAATTTTAATTTGTTTTTTTTTTTATATCTTTTAGGGACTATTCTCAAGTCATCCATGAAGTTGTGGCAGATGTTAATCAGAAGTTGTCTCTCATGTTTCCTAATGAACTGAAGAACCTTGTTAAAGTGGATGAAAAGGATGAAGATATTGAATTATTACTGACAAAAGTATCAAGAATCGGAATTTGGGGTATGAGTGGAATAGGTAAGACAACCATAGCTAAACAGATGTTTGCCAAGAACTTTGCCTATTATGATAATGTATGTTTCTTGGAAAATGTAAGCGAAGAATCAGAGAAGTTTGGACAAATGTATGTTCGTAATAAGCTTCTTAGTGAGCTACTGAAGCAAGAAATTACTTCATCTAATCTTCATGGACAACACGCATTCATCAAGAGGAGGCTCAGTGGTAAAAAAAGTTTCATTGTACTTGATGATGTTGATAATGCTACACAATTAGATGATTTGTGTGGAGTGCTTCACGACCTTGGACATGACAGTAGACTCATTATCACAACGCGAAATAAAGGTATTCTTAGTGGAAAAGTTAACGAGATATATGAGGTCACACCATGGAAGCGTAAAGACTCTCTAAAACTTTTTAGCTTAGGAGCCTTCCAGCAAAGCTGTCCCAGGGAGGGTTACGAGCGTATCTCGGAGAGGGCAGTTGAATACACAGGAGGTGTTCCATTAGCTTTAAAAGTTTTGGGTTTACATTTTAATTCAAAAGAACCAAAGTCTTGGAAATCTGAGTTGAATGATTATGAGAACAAAGGAGAAACCCTCCCCGGTATTCAAAAAGTGTTAGAGCTAAGTTATAATGGGTTATCATGGCGAGAGAAGGAGATGTTTCTAGACATTGTATTCTTTTTCAAAGATGAAAACAAAGACTTGGTCACAAGGATACTAAATACCTTTGATTTCAATGCAACTAATGGAGTAGAAATCCTAGAAAATAAAGCTCTTATATCCATTTCAAACAGTAATACAATACAGATTCATGGCTTACTACAAAAGATGGCATTTGATATAGCTCGACAAGAAGATAATGCTCGAGGGAAGCGTCGCCGATTGAAAGATGCTAAAGACATTTGTGATGTACTTAGAAATAACAAGGTATGGGATGTTAAGTGTTAACATTTTCTAAATATAAAATTATTGTTGATTTGCTGTGGGAATGTAGTGATTTCTTTGAATTTGTCAGGGCATTGATGCAGTTGAAGGAATAATATTAGATTTGTCTCAAAATCTAGATTTAGAAGTTCAAGCTGACACATTCAACTTGATGACTGAATTAAGATTTCTGAAATTCCACGTCCCCAAAGGTAAGAAGAAATTGGGCACAGTGCATCTTCCTGAAGATTTTAAGCTACATTTTGAAAAATTGGCATACCTTGAATGGAATGGGTATCCCTTGAAGTCTCTCCCAGAACCTGTTTGCGCCGAGCATCTGATTCAGATTTGTTTGCCGCACAGCAACATTGAACATCTTTGGTTCAAGAAACAGGTGAGTGTACTCTCTTTGCTTGTTTATTATTCATTTGTGTTTGCTTCCTCTGTATGGTGTGAAAATGAATGTATGCTTGAAAGATCAATGTAAATTAAATTTGAGAATATTAATAAGATTTGAACTATCGTATTGAATTATTACAGAAACTTATGAATTTAGAGGCAATCGACCTAAGTGGGTGCAAAAAGTTGAAGAACCTCCCTGATTTGTCTGGCGCTCCAAAACTCAAACAGTTGAGCCTTTCTGGTTGTGAAGAATTACTTGAAGTTCAGGCTTCTGCTTTTTCTAAGGATACACTTGTTACTTTGCTACTGGATGGGTGCAAAAAATTGCCAAGTCTTATGGGTGAGAAGCATTTAAAATCTCTAGCAAACTTCAGTGTCAAAGGCTGCTCAAGTCTGAAGGAATTTTCATTATCTTCGGAAGCACTAAGAAGGTTGGATTTGAGCAATACAGGAATCGAAATATTGCACCCATCAATTGGTGGTATGACCAACCTTTATTCGTTAAATCTAGAAGGTTTAAATCTAACAAGTCTACCAATTGAATTGTCTCACTTGGCGCTTACTGAACTTCGGGTTTCTAAGTGCAGTATAGTAACCAAATCAAAGTTAAAAGCCCTATTTGATGGTCTGAGCTCACTAACATTACTACACTTGAAAGAATGTGATAACTTGTTTGAACTCCCTGCAAACGTTAGTTCTTTATCATCATTGCAAGAGTTAAGACTAGATGGAAGCAATGTGAAGGAGTTGCCTGCTAGCATCAAAGACCTCTCAGAGCTTGAAGTTCAGTCTTTAGACAATTGCAGAGAGCTTCAATGTCTGCCAGAACTGCCTTTAAGCATCAAAGAGTTTCAGGCTGACAACTGCTTGTCGTTAACGACAGTATCCACTTTGAAGACTTTTTCGGTAAACATGATTGGACAGAACAAATACATTTCAATAAAGAATAGTATTAAGATGAAATTGGATGGACCCTCCCTTGCCGGCATGACGGAAGATGCCATGTTAACAATGAAAAGTGCTGCCTTTCACAATGTATTAGTGAGAAAGTACAGATTCCAGACCCACAGCTACAATTATAACAGCGCCGAGGTATGTCTGCCAGGACACAAAATTCCAAGTCAGTTCAAACAAAGATCCACCACATATGCCTCCTTAACTATCGACGTTCTCAACTGGGTGGGCTTCATTTTAGCCGTCGTTGTTACTCCATCTAACATAACACAAGAGCATGAATACTTTGTTGGAATCTTATGTCAATGCTATTCAGAAGATGGAAGAAGTGAGGTGGGAAATAAGTCTAAGTGGAAGCCTAAACTGGTTACAAATTTGGAAATGGATCACATTTTTGTATGGTATGATCCATTCCTTTGCGATACCATACTCAGAAGGAATGATAGAAAGGTTTCTTTTAAATTCCATATTACAACTTATACAACTAGTGGCAGAGAACTTGGTGACCTTTTAAAAATCAAAGAGTGCGGGGTTTGTCCAATTTACTACTCAGAAAGTCAGAAGGTTTTAGGCACAGGGAATTTAGACAAGGACTTGGAAAAAGAGTTGTATCAGGAAATTGAACACGAGAGATCAGTCGAAGGCTATGATGAGGGTGAAGGCATTGATATTGAAACAAATGACAAGGAAGGCACGAGCATGCAGAACCAAGAGTTGGACTGTTTAATCGGTATGAAACTTTTTAAATTCTCTCACAAATGTTGTATGTAAAGTTTCTTTTGATGTTTTTATTTGACAAACTCACCGTTTCTTTTTCTAGTCTCTAAAGATACTCAGGTACATGGCAATCCTCAAGAGATAGAAAATTTGGAAGATGATGATAATTCCAAAGAAATGATGAAATCTGAGATTCTTCATTATAGAAGTTCTTTGAGGTCTGGAGAGCAAAATGAAAGTTCTTCCAACAAACGAAAACAATACGAGAAGAAGGACGATTCTACGGGAGGAAGTTCTGAAGTAGAATTGTCTATCAATGAAGAAATTAAGGTAATACTTACACCTTTGATATCTTTATCCCTGCTAATTATATCACAATCATCCTCTCATTATCTATCAGTTTACCATTGCTTTTTGTTAATTGAAACTTGATGATTTCTTAAATTCACGTATCCTTTAATGTGGTCAGAGATCAAGCACTCATGTGAATGTTGACGGCATTCAAATTTTCAACACTCTAAATGTTATTGCTCTTCATGTCAAGCATGATAGCAATGAAAATGGAAGCTCATATGGCGATGATGTGCAGTATCAAGGTGGACAAGAGTCAGTCTCATCAACTAATGAAATTCTCGATATTTCTGATATGCAAAAGGCTTCTAAAGAGGTTTGTGAGAGTAGAAAAGATCCACTAATTGTTCATGCAGAGAAGCCACTTCAAAAGACAAACCGCAAATTTGTCTGTGGACTTTGTTTCCTGATTCTTGCAATTGCAATGCCTTTTCTCTGGATTAACAGTCAAGAAGAACATCTCCTTGTTCCAACATAAATGTCGGGAACTTCAATGCAGTCCAATTTTTCACTTTCAGTATGGTTTAATTTTCTTTGTATGAGTCTGTAACAACTTTTGACTGAGTTTTACCTTATGTTGAAGTTTAAACACAAATGCTGTATTTGAAATTAGATGAATCATTTCATTACATTCAGTAAAATAGATAAGCTGCAATGTTTTTAAAAAACCGATCTGGATATTGTAGTGGCAAAACTACCTGGTCATTAGTTTAACAACCTTTTAAACAATCATTGCCTTAGAAAGTAGGGAGTATTTACATAATAATGTTGGTTGAATTCAAGTTCGGGAGAGAAATGTTTATGTACTTATATTGTGATTGGTATGAGATTAAGAGAAAAAATAATGTGAAAAAGAAAGATTAGAAAAAGAAAGAAAAAAAAAAAGAAAAAAAGTTTTGAAAAAGAAAAACAAAAAGAGTACGAATAATGTTGTGTTAATAAATGAAGTGTTTTGGTTTGACAATTTGTGATGAAGAAGAAATTTGATCGGAATTGTATTGTTTGGAACTTTGTGAGTTGATCACTCCCTTAGGATTAGGCAAGTTTTTGTTTCGATTAACTTTAGGACTTATTACTTGTTTGTTAACCAAGCCACATTACAACCTTGAAAAAAGCCCTTGTGATTCTTGTATTTGTATTTTCAATTGAGTTTTTGGATGAATGCATAATTTAGCCTTTTGTTTGCAAGATTGTTGGATGAGTGTCAAAAGTACCTCACCTTTGTGTGTTCTTCATCTACCGATGAATTTTTGCTAGGTGTGGTTCATGATTGAGCTTGTTTTGTTTTAGAATGTTTTGCATGATTTTTGTACTTCAGATTTGTTTCGTTTATATGTTATTGTTGTAGTATGGTGGTAAGTATGCATTTGTCGTGTACGTTTTCGTTTGAACCATACATTTGTTTTACGTTTTAAAACTTGTTGATTCATGATTCTTTGATTATCGTCTTTTGTTTCTTTAGGTTTACTTGACTTTGTTTGAGGATAAACAATGTGTCAAGTTGGGGAGAGTTGATAAGTGTCAAAATATAGTTATTTTGTATATATGTTTTGTGGCACATATCTATTATTGTTTGTTAATAACTGTTGAATAACCCCACTTTTTGTTGTAAATACGTTTTATTGTGTTTTGTGTACATAATGTACCGTTTGATTATTTTTAATGTATTTTTGTAGGTATTTGTGCATGTTGGAGCATTGAGGAATAAAGTGTCAAAGACATGGCTATGAAGACACAGTTTTGATGAATAAAAGATCAGTTTCGTTCAGTGGAGGTCGTTGAGCGCGGTGAGGCCGTCAGCGCATTTTGGAGCGCGCTGAGTGCTTTGGTTCTGTTGCAGCAAAGAGAAATTTAGTTTTAGAGGCCGCTCAGCGCGCCCTCGATGCTGAGCGACATTAAGGCGGTTTAACGTGTAAATATCTGAGCCCGCTGAGCGCGGTCGTCTAAGATTTGTTTTATAACTTCATTTTTAGCCATTTTTAGATTATGGTTTTGGGGTAGATTTTGATCTCCATTTCCATCAACCTTTATTTTTGGTAGTATAACTTAGAAAACAACACTAGGGTCTTGTTCATGGATGATTGAAGGTGAATTGCTCTTCGATAAGCGTTGACAAACCGGTGTAGATCTGTGATTTATCTTTTCTCCTCTCTAAGTGTCGCACCCCAAAATTTACCCTCCTAAGTTCAGAACTTCGTCTTCAGGGTTGACTTTAATTGATTTAGGGGTTATTGCAGTCCCATGAACATTTGGCTATGTTTCATAAGAATTGAAATTGTTGGTTTGTTATGCATTCCAATCATTTTATAAGGGAAGAAGGTAATTGATGGAATCAGGTTGATTTGCTTAAAAATACATGTTCAAAAGAAGATTGGTGCTCAAACTATTCTATGCAGTGATTCAAATGGGCTCTATTCCAAATCTTTCAAATGTCAAGGGAATCTTTACGATCTTTTAAACAGGAATTGTTTCTTCTTATTTACGAATCAAAGTTCTGTGCTCTATTCAAACCATTCAGATACTTATCATTCAAGTTGTGTGGTAATGTTTTTTTGATTCATCATGGCATTAAGATATTTCAAACATTCTCAAGAATCTTGATTCATGATGAAGCGGATAGATTCATCCGTGTTGGATTCCTTGAAATACAATTTCCTACTTAGAAAGAAAGGAAGCCTTGTGATAACATTCATTCAAGATTGAAGGATAAAACTTGAATTTAATTCATGATATATTATTCAAGTTTTCGATTTACATTTGGTCAAATCCTTAGAATCCGAATCGTTCAGGATGTTTTTCTTTCATTTGTTCAATTTACAAGGAATGGTTTTCAAACTTGTATTCATTTTATCTCAAGCTACAAAGAATCGTTACAAGTGTGCTGTTAGTTTACAAGGTTCTACAAAAGAAATCCTAAATCCTAAAAACTATTATAGCGGTGTCTTCGAATCGTCACCATCTTCTTTTCAAGCTCTCTTATTCTTGCTCTATCCATGTTCTTCATCCATCGCCATTCCCTCTTCAAGCTTGCCAATTCTCATCACATGAAACAAAGAAAAGAATCAAGTTAGCAAGCATAAACATGAAACAAAATGCAAGAAATTATCAAAGAATTGTTTGTCAAGAATCATCATTAGGCGTTGGCGGGAATCAGGTTAAATGCTAATGCCTCAGAATCTTAAAGATTAATCATCGGCGAACGGCTTGCTTGAAAATCACGGGCTAACCCGGTTCACAAACAAGCATAACAGGCAGCAGCGTATAAACAGTATAAATCCAAGGCCACAACATACAACGGGCAGCAAACGAAGCGACATTTTAATCTCAACAGCCAGTAAGCATGTATCAAGGCAGCATACAGATAATCCCACAGTTCAAGGCAACAATATACATTGAGACAACACTTTAATACCAAAAATCAACATAACAGGGGCAGTTGAGAAGTAAGAGGGAAAAGAAGCAAAAACACAGCCAGCAAGCACGTGTCAACTCATAATGGACAAGATAGCAGTAACAAGGTAGTAATCATCACAAGCCAGCATTGAGCCCAACACTATAAGCCTCAAAAGTCAACAAAAGTACAAGTAATGAGTATAGGCAGTTGAGAAAGAAGATTCAGGCCACAAAAATCAGACTCAGAGTAGAGCAGTTTAAGCAAAAGTCAATATTTAGAGCAGAGCAGGGACAATTTGAGAAAGAAAGAAAGCCACAAAGTAAAAGATCAAAGCAGAGCAGAAACTCAGAAGTTTCATCATGACAGTATGGATAAAGGCAACAGGGATAGACTAAGATAAGAAAAGATATCTGTTCAAGTTAATAAGAGAGAGGACACGAAGAAGAAAGAGAGAGAACTCTGTTTTCCAAAAGCCAACAAAAAAGCTCCAGCCATCCAAAAAACCAAAACAAAATTCTGTTTTAAAAGAGAAACAAAAACCCAGAAATCCAAAACACAGTTTCTATAATCAAACCGAAACACAAAGCCAACACAGAAAAGCAGTAAACATATCATCATTTTCTCAACACCAACAACCTTCAGTTCCTAGTTTTTCAGACATCTATATTCTGAAATTTCGAGAAAGAAGGGAGGAAGAAGAGCTCGGAAAGGTCTCACCCGTTTCGACAAGGTACAAATCCGCGGCCTCTATGTGGGTCTTTTAGGGTTTCAAAACCCTTTTCCATCTACCCAACAATCATTCCCAGCAAACCTGTGTCAAACAAAGCAAAAGCAGAAATCAAACAATCAGAATCGGAACATGCAACTGTGTGTGAGAGAGAGAGAGTTCCGATCGTTGTGAGTTTGAGAGAGAGAGACAGCGAATCGCTGTGAGAGAGAGAGACGGTGAATCGCGAGATGAGAGGATGAGGGTTTGAAAACCTGCGAGGAATCGGAGAGAGAACGGTGAGGAACCCAGGAAACGCGAGAGAGAGAGAGGAAACACGCGTGAATGTGCAATGTTTGTTCATCTAAAACATCCCTTTTTTCTTTCTTCTTTTTTTTTTAAATCTATAATTAAAAAAAAACATTTTTAATTGATTTTAATTTTTTCTTTTATTATATATAATGGTAAATCTGGTGGTGACAAGTGTCACCACCTTATTTTTATAAGAAAATCCATTTGTTTTATTTTTATTTTACTCTTGAACAATTTCCTTTTTAATAAAAAAAGAATATTAAATGATGTACACATGTGGTGTAATATTTATTATTTTTGGAACCGCCGGAGTATTTCGAATCGGAAGCTATGGTACTCGGCGCTGGAGGTGTTTCCTAGCCAAGTTCAGATGGATTTCTCTTCGCATCGTCCAACGCATCACTGCAATCCAGGCTATTTCTGAACTTTCTATTTCCATTAATTTATTTTGTCGTAAATAATTTTGTTGCGATGTACTAAATAATTGTTGGATATGATAGTTTTTGTTTGATGACTTATCGATTAAACTATTAGCCGATTTTTCATCAAACAGAAAAAATCATCTCTAATAATTATTTAAATTTCCGATTGTATTGCGTGGTATTTTTGTCTGTTTATTTACTCGTTCAGTATTTATTCACCAATGTATACATTGCACACAATTAAATTTAAAATCAATTCGATTTCATCCTGATTGGCTCATACGCCGATTTCTTAAAGGGTCTCATGGTTGGGGATGGGCATGGCCATCCTCACGAGATTGGTTAAAGCCCTTGCTTCTTTAATCGATCATAACCCGAAAACAACATTGGTCTATATACCAATCACCAGGGTCTCATGGTTGGGGATAGGAGCACCTATCCTCACGAGGTTAATTGAGTCCATATACTTGATTAACCATAACCCGCTTCCATTTCATCTCAACACGCGTATCAGATTACTTTCGCAATTAACATTTCAAACCTCGATCCAACGTCGAGTGCATTTTCGAAACCTTTTTCATAATAAAGTACAAGTTTTTTAGTCATTAGACGATAGCCTAGTTGCTAAGAAACTTGTAACCAAACAAACTTTAGCCTTTAAGTCGTTGGACGCTAGACCTGTGGCTTAAAGACTCCTAAACAACGTGAAACTCGTTTCACCTCACTCTTTCATAATAAAATCTTTTTGGGTGATAGACGACTCGGGCGAGCATTCGTTCCTTGGGTTTCTAGTATTTGAATCGTGAGACGCTAGCCTCGTTGTTCGGTACTTTTTCATCCACTTTAAAATCAACTCAACTCATTCAAAATTCTTTTATCGCTCATACGCGATCATTAAACTCTTTTCGGACAAAGAGTGTGCAATAGTCGTTTCAAATACGAGCAAGGACTTAAGCTTTTCAAACAAACAAAACAAGTCCTAGCTCAAAGCATTTGAAACGTCTAAACGCACGATTTTTCAGATAAAATCAATGCAATCAATTAAAGCCTTTTTAAGAGGAACTATAGAGTTTTGACTTTCCCATTGCACGAGGGAATATGTAGGCACACGGTTCTGAAACCGTGCCAAACTCAAAATAATAATAAACAAATTCTGTTTTCTTTTAGCATCCATAACTTAGTAAACACACACACAAATGCGTAGAATTAAATGGTCCCATCGAGTACGATGGATGTAAGGGGTGTTAATACCTTCCCCTTACATAACCGACTCCCGATCCCACTTTTTGGTCACGTAGACCGCCTTATCTGCTTCCTTGGGGTTTTATCTATATTTTCCCGTTATTTTTAGAACAAATAAAATTAGGTGGCGATTTCACCGTTTTCGAGAATTTAAAAGATTTTTGAAAATCGAGTTGCTTCAGTTGGCGACTTCACTGGGGAAATTTTTTAAAGCGAGTTAACCCTAATTTAGTTCTTCGCTTGTGTGTTTATCTTTTGCTCTAATATTTATCTACTATCTTGTGATGTATTTTAATTTTGGGGCATTTTATTGGTTATGATTCATAGATAAGCCCAATACCCAGGCTTCTAAGAAACATAAGCTTAGAGTGGTTGAGTAGCTTAGGTCCATTGGACATCCGTGTTCCTTGGATCGACGTGAAAACCATGACTTAGAGTTGGTCTTTTTAAGGGAGTTATTGCACCGTACGATAGTGCGGGATGATAATTCTTGGACAAAGGGCCTATAACTCTAAGTATTAGGATGTCCAAAACAAACCGACCGCTCAAAGGATTTTTGAGTATCCCTTTAAGAGCCGCTTCTTGGAGTATACTTTTGGAAGTATTATCCCCACATAGTCCGATCGCGTGGTGATAATATTTCTAAAAAGGGGATCTGAGACTCCAAGAAGCATTTAGCATAAAAACATTAGAACCAACCTCGTTTGGGGAATTGTTGGGTAGACGTCGAAACCATGACCGACCGTCCTTTTAAGCCCTTGTTTGTCTAACTTTACCTGTGATTTTGCGCATGACATCAATATGTATCGCATCACATTACATCCTTACATGCATTGCCATTGCATTGCATTCAAAAAAAGAATCATTTGCATTCAAAAATAGAAATAAAATCACGCATTTGCATTCATCAACATGCATGCATTTTCTCCTCCACTACAAAAAGCTCATGTCACCTTTTGTTCCTGGCCAGTTAGCTGATTTCCTGCACTCATGGCAAGTTTGATAGACCAGTTGGAACATAATCAAGTTGTGATAAGAGAAGACCTGGAAGGTGTGAAAGACAAGGTGGATCAAATGCTGGAAACCATGCTAGCTTCTTCGGAGGACAATGTCCAAGATGCTACTACAGACTCCACGTCAGGATTTACTGTTATGTATAATCCAATGTACGATTCTCCTCTGCATGTGGATGATCCTATTCAACCTCAACTGATGCTCAACGTAATCCCTACGGTCCAAAGGCAATCAACTGTTCAAGAAGATTGTATCTCACATCTTCATGCTGCTAAGAAGCCTAGGTGCGTCAACTACGTGCAAAATCCTCAAGGAACGAATTCAATGGTCAACACCAGTGCTCCTCAAGATGTTGAAGCCAGACGAATGTGTCTTGATCTGAAGGAACAATTAAGGGTATTGAGTGGAAATGATACTGTTGGTCTGGATGCTGCTGGCCTTTGCTTAGTGTCAGACGTCGTGATTCCACCAAAGTTTAAAATGCCAAACTTCGAGAAGTACAAAGGTGTTAGTTGTCCAGAGGCTCATTTGAAGATGTTTGTTCGCAAGATGTCTGCATATGCTCATGATGAAAAGCTTCTCATCCATTGTTTTCAAGACAGTCTTAGTGGGGCATCTCTGGATTGGTACACGCAATTGGAGAAAAAGGATATTCACAATTGGAAAGACTTATCTTCCTCATTCCTGAAACAATACGAGTTCAACCTTTCCATGGCTCCGACCCGTATTCAATTACAGAATCTTTCTCTGAATATTAACGAGTCGTTCAAGGGGTATGCTTAAAGATGGAGAGAGTTGGCTTCCCGAGTTAAACCTCCAATGCTTGATAGGGAGTTGGTTGACTTGTTTTTGAATACCTTACCTAATTCATACTTCGAAAGAATGATAGGTTGTACATCTTTAAGTTTCTCCGACTTAGTGATGGTGGGAGAACGCATTGAGAGCGGTCTCAAAAGTGGAAAGCTCCAAGATGCCTCGAGTAGCCAAGCTGATGAGGAAGATTTATTTAGAGGTTCTCAAATGGAAGAGGAGGATTATGAAACCAATACAATTTGGGAAGCTTCGCAAGCTCCACCTCATATACCTTATGGTCAACCTCCGTATGTAGCAGCTCTTCAGTATCAGCACCCGATTCTTCTCGGTCCACAGTACCAGCAACCATGGGGCACTCCTCATGCAAAGAAACAAGGTCAAGGCCGTGGATATCAAAGTCAACATCAGAATCCGCGCATACCTCGAAGTAATTTGGAAAGAAGGAATGCTCCTCTTGATCCAATTCCAGTGACCTACAGTCAACTTCTGCCATATCTGGTTCAAAGTTCATTGGTGGTTCCCAAGTTTCTTAACCCACCAAAGTCATTCCCTCCTGGGTATGATTTCAATGCGCGATGTGAATATCATGCTGGAACAGTAGGACACTCGACAGAGGACTGCAACGCCTACAAAGCCAAAGTTCAACAGTTGATTGACCAGAAGTGCTTGACTCTTCGAGGAGGGAATCTGTTTGTGAGTGGCAACCCCGTACTCAAGTGAACAACAAGACTACTGAAAGTCATCTAAATCAACAAGTCAAGACGGAGCCCAAGTCTCCTCAACAATGACAGTCTTTTATTTCTTTACTGCATTTTCATGTGTACCTTGTTTAATTGTTTAAACTTTGTTTGCATGTAGAAACTTGTTTGTTTTTATCTTAATGCAATGAATATGTTTGTCTTGAAGCGATCCATTCGTTATCACTCAATCCATTCGTTATCACTCTTTAAATGATTTGCGAGCATTTTGATACCAACGTTACCAATCCTTTCGCCTAGGCAAAGATTGGAGGGAGGATGACGATGATTAAAAAACGCCAGGTCTCTAGCTCTCGAGTAAAAACCTTGCTGATGATATACAGGCCTTGTTTCAAATCCCCAAACACCGGAGTTATAAGGGAGATAGACCCTCGTTAACCCCCTTCGAGCCTTGAAGTAGGCGTTTCTTTTCTTTTCGAGAAAACTCTCATTTTTACCCTGTGGGAGGGTAGTGTTCTGTTAATCTGATCGAGCGTTCAGAACTCATCAAGAGAGTGTGCATTTAAGGATACAACAATGGCTATCCTTCAAAAGGTTGAGAAAGGTCAAAACCACAGTAGTCAACCTCCATCTATCAATAGTGTGCACTAAAGGAGAATGATACTACACGGGTATCTCTCGCACATCAGAAAGGTCAACAGATGACGATACCATAACAGTTATCCCCTCATCTACCTAAGGACTCAGACAGTCACCATCACTTTTAACAAATCAAAGGTTGTGAATAGATCTACGACTTGTTCAAAAAAAAACTGAATAGAAAAAAGACAAAAAGCCCGCTAAGTCGAAACTTAATAATAAGTCGCTTAGGCAAAAGTCAGGTAAAATCCCGAAATGTATTATCAAAGGATTCTCAACAAAGAACAAGTTGTGTGGTCAAATACCAAAAGATAAAAGATTAGTGACTGTTGTGTCCAAGAAACCTCAGTTGGTTCCTCAACCATCATAAGCTCCTCTCGAGAGATGAGTGCTCGTATCAGGATAATTGAACTTAGGACTGAAGGACATCATGGAGAATGGGCGGGCACCAAATATTTTGAGCCTAAAAATCTTTTTTCTAAAAATAAAAAAAAACCCGTGAACCAAACCACATTACAACCCTCAAAAGTCCTAATTGAAGCATGGGTTAATTCAAAAGCATATAACGAATAGATCGCGTTTACCTGACTCCTACAGTGTGTGCTAAGTATCTGTGTTGGTATCATATGCTCGTCTTGTCTTTCAAAAAAGGAAGTTTTCAACGTTGCACTCTAAAAAGTGCTTCGCTCAACAAAAAAAAAGAGTCATGTTTTTCATACAAAACTTCAAGACGCATACATGTTGCATTATAATTGTCACAATAAACATTCTTCTACATGTAAAACAATTGTTTGACATTGAAGAAGTTCTCATAATGAACATCAGTGAAGAGTTTAACTTTGTCCAAAGAAGAGAAACTTGATTATTCTGCTGAGTTAGCAGCTTATTTGTAGCAAGGGGCAGGACGTCTAAGGACTCCTTTGAGCATATCACAAGTTGTCTTCTCAAGATTCTGTTAACTTGGGGGCAATCAAATTGAAATTCAGCTTCTCGAATTCCTGCTAATTTGGGGGCAGGTCCTTAAAGAGCAATCAACAAGTGGTTTGGACTTTCTCAAAGAGCAGTTAGCTTGGGGCATGTCGTTCCAAGATTCTGCCAATCAGGGGCAGCCACCTCAACGCGTTGGAGTCTTTCCGTGGAGCATTTTGGTTCATGCTATTTCTATAGCATAGTGAATTCAACCCTGCAAGATTCAGTCAATCTGGGGCAGTCACATCGAGATACAATAATATCTCTCAAAGGATTTGTTAATCAGGTGCATCCTGCATTGGAACACAAATTTTGGGGCAAGCCATCCTAGTATCAGATTACTGTAAGTTGTTTCCAGCATCTTCTCGAAGCAAATCTCTTCAGATAATTAATAGGCTGGGGCAATGATTGCTATATACGGACAACTTCGTTTTGTATCTTCAAGCTGCTTAGAAATTCTTCTCTCAAGGGTCAACAACTGTTGTGTTCAATTTGAGCGGCGGGGAATCATGCTAACAACTTCCTCTTGATGGGAAAATTGTTTCAAGAATCCTTCTTGGTCTTAACCAACAAACAACAAAGCATCTTCATGCCTTACCAATCATATACAAAATGTATTGCATACACTAACATAAATCATGCATTAAATCATGCATCTCATATTGTGCAATAAAATTGACCTTGTTGGGTATCATTAAAATCCAGCTCATCCGTAGTCGCTCGCCCTGATCATATCATTTAAACCAGCTCGTCTCGTAGTCGGCTTCGCTCGATTGTTAATTTAAATCCACCACGTCTGTAGCGGCTCGCTCGATCATATAATTTAAACCCGCTTCGTCTCGTAGTCATTCTTGTCTCGATCATAATTAAAATCCAGCTTCACGCTCGGTAGTCGGCTCGTCGACTTATCATTTAAACCCGCTTCGCCCGGTGGTTTATCTTAAAAGTCGCTTCGTCGATAATTCACCCTTCAAGGCCGAATTTCATTTGGTACATATCCAATAATCCATACATGCATTCATAAATCATTACATAAGTCATCGTTATGCATCAATCACGTCGCTTTACTCAGACATATCAAATACAATATATTAATGCATAAACCCCAGTCAGGACTCGGGATCTTTCGAGAATGAAGTCAAGTGCGAGCAGAAGACTATTTCTCAAATGGAAACTTAGTTCTTCTCCCCAGTGCCAGGAGAATGCTTGGGTGAAAGACAATCGACAGTAGTGTCAACTCCCCAATGAAGTCTCTTCCCCAGAGAATCGATCGATCATCCCCAGTGAACTCTTATGACATCAAGATCGTTCAATTGGATTCCCCAGTGATATCTTCCTTCTCCCAACAGTCAGGAAATCATGCATCATTTGCATTAGAAAAAAATCATATCATGCATATCATACCCATGCATCAGCTTCGGCTATTTGTTTTGCAGGTTTTTCAACTGAAACTGTAAATATCCTCGTAAGGATCAAATTTGAAGGATTAATTCTCAGACGACAAGTTATCCTCTTTTCTACAGTACCAACATAAGTTATATACTTGTATGGATCTTAACAAATGATTTGATGTCTCCAGTCGAGATTTCTTCCCCAGCGAGACAGTTGTCTCTTTCAATGGACTCTAATGTCAGCAAAATTATTCAACCGGGAATCCCTAGTGATTTTTCCACATGGTTTTCTTACGAAGTTTCCCCAGCGAAGCTTATTTCTCTCCCCAAGTGAATCTCCTTCAGAAAGGATTACTACAACATTATTCTTGGTATTTTCAAAGATTTCTTTCAAACAAGAATCTTCTCAGCAAATACTATTGGCAGTGGCTTCCACAATATACTCCTCTGAGTTGTTCTCAGAAAATTACATCAAACTTCTGGTGCGTTTATTTCCCCAGTAAGTTATCAACTACTCAACAAATAAATATCCACCCGGCGGGATGTTTATTCAAATCTCAAGATATTTCTCCAACTCAGACGTTGATCTACATATCCAATTGCTGCAACGCATTGTCCATACAATGTCAGCAAATTGAAGCTCATTACCCTAGAAGTTTTTCACCACATGAATCGATTCTTCTATCAACGGTAAAGCTATCTACATACAAAATTGAAGATCTTGTCAACTCAGAAGTTGTTCAACATGTTCGTACATGTTCAGTAAGATCTCTCATAAGCAGAATCATCGGAAACAAGATTTACCGACTTCATAAACATCTATATCACGCCGGTGTGCTGGATATTGTTTTGTTTATCCCCAGAGAATTGTACTCTGCGCCATCGATTTTGCTCATGGTAACTCAGAGGTTACACGGTCAAAGACATTCAGCATGCCATGGCTCCTCGCACTTTCGTGCACCAACAATTCTGATATTGTTCTAGCCATATAATCAGAGAACTCTTTGTTAAGTTCTCAATCATGTCAAATTTTCAATTTTGTGTAAGGTTTCCAGGTATTCCTTAGTTATCAGAGAACTCTTTGTTAAGTTCTCAGTCTTGTCAATCAGAGAACTCTTTGTTAAGTTCTCAATCGTGTCGTTTTTCAATTTTGTTTAAGGTCTCCAGGTATTCCTTAGTTATCAGAGAACTCTTTGTTAAGTTCTCAGTCTTGTCAATCAGAGAACTCTTTGTTAAGTTCTCAGTCATGTCAATTTTTCAATTTTGTGTAAGGTTTCCAGGTATTCCTTAGTTATCAGAGAACTCTTTGTTAAGTTCTCAGTCTTGTCAATCAGAGAACTCTTTGTTAAGTTCTCAATCGTGTCAATTTTTCAATTTTGTTTAAGGTCTCCAAGTATTCCTTAGTTATCAAGGAACTCTTTGTTAAGTTCCCAATCATGTCAATTTTTTTCAATTTTTGTTGTTTTTCTTTTCGCTTGAGAAGTTCGTTTCTCTTCTCGTAGCATTTTCATTAAAATTGTTGTCACAGTCGTTTTGGTTACACGGTTATCCCCAGTGTTGTTGAAATCTCCTAATAATTATGCACTGTTGTGTTAAAGCATTCCGTTGATGCTTAGCAAGTTTTCCCTTCAAGTTTTTCTTGGCTCCGTAGTCAAGATATGTTATATGTTTTCTTTTGTGGCATTGGTTTCCCGCGTAGGGCAAATTTTTTGGGGTTCTCTGGTATTCAATCCTCTTCCACCTTGAACGTTCAAAAGCCGTCAATCTTTCTCACTTATCAGGTTTAAGATGATTGAATAGGGGCAACTGTCGCACCCCAAAATTTACCCTCCTAAGTTCAGAACTTCGTCTTCAGGGTTGACTTTAATTGATTTAGGGGTTATTGCAGTCCCATGAACATTTGGCTATGTTTCATAAGAATTGAAATTGTTGGTTTGTTATGCATTCCAATCATTTTATAAGGGAAGAAGGTAATTGATGGAATCAGGTTGATTTGCTTAAAAATACATGTTCAAAAGAAGATTGGTGCTCAAACTATTCTATGCAGTGATTCAAATGGGCTCTATTCCAAATCTTTCAAATGTCAAGGGAATCTTTACGATCTTTTAAACAGGAATTGTTTCTTCTTATTTACGAATCAAAGTTCTGTGCTCTATTCAAACCATTCAGATACTTATCATTCAAGTTGTGTGGTAATGTTTTTTTGATTCATCATGGCATTAAGATATTTCAAACATTCTCAAGAATCTTGATTCATGATGAAGCGGATAGATTCATCCGTGTTGGATTCCTTGAAATACAATTTCCTACTTAGAAAGAAAGGAAGCCTTGTGATAACATTCATTCAAGATTGAAGGATAAAACTTGAATTTAATTCATGATATATTATTCAAGTTTTCGATTTACATTTGGTCAAATCCTTAGAATCCGAATCGTTCAGGATGTTTTTCTTTCATTTGTTCAATTTACAAGGAATGGTTTTCAAACTTGTATTCATTTTATCTCAAGCTACAAAGAATCGTTACAAGTGTGCTGTTAGTTTACAAGGTTCTACAAAAGAAATCCTAAATCCTAAAACTATTATAGCGGTGTCTTCGAATCGCCACCATCTTCTTTTCAAGCTCTCCTATTCTTGCTCTATCCATGTTCTTCATCCATCGCCATTCCCTCTTCAAGCTTGCCAATTCTCATCACATGAAACAAAGAAAAGAATCAAGTTAGCAAGCATAAACATGAAACAAAATGCAAGAAATTATCAAAGAATTGTTTGTCAAGAATCATCATTAGCGTTATGGAATCGTTAAATGCTAATGCCTCGTAATCTTAAAGATTAATCATCGGCGAACGGCTTGCTTGCAAATCACGGGCTAACCCGGTTCACAAACAAGCATAACAGGCAGCAGCGTATAAACAGTATAAATCCAAGGCCACAACATACAACGGGCAGCAAACGAAGCGACATTTTAATCTCAACAGCCAGTAAGCATGTATCAAGGCAGCATACAGATAATCCCACAGTTCAAGGCAACAATATACATTGAGGCAACACTTTAATACCAAAAATCAACATAACAGGGGCAATTGAGAAGTAAGAGGGAAAAGAAGCAAAAACACAGCCAACAAGCACGTGTCAACTCATAATGGACAAGATAGCAGTAACAAGGTAGTAATCATCACAAGCCAGCATTGAGCCCAACATTATAAGCCTCAAAAGTCAACAAAAGTACAAGTAATGAGTATAGGCAGTTGAGAAAGAAGATTCAGGCCACAAAAATCAGACTCAGAGCAGAGCAGTTTAAGCAAAAGTCAATATTCAGAGCAGAGCAGGGACAATTTGAGAAAGAAAGAAAGCCACAAAGTAAAAGATCAGAGCAGAGCAGAAACTCAGAAGTTTCATCATGACAGTATGGATAAAGGCAACACGGATAGACTAAGATAAGAAAAGATATTTGTTCAAGTTAATAAGAGAGAGGACACGAAGAAGAAAGAGAGAGAACTCTGTTTTCCAAAAGCCAACAAAAAAGCTCCAGCCATCCAAAAAACCGAAACAAAATTCTGTTTTAAAAGAGAAACAAAAACCCAGAAATCCAAAACACAGTTTCTATAATCAAACCGAAACACAAAGCCAACACAGAAAAGTGTAATACGGTGAACTGACTTTGTAGGATTTTTGTATCCAAATGTGCGGATAGCAAGAGTCGCCACCGACTTTTATTTTTATCCAATTAAGGGAAGGTAAAAGTAACAGAAAAAGACCTTCGTTAGATTCTGAGTTCGGGAGAATGGTTATGAAAAGGGAAGGTATTAGCACCCTTTCCATCCGTAGTTATCTACGGGCTCTTAGTTGCTCTAGATCACTTTTAAAATTGCTTTCGTGTGTTTGACAAAATGTTTTGAAAAGGCATTTCGCTTTGACTTTGTAATGACTCATGTAGGAGTGTATACAAAGTGTTCTAAATGTTTTTGTTTTGAAAAGAATTTGAACTTTGAAAAAGGTGTGTGTGAAAAGCATTTGATAGAGCAAGCAACTAAAAGACTTATTTACCCACCGTAATTGGTCGCTTTATTGTACTTCTACGCTCCTTTAGAATAGCGCTAGCCATACCATTAGTTAGCAGGTAGCTCAATTGGATGATGTAGCGGACATTCAGGGACATCGGATGGTCATAGAAGGCAACTTGTAGGAAGTATCCTAGCACATTCGAATGGACTATCATCATTTTCGAGGCGACAATCGAGGGTCAAGATCATGTATTCGGAAGCGACATCGTGAGTCTTATGATCTTTGTATCGAAGGGACTATGATGATTTGTTTGGAAGGCAACGGTGCTAGAATACTTCTACGTTCGAGGGACATGACCATTGAATTCGAAAGGCATCGAGAGAGAATTACCCTAAGGGGTGCGTGTGTGAAAGAAGTGTGTCAATTCAGAATATGTTATCTTGAAATTAGAGTGAGCTATGTTCAATTATTATCTTACCATACACGCCTAGTTACTAGCAATTTATAGGGGTGCGGAAAGTAAAATGCGGAATGTAAAAGCGGAAATGTAAAGGTGCGGAAAGATAAACCTACGCTATTACAAGGCTTTGGGGCAGATACATAATTTAAACTTGCGGAAAATAAAAGTCCTAAATTAAACTATTACAACCCATGAGCAATTACATTATTGGAAAAAAATAGAATGATAAAAAGAAAACGTCCGAATCGGAGCAACCTGTGAAAGAATAAGAGATCGGAAAATGCAATATGACTCGAACAAGAGAAAAAATGTTAGAAAAATGCAATTTTCAATATGAGAAAATTAATATAGGCTGGAAATAAGATAAATAAATTAAAATAATTTTTTGGGATTTTTTTGGAAAAGATTTAATAATTAAAATGCAATTAAAAGTGAATTAAATGCAAAATTAAAAATAAAATAAATATGCATGCAAAAATTATATTTTCAAATTTATTAAATTAAATAAACATTTTTATGAAAATAATGTAAAAAGAAAAAATGTTTTTGGTAATTTTTAATGCAGAATAAAAATCATGAAAACAATTAAAATAATATGCAAAAATATTTGAAATTGAAAAAATATGAAAATAACGAAGTTTGTGAAAAAAGAAGCAAAACATGCCCTGGCCGGATTCGAACCCATGACCCTTGAGGGCATCTGGAAACAGTGAGCGCCTTTACCACTACGCCATGTGTGCAAGCCTGTTTGAAATCCGGATCGAATGGAACAAAGACAGATGTCGTCTCCTGGCTTCCTCAACTGCGCGCGAAGCTTCATCGTCCCAGATTTGAATATTTGAAGCTAGCGTCGGCTTTTCTTCGACGCTAAAGGCCCTGGCAAAATGGAAAACACAATATACGTAATATAAATTATATCTAAGGCCATGGATCGATTCGTCTTGGTCCACTAATCATCCTGGTGGCATCGGTTTGGTCCAATTTGTCCTATTTAAAGAAACCCTAAATCGTGACCTGAAACCCTAATCATGGCATATCATGCTCCAGGCCACGAAAATCCAATTGAATGACCCAGAAAGCTTGTAAAACTTGCTCTAAGCACGAAAACAACAACAAAACACATTAACAATGCATGAATAACAGAATTCGAATTTGGAAAAAAACAAGAACAAACCGGAACCGTATTTCTTGATTCTGGATGTATTTTGGCAATGTGAGTATCTGGAATCACTCCTGGGGTATCAAGGAATGTGTTTGACTCCTTAGAATTGATTGAAAACGGCTGGAATAAGGATTGCTATTTGCTTCAAGAACTCGATTTTTTCAGTTTGAGAATAGGGTTTCTGAGCCAATTTTTTCGTTCCTTGCAATTGAGATGCATCAAGTATATATGCTGGATGGATTTAGGATTGAATTTGGAAAGAATTAATCAATATTCAATGAAAATCAAATTTGATATTCTCATGAAATCAAATTTTCAAATTTTGTCCAATTTCAATCCAATCTTGCCAAATTTGGTCTAATTTCGAAATTGCTGGCATTTATGGGTTGATTGGATCACAAGAAAGCAATAAAAATCAATCTTCCAATTAATTTTGATTTTATAATTTATTTTAAGATTTAATTTGCATTTAAATGAATAAATTACAAATTAAATAGAAAAATAAATCAAAAATTCGTGGCATTGGGCTTGGACATTCCTAATTGCATGAGGAACAAGTTAGGATGAAGAAAAGTAGGCCCATTTGCAAAAGATTTGATTTTTGAAGTATCTCTTTGTGCATTCTTCCAAAATTGCCCAACTTGTGGATGGTGTAACTTGCTCAATTTTCCACATTTTTGAGTGTTCTTGGACTTTTGGAAATCTCTAAGAGTCCTTTAAACAATGTCTTTGGTCTCATCTCAATTGAGTTACCATGCTCAATATATCTTCAAATCAAAAAGTTGACTTTTGTTGACTTTGAAAATGACCAGTAATGTTTTGAGCTATACCTCTCAAATGAAGCATTTTTGGACATTCTTGTGAGACATGAAGTTGTAGAGAATTGAATTTCCTTCAAAATGAGCTTTGTGGAAAATTTCGAGAAAGTATGAGAAAGTTATGATCACCAAAGTTCATTGACTTTTCACCTAGAAACCCTAATTTAGAAAGTTTGACTTTTGAGCAAATCTTGAGTTTTCTTGATGAATCATGATCAACCCTTGATCAAATGATGAATGTAACTTCAAAATGAGGATGTTGACCAAAAATATGAAGTTTGACTGTATGTTGACCACAGCTTGACTTTTTGTCCAATATAACCGATTTTCAACCATCCGAGCAATCGTCGAGGAAACTTGACTGTGAAGCTTGAAACTTGACATGGAGAATCTTTGAAGCATATGAGGAGGCATGAAGGCCATTGGAGATGTTGGAAATCCATCTTGACTTGAGAGATACCAAACCCTAGTTTGGGTTGATTGTCTAGAGAGAGTTTGTCCGATCAACTCTCGAGGAATCCTCGAGCATAGATGTATGAAATCTCTTGAATAGATGGAGGGCAAATTTTGGGGTATGACAGCTGCCCTGCTCAATCTTCTTGTACCGAAGGGTTAGATTGACACGCTTGTCTTCGTGACCGAGGTAGAAGATGATTGAACACCGAGTACACCGAAAATTTGCACTCGCTATTGGTCGACGACGCGGAACGGGCTTACAGATGCCATTTGAGAAGTTGGAGACTTCACGGGGAACGAGTCGACGCTAGACTCGAGGTTGTTAATAGGAGAGCTGACGGAGATGGGCTTAAGATGCCATCTAGAAAGGTCGGCGGGATGAGTCATATGTTAGGCTCAGAGATGTTCCCCGGAACGAGAGATAGCTTAAGATGCCATCCGGGGAGTCGACGTTAGACTTCGTGTTCACTTTAAATGAAGTTATTGGTCTTGTATTGATTTTTAACCATATGTGCAGATTCTCGAAAGTGAAGAAATGTTGACAAGTAGTCGGAGATGGGCTTAAGATGCCATCCAAGGCAACCGAGTCGACGCTAGACTCGTAGTCTTGCTGATAATAGGAAGAGGTCGTAATAAATTCGTGTCGATTACTCCGAGGGAGAATGTAGTTGGCAAAATGTGGATAGCTTCCGTTGTGCATCGGTGTTGATCCATTGCTCGTTATCGGAGGATAACCGAGGCGGTCTTCGATAGTTTTCCGCCGATTCGGGCTTAATCTCGACCACCGTCGGAGGACAACCAAGGGCGGTCTTTCGATAGTTTTCCGCCGATTCGGGCTTAATCTCGACCTGTTGCGCCAGGATCATTACCTATTTTGGAGAAAACAAGAGAAACTTTGATAGAATATTGGTTAGTTTTATGCAAAGTATGATGCATGATAGTGTATGAATGACATATGCATGAATTATGACTTTATGAGTAATGTATGAATGATGCATGTTGTGATATTTCAAAACATATCCATCTTGAAGAAGATGCGAATGTTCTGTTTTTGAGGATTCCTGACTTCCGCTTGGGGAATTGTGTAGGTGAGAACTCCGCTTTTGAAAGAGAAGAAAGATATCCTGGATTCCTCCGATGCACTATCTGACCAAGTCTTGGGCCTAGATACTGTTGAGGAAGGTAGAGATTTGAGAAGTTCGTTGTTGGAGATCTCATAGACCCTGCTGAGGAGAGTCTGGGAGGCAATCTGTTGGGGACCTTATATGTAGATCCTGTTGAGGAAATTTAGGAGACGCTCTATTGGGGATTCCGAGTGTAAATCTCGCTGGAGATCATTTGATGGTTGTTGAGAGACCGGGCTAGAAGAGTCTGGAGTCCGTTGTAATCTCCCGGGGAATAAAATGTATGTTTCCTCCGATGCACTATCCGACCAAGTTTCGAGTCCGGATATCGCGCGGGAGAAGGGGAGGATTGAGACACGCCTACCGGGATGAATACCTTGACTGGGATGAGGTGCTACCGCTGAGACCGATGTAACATTGCTCGGTTGAGTGGAATCACCGCAGGATTAACATATACTCCGATGGGGATGGTGTGTGTGAGTGACACCTTTATGCTCGTGGGAACTATTTGGTGACTTTCGTCGTCATCCCAATTCCGGAACTCGTAGTAAGTACTTTTGCATGTTCACTTCTCGTATGTTTGCAAAGAGATTTTTACCGTCGAAATGCGATAATCATTCAAAGCAAACGTTGGACTTATTGCAAAAAACAAGTAAATTGTAAAGAGAAAGAAGCTTGCTTATTTGAAAGGTGTATGGCCAAGTGTTTATACACAAGAAAAGTAAAAGCTATGGAAACAATCTTTAAGTTCCAACTATGCTAGTACTCATATATTTCGACTATCTCATCTCCTTGCTGTCAGTAGAAAGTGAGTAGACTGATCTTCGCCATTTGAACCTTGAATGCTGATAGTAGTCGGTGATCCGAAGAGACATATACGCTTAAATCCCTAACTTTGCTCTAGACCGCCTTTCGGTTTTCACCATGATACTTTTTGCCCAAGCCGCCTTTTCGTGTTTTCGACTTTCCGTGTACATGTTTTGTATATATCCTTAATTTTTGCCCGAACCTTTTGGTTCGCCAGGATGCCCTTATTTTTGCCTAGGCCAGTCGACCTAGCGGGTCTCTTTTATGCGTAGTATTTTTTGACTATGTCTGCGTTCACGTGGTGTGGGAAATCTTCACCATCCATGGTGCTAAGTATCATAGCTCCGAAAATATCGTCTTGACTACAAACGGTCCTCGTAGTGGGAGTCCATTTGCCCCAGGATCACCTTGTGGAAGAATGATGCTTGACTACTAGATCACCGACTTGGTAGACTCGGTGCTTGACCTTCTTGTTAAATGCTCGATCATTCGCTTATAATAAATCTGTCCATGGCGATGGACGCGAGTCGCTTCTCATCGATCAAGTTAATCGGTCAAGGCGGTTCGAACCCAATCATCTTCACCTAACTCCGTCCCGGAGGACTCGTTGAGGGAAATCAACCTCGATGGGTAAGACGGCTTCCATACCGTATACAAGAGAGAAGGGGTTGCTCGTTGATGTTCGTGTGAAGTGCGATAACCATGAAGAGCAAATGGTAACATCTCATGCCAATCTTTGTAAGTCACCGCTATCTTCTCAGATAATCTTCTTAATGTTTGTTGGCGGCTTCCATCGCGCCATTCATCTTAGACCGATATGGAGAAGAATTGTGATGCTTGATCTTGAATTGCATGCGAGTTCTGATCATCTTGTTGTTGAGATTGGAACCGTTATCCGTGATAATCCTTTCGGAGTGCCATACCGACAAATAAGATTATGTTTGATGAATCGAGCCACAACATTCTTGGTAATGATGCATACGAGGTCGCTTCTACCCACTTGGTAAAGTAATCAATTGCCACAAGGATGAAACGATGTCCATTAGAAGTCGTGGGCTTGATCTCCAATCATGTCAATGCCCCACATCGCAAAAGGCCAAGGAGAAGTTAAACATTCGAGGTACGGAGGTACGTGCACTTTGTCGGCATAACCGCACTTGTGACAAGATCGAGCATAGCGGTGACAATCACTTCCATGGTGGACCAATAGTAACCCGTTCTCAAAATCTTCTTAGCCATGGTGTGTCCACCGGAGTGGGTACCAAATTCGCTGTAACTCTTCCATGATACGCATTGTTTTCGTCTACATGAGTAAGCACAAGTCGTGGTTGCGCTTGTATAAGATGTTGTTCTTGAAAGAATTTGGAAGCAAATCTTCTCATAAACTTTATCATTAATGATGCCCCGGGATATTCCCGAGTCTCAAGATACCTCTTCACGCCATAGTACCAGGTTTCTCTTCCGCAAGCTCATAACAATACTGGTTCGTCAAACCTCTCAATGATGATCCGGGAGCCTCGTTGTCCCATCTCGACCTTGAACATAGACGACATAGTAGCCAATGCGTCGCCAACCGATTCTCTTCTCGTGGAATGTGATCAAAAGTAATCTCTTCAAGTAGGGATCAAACTCAAAACATGCTCTCGATACGGAATGAGATTCGGATGCTTTATCCCACTCGCCTTTATTTGACGATCACTAAAGCCGAGTCTCCATACACTTGTAAGAACTTGATTCTTAAGTCAATAGCGACTTTAAGACCCATGATGCACGCTCACTCGGCCATGTTGTTAGTGCAATGAAACATAATCAAGGAGTATGTCCTTGTAGGGATGTAATGATGGTGCCAATGCCATTGCCAAGTGCGTTTGAGGCTCCATCAAAGACCATGGTCCATCGGGATCCTTGTTCGTGTCCTTCGTCTGGCCTGGTTCTTCTAATCAGAACTAGTAGAACATCTTCATCTGGAAATTGAACCGCATAGATCGATAGTCATCTACGGCTTGATGAGCCAAATGATCGGCTACCACACTTCCTTTGATCGCTCGAGAAGTGTACCGATGTCATATTCGGTCAAGATCATTTGCCATCTTGCTATTCTTCCGAGAGCTGGTTTCTCAAAGATGTATTTTATCGGATCCATCTTGAAATCAACAAGGTAGTGAGTCAACATATCTGTCTTAGTCATGAGCAGCCAAGCCAAAGCGTTGCAAGTTTTCTCAAGTCGCGAGTATCTTGTTTCACATCGGTAAACTTTTTGCTAAGGTAGTATATTGCATGCTCTTTTCGACTGCACTCGCCATGTTGCCCCAACACACACCCCATTGAGTTCTCTAACACCGCAAGTACATGATAAGAGGTCTTCCTTCGGGTGGCATCGGGATAGGAGGATTCAGGGTACCCTTGATTTTGTCAAAAGCGATCCGCAATCGCATTCCATTCTACCACTTGATCTTTCTTTAGTAACTTGAAGATTGGCTCACAAGTAGCGTTAGGTGTGCAATGAATCGCAATGTAGTTCAATCGGCCCAAGAAACCTCGACTTCCTTCGGTGCGGGGCCGCATCTCTTGAATGGCTTTAACCGCAGGGTCAACCTCAATACCTCTTCTCGACGACAAACCCTAGGAGTTTTCCGGATCCGACTCCAAAGGTGCACTTGTTAGATTAAGTCTCAACTGCACTTCTTCAATCACAAACAGCGCAAATGATCAAGATGTTCTTCTTCAGTCTGTGACCGAGCTATCATGTCGTCAACGTAGACCTCTATCTCGTGATGAATCATGTCATGAAACAATGCCACCATAGCATGCTGATAAGTGGCGCTGCGTTTTCATTCGAACGCATAACCTTGTAGCGTAGTGCCCCATGTAACAAAAGTAGTCTTTCCATGTCTTGGAGCCATTTTGATCGATTGTAACCGGAGAAACCATCCATGAAGGAGAAAACCTTGTGCTGAGCGGTGTTGTCAACCAGAACATCAATATGAGGCAGGGGAAAATCGTCTTTCGGACTCGCTTTGTTCAGATCTCTGTAATCCACACACATTCGTACTTTGCCATCCTTCTTGGGTACGGGTACCACATTTGCAACCCACGTGGATAAGAAGTAACTAAGAAACCGCATTGAACTGTTTATAACTTCGGCTTTGATTTTCTCGACATCTCGTGACGATGCGACGAACCTTCTGCTTTCACCGAGAAAACCTTCTTTTGTCGGCAATGGTGTACCACAATATCAATGTCTAAACCCGACATGTCTTCGTATGACCAAGCAAAACCTCAACATAGTCTCGTAGCATCTGAATCAACCTTTCTTTAACACTGCTCAAGACCCGCTCCTATCTTGATCTCTTTTCCTTCGCAAGACTCAAATTCACAACCTCAACTTGTTTCTTGTGGTTGTATAACTCGCTCTTCTTGCTGTAGAGTCGGCAAGTTCTCCGGCACTTCACAATCTTCCTCACTTTCGTCTTCGGCTTGGTAGATCGGATTATCGAAGTCATATTTAGCACTAGCATAGTTTATTAACGAGATTCGAGTGATTCTCGCAGTTGTATCACGGTGTGTGTAAGAAACACATAGCCTTTGAAGGGGTGATAAAGTAAAAGAAAGAAAACAAACAATTGAATGCAAAAGTCCAACGAATTTATTGAATGAACATACGCAAACGACAGATAATAACCCTTGCAAACGAGCCATGATGCCCCGGGCAAGGCACTAGGCTTTCAAAGTTTATTGTTCAAAACATAAAGAAATAAAAGCAAAACAAAACAAGAGCAATTACTCGACTAAAGGAGATTGGTATGACGTCTTCGGTCTTCCAATTGTCGAGCCCTTTATCCGAGTTGGGAAGATCCACTTGCGATGTCAAGCCGTTGTCGCTGCCTTCTATAGCATGGATTCCACTCTGGCTGATGCGGAAAGGAAGTTGGCCGGCACGTTCGCAGCGTATCATCTTCTGACCTTTGATGGTGAAGCCTAAACCAGTCTTGTCAAATTTGAAAGGAAGATTGGGGAGTTGACCCCAAATAGCACTACCTCCTTGTTCAACAGCAGCTTGAGCATCTTTCAGCGAGGCCATCCTAGGCGGAGCTTGTTTAATCTCAGGAGTGACAGGAGAGTCAACAGGCATGACTCTGGGTATTGTTTCAAAAGCTTGACAGGGAGTCTCAAAGAATTCACCCTCCACCTCGAGGTATCGGAATGACTGTAGATGACTGACCATATACTCTTCTTCACCACACACTATAACAACCTTCCCTTTCACTGGGTACTTCTTCATGTAAGGTAGAGGTGTACCGCCCCATGTATCCAGGGCGCCCAAGTAGGTAAGAGTAAGCGGACGGATGTCCATGACAAAGAAAGTAGAATCAAAAGTCGGGAACCGACTTTGACAGCGAGTGAGCTCTCCAAGCACCGTTCGCTTAGAACCATCAAAAGCTCTCACAATTATGTCCGGGTCTCGAACCAACCCTTCGACATCAAGTCGATCAAAAGCCTTGTAGGATATTCAGAGCGTAACCGTGTCAACCAAAACATGAGATGTGGTAGTACCCTTGCATTCATGAGATGTGCAAGGCTTTGTTATGTTTCTTTCCCAGAGTCAAATCAACATCGAGAAGCCTAGGTCGTTGTTGGCAGCCGTGCTAGCAATACAAACTTCAAATCGGTCTGGTAGTGTCTTGCGGCACATGAGCATTCTTCGAAACTTCACCAAGGCATTAGCATGAGCCTCGAGCACAAGAGCAAAGCAAGCATGGATATCTTGGACGAGTCTGTCCCAATTGTTCCACAACATTGTAGTCACTTTTCTTGATAATCTTCGTTTCCTCCATTTCTTGTTTGGAGGTGTCTTCAAGAACTTCCTTTGGTACTTCGTTGAGTGATGAGCCACCGTTCTTTCCTCTAGCTTGGGGAGTGGGTTGAATAGTTGGAATGCGAGCCGAGTCGCGTGTCTTTTGGAGGAGAGATATCGGAGAGAATACCCTTCCGGTTCGTCACCTTACTAGATCCGTGATGTTGTCAATGTCGAATGGTAGCTTCAAAAGAAGATCTTCAATGGTCGAGGGTCTTGCTTGACGCCATGATAGTAAACATCACTCCATAGTTCCAAGGGATAGCCTTGTCGAGGAATATGGAACCGGTCTTGGAGAAGTGATGATGAGAGGTGCCACTCTAGGCATGTAATCGCAGAGGAAATTTTATTGTGTTAACATCAAGATAGTCTTCGGAAATCGTCACCCCATCCGTCGCCTTAACATCTTCAATAGGAATCTTATAACTATCGTGACAGTGTACTTCACCATGTAATCATACTTTCCACTGGCTGCCCCAAGGTATCCCACACGATGGTACAGCTTCGTCGCATTGTCAATCTTCAACTTAGACATTTCTTCACACCGCAGGTGGTTTCGTAAATAGTATCTCACGGTTATCCATCATGCATCGAACACATCTTCTCAACCAAGCACAACCATCAGCGCGGATGGGCACCAACGACAGCTCGGCATCCTGGTTGACACCGCTTGCAACAAATTCTTCTTAATACCATCGAGGAATGGTCAAGTCATCTATGTTGAAAACATAAGTATCATCACCAACAAAGATTGGAACTCTTGTCATGATTAGGCATAGGAGCGTTGATCACATTCGAGTCTCAACAGAGGATCAAATTAATCGCTTAGATTCAATCATATCTTGAATCTTGTTCTTCGTGAGCCCAACAATTGTCGTTGTCGTGCTCGGCTGTTGGAATGGTAAGCACACTTAGCATTAGGATTATACTTCGGAGGAAGTGTTGACATTCGAGGAGGATCCATCAAGGTAATCACCGCTTTCAACATGTGTTGCAAGGCTTCATGACAAAGGCATGTTGATCTTCGTGAATCGCCTTCGTGCTCGCTACGCTGCGTTGTCTCCGAGGTTGTGCTGATGTAGGATCGAGATCACAACCGCCCCCTACGTGATCGAGCGGTCGGACTTGGCTCGCTTTTCCGACCATACACAAGATTGGCTTCTTTCTTACCACCAAAAGATTTCTTTGCAGATTTGAAGATGACTCTACATGGATCTTCCCACTTGATATACCATGCGTCGTCAATCAATATCACTCGGTGAATCCGGATGAAGAATTTCCAATCGATGATTGAAGAACGGGCCTGCCGGTGTTCCCATAAACATATCAACCAACTCCCTATTGGACAAGGGTGGATGAACTCGCCGCTAGATCTCTCCACTTCGAGCACTCTTTGAACTTCTCGTCACGACCCATAGACATGCTTTGTAGTTGCATGCGAGTGGGTGTCAATTCAAAGATTGTACTATATCTCTCAGAAAGCATCACCAAATCACTCAAGTACGGATACGGTCATTCTCTAGTGATAATACCATTCCAACCGAGTTCCGACAAACTCTCTTGAAAATAGTGCATCCACAACTTTCTCATCGGTGGGGGATTGATCTGACATAGGACTTCAAATGCAGCTTAGGACAAGACATGCCATCATACTTAGCAAAATTTGGAACTTTGAACTTGGGAGGAATCACAACACAAGGAACAAGACTTAGATCATCAAAATTCAACCCGGACATTTTCAAGTTTTCCACAAGATTCGACGGTCTTCAAGTTGCTTGTACTTGTCATCTTCATCGAGTGTTGGCTATAATCGTAATGATCCTCTCCTCCTTTCTTTGGCTCACCGCCACCTTCATCACCCTTGGTACTCCTCGGTATGGACACTTCCTTCAGAGAGCTCAATACGGTGACCACCTTAGGACCCCTTTGAACGTCTACCCATGTTGAGGAGACCACAACCTTCTTCTTCTTGTTGATGAGCTTCTTCAAATCTTCTTGGCCTTGGACCAAGTTGGTGAACATCCTCAAACCGAGCATTCGAGCTTGGAGATCTTTGACAGACTGTTCAAGAGCCATTTCTGCTAAAATAAATAGCGAGCAAATGAGAAAACCAATCTCCAATGTACCTGTGATGCAATGTTATGCTATGCTATGCAATGTTTATGCGAATGCAATGCAATGTTTTCAAGGACCTAAGAGATTTAAATTTGTTAAACAAGCAATGAGCAAACATTTATTAGTACTTCTTTTTATTATTCTTTTTTTCTTTTTAAGTACAAGAGATAATTCGAAACAATAAAAGAAAACATATAAATTCTAAAGCACTAAGTCTCCCATGGGCGCTTCCTCTTGGTGCCGATGTAGGCATTGATGCTTCGCTCCTCGTGAAGTAGCTTTTTCAACTCTAACACTTTCTTCTCGCTTGCGTAACACTGAGCTTCAAAGGTATCACTTTCTTCTTTTAGTTGAATCCAGGATCTCTTCAAGTCTTCAAAATCAGTAGGCATGTCAGGATGGAGAACGGTATAGGGTACGTCACCTATAGCAATAGGTTCCATAATTACTGGTAGAACAGACGTGAATGGCATCATGAGGTTTTGAGCCTGAGCTCGCACCCATTTGAGGTAAGGTTCCCAAGGAATGGGGTTCGGGTGCCCCAAAGTCTTGGTATCAGTCTTCTTTACCATGCCCCAAGCATGTATAAACCTTCGCTTGCACTCGAGATCGTGGTTGTAGTCGAACACAACATCTTGGAGAAGCATATCATGTGGACCATCTCTTCGAGCAAAACCAAACCGACGTAGAGCTAGAGAAGGGTTGTAAGTAATACCTCCCTTATACCAAGTAGCGTACATTAGGGAACTCCACAACGCCAATGAATGTGAAGTCCTTTTGAGAGAAAAGATTCCAACGGATATCGGAATGAGAGAGTGACATCAATCTTTGAGACCATCTCAACCTTTGTTCATTCTTCAAAACTGATGGAGGAAGGTGCGAAATAAACCACCTGGAAAGTAACGGTATGCAACACATGAGAGTTCCTTGTCGCTTAGTAGTACGAGTGTGGAGAGAATGCAGGATGTCTCCAAGTAAAGTAGGCACAGGATTACGGGTAAGGAACAACTTGATGGCATTGACATCTATGAATTGATCCGAGTTAGGAAATAGAACCAAACCATAGATTAGCAAGGCCACAATGTCTTCGAACGCATGGAAACTCATAACTTTGAGGAATTCTCGGGCTTTCTTAATTAAGAACTTGGAAAGTAAACCCTTAACTCCACTTCTAGTTTCCCAATTGGCTTCAATGTCTGAGCGCTTAAGATGTAAGGCGGATGCAATGTCTTCGAACTTAGGAACCTTTTCCAAACCAGTGAAAGGCATTTGGTCGAGAATAGGTATCCCAAGTAGCTTAGAGAACTCTTCCAAGGTAGGAACCAACTGATAATCTGGAAATGTAAAGCAATGGTGCTTCGGATCAAAGAACTGGAATAGGACATGCATCATATCTTCTTCAAAACCGGAGATAACCAAATCAAGTAGATAACCATGTCTTTTGATGAACTAAGCATGGTCGGGAATTTCTGAAACCAAATCTTTGAGTTGAGAAGGGATACCCATGAAGTTGATTCGGATAATCTTTCTAGAAGCCATAATCCCTACAAAACAGAGCAAAGATAAATCCCTAGGTCCTTGAAATAGTTAGAAATGATATGCAATACGGATGATGTCATGATGTCATGTTTAGCACACACAAACAATTCACACAATGAGCCTAGGTTTAAGGCTTGCATGAGGTATAGGTGATTACCCCACCAAAAGTTTGAGTTGGTTCATCCTGTCCTATAATAGTAACCGGTTCTAGGAATCTCATATCATTGATCTTCTCGTAGGCGCTTATTTCAATACGACGGCCAAGTGGTCGATCGAAAATATCCCAAAAGTCTCGATCTCAATGAGCGTAGCATCGAGTATCAACCAACCTTAGTCACACAAAGCCGCCATCTCACTACCTTCTAATGGCCAAGATGGGTCAATTAAGGTTCTAAAAGTTTAGTTAGCGCTGATAACACCACGCAGAAGCCAAATACTATCTTCAACTTGGGAATGAAGAGTATCGGACAACCAAAGTGTCACGCTAACGTAGCCATCATGTTGACCGCTTAGTTATACGCCTAACGGTCGCGATGATCTAATGCCACTTACCTAAAAGGAAACCCGGATCCGGTGTAGGATCCCCAACAATATAATACCCAAGCAACCCTTAAAGATAAAGCATACAATTCAAACAAAAGCAGTAAAATGATCTAGAAATCCCTAAGGCAATTTCTCTTTAGGGTGTATTCCCACAGAGTCGCCAGCTCGAATACTTGAACCGACTTTGTAGGATTTTTGTATCCAAATGTGCGGATAGCAAGAGTCGCCACCGACTTTTATTTTTATCCAATTAAGGGAAGGTAAAAGTAATAAAAAGACCTTCGTTAGATTCTCGAGTTCGGAGAATGGTTATGAAAAGGGAAGGTATTAGCACCCTTTCCATCCGTAGTTATCTACGGCTCTTAGTTGCTCTAGATCACTTTTTAAAATTGCTTTCGTGTGTTTGACAAAAATGTTTTGAAAAGGCATTTCGCTTTGACTTTGTAATGACTCATGTAGGAGTGTATACAAAGTGTTCGGAAATATTTTGTTTTGAAAAGAATTTGAACTTTGAAAAGGTGTGGTGTGAAAAGCATTTGATAGAGCAAGCAACTAAAAGACTTATTTACCCACCGTAATTGGTCGCTTTATTGTACTTCTACGCTCCTTTAGAATAACGCTAGCCATACCATTAGTTAGCAGGTAGCTCCATTCGTTGGATGTAAGCGGACATTCTGGGACATCGGATGGTCATAGAAGGCAACTTGTAGGAAGTATCCTAGCACATTCAAGGGACTATCATCATTTTCGTAGGCGACAATCGAGGGTCAAGATCATGTATTCGGCGACATCGTGAGTCTTATGATCTTTGTATCGAAGGGACTATGATGATTTGTTTGAAGGCAACGGTGCTAGAATACCTCTACGCTCGAGGACATGACCATTGAATCGAAGGCATCGAGAGAATTACCCTAAGTGTGTGAAAGAAGTGTGTCGATTCAGAATATGTTATCTTGAAATTAGAGTGAGCTATGTTCAATTATTATCTTACCATACACGCCTAGTTACTAGCAATTTATAGGGGTGCGGAAAGTAAAATGCGGAATGTAAAAGCGGAAATGTAAAGGTGCGGAAAGATAAACCTACGCTATTACAAGGCTTTGGGGCAGATACATAATTTAAACTTGCGGAAAATAAAAGTCCTAAATTAAACTATTACAACCCATGAGCAATTACATTATTGGAAAAAAATAGAATGATAAAAAGAAAACGTCCGAATCGGAGCAACCTGTGAAAGAATAAGAGATCGGAAAATGCAATATGACTCGAACAAGAGAAAAAATGTTAGAAAAATGCAATTTTCAATATGAGAAAATTAATATAGGCTGTAAATAAGATAAATAAATTAAAATAATTTTTTGGGATTTTTTTGGAAAAGATTTAATAATTAAAATGCAATTAAAAGTGAATTAAATGCAAAATTAAAAATAAAATAAATATGCATGCAAAAATTATATTTTCAAATTTATTAAATTAAATAAACATTTTTATGAAAATAATGTAAAAAGAAAAAATGTTTTTGGTAATTTTTAATGCAGAATAAAAATCATGAAAACAATTAAAATAATATGCAAAAATATTTGAAATTGAAAAAATATGAAAATAACGAAGTTTGTGAAAAAAGAAGCAAAACATGCCCTGGCCGGATTCGAACCCATGACCCTTGAGGGCATCTGGAAACAGTGAGCGCCTTTACCACTACGCCATGTGTGCAAGCCTGTTTGAAATCCGGATCGAATGGAACAAAGACAGATGTCGTCTCCTGGCTTCCTCAACTGCGCGCGAAGCTTCATCGTCCCAGATTTGAATATTTGAAGCTAGCGTCGGCTTTTCTTCGACGCTAAAGGCCCTGGCAAAATGGAAAACACAATATACGTAATATAAATTATATCTAAGGCCATGGATCGTTTCGTCTTGGTCCACTAATCATCCTGGTGGCATCGGTTTGGTCCAATTTGTCCTATTTAAAGAAACCCTAAATCGTGACCTGAAACCCTAATCATGGCATATCATGCTCCAGGCCACGAAAATCCAATTGAATGACCCAGAAAGCTTGTAAAACTTGCTCTAAGCACGAAAACAACAACAAAACACATTAACAATGCATGAATAACAGAATTCGAATTTGGAAAAAAACAAGAACAAACCGGAACCGTATTTCTTGATTCTGGATGTATTTTGGCAATGTGAGTATCTGGAATCACTCCTGGGGTATCAAGGAATGTGTTTGACTCCTTAGAATTGATTGAAAACGGCTGGAATAAGGATTGCTATTTGCTTCAAGAACTCGATTTTTTCAGTTTGAGAATAGGGTTTCTGAGCCAATTTTTTCGTTCCTTGCAATTGAGATGCATCAAGTATATATGCTGGATGGATTTAGGATTGAATTTGGAAAGAATTAATCAATATTCAATGAAAATCAAATTTGATATTCTCATGAAATCAAATTTTCAAATTTTGTCCAATTTCAATCCAATCTTGCCAAATTTGGTCTAATTTCGAAATTGCTGGCATTTATGGGTTGATTGGATCACAAGAAAGCAATAAAAATCAATCTTCCAATTAATTTTGATTTTATAATTTATTTTAAGATTTAATTTGCATTTAAATGAATAAATTACAAATTAAATAGAAAAATAAATCAAAATTTGTGGTATTGGGCTTGGACATTCCTAATTGCATGAGGAACAAGTTAGGATGAAGAAAAGTAGGCCCATTTGCAAAAGATTTGATTTTTGAAGTATCTCTTTGTGCATTCTTCCAAAATTGCCCAACTTGTGGATGGTGTAACTTGCTCAATTTTCCACATTTTTGAGTGTTCTTGGACTTTTTGAAAGCTCTAAGAGTCCTCTAAACAATGTCTTTGGTCTCATCTCAATTGGAGTTACCATGCTCAATATATCTTCAAATCAAAAAGTTGACTTTTGTTGACTTTGAAAATGACTCAGAATGTTTTGAGCTATACCTCTCAAATGAAGCATTTTTGACATTCTTGTGAGACATGAAGTTGTAGAGAATTGAATTTCCTTCAAAATGAGCTTTGGTGGAAAATTTCGAGAAAGTATGAGAAAGTTATGATCACCAAAGTTCGTTGACTTTTCACCTAGAAACCCTAATTTAGAAAGTTTGACTTTTGAGCAAAACTTGAGTTTTCTTGATGAATCATGATCAACCCTTGATCAAATGATGAATGTAACTTCAAAATGAGGATGTTGACCAAAAAATATGAAGTTTGACTGTATGTTGACCACAGTTGACTTTTTGTCCAATACAACTGATTTTCAACCATCTGAGCAATTGTCTGAGGAAACTTGACTTGTGAAGCTTGAAACTTGACATGGAGAATCTTTGAAGCATATGAGGAGGCATGAAGGCCATTGGAGATGTTGGAAATCCATCTTGACTTGAGAGATACCAAACCCTAGTTTGGGTTGATTGTCTAGGAAAGAGTTTGTCTGATCAACTCTTGAGGAATCCTTGAGCATAGATGTATGAAATCTCTTGAATAGATGGAGGGAAAATTTTGGGGTATGACAAAAAGCAGTAAACATATCATCATTTTCTCAACACCAACAGCCTTCAGTTCCTAGTTTTTCAGACATCTATATTCTAAAATTTCGAGAAAGAAGGGAGGAAGAAGAGCTCGGAAAGGTCTCACCCGTTTCGACAAGGTACAAATCCGCGGCCTCTATGTGGGTCTTTTAGGGTTTCAAAACCCTTTTCCATCTACCCAACAATCATTCCCAGCAAACCTGTGTCAAACAAAGCAAAAGCAGAAATCAAACAATCAGAATCGGAACATGCAACTGTGTGTGTGAGAGAGAGAGAGAGTTCCGATCGTTGTGAGTTTGAGAGAGAGAGACAGCGAATCGCTGTGAGAGAGAGAGACGGTGAATCGCGAGATGAGAGGATGAGGGTTTGAGAACCTGCGAGGAATCGGAGAGAGAACGGTGAGGAACCCAGGAAACGCGAGAGAGAGGAAACACGCGTGAATGTGCAATGTTTGTTCATCTAAAACATCCCCTTTTTCTTTCTTTTTTTTTTTTAAATCTATAATTAAAAAAAAACATTTTTAATTGATTTTAATTTTTTCTTTTATTATATATAATGGTAAATCTGGTGCTGACAAGTGTCACCACCTTATTTTTATAAGAAAATCCATTTGTTTTATTTTTATTTTACTCTTGAACAATTTCCTTTTTAATAAAAAAAGAATATTAAATGATGTACACATGTGGTGTAATATTTATTATTTTTGGAACCGCCGGAGTATTTCGAATCGGAAGCTATGGTACTCGTGTCGTTGGCGCGTGGAGGTGTTTCAGACTAGCCAAGTTCAGATGGATTTCTCTTCGCATCGTCCAACATCACTGCAATCCAGGCTATTTCTGAACTTTCTATTTCCATTAATTTATTTTGTCGTAAATAATTTTGTTGCGATGTACTAAATAATTGTTGGATATGATAGTTTTTGTTTGATGACTTATCGATTAAACTATTAGCGATTTTTCATCAAACGAAAAATCATCTCTAATAATTATTTAAATTTCCGATTGTATTGCGTGGTATTTTTGTCTGTTTATTTACTCGTTCAGTATTTATTCACCAATGTACATGTTGCACACAATTAAATTTAAAATCAATTCGATTTCATCCTGATTGGCTCATACGCCGATTTCTTAAAGGGTCTCATGGTTGGGGATGGGCATGGCCATCCTCACGAGATTGGTTAAAGCCCTTGCTGCTTTAATCGATCATAACCCGAAAACAACATTGGTCTATATACCAATCACCATGCACCAGGGTCTCATGGTTGGGGATAGGAGCACCTATCCTCACGAGGCTAATTGAGTCCATATACTTGATTAACCATAACCCGCTTCCATTTCATCTCAGCACGCGTATCAGATTACTTTCGCAATTAACATTTCAAACCTCGATCCAACGTCGAGTGCATTTTCGAAACCTTTTTCATAATAAAGTACAAGTTTTTTAGTCGTTAGACGATAGCCTAGTTGCTAAAAAACTTGTAACCAAACAAACTTTAGTCTTTAAGTCGTTGGACGCTAGACCTGTGGCTTAAAGACTCCTAAACAACGTGAAACTCGTTTCACCTCACTCTTTCATAAGAAAATCTTTTTGGGTGATAGACGACTCGGGCGAGCATTCGTTCCTTGGGTTTCTAGTATTTGAATCGTGAGACGCTAGCCTCGTTGTTCGGTACTTTTTCATCCACTTTAAAATCAACTCAACTCATTCAAAATTCTTTTATCGCTCATACGCGATCATTAAACTCTTTTCGGACAAAGAGTGTGCAATAGTCATTTCAAATACGAGCAAGGACTTAAGCTTTTCAAACAAACAAAACAAGTCCTAGCTCAAAGCATTTGAAACGTCTAAACGCACGATTTTTCAGATAAAATCAATGCAATCAATTAAAGCCTTTTTAAGAGGAACTATAGAGTTTTGACTTTCCCATTGCACGAGGGAATATGTAGGCACACGGTTCTGAAACCGTGCCAAACTCAAAATAATAATAAACAAATTTTGTTTTCTTTTAGCATCCATAACTTAGTAAACACACACACAAATGCGTAGAATTAAATGGGTCCCATCGAGTACGATGGATGTAAGGGGTGTTAATACCTTCCCCTTACATAACCGACTCCCGATCCCACTTTTTGGTCACGTAGACCGCCTTATCCGCTTCCTTGGGGTTTTATCTATATTTTCCCGTTCTTTTTAGAACAAATAAAATTAGGTGGCGATTTCACTGTTTTCGAAAATTTAAAAGATTTTTGAAAATCGAGTTGCTTCATTAAGTATTTCTCTATTTGTTGGTTATGTTTGTATATTTACCTTGAACTCATGTATATTTGTCTCCCTTGGCGTTGTATAAAGTTTGCTTTATGAATCTGTGTTAGTAATTGTCTTAGGTTTTTACTCTATGTTAGGGATTTGAGCTTTGATAGACATAGACTGCTTAGATTCTTACCTAGGATGATTATTTGTTAGTTTCTGAATGCTAGAAATGGGCTTAGAGCTGACATTTACTTAGAGTATCTGAGTTTAATGTCTCTGTGTTGGTTGTTTCGAGCTAGAGGTAGTCATTACGAGTGACGCGGTTAACTTCTGTGTTGTTGAGGTAGGCCAAACATGGCTATCGAGGTGATGCGGTTGAATTCTCAATTTGGGTTAGAAGTAACTTGGGTTGTGAGAGGTATGTGATGACACAGACGAATATCGTAGGATGAGTATAACTAGACAGTATATTTAAGTTTGTGACGGATAATGTGCATTCGTTCCGGACAAGCTGTCTATCCTTTATAGTTTTTGTTCATTTACTTTTTGTCTTATCTTTACAACCATTTAATCTCAAACTCATTAACGACAGAATTTTCGAACGACGAATCAATAACCAATCTTTGTGGACACGATACGATATAACCTAATCAGTATATATCACCCGGTAAAAATAATACTTTACTTTTTGATTGCCTGCTATACAACACTCGAACAAAATGGCGTCGTTGCCTGGGATTGGTTTTATTGTTTTTGTATTGCGATAATTCCGTTGTTTTTGAGTTTTGTAATTAATGTATATGTTGTATAGGCTTTGTATATGAACTTGTATATTGTTACTTGTACATGTTGAGTGTTTACTTTCCATACTTGTACATATGTGTGTTTTTCCTTGTTTTCAAGTATTGTTGTAAGTTGTCTCGTATTTGTAATGTTTGTTGTGTGATTGTTAGGACACTTTCTTTAGGTTTGCGCGATGTGGCAATACCATGGCATGACGGGAGGAGGTTACTAGAGCTCGCACAATAAAGACGTCGAACTTACAACGTAAAACAAGCATGTTTTGTTTATGTTTGTTTATATGTGTGGTGACTTGTGTTTTAACAAGTTGAAATAAGACTTGCTCTTAATTTCAAATCTTCACTTTTCAACTTGTTAATTCATTTTCACCAAGTTTTTGTATTGTTATTTGTTTTTGTTTTGTTACGTCAATTTGTTGTTTTCCACAAGTTTGTAGTGTTTTAGCTTGTGAAAGTGTGTATGTTTTGTAAATAGTTTTTAGTTGTGTAAAATGAGATTTTGTAGGTGAAGTGGAGCTTGCATAGCAGCTGCACCTGTTGCTATATTTTTCCGCAACTGGTGTAGCGTGCTTAGCGCGCTCTGGTGTGCAGAGTCAGTGAATTCTTTTTAAATTTCACTTGGCTTTCCTTTTTCCCACTTCCACCAAGGATTTTTGTATTGAATAAAATTAATATTATTTTTCTAACTCTTTTTTTATTGTTTGGACTCAAATTTTGGTCTGGTAGCTTGAGGTTACATTTGGTGATTTTCCGAGTTTAATCGTTTCAACTCGCAGATGTATAGTAATGATAGTTTCAAAGTTGGTACACGTCAGGTACTCGTTTATCGCTTTCTATAGCATAACATGTTTATGAGATTTATCATTTGTATAATTACCATGCCATTCATTCTCTATGCATTACTTGCTCATGAATTGAATCATTTTAGTTCCCTTTTTACCCATAAATTTGAGGAAGTTTTCCATTGTTTACATATGCTTGAGGCCACAATTCTTGTTTTAACTAGATTTTATTATGTTTAATCTTTTGTTATGTGTTGATTGTATTAATGCATGAAAATGATCAAGGCATTTTTGTTTGATTTTGAGCATAACTACCTTGGCCAAATATTCAATTCACCTTGTGAGTGTGCGATCATTTGTTATCCCCTTTAAACTTTTATCAATATCCATGTTTATTTGAACTTAATGCTTGTCTATGAGTGTTTAGTTCACCTTTTTTGTATGGATGTTGATTTCATTGTTTCTTGAACCCTCAATTATATGTTGTTGTATGAATTTTTACCTTGCCTTAGAAAGTAGGGAGTATTCACCTAATGATGTTGGTTGAATTCAAGTTGGGGATAGGAATTTTTATGTACTTATATTGTGGTTGGTATGAGGTTAAGAGGAAAACAAAATGAAAAAGAAAGATTAGAAAAAGAAAGAAAAAAAATTTTGAAAAAGAAAAACAAAAAGAGTACTACTATGTCAAAAAACAATGGATAATTGGAAAAATAAGTCGTTCCTCAATTAACCAAAGTTGTCACAGTAAACGCCGCTTCTACTACTATTTTCTTCTTTTCCTTTTAATTTTTTTAATAAAAAGTAATAAAGTTAATATAGATGTGTAGTATATTATGGATTTAGTGGGATCCATTTTTAAGTTTTTGAATGGTTAGATGGATATTTGAAAAATGTAATTGAGTTGTTGAAATAATTGAAAAGAGTGAAATAATATAAAATATCAAGGAGGACCCATTTAAAGAACTTAAATGGGTATGATGGATGTGGATGCTCTAAAAAGACAGAATTGATAGTTAGTATCCGTATGTTTCATCAATTTTAAAAGCTAAACTCTTGTCAATAATGAGTTGTAATTGATTTGTATATATTTTTAAGAATATAGCAAATAGTTGAGCATTGAGAAATTGATATTCTTTTAAGGAAAAAACATCCAAAAAAAATTGTTCCAGATGTATGAATTTTAAAAAAATTTAATGTACCCCTTAATATTTTAGGCAAGATCCGCCACTGCTCTCGAACTCGTGTTCCTTGTTTCCTTTTGTCTCGAAATTGTTTCTTTTATCAATCAAAAATTTTCGGTTGTCGACTCGTGATTTCATCCTTGTTGTTGCGGTGTTTATCGCAATTGATTCTTGTTTGTTTGCTTGCGATTGAATTTTTTTCCGGTGAAGGTTCTGTGTTTCGATCGCTCGTGGTTTTTGGTTTCACAACGGTTTGTAGTTGCTGCACTGCTCGGTGGTTCATGGTTTGGGATAATAGTGTCATACATATTCATTGTTACTGTTATAAATAAAAAATTGAGAAGAGTTCCAGTACGGCAGTGGACATTGTGACATTAGGCTTTGGGCTACATAACTCATTTAGTGAACAATTTTGTATTCATTAGAGTAAAAGTATTATTGTAACAATGCCATGGAAAATGAAAAGAATTTTTGCGTCCGGTTTACCGATAAGAATTATTCGGCATGAGAATTTCAATTCAAGATGTATGTTAAAGGAAAGGGACTATGAAATCATTTAGATGATGTTTCTGAGGCATCGACGGAGAAAACTGCTTTAGATGAGTGGGAAACTAAAGATGCTCAAATCATCACTTGGATTCTCAAAAGTATTGATCCTCAGATGATCAATAATTCGCGTTTTTTATCAACTGCTCAAGAAATATGGAATTATTTGAAGCGCATTTACAACCAGGACAACTCGGGAAAACGTTTTCAATTGGAGCTAGACAAAGCCAACTACAAACAGGGTGATTTGTCTATTCAAGAATATTATTCTAGTTTTTTAAATCTCCGGACAGAACACTCTACTATTATACATGATAAGGTTCCCAAAAGCTCTCTCGCGGTTGTTCAAGAGGTTTACAACACCAGCAGACGAGATCAATTTCTCATGAAACTTCGTCCAAAATTTGAGGTTGTCATAGGGGCTTTGCTTAATAGGAATCTCTTTCCTTCTTTGCAAACAATTTGGACATTTTTCTCGTAGTTGTAGTAAGAAGTTTTGCAACTATTGTAAACAACAGGGTCATATCATCTCTGACTGTCCCACGCATCCTCCCCGACCAACACAACATCCAGCCCAAGCATTCCATGCCACTACCAACTCTACAGTTGGTCCTCTCGGTACTAGTGCATCTAATGGCGATGTTCCACAACCAGAGATGATTCAACAAATGGTACTTTCTGCTCTTTAAGCCTTGGGAATTCAGGGTAAGTCTTCTAATGTTTATCAACCGTGGTTTATTGATTCTGGTGCATCTAATCACATGGCGGGCTCCTCTGAGTACTTGCACACTTTACATTCTTATAATGGCAATCAGCAAATTCAAATTGCTGATGGTAATAAACTCACTATCACTGATGTTGGTGACATAAACTCTAACTTTCGTGACGTACTTGTATCACCTGGACTTGCTTCCAACTTATTGTCAGTGGGTCAATTGGTGGATAACAATTTTAATGTTAATTTTTCTCATGTAGGTTGTCTTGTGCAGGAGCAGGTGACGGGAAATGTGATCGCGAAGGGGCCTAAAGTGGGAAGATTGTTTCTGCTCCAGTTTAGCTCTAGTCATTTATCTTTTGCTAGTAATAGTGTTTTGAGATGGGCCATCCAAATTTTGTTGTTTTGTCTCATTTATTTAAAATTGGTTTGTTGGGAAAAATAAACATATTTGTACTGCTTCTATCTCATGTTTTGTTTGCAAATTGGCTAAAAGTAAAACACTTCCTTTTCCGTCAGGTGCTCATCGTGCCTTCACTTGTTTTGAGATGATTCATAGTGATGTGTGGGGAATGTCTCCTGCAGCATCTCATGCTCACTATAACTATTTTGTCACATTTATTGATGACTACAGTCGTTTTACTTGGATATATTTTCTTCGATCTAAGTCTGAAGTGATTTCCATGTTTCAGAAGTTTTTGACATATGTTGAAACTCAATTTCAAGCAAGTGTGAAAATTTTTCGATCTGACTTTGGAGGTGAGTATATGTCTCATGAGTTTAAGGAGTACCTTCAACAAAAAGGGATCTTGTCCCAATACCCCCCAACAAAACGAGATGGCAGAGCGAAATAATCGTCATTTACTTGATGTAACACGCACCTTACTTCTTCAAGCTTATGTGCCATCCCGATTTTGGATAGAGGCTCTTTCCACACCCGTCTTCTTGATCAATTGTCTTCCTTCTAAAATTATTAATTTTGATTCTCCTTTCTTTCTTCTTTTTAAAACTCATCTTGATTATAGTAATTTACATACTTTTGGATGTGTGTGTTTTGTTCACTTACCTCAATTTGAACGAAATAAGCTTGGAGCACAGTCTATTCAATGTGCATTTATGGGGTATAGGAACTCTCATAAGGGTTTTGTGTGTTATGACGTTTCTAATCACCTCTTTCGAGTTTCTAGGAATGTTACATTTTTTTATAATCAATTTATGTTTCATTCTCTTTCTCCTGCCACAGATGAAATTTCTATTCTTCCTAATTTTTATGTTATGCCTCGATCTATAGAATGTTACAAACCAAGAATCACATATGTCAGACAACACAGAAAACAGGTTCCCACTGCCCCTCCCAACACAGATCCTCCACCTGATTCTGAATCGGTCGAACAACGACGTTCTAGTCGAATCTCTAAAGCACTAGATAAATATTCACCAGACAGGTATGATTCCTCACGTACTTCTCTGACTGTCTCACTGTCTAGCATATCTATTCCTACTTGTTATGCATAGGTTGTTAAAGATGTGCGTTGCATAAAAGCAATGAATGAGGAACTTCAGGCTCTTCAAGAGAATTTTACATGGGATATTGTCTCTTGTCCCCCTGATATCAAACCCATAGGCTGCAAATGGGTGTATTCTGTGAAACTGAATGCTGATGGGTCTCTCAACCGTTTCAAGGCTCGATTGGTTGCCTTAGGAAATAATCAGGAATATGGAATTGATTATGATGAGACATTTGCACCGGTTGCCAAAATGACATATGTTCGTACAGTACTCTCCATAGCTACTTCTAACGGGTGGTCTCTTCATCAAATGGATGTGAAAAATGCCTTTCTTCATGGTGACCTGACGTAAGTAATTTATATGACTCCTCCTCCAGGTTTATTCTCATTATCTAAGGGTGTGTGCAAGCTCAAACGCTCTTTATACGGTTTGAAACAAGAGCCTAGAGCATGGTATGAAAAATTTCGTTCAAATCTACTTGGGTTCTCCTTTACTCAGAGTCAATATGATTCTTCTATATTTATTCATAGAACGTCTACTGGAATTGTCCTACTTCTTTTGTATGTTGATGATATGATTATTACTGCTTCTGATGATGCTTCAATTCAAAGCCTTAAACAACAGTTACAAGCATCGTTTCATATGAAAGATCTTGGTAATTTGCATTACTTTCTTGGTCTTGAGGTTCATTCTACATTCAAGGGCATATTCCTCCATCAACATAAATATTCCATAGATTTAATTTCTATGGCTGGTCTTCAATCGACTAATCCAGTGGATACCCCTCTTGAGGTTAATGTTAAATATCATCGTGATGATGGTGATCTCTTGATTGATCCCTTATTGTATGGTCAACTCGTGGGTAGCCTTAATTACTTGACTATTACTCACCCTAACATATCTTTTGATGTTCAACAAGTAAGTTAATTCATGCACTCTCCTCGTCATCTTTACTTGGCAGAAATTCATCGCATAATTCGTTACTTGAATGGAAGCTCTCATCGTGGCTTATTCTTTCCCACTGGAATTGCTCCTAAATTGAGTGCTTATAGTGATGCCGATTGGGAAGGATGTCCTGATACTCGGCGATCTGTCACTGGTTGGTGCATGTTTCTTGGCTCTTCATTGATATCATGGAAAAGCAAGAAACAAGTGAGAGTCTCTAAATCTTCTACTGAATCTGAGTATCGTGCCATGTCTGCTGCTTGTTCATAAATAATTTGGCTTTGTGGTCTTTTGGCTGAACTTGGATTTCCTCAAAGAAAGCCAACTTCACTTTATGCGGACAATAGAAGTGACATCCAAATCGTTGTGAATCCTGTTTTTCATGAACGCACCAAATATATCGAAGTTGATTGTCATTCGATCAGTGACGCGTATGACGATGACCAACAAATTTCACTTCCTCATGTCAGTACTCAGTTGCAGGTTGCAGATATTCTTACCAACGCTATTCCACATCCTCGACATCAATTTCTTGTTAGCAAATTGATGTTCATTGACCAGGAGCATCAATTTGAGGGGGGTGTGAATAATGTTGGAATATATAGCAAGTGTGAGTAAGTGGGGAAATAGTCACGCATTGGGTAGGAATGTGGAGACTTAAGCATATATAAGTGGGAGAACCCACTCACCTATCACCTTAAGGTTTTTAGGTGGACAAGTGTTGTGTCTCTCATAAGGGTGTTTGTTCCTCAACTTTATATCAATGTTCCTATTATTAACTCCCTCTAACATGGTATCAGAGCCTTTAGTTCGAGAAAGGAATCGGTTTAGTATCGACCATTGCAAGGTGTCAACGGCGATAAAAGTGGGGGAGCATTGTGGACTCACACTTGAGGGGGATTGTTGGAATATATAACAAGTGTGAGTAAGTGGGGAAATAGTCCCACATTGGGTAGGAATGTGGAGACTTAAGCATATATAAGTGGGAGAACCCACTCACCTATCACCTTAAGGTTTTTAGGTGGACAGGTGGTGTGTCTCTCACAAGGGTGTTTGTTCCTCAACTTTATATCAATGCTCCTACTATTAACTCCCTCTAACGTGGTAGTATCGAAACACGTGGTAGTATCGAAACACCCAAGTAGAGGTGTTTCGTTGTAAGGTGTCAACGACGGTACAAGTGAAGGAGCATTGTGGACTCACACTTGAGGGGGAGTATTGAAACACTTAAGTAGAGGTGTTCTGTTGCAAGGTGTCAACGACGGTACAAGTGAGGGAGCATTGTGGACTCACACTTAAGGGGGAGTATTGGGAATATTACAATGTGAGTGTGGAGAAATAGTCTCACATTGGGTGAGAATGTGGTGACTTGAGCATTTATAAATGGGAGAATCCACTCACCTATCATCTTAAAGTGTTAGGTGAATATGTGGTGTGTCTCTCATAAGGGTGTGTCCCAAAAAGTATGCTCCCTCCTTGAAATTGTCTCACCTAACAAATAAGAATTAACTTGTTCCTAGAATAAAGTTTTATTTCTAAAATAAAGAAAATAAATCAAAAATTGATTTGTTCTTATAGTGTAATTACTTGTATATATATATATATATATATATATATATATATATATATATATATATATATATATATATATATATATATATATATATATATATATATATATATATATATATATAGAGAGAGAAATAACAATGAAAAAGACATCAAACCTATTTTCTTGACATAAACATGGATTATGTTTTTGTGTGGTATGATCTGTACTATTCTCACAGCATACTCGGCTATGGTAAAAGAAATGTTTCATTTGAATTTTTCCTTACAAATGATATGAAAGAACATGATGGCTTCTTCAATATAAAAGAATGTGGTATTTCCCTAATTTTATCAACAGAGTTGCCATGGCTTTTAAACAGAATAAATTTGAGTGCGGACATAAAATCAGATTTGTTTAATGCAGTGAAACTCCAGTCATAGTGAATTGGAACGTATAATTAGATGAAAGGAAGTAGTAACATTACATCAATAGACACGTCTGATGAGAAGGAAAACTCTGGTATATGATATGCACGCAATACGCACATACAAAACCAAGAATTGAGCATAAATGAAAAACATGAAGGCAACTTAAAAGATGTGATGAAGATGAAAGCATTAATGGAAGTATCCAAATACAGAACCAAGAGTTGGAAATCTGTCATTGTTCACGTGAGTACTTAATTGGTATGAAACTTTTTACTCTTTTCTAGCTACAAATCTTATTCTTGTAAATAATTTATTTTTTTAAGGAATATCTTACTACCCTCTTGTATGGGTGAAAAAAACCTCTGAAAATCCTAAAATATCTTTCGGATATGCATATCTGAACGAAATCATAAATTAACTTTCAAGGTGTTTCGGAAATGTATATCTGAAATTCCCCTGTTTACACGTTATTATTCAGTGATATTTACAAATGTGAACGAATTCAATGATATTTTCAGATATGCATATCCGAAAATACATTTGTTATATAAGTTTGCTTCATGATCAGCATCACCACTATTTCATCCATTTCATTTCCCCCTCTTAACCAAAACCTATCACAAAACCTCAATCATTCTAAATTAATTTTTTCATCTCCAAACCAAGTTTCAAGTGTTTTATCATATCAAAGACAACATAGAAAGCTACAATTTAAGATAAAAATTCCTCATTTCACCTCTCATATCCTTGCGTTGATGCTGAAATTTTGTTGAAAAAACACCGTCACTACGGATATGCATATCAGAAATCCACCTACTATATTTTGGACGTTCATATCTGAAACTATGTATGTTATAGAAACAGAGTTTTGTTTGCACAAATTTTCTGATTTTGCTCGTTTTAGATATGGTGCATCCCAACATCTTTCCCAAAGTTGTCGTAAAGGTTCTGGACAAGGTGAATGACAAAGCCAAGTCGGAAGAGATGAAGAACGTCGTTAAAAGAAGACAACATTACATGGGTGATCAGTGCATCTTTGTGCACATTCTCCTACTATTATACTTAGGCATTTCCTTAGTTTATTTGTTTATTTTTTTATTTTATGATGTTTTTTTAATTTAATTAATTTTTGTCTTTAAATGATTTTCGTATTTTATTTTCAGCATTAGCAACTTTCTATGAAAAATTCATAACTGGAGCTACGGGAATCAGATCGACGCGTTCTAATAATCATTGAAAAATTGAGAGGAAGAGGTACAACTTTCATTTTGGAGTCGGAAGCTGATTCAGAGTGCATAATTTCCAGAAATTCGTTGAAGTTTCTGACTTTAGGATTTAAGTTGTTTCGGGTCATTTGTTGGGCATGTGTTAAGTTTTTCCGACCCAGTTTGTTTTAGAATTGAAACCCTTATTTTGTTAAAATGGATTTGACCGTTGTATTGTTCATAACCTTCTATTCACGATAAAAAAAAAATTTCTTTGAACAATTGTAATGGATAACTAATCCTCTCAAGGTTAATCTGCTGTAATCGATTTCCGCCGACACTTTGAGGGTCTTATGTTTTCCAATTAATCTATTTCCTTTCAATTCATCTCTTTGATATTGTTTGTTTAATTCGATTTATCTTAGGGTGAATTGTTTTATTTTGATGATTGTGTATTCCTATACTTTAACGCGTTTGCTTAATTCATGATTGTTATATCTTGCCCGTTTGTTTAATTCAGAGATTAGGAATATGTATCGTGTAATACCAATTGCGCTTGTCTAATTTTTATTATAATCGAAAAGGAAATAGAGTCCGCGTAGGGATTAAGAATTATTTGGGTCAATGATAAATGGGAAACCGAACCCAGTAGATTAATCTGTTAATTATAATTGTTATCAAACTTGTGATTTTGCTTTTTTTATTTTCAATCGAAACTCAACCCCCCCCCCCCAAATTGATTATAGTTGGTTAATTCATACAAGAATCCTTGTGATACGACTCGAGTCATTGTCGCTATCTATAGTTTTTAAAATAACTCGTTTTTTTATCTGAGCGCGACAACGAATCAAATTGGCGTCGTTGTTGGAGATTCCTGTTGAATTAGCCAATAATTTAGTTTTAAGTATAGTGTTCTTGCTAGTTTTTTTCTTGTTTTTTTGTTGTGTTTGTTGATTTTCAGAGTTGCAATACCGGTTGCAGTATAGTGGTAAGTATTTCAGCCTATTTTTGAATTGATCCAATTTTTTTTCTTGTAAATCAGAAGAAAAAAATTTGACGAACAGTACTTCTTTAGAATAGAATTCTAAAGAAATTTGAACCTCAAAATCGCAAATTCTATGATCTTCTATTTTTAATTGATTTTTTACTGTTTTCATAGTGTCGAAAGAATCCAAAATAATTCTCAAAATTCTTATTTTAGTTCATTAGATTAAATTTTGTGTTTTTGTATTTTTATGAATTTATTTTAATCGTTTTCCTTCATTCTATTTGTTTTGGTCTGTTTGGGACACTGTTGGTATTTTTGTATTTGTTGATAACATGATTGAACAAAGAGCTTTGACGCAATTGGCTGCCCCTGATGTGAATTATAGTGGTTTATGTATTGACTATCCTGCAATCGATGCACCTTTTGAATTGAAATCTGATTTAATACACTTGTTGTCAAAGTTTAATGGTCTTGTAGGTGAGGATCCGCATAAGCATATGAAGGAATTTCAGATTGTGTACTCTGCACCTTTCGAACCTTCACTAGAGGATATTGTCAAACAAATGACTGCAAATAATCTTCAGTATCAATAACAAATAGATTCTACTTTCTAGACTTTACAAACACATATTGAGCAACTTGCCTCTTTGATGAATGTCATGCAACAAGCTCAAGGATCTAATCAACAACCCTTGAAAGAGAATTATGTTTTTTCAATAGATTTGCTTTCTGAGATTATTGATGATACTTGTACTGATTTTCCAATTTTTATGATGTTTACTCTTGTGATATTTGTAATGACACTAAAATTTGCTATGTTTGTGTTGAAATTGAGGTTGTCTTGCAAGTTGATATTCCTACTGCACGTGAGGTTGAAAATGAAGTTGTTCATGTAGATGAAGCTCTCGACACCCCGGCTGTACGAAATAAACCATCCATCGAACAACCACCTTTCCGAGAGTTGAAACCAATTCCTGAAAATCTTAAATATGCTTATTTAGAGATGAATGAAAAACTTCCGGTTATAATTTCTTCTAAAGTTTATTTTGATCAAGAAAGTAAGTTTTTGCAGGTTTTGAAGAAGCATATGAAAGGAATTGGATGGACCATGAATGACATTTATGATATTAGTCTGTCCATGTGTATGCATAGGATCTCACTTGAAGATGTAGTAAAAGCAGTGAGGCAGCTTCATAACCATTTGATAATTGATGTTGTGAAAGATGATATCACTTTCACGTGCTCATTTGACACTTTTACTTTTAGAAGAACATTGTTTGATCCTAGAATAAGATGCGAAGGCATTGATAAAAAATTCAAAATCAATGGTCACCACCTCAAGCTATTCCATGAGAGCCTCATATTGGGAGAGAAAATTATAGAAGAGCTCTCGTTTGAAAAGGCTACTTATGTGGTCATCTATTTGCCTTAACTACTCGGATGTGTCCTTTGCTCTCTTTCCTCTCTCTTATTTTATCTTGAAATAAAATGCGAAGACACGGGTAAAAAATACCAATAATTTTTAGAAAAATTATTCCATCTTTAATAGTAATTAAATTTAATATAATTTATTTTAATTTAAAATAATTAAAAATTATTTTATTTATGTCTGGATAATCAAAATAAAAGTGATTTTTGATATTTAACACTGTTCGAATAATTTGTTTTAAAATTGATTTGAAATATATAATTACAAAATCAGGGTTTTATATAATTAAATTATTAATTATAGTTTATGATTAAAAAAAGGAATGGGCCTCTCGATTAAGAGCCAGCCCAATCCTCCTAATCGTTCTCTAACCTACAAATAAAAACTGCAACATACATAAAAACAAATTATTAGGATTAGCTTGCTTCTGCTTTTTATCCAGACATATATGAAACCTCTGAAATCGCATATTGTGGCTGGAATTATAATGGATAGACGCATTAAGAAGTGCATTTGCAGTTGCTCTGATTCTCATTCTAAATCACATGATCATACCGACGACAAGAATATGAATGAAAACTCAGATAGTAGCAAAGTGCTGTCAAAACTGTTGCTTCCTCAAGACTTGATGCATCATATATTTCATTTGCTTCCTATTTATTGCCTTATTGACTCTGCGAGGTACGTTTGCAAACATTGGGCTTCTACCTTTGCAACTTTTGATCGCCGTGTGCGTTCTAAACCTGTTATTTTCGTTGAAAACCGCATGGCAAAAGGCAATTCTCATTTCTTGGAATTCAAAGATGATGTGAATGTCCGATTTGAAACCATTTATTTACCAACACCTCCAAATATGGGATTTTTAATCGGTACTTGTGATGGCATTTTCATGCTTATGGCTCCTGATGGACACATTATCCTGGCAAACCCCATCCTAAAGTGCTGGCTTAGACTTCCTCGTTTTCCCGTCTCTCAATCATTTGTACGTATTATGAATCAATGTACTATAGCATGTGTTCCTCACACTGTCAAATTCAAGTTGTTCTTTCAAGACATCATTAAGGTTTCCGGTGATCTTTGGTATGTTTTCTATGTGCTAAGAGTTGGAGTAGATAACTCATGGAAAGAGATAGCCAGAAAAGAAGCTTCCCCTGGTTGCCGTATAAAATGGAAACCACTTTATAGTGGAGCCACTGATCTCTACTGGATAACATCCGAGGGAATTATTGTGATCAATGTTGACAAGGAAATTATTGTACGACAGTATCCACTTTACCTGTCTCGTCATGCTTGGAAACCAAACTATTTATGGACGGGAAATCACATTTCTTGCCTTGCGACTAATATTTTTATTAGTGCACCTGAAATATATGAAATCCACATTCTAGATTTTGATTCTGGAAAATGGTCTCCTTATCATCAGATGGGACCATTTGATTATATGGCTATTTGTGGTCATAATCTCATTTTTCCACAAGTGGTATTCCGCTTGTGGATCAATGATCAAATTATTTTTCTAGTGCCTCTAAGAGAAGACGACATTAAATACATACATTTTGCTTACAATGTGAAGACCAAACAGATTACAAAGATCGAGGACATTGACGTGGGCTTCTATAATGTATGGTTTCACACTAACAGTCTAGTTTCTTTGTGAAGTACTCCGACATAGCTACTACGATGTATGGTTTCACACTAACAGTCTAGTTTCTTTATCAAGTACTCCGGCATAGCTAAGTTTCCCGGTATACCACATATGTAGTACTTTTATTTATATTTCTCTTATCTTAAAAACAAGTATTTTTGTTTCAATTTTGATTTGGTAACACTAAAGGAATGTTTGCTTAGTTATTCTGGTTTTTGTTTTTGTTGTTATTATTAATAATAATATTAACCTTTAGCTTTGCTTAGGCTCTGCTTGTTTAAATTAGCGGTTGAGTGATAAGCTAGTTTATAGTTTATAGTTTATAGTTGATGGCTGGTGACTTATAGCTTATAGCTTATAGTTGATGGTTGTGACTGATAATTGATAAGCTAATTAAAGTGTTTGGTAAAATTAGCAATTTAACTAGCTGATAAATATAAAATGACATAAAAAAAACATTTTTTAATTAATAATTAAATATATATATTTAAAATAAATTAATTAGATTTGATATTTTTAAGAAAGGTTTGGCAGGTTGTTAATAGATTGTTTTGATCTATTCATTACCAATCTAATTCATTTTGATTCAATCCATCTATTTTGTTACCCCTACTTTGTTGTGTAACAGAAGAGCTTAAAATATACTGGTTTAGAAAATGAAAAAAACTAGAATTTACAAAGTCACGAGAACCCAAAGATAAAAATCATTGAAAATGTAGTGATCAAATCGAAACATAGACAATGTTTATGAGAGATCTGACTCCATAAGATGAAGTACTTATTGTCTCTGCATCTGACATACATACACACGGCATATTTGTCTCTGCAAGTCATGAACTTAATAAATTAAAGCCTAAGACATCACATAGACATTCATTCCATCAACTTAATCAAGAAAATTAAACATAAAATCTTCATGTGAGTTCTTTGGAAGAAAGGAAACATACTAATAGTTTTTGGACTTCATAGCTGCCTGTGACACTCTTCTAGGTACAGATCAATCTCCACAAATAGCTCAATGGACCTGTTTATAGTAAACGTTGATCCAGAAGAATGTTATCCTAATTTGTTCAGTTTATAATTTCCTAAATGTATATTGTATGAATAATTATGCAAGTCTTAGGACAATGTTTAGATATATTATGACATTGATGAAAGAAGGCGAAAAGTTTTCATACCCATTATGCAGTCATATGATGAACAGCTACGTTTTTCATTCAAGTCCAAATCTTGGTTCTTCCGTATGCAAGTACTTTCCTTCTCATCACATTTTTCAATTGATTCAATCTCATCATCGTGTCTTTCAATTGATTCAGACTCTAATTGCATTGATTCATTCAAGTATAATCTGAACCTCCGTGACAACTTTAATGCAATTTTCCTTTCTAAGTCCCTGTCCAAATTCATGGTGGCTGCCCACCCTGGAAATTCTGAGTAATAAATTGGATTGATCCCACACTCTTTCAAAATATAAGAGCCATTATGTTCCCTAAGATTAGGCTTAATAGTGAATTCAAATGCATTTGATTGATCGATATTGTAGTTTGAATCATACCGCACAAAAACATGATCCAAGCTCAAATGATCCAGCGAAAATAGAGGAGTTGAAGACATGTCTTTGCAAAATACACTCCAATATCCGCAATTCAGCGTATGATGATTGCCATGCTCATTCATTCTGGAAGATGAAGAAACAACAGCCGAGAAAATGAATCCAATAGATTTCGGAAGTGGAGGAAGTTGTATATGAATGGAGGAAGAGGAACCTATTTTTCGGAATTTGAAATGCCTTGGAACATTCTGTCCCGGTAAACAAACAAAAGCACTGTTGTCGCTGTGGCCGTGGCCCGTATGGACTAGTGCAATATTGTGAAATGCGGCACTCTTCATTGTTAATATGACATCTTCCATAACGCGGTCGAGTGAAGGTCCACCCAACTTCATGCTATTCTTGAATGAAATGTGCTTCGTCACTCCCTTCATACTCTGTGAAAGAGCCTTCAAACTTGAAACGTTCACCAATGAGTTGCAGTTATCAGCATAAAGCTCTTTGATGCTTGGAGGAAGCTCCGGCAAACAACCAAGGTTCTTGCAATTGTCTAAGTACAAAAATTGTAATCTCGAGAGATTCTTAATACTTGTAGGCAACATCTTCACGTTGCTTCCATCTAGTCTTAATTCATACAACGACAACAACGAATCCGTGTTCATAGGGAGTTCAAGCAAGTTACCACAATCTTTCAAATATAGTACTTTCAATGATTTTAGACCATCAAATATGGCTTCTAACCTGGACTTAGTTACTATATTGCAGTTAGAAAGCCTAAGCTCAGTCAGTGATATCAGGCGACATATTTCTTTCGGCAGATTCTTAAGTTTTAAACCTTGTACATTGAGCCTCCAAAGCTTGCTCAGGTTGCCGATGGATGAGTGCAGTATTTCAATACCTGTATTGCTTAAATCCAACTCTGTAATCAAATCCGAGGACAACGAAAATTTCCTAAGACTCGAGCAGCCACTGACATCAATTTTCTGTAGAGATGTTAAATGCTTCTCACTAACAAGAATCTCCAACTTTTTGCACCTATCTACAAGCAAAGCAACAAGTGCGTCCTTCAAAAAAACAGATGGCTGAACTTCACATAAACTTTCACAACCTGAGAGATACAACCATTTCAGTTTTGTGGCCCCAGACAAATCAGGGAGCTGCATCAATTGCTTGCTTTCCCTTAGATCAATTCTCTCTAAATTCACAAGTTCCTATAACAATTCAAAATGGAAAATCCATCATCAATTTTCATTTAATTGATTCACAAATGCATACACAAAAACATACACGCACACCGACACACCTGCATCCCGTGCCAAAGGTATTTTACATTGCTATGCGGCAAGTGAATCTCAACAAGTAGCTCAGCGCAAAAAGGGCGTGGAAGAGACTTCATAGGATATCCATTCCACTCAAGATATCTCAAGTTATCAGAAAATGGCATCATGTCTTCAGGATGATATCAGATGCAGTAATTTGTTGCTTTAGTAGCTTACTATAAAGCTTATTACGGATGTAACTTAGTCCAAACTTTTCTATTTCTTCACTTACATTTTCCATAAAGCAAGTGATATCATATTGTGCAAAGTGCTTGGCAAATATCTGTCTGGCTATGGTTGTCTTTCCTATTCCACCCATGCCCCAAATTCCAATTCTTGGATACCTTTTCAGAAGTAACTCAGTATGATTAATGTGTTCGACATTATGAACCACACCTTTCAGTTCATTAGGATACATCAAGGCTAGCTTTTGCCAAACATCATTCACAATGCTCTGAATGACTTGAGAATCATCCCTAGCCAAATAACATGTGATGGATCTGTTTTATAGAACACAGGTATAACCACTTGACTCTCTAGTTTTCTGCATTCCAGTATTTTGAGGAGTTCATTCAAACACCACTTTGAGGTAGCATAGTTTTTCGAGAAAACCACGAGAGATATGCGCGAGTCTTGAATTGCTCGGGCAAGTGCTGGACCAATTTCATCTCCTTTTACAAGATTATCATCTATGTATGTTATGATATTTTGGTTGCACAAAGCATAATGAAGATGACTTGTGAATGTTTCCCGAGTGTCTTGCCCTCTGAAGCTAATGAAGACATCGTACTTTTTTGGAGAGCCAGACATGTTCTTCAAATTCTGATTAACGACTATCAACCGGGAATGTCAGGGTCACTTTGGCTTAATTTTTTCCGTTGACCAAAATAAATAAATAAAATATATATATATATTAAACCTCACATGTCAAACTTCTTGCATCTTCTTCCATCACCACTTACATCTTTTGCAAATTTCTATCACCGCCTGGCAACATCAGTGGGGACAAGACAATAGAGGAATTTTTTTAATGAGATAGAATAACTAAGTTTATTAAACTCACATTTTCGGTGGGTTGGGTGACGTTAAGAGATGAAAGTCACCCTGATTTTATGTGTCTTTCATTGGAAAATATTTTTCAATACATTTTGAAAATTCAAAAATATTTTTGAGTAAATTCGAAGATGTATCACACTAAATATTATTTTTAAGTAAATTTAGTTTGGATATACATCTAGAGTGAATTTAGAGATGCATATCTCACTACAAGAAAAGTCAATATTTGTCAGGAGAATTAGCCAGGGGTTAAACCCCAAACAAAAAAGATAACGTTGTTTGGGGTAAATCCCCTCGCTAATTGAATTTTTTTTTTAAAAAAAAAAAAAATCAATTACGTGGGGTATTCCCTCGCAAATAGGAAAGATGTATTTTTTGAATTTTGAAATGTTAAATTGCGAGGGGCTACCCTTAGGGGAAAAAATACCGTCAAAAGTTAAAGTATTTAGTGAGGGGATACCCCTAGAAAACTGTATTGTCTAAATTGCGAGGGGATACCCCACGCCACCTAGACAACTTTATCGGTTTGCAGGCGCGTGCAGACTGTAATTATGAAAGTTTCTATTTCCGAGGGAGTGCCCCTCGCTAAGTGCAAGTGCATTAAATACCGCGCAGCTACTTCTCTTCTTTATTAAAACCTTATTATTATTTTTTTAAACATATTTATCCCTCAACCTCTTTCTCTCCCCCTTTCTCTCTTCTTCTTCCCCATTCTTCCATATATCAACCTCCATTTTTATTCATCTCCTATTCTTCAATCAATTTTATTTTTCAAAGGTAAAACTCTAAATTAATTTTGGTATATTCTAATTTATTTTCTATTTGTTGTTAATTTATTTTCTATTTGTTATATATCTAAATATCTTATAATATTTTCTTATTTTCAAGGTTTTACTCACAAATCTTAGAAAAAAGCTTCAATCAATCAGTGTAATTTTTCATCAAAGGTACTCATTTACATATAAATGTTTAGGTGTGATATATATTTATTTTGTAATATTAGGTTATAAATTATAAAAAAAATCGAAATTATTATATATATATATATATATAAATATATATATTAACTGTAAAAAATTATTTTTTTGTGATTTTTAATTTATATGTAAATATATTAATTATTTTAGAAAATAGTATGTAATTTTTTTAAAAATAGTATGTAATTATATTAATTATTTTAAATAAACAGTACACTAATTTATAGTATATTACCATAGTTTATGTAAAAAATAGTATATATATTTTAGAAAACAGTAAAAACAGTAAAGTATATTAGAAAATAGTATATTAAAAAATATATATATATATATATATATATATATATATATATATATATATATATATATATATATATATATATATATATATATATATATATATATATATATATATATATATATATATATATATATATATATATATATATATATATATATATATATATATATATATTATATATATTATAAGAACTGTATATAAAAAATAGTATAAAAAATAGTATATACATATTAGAAAAACATTATAATATATTTAAAAAACAGTATATATATTTTATAAAAATAGTATATAAAAAATACTCAATGTATAAAAATAGTATGTATAAATTTTAAAAATAATATTTATAATTAATTTTTTAAAAAAAACAGTATTTATTCGAATATATTGAGTAAACAAATAATTTGTATAATTTTCATATATGTTATTTTTTTTAAATGTATTTGAATTTTTCACATATTTTCTAAAAATATATATTTTTATGATAAATAGTATATATATTTGAAATTTGTAAATGTTTATGAATAAATTAGTAAATATAACTTTTTGAAATATGTAAATGTTTATGAATAAATTAGTAAACATAATTTTTTGAAATATGTAAATGTGTATGATATATTATTTTAAGTATGTTGAACTTAAAACTTTTATTAAAATTTTGATGAATTTTTATTATATTTTAAATTTATATTATTATATAAATTTTAATTATTATATAAATTTATATTAATTATATATAACTATTTTATTATTATTATTAATTTTATTTTTGGTCAGATTTTATATTTATTTTTTTGAAAATTATTTTGCAATTTGCCAGGGGATTAACTCCTGGGTACATGTCATCATTATTGCATTTTATCACGGGTTAAACTCCTGGCAAAATATCTGACCAATTGTAGACATGTCTGTACACCTAGTCTGCGTCAACTGACTCTATGTCTGCATGTGTTATTTATAGTTGACAATTGGCGAGGGGATTTTCTCCTAGGTAAATAACGAGGTGTTTCGCCCCTCGTAAATTGTGTTGCGACCACGTGTTTTGCTAGGGGTGTTGTCCCCTCGCAAATTGTATATTTGTGAGGGGTTTTTGACATTTGTGAGGGGTTTATCCCCTAACAAATTTCCATTATTCTTGTAGTGTCTGAAGTCACGTTTGTTACGATTAATTTTTTTATTACTCAATGATATTTTCATAGATGTGTTTTCGAAAAAGTCTAATGGAAATTTGAGTATATTTGCATAATCATCTTTCTCACTTTTCAAACACTACCAAACACCTCCATAACAAAAAAAATCCTTGAAAATAAATATCTTTAGCAATCAACTTTTCGATTTAAAATCAAATTTTGTGTATTCTACCACATCAAAGGGAGCATCATAAGCTGCAACTGCGATTTAAGGTAAAGTTCCCTCGTTTCATTCCTCATTGCTTGCATTAATTTTTAGTTTGAGTTGAAAAATGTTCGTATGTTTCGCAAATGCATATCTAAATTGACCTATCTACATTATTTCGGATATATATTTTTTAATTTAACTACTAAGGAAATGCATATCATGGTATGATTAACGCTTTTGTTGAGAGATGGCATCACGAGACATCGTCGTTCCACCTACCACATAGTGAGATGACAATCACAATGGACGATGCCACGTGTCTGTTGCACCTTCCGATCAGAGGGAGGTTTTTAGATCATGATAAGTGCACCAAAAAGGAAGTGTTGGATATGTTGGTGGAGTACTTAGGAGTTGCTCTATAGGGTGTTATGGCTGAGATCAACAAAATTCGTGGGTATCATGTCAGATTTAGCTACTTGTAGAGGGTGTTCACAGTTGAGTTAGTGCATGCACGACAGGTTGCTGGTGACGATCATCAAGTAATGTAACACGGTGGGAGAATTGACTTGTTTGTTTTGTGTTTTATCGCAAATGTTGTAGTTAGCAAGAGTCGCCACCGACTTTTCTTTTATCCAATAAAGGAAAGGTGAAAAGAACAGGAAAGACCTTTTATCGATTCTGAGTACGGGCTCTTTCCATCCGTAGTTATCTACGGGGTCTTAATTGCTTAGCTCACCTTTTGAAAACTTGTTTTCTGTGTGTGTGATTTGAAAAGTATTTTTGAAAAGTTTTTTGCTTTGACTTTGTAACGATTCTTGTATCAGTCCTCAAGAAAGTGTTTGAAAATATTTTGTTTGAAAAATGTAACTTTGTAATGATTCTAGTATGAATGTATACAAAGTGTTTATTTGAAAGTATTTTTGAAGAGAGTGTGAGGTGTGAAAAGTATTTTTTGATTGGATTAGAGCAAACAATTAAAAGTCTTATTACCTACTGATCGTACCTGACCAAAAGGTGTCTTGGCCCAATCTGCAACGGTGGTCCAAAGTGAAAGAGAGGGGGGTACCTGCAAGATACTCCGATGCCAAAGTAAGTAGAGGCAGAGAGAGAGCAAGCAAGTAAGAGAAGAGTAGAGAATGAGATACCTTGACCCTCTCAAGTGAGAGAGGGTATTTATAGCCCCCAGCGCTGGGCCAAGATCCGATTAGTGGGCAGAAGTCCAAGCCCACTAGCGGATTGCTAGGGCTTGCGTGTGCAGGGAGGCCAGCACGTGGCCTCCTCCCTAGATTGTCGCCCGGGAAATCCGGGTTTGTTGCGTTCCTGGGAGACGTGACGGTTAAGGAGACCTAGTAAGCAAGGTCCGAGAATATCGGGGGGCACGTGGCAGTCAAGGACCGTTGGCCACGTGGCCCCCGCGTGAACATTCCCAGCTGCTCTCCAAGGGCAATTGGGCCTGGAATCTGTTGGGCCTAGATCGAGGGCCAGTCCAGAACACCTACTCAGAAAGGTCGTTCTTGTTATTTTCCTTCTCCTTTAAGAAAGTGATATACATACCATTAGTTGGTAGGTAACCTTATATATTGGATGTGAAGGGACAGACGTAGGGTCATCGAATGGTCATTGAAGGCAACATGTAAGGATACCTTAGCAATTCGAAGGGACGATCATCACTTATTCGTAGGTAACAACCAAGGGAAGGGATCATATATTTGTAGGCAACATCGAGGGTCATCGAGGGACTATGATCATTATCATGATTTTTGAATCGAGGGTCTTTTGCTAATGGTACCCCTACGTTCGAGGGATATGACCATGTTTTTCCGAGAGGCAACAAGAGAGGATACCCTAAGGATGCAAGTGTGAAAAGTGTATTGATTCAGATATGTTATCTTGGAGATTATGGTGATCTAAGTTTGATTTTATGTATTTCCATACAATCCTATTAGTCATACATCTAAGCAGTGTATATACATTTTATAAGAGCGCAGAAAGTAAAAGTGTGGAAAGATAAAGTCTCACGCTATTACATGGCTTTGGGACAGATACATAGGAGGTGCATAAAGTTAATGCAGAAAGTAAAGTCCTAATTAACTATTACATCCCATGAGTAGATACATAATATTGAAAAAAATGCGATGAATTAAACCTAACTATTACAACTTGGAAGCAGTTACAATAATAGGCGCAAAACAAATTAATCAGGATAAAGAAATAAAGTCGGGAGAAGTTGAAAAAAGTCAGTGAAAATATGAGTTTGAGGTTAATTAAATCCTAATTAAGTTAACCTAATTACTATGTGAAAATCGGGTGAATTGAAAACCCTAATTTTATTTATTTTTAATTAATAAAAGAAATCTAAATTAAATTAAATTAATTAACCTAAATTAAACAAATTAAATTAATTAATAAAAAGAGAAAGAAAAAAGTTAATTAGTTATTAATCCTAATTTTCTAATTGTTTAACCTAATTAAATGTCTAATGGTTAATTAAATGGTTATTTAAGTTGAATAGAAAAGAAAAAAGAGTGAAAAAAGGTTGGGGGATGCCATGAATCGAACTCGGTCCCCCAGGGTGAACAGCCTCATACGCTTGCCATCTGTACTGCAGGTGTTAGTTGATATGGAAATAAGAAATAATTATTATAAAAGAAAACAAAATTTTGAATATTTGAAAATAGAAACACGCGTCATCTTCATCTTCTTTGCTGAAAAGACCAGGGTTTTACCCACGGTCAGAATCTTTCGCAATAGGTTTTTACCCACGAACAACATTTGTAGCTATATGACCTGGAAATCAAACATCAATAAATACATAATATAAATGAGTTATGAAAACATAGATCGACTGGGTTTGATCTCGTAAACACGATGGTACCACTGGTTTCATCCAATTATGCCTAAATCAGAAAGCCTAATTCAAAGCTTCAAACCCTAGCAATGGTGGATTCATGTACCTGCACTGAAACTTCAATTGAACCATACAGAAAGCATCGAAATCTCATTGTGAACACAAACATACCATCAATTCATGTAAAGCGGGATGAACGAAAACATGCGGCGGGATGAACGAAACTGTGAGGAAGATGAAGATATTGTAAGAGAGAGCCATAGGAGAATAGAGAGAGATCACGTGAGTTTACGAAAAAGAGAGGAAGTTATTTTATTTTTATTTCATTATTTATCCATTTTTTGTTTTTGTTTGTTAAACCGTGTTCTGATAGTAATCAATGGGGCCACCGATGAGGTGACAAGTGGCCACTGGTGTCATTTGTCACCATATAGTTGTAAAGATCAATTCAGGGATCCTATGCTTGCCATCATACAATCTTATCGTGCACCCTATCTCATCCAACCCTCTGATCCTCGTCACCCATCATCAACGTTCCACGCAAACGCTGTCTATGATGGACCTTCTTGACTTGATACACCAGATCAGTGGGCACTCTGTTGGGCCTAAGGGACACATACTCTTAACACCCCCAATTTCTGCACACAAAAAAACAGGTCCAATACTCTAAACTCTATTCTTTAATTATCTTATTTATTTATATGCAAATAAATTTTGTTTGTGTATTAAATAATTAATAGTGTTAAGATAATTTTTATTTGATAATTATTAATTAAATTAGTAATTAATTTTTATTAAATAAAAAAAATTTATTCTAATAATTATTTAACGGTTTGGACGTGTATTGTGTGATTTAATGATTTGTGTTCGCCTCTTGTATGCTTGTATGGATTATTCGATAATTATACACCTCGTGCACTTGACATAACCAATTCCATTATCTCATTTTGACTCATACGTCAAAATTCCTCAAGGGTCTCATAGTAGAGAATGGGCATGGTCATTCTCACAATATTAATCGAAGTCATTGCATCGATTAATCATAACCCGAATAAATATTGGTCCATATACCAATTATCCATGCACAAGGGTTTCATGGCTGAGAATAGGAGCACCTATTCTCACAAGATTAATCAAGTCCATATACTTGGTTAATCATAACGCGATTCTACTTCTCTTGGTCCATATACCAAACATCAAGACACTTTCATAATTAAAGTTACAAACCTCGATCCAATGTCGAGTGACTTTAAAAAAAAAAAAAACTTTTTCATAATAAATTCCAAGTATTTAAACTGTTGGTTGCTAGACGATTTGTTTAAAGACTTGTGCAAAAAATAAACTCTGAGTATTTAAATCGTTGGTTGCTAGACCAATTGTTTAAAGACTCAAACTTAATGACGTAAACCTTATTTCACTTCACCTTTTTCATAAGAAACTTTTTTTGGAATGATAGACGACTCGTTGAGCCTCGGTGCTCCTCTGGTTTCTAGTATTTGAATTGTAGGATGCTAGTCCTATTGTTCAGTACTTTTCTCCCACCTAAAATCAATTCAACTCACTCAACTCTTTTTCGCTCATATGCCATCATCAAAAACTTTTATTCTAAAATCAACACAACCAACCAAAACATTTTTAAGAAGAACTACGGAGTTCTGACTCTTCCATTGCACGAGGGAGTACGTAGGCACCAGATTTCGAAATCGCGACGAACTCAAAATAATAAAAAATCAAACCCCTTCTTTTTCTTCTTTTAAAATTGCAATAAACACACTTAAACACACACGAACTAAACGGTTCCCATCGAGTACGATGGATGTGAGGGGTGCTAATACCTTCCCCTTGCATAATTGACTCCTGAATCCATCTCTTGGTCTCATAAACCATCTTATCCTTTGCTTGTGGGTTTTACTCGATGTTTTCTCGTTCCATTTGGAACAAATAAATATTCGATGGTGACTTCATTGTATCGAATGTAATTTTTTTGAGGTGCTACAGATGTCATCATAGCGGAGGCTGGGGGCTCTATAGTATAGAAGGTAGTGCAAGAATGTCAGAAATATCACGGGCCGACTCATTATCTGTCATACTCAATAGTCTGATAGTTTTAGATGCATTTTATTATTAGTACTATTGTGTTTTTCATATTTTAAATTATTATTATAACACTTTGAGGAATATTTTGGGTATCGTGTTTTAGAACATAATATTTATGAACATTAGGACGTATTTTGTGATTACTTCGTATTTAATCGAAATCATATTTTACTACGTATTTTGCAAATACACCAAAACCTGCATAATTATGTGTTCAAAATTGTCTGTACAAGAATAAAAAATGCAACTACGGTACCAAACCGTAGTTACATTTTCGGTTACATGATTTTTCAACAAAAAAAAGGTGCGCCCCAGAAATGCACTTTCGAGGGACATTTTTTGTTTTACCTAAGATTTTTCCCCTATATAGGGTACCATAAGAAATTCTCTAATTTTATTAGTATTAGATAAACACCTTAACAATAAAAATCGATGAGTTAGATAAACACCTTAACAATAAAAATCGATGGGTTCGACACTCTTTGTATTACTCTAATTTTCGTACACTTGCAAAATACCCCATCACATGGTCTCAAGCTTTAATTAGGAAACTTAGAAATTGGGATCAAAACGCTAGCTGAATTATGCAAATAACCCATGACAAATTTTAACAGAATTGTTCATAGTACAGAAACCTTGATTTATCGACATCATCAATAATGGCATACGAGAGTTCTATTATAGTTCTAATACCATACCTTGGCTTGAGATGAAACTTCAAAGTTGAAAAGGACAGAAAACTTGGACAAATTCAATGAAAGATTCTCGTCCATAAATCAAGAACGACACATGGAGTAATTAGATACACATCTATCTCTTCGGTAAATAGCTATCAGATTAAGTTACAAGTAACTGTTAAGTCCAAAAGATTAGTGTTTTCGGTCAAAAAATACCAAGAAATATTCCTTGAAAATACTCTTGCACATACATCTGCTTCATGTTGAAATCATAGTGAGTGTATGATATATGTTGAAATGTGCATATTTATTGATGCAAGAATAGCTTGATGTGAACCAAATATTCTGAGTAACTTGGATATCATATAACAATACATATGTTGCTTTATATCCCGTGATTATTTACTTAAGATTAATAAGTCCTTCCATTCATTGGAAAAATAATATCAGGTGTATAGAAGAAGGATCAAAGAAGATCCTTCAAAGAAAAAAATGGTACAGTAACTCGATAGCTAGAATTCATTAATGCAATTCCAGATCTTAGTAAAGATGCCAAATAAAAATGGAGGAATAAAATCAAACAACTCTCATAACAGAAAAACTGAACTACTAGTAAAATATGAGCAGCACATTTAAGTACATCATCATGAGAGGATCATGTTAGAAGAGTTCTTGTGAAAGTGTCTCTGGCTGTAGCCCATGCCTGAGTTAGTGTCTGTAATATCAGAAAGTCACTGTCAGATTGACGATGAAGTAATATGACAAAATGCATTTTTGTTGAAAAAATCAAGAAAATGCACAGTACTGATCGAAACTAAGCTGAAAGAGAGTAACAGTACCTGCTCTGATAAGGGGGCATCAGCATCCATGTTATGGGAGGTCACTTTTTCGGCTATAAGAGGTCCATTTGTTTCAAGAATAATCCTTCAAGCAAAGAAAGAAAAAAAAAATAGTTAAAAGAATTAATAAACTTTCATTGGAATTTGGAAAGACAATTTGTGGCTAATGAATATTATATACATACCCTCCGTCAACGATCTCATCAAGACATAAAAGAATGAGGTCCAAGTTCTCAAGTGCCTCACCTTTGTCAACATTGCTCCTGTAAAAGGAACACAAAGATGAGTAAAGAGACCCGTCTGGTTTTAAATCCGGATGACAAAATACAACCATAAATACCTCAGCAAAAGGGTGACTGCATCAAAGAAACCTTGAAGAACGGATGCCAAAATGAGCTCATTTTCATCATCACCACCAGTGACAAAGAAATGCAGGTCTTGCACAAATTTGTAAACAATGATGTTGTTCTCAAGCAGTGTTATCTCAGCTGCAGATAATTTTTTTTAACAATATATCAGTTTTAAAAGAAATATGATAACCATGAGTGCTCACAAAAGTTTTTCTACAATCAAACACTACCAGATACCATCATTAAGCGCTTTTTACTTCACTTTGATTGCCCGAGAGGAAAAACAAGAAAGAGTAAATATGCCTCGGGTTTTCGGGGAAGTTCATGTTCCCTTCATATGTTAAAAAACAGTAAAACAAGATACGGCCACTACTACTAGCAAATGGCTTATGAATTTTTCAAACTTACCGTTTATCAGTTGATATAAAGGGGCACAACGAAATACTGCATGCAGAGTAGTATGGGAGAGATCTGACTTCAATGGAATTTTTTTTATACATTCTAACAAAGGTTTTCTGTAAGCATTTTATTTTCTTCTAATACGCTAGAAAGGATGTTTGATTAAGCACATCAAACTTGAAGGCAGTGTCAAAAAGGAACGCAGAATTTTAGTAAAGAATGGCCCAGTCTATTTCTTAACTTATTATGATGCAGATAGTGATGCTGGCTCATGAGAATGTTTCAAAAGATAACAGAATCTTTTGCATATTGATGCAAGACACCTAAACTATATAAAAAAGACACAAACTCTTCCTTTTATAATCTAGCTAAAGGACCTGACACCATCGCCTATTGTCTAATGAAGTAAAATTAGCTCGGAAGTTAAAGTAAATTGAACAAATGTCATGAATGAGACCAAAAACACGGTTTTTAAAGGCCCAAACACATAATAGACTAACCTATAAACATGGTTACATATCTGTTGCATCAACAATCATGTTAGAATGATATTGCCACCATAAAAGGTACTACACTAGAACACAATACAAAAGTTATTGACTTCATAGCATGACTTTGTTGCTTACCTTCTGTCCGTGCATTTGTCTTAACAGTCTTGGTGAACACAAATTTCTCAAAAGCTAATTTTGAACTGTTAGTTGGCCAGTCATCTGAGTAATACTTGACTGCCACACGCTTCCCTTCAGAGTCTAAAAGAAGAATGTTTTTTATCGAAGGACACAATCCCTGCAAATATATAACAATATGGTAACACGTCAAAAAAGAAGCCCTTGCACAAACATTGAAGAACAAGAACCCTCCTGAACCCTCTTTCAAATTGGCAAAACTGATAAACATCAAAAACACAACGCAGGTTAAGGCATTTTCTCTTATTAGTTCCTACTTCCTAGTTACAACTTCAGCATTAACTACAGATTAAGGCATTTCAGAGTTGCCAATTGCAGAAAATAGAAGTTCGTTCAAATTCGACTACGCTATGGTGAGCTATAACACTGCTATAGTCCGTTGTTTGACAACAATTTATATTTATACTAAACAATTGTGATTCGTTCAAATTTGCAAACACTAGAGCCGCTATTTAACAACACTAGACATTTTACACTCTAAACTAACACAAATCTACAACACAGGAGCCACATCAAAGTTCATCCAATTATACCTAATCAGATTCTTGTTTACATGAAAACAAAAACAAATCAAATCCCTTTCTCTTATCATCAATTATCCCAATAGTAGAAACCTAGTTTTCAAAATTTGAATAAAACCCAGTAAGCAAAAGCATAACAAATGAATACACACTGAAGATAAATATTTAAAACGGATCTGAAATACCCATTCGCAAGTATATCAATCCAGAGTCAAAAACAGTGGAAGATCCACACAAAATCAAAACTTTTTGGAAACCCAATTCCTAAATCTATTGGAATAAGCTGAAATAGGATCCATATATCTTTGGATCCAACACAGCAGAAAAAATTCCCAAAATTTCATCAATTTAATGGTTTTTCCCGTGAATTTATGTGCTTAGATATTGCATTGGGATTGAAGTACATAGATTGAAATGATATAGAAGATGAGAAAGAGAAAGGGACTTACGTTGGATGCCATGTTGACGGAGAAGAGAAGAAAGATGCAGTGTTTGTTTGTTGCTTCAAGTTTGGAGATCTGCGATGTGAAATAAACGAACGATTGATTTGGTTGGGTAGGAGTACGAATATACAGGGGCTTATTTTTATTTTTATTTACTTCCTATTTAATTTTTTTATTTATAAGTTTTCGTCTATAGAACTTAATTAAAATAAGTTATACCTTTTTACATTTTCAAACAATTACAATTATATATTCAATTAAAACATAATTTTATTTTTTAAATATTGATCGATTATATGTGTAATATAGATTTACACCAATAGAGATAGTAAAACGGAGACTCTATCCGACCTTAAATCAGTTTAAAAAAAATAGTAGAATTGACATAAAAATCTAGCTTATTTCACCAAGGTAGCGGGTTGTTGGATGGCGAGCTTGTCCACTTATTTTTTATTTTTTAATTTTTAATTTTTTAATTATATTAAAAGGTTTTTTTAACATTTCAATTAAATTTTTCATTTATTTTTTAGAATAATTTTTTATAAAATATCTTTTTAACAAAATTTACCTAAAAAACTTTACATATATTCACAAATAAATGTGTAAAATAAAATCATCAAAAATTAGACTTATTAGAATTAACTAAAAAATGACGGACTCAAGGTGGAACAACTAAACAAATATGAGCGGAGATTTTAGCTAGCGACAAGTCTTGGCAGGGAAGACTTTGATAGGTGACGGACTTTAGAGGAGTAGATTTTGGTGGACGACGGATCCAAAATACCAATCCAATTCGCGGGCCACCGTCCATTTTACCACCCATACCATTACCCATAAAAAATAAATCATTGTAATTATAAAATATTTAAGGTGGTGTTTAATACTATATATATATATATATATATATATATATATATATATATATATATATATATATATATTGATCTAAACAAGTGATCAAAATAGGAAACGGCCGGAACAGTTGACGATCCTTCGAGCAAGTTGGTGTAGAGGAGGGGGTGGTGTGCCTGCAAGGCACTCTGATGTTAAAGTAAGCAAATGTTCAAGGAAGATGATAGAAAATATTAGGATTTTGAGTGTAAGAAAGTGATACATTGCCCTCAAAGATATGAGGGTTTATATAATGATCTTAGGAGGATTCTCATTGGTTTATATATTTGGGTCGAGATATGCGGGTCCGCGAACATAGTCGTTCAAGCTGACTAGGTCAAAGCCGAGCGATGATTCCCGTAACTAGTTGTTATGTCGAGCAGAAAGGACATAACGGGCATAGGCCTCAGCGAGATAAATTACTTATTTTCTCGACATGTGTCGAGTAGAGGAAGTTACACAGGCAGAACGAAGCCCCAGTGCATCGCTGGATCTCGGTGGATTGTCGCACCTTAAGTTGGGGAGACCTTCCTGACAGGCATTTGGGCAGTCCAGAACAGGAGCCCCCAAGTCGTTGTCTCTGCTTGCGGAGGTGATGACTTGACTTCGAAGAGAGTACCAAAGATCGTTTCATCCGGGGAGATGAGGAGTTGCCGAGGAAGCGAAAAGTTTGGAAAAATTGGGAGGGTTCTCGCTTGCGTGGCCTCGAGTCGTGTGGACTGATGGCTTGGCAGACCTAGGGACTAAGGTGTAATGATGGATCCCCTAGGTTTCCTATGCGCGTGCAATTACACGTGCGGGATGGAGGCCTATAAAAAGAGGGAAGACTTGTCATTTGAGAACTTTTCCTTCGCTTGAACCAGCTCGTGCGTGCCCAGCTTCATTAATTATCAATCCGAGGAATCTAAGTTGCGTTTCCAGAATTATCTCCGCTTTTCGCCGCCGTATCAGTGCTTGATTATTTGTCTGCAACTTATTGATCGCCATTGAAACAATACGTTTTCAGGCCTTTTGCTCAAGTCTATTATGTTAGGTTTGAAATTCCTACTTGTTCATAGAGTGCATGCGGTTAAGGCTTCGGTTCTTGGGGGGGTTTCAGCAGTGAGCGGCTGCTCCGCCGTTATCTGGCGTTTTGTGACGCCATAGCTTTCCTGTGCGCTCCCTTTTCTGAACTGAGGGACTTTATTTTGATTGATAGTCTGTTTTGAGAGAGGGTTGTTGACCGAGGAAGTAGATCATCGTTCATCCGAGCCTTTTTACTTGATTAGTGGTGGAAGGGTGGATTTGATGTTGATGTCGAGCTCACCGACTCCTCTGCTTTTTAGGTATTATGACAGACAGTAGAGAAAGTAGTTGTGAAAGTTTGAGGGATTTAGGCCGAGAATATTTCGACTTCATAATTGACGAGGAAGGAACTTCGGACGAGATCCTAAGGGAGGACCCTTTTTCTGCCGAGGGATCACAATCGGGCGAGGGTCATTCCGTAATAGTAGCTCAGGACGGGAGTCAAGATCTGACTACCTGGGTGGCTCCAGATATTCGCTTGAGGGGGTCGTACTTTACCACTCGTTAGAACGAGGTGTTCGATGAGGTGGCCTGGTATGGCCCTGAGGGTGAAGAAGCGAACGAAGCGGGGAGACAAGAGAGCTGGGCAGTATATGTCCCTGCGACCGTGCATCGGATCTATTTGATATATGAGGCGGACTGTATTCCAGTGTTCGACATCTGGTTTAGGGAGTTGGGATTTCGTCTTCCATTTACTAATCTACAAGTGGCGATTTTCGACAACCTTCGTCTGGCTCCATCTCAACTTCACCCGAACGTGATCGCTTTTATTTGGGCCCTCGAGATAGTGTGTGAGTACTTAGAGATAGGTTCTATCCTCCCCCTATTCTTCCACATATTTTGTCTTCAGAGGAGCTCAAATAAGGCGGACGGGGTAGTTTTGTGGAGTTGGGTGTCGTTTCGAGAACAGAATGGAAAACTCTTCAAACCCTACCAAGAATCTATCTGATTCTTCAAGGATAAGTTCATGTTAGTCCGGTCGATCTCGTAGCGGTCTCTCTTTAATGTGATTTTGAGTGTTCCTGCTGTCTGGGAGGATGGTTCTCCGAAGCTGAACAAGCGAGGGGAACAGGTGTATCGGCTTGTGTCCAGGTTTAACTTTCACTAGAACAAGGAGCATTTTGAGCGAAATATTGATCAATATGTGTGGGCAAAGAGGGATTAGACTTCGAGGATTTGGCCAGTCTTGGCGTGTTGTTGTCTTATGTCGAGGGTCTTGTCCCGATCCAGCGCATGGGGAGAGTGGGAAAACCACTCGTAGGAGAAGACGGGGGTCATGTTTTCGAGCCCCTGCTCATCAACGTGAGGTATCTCCTTCTTAGTGAGGATCCTAAGGATTACTTAGGTAGATTTAACATTGTTGCATATTTTTCTCTTTTGTTATTGTCGAATATATCCATATTTGTCTGATCCTAATGTGAGTTTTTTTTCTTTTTGTTGCAGCTAGGATGAATCCCGCTATGGAACGTATTTCTTGAAACTCACTGCAGCATAATAAAAGAGGGAATGGGTCATCTAATGATCTGGGGGCCAACTCTAAGGCAGGTACATGGAAGGCGTCGACAGACTATATAGTCGGGACTCTGTCCCCTCAATATACCCCCTCGAAGAACAAGAGGGTCTGAGTCGATGGAAGCACAGTGGATCTGACCTGGGAGAGAGAGGTATGGGGAAGTTCGATCTCCCACCCTGTTGGCTTGATTGTACTTACTTCGACAACATGAGCGTGAATCTTCCCCAGGCGGAGTATCTTTTATTGGAGGAACTGGAGCGACCATCTAAGAAAGCAGCTCTTTCCAAGGATGCGGGCGTGTGGGTGCGTATTTTCAAGATGGCGACTGCTTATTCCAAGCTGGGTCAGTCTCCCAAGATTGAGCTTCGGGAGCTCAGGGCCAAATTGAAGGAGACAAATGAGGCTGCCAAGAGCTGGGAGGACAAGTTATCTGCCGATCTGAAGTGAACCGTTGAGGAGCGCGATGCGTCTCAGAAGGACAAGCAGCAGCTGGCCGACGAGGTCGCACGCTTGAAGGATGAGTTTTCTCCAACCGAGGGGGAGCCCGAAGATACCGCGGAGTTGAGGACCCGGGCGGATCTAATCGGGCGCATTCAACTGGCTTATGATGATGTTGTGGTTGCTTCTACGGGGAGTTTTGAAAACGCCTTGGCCCAGGTGAGGGTTTTGAATCCGGACGTGGAGCTGGTGATAGACGGAATTGGAGTTCATTTCTATGTCGAAGATGGCGAGATAAAGAAGCCCGACTTCATTGACGAAATGATCGTGGAAGAGACTCCTTCGCAGCCGACCCTTGGAAGTGATCCTAACCAGCCTGCGGAATGATTTTGATTTTTTGTTCTTATTATGTTTGTTTGGATGTGGCCCGTTTATGTAATGACAATTTTCAGCCCTCGTGGTCGTTTTGAATCTTTTGTTGGGCTGGAGCCCCCATTTTAACTCCAAGGCAAATCTGGTCCTCATGGCCGTAAATGTAATATTTAAGTATTTTTGCTTATCATTTGTATGTATGTGATACTTTATGTTTCGGGGAGGGAACAATTATTAATAATGTATGATCTTTGATAGAGTGGGGAAACTAGTCAAAGTGGGCAAGTTCGTTGTTGGATTTGGTCTGGAGCTCAAGCTTTGATTAAAGGCCTAAGGTCGGTGGCGTGAACATCCCATTGCGAGTTGGGTGTTCTACAAGGCGAGGTACTTAGACAATGGGGTTCGTTTGAGTCCCTCGCGTCAGGTAAGAGGTCTAGCTCATCAGATCAATGGAGCGAGTGTCTCTTTATGTGCCATGATATCACGCAACGCTGGTATCGGGACGAGCGTGTGATGTCGAGCTATAAGCACCTGGGTGGTTTTCTGAGGTGTGTCGACCGTTATTATTTTAACTATAAAATTGTTTTAGTTTTTTAGCGTTCCATGATCAAGTGAGTTATTCCCCTTGGAGGTTTTCTAAGTAGTAGGCCGTCGTTCCTATTTTGGCATAGTTACGATAGGGGCCTTCCCAGTTCGCTGCAGGTTTTCCTTCGGTGGAGCTCTTAAGATTCCGTTTAAGGACTAAGCTTCTGACATCGAATTCGCGAGGAATGACTTTAGTGTCGTATCATAAGGCTATTCTCTACTTGAGTGATGCTTCTCTAAGGGCATCCCCCGTTCTTATTTCTTCGACGTCGAGCTCCTCTCTCAAGGATTGGTCGTGCATCTCTGCGTCGAGGGGAGATTCGGTTCTTCTCGAACGCTCAGAAATCTCTATTGGGATAACGGCCTTGGTTCCATAGGCAAGTCGAAATGGGGTTTCCCCGGTGGATGAGTGGGGAGTGGTTCAGTAGGCCTAGAGCATGCTGTGCAGTTCTTTGACTCATTTCTTCTTTGATTCGTCTAACCTTTGTCTAAGCCCACACAATATGACTTTGTTGGAAGATTCGACCTATCCGTTAGTTTGTGGATGTTCGACCGAAGCGAAGTGTTGTATGGTTCCCAGATGAGCGACGAAGTCTTGGAAATTTGTGTCGGTGAACTGTGTCCCGTTGTCGGTGACTATAGCTTGTGGAATGCTGAACCGGGCTAGTATGTTCCTTTTGTAGTAATGCAAGATGTTTTGGGCGGTGATTTTTGCCAGTGCTTCGACCTCTATCCATTTGGTAAAGTAGTCAACACCTACTATCAAATATTTATTTTGGTACGCTCTCAAGACAAATGACCCGAGGATGTCAGGCCCCCACCATGAGAAAGGCCAGGGAGAAGAGAGGGATTTGATTTAGCTCGGGGGAGCCAGGTGCATGTGTTTGTGCCTTTGGCATTTGTCACATTTCTTTACATGCTCTTTGGCGTCGATCTGCATGGTCGGACAATAGTAACCAACCCGAAGGGCTTTCCAGGCGAGTGATTTTCCCCTAGGTGTTGGTGCTGATGCCTTCATGTATTTCTTTCAATATGTGTGGCACTCTGGTTTCTTTAACTCATTTGAGGAGGTGGATAGAGAATCTTTTTCTGTAGAGTTTGTCTTCGAGGATAACGTATGAACAAGCTCTTCGTCTGATGACGCTCGCTTCTTTGGGATCGTTAGGAAGGGTCCCTTCGGTCAGGTATTTATAGAGGGGCGTCATCTAGGAGGTGCCTTCTTTGATAATGAGTATGTTATGGCCGGGGCGAATTTTCTCTATGCCTGGTCGAGGGACTATTTCCTGGATCATTGATTTGTTTCCTCCTTTTGTTCTCGTGTTGGCGAGCTTGGACAGAACATCTGCTCGAGCATTGTGTTCTCGAGGGATATGTTGTATCTAAACTGAAGTGAACTTTGTTAAGTGGTTTTAGACTAGGGTCCAATACTCGGCCAATTGGTAGTTTTTGACCTGATATTTTCGTCGAACTTGGGAGGCTACGAGTTGCGAATCTGTGAGGATTTTGACTTCTCTTGCTCCCAAATCCTCGGCAAGGAGGAGGCCAGGGAGGAAAGCTTCGTACTCTGCTTGATTGTCGGAAGTAGGAAACGAGAGGGAAAGGGATACCTCGATGATGATCCCTCCCTGCTTTCTAGGATTATACTTGCTCCGCTTCCTATCGAGCTAGAGGCATAGTCGACGAATATAGTCTATTTGTTGGTTCCTTCTTGGAGTATTGGGAAAGTCATTTCGACCACGAAGTCCGCCAGGACTTGTTCTTTGAGGGCTTTCATGCTCTCGTACTTGATGTCGAACTCAGATAATTCTAACGACTATTTGAGCATTCTACCGGCCATGTCTGGTCGACCTAATAGTTGTTTGATGGGTTGGTCTGTTCGAACTATGATGGTGTGTACCAAGAAATAGTGGCAGATTCGTCTCGTGGTATTGACTAGCGCGAGGGAAATCTTTTTGATTTGTTGGTATCTCAATTCGGGCCCTTGTAAGGCTTTGCTCGTGAAATAGATAGGTTTCTGCCCATCCCGTGTTTCTCGGATGAGTGTGGCGCTAACGGACTCAGAAGTCACGGCCAATTATAGATACAGTATCTCCTCTTTATCAGGTCGAGATAATACGGGCGGTTGGGAAAAGGTTTTCTTGAGGTGAACTAGGGTTTGCTCGCATTCCTTGGTCCAATCGAACGCAACTTCCTTTATTAGTAGTTTAAAGAATAGGAGTGCGTACTAGGTCGATCTTGCGACGAATCGAGATAACGAGGTGAGCATCCCGTTGAGGACTTGAATGGATTTTTTGGACTTCGAAGTGGGAAGTTCTGAGAATGCCCGACATTTATCGTGGTTAACCTCTATCCCACGTTCAGTGAGATAGAAATCGAGGAACTTTTCGGGCCGGACTCCGAAGGTGCACTTTTTGGGGTTGATCGAAGACCTTCTTGAGGTGCAGGACATGATCGACTTCCTCTTGGGATTTCATGATCATGTCATCCATGTAAACCTCGAGCATGTCTCTGATTTCTCCTTTAAAGACTTTATTCACCATTCATTGATATGTTGCGCCGACGTTCTTCAGACCGAAGGGCATCACGTTGTAGTGATAGTTGCCTGATTTGGTCATGAAGGTCGTATAAATTTTATCTGTTTTAGCCATTGGGATTTGGTTATAGACCGAATAGGCTTCCATGAACGAAAGTAATTTAAAACCTGCAGAATTATCAACGAGTTTTGCGATGTTGGGCAGGGGGTAGGCGTCTTTTGGACATGCCTTATTAAGATTAGAGTAATCAATGCACATGCGCCATTTTCCATTATTCTTTTTCACAAGTACAACGTTGGATAGCCACGTAGTATATTGGGATTCCAATACAAAATTGGCCTCTAGAAGGTCCCTAACAGCTTTCTCGGTGACCTCGGTTTTTTTTTGGACTAGTTTCACCTGCGTTGTGTTACGGCCTTTAGGGCAGGATCAATGGTAAGATGGTGACATACGACCTCTAGGTCAAGACCAGGTATTTCGGTTGCACTCTAGGCTAAGAGATCGGCGTTATCCTTCAAGCAGGCTTTGAGCTAGTTTCGAGCCTACTATAGGAGATCCGCTCCGATCTTGACTCCTTTGTTGGGGTCGTCACCGAGTGGGACGAGCTCGAAATCCCCATTTGGGATTGGACGCATGTGCTACTCTGAGGATCCTCCCGAGATACTGGAGGTGGGAAAATCTTCTTTGACCATAGGAGCTTTACCCTTCCTTCTCTTCTCGTCCAAGTCCTTCGGCTCTAGACAGCTGTCGAGGTCGATGGAGTCGACTCGAGGGAGGGGTTCTGGCTTGTGAGATCTTTCTGGAAGGTCGACTCTGCCTTTGTTGTGGGGTTGGAGGTTGATGGAGTCTAGGCCCTTTGTTGATGCCTCGAAACATTTTCGGATTGCTTGGATGTCTTTGTGCAACGTTGCCACTTTCCCGCTTGCTGTATAATATGTCATCTTTAAGTGTACCGTGGATGGCACAACAATCAGCTCGGTGAGAGTGGCCCGACCGAAAATACATTGGTACAAAGAAAGGAAGTCGACGACCAAAAACTATGTTTTAATCGACCTACTGGTCTCTCTGACCCCAACAGTTATGATCAGCTCGACGTACCCCACGACTCCACTGTGGAGCCGTTGAATCCCTATAGATTTGAGCCGAGGTAGGGAGTCAGGTGGGTCTCGTTGAGTTGTAACATTCAGAAGAGTTAAGTATACATGATATTAGTCGAACTTTCTTGGTCGACTAATATGCGTCTGACATCGAATATAGCCATTCGAGCACGCACGAGTAGAGGGATATTTGCATTGGGGGCGCCCCTAAGTAGCTCCTCCTTATAGAAGGCCAGTGGATGAGACTTTCCGTGGATTTTGTCGAGGATGGCACCCAGATGTGAACTCGTCCTGACGAGATAGTCAAATCTTCTTTTGATTGATCCGATAGAGTTCTTGGTGAACCCTCCACCGAAGATGACTATGGTCGTTGGGAAAGATTCCCAAGGGCTGTGAGCGGTGAAGTATGCCAGGATGGCATCTAGATCGGGAAAGAAGAAGTCTTTTGACCTGGATATGCTCATTGCTACGGGTATAAAAGACTCCTCCGCGGGTTTTTCTTCATCGACCATACTGGACGAGGGGGTTTCTTCTGTTGCAGACTCTTCTTGTACTGTTTGAGATGCTCGTCTCTGATTAGGATCTCAATTGCATCATTTAGATGGATACAGCCGTCTATCACGTGTCTGTGACTCATGTGCAATCTTTAATATTTACTCTTATCTATCCTCGGCTTGGCCGGGGTCTATCGAGGAAAGCATACTCCCCTTTTTTGAACTCGGAGTTTGCACAATCGGTCAAGATACGCTCCCGGGAAGTGGTGAGGGGGTGTAGTCACTGAATCGACCCACCAGCCCCTTGTGGTCTCTTGAGTCGCAGGGTTTGTCTTCTCGCCTTCTTTCTCCCTCCGATGGGATGTCGAGGGTTCTTCATTCTAGGATCTCTTAACGTTCTCCCTATGTCGGGTGTCGCGAGCAGAGTTTGCGGCTTCCTTTTCCTCGTATTGGGTGTACGCCTGAGATTTCAGGAGGAAAGCATCCAATATGGAGGGTGTTTCGATGCCTACGGCCTTCGCGAAGTCTCTACGAGGGCGTAGTCCTCTTTCGAGGAAATATTTTTTCATATCGTCCATCGTTGATACTTAGACGGCTTCTTGGTTGAACCTCTCGAGATATGCTCGAAGAGGTTATTCTTTGCCCTGAATGATGGCTTCCAATGATGCCTATGACTTTGGATGGTGTCGAGAGGCGGTGAAGTTTCTGGAGAATAATCTCCCTAGTTGCTTCAAAGATGTGACTGATCTGTCGGGCAGGCTTTTATACCATGCCATGGTCCCTTTCCTCAAGTTCGTAGAAAATAGGTGACATTTGATGGCCCCACGAACTCCCCGATAATCGAGGAAGGCATCGATAATCTCGATATGTTCGTTAGGGTCGGTGGTACAGTCGTATTGACCGAGCCTAGGAGGTTTCTCTAGAATAGATAGAATAAGGATGTCCATGATAGCCCGACACAGAGGACCGTGATGCTCGTCTTCATCGCTCTAGTCAGGAGAGAGGGAGACAAAATGATTGTTTCTCTTGTGACTGGGGGAGAGTTCTCTCTTATCTCTTGATTTGGGCAACAGAGATCAATCGCAGGAGCGATGTGACTGATTCTTCGTCTTCTTGTGTAAAGGAGATCCTCGATTTTTCCGAGGTGGGGTATGTCCCCTCTTCTTCAGAAAAGATCGGTCGGGATAGTCCTCTTTTTGAGCAGGTCTTCTTGGTGAGGGACTACGGGAAATGGCTGCTTTAGGTCTCTGAGGTGGAGACGATGGGTGGTTCTTTTCCAGATCCTCAATACGCTGGCCCTGCTGGAGGAGGAGGTTGTTTGTGTGATTGAGGGCGAACAGAATAGCAGCTAATGTTGGGCCCGCGTTGATCGACAGTGGTGCCGAGGGTTGAGGGATGACGAGGTCGTCAGCTTGATCCTTGGGTTTCTTGTTATCCAAAAGGGAATCTTGGTCGCCAACATCTTCAGAATCTAGGGATGCAGTCTTGTCATCCTTGCGATGAATGGTGTCCTCGGGACGAGGAGAGAAATTATACATGTCCGTTTTTTGGACAGGGGAGAGAACGGTCTTGTCGGAAAGAAATTGATCGTTGTTATCACCCATCTCGTTGGGAGTTTGAGAGTATCTTTGATCTTCTGATATCAGGATGACAAATGAAGACGGGGAAAATATTTCCCACAAACGGCGCCATTGATCTGAACAAGTGATCAAAATCGGAGATGGTCAGAACGATTGATGATCCTTCGAGCAAGTTGGTGTTGAGGAGGGGTGGTGTACGAGCAAGGCACTCTGATGCTAAAGTAAGCAAATGTTCAAGGAAGAGGATATGAAATATTAGGGTTTTAAGTGTAAGAAAGTGATACCTTTCCCTCAAAGATATGAGGGTTTATATAATGATCTTATGAGGATTTTCATTGGTCGCTATATTTGGGCCGAGATATGCGGATCCAAAAATATAGCTGTTCGAGCTGACTAGGTCAAATTCGAGCAATGATGCCCGTAACTAGTCGTTATGTCGAGCATAATGGACATAAAGGGCATAAGTCTTAGCAAGATAAATTGTTTGTTTGCTCAACGGATATCGAGCAGAGGAAGTTGCACGGGAAGAACTAAGCCCCCAACGTGTCGTTAGATCTCGGTGGATTGTCACCCTTAATTTAGGGGGACCTGTCCGACAGGCTTTCGGGCATTCTAGAACAATTGCGGTTAGCAAGAGTCGCCACCGACTTTTCTTTTATCCAATAAAGGAAAAGTGAAAAGAACAGGAAAAACCTTTGATATATTTTGGGTACGAGAGGTAATTATGAAAAGGGAAGGTATTTACACCCTTTCCATCTGTAGTTATCTACGGGCTCTTAATTCTTTTAGCTCACTTTTTGAAAACTTGCTTTATGTGTGTGTGTGTGTGTGATTTGAAAAGAAGTATTTTGCTTTGACTTCGTAATGATTCTTGTATCAGTCCTCAAGAATGTATACAAAGTGTTTGAAAATATTCGTTTTGAAAATTTAACTTTGTAATGATTCTCGTATGAATGTATACAAAGTGTTTGCTTGAAAGTATTTTTGAAAAGAGTGTGAGGTGTGAAAAGTATTTTGATTGGAGCAAGCAACTAAGAGTCTTATTACCTACTCAAAAAGGGTCGTTCTTGTTATTTTCCTTCTCCTTTAGGACATCGCTATCCATACCATTAGTTGGTAGGTAACTCTATCCGTTGGATGTAAAGGGAAAGGCGTAGGGTCATCATTCGGTCATTAAAGGCAACATTGTAAGGATACCTTAACAATTCGAAAGGACGATCATTACTTATTCGCATGCAACAACCGAGGGACGAGATCATATATTCGTAGGCAATAATCGGAGGGTAATTGAGGGACTATGATCTTTGTGATGATTTTTGAATCGAGGGTCTTTTGCTAATGGTACCCCTACATTCAAGGGACATAACCATTGTATTCGTAAGGCAACAAGAGAGAGTACCCTAGGGGTGTGAGTGTGCAAAGTGTGTTATTTTTAGATATTTTATCTTGAGTGTTAGGGTGATCTAAGATTGATTGATTAGTCTTGCCATACAATCCTATTAGTCATACATCTAAGCCGTGTATATTAACAGAAAATAGAGTTGCGGAAATTAAAAGCAGAAAGTAAAGGTCCTACGCTATTACATGGATTTGGGGCAGTTACATAATAAGAGGTGCGAAAAAGTAAATGTGCAAGAAAAGTAAATCTCCGCTATTACAAAAATATCCTTGTGACCTATACATCAATTTCTAGAATTTAAATGCAAAAACGATAAAATAAATAATGAGAAAAATGCTTTAATAATTGTGAAAATATTCTAAGCCCTAATTAATAAAGAAAAACATTTTTTGGTATTTTTTGAATTGATTTTAATTAAGAAAACCTAATTCTAAACTAATTAGAAATTAATTATAAAAAATAATTTAAATGAGAAGAAAAATCAAATGTTTTTGTGTCAAAAATTAAATAAAGGTTTTTAAGACCTAAATCTAAAATTAAAACATTTTTAGGGTTTTAGAAAATAGTTTAAAAAATATTTGAAAAGAAATTAAATTGGTTAGAAAATAAGAAATAGAAAAAATGTTAAGGAAACAAGTGCTAAAAAATAAGGATGGTCCTGCCAAGGTTTGAACCCAAGACCTGAGGGTTATAGATCCAAAACATGACCACTGCGCCATGAGCTTGTGGTGTTAACTCCTTGTCTCCAATTGTATGTAAGTGTAAAGCTGTAAAAATCAGAAAAAATGCAAAAGGAAGGGATCGAACCCACACCTTGAGAGAGGAAAAGACTTAGCGCGCGCAGGGTTAACCACTAGGGTGGTGATACATCCATTCATTTGGATACAGCCATAAATATATATGCACAAATCAAATTCAGAAATCAGAATTAATTAAAACGCGCGAATGGGACCCATAATTATTTGAATGGACGAATCAGATAACAAGGTTTTGCCACACATGCCTGTGGCCAGTGAACCAAGGTTCATAGACGCCGGAGTCAAACTCCGGTTGTCTTCTCCGACCACCCCAAAGATCAAATCTGCAAAATAGGAAAAGTTAGCAATCAAAAGGGACCCTATCCCCCTAAATCGGACCTCAGGAATTCAATAGTGGTGTTAGTTTGGTCTTAATCGGCCTGTATCTAAGGTTTCGAAGCTCAACAGTTCGTTTTCCCTAACAATGGTATTTCATCGTTCTTGCGTTAAAACTCATGCACGATGGTTCTAAACAATCACAAACATCAGTATGAACATGAATATATGAATAAAAATTGTTTATATTGCATAAATCCAAGGTTTGAGATTCAAGAAATATTACCAAACGGTGCAACTTCGTGGAGGCGATTATGGGCACGACTTGGCTTGCTTAGAGACTTGGATCGATTCCTGGAAGGCTCAGGGGGATGAATGAATTCTTGGTTTGGCTTGAAAGCGGCTGTAAATTGAGATTCGACCTTGCCTCAAACTTGGAAAGTTTAAGAGCTTTGGCTAGGGTTTTTGAGCGCTGCAAACCTTGTTCTTTGCATCTGATGTTCTTGTGTATTTATAGAGGAATAATTTAGGTCAAGAAATATGGAGAAAATATATGGCATTCAATGTGAAAATATTTGATTGCCAATATTTCGATTTTGCATGAAAAGCTTCCAATTTTGTTTCAATCACATGTCATGCGTTTTTTCCAGCTTGCTATCACTTGCTTGGACCTCAAGAAACTTGGATATCAAGCCCACACGCCTTGTATCTTGTCTTAGCATTTTATTTTATTTAAAATTCAATTTTAATGATTTAATTAAAAAATAAATTAAATAAATGAAAGGAATGCATGTAATTGGACTTAGAGGTCATGGACCATGTTAGAAATAAGTTCAGATCATAAAAACCAAGGCCCATTTGGAAAATTTTCAAGATTGATCAATGTTTTCTTCATGCATCTCTTCAAAATTTCCAAACTTGCCCAAACCATAACTTGCTCAATTTTTATCATTTAAGAGTGTTCTTGGAATTTTTATAGAGATTAAGATGTCCTCTAAGATCTCCTTTTGGTTTCATCTTCATCGAAGCTTCCATTTTCATGTACACCTCTTTGGAAAAAGATGACTTTTTGTTGACTTTTAGAAGGACCTATAATGTCTTGGCCCATATCTCTCAAATGATGCATTTTTGGGCAAATATTGTGAGAGACAAAGTTGTAGATAATTGAATTCCCTTTAAAATGAGATTAGGTGGAAAAATTTCTGATGAAGTATGTTAAAGTTATGCTTGGTCAAAGTTCTGTTGACCTTTTTATAAAAAAACCCTAATTTAGAAACTTTGACTTTTGATTAATTCTTTGATTTTCTTGATGAATCATGATCAACCCTTGATGAAATGATGAATGCGACTTCAAAATCTTGATGTTGACAAAAATGATGAAGTTTGACTGTATATTGACCACAATTGACTTTTTGTCCAATACAACTGATTTTCAACCATTTGAGCAATTGATTGAGCAAACTTAGGCCATGAGGTTTGAAACTTGACATGGTGATACTTTGAGACATATGAGAAGACATGATTCTCACTTGAGGCATTAGAACTCAACTTTGACTTGAGATAAACAAAATCCTAGTTATGGGTTGATTGCTTAGGAGCGGGTTTGTCTGATCAATCCTTGAGTATGGAGATGTATCTTGACCTGAAAATAGGAGGACAAATTTTGGGGTGTAACACAAACGCATATATACTTTTCTTATTGAAGTTGGCTTCAAGAAGTGTGTGTCTGAACATGGTGTTTATGTGAAGTCGTATGCAAGCAAAGGTATGATTACACTTTGCTTATATGTGGACTGATCTTTTGATTATGGGCAGCAATGAGGAGTTTATTTCCAAGTTCAATGGTGAACTCATGGAAGAATTTGAGATGAGTGATCTTGGTATCATGATATACTTCCTTGGCATAGAGTTTCACAAGTCAAAGTTGGGACTTCTCATGCACCAAAGAAAGTATGCTTGTGAGATATTGAAGAGGTGTGATATGGAGCATTGCAATGTTGCCAATTCACCTATGGAACCAAGGTTGCAGATGTCCAATAATGAGGATGAGGGTGACGTTAATCCAACTCAATATAAAAGGTTGATTGGATCATTGTGTTACTTGTGCAATACGCGACCGAATTTGACATTTAGTGTCGGTATTGTTAGTAGATTCATGGAGAGACCAAAGGTGTCTCATTTGGTAGCGGTCAAGAGGATCCTTCATTACATCAAAGGTACTATTGGCTGTGGAATTCTCTTTCCCGCGGCTGATGTGAGCAGCATGTGTAAGTTACTCGATTATACGGATTCTGATTGGTGCAAAGATAAAGATGATCAAAAGTCTACGGTCGATTATGTCTTTATGTTTGGAGGAGCTCTAATTTGTTGGTGCTCTAAAAAGGAACCCGTGGTGACACTCTCTTCTTGTGAGGCCGAGTATATCGCAACATCGATGTGTGCATGTCAAGTCGTGTGGCTAATGAATCTACTTCAAGAGTTGGACATCATTGAGGTAAAAGCTGTCACACTCTTTGTTGACGACGTCTCGACTATTAATCTTGCAAGGAATCCTATATCACATGGGAGGAGCAAACATATAGAGATGAGGTTCTATTACTTGAGGGAGCTGGTGTGTGAAGGACAGTTGAAGATAGCTCATTGTCGAAGCGAAGAACAACTTGCGGATTTGTTGGCAAAAGCGGTAACAAACGAAGTGTTCAAGAAGCTTATGAAGAAATTGAGCTTGATGAATGTGAAACACGTGACTTAAGGTGGTGTGATGAATGTAGTGTGTAAGTCAAGTGCAGTAGGCCTCAGAAGCTGTTTTGGAAAATAGCTTATTCAGAAAAGTTGTTCTGCACTAAAGCAGAAAAGCAGAAAAACAGAAAATCGAAGAAGAAACCGGTTTCCAATTTTGAGGAAACCGGTTTCTGGCGCGAAAAACAGTTTCCTGAGTTGGCAATTTTCTGATTTTTCTATTTTGTTGTTATATTTTGTTTTAGTTTTGATGTTTATAAATAAGCACTCCCTCACATGTAATGAAAAAGATTTGAAATGGCATTGTGAATAGTACAAATAATTTTCTCCTCAATTATTCTTTTTCTCAATTTTTCCATTTCTCTTTAAATTTCATCTTCTCCAATTCTATCTTCGTTATTGATTCACCTCAGTTATGTATGTTCCAACAAAATCTTGTTTCACCTATTAATATTATTATTAGGACCATCTTTTGGACTATTCTTATAGCAGATTCGAATCAAGGTGCTAAGCTTTCATAGCCTTTGCCTCTACTCCAAATGGTGTGTAAGAGAACAAAAATAGAACAGTTTTTAACGAATGTGTGAAAGTGGATGTTGACCTATGCCTATTATTTCCCAAAATGGTGAATTTAAAGATGACTGTGCCATTGGTAGTGTATGGTTTTGACCTATGCATAATTTTTTGCTTTAGTTTATCCGAGCTTAAATAGTTTTTAATTATGGAAATTCTTGACTAGGTTAAATTCTCAAATAACTTGAAGTAGATATGCACTAGAGCTGTGAATTTGAATTTTAAGGAGTTATATATTCTAAAGCTTAGTAAAATATAATGGGAAGATTCTTGTGTATATAATCAATTTACTATTAGAAAATTTGCTTTTAATAATCAATTTAGTGACAAAAAATTGACACAAATACTTTTTCTTAATTGATTTAGTTGATATTTTAATTCTTTTATTAAGTTTAATGTACAATATTTGTTTTAGTTTTATTTAGCTATTTAAAATTTAAAATATCTAGATTTTATTTTCTTTTCGAAATATTTATTAAGTTTAAGTTATGAATTTCACCTCTAAGTTGAGTTTTATTTATTTTATAACTTATTTAAGCTTTATTTATCTTATCTCACTATCAATACATCCAATATAAAAAAATGACAACTTTATTTATATATAAATGCTATCAATTTTAACACCATTTACTTGTGAGTAGAGCTGTCAAAATAAATTATTCGACCTTAAATACATCAGTTCAGACATTTTTGGGTTTTTTATGACTGGTAATTTCTTTTATTATAATATAGATCTTAAAATTATTATCTGAACCCAATCCTAAATGACTTCGGACTACCCGATCATAAACAAGTTATTTTAATAAAAAATTCACAATATTTATTATAAATAAAATTAAAAATTATATTATTTTAAACATAATATATTTTTAATTACTATATTATCTTTTGTGCTTTTAAATACATTACATGTTTAAATTGTAGGAAATAATAGTCAAATATTTTTAACCAAAGAGAAACTAATAAAATATGAGGGAAAAATCTTGATTATAATAATTTATAATATTTAAGAGAGAAAAAGTGAAGTGAGAAAAATCAATGTATTATTTTAGGATAACTCAATACAAGAATCAATATAATTTATTTAAAATTTATAGCTATGTGGGTCTAATAGACTATCCATGACCTATGCGAGCTGGCCTTAATGAGTAGCGGGTTTTTTTAGAGTTGAACTAAAAAAATTCTTAAAATATAAGCACTAATTTAAGGCACAAGTCTATAGAATTTTTTGACCCGACGAACAGACCTATATGAGTTAGTCCATTTCAATAACTCTAATTAATACTATCAAAAATAATAAAATACTAAATATGTCTTAGGCATATACTACTTTCTTGTGATTTTCTATTCCTTCTTATAAAATTCCTTTAATATTTTCTTATAATAATTATTTATCTATTAATAAACTCTTAATTATATTACATTTTTTAAAAAACTTATAATAAATTAGCGCACAAACAGACATCTTCGTGTCCGTTAGGCTGTTATTTTTAATATGCACAATTGGGAAAATAAACGTGTATTTAAATTTTTATGGGATTTTACTGTATGTCGCATTACAAATAATAGTATTAGTTAGACATAATTAGTAGAACTAAAATCAAAGTTATAAATGTATATTTTAAAATTAAAAATTAATAATGAATAATTATATTTAGTCACGTTTATGCTAATAATAATATTTATTTTGAAAATGACAAATCAAGAAAATGTAAATTATATTCAAGAACTGAATCATACAAAGTATTATATATATAGCGTGTAATCAATGACGTTCTTTAATAGGAAGGCTAAACATGAAGTCTTTACTTGAAGAAAGTTTTTTCCTGTAAATTTATTTCGTAGCAATGCAAATATATAAGACTCTCGCATTAGAATTTATTTAGAGAAAAATAACATAAATTAACATTTGTTATTACTACAGAGCTCCAACCGATAGAGTACATTCTACTAAAATTGCTACATAAATCAACAGTATTGTGGTTGAAATAAAGAGTCCTAGAATCAGACAAGAATATTATTAGGGCTATAGGAGGTTTTAGTTCCAATTTTGGTTTCGACTCCAGTTCCAATTGCAGTGGTGGTTGATTTAGGATGATCCTCCATTAATGGTGGTGTTGGTGTTACATAATCAGGAAAAAAAAAAGCTAGAAGAAGATCCGTTTTCAGATTGCATTGAAAAACCATTGAAAGTTACAGGTGATTTCAATTCCTCTTCATCATAACCCCTACCACCATTACCATTACTATAGTTTCCATGATTCTATTTCATTACAAATGATGAGCAAGATCATGATCGTAATCATGTTCAAGCTTTTGATAAGGATTAACAAAATCACAGTTATCATCAGATGATGATGTTACCCGAGCAACCTCATTGAGCAACAACTCAAGCTCTCTTCCATCATCCTTCACGTTGTTCTATATCATCGTTTTCACCATATCAAACAACAACAATGGTTTCTTCTATCACTCACTCAAACACTAAAAAGTGAAATCAACAAAAAAGAAAAAATCTAATCCTATAATTAGGGTTTGAGAGGGAAAATTGAAATTGTATTTTCTATGATCTCAAATTGAATTTTAATTTTAAAGAGTTGGCAAAGCATGCAAAGGTTCAAGATTTATTCCGGAAAATTGGAGGTGCACGTTACACACCATAACAAATAGAGTAGAGAATAAATACTAACGTTACATTGCATGAGTATTAAGTCTTCCCCACAATAAACTTTCACTTTTTATTTTTTAAATCTTAACTTTTTTTCCACATCATTATTCTTTTATTTTAATTAAATAATTTGATTTTAATTAGTCAATATTAAAAAATTACAAATTAATATCACGAGTGACAGTTATTTACTTGAGAATTTTACGGTATCACGTGAGAGATTATTGCTATATTTTTTATATGTGTAATTGTAAGGATTAAATAATATATTTAGATTGTAAACATCTTTTCTGTCACCATTTAACAACTACTAAGACATCTATCTTAATAGTATTTATGATTCCCTTAAATAAATATAAAAGGTATAAGTTTTAATTAAAACTTTCAAAAATGAGTAAAAATATTATATATTATAATTTATTTATTTAGTAATAATTTTAATAATATTTATTGAAAATGGTGGTAGTAAGGATGATAGTTGATGGTGGTCAAATTGATGATCAAAGTAGTGGTTGATATTGGTCAAATTGGTTACTTATCGGTAGGAGTGAGAATAGGCTAGACTAGACTTTATAAGGTTTGAATCTGGCCTACGATAATCTTACAAGGCTTGAGTCTGGCCTGTGGCCTACTATAGGCTCATTTTTTAATCTGGTTTGATCTTTTTAAAAGTCTGGTCCGACCTGAAAGCCTATTTAAAAGTCTGTTTTTCATTATAATTTTCAATAAATATATATTACTTAAAGAAGCCTTATAGGTCGGCCTATATATGCATATATCGACCAACCTATTTAGCATTTTTTCTGATATATGTATATATGTATCAGTCTATTTAGCCTTTTTATCTAATATATATGTATATATAGATCAATATATATATATATATATATATATATATATATATATATATATATATATATATATATATATATATATATATATATATATATAGGTCTATAAAGTTTTATAGGCTTTTTAATAGCCTAAGCCTGACCTATTTAGTTAAATAGGCTTTTGAAAAAGTTTAAGCCTGACCTTTTTAGAAAATAGGCTTGGCCTGACCTGACCCATATAGGCTAGGCCATAGGCCCCTATAGGCTCCTATAGGCCCCTATAGGCTCCTATAGGCTGACCTGACCTATTCCCACCCATACTTAACGGTAGTTGGATTGGTGATTAAAGTAGTGATTGACAACATTAGTGATTGTTAGAACATCAACAAATAAACACTATTTATTTACGCAATTTAACCAAATGTGTCTATATCTAAGAATATAGAGTAGTTATAATTCTGTATTATTCCATCAGATCTAGTGATTGTTAGAACATCAACGAGTAAAGACTATTTATTTACACAGTTTAACCAAATGTGTCAGGATCTAAGAATATAAAGTAGCTATAATTCTGTATTATTTCATCAGGTATTATTTATAGGAAAATTGTAGCTTTTAAATATATTGAATAATTAACTTACCTGTGCAATAAATAGATCTAATGTATGAGTTATTCAAAAATCTAATAGCTGTTTTTTTTTAATAAATATAACTAAAGGAGTATATATATATATATATATATATATATATATATATATATATATATATATATATATATATATATAGTTGTAACGGAGTGTCGTCCACAACAAACCAAAACTATAAAAAAGATTAAGTTTTTTGAACAAACACAAGAAAACCTATTAAATTTTATGAAAGAGATAGATGAGAGAAGAAGAAGAAGAAAACCAAGATTATTTATAACTGTTTTATTATTCATTTACTCAATAAGGGTTTATATATCACAAGTGAATACCAACCACAAACCACACTAAATAACTTGAGAGAACTAGTCTATTTATAGATTACTAAGACGACTTAAACAATTGGGTTAAACAAACAAGTCCAATTTGATATGTTAACAATCCTAACATTTCGACTACTGCATGCTTGAGCGTATTTTGACTACAACATATCAGACTTCGACATTAACACGTGAACAAACTTTGACAACATGCTTAACTTATGTTGAAACCACGAAATCAACATATGTTGAGACTAGAGTTCAATCCAATATACCATAAATATCCACCTTGGATAAAATTCTACAACATCAGGAAAACAAACTAGCTTTCATCATGTAACTTTATTAACTACATGTAGTGGAAAAACTTGTAGCTTGGCAATGTCTTGGTGATCATATCAGCAACATCATCTTTAGTCGAAACCTTCAACACATTGACTTCTCCATGCTCGATTATTTCTCAGACAAAATAAAGGCTTACATTTACGTGTTTGGTTCGCTCATGATAGATATATTTCTTCGATAAATGTATGACACTTTAACTATGACATTTAACAATGATAACTCAACTTTGAATTTTTAGTTCATTAGCAAAACCTTCAGCTCCTAGATCCTTCATGTCGAACTCCTTACTGAGTTCAACCTTCACCTTCATTACATCCTCGACACCATTGCTTGCTATGATAATGTCATCCGGATAAAGCAACAAAATAACAAGTGAATTTGTAGGTCAAAATCCTAAGTAAACACAGTGGTTGAACTAACTTCTAGCAAGTGCACTTGTAAAACTCCCTGCGCACAACCATTTTCAAATCTCAATTTCATCTTGCCCTAAACAACTCAAACCTCAATTTTTTCACCCAATCAACTACATTAACCTAATCTAATACCAAGATACACAATTTAATTACTACAAACTAACCTAATCAACTATTAAAATATTGCATTTTTATTCAAAATAAATAGAGAGAAAACTTACTTAATTGTTAGAGATTCAAAATAATTTGGAGATGAGCTTGGAGTTGAAATGGACATTGGGACACAAATCTCTGAGTTTGGAGTTTAGAGCAAAAAGTGAGAAAAAAGTTTGTTTGAATAGAAGATGGAGGAGGTAGAGTTGTTCTGTTCTATTTTCTAAAACAACACACAGATTTCGCAAGTGCACTTGCGAAATAAGGAATAATGGGTGAATTCATAAGTGCACTTGCGAAATCACATTAGTTTTTATAATTATGGGTTAATTCGCAAGTGCACTTGCGAAATCTACTTCGAAGTGATTTTGTAAATACACTTGCGAAACCTAAAGGTATTTTAAATTTTTCATCAGAAATCTAGAAGAAACCTACTAGTTCAAAAAAGAAATTCTCATTACAATATTATAAGGAACATCTTTTGAATATTTATAGCATATTCGAATCAAGTGCTAAGCTTTCATAGGCTTTGCCTCTACCCCTAAATGGTCTGTAAGAGAACAAAAATAGAACAACTTTTAACAAATGTGTGAAAGTGTATTTTGACCTATGCTTATTGTTGCCCGAAATGGTGAATTTAAAGATGACTGTGCCATTGATAGTTTACGGTTTTGACCTATGCATAATTCTCTGTTTAGTTTATCCGAGCTTAAATATTTTCTAATTATGGAAATTCTTGTCTAGTTGAATTTTCAAACAACTTGAAGTAGATATGCACTAGAGCTGTCTATTTAAATTTTAGATGTTATTTTTTATATAATGATTTTAAGTAGTTATATGTTCTAATTGAAAGCTTGGTAAAATATAATGGAAGATTCTTGTGCATTTACTCAATTAAACTAAAAATTGATACAATCACTTTTATCTTATTTGATTTAGTCACAAGTTGATGTTTTTAGATTTTTAATTGAGTTTAGTGTACAATATTTGTTTTAATTTAATTTATTTATTTCAATTTTAGAATATCTATATTTTGTTTGGGATGGTTTTTATTTTCTATTTTGAATATTTAAAAACTAAATTTTGTTAAAGTTTTGAGCTTTAAGCTTTAGTTCTAAATTTCAAATCAAGTTTTATTTATCTTATAACTTGAAAAACTTTATTTCTCATATCTCACTATAAATCCATCCGATATAAAATAATTAAAAATGACAATTTTTTATTTATAAAAGCCATCAATTTTAACACCACATACTTTAAGTATAGTTTGAGCCATGAAACAATTATTGAGAGAACTATCTTAATAGTATTCATGGTTTCCTTAAAATTAATATATGAAGATATAAGTTTTTTTTTTCCAAATTAATATGATTAAAATATTATAAATTATAACTTATTTTTTTAGTAATAATTTAAAAAAATTTAGTTGAAAGCGATGGTTGATAGTGGTTAGTTTGATCATCAGAGTGGTGTTAACGATGATGAAAGTGATGATACGTAGTCAAAATTGTAGTTGATGGTGGTTGGATTCGCTATTGTTACATTGTTAGAACGTCAATTAGATAGTAACAAAAAAGCAAATAGAAACCTAAATGTCAACAACAAACATAATATTCGTTAGGGCGATAGAAACCTAACAGTTAGACCACATGTTTACATTAGGGCGATAAAGTAATTGTACAATATTTTATGAAGATTCTTTGCACTACATATGAATCCTTGCAATTGGGAGGCATGACACTTGTTTAACATTGAGAAACATGTTACAAGTTCAAGTAATGCTTAAACTTGTCATTGATGACTAACTTAGTCAACATATTAGCTACATTCTCTGTAGTATGAAACTTTTTAATTGATATTTATATAGGTGGAAATGACTCTATGATGTTATGAATCCTCAAATCAATATGCTTGATACTTATGTGACACATCTGCTTATTTGTCAAATAATGGTACTCAGACTATCACAATACAATTGAACTCCTCTTTACTTAACACCCCATTCTCTAATCAACCTCGCAACCCATAATGCCTTTTTGGCAGCCTCAAATGCTCCCATGTACTCAACTTATATTGTAAATAAGGCCACTATGGATTGAATTTTTGATTTCTAGTAAATAAATCTGCTTGCAAGAGTAAATACATATCATGTTGTATTCCTCACATCATACATATAACCCACATAGTATGAATCAACATATCCTACAACTAAAGAATCACATTATTCACTGCTAAACATGATATTGTGACATATTTTACCTTTCAAGTAACTGAAAAGATCCATTTGAATGCTTCTCAATGACGTTATCTCGGTTTGGACATAAACATGCAAACTCAACCTACAATTTAAGAAAAATCTGATCTAGTGCAAACCATTACATGCATTAAATAAACAACACTAACACAAGGAACCCTTAACACATACTCAGCTTATGCATCAGTCGAAGGACATTGGTCCAATGAGAGTTTAAAGAGATTCGCCAATGAAGTAATTATAGCCTTCAAACTACTCGTGGAGAATATGTCAAAAAAAATTTCAAAATATCTTTTATGAGAGAGCATAGCTTTCTAGAACTCTTGTCATGTGAGTTTCCATTCCAAAAATCTTCTTATCCGCGTATACGTCCTTCATGTCAAACTCTTTTCGCAATACGAGTTCCAGTTTATTTATATATTATATAGGAGAAAATGTTCCTTCATAGTCAATCATCTTCTATTGTGAGTACCTCTTTACCACAAGACAAACCTTAACATTTTCTATTTCTATTTTGTTATTGTTTTTTATTGCTTATTTACTCTTATACACCTACTTGCAACCAATAACATTTTTTCCTTAGGAATCTAAACAAGTTTGTATGTCTAATTTTTCTTCAAGGAATCCATATATTCCACCATAGCATCATGTATTTATAATTCTCCTAGCTAGATATAGCTTCTCGAAAGGTGGACGGATCTCCAAAACTAGTAAAAAATGTATAAGTTGTCAAATCTCCATACCCATATCTTTTTGGTTCGATTTATGGTTCACGTACTGTCCACTCATTTCTCACTAGTTGTGGATCAATATCCATATGAATCACGTCATTGTTAAAATTTCCCCCTTCAGATGATGGCGCATCTATTGCAAATGACTAATTCAATATGAATTGATCATGATAGAAAATATCTTTTTAGATAACCATCTCTTTGAAATTGGATATCGTAATTTGAACCTCATCACCCCTTTTGTGTAACCGATGAAGACACACTTTTCCGACTTTGGATTAAGCTTGGACTCATCTTCATTCGATATATGTCCATACATTAGACACCGAAAAATCCTTAAATTTCCAAGATCAATATGGTTACATGTCCATACCTCTTGTGCGACCATCATATCCAAAGAAGCAAACAGTGACCTCTGGATAAAATAACACACAATGTTAATAGCCTGAAACCCTTTAAGAGTCTATTAATCAACCAAATATATTCCACTCTTTCAGTTAGAGGCATGTTGTTTCTTTCTATCACACCATTTTTTGCAGTATCTCAAATTGAAAGTATCTTTGAATATCGTGTTTTGGACAAAAAATTCTAAAAATTTAAATGGGTGTACTTTATCTTATTATATGAGTGCAAATACTTGATTTTTATGCTTGTTTGATTTTCTACCTATTCCGCCACAACTTGAACTTGATAAAGGCTTCATATTTCTACTTCTGAAAATATATCCAAACCTTGAGAGAAAAATCACTAATGAAGGTCACAAATACATGGACTTTTTGCTAGACCTCACACATGAGAATACACAATTATGATTCCTTATATTTTATATTTTCATTTCTTAAACCGAACACACTTTTTCACAAATATATAATAATCACATCAATCAATCTTGTAAATTGCGAACACCTTTCATGTTTCAACATAGTTCTCTTATGAAGTTTCATCATTCTACGCCCATCGGAGATGAAACACAAAGTAATAGTTAACGATGGTCAAAATGGTGGTGATCAAAGATAATTAGAGATGATTAAAGTTATTATTAGCAATGATCGAAGAATGGTTAAAGTGGAGGTCTAAAGTGATCAAACACTTGGTTGGTGTTAGTCGTAGAGGTGACATATTAACGTTAAAACAAAAAAAAAAGTATAAAATTCATTTTTATGGTTTTAAAATTTAAGTGAAAATTGTTTCAAATTAAATTAAAAATAAATTTAACTATATTCTAATTGAATATGTTTTGTTTTTATATTTAATTTTAAAAAGAAAAAAGAAAAGAACTGGCGATATCTATATTAGAAATTATTAAAGTTAATAGACACATTTGTAATAAAAAAGAGTAGCAAAATTTCTCTTTATATTATTAGTTTTGTATGAAGTCATTATCCTCTAAGTTAAGAATAAACACCCTTTTCGTTTTCATCTTCACCTAGTAATCTTAAACTAAGAATGAACATAATTTTTGGATAAAAAACTTATTTTAGTTTATAGCACAAGTCCTTATCATCTATAAGTTATTTATCTAGTACAAAAGTTTATTTAAAAATTATGGTCATTTTTAACTTATATTAAAGATATAGATAAACTAAAATAAGTTAATTTAAATAGTTTCTTGAAACATTAACAATAGTAATCATGAATAACCAAAACTCTTTTTTTGAATATGAAGATTATACAAAGTACATGATAAGAATTAAGAACTAGAGAATGAGAAAAAAGAACAACATTGATATTTAGTTGATAATAATAAAAATGAACAAGATTAATCATGGACTATAAAGAGAAGGACCACACTTGCATTTCCAACTCTCAGGCTCATAATTTGCATACATAATCCCCAAATGATTGCTTGTGCTTGGAACTTGAATAGCTTCACATGGATGACAATCATAGCATTTGTGCTCACAACTTGGTGGACTTGACCCTATTTTACTCACTCCTCTATCATGTTCTTCCTCCCTTTTCTTTCTCATTCCTTCTCTCCCCATTATACCCTTCAACTAAAAACACAAACATTAACATTAACACAATCAAACAACATAAAACACAATCAAACAACATAAAACACAAACATACCTTTTTTGATTCAATGGTATAGGGTGGTGAAGATAGTGGAACCTCTTCTTGAGGTGAATATGAAATGCCATGAGATGAAATAAATGGCCTCTTTGCAAGTAAACTTACTATATGAAGAGTTAGTAGTATAAGACAGAAGAATCTTCTTGCCTTCATTTTTCTTCAAGAGAATGAAGAAATGATGAATGTGATGATGATGTGTGAGAGAGGTTTATGTAAATATATGAAGAGGAGTTATAAGATAAAGGGTACTACCAAATGAGTTTTGAAGATGCAAATCCCAAAAAACAGGCCAGGACCCCCAAACATTCCAAGGCTACTGTTTAAAACCTTTGCTTTGGCCGAGAGATTTTGATTCACAAGCAAATGATTTTTTGGTTTCTTGTTGAACAGTTATAAACCTCAGCAAATTTTTCACCCCTCATTTGACAACTCACTAGGTACTACAAAAAGTCTAGTCCTTTTTCACTGTCATTATTTATACACCTAACCTTGGGATTTGGTTCTTAGCAGCATGATGAGTAAGCCACATATGAACAGTCCGACAAAGTCGTCTTAAGTTGTCAGAGATTCTGTATAAATTAGTCATGATTTAACTCTGTCAAAATAAATAAAGACCTTATTTTGATACAAATTAACCATGACATAATTTTACGAGAATACTCATTTTAGCTATGATTTAATGACGTCAAATTTTAGACCTTGTGCATTAGTCTTTCTTAAGCGCGTTCAAAGACATTCCTACAATTTAATCAAGATTTAACGATTCAGATGTGTCTGATTGTGTACAATTCGTATCGAATCGGTGGATAAGTTACCTTTCTATACAAGCCAAAATTAGCTTTCTTTTTCAAATCAATTTAAAGTGGAAGTACTATATATGGTGGTCCATAAAATCAGAATAACAGCACCTTTTTTGAGTCTGATTTGTCAGAAAAACCTGCAACACCTCTATAATTATATCTGATATATCAGATTTTTTTTTTTCTTTCTCTTTGATAAACGATAAAATATTTGATACATGATATACTATAGTGTATACACTTATACTACCTTTCCTTTTTTCTGATGCTTCATTACCATATAAGGAAGAAAGAACTTCAAGGACATAGAAAAAAGAATCAGTTTTCTGAAGGAAAATATATATTTATATTTAATGAGTTTGTTAATGAATTAAATAAGGTACTATTCTTAACTTTATTGAGGTTGGTTGTTGAAGAATAGTATGCAAATTTCATCACTAACTTCCAATATGGACTATTCCTTTACTAGTTGGTATTAAATTTGGGTGTGTGCTCTCTTTTGTTGGATAGTTTACCACATTTAATGAGGACCATATTGTGGTTGCATCATTTATTATGGTTCTTATGGCACAAATGATGAAAGTGGAATTAACAGGCATGCGCAATTTGAGGTTGTTATACATAAGGGATTAGTTTGACTAGGAGTAATAGGAGAGATTGTAATGAAAAGAGTAATAGAAAAAGAGATCATCTTTATTTCTCAAAAAAAATATTAGGTAGAGTTTGTGCATTTAGATATAATCAATTAGTTAATAAACATCATTTAAAGATCAATTGTTTGGAAGATTCTAAGTTCAAATTTTGATCGAAATTGTTCCGTTATGTGAGATATTGGGTCGAATTCTATTGGGTCGAAGATAGTATCTTGGTTCGACGGTTCGATAGAGTTTAGCATGCAGTCGAAGGTTGCTCACATGTTGTTGTCGAAGTGTTTACAAGTTGTAGTCGAAGTGTGTTCTAGCTTGTAGTGTCGAAGGATGCTAAGATTGTTAGCATCGAATTGAGCCTATTTGTTATGTCCAATTGGTTAAGTTAGCTTGTACCCTAAGTTAGCTTGTAATGAATATTTGTGATAAAAGCTCATTAGTTTAGTATGTTAGGTTTATTATAAATAGCATACTACTCTCTCATCATTGCATATTGCAAATCCTATTTTAGGGTGAGAGGGTTATTTGTTATTCTTCTATACTTGTAATCTTATTTCAAGAGTAAGGAAAGAATAGCAGTTAATAACCAATCATTGTGTTCATCGTGTTCTTCATTCTTTTTTCTACCCTAATTGTTTCTTGATCATTAAGCAACAAGTTTATATTTTGTTACAAGGCATCTGATTCACAACAAATTGGTGCGGTGATCGTGGAGAAGATGCCTTCGACAAAGTATGAGATTGAAAAGTTCACCGGAGTGAACAATTTTGGTCTGTGGCGCTTGAAGATGAAAGCCCTACTGGTTCAGCAGGGTTGTTTGGAATCGTTGAAGGGAGAATCAGCCATGAACGAAGTGTTAACGATAGCTGAGAAGATGACAATGATAGAGAAAGCCCACAACGTATTTTTGTTGAGCCTTGGTGATAAGGTTCTTCGACGTGTATCAAAGGAGACAACGACGGCAGGGTTATGGGTGAAACTTGAAAGTTGGTACATGACCAAATCGTTGGTGAATCGACTGTACCTGAAGCAAGATTTGTATTCATTCAAGATGATTGAAGACAAAGTGTTGGAAAGCATTGGATATGTTCAAAGTCGATTCTTGATCTTGAAAATATTGATGTGAAGATCGATGATGAAGATCAAGCGCTGTTGTTGTTGTGCGCGTTGCCCAGATCACATGCTCACTTCAAAGAAACTCTCTTGTATGGAAGGGAATCCCTGACCTTTGAAGAAGTTCAATCAGTCTTGTATTCGAAGGACTTGAATGAACGAAAGAAGCATAAACCTTCGACGATTGGTGAAGGTTTGGTTGTTAAAGGAAAATTCTTGCGAAAGGATAATAAGTTTGACAAGAAGAAAGGTAAAAGTCAGCAGAAGTTTTACAATAGTGAAGCATCTGGTATTCGATGCTATCATTGTAAGAAGGAGGGTCACGCAAGAAAAGTGTTCCCTGAACACCTGAAAGATCATGGAGAAAAGGATAATGGCAATGCGGATATTATTCAGGATGATTTCGACTTATCTGATGTTCTTGTGGTTTCGAGCAGCAACCCGTCGAAGGAGTGGATTATGGATTATGGGTGCACTTGGCACATGACTCCAAACAAAGACTTATTCGAGGAATTATGTGATCAAGATAGTGGATCTGTATTGCTGGAAAACAATAAAGCTTGCAAGATTGTAGGTGTTGGATCTGTGAGATTCAAACTCCATGATGAGTCAATAAGGTTATTGACTGAAGTCAGGTATATACCTGATTTGAAGAAAAATTTGATTTCTCTTGGTGAATTCGACAAGAAAGGATATGTTTTTCAAGGAGAGAAAAGTATCCTAAAAGTCATGAAGAGGTCGAAGGAAGTCTTGAGAGGCGTGAAGAAACAAGGCTTGTATACCCTTGAGGCTGAAGTTGTAAGTGGTTCGACAAATGTTGCATCCACTAAACCTTTGTCGAAGATAGAAATTTGGCACATGATATTAGGCCATGTCAGTGAAAGGGGTCTGGTCGAGTTGGGGAAACAAAATTTTCTTGGTGGAGACAAAGTCGAAAAGCTGAAGTTTTGTGAACCTTGTGTACTTGGACAATCTTGCAGAGTCAAGTTCAACAAAGGCAAACAAAGAACACATGGATCCCTTGATTACATCCATGTTGATCTTTGGGGGCCTGCAAGGTGTCCATCACATCCAGGAGCAAGGTATTTTCTATCCATAGTAGATGAATATTCCAGAAAGTTATGGGTATTCACTCAGAAGACAAAGGATGAAACTTTTGAGAATTTCAAAGGTTGGAAGACTTTGGTTGTGAAGCAACTCGATTTTCAAAAATCATTTAAATTTCCGAAAACAGTGAAATCGCCACCTAATTTTATTTGTTCCAAAAGGAACGGGAAAATATAGATAAAACCCCACAAATGCGGATAAGGCGGTCTACGACCAAAAACATGGAATCGGGAGTCAGTTATGTAAGAGGAAGATATTAGCACCTCTTACATCCATCGTACTCGATGAGACCCATTTAGTTCTACGTGTTTGTGTGTGTGTTTATTGCTAAGTTATGAATAAAAAGGAGAAAAGGGTTTGTTTATTATTATTTTGAGTTTGTTTCGAACCGTGCCTACGTATTCCCTTGTGCAATGGGAAAGTCAAAACTCCGTAGTTCCTCTCAAAAATGTTTTAAATTGGTTGTATTGATTTTATAAGAAAAATCGTGCATTAGAAATTTCAAATGCTTGAACTTGGACTTGTTTAGTTTGTTTGAAAAGCTTAAGTCCTCGTTCGTGTTTGAAATGGCTATTGCACTCTCTTTGTAAGAAACGAGTTTGATGATCGCATATGAGCGAGAAAAGGATTTTGAATGAGTTGAGTTGATTTTAGGTGGATGAAAAATACTGAACAATAGGACTAGCATCCTACGATTTAAATACTAGAAACAAGAGGAGCTCAATGCCCAACGAGTCGTCTATCATCCCAAAAGTTTTCTTGTGAAAGAGTGAAGTGAAACAAAGTTCACGTTATTAAGAATCTTTAACCAATTGGACTAGCATCCAACGATTTAGAGACTCGAAGTTCATTTTTTACAAGTGTTTAAACAATTGGACTAGCATCCAACGATTTAAAGACTCGAAGTTCATTTTTTACAAGTGTTTAAACAATTGGTCTAGCAACCAACGATTTAAATACTCGAGTTTTTTATTATGAAAAGAATTTTGAAAATGCACTCGACGTTGGATCGAGGTTTGTGAATTAGTTGTGAAAGTGTTTTAGATGGTAACGGACCGAATGAGAAGGAATGATTCGGGTTATGATTATCCAAGTATGTGGACTTGATTAATCTCGTGAGGATATGTGCTCTTATCCCCAACCATGAGACCCTGGTGCATGGAAAATTGGTATAAGGACCAATGTTTATTCGGGTTATGATTAATTAAAGCAACAAGGGCTTTAATTAACCTTGTGAGAATGGCCATGCCCATCCCCAACTATGAGACCCTTTAGGAAATTGGCTTATGAGCCAATCAAAGGAAAATCAGATTAATTTCGATGTTGGTTGTGTGCGAAGTGTACAAATGGTGAATAAATACCGAATAAGCGAATAAACCGACAATTATCACACAATACAATCAGAAATTTAAATAATTATTAGAATGGATTTTTTCTATTTGATAAGAAATCGAATAATAGTTTAATCGATGAATTATCAAATAAAAACTATCAGAACTAATTATTATTTAGTACATCGCACAAAAATTAAATCATTTACATAAAATAAAATGAATTAAAAGATGAGAGTTTAGAGTTAGCCTGTATGAAGCAATCTGGGAGGTGCGAAAAGAAATTCAGAGATAACACTCTTGAGCCCAAATAAAGGGTCCAATGAGCCTTCAGAAAATCCCACGTGGAGTATCAGAAGAGGATGCATCGTTGATCAGAAGACCAAGGACTTGAGGAAAGCAGACGGCGAGATGACACGGGTATATCACGAATATAGCATATTACATAAATAAATGAAATAAATAAATAAATAAATAAACTAAAATTCTTTAATTAAGGGTGGCGAGAAGTGTCACCACCACGGCTAAACAGCTAACTTAGGCTAAATGTTTTTTTTTATAAAAAAACCTAGTTAATCTTTGTTTTATTAAAAAATAAAAAATAAAATTAACATAAGATATCTGTCTATCTCTTGTGAAAACTCCTCTCATCTCTCTCATTCTTCATCCTCACACAGACCCTCTCATCTCTTCTCGTTCCCTGTGTTCTCTCACGATTCTCTCTGCATTCACTCTCTTGCATTCTCTCATGACCGTTCATTATGCCAGAAATACGAACCTTGTCGTCGGAAATCGCCTTCGAGCGGCGGTGACGGCGGTTACACGGTGACTCGGCTCCGATTCTGATTTTTTCTCATGGTTCTTATTCGTATTTTTCTTCTGATGCTCGATTTGGTATTCAATTTTGCAGATGTAGCGTGAATCGGAGTGGATCTTGAAGGGGATGAACGAAACCCTAAGGTTCCGATTTGGCCTCTTTGCTGCTCTCGGGTGAGACTGTTCCGAACCTTAACTTCTTTTCCTCTTCTTCTTCTCAGCTCAGAATTTGATTTCTGAAAAAACTACTCTGAAGGGTTAGGGTTTAGGGAAAATGATGACTAGGGTTTGGGTTTAGGTTCATGGCTTCTGTTTGATTTTCGTGTTCTGTTATGGTGGCTTTATTTCTGGTATTGGACATTGATGGAGTTGGAACAAATGTATCTGGTTTTTTTGATTCTCTGGTATGGAAAAATGGTTTGTTTTTGGAACGATGGGTTGCTAGCTTATGACTTTGACTCTGTTTGTTTTGCTATTCTGGTTTTGGTGATGGCTGTTTCTGTTAAGGTTTTGGAACAAAGGTAGCAGCTGGTTTTTGAACTTGTATCTTGTTGTTTTCCTGTATCTGCTGTTTGCCTCTGGTTCTATCTTTTTGGAACTTGGATATGGTTTTTTGTTTATAACTTGGATCTTTATTTGGTTAGGAACAGGTGGTCTTTGGTTTTCTTTCGAGATTGGTTTTCTGGGACAGTTTGCCTCCCTATGCTTCTGGCATTTTTTTATTTCTGAGTTTTTTGAATTTGTTGTGTTGTTATGGTTCTTGGTTTTGGTTTTAACTTAGAACAGATGCTGCCTTGTTAGGACTCAGTCTTGTGTTGGAACTAACATTTTGCTTTATCTGATTCTCCCTACTGCCCTGTTGCCTTCTGCTATGTTTTCTGCTACTTTTGGCCACTGCTTTTCCAATTGACTTTATTGTCCTGGCATTCTTGGCTTTCTTTTATCTGCTGATAACCCTGCTGGCTCTGTGTTGCTGATAACCATGGTTCCTTTTGTTTTACTTGCTGCCTGTGTTGATAAACATGATTCCTTTTGGTTTACTTGCTGCTGTCACACTCATCTTCTGACTTTTGAACTTGGGCTGAACATACTTTCTGCACTGATGGTTTTGTAGCTATTGGGCTTGAACATATTTCCTTTGAAACTGCCCTGTTGGTAGTAGCTATGATGTTTGCTGAGCTACACCTCCCTTTTGTGAACCAAACCTGGTTTGTGATTTGCAAAAGGAGGTTATGGCCGATGAAAGAACTTTAAAGTTCTGAGGCTTGGTTGCTTGAACACGATCAAAACTCTTAAAACCTGATTCCTTAATCTTAACCCTAATGATGAGCCTTGAAACGAATAGAAACCTTTTTGAAATGCTTGTTCATGTTTATGTTTCGATGCTAATCAGTTCTTCTTTTCTTGTTTTTCATGAATGATGGCAATGGTCGAATGACACGGCATGGAAGTGAAGTTTCCGTTGGCTCGACATAAATAATGATGCACGAGGATGAAGAAAAAGAGGCTCGGAGGAAACTTGAGAATCTTGTAACAAAATCAACTTCTTATGTAATTTGGAATCGATACAATTGTAACCTCGTTTTGTAGTTTGAATAGATGTTGAATTTGTAAAATTCCATCATTACTTGTAACTTGAATTATTGTTTGGAATTTTAATAGAATTTGAATCAATACTTGCAAATGTCACAATTTGTATAACTCATAGGATTTGATGCAACATTGAAGTAACTCGAAACAATATATTCAAGCTTTGTATTAGCACATTTCCTTTGTACCTCTTGAACCTTGTAAATGAAAAGATGGCTTGAAGTTTGGATGTACTTGTACCAATTAGAATATTTAGATATAACAACTCATATTCTCCTCGTATCTTGAAATTAATATAGAACTTAGGCGTACAAAGTTGCAGTGTACAAAGTTGGCCTAGGACTCAAATATTTCCATAGATCATGAACCTTAAATGAATTTGAAAGAAACCCAAAATGAAGTATTTGAAACGAAATAAATGATGAACACCATAAATTATGAATTCTAAGAAATTCAACACAATGAATCTTGGCATTGTTCACTCTTGAGTTACCACTTTGAATTCCAAACAAATTATTTGCTCTAAATATCTTGAATCAATTGAACCAACGTTTGAATTTATCTTGGTTGACACAAGAAATAAAGCATAACGGGATGTTCCAGACTTTGCTTGTATTAAATTAAGTCATCATAAACATATAAGTTTTTAGACGAATCAAAAACTTAATGTATCAAATAATCAGCCACAAACTCAGATTCTAAACATTCTCAAATTCAAACTTCAATTTCCAAATTTGACTCAAAACACCAGATGAATCAAGCAAGAAAGTCATGATCGCAATTCCAACCATTGTACTACAACTCATCTCAAACATGGGGAACTTCAATCATATACCAAACCAAAAGGCGAGCTAGCTTAGAACCAAGACATCAAGAAATCCACACTTTTGAACTCATGCCCTTGCAAGAAAATCCAAGAAAACTTATGATAAGGAGGGTAAATTTTGGGGTGCGACAGGTTAAAAATCAAACTGGCAGAAAAGTCAAGAGGTTGAGAATAGACAATGGTCTTGAATTTTGCAATGAGGCATTCAACAACTTTTCTAATGCCTCTGGTATTGCAAGGCACAAAACTACTGCAGACACTCCACAACAAAATGGTTTGGCTGAAAGGTTTAATCGAACAATCTTTGAGAGAGTTAGATGCATGTTGGCTAGTGCTAGGTTAAAGAAGGTGTTTTGGGCTAAGGCTGTTTCGACAGCAACATATCTGATAAACATATGTCCTTTGACTGCGTTAGATATGAAGACACTTGAAGAAGTTTGGTTGGGACATCCACCAAATCTCGACAAACTGAGAGTATTTGGTTGTGTAGCCTATGCTCGCATTAGGTAAGACAAGGTCGAACCTAGAGCTCTTAAATGCATGTTCATGGGATACCCTGAAGGATTCAAAGCTTATAGGATATGGTGCCTAGAGTTAGATCATAGAAGGATTATCACCAGTCCAGATGTTGTTTTCAATAAAGCTGAAATGGCTTTCAAGAAAATGAATGATATTGGTCGAAGTGCAGAAGTATTTGACGAAGAGTTGGAACATGTAGAGATTCCTGTTAAGGTGGAGCATGTTGATGTTGAATTTCATATCCCAGATAAAGTCGAAGAAGTAGAGGATGCTGATGAAGTTGAGGAAACTGCCGATGACTATCTATTGGCAAGAGATAGGACACGAAGAGTCATCAAACCACCTCAAAGATTTGGGTATGCAGATCTTATAACTTATGCCTCAATCTCTACAAGTGAGGTTCTAGACGAAGAACCAAGAGACCATAAGGAAGTTATGAGGAGTCGAAATAAGACTGAATGGCTGAAGGCCATGAATGATGAGATGAAGTCTCTTCATGATAACAACACTTGGGAATTGATCAAGAAACCTGATGGAGCCAGGTTAGTCAGCTGTAAATGGATTTTCAAAGTTAAGGAAGGAATCGAAGGAGTGGAGTCGAAAAGATACAAGGCAAGGTTGGTTGTAAGGGGTTTCACTCAGAAAGAAGGTGTAGACTTCAATGATGTGTTTTCTCCTATTGTGAAGCATAGGTCCATCCTAATGTTGCTTGTCATGGTGGCACAGTTTGATCTTGAACTGGAACAGATGGATGTGAAGACTGTGTTCTTGTATGGTGATCTAGATGAAACAATCCTGATGAGGCAACCTGAAGGGTATGTCAAAAAGGGAAAGGAAGATTATGTGTGCAAGTTGAATAGATCTTTATATGGGCTGAAACAATCTCCTTGACAGTGGAATAGGAGATTCGACAAATTCATGGCACGCATAAGTTTCATTAGAATTCAGTTCGACCATTGTGTTTACTTCAGATTTTATCCTGGTAATTCATTTGTTATTTTGTTGCTTTATGTTGATGATATTATCATAGCAAGTAACAATGTCGAAGAGGTATTAAGGGTGAAGGCTGAACTCAATAAGGAGTTCAAAATGAAAGATCTAGGAGAAGCTTCCATGATTCTTGGGATTGACATTCGAAGAGATAGAAAGTAGTTGAAAGTATGCTTATCTCAAGAGGCATATTTACAGAAGATTCTCGAAAAGTTTGGTATGTCGAATTCGAATCCTGTTGTGACTCTAACAAACCCTCAATTCAAGTTGAGTATTGGTCAGTGTCCCAATACTGAGGTTAAAAGAGCTTATATGAATAGCATCCCATATGCTAATGTAGTAGGTTCTTTGATGTATGTTATGGTTTGTACTATAGCCGACATAGCATATGCAGTAAGTCTTGTAGGCAGGTACATGGCGAATCCTGGAAAGGCTCACTAGAAAGCATTGAAGTGAATTCTAAGGTACATAAATGGGTCTCTGAACAGAGTCTTAATTTATGGTGGAGCCTTGGGTGAAGATAATAAAGCAGTAATCGAAGGATATGTCGACTCTGATTATGCAGGTTGTATGGATTCTAGAAAATCTATTTCTGAATATGTTTTCACTTTGTTTGGTACAACAATTAATTGGAAAGCAACACTTCAGAAGGTTGTTGCATTATCAACCACTGAAGCGAAATATATTGCTTTAATTGAAGCTGTGAAAGAGGCATTATGGCTTGAAGGTTTTGCTAAGAAGCTGAAAATTCAAGGTGAAGTTATCACTGTTAAATGTGATAATAAAAGTGCAATACACCTGTCAAAGAATTCAGCCTATCATGAACGAACCAAGCACATTGATGTGAGGCTGAATTTCGTCAGAGGGGTAATCGAGCATGGAGAAGTCCAAGTGCTAAAGGTTTCGACATATCATAATGTTGCTGATATGATCACCAAGACATTGCCTAGTTGCAAGTTTTTCCACTGTATGCAGTTGATAAAGTTTCATGAAGAAAACTAGTTCGTTAGTTGATAATAGAGTTTGTTCCAAGGTGGAGATTTGTGATATATTAGATCGAACTCTATTGGGTCGAAGGTAGTATCTTGGTTCGACGGTTCAACAGAGTTTAGCATGCATTCAAAGGTTGCTCACATGTTGTTGTTGAAGTATTCACAAGTTGTAGTTGAAGTGTGTTCTAGCTTGTAGTGTCGAAGGATGCTAAGATTGTTAGCATCGAACTGGGCCTGTTTGTTATGTCCAATTGGTTAAGTTAGCTTCTACCCTAAGTTAGCTTGTAATAGATATTTGTGATAAAGCCCATTAGTTTAGTATGTTAGGTTTATTATAAATAGCACGCTACTCTCTCATCATTGCATACTGCAAATCCTATTTTAGGGTGAGAGAGTTATTTGTTATTCTTGTATACTTGTAATCTTATTTCAAGAGTAAGGAAAGAATAATAGTTAATAACCAATCCTTGTGTTCATCGTGTTCTTCATTCTTTTTTCTACCCTAATTGTTTCTTGATCATTAAGCAACAAGTTAATATTTTGTTACAAGGCATCCGATTCACAACACGCTAGAAAACCATAAATGCTTGATAAAATGATGAAGCCAAGTCTTGAAGTAGCGAAGCAGATCTTCAGTGCGACGACATAGAGTTAGACCAACTAGATTAGCAATCCAACACGAAAGTCAGTAAGAGAATGAGGAGTAATGTGAGTTATTGTTTAGAGAATATCTTAGTTTCCACATGAGATGCCTTATATATGAAGGACAGTTATGGATGTCTGATAAGTGCCAAAATGTAGGTATTTTGTATATATATTTTGTGGCACTTATCCGTTCTTGTTTGTTAATAATCGTTGAATAACCCCACTTTTTGTTGTAAATGCGTTTTATTGTGTTTTGTGTATATAATGTACCGTTTGATTAGTTTTAATGTATTTTTGTAGGTATTTGTTGCATATTTGGAGCATGGAGGAATAAAGTATCGAAGACACGACTCCGAAGACGCAATTTTGGCCAGAAAGTCGGCAACTTTCGCGCTTAGCGCGCTAAGGCGCTTTAGGTAATAAAGTAGATCACGCTTGGTGCGGCTAGCGCGCTTAGCGCGATCTGCGGGATTTTGTTTTATAAATTCATTTCAAAACATATTTTTAGGTTATGATTTTGGGGTGGATTTTGATCCCCATTTCCATCAACCTTTATTTTTGGTAGTTTAGCTTAGAAAACAACATTAGGTCTTGCTCATGGATGATTGGAGGTGGATTGCTCTTCAATAGGCGTTGACAAAACGGTGTAAATGAGTGGTTTATCTCCTCTCCTCTTTGTGTATTTCTCTATTTTGTTGGTTATGTATGTATATCTACTCTTACTCATGTATATTTGTCTCCTTTGGCGTTGTATAAAGTATGCTTTACAAATCTGTGTTGGTGATTGTCTTAGGTTTTTACTCTATGTTAGGGATTTGAGCTTTGCTAGAGATAAATCACTTAGATTCTTACCTAGGATGATTATTTGTTAGTTTGTGAATGCTAGAAATGGGTTTAGAGTTGACATTCACTTAGGGTATCTGAGCTTAATGCCTATGTGTTGGTGAGATATGCCAGAGATAGATATTGAGGTGACATAGTTGAATTTTCAATTTGAGTTAGAAATAGCTTAGGTTGTGAGAGGTATGTGATGACACGGACGAGTATCGTAGGCTGAGTATAACTGGACGGTAGATGTAAGTCTGTGACGGGTAGTGTGCGTTCATTCCGGACAAGCTGTCTATCCTTTATACTTTTTGTTCATTTCCTTTTTGTCTTTTATTTTCAACTCATTTAATCCCAAACTCATTAACGGTAGAATTATCGAACGACGAACCAATAACCAATCTCTATGGACATGATACGATATAACGTAATCGGTATATATCACATGGTAAAAATAATACTTTACTTTTTGTTTGCCTGCTATACTTGCATCCGAACAAAATGGCGTCGTTGCAGGGGGTTGATTTTATTGTTTATGTATTGTGATAATTCCGTTGTTTTTGAGTTTTGTAATTAATGTATATGTTGTATAGACTTTGTATATGAACTTGTATATTATTACTTGTACATGTTGTGTTTACTTTCCATACTTGTACATATGTGTGTTTTCAAGTATTGTTGTAAGTTGTCTCGTATTCGTAACGTTTGTTGTGTGTATGTTAGGACACTTTCTTTAGGTTTGCACGGTGTGACAATACCATGGCATGACGAGAGGAGGTTACTAGCTCGCACAATAAAGGCGTCGAGTTTATGACGTAAAACAAGTATGTTTTGTTTATGTTTGTTTATGTGTGTGGTGGCTTGTGTTTTAACAAGTTGAAATAGGACATGTTCTTTATTTCAAATCTTCAATTTTTAACATGTTAATTCATTTTCACCAAGTTTGTGTATTGTTATTTGTGTTTGTTTTATTATGTCAAATTTGTTGTTTTCCACAAGTTTGTAGTGTTTTAGCTTGTGGAAGTGTGTATGTGTTGTAAATATTGTTTAGATGTGTAAATGAGATTGTGTAGGTGTGTAAGTGGAGCTTGCATAGCAGCTTCACATGTTATTGTATTTTTCTGCATCTGGTGTAGCGCGCTCTGCTGTGCTGAGCTAGTGAATTCTTTTAAAATTTCACTTGGCTTTCCTTTTTCCCACTCCCACCTAGGCTTTTTTGTATTGAATAAAATTAGTATTATTTTTCTAACTCTTTTTTTTTATTGCTTGGACTCAAATTTTGGTCTGGTAGCTTGAGGTTGCATTTTTTGATTTTTCGAGTTTGTTCATTTCAACTCGCGGATATATGATAATGATAGTTTTCAAAGTTGGTACACGCCAGGTACTCGTTTACCGCTTTCTATAGCATAACATGTTTAGGAAATTTATCATTTGTATAACTACCATGCCATTCATTCTTTTTGCATTACTTGCTCATGAACTGAATCACTTTAGTTCCCCTTTTTACTCATAAATGTGAGAAAGCTTTCCATTGTTTACATATTTTTGAGGCCACAATTCTTGTTTTAACTAGATTGTATTATGCTTAATCTTTTTTTTTATGTTGATTGTATGAATGCATGAAAAGGATCAAGGAATTTTATTTGATTTTGAACATAAATACCTTGGCAAAATATTCAATTCACCTTGTGAGTGTGTAATCATTTGTTAGCCCCTTTGAGCTTTTGTCAACATCCATTTTTATTTGAACTTGATGCTTGTCTATGAGTGTCAATTCACCTTTTTTGTATGGATGTTGATTTCTTTGTTTCTCGAACCCTCAACTATATGTTGTTGTATGAATTTTTACCTTGCCTTAGGAAGTAGGGAGTATTCACATAATGCTTTTGGTTGGATTCAAGTTGGGGAGGGGAATGTTTATGTACTTATATTGTGATTGGTATGAGGTTAAGAGTTAAGAGAAAAGAAAGAGAAAAAAATGTGAAAAAGAAAGATTAGAAAAAGAAAGAAAAAAGAAAAAAATTTTGAAAAAGAAAAACAAAAAGAGTATGAGAATGTTGTGTTAATAAGTGAGGTGTTTTGGTTTTACAATTTGTGATGAAGAATAATTTTTATTGAGATTTTATGCTTGAGTCATTTCTAGTTGATCACTCCCTTAGGTTTCGGCAAGTTTTTGTCTCGATTAGCTTTAAGACTTATCACTTGTTTGTTAACCAAGCCACATTACAACCTTGAAAAGCCCTTGTGATTCTTGCATTTGTATTTTCAATACGTTTTTGGATGAATGCATAATTTAGTCTTTTGTTTGCAAGATTTATGGATGAGTGTTTTTTATCCCTCACCTTTGTGTGTTCTTCATCTACCGATGAATTTTTGCTAGGTGCGATTCATTATTGAGCTTGTCTTGTTTTAGAATGTTTTGCATGATTTTTGTACTTAGGATTTGTTTCGTCTATATGTTATTGTTTTATTATGTGGTAAGTAGGTATTTGGCGTGTACGTTTTCGTTTGAACCATACATTTGTTTTCCGTTTTAAAAACTTGTTGATTCGTGATTCTTTGATTATCATCTTTTGTTTCTTTAGGTTTACTTGACTTTATTTGAGGACAAACAATGTGTCAAGTTGGAAAGAGTTGATAAGTGCCAAAATTTAGTTATTTTGTATATGTATTTTGTGGCACTTATCTGTTCTTGTTTGTTAATAATCGTTGAATAACCCCACTTTTTGTTGTAAATGCGTTTTATTGTGTTTTGTGTACATAATGTATCGTTTGGTTAGTTTTAATTTATTTTTGTAGGTATTTGTTGCATATTTGGAGCATGGAGGAATAAAGTGTCGAAGACACGGCTCCGAAGATGCAATTTTGGCCAGAAAGTCAAGACTTTCGTTAGTGGCTTTGAGGCGCTTAGCTAAGTAATAAAGTAGATCACGCTTAGCGCGATCTGCGGGATTTTGTTTTATAAATTCATTTCAAAACAAATTTCTAGGTTATGATTTTGGGGTGGATTTTGATCTCCGTTTCCATTAACCTTTATTTTTGGTAGTTTAGCTTAGAAAACAACATTAGGTCTTGCTCATGGATGATTGGAGGTGGATTGTTCTTCAATAGGCGTTGACAAACCAGTGTAAATGAGTGGTTTATCTCTTTTCCTCTTTGTGTATTTCTCTATTTTGTTGGTTATGTATGTATATCTACTCTTACTCATGTATATTTGTCGTCCTTGACGTTGTATAAAGTTTGCTTTACAAATCTGTGTTGGTGATTGTCTTAGGTTTTTATTCTATGTTAGAGATCTGAGCTTTGCTAGAGATAGATCGCTTAGATTCTTACCTAGGATGATTATCTGTTAGTTTCTGAATGCTAGAAATGGATTTAGAGCTGACATTCACTTAGCGTATCTGAGCTTAATGCCTCTGTGTTGGTGAGATATGCCAGAGATGGATATTGAGGTGATGTAGTTGAATTCTAAATTTGGGTTAGAAATAGCTTAGGTTGTGAGAGGTATGTGATGACACAGACGAGTATCGTAGGCTGAGTATAACTGGACGGTAGATTTAAGTCTGTGACGGGTAGTGTGCATTCGTTCCGGACAAGCTGTCTATCCTTTATACTTTTTGTTCATTTACTTTTTGTCTTTTATTTTCAACTCATTTAATCCCAAACTCATCAACGGTAGAATTATCGAACGACGAACCAATAATCAATCTCTGTGTACACAATACGATATAACCTAACCGGTATATATCACCCTGTAAAAATAATACTTTACTTTTTACTTGCTTGCTATACTTGCATCCGAACAATGTCCCTTGATTTTCTGCGTGGAATGCGAGATGCTGCTCGATGACATCTAATGGTGGGAAGCAATTCATAGCATGGATCCAGTGTAGAGCTCTAGAGAAGGGTTATACTACACCTTCAATCTCTTGGTGGACGGACTTTGAACTGATGATGGAGCCTCCCTCTTTTGGGTATGTGGCCGGCTCTGAATTGAAATAATCATTGATTTAGTTTTACATCTATATGAATTTTAAATTATCAATCTTTCTTATAATTGAAAGTTAAAGCCAAACAATAATGCTTTCGACATAATTATCTTCATTTCAACAAAAATAACGAAGAATTCAATTAGAGCTATCGATCCAAGAGAAAATTAGAAATTGAAATCATGATAGAGAGTCGAGAGGACCTATTGCGTATCAAGAATTAATTCATAAATGATGTAGGAAAGCTGGATGCGCGTACGAAAAAGAAATCCTGTGTCGAAAAACATTTTAATATTTTGTTTAATTTTCTATTTTAAATCTATTTTGGATTAAAAGCCTATTTGAACACTTTTGGCATGAGTCAAATATCATATTTTTAGATAATAAAATTTAATATTTTTTTTATCTGATGAATTTTAGAGTTTATCCAAAAGATTTTGCATTTATTTTGCATTTATAATCTGTGTTCCGACTATAATTTTAATCTACCAAGTAATTTGAGTTCTTTTCAATACATCATACAATCGACTCTATAGAATATCCAATTTGGTGTATCCAAACAACATATTTTTGGTTGTGTATTAAAATCTGCTAAATTTCATTCTCTCATTGTACAAGTTTATTAGGCATTATAAAGTAAGAAACTGTGCACTGCAATAGACTGCAGCCAGGTCATTTTTATGTGATAACAAACATTTCATAAAGATAGACAATAGATAAACTTGGAGATATTGTATAAAGGTTAGTCAAAATGACACAAAACAAGTCACCAATCAGTCATGTTATAGAGGCAAACCAGGGAGAAAAAGGTACAAGTAAAACAAAATATCAACCTATAAATACACTCTTTCTTAACATGGGGGTACACCATTGTCTCAGAATTATTTACTTATAGTGCAGCTTTATGATTTGAGTAAAAGGATCTTTCATTCCTATTGATATGTTGTTGATGTGCTATGTAGTCAAGGAAGAAGCTGCTGATGTTACCTACCTACTAAGCTATGATAAGTTTATTTTTTTGCTAAAAAGGTGATTCAAAAAGCTCCCTATGGTTTAGAGTTTAGGGCTGCTGAAAAGAAGTTATGATAAGAAAGACATTGAGGGAGGAAATGGTATGTGTCATAGGTTGGATTTTGTGCATGAATGTTTGGTCTTTGTAGTGACGTTAACATGGAAATAAAGTTATAAAATGATGGATTTCAATTAGGTTTGTGTCTTGACGACAAATCAACTCAACTTAGGTGCAGTTTTTCTAGTTTCTTGGTGTTTGCTTCTAAGTTGTCTAAAAGGGTTTCCTTGCTTTTGTGCTTTATATATTTCTTTGAAAAAGAAAAAAAAAATTAGAAGTTAACACTCTGTTTATTAACCAAATTAGAATATGATCCGGACCGTAGATGGTAATGGCCGAAGTTGAAGTCGACAGTTACAACGTTCTTCAACAAAGCGATTGAGTTATCTACGTGCACTCGTAACACATAAGTCTGTAAAAATTTGAAAATACTTTTCAACGAAAGTAATCGTGTTTGAGCCGTCATTGAACATTAAACGTTGATGACTTTTTAACTTATAGTTTATAACTTTGGTTTGCCGCTATGTAGAGGGGACGTAAACGAGCATGTCCGACCTGACAAAGTTTGCAAAAAAAAGGGTGAGACTAGACAGATATTGTTGAGGGTGTGGCAGGTCAAAAACCTTGGTGTGTACCGCAAAAATTTAAGGGGGGAAGAGGGCAGACCCACAAATAGTGCACATTTTTAGCCTAAAAAATGACAAAACCCACAAAAGGTTGAAAAAAACATAGCCAAGAGAGCAGACATATTAGATAGTGCAAGCCTACAACCTTAGTCCGTCCTGCAAAAAAAATGCGAACAAAACGTGCATGCCCGACAGGTTGGGCCTGGTTTGTCACCTCTTTTTCGTACATTTAAGTATTAGAGTTCAATGTAGTTAAACATCCATATTAGCAACATATAACTGAATATCAATTTTTATTTCAAGCCATGTAGAGATAAATATGTTCTAACAAATTAACTACCAACTAAGCAGAGGAAACATAGTTGGAAAGTTTCAAATTGTTGATGAAGAAACAGATCAAACTCTACACAGAATTAAAAGGTACAGTTTTGATGGTTAACATTATTGAGAGTAAAAGGTTGATAGATAATCTTTGTTATAAAATTAAAAGATACATCCTTTCTAGCTAATAGCTATGATCACTTCGATGGAGAGTCTTTAGTGTCAGATTCTTTCTTGGGATGAATGGCTTCAACTACAGCTTCAATCTCCTCCTTCATCCTTCCAAACACACCCGGAGCTTTCACTTCTTCAACAGAAGTTCGCTCATCAATGTCATCGTTTCTCCCATGTGTTTCTTTGTGGTGGCGAGGCGATTTGTCATGTTTGAAAACTGCTTCAAGTTCCTCCTTAGCTCGTTCTAGAAAGTTTGGAGCTTTCACATTATTTCCTTTCAAATGAAATAGAGAATATACAAAAAGAATTTAGGAGTTTAAACCAAATCATTTATATAGAACCAAAATCCCGCCATGCTGAACACTTTGCAGCTTAGTTATAGCTTATTATGGCAGAAAAGCCTGCAATATTAGCCAATACTTACCATTGCAACGAGCCCAAAAATCCCCACGCATATCTTCCATAGCATCGCAATTGAGGATATTTGATAACACTGACTAGTACAATAACTATTTCCCATATATACCCAAAACCATTAATTACTTATCATGGTTTTTCTAATGAATATCAACATGTTCTTTCTTTGGAGATAGTATTATGGGGGGCTTACCTTTATTCACATGTGTTTCACAGGATTTCCATAGTGCAGATTTGAATCAAAGACCTCCCAGTTCAATGTATATATCCTTATAAACATTCACCTACGTGCATATTGCAGTACCACTAAGTGCGTGTTTGGATTGAGGTGCAATTGATTAAGCTATACTTTTGAAAAACGTCGAAATTGTTAGGCTGAATGTTTTCTATAATTACTCGGGTTCAAAGCTTGGGATCTCCCCTTTATGTGCGAGTTTTCAAGTGGTGTTAGTCACTCTGTCAACGAACCACCATAGTTTTGTCTAACTCACCATCCATCCAAACATGTTCGGTATATGATAAGATACATAAGAAATCAAATAATCTCCACGCCGTGTTATCAAATAGCAGCGCTAAGGCATAACAGAATTCAAACCAATTGCTATTGTTTTACAATACACTAGTATGTCAATTTTAGCTTAAACCTTATTGTCTCCATTGTACCCAAAAGAAACAAAACAAAACAAAAAACATCCTTTGACAAAAACCAAGGATTATTCTACATGGTTTTGATATGGGTGATTAACACATACAAAAATCTGAAACAACCCTCTTCTCTCAAGATTTTCTCTATCAAATATTTCATTCTTTCTTCATCATCATAGCTCAGACCATACTCAAAAGGGTATATTACCAATTATCATCACTTAATGATAAATTTCAACAACAACATTAAATTAACCCATTCAAACCAAGGCAACAAAATCAGAATCAAGAATAATCTTAAAATTATCTGTAAAACAGAACATTGGAAGAGATGATGATGATACCTGAAGGCGAACCTTTTGGTTTGGGTTCCGTTTCGGCCATTGAATTGATTGAAACAACAGTTGAGTTTGAGGTAAGAAAAAAAGGATGTATTTTTTGTAGTTCCGTTTTTACTTTTCTTACTATATGACCCATTGGTTGTTATTTTCTTCACTTGTTTTATTTTTAATCAAAATTTGAGGTGATATAGATAGATTTATTCATATCCTTATCTTCAAAAGTGTATGTAATAAATAAATTAACCAGGGTGGAGCAAAAACCAAACTCACTAAAAATAAAGTTCACAAAAATATAAGAGAATTACTTAGTGGTGGTGAGTTAAACCACCGAAATTCCAAAAATACATTTTATAAGTGCATTTATAAATTTACTTTTTAACATGTTTCGTAAATACATTTAAAAATTCATTTTATTTAATTATTTTTGAGACTATGAAAATTAATTATAATATTTAATTATCATAAATAATAATTAAAAAGATGAAATGATATTTAAGGATCTGTAAAATACTTGTTAAATAATCAAGTAAATTTAATAGTAATTTATTTTATTATATTAAAAATATAATAGATTTAATTCACATAATATATATGCATTTTGTAATTATATAAATATAGTTGATTTACTGTTGTTATATCATGCAATACAATAGTTCATACCTTATTTATTCTTTATATAAATGCTATAAATTTTTGTCATTAACTAATATTAATATATTTTTCACAATAGTTCGAATGTATTGCAAAGGTTTAAAGAAGTTATGTAGTAATAGTTCATTTTTACAAATAATTATTATTTTAAATAATTTTTCGTTTTTGCAAAGGTTTAAAAATATAACAAAATAATTTTTTGTTTTTTGGAAAGATCTACTTAAAATATAAATTGTATTATACAATTAGAAAAAAATATTAATTTACATATTAAATGGTATAATATGGTCTTACCGTTATAATTAAAATAATTTAAAGTGAATTGATAAATTTATTAATTATTCTAAAAAATATTAAAATCCATAATATAATGTATTGCATAAAATTTATTTAATTACGTATATTTAATATAATAGACTTATTTTAGAACAGAGAAAGAGAATAGGGTCGAATACCTAATAATTACATATTTATTATAAAATGAAAAAATAAATAGAAATAATAATTAGCAATAATTATCAATAAAAATTTGTACCACAAATATTACAATTATTTGATTTTCCATGTTTCTTGGGTGCAAACAATAGGTCTATTTTTGTTTTCACACAATTTACAAATACACAAGATTTAATTCTCACATGCATCTGCGAATTCATAGTTGCAACAAGTAAATTCGCAAGTACACTTACCAAATAATTCACGTTTGTAGTGAATTCGCAAGTGCACTTGCGAAATAAATAAAATACGTTTGTAGTGAATTCATAAGTGAACTTGCGAAATAAATCAAATAATTCACGTTTGTGGTGAATTCGTAAGCGCATTTACGAATTCTAAAAATATTTTGAATTCTATCGGGAGTCTAGAAGAAATCCATTATGTAAAATAAAATTCTCAAATGATAATTTGGCAAACTAAAATTATCTTTTAAAAAAACAAAGTTTCCTGTAAAAGAAAATTTATCTTTTAAAAAGGGAATTTTCTAGAATAAGTAGGCTAGTTATCCTATCAAATTAACAATCAAAGAAATTTTTTTCATAAGTTATTATCACATAAATTTAATAAGGTTCGAAAGAGTTTCTTAAATTTTAGATAATATTTAGTTGATGAAATTTTTATTTGGGGTCACACATAAATATAAAAGACTCTTTTTGATAGGACCATAATTGGTTGTCATAAGATCGAGTTTAGATGATTGATTTGGAGTTCTTCATTGAGACCATCATCTATTAATAGAGTGTTTGTTTCCACGTTAAATATGTTTTTAAACTTGCGTCTACCAAAAGCTAATATTTATAGCTTCTTTATTTTCGCGGCAAACTGACTTCTAACGCGCGTTTCTCATTCCAAACGTGAATTTAAACTGTTACTAAGATTGTCGTGTTGTATTGGTCATATGGCATAATTTTACGATGATGTTCGTTTTATATTTAATGCATTTTTGTAATACGGTGGGAGAACTGACTTGTTTGTTTTGCGTTTTATCGCAAATGTTGCTGATAACAAGAGTCGCCATCAACATTTCTTTTATCCAATTAAGAGAAGGCGAAAAGAACAGGAAAAGACCTTCGTTAGATTCTGAATACAGGAGGCAGTTATGAAAAGGGATGACATTAGCACCCTTTCCATCTGTAGTTATCTACGGGCTCTTAATTGCTTAGCTCACTTTACAAATTGCTTTTTGTGTGTGTGTGTTTGAAAAGATGTTTTGAAAAGGCATTTCACTTTGACTTCGTAATGATTCTCGCTGGAATGTATACGAAGTGTTTGGAAATGTTTTGTTTTGAAAAAGACTTTGTAATGATTCATGCTGGAATGTATACAAAGTGTTTTGAAAAGTTTGAGGTGTGAAAAGTATTTTGATAAATTTGAGCAAACAAAAGAGACTTATTACCTACTCAGAATGGTCGTTTCCATGTTATTTTGCTTTCCTTTAGAATAAGGCTATCCATACCATTAGTTGGTAGGTAATCTTATTCGTTGGATGTAAAGGGACGTTCGAAGGGACATCAGATGACCATAGAAGGCAACTTGTAGGGATACCTTAGCGTATTCGTAGGGACGATCATCACTTTTCGTAGGCAATAATCGAGGGACGAGATCATATATTCATAGGCAACATCGAGGGTCATCGAGGGACTATGATCTTTGTATCGAAGGGACTGTGATGATATGTTTGTAAGCGTCTTAGCTAAGATACACCCACGTTCGAGGGACATAACCATTGTTCGTAAGGCAACAAGAGAAGATACCCTAAGGTGAGTGCATGTGTGATAAAGTGTATTGTATTCAGATATTTTATCTTATGATTAGGGTTTGCTATGTTGATTGAATTAGTCTTGCCATACACGCCTAGTTACTAGCAGTTAATATGTGCGGAAAATAAATTGCGGAAATGTAAAGTGCGGGAAAGTAAAGGTCCTACGCTATTACATGGCTTTGGGGCAGATACATAATAAGGAGTGCGGAAAATAAAATCCTAATTAAGCTATTACATCCCATGAGCAGTTACATAATATTGGAAAAAATGTGCGAAAAAATAAACCTTACTATTACAACCTGGAAGCATTACAATAATCGAAAAATATTGCGAGAAGGATCGAATTGTGAATAAGAGAAAATAATGTTAGTAAAAAAGAAAGTTTGTGTTAGAAAAAAGGTTTTAGGGATAGTAAACCTAATTAAATTAGAAAAATATTTTTTGAGAATTTTTCGGATTAATTTGATATGGAAAAAGTAATTTAAAAGTTAATTTATGATTAATTAACAATTAAATAAAATAAAGATGAAAAAATAATATTTTTTTATGTCAAAAATTAAATTAAAGTTTTTCTAACCTAATTATGAAAAGAAATATTTTTTGGTGATTTTTTAATGTATTAAAAAATGTTTGAAAAGAAAATAATTAAAATAGAAAATAATAAGAAAATAAGGAAAAATGTTAGTTAAAACAAGTGTTAAAAAATAAGTTGGGGGTGCTGGGGTTTGAACCCCTTACCCTAAGATCAATGGCAAAATACGCTACCATCCAGGCTACTTGTCATTGGTGTTAGTAACATGGAAAAATAATAATATAAGGAAAATTAATTTCTAAAAAATAATTCAAAATAGAAAACGCGCGCAGGGGGTCATCGTTTTCGCTGAGGTGGCAAGACCTTTACCTACAGACACAATTTGTTGCTAAAGCCTTTAGTGACGGCTTTGTCCGTCACTATAACACCTGCAACTTTCAAAAATTCAGAAAACGCAACATAAATTAATGGTGAATACATGGATCGATTGCAATTAAGCCCCTGATTATAAATATGTCCTTGGATTGGTCCAATTTTTCCTGGATCAAAGGATCCCAAATCTAAGGTCGTAAACCCTAGCCATGGTGTATCTCGGTTCCGGTACCTAAACATAAATAAAACCATCCCAGCAGCTTCAAAACATTGTTCTAATCACAAATAAACAATCAAATTGTGTTAAATATGCATGTATGATCAAAATCGAAATTAAAATATATAAGTGCAAACCGTGTTCTTGATTTTACGATTCTGGATGTCTGGAGGCTTGGTAATAATCTGGAATCGATCAGAGGAACGCCAGGAATGTGTTAGGATGCTTGGAATGGCTTGAATTCGGCTGGAACCTTGGATGCTAGTTCCTTGTATCACACGGTTTTCTTGGAGTTTGCCTAAGGTTCTTGGCTGCAAAAATCCTTTTCTAGGGTTTAGAAACCTTCTGAATATATAGAGGATGGATCTAGGTTAAGAATTGATGAGAAAATATATCACATTCAATGAGAAAATATTTGATTTGTCAATCTTTTCAATTTGCATCAAATGTTTCCTATCTTGTACTAATCTAATACCAATCACATAATTTCGAAATTTTGGCTATTTAATGAGTACCTTGGACCTCAAGAATGTCAAATATACAGCCTTGCATTGATTGATTTAATTTTGCTATTTTATTTTAATTAAATTGACTTTAAATAAATAAAAAATCAAAATAAATAAAATAAAAAGCTCAAGGGCGTGGCATTGGGCTTGGAGGTTCTAATTGAGATTAGAAACAAGTTTGAACCAAGAAAAGTTAGGCCCATTTAGAAAAAAATTGATTTTCTCAAGTATTTCTCTTCATGCACCTCCTCAAAAATGCCTAACTTGCACAACTTGTATCTTGCTCAATTTTCAACATTTTTGGGTGTTCTTGGACTTTTTAGAAATATCAAGATGTCCTCTAAACAAACCTTTTGGTTTCATCTTCATTGAAGTTTCCATGTTCATGAACACTTCTTTGCAAAAAGATGACTTTTTGTTGTCTTTTAAAAGGACCTGTAATGTTTTGATCCATAACTTCCAAATGAAGCATTTCTAGCCAAAGCTTGTGAGACATGAAGGTGTAGAGAATTGAATTCCCTTTAAAACTAGCTTTTGTGGAAAAATTTCTGATGAAGTATGTGAAAGTTATGCCTGGCCAAAGTTCTGTTGACTTTTGTCTAAGAAACCCTAATTTAGAAACTTTGACTTTTGATTAAATCTTGACCTTCCTTGAGGAATCATGATCAACCCTTGATAAAATGATGAATATTACTTCAAAATATTGATGTTGACCAAAAATTATGAAGTTTGACTGTATGTTGACCACAATTGACTTTTTATCCAATACAACTGATTTTCAACCATCTGAGCAATTGGATGAGCAAATTTGACTTGTAAGGCTTGAAACTTGACATGATGATCCCTTGAAGCATGTGAGGAGGTATGATGACTACTTGAAGCATTGGAAATCCATCTTAACCTGAGAGTAGCAAAACCCTAGTTTGGATTGATTGCTTAGGAGAGGGTTTGTCTGATCGACCCTTGTGGAATCCTTGAGTATGGAGTTATGAATTGTCTTGAGAAGTGGGAGGGCAAATTTTGGGGTATGAATGACAATTTTACATTCATACCAACATCTTAGAGGAGGTGTAACTTTTGAAAGTTTTATTTTGATCTTTTTTTTTCATATTTGGTGTTGACATTTCAATATTTCTAATAACCCATTACTCGGTTGATAACTTATTTTATGTGAGATATTTAATCATTTTATACTTTAATTTTAGAGTAATTTATATCTTAGTTAATGTCATTTATTTATGTTTATGTAACTTTAGTTAATTTATGATAAAGCACACTAGGTGTTCTCTTTTGTCAATTTTATGTGTTTTGTGTATGTTCGGAATTAGCGACAGTGATGAGTACTATCACAATAGGAATCTTGGAACACCAACCAACAACCTTGATCTTGAACATTTTAGTATGAGTTCTCAACTTCAGTGCAAACACTAATGTGACAGTGATTTGATAAGAAAATAGAGTTGAGTTGGAAATAATGAATAGATAAGAATGAAACACTACAACACAAAGGAGAGAATGAATGGATAAGAATGAAGCACTACAAGACAAAACTCTAGAAAAGTTATTTTTGGTTTGCTGTTACTGCTGCATTTCTGCCACAATGTCATGTTGTCTCCCTTGTGTAGTGTACTATTATAGTACAATACAAAGGAATATGCTTTATTCTTTAGACTTAAATTAATGGATCATTGTCAAGGCCCAAGAACCAAAGAGAGATAATATGCAGTTGAGAAACCTCTATAAATAGATTTGCATGCAATAAAGAAAAATGTTTTGAAACTTTGAAAATTTTCCATAAGTGAAATAAAAGAAGACAGGGAGTCGACGAGAAGCGTGATAGAAGACGTCACTGTTGATTAACAAATTGCAAGTGATTTAAGTGACATCCTTAAGTTTATCATTCCTACCTTCTTGCTTAACTTAAGATCTCTTTGTATTGTGCTTATTTCATTCATTATGAGCTAAAATTATTTTGTTGGATAACGAGAAGTTTAATGAATTAGTAACCTTTTGTATGTTTGAATGAGTTGTCTTGATATATTTTGTTCATGTGAATTTATGCCATATGTTTATTTCTTTATCTAGCCAGCTTAAGAGTAGATAATAGCACGTTAATGTTGAGAGATATTTGACAAGTGGATTCATGACAAATTTGGCTGAAAATAGTAGGATAGGGATATTCACTAGATTTGATAATTTAGAGAGCTACATTTATAGGGGAAATTTAGAATGAACACAAACATGCACCAAGGTTACAAGCGAGACTTAGGGATTTGCCCCCTTGCTTTGAGGTATATGTTTATGATGTTGTAAAGATACACCTCTAGATAACCTTCTGACCTCATTTATCACGACAGTACTTATCAGACTCATATATTAGATGATTTTATTAATTGGAACATTGTCCAACATAGATGATAAATATATGTCCTTCGACTGCATTAGATATGAAGACACATGGAGAAGTTTGGTCGGGACATCCACGAGATCTCAAAAAATTGAGAGTATTTGGTTGTGTAGCCTATGCTTACATTAGGCAAGACAAGGTCAAACCTAGAGCTCTGAAATGCATGTTCATGGGATACCCTAGAGGAGTCAAAGCTTATAGGATAAGGTGCCTACAGCCAGGTCACATAAAGTGTATCATCAGTTGAGATGTAGTTTTCAATGAAGCTGAAATGGCTTTTACGAAAATTGATGATGTTATCCGAAGTGCAGAAATATCTGACGAAGAGATGGAACAATGAGAGATTTCGGTTGAGGTGGAGCATATTGATGCTGAAGTGCGTACCTGTTAACTGAATATTTTGACTACATGGAAGATTGAGTTGAAGGGTATATATTATGAACAAAATATGATTCGAAAGAAAATATAAAGAAAGGGTTATGAAAACTTCGACAGATAAAGCTAGTGGAAGGTTTATTTTACTAAGTTTTTGATGAAATGTTTCGAGTAAGAATCATTGAAGTTTGAAACTATTTGAAGTATTAAGGAATACTTTGAAGGTCACGTTTTGGCGTTCAAAGGCAAGGAAATTCAAAATTTAAAAGCTTGGTCTTACCCATAACCACACGATGAGGCTTAAGATTTAAAAGTCTATGCAGATATCAAACGTGACGATTTGTCATTAAAATACCGTTTGGTCGAAATTAGTATAAATATGGGTCTTAGCGTTAGGATTCAGTGTGTTCAAATGTTTATACAAGATACTCTAGATTACTCTAAGTACCAGCGTTAGAGAAATCAGTTATCTGATAAATGCACGTATGATACACCAATTTATGTTCATTGTTATTTATATCCAATCGAAGTATTTACTATTTCTTTAAATTCATGTCAAGAGTTTCTTTACATTCTATTTACTTTTTGAAGTTATTTTATATTATCACCTTCGAAAACATAATGTTTCATCGAAAGGTCTAAACATAAAAGATAAACAAAAAACTAAACACATGTCCTTAGGATCAATCTGGTCGATCCTGCAAGTAAACAAATTACTTTTTCGATTTGGAAGACCATATGTTGTTTGCCAAATTCTAGTGTAAACAAATTGGCGCGCCCAATGGGACAGTGTCTAGATTTTTGTTGTTTAAAATTACTTTTCAATCCTAGTCTTATACTGTTGAACATTGTTGCATGAGACTAAGGAGTGGGGAAATAGCCAATAATAGCGAACCTATACGAAAAAGAAATTATAATAGGAGAATGGTTAATCCACCTAGTAACAATGAAGAACAAGTTTCCCCTCCGAATAGGGGAGGCACAGTTGTTTCGAGCACGATTGAATTGATACCATCAACACAAGGGACAATGTCAGATCCTTTAAATACAAATTCGATATATGTAACATAGAATTCACAAAACATACCAACTATAACGTCTATAGCCAGTCAGGGGAAACCTTTGACCCCAAGGTAGTTGGCATGTAATAGACCTAGAACATATGTACCAATTTTTTCGATCCCATCTATAGACCCTCAATATGGTATGCCTGCATATTTTATGACAAAATTACATAATAGTACATCCACTTATACAAATCCTCTAACATCAACTTTATCACCAGTGCAAGCGTCTGGTTCAGGCGTTAATAATGTGATTTGAACCGTCCAACCACCAGGATTTGTTAGCCAATTGCCTCCCTTCACTATAATTCACAGGTAATATGGAGACAACAGATGGATGATAGTAACCATGAAATGGTAGGGGTATTAGCGTGTGAAATGAGTACAATTTTCAACCCTTTAATCCAAAACTCCACCCAAGCAAACCTACAAATTGCCCAAGCAAACCAACAAATGGTGGCACAGATGGGAAGAATAGCAGACTTTTTGGGGCTCCAAGGGAAATAGTTCGACCACCCCAACGTGAATGGATAAGGAAAAACCAAGGGTTAGTTTTTTAGGAAGAGCCTACAATTAACCAGGTCCAACCAGTCATAAAAACAACGACATGATCAACCACGAAGCACGTGTCGAACAACCCAAGGTTCAACAAGCAATATATAGGGAGGAACCAGGAAGATTCATAATGGTGAATCGAAACTAAGACGCTGAAGAAGTACTTCAAGGGGTTCGACAAGAGGATATGATGGGAAATAATAATTTGGCTGCTATGGTTGAAAGGATCATGGTACAGAATGGGGTTAACATTGGCTTTCATAGGCAAAATTATACATCCCCTTTATTAAAGTACATTTTGCAAACTGAACTACCCAGGGGCTGGAAAGTCACAAAGTTCACAAAATTCTATGGCGATACCAGCGAATCAACAGTTGAACATATAGCCAGAGATCTTACTGAGGCTGGGGATATAGCCAATAATGAAAATTTGAGAATAAAATATTTCCCTAGTTCTTTAACAAAAAATGTTTTCACTTGCTTCACCACACTTGCAGCAAATTCAATCCAAGATTGGACGCGCTTAGAAAGATTATTTCATAAGCAGTTTTTTGTAGGTCAATCAAAGATAAGCTTAAGCGAATTGGCCAATTTCAAACGTAAGTTCAACGAGCCAGTGGATGATTATCTCAACAGACTCTGTTTGCTTAAGGCAAGGTGTTTCACACAGGTGCCTAAACCTGAATTTGTTGAGATGGTAGAAAGAGGCCTAGATTTCTCTATTAGGAATAAATTTGATCCCCATTACTTGAGAGATATGGAACAACTGGCTGATAGGGTTAGACAAGTAGAGAGGCTAAAGATTGAAAAGGCCAGAGCAAACAAAAGCCATAGGAAAGAAACAATGATGTATGTTGAAGCTAGGATAGACGAGCAAGAGGATCACAATGATTCTTCAGACTTCGAAGAAGTCAAAATAGATCTAGCAGAATTAAAACAAGGGATGCCTTATCCTTGTAAAGTGTTAGCGCCTTCAAATGGAAAAAACCCCGTCGAACCATAAAAGAATGATAAATTTCCTAAGAAAACTTACACCTTTGATATAACAAAGTGTGATGAAATTTTTGATCTGTTAGTAAAAGATGGCCAAATGATATTGTCATCCGGTGCAAAAATACCTCTACTAGATCAACGAAAGAAAAGAGGTTTATGCAAATATCATAACTTTTTAGGACATAAGACGTCAGAATGCTTTCTTTTCAGGGATCTAATACAAAATGCTATTAAGGAGGGAAGGCTAAAGTTCGGGGAGAAAGCAAAAGCTCACATGAAGGTTGATATTGACCCCTTGCATGTGGCTGAGACTAATTAAGATGAACCTGTTGATATCAACATGATGGATGTTGCTGATTTCAATTCAAATGAAGATCCTTAAGATAAAGTTGTTGAAGACTCTGTTGCACGCATCAAAAAAAGGGAGGCTAGTTAAGGCCTCATAAATGTAAAGGAGGCTACTAAAGGCCTTATTAATGCGAATGAGGCTACTGGGGGCCTCATTAATAATACTAACGAAGTTTTCGTTATAGGTGTTGAAATAACAAAGCCTATTGTTGCAGTTAAGGACAGAGCCATCCAGGCGAAGGTTTATCCAGATGCTGGTAATTCAAAGGTCACTGAGGGCCTCTCATTCTAGTTCTAGAAGATTAAGACCACTGACGGTCCTAATCTTGACATCAACATGGTGGATCTGAACCACCTTGCTCCAGAAATGGAGGAAGTTGAGAGGCGCCTAAGGAGTAAAAATGGACAAATTAGGAACCCTTATCCTAAGGATGGTGAAAGCTTATTAGACTATCTGGTATGTTGCCACAAATAAAATGCTGAAAAATTGATATATCCCATGTGCAGTATGGTTTATGACTATAAAATAGGTGCAGCCTATCGAAGGGACCAACATGCCCAGACAGGGGATAGTTGGAGGACATAAGACAAGCTGGAGAATGTGTATCCTCAACCTGGAGAAAGCATGATGGGTTTCTTGGTTCGTTGTCACAAGGAAAAGTCAAAATGTTTAATATGCCATAGGTGCAGTGCACTATATGACAGTGAGAGTGACAAACAATTCGAAAGGATCAAATATGTCAAGGCCATAGGTATTTGGAAGGATCCTAGGAACAACTTTACCTTTGATAAAAGAGGAATTCCTAGGAGATGTGACAATCCTTACCCTAAGGACAATCGAAGGGTGACTTTTAAACCACCTATGATTGTCCCAACAAATACTTGGAGACATCCTACTGAGGAAAAATAATCAGGGAAAGGCAAGTGTCGAAGTTTCGAAGAAGGAGGGAGAACTGCAATGGCCTATCGAAAGTAGTTCCAGATGTCAAAATAATAGGAATTTAGAACTAGAAACTACAAAGAAAAGAATCCCATGTCCAGATCTCAATGGCGTGGACACCAAAGGTAGAAAAAGGCACATAGGGAATTGGAGGAGAAACAGATGGGAGAATCTAGCAATAATCAAGTCCTTTCGACCGTCATGATCAAAGAAAAGCGACCAATAGGAAGAGGATTATTTTCTCCAAAAAACGGAAGAAAATAAAGTACAAGTTCGAACAGACCAAATAGATGATGAGGACATATTGGGTGGAGATTTCCAATCCGATGGGGGAATCTTCACCGAATATCATCTACAATATAGTCTATGTGTTACCATATGAGTATGATTAGATGGTGGAATTAGAAGATTCTAAAGAGGTGGATGAGGCTGAAATGGCTAGGCACAAGCCTGTATACTATTACATCTTGAACAACGGCCCTGTGGAGGAAAAAAAATTCTTTTTTCAAGCGTCTCGATCAGTTAGTGAACAATTATCTCAAGACTTTATTCATGAGAGGAAAAGTGGAAGGAGTTGGAATCAACAAAATTATGGTTGGTGGTGGGGAAACAGTGAACCTGATGCCTCAATTTATGTTGAAAAGAATTTGGATGCTCGATATAGACATTAAGCCATACAATATGGTGCTATCCAACTACAAGGGAAAAATAGGCCACACACTGGGTGTGGTGCAAGTAGATCTTACTGTGGGTATAATCACCAGACCAACTATGTTCATGGTGATCAAAGCAAAGACAAATTACAATATGTTTTTGGGTAGAAAATGGATCCATGGTATATGAGCAGTCTCATATTTAATGCACCAAAGGATAACCATCTGGCGAGAAGATGGAATAGTGGAAAATGTGGAAGTAGACCAAAGTTACTACATGGCGGAGATAAACCACGTGGATAAAAGGAATTTTGATAAAAACTTGGCCAACATAGGGCCATGTAATCCAGTTGGAGAAGCCCATTCCCCCAACAAAAAATGCTCTTTATTTCCTTATATTACATCACACTCATGGGTTCAATTGGGATAGAGAAATTATGGGTGAAGAGGAAGATATAGAAGGAATGCAAGGAATACAGCCAACGGGCTGGGCTGACCCAGACAATGACCATATCTGAGTTAATTTTCTTTGACAAGATTTCGACTTATTTGACCAAAAACAAAATGAAAACAACTTTAGAAGCATAAGTAAACTACATGGCTCTCGAAGTCAATCATGAAGCAGTGCATGCAAGAGGACCAGGGGTAGACTTCAAGCTAGAGCCACCTGATGAAGAAACACCTTTTTGCAGTAAAAGACCAAAGAATGGATGCAATTTAAGATGAAGATCCTTTGGGATTCGAAAGGGATCCAATAACATCAAGCGCGAAGATGATAGCATAGGACCCTCTCGAAGAAGTGGATATGGGTGAAGGATCCATCAAAAGACCCATGTATATCGGTACTAAACTCAACCCAGGAGTGAAGACTAAGGTAATCTAATTTCTAAAAGAATATAGGTATTGCTTCGCGTGGGACTATGATGAAATGTCTGGTTTAAGTAGAGAATTGATCAAATTAAAGCTACCCATTCAAGAAGGAAAGAAACCAATCAAGCAGACTCCTAAGAGGTTCGCACCAGAAATTCTCTCAAAGATAAAGGAGGAAGTCGAAAGACTACTTCGTTGCAAGTTCATTTGGACCACAAGGTATGTCAAATGAATTTCAAATATAGTACTCGTTATTAAGAAAAATGGCTCTTTAAGAGTGTGCATAGATTTTAGAGATTTAAATTCTGCAACCCTAAGGATTAATATCCAATGTCTGTGGCAAAAATGCTGATAGATTCAGTTGCAGGCTTCGAGTATTTTAGCATGCTTGATGGATACTCGGGATATAACTAGATTTTTATTGCTGAAGAGAATGTCTCCAAAACAGCTTTTCGATGCCCGAGGGTAATAGGCACCTATGAATGGATGGTAATGCCTTTTGGTTTAAAAAATGTTGGGGAAATATACCAAAGAGCAATGAATTTAATATTTTATGATTTCATTGAGACCTTAATGCAGGTTTACATTGATGGTGTGGTGCAAGTGGATCTTATTGTGGGTATAATCACCAGACTAACTATGTTCATGGTGATTGAAGCAAAGACAAATTACAATATGTTTTTGGGTAGAAAATGGATCCATGGCATAGGAGCAGTCTCATATTCAATGCACCAAAGGATAACCATCTGGAGAGAAGATGAAATAGTGGAAAATGTGGAAGCGGACCAAAGTTACTACATGGCGAAGATAAACCACGTGGATAAAAGGAGTTTTGATAAAAACTTGGCCAACATAAGGCCATGTAATCCTGTCCGAGAAGCCCATTCCCCCAACAAAAATGCTCTTTATTTCCTTATATTACATCCCACTCATGGGTTCAATTGGGATAGAAAAATTATGGGCGAAGAGGAAGATATAGAAGGAATGCCAAGAATACGGCCAACGGGCTGGGCTGACCTAGACAGTGACCATATCTGAGTCAATTTTCTTTGACATGATTTTGACTTTTTTGACCGGAAAAAAATGAAAACGGATTTAGAAGCATAAGTAAACTACATGGCTCTCGAAGTCAATCATGAAGCAGTGCATGCAAGAGGACCAGGGGTAGACTTCAAGCCAGAGCCACCTGATGAAGAAGCACCTTTTTGCAGTAAAAGACCAAAGACTGGATGCAATTTAAGATGACGAGCCTTTGGGATTTGAAAGGATCCAATAACATCAAGTGCGGAGATGATAGCATAAGACCCTCTCGAAGAAGTGGATCTGGGTGAAGGATCCATCAAAAGACCTACGTATATCAGTACTAAACCCAACCCAGGAGTGAAGACTAAGTTAATCTAATTTCTAAAAGAATAGAGGTATTGCTTCGCGTGGGACTATGATGAAATGTCTGGTTTAAGTATAGAATTGATCAAATTAAAGCTTCCCATTAAAGAAGGAAAGAAATCAATCAAGCAGACTCCTAAGAGGTTCGCACCAGAAATTATCTCAAAGATAAAGGAGGAAGTCGAAAGACTACTTCGTTGCAAGTTCATTCGGACCATAAGGTATGTCAAATGAATTGAAAATATAGTACTTGTTATTAAGAAAAATGGTTCTCTAAGAGTGTGCATAGTTTTAGAGATTTAAAATCTGCAACCCTAAGGATGAATATCCAATGTCTGTGGCAGAAATGCTGATAGATTCAACCGCAGGCTTCAAGTATCTTAGCATGCTTGATGGATACTCGGGATATAACCAGATTTTCATTGTTGAAGAGAATGTCTCCAAAATAGCTTTTCGATGCCCGGGGGCAATAGGCACCTATGAATGGATGATAATGCCTTTTGGTTTAAATGAAGTATGGGGAAATATACCAAAGAGCAATGAATTCTATATTTTATGATTTCATTGAGACCTTAATGCAGGTTTACATTGATGATATAATAGTTAAATCTACTTCGGATGAAAAACGTATGGGTAATCTTCGTCAATTATTCGAAATAATGAGAAAACATGGTCTAAAGATGAATCCTCTTAAGTGTGCCTTTTTGTGTAGGCAGGTGATTTCTTGGGTGTTGTGGTCCATTAAAAGGGGATAGAAATTAATCAAAACAAAACAAAGGCTAATATGGAAGCTAAAGCGTCATCCACAAAAAGAGAATTACAATCACTGATGGAAAAGATAAATTTCTTAAGAAGATTCATTTCAAATTTAAGTGGGCGCACCCAAGACTTTTCCCCGTTGTTGCGTTTGAAACAAGGAGATTTCGATGTCATTAAACACATGCTTTCTAAGCCTATTCTACACAATCGAATTGAAACTGGGCACTAGCCCTAACAGAGTACTCTTTAACTTTAATGCCTTTAAAATCTATGAAAGGGCAAGTAGTCTCTAATTTCATAGTTGACCATGCAGTGGTTGAAACACCACAAAATTATGTGGAATTAAAACCTTAGAAATTAGTTTTCGACGGTTCTACTCATAAAGATGGAACTTGAGTTGGGATATTAATTATTTCTCCTAATAAAATTCTAACCAAGTTCAAATACAAGATTGAAGGTCCCCCTTGTTCGAATAATAAGGCTGAATACGAGGCTTTGATAGCTGGACTTGAAGCTTTGTTGGAATTGGGGGCAACTAGAGTCGAAATAATAGGAGACTCTGAATTAGTAATTAGACAGCTAAATAAAGAGTACAAATGTATTAAATAAAACCTTATTATGTACTTCGTAGGGGCGAATAGACTGCTTAAAAAACTCGAATATGTCAAAATTAAGCATATTCCTAGGGTGAAGAACCGGGAAGCAAATGACTTAGCCCAAGTTGCATCATGCTATAGAGTCTCGAAAGAAATGCTGAAGGAATTGATCGAAGCCCGTGGAAAGGTACTAGTGTTGTACCCCAAAATTTACCCTCTTCTTTTTCGTATTTCTGGCTTATAATTCGATTGCATAAACATACCTGTAGGTGCATGCATATAATTGATCATGGGGTTACTAGGTTCAAAACATCCCAAGTATGAAAGAAACAGTTTGTTTCAGCTATCTCAGATCATTTTGAGCCAAGAATCAATGTTTCTCGGTTCGTACGAATATTTGCAAGATTTTTTGGTTAGGAAGCTATTTTGGCTTGGTTCCACAATCTCTGGAATCATATCAATATGTCCTCTAGATTATCTGTTCAAGTTGGAGGTCATTTCGTCAAGAAAACTGAATTTATTCGCTTATTTCTCAATAAAGCGGATTTTGGGTTTTCAGTGTGTTTCAGGCACTCCAAAGAGCGTATCTCACAGCTCGTCAGGTGTTTTCTTATGAATTTTGACTGGCTTGTGCCTCTCATTTTTATCTACAACTTTTGTTTGAAAGCTAGAAGCAAATTATGTGAGGAAGGTCCCCGGAAAATTCAATATCTCAAGAGGATTAAACTGAATTTTAGTGCTGAACCGTGTGTTCTACCCACTAAAAAGTTCATATCTCTTAGCTGGAAACTCGAAACTGAGCGGGATCAAGTTCTAAAATTTTGTATCAAACCCTTCTACAACTTTGATTTACAACTCGGGAGCTGATTCCTCACCATTTAAGACCAGTCTTTTATTCTTCGGACACAATTTTGAGATGAACCGAGTAATTTTCATTTGAAGATCCTCGTTCGAAGCATTTTCTCCGAAGAGCGCATTGAAATTCATCGTCGACGGCTGTTGAAACTTCAAAAATTCATATCACATTGACCGTTCATCTGATCACGTCAAAATTTTGATTCATGCAAACAAAATCGCGTTCCGGACATTTTTCGTTTACATTCCAATTTCAAATTCCGCAAGAATTTGGGTTTTGGACTGTGTACGAAAATTATTTTGATAATCGCGATTTGGATTTAATTGTGGATCCAAGGCACTCCAAAGCCAAAATTTTTACACTATAAATATATTTTACCACTCACAAAATTGGTAGAGAGAATCATTTGTTAAATTTGACCCAAGAGCTCTCACTTTTCTCTCTCAATTTTCTCTCAACTCAAAGTTGCACAACCACCTCAAACCACCAACAACCACCACCGGAATTCCAAAACCACCGCGCGGAAAACTTTTTCTTATTTGTTTCTCCTTCTCGGTACAACCCCATACTCTTCTATTCCCTTTCAATTCTCAAGGATCAAATCAAGTTTTTCATCAATCAAGAACATTGAAGAGCGTTTATGGTGTCGAGGTGAAGAGTTGAAGTTTTCCTCTTCATCAATTCTCCAAGGATTTAAGATTCTCCTCTCTTATTATCATCAATTAAACTTTGATTTGGTATTTTCTTGGAGAATTACAAGATTTTCCTCATCAATTTCAACTCAAAGCTTCAAGTACAAGTAAGTGCTTATTTACTTAAGTGCTTATTTTAATCAATTTTTTAATTGTTGAATTTCTTGAAATTGAATATCGAGATTGCTTGCAAATTCCGTGTGGATTCCGATTATAGCATTTGTTTTGTCAAATTCATTGATCTTGATCCGTTTTTGGAGCCTTAAAGGTGGCGGTGTGAAACTTTCTACACACTACACACACCTACACTTGTGTTGTGACTTTGCATTGTATTTAGGTACTTGATGTGAGCATTGTGGATCACAAATTATATGATCATGCATCAAGTAATATTTAAATTCTTTGAAATGCATTGAATCATTAATTTGAGGCTTATTTTGTGCATTGAAATTGCGTTGAAATGTAGGAACTAACACCTAGTTTTTAGGTACACTTGCACTACACCTACACATTGCATGCAACTCACATACACACACTTGAATTCATACATTGTGACATAAGTTGCATCTTTGCATATCCATACATTTTCATGTATGATAGTTGAATTAATTTGATATGGTGTTGTTCGACTTTTATGGCATAAAAATATGTTGAAATTTCACTTTTCACAACACTTTGACACTTTGAACATCTAATTTCTGTCAACATTCTTACATGTTTGTATAACATTTAGGTAGTATTTGCATTGAGTATGTATCACTTGCACATGATATCACGTACACTTGCATTTTTATTCATCTAAATACCATCAAAACACATTGGAAACAAGTTTGTTTGAATTTAGTGGAAAATGACATGACACTTGAAAATTGATAAAGTTGGACATAATATTTATTTTGGCTCTAATTTTTAATCTGTGATGAGTTTTTTTTTACTTTTCTTAATGTAAATCATGTTTCTCGAGCCATCCGAAGCTCTCCACGCAAACAGTTTCTTGATTTGGACATGTTTCGATCAAATCTGGGAGCTGCTGACCTTTAGGCGAAAAATATATCTTTGAACAAGATTTGACCAAATCGTCCGCATTTTTGAGACCGTACGCGTGTGCATAGCTTCCGGTATTTTTGATAAATCATTTTTATTGTTTTCTTTAGCTTATGCCTTGTGTTTTGGTTCACTTTTCAAATTTATCCATAATGGTGTTTTTTGACTCGAAAAGTGTCGGAGCGAACCTTTTTTGTACACTTTACACACATACATTTGTGGTGTTGATTTTCTTTGCATATAATGTCTAATACTTGTTCTAACCTTCAACTTACCTCTTGAATAATATGTGAGCATGTTTAGGTAGTTGGCGCTTTGATTTAGAACCCTTAATTGAGTCATATAATTAGGACCCCATGGTAGCTAACCGTTATAGCGACGATTGATCGTTTTGGCTTCATTTTGTGCACGAATATGTTTTAAGCATAATTTTTCTTGTGAATTTAATTTGAGATCATTTAGTATGAGTTATATACTGACTTGTATGATTTTACATCTATTTGAATTCAATAGTTGCTTAATTCTCAAGTTTCGATTAACTTGTAATGTTTAGAAGCATGTTTTTCCTTTGTCGTTCGAATTGACTAATCTTAGGAGTGTAATGCCATGTTTTTCTTTGAAACTTTAGGATGTTTTCTACCATATAATTTTAGTTAAATGTGTACCTTACCTTAGGATTGTAAATAGAATTTCAAAGCTAACTTTTTATGGTTCGATTCTTTGGAACTAGTTTGATAATTGTATAGTTTTTCTAGCTTCCTTTCGCATGTTTAGTTTGTGGTTTTCCCTATATTTGTTTAGATGTTTAGGAAAGCTTTAGAGAATGTAGTTGCTTCCATATATTAAGGATTTACCTCTCATGCTTTGTTTTCTTTGTAAATAATGCATTTTAAGTCATTTTAGTGTAGATTTTTGATTTCTAACTCTTCTAGATCTTCTAATCATGTTTAGCATTGCCTTCGAGAACCTTTGTGATGGACTTAGCTTGATTTTGATATCATTCATGGGTTATTTGATGTTTTATCATCCATACATTTATTATTTGATTTTTTCCTCATCCATTTTCATTATACGATGTATCGTCATTCATGTCTAATATATCATCATTCACATACACTTTCACCCGTATTTGTACGGATCGATTTTGTTCTCCTTAAGTGACTTATCCATGAATTTTTCTCACACATGTTTGTATACTTTGATTGATGTATTGATGTGTTTGCTATTTTATTGTATGCATCTTAGCCTTTCATGGTTCATTTTCTCTCATTCATGTCTTTTCTTGGCTTCTTTTGACGCGTAAACGCTTTCTAGGTCAAAGTTTTAACTAGTTTTTGCACTAGTGATGTAATTGCATCTTTGTGACATTTTCTTTATGATTTGATTACCATTTCCTTAATGTGATGTTTTTACTGTAGTCACCTCATCTTGACACTCACTTTGTATATTATGTATGTCACACACTTGTATTCACGTCACCACATGCAATTGTCGTCCGTTTACACACTCTTGTAGGATTTCGTTCGTGAAACTTCTGTGGTTTGGTTTGCATGATGTAAATAGGATATTAGCATGTTAGATACTGACTTTTATGTCATTTTATCATATAACTCTTCCTTCATTTCATCTATGTTTAATATCTTGCACGATTTGCTTCCCGTATGCTTTTAGGACTAGTTTCGACCTAGTTTGACAATTAACTTTGCATGTGTGCATTCATGGTGATGTTTGATGTTTGTTAATAGTTTGTATAAACATTGTATATGTATGTTGTGTCTAATGACCTCACCTCACATGACACCTTGTATGATTACTCAATTACTTCTTTCCACTTTATCTTCTTTCCCATTCTCTTGGTGGTTAGCTATTGTGCTATTGTTCTAGATGTGTTGTCATCATCCATTATCTTCTTGATGTATAGTCATTTGTAGCTTAGTGTTTTATCACTCTACCTTGTTATTTATAATTCATTTGTTGAGTGTACAAGGGATTTCTATCCGATGTTCATCTGATGCGTGAAGCTTTGTCTGACGTCTTGAAGTGCACCTGAGGCGATTTCTCACACCATGCGATGAAGTTCTTTATTATTAGTTTAATTATTTGATGTATTTCGATTGGGTTGTATTATTTGGAATTTTATTCGGAATTTTGATACGATACATCCCCATTTATAAACTTGTATCCCCGTTCCCATATGGTTTGTAATAGTTTAGAACTACTTCACCAATGAACACATAGCCTCCTCTTGGGCTTTTCACCAATGAACACATGGCCTCCTCTTGGGATCTTCACCAATGAATACATGGCCTCCTCTTGGGCTCTTCACCAATGAACACATAGCTCCCTCTTGTGATCTTTATCAATGAAAAGGAGTTCATGATCATTTATTGATGCAACTTGGGCACTTGGATGGTCGATGACACTTTCCAGCAGAGTTTTCTTACCTCGTGCGTGTTGAAGGGGCAACGGACTTTCTCCGTTAGGTATCATCATCACCCTCTTTATACATGATGTTTCACCATCATCTCCATGCATATTTTATCTTTCTTCATATGATGTTTTGCCATCCATGTCTACTATCATGATATTTTTTCATCCATGCCTGATGTGTTGTCATTCATGCATTTTATTATTCTTTACATGATGTTTTTCCATCCATGTCTATTATCATGATGTTTTGTCATCCATGCCTGATGTGTTGTCATTCATGCATTTGATTATCCTTTACATGATATTTTGCCATACATGTCTTATCATTCATTCTAAGTGTGATTGTTTGCTTCTTTATCTCTTTCATGAGATTGCCATGTTCCCCATAGGATCTTTAGTTCATGCTTCTCCAAGATTGAACTAAATAGACCTTAGGTCTTCTATCCATGCATGATAACTTTAGGTAGATCTTCCCCTTGTTTATATCCATAACTTAGGAGCAACTTTGCATGATAACATTTGGATTTAGAAGTAGGTTAGTTTCCCTTAGCCATTTTACCTTTATCCTTTTGCATCCTTAAAATTAAAATCTTGTTTTTGTCAAGTGCATTAAAACATTCTAATAATCTGAAACTTTTTCCAAAGTAAAAGATACAAACCAATTAGTCTAGGATGTTTCATCGTCCTGTTTGCTGTTGATGCTTCATCGTCCTGTTGCTGATGTTTCGCCATCTCATCCTCTGATGTTTCGCCCATCCTTTGATGTCTCGTCATCTCGTTTGCTGATGTTTCGTTATCCCGTCTCCCGATGTTTCGTCATCCCGTCTGTAGCTGATGTTTCGTCATCATGGGGGTGTTTCGTCATCGTTTGCTGTTTCGTCTGCTAATCTAAAAAACACTAACCAACCAAAACAAGTGAGCCGAACTACGGCACTCTGACTTTCCCATTGCATGAGGGAATACGTAGACATCCTGTCGCGGGGCTAGATCGAGCAACCTTTGTAAATATTTCCTTCTTTTCCCCGTGTTTTCTTTCTTTTATTCTTTTCTTTATTCCTTTATTCTTCTTTTCTTTTTACATATGCACACCTTATACCATGTACATATATATTTAGACCTTTACACCCATTAGATAGAAAGTAAAAGCGGATACCGTAGAGTACTAAGGGCGCGTGGGGTGCTAATCCCTTCCCCTCGCGTAACAGACTTCCTTACCCGATCTCTCGGTCGCAAGACCGTGATTTCTCCGTTTTAGGTTTACTCGATGTTTACCTTTCCCTCTCGGCGGGATAAAAAACGTTCGATGGAGACTTTATTGATATATAGTTATATCCTTTGATTTTTAGGTCGGGTGTTTCAACTAGCCATTGAACTAACTCCATTATATTTAAAAAATTATACTTTAGGATATGCAAATGAAGAAAATTTTGAAGTATTAGCCATAGAAAGCTTAGCAGATATAGATTGGAGAAGTCCCATAATAAGTTATTTTAGAGACCTAGTAGAAGATACAGACAGAACAATTAAGTATCGTGCCCTAAGCTATATGCTAGTAGGCAACAAATTGTTTAAGAAAACATCGGAGGGAGTTTTATTCAAGTGTTAAGGAAAAATCGAAGCGTACTTAGAATTATCAAGCGTACTTGCTAGGGCATGTGGAGCACGTCTAGAAGGCCATAAAATGAAATGGATTTTGTTTTGATATGGTTTGTATTGACCCTCAATGTTGAAGAACCACATAGAATTTTCCAAGGGATACCAAGAATGTCAAGTTCATGTAGGCATTCAACATGTGTCAGTGAGATAATTAAATTCGATCATTAAACCATGGCCTTTCACATGTTAGGCACTAGACTTAGTTGGAGAAATTTGACCTTCTTCATTGAAAGGTCAGAAATAAATTTTGGTGGGAATCGACTATTTCACAAAATGGATCAAAGTGATACCTTTGGTTAGTGTGGACCAGGAGAGCATCATCGAATTTATCTAAAAGCATATAATCTATAGGTTTGGAATCCCAAAGACAATCACTACAGATCAAGGATCAATATCTACTGGTCGAAAGATGCAAGAGTTTGCCAAGGAAATGAGATTCAAATTATTAACATATACACCCTACTACGGCCATGCAAATGGACAAGTAGAAGCTGCAAATAAAGTGAAAATTGGTTTAATAAAGAGGCATGTAGGGAAGAAGCCAAAGAATTGGCATAAGTCTTTGGATAAAGGTTTATGGGCTTATCGAACATCTCCTAAAGAAGCGGAGAATTCAAGCACATTTTGTTTAACCTTTGGACATGGTGTTATTTTTCCTGTAAAGATATATCTACAACTAGTGAGAATCCAAAGGAAAAGTGAAGTGACTTCTAACTATTATTGGGAGATGATGATGAATGAGTTAGTTGATTTGGACGATGAAAGGCTACATGCTTTAGAAGTATTGAGAAGACAAAAAAAGAACATCTAAAGCATACAACAAAAAGGTTAAAGGGAAAAAATTTCAAATGATGATTTAGTATGGAAAGTTATATTGCCAATGGATCAAAAAAACAAATTGTTAGGTAAATGGTCCCCACATTGGGAATGACCTTTTTGAGTTATCCAAACATATACTAATAATGTACATGAAATAGAAGAGTTAGCAGAAGATCGAAGGGTCTTGAAGATAAATGGTAAATATTTAAAGAAATATAAACCTATTCTTCAAGAACTAAAAATTTCAGCAAACTAGTGAAAGTAACAAAGAGAAAGCCAAAATGGTAATTCAAAATGCCAAAATGGAGTTGTCTAGAAAATTACAACAACTTAATCAGAAACCAAGTAAAAATACATTAAAGAAACTCTAAGAAATTACAAGGGCAAGTTAGTCTTCATTATGTGGTACTTGGTCTTGTTAGGTTCAGCTTGTAATCAACCGGGGATTTGGAAGCTTGTAGCGCTTCTATTTCGTCTCCCAACTTCCTAGCCTCATCCACACATTCAAAACTTTGAGCAACTTGCTGATCGATTTCAGTTTGATCTATTTGTTCGATAGCTTTTTGACGGGCTTCAGTGCGTGAAATTTTTTCTTGCAATTCTTTTATTTGTTCTTTCTAGTAAGAGATGGAACGGACATTGGTGGAAAATCCTTATTTTACATTCTTCAAAGATTTTTCAAGATCTTCAGCTTTGTTGGTCAACTCAAGTGCTTTTTACCACTGAGTTTCTTGAGCGAAGAGTTTTTCTTGAATACTCGAATCTACATTTCTTTCCCTAAAGAGGTCTGAACTGATTGAGTTGATTAAGGTAGTCACATCCATTAGAAATTCAGCAATTTTAGTAGGACATGCGACTATGTCAACTTGGTTTAATAATTGTCTCAGCACAACGTCTGTAGTAGCATCATCTCTCAAAGCTGCAAACATATCAATATTAAACTTCTTCTCTTTGATTTTTTGGAGAAGTTTCTCATTGGTTTCATTTTGAGAACTCCTGCTCGAAGTTGCAGTTGGACTGGGGCAGGCCCGTTGGACAGTTGCCACCCTTGTTGCCATGAGGAATTTTAAATATTCAAGAGGGTTACTCTTCCTCATAACCTCCGCTTATTCTTCTGAAGGGAGTGGATTACTAGGCTCTGAAGAACCTGGTTGACTTCGTGCAAATGGGGAAATATGTTGAATCCGCTGTTGACCTACTTGATCAATTTATGGGGGAATTTCCATGAAACCTTCATCTTGATCTTCTTAATTATCGAAGTATTTCTCGCCATCACTGACCATTGTTTCATCTTCATCAGAAGAGACCACATTCATCTTGGGTGAGGAATCATCATGGCTTTCTTCATTGGATCCATCATCCACAAGAGGCTTTATTCCCGCAATGTCTTCTTGATTGCTTCCAAGCTTTTTGGCCTTCGGTTTTTGGGAGAAGCCAAGTAAAGTGGTTGGACCATGTGGAGGATTATTTAGCATGCAAACATCAGTAGTGAATCCCTTGTTGGAATCTCTACCAGATTGGAGATGGATGAAAGGATTGTTGCTGCTTAGGGGAATCTCATACTTAATAAGGGATTCAGTAGGAGCAATTTGTTGATCCTGGAAATCTTTTATGTTAGAAAAATCAGGAAGGTAAGAAATTAAAAAGTTTCTTTTGATATATTCTCACCTTCGTAGCCATATCTCCAGGGCTCGAATTGTCACTTTTGACCCTTTAGAAAATATGACGTTTGGAAGATTGGGAATGCTTCTTATTCTTTGAAACAAGGAGTGGGTATTTATTAGTGTTGATATGTTGTGGTTGGGAGGAAGCATTAGAGGATTTTTGTTTCTTATTCTTTTTAATTTTCTTAGATTTTATTGTTTGAGGAGAAGCGGACTATCTTCAATAGTATTGGTAGTTGCTTCAGTTTGTTTCTATTTACTCTGAGTAGAGGGGGTTTTTGACTACCCTGAAATAAACAATAAAGAGTTTAAAATAAATCATTTCCAAGTTTGGGGAGAAAGAAATGACAAATATTACCTTTCTAGTTGTTGTTGGTTTTTTGATCATGGAAGCAGCACCCTTCGAAGAAGTGGTGGTTTGTTGGGTTAATTTATTGGTTCCTATAGTATAACCAAGACGATCCTTTTTAGTGGCTTCTTTTCAACAACTAAAAAAGACGTCAAATTCAAACACACATGTTAGTGTTCAGATGTCAAAAGGTTTGAAAAAAACATTCAAAGTAGCCAAAGAGTTCCTTTGGTTCCACACCTTAACCTTCTAGAGTAAGCATTTTGATATGTTCTAGGTCAAGATGAAGGAATCCTTTGAAACTGTATAGAGTGTGCTTAGTCGGAACCATACGTTCAACAAGTTTTTTGTTTTATTGTTGCAAAATCTTGTAAACGTTTCCAAAGGCAAACGAGTTTGGATAAGGTGGATAAAATGCAAGGCCAAAATCGACACTGGGTAACTTGGGATTTTGGTGGTTCTAATTGAAAATATAACCTATACTTATGTTCAGGTTTAATATTTGAAGTAATTTTTAAGTGAGGAAGTTTTGATATAAACTTTTCTTTTAAAGTTTTTGCTGCTTCTCAAATGATTCGACTAAGATCATCTGGCCTGTAGACAGTTTCAAAGTACTTTTTGAATGCTAGAATCTCTTTGATGAGTTTATACGTACCTTTCTTGGATTTATCCTGGACAAAAGCAAAAGCTTTAGTCAGATTGTCATGGAAAAGAGTCACATTGAACATGCTTGAGGAATGATACTTCCTCCACCAATCATCGAATTCTTGGGTACAATAAAAGGTTGGCTTGTAAGGAATGAGTGTTAGCACATAAGCATTGGCATAAGTAAACATTTGATGTTCCCCTTAAGTTTTGGTGAAAGTCATTCCTCTATACAAGAGGTTACTTTTTTGATCAAATAAAGGTTCAGGAATAATTTGGAAAAAGGCCAAATTGTCTGGCAACGAAATTGGGTTGATAAGCAAGAAGGATATTATGAGCTTTGATGGGCATTAATATGGTAACAATAAGTGTAACGCCCCGTTTTAATTAATATTATATTATATTATATTAATATTTTCGAGTTACCGATCGATATTTATTTTGCGACGAGAATATTTATATTAATCGATATATTTGATAATATATTTGGCGACGTTTCGTTTGGTCCGGTTTTTATTCCGTTCGGTTCGGTAAAATATTATTCGGATCCGATATTTAATTCCCCGGAATTATTTTAATTAATTGAGTAAATAATATTATTAGATATTATTAAGGTATTAATTAATAAAAATAAGTTAGGGGTGTGAGGAGTAATTGAAGAGAATTGGGTTTACACCCTTGGCTAGTAAGAAAACATCATTATAAACCAGTTTCCTCCTTTCTTTTCCATTTTTGTCAACACAAAGCCAAACTTATAAGCTTGAGAGAAAGAGAGGGTTTTGGGAGAAGAAGAGCAAGAGCAAGAGCTTGAGGTTTGGAGTTGTTGAATCATCAAGAAGCATCCAAGCATTTGAGGTAAGGGGTTTGATTTTCCACTTTCTATAGTTAGGGTTTGATAGATATGTTGTGGATTTGAGATGAAAATTGATGTTGTGGTTTATGAGTTGTGGATGTGATTGTTGGAATAAATTAGGAAAATTGAGTTAGGAGTATTGATCTAGGTGTTCTATTACCACGGCTAGTAGGAATAAGTTATAAGAATAGAAATTAAGAAAAACTGTAAAACTGTAAACAAGAACACTGTGTGCAAGCATCGAAGAAGAAGAAGATGGAGGTTTTAAAAGAAAGGAGGCGCCCACCTCAAGTGAGGGGCGACCGTCCCACATGTTAGGGCATCCGCCTCATGCCCTTGGAGGCCCTGGGACGTGCTGGAAGGAGGAGAGTCCGTTTCGCCATTTTGTTGTTTTTCTGTTTTCATTTGTTTTCTGTTTTCCTGCATAATTATGTTACCTGCATAATTATGCAGTTTGTCTCTGTTTCTCTTTCTTTTCCCAATTCCACATACTACTAGTTAGTATTAATATAATATAACTAGGGCATAAGTTAGCCGATTAAATTTGGAACCCGATTATGTTCTGTTTTCCCGATTTCGGTAATTTCGGCGACGGAGCAAATTGCTCTGAATTCAACGAAAATTGAAGTGCTACCTAAGTTCGATGTGTAGAACGTAGTGGTGAGGTTAGTTTTTCGAAATTACGAGTTTTTATGAGATGACCCGAAATAGGCCAATTTACGGTTAAATTGAATCAGATTGCATTTTAGTAGATTTAAGACACGTATGGACAATTCGATTGCGATGTTGACGATTATGATTAATGTCGGTTATTAGGAATGGCTTTCGCGACGATTATAGGTGTTTTGACTATTTTTCCGTATTTGGAATTTAGTGAATGAATTGATAATGATGTGGTGTGATTAAACATGATGTTTGCGACGGTGTATTTATTAACGAATACTTGATGATATGCGTTGCGATGATATGTTTATCTTGGTGTGGATGAATATGGCGACGTGGACTTTATGTCAATTTTGATGAGCGATGATGATGTTTTGTTATGTTGTTTTTATTGTTGAGTCACATACATTGCATTGGCGACGATGGCTTTTATGCCAAGCGACGAGGGCTTTTATGCTAAGCGACGATGGGCTTTATGCCAAGTGTTCCTAATTATGGACAAAGCGACGGGTACCACATGCATAACATAGTCATGTCTCATGGAGTCGGTTATGTTTATGTTTGAGTTGTTTGGCATTAAGTTTTAATTGATGGATGATGTTGAATTGTAATGATATATGATGCTTTGTTTGATGATGATCTTTATGATGAACATGAAATGAATATGACTTGATAATTTCATGATAACTAGGCGATGGATATAAATGATGAGTTTTGCGATGATTTAACTTTGATGAAATGCTTAATGCAAATATGATGTGATGATGTTTGTGATGATGGGCTTTTATGCCAAAAGCGACGATGGGCTTTAGCCAATTGGTGATGATTTTATTTATGTTGCTTATGTTATTAACATTATTTGATGTTGTTGTTTATGATTGTCGTGTTGATTAGTGACATATTGACTTGTGATGATTTCGTGGTGATGAACATTTATGTGTTGTTGTGATGATTTCGTGGTGATGAACGTTTATGTGTTGTGTTGCTGCGGTAAAGCGAAAAGCAAAGAGTTGGTATTATTTTTATCGGGTGATATATACCGGTTAGGTTATATCGTATCGTGTCCGCATAGATTGGTTATTGATTCGTCGTTCGATAACTCTACTGTTAATGAGTTTGAGATTAAAAGAAATGAAAATAAAAGACAAAAAGTATAAAGGATAGACAACTTGTCTGGAACGAATGTAAACTACCCGTAACAGACTTAAATCTACCACCCATGTCATACTCGGCCTACGTTACTCGTCCGTGTCATCACATACCTCTCACAACCTTGGTTATTTCTAACCCAAATTGAGAATCCTCCCGAATCATCTCAATAGCCATGTTTGGCCTACCTCGACAACACTGAAATCAACTGCGTCACCTCCATAACCATCTCTAGCATACTTCACCAACGCAGAGGCATTAAGTTCGGATACTCTAAGTGAATGTTAGATCTAAACCCATTTCTAGTATTCAGAAACTAACAGATAATCATCCTAGGTAAGAATCTAAGCAATCTATCTCTAGTAAAGCTCAAACCCCTAACATAGAGTAAAAACCCAAGATAACTACCAACACAAATGCGTAAAGCAAGCTTTATATAACACCAAGGGCGATAAATATACAAGAGTTATGAGTAGAAATACATACAAACCCAACAAAAGAGAAATACACAAAGAGGAGAAGAGATAAACCACAGATCTACACTGGTTGTCAAAGTCAATCGAAGAGCAATCCACCTCCAATCATCCATGAGCAAGCCCTAATGTTGTTTTCTAAGCTAATCTACCAAAAATGAAGGTTGATGGAAATGGGGATCAAAAACCACCCCAAAACCATAACCTAGAAATCTGTTTTGAAAATTATTTATAAACAAAATCCCGCAGACCGCGCTAAGCGCGATAGCCGTGCTAAGCGCGATTTACTTTATTATTTTATTACATTAAACTGCCTTACCGCGCTAAGCGCGAAAGTTGCTGTTTTTCTTCCCAAAAATGCATCTTCAGAGCCGTGTCTTCGACACTTTATTCCTCCATGCTCCAAATATGCAACAAATACCTACAAAAATAAATACAAAACTATCAAACGGTATATTATGTACGCAAAACACAATAAGACGTATTTACAACAAAAATTGGGGTTATTCAACGATTATTAACAAACAAAAACAGATAAGTGCCACAAAACATATATACAAAATAACTACATTTTGGCACTTATCAACTCTCCCCAACTTGACACATTGTTTGTCCTCAAACAAAGTCAAATAACTCAAAGAAACAAAGAATGCTAATCAAAGAATCACGAATCAACAAGTTTTTAAAACGGAAAACAAATGTATGGTTCAAACGAAAAACGTACACGACAAAATACAAACTTACCACCATACTACAACAATAACATATAAACGAAACAAATCCTAAGTACAAAAATCATGCAAAACATTCTAAAACAAAACAAGCTCAATCATGAATCACACGTAGCAAAAATTCATCGGTAGATGAAGAACACACAAAGGTGAGGGATAAAAAACACTCCTCCACAATCTTGCAAACAATAGAATAAATTATGCATTCATCCAAAAATGTATTGAAAATACAAATACAAGAATCACAAGGGCTTTTCAAGGTTGTAATGTGGCTTGGTTAACAAACAAGTGATAATTCCTAAAGCTAATTGAAACAAAAACTTGCCTAAACCTAAGGGAGTGATCAACTCACAAAGTTCCAAACAGTATAATTTCAATCAAACTTATTCTTCATCACAAATTCCACACCAAACACACCTCACTTATTAACATAACATTATTCCTACTCTTTTTGTTTTTCTTTTTCAAAGCTTTTCTCTTTTTTTTCTTTATTTTTCTAATCTTTCTTTTTCACTTTTTTTATTTTCTTTTTATTTTCTCAACCTCATATCAATCACAACATAAGCACATAAACATTCCTCTCCCCGACTTGAATTCAACCAACATCATTACGTGAATACTCCCTACTTTCTAAGGCAAGGTAAAAATTCATACAACAACATGTAGTTGAGAGTTCGAGAAACAAAGAAATCAATATCCATACAAAAAAGTGAATTGACACTCATAGACAAGCATCAAGTTCAAATAAAATTGGATGTTGATAAAAACTCAAATGGGCAAACAAAGGTTCACACACTCACAAGGTGAATTGAATATTTTGCCAAGGTAGTTATGCTCAAAATCAACAAAATGCCTTGATCGTTTTCTTGCAATCATACAATCAACACAAAACACAAGATTAAGTATAATAAAATCCAGTTAAAACAAGAATGTGGACTCTCATATGTAAACAATGGAAAGCTTCCTCTCATTTATGGTTAAAAAGGGGACTAAAGTGATTCAATTCATGAGCAAGTAATGCAAAAAGAATGAATAGCATGGTAATTATACAAATGATAAATTTCTTAAACATGTTATGCTATAGAAAGCGATAAACGAGTACCTGACGTGTACCAACTTTGAAACTATCATTACCATACATCCGCGAGTTGAAATGATCAAACTCGAAAAATCACCTCAAAAGTCTTCAATTTACCGAACCAAAATTTGAGTCTAAACAACAACAAAAGAATTAGAAAAACAATACTAATTTTATTCAATACAAAAAGCCTTGGTGAAAGTGGGAAAAAGGAAAACCAAGTGAAATTTTAAAAATCAGGCCATGCATAGCAAGCGCTAAGCGCACACCGATTGAAAAATGACTGCAATATGCAAGCTCCACTACACACCTATACAATCTCATTTACACATCTAAACAATATTTACAATACATACACACTTCCACAAGCTAAAACACTACAAACTTGTGGAAAATAACAAATTGACATAACAAAACAAAAGCAAATAACAATACACACAATTAGTGAAAAGGAATTAACAAGTTGAAAAGTGAAAAATTGAAATTAAGAGCAATTCCTTTTTCAACTTGTGAAAACACAAGTCACCACACACATAAACAACATAAACAAACATGCTTGTTTTACGTCGTAAGCTCGACGCCTTTATTGTGCGAGCACTAGTAACCTCCTCTCGTCATGCCATGGTATTTCCACACCGTGCAAACCTAAAGAAAGTGTCCTAACAACCACACAACAAACGTTACGAGTACAAGACAATTCACAACATCACATGAAAACTAAGAAAGTCACAAATATGTACAAGTATGGAAAGTAAACACACAACATGTACATGTAACATATACAAGTTCATATACAAAGTCTATACAACATATACATTAATTACAAAACTCAAAAACAACGGAATTATCGCAATACAGAAACAATAAAACCAATCCCCGACAACGGCGCCATTTTGTTGCTGCGGTAAAGCGGCAAGCAAAGATTTGGTATTATTTTTACCGGGTGATATATACCGGTTATGTTATATCGTATCGTGTCCACAAAGATTGGTTATTGATTCGTCGTTCGACAATTCTACTGTTAATGAGTTTGAGATTAAAAGAAATGAAAATAAAAGACAAAAAGTAAATGAACAAAAAGTATAAAGGATAGACAACTTGTCTGGAACGAATGTAAACTACCCGTAACAGACTTAAATCTACCACCCATGTCATACTCGGCCTACGTTACTCGTCCGTGTCATCACATACCTCTCACAATCTTGGTTATTTCTAACCCAAATTGAGAATCCTCCCGAATCATCTCAATAGCCATGTTTGGCCTACCTCGACAACACTGAAGTCAACTGCGTCACCTCCATAACCATCTCTAGCATACTTCACCAACACAGAGGCATTAAGTTCGGATACTCTAAGTGAATGTTAGATCTAAACCCATTTCTAGTATTCAGAAACTAACAGATAATCATCCTAGGTAAGAATCTAAGCAATCTATCTCTAGTAAAGCTCAAACCCCTAACATAGAGTAAAAACCCAAGATAACTACCAACACAAATGCGTAAAACAAGCTTTATATAACACCAAGGGCGATAAATATACAAGAGTTATGAGTAGAAATACATACAAACCCAATAAAAGAGAAATACACAAAGAGGAGAAGAGATAAACCACAGATCTACACTGGTTATCAAAGTCAATTGAAGAGCAATCCACCTCCAATCATCCATGAGCAAGCCCAAATGTTGTTTTCTAAGCTAATCTACCAAAAATGAAGGTTGATGGAAATGGGGATCAAAAACCGCCCCAAAACCATAACCTAGAAATTTGTTTTGAAAATTATTTATAAACAAAATCCCGCAGACCGCGCTAAGCGCGATAGCCGTGCTAAGCGCGACTTACTTTATTATTTTATTACATTAAACTTCCTTACCGCGCTAAGCGCGCTCAAAACCGCGCTAAGCGCGAAAGTTACTGTTTTTCTTCCCAAAAATGCATCTTCAGAGCCGTGTCTTCGACACTTTATTCCTCCATGCTCCAAATATGCAACAAATACCTACAAAAATAAATACAAAACTATCAAACGGTACATTATGTACGCAAAACACAATAAGACATATTTACAACAAAAATTGGGGTTATTCAACGATTATTAACAAACAAAAACAGATAAGTGCCACAAAACATATATACAAAATAACTACATTTTGGCACTTATCATGTTGTTGTGACGATTTATGTCGATGAGGTTATGACGATAAAGTGTAGATTATACACATTAGAATGACAATTAGAGTGAGTGAGTTTTGGATATGTGTTGGAATTGCACTTATTAATCTATACCCTTTATAATTCCGAAACTATATATATATATATGTGTGTATATATATATATATATATATATATATATATATATATATTTTATCATGTCTTTAATTATATGTTTTGGAGTATCTCACCCTTTGCTTGTTTCGCCGTTACCTTTATATTGGTAACGTGCAGGTTATGAAGACAAAGATTATAGCTGCTATTAGTCGAGTCGGTGTCGCTCTGATACGTAGCACTCAGGGGGAATATTTATGTTGTCTTGTTGTTGTTCTTTTGTTGTTTTTCCTTTCGTAAATAAGAATCATACTTTATGAAAACATTAATTTTTAAGGAAGTTTAATTAAGAAGATGTTTTGATTTTTATGAATCAATTTATGAATTCCGACGATGCTATGTATCTTAGATTTATACTTTAAAGCAAACTGTTTAAAGTGATTTATGAAATTTATGAAATCCGACGATGCCACAGTATTGAATTTATGAAATTTTAAATTACTCTAATTTTTGCATATAAAACCTTGGGTAATATTGGGGTGTTACAATAAGTATAGGGAGCAGAAAAGCTTTCCAAATGGCCAAACTTTCTTCTTCTTTGTATGGTGAAATATTAGTAAAGGTTCTTGTGAACCACTCAGGTCCATGAGTTCGATAAGAAAAATGAGCCATCGAAGGAGTAAATTGATGACGCTTTGAAAACATCATTACATTTTTGGTGAAGCATTATTTCAATCCCTTCACTTCATCATTGGGAGTTAGTTTAACCAATATAAGTCCTTCGATATCCATGTTCTGAATCTCATGAGCAGAGTCATCAATTGAACTAGCAGTTGGGAGTGAGGATTTAAAAGTGGCATTCAACCACAATTGTAGAAGCCAGTAGGGGCCAATAAGTAGGAGGTTTGTTTCTGTCTCATATTTCTTTAAGTTTATTGTTGCCTCTCCAAGGCATTCATAATACCCAACCAATATGAGTTCACTTGAGTTAACATTTCGACCAGAATGAAGTTGATTGGTCAATGTTAAGAATCTCTTTGCTACTTGAATATATTTTGAATAGAAAATGCAACGAGAAAGCCAGGGACATAAGAATGCTATATGTTCTACGTCTTACACTTAATATTCAGTTCCCATATATTGGGTAATGTAATTAGTGAAAGTGGCATGCGCCACTTTGAAACCTATGGTGTTATCAGCTTGCAAAAAAGGATCAAAGGTTTCGCCAGTTTGTTTAAGACTAGTGATGGAAGCAATATCAAAAAGGGTAGGTGTAATCATCCCATAAGAGAGATGGAATGGATTGTACGTACTATCCCAAAAATATAAGGAAGCCATTAGCATATGCTGGCAATAATCAGGCCCAAATTTAACAATAGGATAAGATAAAAGATACCCATATTTTTCCAGGTTTGAGCTTTCTTATCTTCCATCCTAGTTAGCCACTTCAGATGATTTTTATCATCGGTTGCTGGACAAGATATGAAAGGTTTCAGTGCATCTGTAACAAAGCCTAATTGGAAAAAGGTTAAGGTTCATTTGTCTCTACATCATTATTTTCTTTTGAAATATTTATGTTCTCTATCCTAAGTGGCATCACAGATTTTTCAATAGTTTGGGATTTTACCTTACTAGCTATGGGTTTAGTCGTACGATAAGCAGGAAAAAACCCTTTCCATTTTCTAGGTCACAAGCATGTGCTATTGAGCCCATATAACCTAATGTTTCATGAGATAAATTAAAAGGAATTATTACCTGAGAGGCATAAATGGTGCGTTCTTCTTCCTCAAGGACATGATAGGGAACAAATTCTTGATTCCCAATTGTTAAAGGTTTTTTTTACTTGAAGTAGAGAAGGAAGAATAACATATTTTGATTTATTTTCTCCTTTAGAATATTTGGTGTTCTTCAGAGGCTCCATTGATTGCTTGATGAAATTCCTTTGAACGTTATAAAGATACAGGCTTGGAGAATCAGAAGATTTAAGAAGATTAAAAGTGTGACTGATTGAGAAGAAGAGTATTTATAAATTAGAATTTGTTCATTTATATTTTAAATCATGAGTTAGTGGGACATGTGGTGACTTGTGATATCCTTATCTAGACTTAGAAGATCACAAAGAAAAACAAACGCTTAATACTAAAAGATGCAAGTTTAAACAAACAAAATACTCTAACACTGTCCCACTAGGCGTGCTAATTTATTTACAGGGAAATCTGGTAAACAACCGCTAGTCTTCCAAATCGAATAGTTTTGGTAACTTACAGGATCGACTAGATTGATCCTAGGACATATGTCTAAGTCTCTGGTGTTAAACTTGTATTGGAACCCATGTTTGACATTATTTTTGCCTATAATACTAAGAATCTTAAAGAATGTGAATTAAAGTAACTTCGATTGAAAGGTTTTAAATGATCAAAGTAAATGTTTTGAATGGGAACTTAAAGAAATGTAAAGGATATGTAAAGAACTATAAAAAAAAGTAAATGACTTGATAGATAAAGATTTCGACTGGAAAGTAAAATAAATTATTTAAAGAACTTCATATTGATTAAGTAAATGATTCAAAAAGTAAACAATGGTGTTTCTTATACGTACATTTCTTTGCAACTCTTTTCTCTAACACTTAATACTTTGAGTATATTGAGTCATTTGTACAAAATGAACACACATGAATCCTACCACTAAGACTCCTATTTATACTAATTCAACCCTAACGGTATCTTTCTAAGAAAACGCCACGTTCAAAGATTGCATGTCCTTCGAACTCTCTGACTTCCACGCGTCTTCTATGAGTAACGTTCTAATTCGAATTCAATTCTTCCAACGAATAGTTTGAATCTTTCGAATTATCTATCTTTCGAATCGAAGTAAATAAATTGGGCTTTTCATTGACTCTACTCGAATAAGGCCCAAAATAACAAAATAACTTCAGTTTGTTCTTCGATCCAGCTGATGTCGAAGTTACCAGCCAACAGTTGTGAATCTTGTTGTTAATTATGACAAAATTCAATATCAATTTGTGAGACAAAGAATAGTAGCAACCAAAATAAATGGTTTGCAACAATAATAATTCTTACGCATAAAAGTTAACAGAATAAGGCGAGAAAAAGACGAAGGTTTGTTTACCCAGTTCGATCAAACGATCTACTTTGGGGGAGAGAACAACTCTCCAATTCACTATACTAAGAAATTTGTTACAAGAGATTACAGATGAGTTACAAGAAAATAGTATTTGCCTGCAGGTTCCCAAGAACAACCTTGAAGGTGCCCAAGAATTACCCTATTTTATACCCAAGTGTTTCCCAACTCCTTCAACCTTCAATATATAAATAACTCAAACCCAAGGTGCAAACAAGTGTTTTCCAATTCCCAATAACCTTAGATAACCCCAAAGGTTTCCAAAATCTTTTTCTTCTAAGATTTCCCTTGAGAGTAGCCAAAACCCTATACTATGCCTTTAAACCCTTATTCTCCCTTTTGGTGTAAGCTCTAAGATTGTCACACCTGCAAACACATAAGAGATACATGTTTATAATAACAAATACACAACAAAGAAAGTCCAAAATCACTAGTATCCAGGACAAAACAAGAAATCGGCGAAAAAGCCCGAAAAACCAAAAATCACTATTCATCGTACAAACAACACTATTCATCTGTATAAACAGTATTATTCATTCATACGGATGACACTATTCATCACCCGAATTTTATTTTTTCCCAATTTCTATTTTTCGACTTTTCGTCTGACTTTCTAAACTTCTGATTTTTGCGATAATTGTAATCTCCAAAATATGTTTTCTTTCTCTTCATTAACAAAGGTTTTAAGACACATTTACAATAATTTAGTATGTTAGGTTTATTATAAATAACATACTAGTCTTTCATCATTGCATACAACAAATCCTAATTTAAGGTGAGATGATTATTTGCTATTCTTGTATACTTGTAATCTTGATTTAAGAGAATGTAAAAAATAACACTTATAACTAATCTTTGTTGTTCTTCGTGTTTTTTCATCTTTTCTACTTTATATGTTTCTTGATCATAAAGAAACAAGTTTATACTTTGTTTCTAAGAGATCTAATTTCACAACACTAACTTATAGTTGTGTTGTCTCGATTTTTTTATAACGCCGAGGTAACATGTCATTTATCTTATTAAAAAAATCAAACATTACGCTCACAGGACATATACTCTCGGTTTGTAGCATGTTGGAGATGAAAGCTTCTTCATAAAAGTGTTATCCTTTGTAGTGATGAGGCGAATAGTCTTGCCCTTTGATTCAAATGCAGTTAAATACTAAAGTTTATCAACACCATCAATTATATTCTAATTTGTTCAATGACGCAGTACTAGCAGTTAGGAGAGCATTGTGGGTTGATGACTTTGGTGTGCAGGGCCGTGATAAGTGGATGAAGATTCCTAATATGAGTTACCCTATTGCCTCAAGATAAATTCTTATACTGTTCTTGTTGTCCATGAACCTTAACATCATATTTTCTCTTTAGTGATAGCTCCATGCATACCTTCAAGCAGATACAAAATGATTGTAGTTAGTTTTGTTAACAACGATCACTGGGTTCAGGTGAAGTTGAAACCCAATTGTCCTTTGGTTCCCATCACAGATTGACGGAGACATAACTGAAGTGAAATTGCAAGAGCATGAGAATCAGCATGTTCGGGACATATTAGACACTTGGAATAAGTAGTTAGGAAGTCAACATAATTTGTTTTGTAACGATATTATAACACTTTTGCATTATATGTATATGTTTTCATCGTTATACTTTGCTAAAAAGTCAAAAAACATGTTTTTCAAAAGTTTCATTACTGTTTACTAGGCTTTTCCAAACTTCCAGAAAATTTGGTGCATACCTGTTTTTTCAAAAATCCCAATAGATATTTATATGTTTTTGAATTTTTTTAAATATTCGATAATTTTTTTCTGGATTTTTCAGATATCTGATATTTCTTCGTAGCTTTTTCAGAAAATCTTGAATTTTTAGCGATAATTTACACAATATACGGTATTTATGCATTCTTTTACAAGATATCCGGTGAATTCAAAAAAAAAAAAAAAACCAATGATTCTACTTTCAAACAATTTGTTTATACAAAATATCAAATATCTGGATGAAAACTCCAGTACTTACCAAAACTTTTATAAAGATGACAGTATTTAACAATGACAAAATCGTAATCACAACCCTCTCATGGGTTGCCAGTTCAACTTAGGAGTAGCTTGCAAATTTCAAGTTGGACTGAATTCGTTTTCATTATTTCAAATTTTACCATTAAACTAGTAAACAAATCGTACGTAGGTACGAGTTACGATCTGATTAGCACAATTTTTTTCATATATAAAAGATATTTGTATAAAGATATATTTAGTATAATACACAAATTAAAGGGAATTTTATTATAAAAAAAATAATAATGTTATACTCCTATTTAAAAACGTGGAGAGTAGAGTAACAATCAAATAAATGTTAGACTCGTTTTGATTGATTCTAATGCATAGCGTTGAACATGAGTCACACGAAACTACGGTCCTTCGAATCAAAGAAAAACCGATAATTCACGATAGGTCGAGTCATGGTCGGATTCACGTGCGAGAATATGCGATCAAGACACAAAGAACAGTTCACAAAGAGGAACCGCGTTGAAAACTCGATTCGATTCCACAAGTGAAAACTTAACTAAAGTCTAGAACAACAAAGAAATATAGTCCAGTTTTCAATACATGACTTGAACTTCATCATAATATAATTATAAGAAAAAATTGAAAAATAAAACATGAAAATGATGCGGACAAGCATGTATTGGTCCCATGAAATGAAACACAGCTGTCTGATGTTTCATGTTGTTTGGATTTTTGTCGGACTCATCATATTCTTGCCCTTTTTTCACACGTTGTATTGAGAAATTAGGTAATATTAGTTCTTCAGACTCGGTCTACGACAATGTGAAACCAAAAAAGTGTGACCATCATGGACTTTTAGTCTCTTGATCTAGCTCAACTAGTACAACAAGCCATAAAGAAAGAGAAAGAAAAAGGATACGCATTTAAACTCTTGTGCTGTTAATATGTGCTCCTTCCTTTCCATATTATAACTAAATGTTATTTTTTAGATTTATTGAATATCTAATATATCTGATTTACATAGAAATCAAATACATTAGATATTTAAAGAGCCTAAGAAATAAATTTTACTTATAATATAGGATGGAGGGAGTACACACTTTGTATTCTCATCAAAGTCAGAGATTAAAAATTAGGAGAATGTTTTACTGTTAAAAATATGGAACTTCTACGGTGAAATCATAAAATTAACTTTATCAAAGAAGTCACTTTAATCATCCAATAGAAAAAAGCCTTAATCCACATCAACTTTATAGTAAAGTAACTTTACAGTTGGTCCATTTTAAAATAAACTTGTACTTATTGCATATTAGTCCCCCTTCATTTAATAATATTTTATAATTTAAAAATAATTTTTATTTGATTGTAAATTTTTTTAAACAACAATCAAATTTGTTTTTTTTCTTCTTGTTCCACGTTCTTCTTCTTCCAATTTTCCAAACTAAAACCCTAAATCCCCAAATTCGAAATTTGTGATGCACCTTCTATATCACTCTCCCAATTTCGACCTATTCATATCCGAAATTCGTATTCGATTGTTTCCTCCCACACAATTTCGCAGCTGTTCATGTTCGATGTTTAGCATTTAGAATAAATGTTCGTGTAATTCGTATTGGTTGTATATTTCATCGTATTTAGTTTTTGTCCTCTCCTTTCACAGGTAATTGTTAATATCCATCCCAGCATAGGCGAAGCCAGCGACCGGCGAGGTCGGGCCGCTGCCCAGGCTCTTCAGTTACGAAGAGTTGTGTTATCGATTTCAAAGTCTCTTCACTCTCCATAATTCCCTCACTCTTCTCTTTCTCTTCTGCCTCCCTATTCAACATTTCTTCATCCATAAAACCTTTCCATTTTCACTCACCTTAATTTCTTCCCCTTTCACCCGTTTCTTTTTTATCATGGTAAATTGGTTGTAACATTGTTTGAATATTGTCAATGTGAAAGGCTAACATAAAATCTTTAAAGTTGTGGTTCTTAATTGATTTTTTCTATGTGTATGTTTGTTGTTTGTCCAGGTGAAGATTTAAGTGATATTATTGTGGAGTGTGGACCATTAAATTTTCCCTTCTAAAGAGGAAGGAGAAATGCTCTGATGGGTTAGAAAAGGACAAATGGAGAAGAATATACAACTTTTGCTCACAAAGTGTTTAACGAAATGTCTCCACCGGTGTCTTTTCTTTTCTTCTACTTATGTTTTGATTTTCTTGTGATGAGATGTTGAATTGTTATATTAATGATGGTGCAGCCAATGAATTAGTTATTATATTGATTATTATATTGTCGTTATCGCTATTTTGAAACTTGCATGCCACGTATTCGATAAAATGCATAGGTTGGAACTGCATTAGAGCAATTTGACATTAAATCAATAAACAAAGGTTTCTTTCCCTTAATATTAAAATTACACATCAGTATAGAAAACTATGATTCAAAATTACATTTATATCACAATATTTGCACATAAACTAACTATATAAGCTATAGCCTTAAGCTTTGATACAATGTTCACTTTGATATAGCCTTTGCTCATAAATAACTTTGATAAGCTATAGCCTTTCACTTTGATATAGCCTTTGCACAGAAACTAACTTTGATAAGTTATAGCCTTATATTAACTGAGATATCACATGAGCAATAAGTTATAGCCTTCACTTTGATATACTTGCTAACTATTGTTAGATAGAGTTTTTTTTGTACACTTTGATAGCTCTGAAAATTTTGATATCCACGTACGAAGTAAAGTTGCTGACTATTGTTAGATAGAATTTGTTTTTTGGGATGAAAAATATATGAATTTGTTTTCCCAAACTCAATTAGATTTTATATTTTCTACTTACATTATTGAATTGGGTTTAAAGAATTTTATTTTAAGTTAAAGTTTATTAGAAATATTACCAGAAATAATTGATTTGGGGATTAGGGTTTGTATCTATGAAATTAATGAATTTTGTAATTGAATTGAATTAACCAGAAATTATGTAATTATGGATCAGAGATTGTATTATATCGTATTCATAAATTCTGACATTGCATTTGCATTGAATTGGGTGATAGTTAAATAAGATTCGTTCAATTGAATCTTAAGGGTTTGAGTTTAACCATGAGTTTATATTTTGCTGTTGTGATATTGAGTTTTTAGCATTTGAATTGAAATGTGGAATTAGATTGTGATATTATTCAAATTTAGATTCTATTTTTGTCATAATGATCAATTTTCGGTTAATTGTCAAATGTAGTCTTCCGTTGTTAGATATTAACATAAGTTGTGTTGGGATTTGAATATTGTGATATTGAGTATTTAGCATTTGAATTAAAATGTGAAATTTGATTGTCAGATTTTAATGTGAATTAACATAAGTTGTGTTGGGTTTTGAATGTTGTGATATTGAGTATTTAGCATTTGAATTAAAATGTGAAATTAGATTTTCATATTTTAATGTGAATTAAAATATGGAATAATCAAATTTTCAGATATACTTATAATGGAAAGGTGTTTGGACTAAAGAGCAAAATGGAGCATGGAAAACTATTGTAGATGTTGTTACTTCATGCTAAGGGCAATGTCTTTTTTTGTCAAATTTGGCACTATGGCAAGGTTTCAAATTCAAGTATGTATTTATTTTTGTAGATAACGTTTTTTTTTTAATTCAATCAAAAAATTTCAGTTTCCCATGACTTACAGTAAATTCAAGTATGTTTTGGTATGGCTGATGCCTTGAGCAAATATACAGTAATATTTTGTACTTTCACATGGTGGAACCAAGACTAATACATACCTTTGATCCATGAGAAACTATGATTTTTTTTTTCAATATAGTGATAAACGTGTGACTTGTATAAAATGATTTCGTAGTTACTGTTATATTTTTGAGTTATAATTACAGGCATGTTTGTTACATGAAAACGGTTGTTCAATTCCAATGTCAAATTTAGATTTTCAATATCAAATTGTTAAACGGATTCGATTAATAGATGAAAAAGTTTTGGATTTCCAAAAATCAAATTTTGTCATAATGATCAAATTTTTATTTATTGTCTAAGGTAGTCTTCTGTTGTTACATACTATTAACATAAGTTGTATTGCAATATGAATCATCTCTAGAAGCTCTCACGTAACACCTTATCAAAACATTCAAAGCTACAGTTGTTGTTCTTCCTTTGAATGGAATCAAGGAACTCAAAAGTGTAAGGACAATTTACTGGTCTGATTTTATGTTATTGTTATTCAATTCTTTGTCAAATTAACTAAATCACATTTTTCGCTTTAGGATACTATTTATATTACAGTTACCATAATTTTCAAGCTGATAGCAATCCAAGGACGGTTGGTACTATTGAAGTCAACTTTTGTAGAAAATATTTCCTAATCACATCTGCAGGTAATTTCTTTCGGTGTTACCAAACAATCCGTCTATTGTGCCTTTAATCTATTGAAATAAGTTTTTGGCACCCTTTAGGGTTTATTAATTTATTTTCAGTTGTTATTTTACATCTCCTTAAATTAACAATCATTAGATACTATCTATAAATTCGAAACAGTTGTATTGCAATTCTGTTAATTTGAAACCCTTAAATTAATAGTTTTTATTTTACATCTTAAACTAGTAAAGGACCCATGCGTTCGCACGGGTCACGTAACGTCGATTTATGATAGTAAACTTAAAACAATAGCATATGGTACATAAACTAAAAAATACATAACAACATAAGAGAGAATAAGAAAATTTAATCAGAGTCATCACTTATAACATACTTCACTTTGTCCTTAGTCACATGTTTAACATTGAGCCTCTTAGAATCAAATATGTAATGGAAAATGATGACATCTCCAACTTTTAAGTTTTTTAAATTTGAATATTCATACCAACCCTTTCCAATATACATCTTAGTATGTGGCCTATTTCCCTTAAGAATTATACATTCATGGGTTTGCATGTCATCAATGTCCATCAAGGTGGTATGATCAACACAAAAACCTTTGTTAACGATATAAGCTGGAATTGTCTACGAAAAAATAAAAAATTGTTAGTTGTGGTTCAATAAACATTGAAAAAAATTGAAAACTAAGTAGAATAAAATGAAAACTAAAAAAATTGAAAAAAAATAAAAATGATATATCACCATGCAATTTTTTTCTCCTTTATAAGATTTTGTGATTTATTTCTTCCAAAATAATTCCACATTGAAACCCAAAATGTTTTGACGGGTATTTTGATGGGGATTTACATATTGTTGATTCTGATTAATTTCTGGAAACAAAAGTGACGACTCAACACTTTTGAAATGATCTTCATTGCAGATTGTAAACTTCATCCCCTCTGTTGTTTTCATTATTTGTTTGGTATACAATAATACAAATAAATACTGCATTCACAGAAAAATTTGTTATTACTATAATTAACAGTTTTTATAGTAAGTCTTAACAGTTTTTATTTTACATCTTAAATTAACAGTTTTAATTTTACATCTTAAATTAACAGTTTTTATTTTCAGTTTTTATTTTACATCTTCATATTATTAACATAAGTTGTATGCACCAAACATTAAACAGATGTCATTAATGCAGATATCCAAATCTTTGAATTTAGATTATGATACCCTATGTCTTGGGAATAGATGAATTTAGATTATGGTCATAATATCCTATGTCTTGGGAACAGATTATGGTCATAATATCCTTGGTTTATTTAAATTTTTTAGTTTGCTCCACTTCTTCTCTCCCCATATTTTTTCCTCCTCTTATTTTTGCATCAAATTTTTTTGTCCATTAATCCTCTCATTTTCTTCCTTCTCTTTCAATATGTCTTCTTTCAACAAGAAGGAAACCGTTGTACCTGTCCTCCGAGAGAAAATTGTGTCTGCTAACGATTTCAAAGAACATGGAATCGATTTCACTAAAATATTCTCTTCACAAAACCTAGAACACTACTTTAACATTGTAGATGGAGCCATCTATCTTGTTGTTGTTAAAGAGTTCTGGATGCATGCATCCATTATACTAAATAGCAAGGGTGAGTGTGTTATCTGGTCTAATGTTTTTGGTTTTCCTATAACCATCACTCCTAAACTTATTTCAAAGGTGAGGAAATGAGAAGATAGTGGAACTTGTCCTGAGATCTACCAAAGTGACTTTATTTCTGATGTTATGAATGAGGTCATGAACAACCCTGATAACTCCTTCATTGCTCTCTTGGCAAAGATCTGGCATCAACTTTTGGCGGGAAACTTTCGCCCAAGAATAGAAGATCAGAATGTGATGACTCATGGTGACATTCAATTTCTGTATTTCTTTCTTACTAAGGAGAAAGTCAACATACCTCTCTCCATTTTTAGCTATCTTAAAGAGAAAATCTTGAGTTCTCGCAAAGGCAAGATTTTCTACGTTCCATACGGAATACTTTTATCTGAAATCTTTATTCGGAAAGGGATAGTTAGAAAGATGTGGATGACAGGGTTAACTGACACCCTTGAGACTGAATTTGGCTCAATGTTGGATCTGCATCAATTATAAATTCAAAATAGTTGATGATGTATTTAGGGTTTCTTCGTTATATCTTTTTGCAGTTCTTCATGATGATGCATTTTAGAGTTTTGTTGTATTACTCATTTCCAATCAATGAAAATTTCTCTATTTTCAGTGTTCTTTGTGACGTTGTATTTATGGTTCTTATGTATTTAGGGTTCTCTATTTCTCTTATAGTTTTGTACAAACTTGAAATTGGCTTAAATCAAATCCAACAACATCGAAGATAACTTCATATCTTAGTCTCAATTTATCAATAGGGGCTGATACTGTTTTGTTTGCGTAGCAGAATTACCAGGAGCCTCATGTTTTGAATTGATTATTTCTTTTATTTTGTATTGTGTCAGGGGTGAGATAGGCTTGATATCATCATTGACAAATATTGGATGACCTTCTTTGTATGCACTTTTGTTGTTAGGTGCCAACTGATGTATTAGTATCAATATGTTCTATGTAACAGTTAGCATTCCTTATGCTATTTTTCTCCAAGAAAAACTTGATTTCATAATAAAACTTGAAAATATGTAATGACACAAAAATAACGGAAAAAGAGCCAAAAGGGGTTCACATTGAGTGTGAGGTTGTTCCTTCCACTGAGGTTGGTCATAACCATTAGGGATGATTGCAAAACAAGTAAAAAATGGAAAAAGCAAAAGGGGGGTTCACATTGGATCGAACTCGCGCCCTTGTGTATGCATGCATGTAGAGTATATTTAACCAGTGCTCTCTCCACTGGGGCGCAATGTCAATTCTTTTATTATTTACAACCAAATGCATAAGTAATAAACTTACTTGGTAAAATTGGTTGAATGCAAAACAAGTAAAAAATGGAAAAAAGCAAAAGGGGGGGTTCACATTGGATCGAACCCGCGCCCTTGTGTATGCATGCATGTAGAGTATATGTAACCAGTGCTCTCTCCACTGGGGCACAATGTCAATTCGTTTATTATTTACAATCAAATAAATAAGTAATAAACTAACTTGGTTGTTTACTGTGGAAAATGGTAAACAACCATTGGTCCTCCCTATGTCCTAAAACTAAGGGTTACTCGCAAGATTGACCAGTTGATCTTAATACATGTGCTAAGATGTTTGATATTGTATCGGTTCTGTCGAATTATACCCTAGTCAAGAAACGATTTTCTAAGACCAAGGGAACAAGTACAACGGATTTCCACATAGAGATTCGACCGACTGACTGGTAACTTGTGACCGACAGCAGGTTCTGGACGAAATAAGATTCAACAAACTAACTAGTTGGTGACTCGTGACCGACAAGCAGTGTTGAAAAGTTCACGCGAAGTAGAAGAAAACGTAAAGGTTTTACTCGAAGGTGAATATAAAGCAGTAAAGACATTCAAAAGATAACTTGAAAAGATAAATTGATTGCATTGAAATAAAGGTGGTGATTCACGTACATCAAAAGCTTAACAACTCTTTCTTCCTTACGCACGGAATTGGGCAGAGTTTTGGCAAGAAATTTGAGCATACAAGTGGACACACAATATTTACAGTGAAATGACTTATTTATAGTAATTTACAAGATAGCCGCCTAAGGAAATCTACGGATGAAACTGAAACTAAGAGTAACTGCTTCACAGGATTTCGCCATCCGTTTGGCGCCTAAGATACACGACCTCTTGAAGTAACTTCCCACGATTTTCAAAGTTTGAATTTTCCCGCTTGTTGCCACAGAAGGCTAACCGCTCCTAGCTTGATGCACCTCAGAAAGAATGAAATTTCTCTAAGTCCAATAGGCTTCATATTCAACTGTATCTGAACTTTGACTGATTCCTTCACTTAATCCACAGTTTATCAAATCGACCAATATTCCTTACCTTATTCATTCGGTCGATGTAGCTCGTCTTCGACACCTTTGTGTTGGCCCTTTTTCCTTTTGGTCATAGATTTCGACTTTTCAAGAAACTCTCTTTAAGTATCAACCCTAATTAAGGCCAATTGTACCTAACATGTGTCTTCACATACCTTAAGAAATTTTAGGGTAACATTGGTAAAATTGGTTGAATGCAAAACAAGTAAAAAACTGATAAAATGCAAAAGGGGGTTCACATTGGATCGAACCCGCGCCCTTGTATATGCATGCATGTAGAGTTTCTTTAACCATTGCTCTTTCCACTGGGGCGCAATGCCAATTTGTTTATTGTTTACAAACAAATAAGTAGGTAATAAACTTACTTGGTAAAATTTGTTGAATGAAAAACAAGTAATAAACGGAAAAAAGAAAAAGGGGGGGTATGCATTTTAATTATCAAATACATAAACACATAAATTTAATTATCTGCATTTTGGTCTTTCTCTATTTAAATTTGATGTTTGAACACAATAAAAGAGTAACAGTTGCAAAACATGTTATCATTGGAAAATCCTCTACAAGATGCATGGATTAAAAGTATCACAATGTAATAGTTGTCTTAATAAATTCAACAAATAACTACAAAAAATCTACAATGAACATTGGTTGGTGGTCTGCACCCATCATCAATCCATCTTCCTCACCCAAGCGGAATGGTTGTCATACGGGTTATACATGTTGAATTGTATATCATCTCTAACTCTAACTTGGATTTGGGTTGCAAACGCCCTCCAACCACTACATATCCTCATTTCAAAAGGATAAGTCTCTGCTTCCAACACACAAAGCTAGGATTCTGAATTCGTACCAATTAGAGTTATATGATCCAGGCCCGTATTTGCCAAGTATCCTCCCATGGAACGAGGTACAGTCTGTAATACAATTGAAACAAACTTCAAAATTATAGTAGTTGAATCACACAAAAAAACAGACTTAACAATAGCAAAACTAATTAGTGGATTGAGAAACCAACCAAATATTCAGTGGTATTGGGATCCTCTGTCACTGTAAAATTGAATCTTATTGCTTTTCAAAGGGACTGAGTTTTGGTATGCTAAGTGGGGAATGAGGCGGGAGTAATCGGTTCCATAATTGGAATGATGTGGAACGCATTTTCTCCCAAGTACAGGAAGAAAATATGGTGATGACCTTGGAAGTTGTAATGCTCTCTTAAGGTCACCCAGCCATTGGTGATCCTAGGGATTTCATCGTCATCGTTGAATTCAACCCTTAATCGAAGACCGTTGGCATCATATAAACTCCAAACTCTGCCCAACTCAGCTTCGAACTCTTCGTAGAATTCCCATTCAATCTCACCGTGCACCTAACGATTCACATGATATAAAAGACAGTTTTTTAGAACATAGCATATTCTTTAAAAATGCACACACCATTCAACATATGTATGAAACCTTATCAACCAACAAACCAACCTAAGCTTACTCACAACCGTAAGCATCTGTATTAAACCTTATTAACCAATAAACCAACCTAAGCTTACTCACAACCGTAAGCAAGTATGTGTTATCGCCAATTAAAAAAAACACTCACAATAAATGTAAACAACAAACAGATTATCCAAAACAAACAAATTTTGCTTCATGAAAAACCTAATCGACACGAACAAACAAACCTAACCTTCGAACTCACAAACCTAAGCAACAATATTTTCATGTCATGCACACAAAAGCATTGATCGTTATGGTATCAATAAAAAAAATGATCGAAAACGATGGAACTTACCTCTCCTTTGACATGCACAGTCATGAAATGGCTCTTCCTTGGTTTTTGAAGAAGTTCTCGCACCGTCACCATTTTTTGATTGTGAAGTTTTTCTTTTATGTGTTGTTGTAGATGGTGTGAATAGTTTAGAACGGGAAATGAGGATGGATGGTATCATTTGGTGGGAGTTACAGTTAGGTTGGAAGTGGAAGGTGTAGGGACACGCGTGTTATGAATGAAGATTGAAATTTGTTACACTGGAAAATCGTAAATAGCAGACTCCATCGTGTTTTGTGGGAGAAATAAATAGCAGACTTTGCATATTCTCATTGGTTAAGAGATTTTTTAAACTGCATGTTAGCAGTTGAGTATTTTTAAGATAATACTAAACAATCATACACATTCAACAAATAAAAACTCTTACGTTTATCATGTCATTAAAGTATTTTAAAAATAAAAATGGGATTTATTGTGATGCATGTCTCTCATTGGTTGAGAGTGTAAATTTTTGTACATTATCAATATAAAATTATTTTACACTTTGTGCACTACCTTTACCCTCTTAACAATATTAAATCTACTAAATTAATATTATTGGTGATTCATATTTATTTACTTTATACGATGAGAATATCGATTATTTAAATATTTTTTAAAAGTTTTAAACATACCAAATTTTGTTAACCGGTTAAAGGTATGTGCATTGTCGGTGTTAATTTATTGGTTGATAATGTAAAAACTTTTGTTACATTTTTTTCCTCTTTTGTTAATACTAGTTACTATTTGTAATAATTTGTTTAAAAGATGTAAAATTATTAAGTTTGAAGTGTCATGAGAGAATTAAATCATTAAAGGGTGGTACTCCAAAAGAGAGTATTTATTATTGAAAACCAAAAGGTGCAAACATTTTTCTTTTCACTTTATATTTACTCCATAAAACTGCAATTGCATGTGACTCTTGGAAATTGACTCTCGGTGATGATTAGTCCACCACACAATAATATTAGTACACAATATTCAATGCATGTGATATTGCTTACCATATGGAGTAAAGTTGTAGCACATACTTCAAAATGCAGCAAAAGTAGTAACCAGCTACTTGCCATAGCTTCATAAATAAAACATGTTCAAAACATATCTAAACATATTCAAAACCAACTGATGTTTTATAAATTAACAAAAGAAACTTAACTTAAACGAGTACCAAATTCACAACTCACCTAAGTCAAACCAAAATAAAACTAGCATATCATCATCCATAACTTATCACCATTATAAAACTTCCACAAAAAAACACATATCAAACATTGACCTACACTTTCCTATGCTTAATCAAAGACACCTTCTAACAACCTGAAAATAACATTCACCGGTTCGCAACAGTCACTATCACACGTGCAACCTCAGGAAGCTTAATGTTGAATACAAGAGTGTCTCCTTTTATAAGACCTTTTTTCTTTACATACTCAAACCAACTTCCCCCGAGATATTTTTCTACATACTTCTTCTTGTATGTGGTGTGAACCACACAGTCGTACCTATCACCATTATCACCATCCTTCAACTCTATCATTCTTTTGGGAATTAAAGAGCAGGTTTTGATGACATGTTGAGGAAATTGCTGCAGATAAATATAAGTTTCCATTAACAACAATACATTATTTTTATAAACATCCTACATTACAGCTAAATGGTATCACATTTGACTTACAAGAACATTTCTCTCAACGAACTTTGAATCATAAACTTCCTTTCTCCATGAACAGTATGTTGAAGGCTTTGATTGGACCTCATCCATTGCTGGATCTTCAGAATTGTCTTCATCAAAACTGAAAACAGAATACCACAAAATAAACGTCATTTACATTTGTATCAGGCATAATAATAGTCTGTTTCAATTAAAATAATATGAATGTAGTACTAATATCCTTTATACAACTAAACCTAAACTATGACATATGAGATTGACATATGAATGAGTTTTTTTATCAACTAAATCAAAAGTTTACTATACATGGAAATTTACAGTTTTGTATATGGAAATCAACAAAATATCTTGTGTTGTATATTTAAATTTGTCAGATATCGAATCATACGAAAATCTTAACATAAAAGGCAACATCATTTATATAAATAATGTTATACAGGTACATAAGTTTAAATTACTAATACATCATTTTTGGTTATGGCCTATTGTGGATGAATAATAAGTTGTTGTTTCAAGTATAACATCCAAAAGTAAGGCAGATTACCAATACAATAATAGTTATTATTAAATGAATGGATACCTATAGCAAATACCATTGAACTTAACAAAGGGTTTTTAGAATATGATCCACCAAAAAAAACACAATTCCTTCACCAAAAACCACAACCTTCTTAGGAAACACGTCCACTTGACCAAAAATATTAAAAAAAACAACCATGGCCGATAATTTCTACAGTGTACATTCTTTCAGAAATATGGAGTTCACAGTCATACCTTTCTCCATTATCAGAGTCAATTAAGAGAATGCGCCTAAGACTGGATTCGAAACACTTCCTTATAACTTTCCTGCAGATTTGCTACACATGAACAAAAAGGAAATATAAATTAGTAACAAATGTCTAACATTGACTTGGCTTATACCATTAAACGCATCATTTGAACTTACAAACACATTTTTGCTATCTGTCTTCCCGAATTTTATCTTCCTCTTCCAGACAAAGAACCATGGGCGCCTACCCACATCTTTAACCTTTGGTTCTTCATCTTGACTGCATTAACACCTTTACTATTATATTTTTGTTTTAACCAAATCTACGGCCTAATAAAAACCATAACAAGCCAAATAATTTACTTCACAGATGAAATTATACTAAGTTTATAAAAAATATAATATCAATACCCCCCACTGTCTGAGGAGATGGTGTTGTGAGACGACCCAGCAGCTTGCAACAATTTGCGTTTCTTTACATCCCTTGGTTTCTTCAGCGAGCCATCACGTTTTTCATCAACTTTTCCATCATCAGCAAAACACGACCCATCAACTGCTGCCATAATCAAAAGTTTACAACTTAATGCACACTCTACATTATGGATTTCCCTGCACAAAAGACAACACAGTATTAGGACATCATGAAGAAGAGACGAGATCATATACATGCAAACACGGGATACGAATAGAAAGGAAAAAACTTCTAATTGTTGTATCAAGACCGTCGTTTGACAAATTAGGGTTGTTACATAAAGATGAAGGTTCTAAAAGTACCACACCACATTACTTTTTCACTTTTGAATGACTTCGGAGTCAGTTTCCCTTTCCACTTCTTGCCTTTCCAACTACAAATATAATAGGACATTTTACTTAGTTTTTATTTTATTTAAGTATTAAATATATTTACCAAAAAAATTCTAATGTAAATAAAATAATTTGTTACATTAGATTTCGTTTTTTCTTGGTAATTTAGCAGTTAACATGATAAGTAATTCGACAATGGTCTCTATAGTGCAAGTTAATTTAAAATTACACAATTGACCAACTCCATCGACTCTGATCATTGAATCTGATTTAGAGTTGACCAACTCCATCGACTCTGATCATTGGATATGATTCGTAGTTGACCCACTCAATCGACTGTGAACATTGGATATGATTCAGATTTGACCCACTCTATCGACTCTGATCATTGGATCTGATTCACAGTTGACCAAATCCATCGGCTCTGATCATTAGATTTGATTCATGGTTGACCAACTCCATTGACTCTGATCATTGGATCTGATTTAGAGTTGACCCACTCCATGGACTCTGGTCATTAGATCTGATTCAGAGTTGACCCACTTCATCGACTCTGATCATTGGATCTGATTCGCAGTTGACCCATTGTTGAAAAGTATTTTTCCGGTGAATATTTTATATATCATATCCACAGAGATTGGGTGATATTACCGTCATTCTATAGTTACTATGGTTTTAAGTTTACAAATTAACAAGGTTGTTTATGTTTGGAAAATTATCTTTCAATTTTGAAATAAGACTAAAACAATAAGGATATGGTTTTTATCAATTAAAAAGGTTTGTCAAGATTGTGATTCACTATTCCAATTTCATATATTTCCTTAGAACAAGTATGTGAACTTAAGAATATTGAATATATTCTAGTATCCTCTCAATAAAATTTATTTCTAAATGAGATTGTGAAATTCATTATATTAATATTTAGACGATTTCTCCATTCAACTATTAGTCTAACAATTCTAAATGGTTTATACAAAAGGAAAGCAAGATGTAAATCTATTTCTACAATTTATATCTTACTTGAGAAAATGCTTTAGGACATATTTTGAATCATCTTTTTCAACAATAATCCAACTCAACATATTCAATACAACACAAAATATTTACTCTACATTCAACATAAATTTGTTCACATACAAGAGTATAAATGAAATACATGAAGAAGTGGGAATAACTACTACCTCCAATCTTGACAAAAGTTGGGTTTAGTTTTTCATCTCCATTGTTGACATCATAAGAAAAAATAATAGAGTTTTCTTTCTTCACTACACCAATGTTATGTTTTTTTACCACCAATCTTCTGCCCTTTCTACCAAAACCCCTTTCTAACCTTTTTTCCCCAAAAAAAAAATTGTAATGATTGTTATGATGTAATACCTTTCATGCAACCATACACTTCGTATTGTCCGAAAAGTGACTAAAAAGGTGTCTACACGCTACCCTAAGAAAGCTGGCCCCAAGACAGATCTAATTATTTTAAAACAAAATGGCTGACTCCGTACAGTTTGCGGCGCCAACAAGGGACGTGGCGCAAACTGGTTAGATTTTGACTTCTTTGAAATGAACACAGTTCGCGGAACCAACAGGTGGACGCGACGCGAACTGAGTTAAAAATTGCTCCTTTGTCTTACCTTTGTCTCGCCTTTCTTGCTTAATTATTTACTTGCTCATGCATCCGAGTAACTCGTGTCCCTAATTTTCTACACAACTAACAAACAAAGTGAAATATCTACTCAAATATAATTAAAAACAAGAATAATTGCATATTTACGAAATTGTGTGAATAAAAGTATGGAAATTGATAACACGAATTTATATAACATATTTGACGTAATTTTCATAAACAATGTTACTATTTTTATTTAATTATATTACTTTATTTCTGTATTACGTTGGTATTTTCTATGTTTCAGGTATTTGTATTAAATAAAGGTAAATTGAGCAAAGAAGTAAAATCGAGGAAAAATCGGATTAAAAAGCAAAGAAATGATATTTAGAAGGATTAACTAATTAAAGTGTGCAAGAATTGAAGGAGAGGTGTGCAAGCAAAAGGAAGGTTTAGAAATATAAGAGATTATATTGAATATCAGCATAAAGCCCAAAAGTAAACAAGCAAACCAAAGCCCAAGACCAGCAAGCGTGAGACGCACGCCTCAACATCCTAGCCCACTTGAGGCGGCCGCCTCAAGTCCCTTCACAAGTGGGAGACGTCCGTCTCTGCCACGTCAGCCAGTCCACGTAATTTGTGAGACACACGTCTCATGTTTGACCTGTTCTTGGAGGCGCCCGCCTCCTCCTTTTTAGGCTGTATTTTCTCTCCACGTTCACATCTTGCATACGGAGTTGAGGAATGGGAAGTTACCAAGTGGATCTATAAATACAAGTTCAAGTCTCAGAATCAGGGTCGGCATTTTTACCGAACAACCGTTATTTCTTATTTCGCAGTTTTATTTCAGTTTGTACTTTGAATTTATTTTCCATTTTTGTTTTCTTTGTTTAGATTTTATTTCCACTGATCTAACCTTACGTTAGATCTAGTGCTTTTTATTTCTTGTCGCATTTTTCTTTCGAATTCAAGAAGTCTCCGAGCAAATCCAACCGACCTGTGGTGGATACTCGTTTATTTCGAAGAACAAGATTATTTCCAGTATTCTTAATTTCAGGTTTAATTTAATTATTTTATTTTATTTAATTTATTGTTGCCTGATATTATTTATTTGATTTCGGAAAGGTTTAAATATATTAAACCATATTATTTATGCATGTCTGAATTAATTAATATGTCTGGCTAGGTCTTTTTTGATATTGGTATGTAAATTAATCGAACCAAAGGAATCCAAAATAAACTGGCATAATGTTACGTTGTTAAAAATATTCTTTCTGACTTAGATATCTATTTTAATTTATTAAAAGGTTTAGAAACCAACAGAGCGAAAGTTTGAGGTTAATAAACTGGACTAAGGTTAGAAACCAACAGAGCGACAGTTTGAGGTTTAGAACGAGATAGTGGATACTAGGTATTAATTTTAAAGATGATGCTTTTAAAAGAGATTAAACTTTATTTATTTTCAAAAGTGTTTTAAATTCGGGGGATAGCGAGAGCATACGTTAGGATTTAATTGCATGATCCGATTCAACAGAGCGACGTTTGAGATAGGATTTTAGATGAATATTGTTTGAAATAGGATTTTTATCAACTTGAGTAATAAGTCGGTGGAAATTTAGATCCCTTAGGTTAGACGAATTACATGATATCTTTATTTATTATATTTTCCTTAACCAAAAATCTTAAAGAATTATTCGCCTTAGTATCCGTAACTTAGGATAACGATAGATCGATTTATAGTCTCGTGGGTTCGATATCATTTAAAACTACGCGATAGGATGTGCACTTGCAGTCTGCTGATTAATAGACGATAAAGTCGCGATCAAGTTTTTGGCGCCGTTGCCGGGGACTATTTAAGTCGATATGGTAACTCTGGTGTTACACCGTATAAACTAAGGCACCTTTTACCTTTTACTACCATGTATGACCCAAATTTTTCCTATGCCCATTATCAGTATTTTGAGGAACCACAAGAATCCCATAGATCCGAACTTGAAATACTGATGGAAAACTCTAATGCTTCACAAACCTACTCTTACCCAAACTACCTCCAAAACTACCAATCCCCATATCTTGAAGAACCCCAAGAAACTTATAATTTCAACCAAACTTTTCCTCACCCCAATTCGTCCTATAATTGTCAAACTCAATATTTTGAGGAATCACCAGAACCATATAAATCTGACCTCGAAATATTAATGGAAAACTCTAATGAATCATGTAGGATGATAAGTCGCTTCGGGGAAACACAAAATGAGAGTCTATGATTGAGCACTTTGTAGAGGCACAAATTATCCAAAATGAAGAAGTACGAAAACAAAGTCTTTAAACTAATGAAACCCTTAGCCAACTAGCCATTTTGGTTGAATCCCTCGCATCTCACAGCATGGCTTTAGAGACTCAAATCTCCCAACTCGAACAAAACCTTCTAGGACCTTTACCTGAGGAAGATGTGGATGTTGAAACAACCATTATGGAAAAACTACTTGGAAATCTAGAAAGTGATGATGAGTATGAGGAGAGTGATATTGTGGCCGAGGAAAGTTCTGACGAGAAAATAGTGGTGATTGAGAAAAATGAACCAACAATGTTCGATAAGGAGGTTGTAAAAGAGGTAGAAAAGGAAGCATCTATTGTAATCCCGAATCACTACATCCCACTGATTCCCTTCCCGAAAAGTTTTATGGAAACTCCGGTAGACTCTCAATCTAAAACGTACGTTGCGGTATTGAAAAATATCCATACTAATTCACCACCATTTGAAGTCTTACCTAAAAAGTGAAAATTAGAGGACCATAAAATTAGGGATATAATTACTGTTAAGAGGGTAAGGTTAACTTATGAGGCGATGGACGAAATCACTAAGCCAAAAATTGAAAAACTTATACTTAGGATAAATCCAGGACCACTACCAAAATGTCGAAAAAAATAACCCGCCCTACAGACGTAAGAAAAGAAAAGGTGAGGGATATGTGAGATGGCTTGATAAGTGGCCATGGAAAATCAACGAATACTCATTCTAGTTTATAATTTTAAATCTTTTTTCTTTTTCGTATTTTCAATTTTTCTATTTTATGTTAAATTTTAAATTTTATTCGGTCAACGATTGCACCCTTTCATCTGATGCGTTTGAACTACTTCTCCGTAATACCGATAATTATATTCAATTAAATAATCTACATTAATATTTATATAATAATTGAATATTCCAATTATCGCATTTTTCCTATTAATATACCGAATTAATATTTCCCAATATTTATTATAAGGCACTATATATATTAGTAATATATATATTAATTAATTAAAATTCGATTTAACTATTATATATATATATATATATATATATATATATATATATATATATATATATATATATATATATATATATATATATATATATATGTACAAAATAAATGTAGCTTGATGTTTGCATGTGATGAATAGCTTCTCTCCCTAGTCACTTGTCCCATCCCTCTAGTCACGCGCATTTCTCATTTCTCACTGCCCAAGGTGCTTTGTGTTAATTATTCGTGCCATGATTCCCTACTCGAGACGACCGCCCTCTGCCCAATGCAAGCATGGAGACGGACGCCTCAGGTCCCCACACAACGTTGAGACGCTCGCCTCCAGTTTCCTTCTGCCAAGTAGCTTCCCAAGACGCACGTCTCTGGGTTTTGTCTCCCACTAGGAGACGACCGCCTCCTTCCCAAGGCACTTCATGAGACGTCTGTCTCGTCTCTTCAGTGGCATGCACGTGTTCTGGTTTTCCCTTGGCTTATTTGGTTGTCTGTTTCACCTTTTCCATTTATCACACTTCAATTCCATTCAAACACTCTTTACTCTTCATTCAAAATAATATTCTTTTCATTTCCCACCATCAATTCCCATTCAAACTTTCCCTCTCATTTCCCAACATCTAATTATTTTAATTTATCACTCTTCAATTTCACTTCACTATAAATACCCATCCTCATTTCCTCTCGTCCCACAACACCTTCTATCCATTTCTCATACATTTTCTCTCATCAATCCATAATTCTACCATTTTCTTCTTCAATCCATTCTTCCCTACGGCTCCACGAAACAACCAGCGCCAAGTTAAACCAGACCGACCACCACCCGACCTATCCAATATCATTTTCCGCGATAACGACGATGACCAACAACAACAAAAATATAAAAAATTCTATACCCGTTCGGTCGTCCCTACGAAATACGTAGATTCCAATTGTTTGGATAATTTAGGAATGGAGGATAGCGTCGTATTCATGCTCACTAATACCAGTTTACTCGGTCTGTGCACAAACCCGTATCCAACCTATGAACCACTCGTGCTTGAGTTTCTTAGTTCCTTCTCTTACACAACACCTGTCGACGATCCCTACACAACCGGAACTGCCAACTTCCGCATGTTCAACCGAGAGTACTCTCTTGATCAAGAAAGAGTCGCCGAGCTCTTATCTTTCACTCGCGGCGAGCATGTTCATTACAAACCATTCGACGATGACAACGATCTTTCTTGGGATCAAGTCGGTTTCTCCCTATGGAATGATCTAACCGGTCAAACCACGGAAAGTTGGCGTGATCTCTATGCTTCCCACATACATAATCCTGCATTGAGGTACTTTCACCGCGTTCTTGCTAACACCATCTTTGGTCGGACCAATAATCACAAGGTCAACCAAAATGAGTTGTTTATCATTTTCTGTGCCCTCAATGGTCAGGCTGTCAACGTCGCACCTTTCTTGCACAGCCATATCCACACATGCGTGAACGCCGCAGGTACCAATCCCTTGGTCTTTGGTGGCATCATCACTTCTCTCGCTTATGCTTTAGGCCTTTTCGACGAGTTGTTGTCTTTATCGCCATATATGATGTCGGCAACTTTGCTTGATATAATTTATTGCCGGGATTCCCATATAATCTCTCCAAGACAAGATGGCCGGTTTACATTAATGATAAATCGTCGTCAAATTCCTGGTTTCGTGTTACCTTGTCCGAATCGTATCGACGTCCGAGTCCGCGCTAATTGGCGTTATGCTCTTGATGCACCTGCCGCCCCACAACCAGAAAATTATGATGCTAATTTCGCGGCTATGCAAGCTCACATGCATCGTCAGGATCAGTTGTTCAACGCCATGCAACAAACCCAAGCTGAGACTATACGTCTCGTACAAGAAATGCGACGTGAACACCAAGAATATGCTTTTTGCAATGATCGTAACTTCGAAGCATTGCAAGCTCGCATAGCGGATGCGCTTAACCTTAATGATTCTGATTCTGACGAACATCGAAGACCTCGTACTAGAGGTAGAAGAACAAGAGGGCAAAATTCTCAAAGCAACGAGTGATCACCTTGCTCCTTTATGATTTCCCCTGGTTCTATCGCATTGAGGACAATGCTTATTTTAAGTTTGGGGGAGTCAGAACATTTATTTGTTCGTTATTATTTTCTTTGCTCTATTTAGTTTTTCCCTTTTAGTTTCCTTTTTCTATGTATTGCAAAATTTCCATTCAATAAAATACATGTTTATGTAATTTTAGTCTTTTATGTTTAAATTTCGTGCTTATTCGAATTTCTCCTTTTTCTTGAGCCATAACGACAAATTTTAACAAAAATTAAAACGCATATATGAAACAGTTCAACGCCGGGTTCTTAGCTGTCACCTCTTATCCCCAGACCAGTGGGTTGCAAATGTGGTACCCGTACCTAAGAAGGATGGCAAGGTCCGAATGTGCGTGGATTAGAGAGATCCAAAGCGAGTCGAAAGACGATTTCCACTTCCTCATATTGATGTTTTGGTTGACAACACCGCTCAGATAAGGTTTTCTCCTTCATGGATGGTTTCTCGGTTACAATCGATCAAAATGGCTCCAAGACATGGAAGACTACTTTTGTTACACGATGGGACACTTTCGCTACAAGGTTATGCCGTTCGGATGAAGAACGCGGGCGCCACTTATCGTGTTATGGTGACATTGTTTCATGACATGATTCATCACGAGATAGAGGTCTACGTAGACGACATGATAGCTCGCTCACGATCAAGAAGAACATCTAGATCATTTGAAACTGTCGACGGTTGAAGAAATCTGATTGAGACCGAATCCCAACAAGTGCACCTTTGGAGTCGATCCGGAAAACTCTTAGGGTTTGTTGTTAGTGGAAAAGGTATTGAGGTTGACCCGCCAAGGTTAGAGCCATTCAAGAGATGCGACTCCGCACCGAGAAGGAAGTCGAGGTTTCTTGGGCGATTAAATTACATTGCAGATTCATTGCACACCTAGCGCTACTTGTGAGCCAATCTTCAAGTTACTTAAGAAAGATCAAGTAGTGGAATGGAGCACGATTGCGGATCGCTTTGACAAAATCAAGGAGTACCTGAATCCTCCTATCCGATGCCGCCAAGGAAGACTCTCATCATGTACTTGGTGTTAGAAAATTCAATGGGGTGTGTGTTGGGGCAACATGGCGAGTCAGTCGAAAAGAGCATGCAATATACTACCTTAGCAAAAGTTTACCGACCGTGAAATAAGATACTCACACTGAGAAAACTTGCAACGCTTTTTGCTTTCGCCGACTAAGGCGGATATGTTGACTCACACTACTTTGTTGATTTCAAGATGGATCCGATAAAATACATATTTGAGAAAATTTCTCTAAGAATAGCAAGATGGCGGATGATCTTGACCAAATTAACTTGATTGATGAGAAACGACTCGCATCCATTTGCCATGGATAGATTTATCAGAAACGAATGATCAGAGCATTTAACAAGAAAGTCAAGCAACGAGTCCACCAAGTTGGTGATTTAGTAGTCAAGCGCATCATTCTTCCACAAGGTGATCGAGGGCAAATGGACTCCACCTATGAGGGACCATTTGTAGTCAAAATGTTTTATGAGCTATGATACTTAGCACCATGGATGGTGAAGATTTCCCACACACGTGAACGAGACATAGTCAAAAATACTATGCATAAAGAGACCCGCTAGGTCGATGAACCTAGGCAAAAATAAGGGCATCCTGGCGAACCAAAAGGTTCGGGCAAAAGTTAAGGATATATACAAAACATGTACACGGCAAGTCGAAAACCGAAAGGCGGCTTGGGCAAGAAAGGGTATCCAGAGGTGAAAACGAAGGGCGGTCTAGGCAAAAGTTAGGGATTTAAGCGTGCGACTATGTCTCTTCGGATCACACCTTCTGGACTACTATCGATTCAAGGTTCAAATGGCGAAGATCGCTCTCTCACTTTCTGAAGGAGATGAGATTGTCGAAATATAGTACTAGCATAGTTGGAACTTAACGAGATTGTTTCAGCATAGCTTTTACTTTTCTTGTGTATAAACAACTGGCCATACGCCACCTTTCAAATAAACGCAAGTTTCTTTTCTTTACAATTTCTGCTTTGTTATTTGCAATAAGTCCAACGCTTGCTTTGAATGACTATACGATTTGACAATAAGAATCTAATCACAAACATACGAAAAGTGAACATACAAAAGTACTTACTACAGCTCCGAATTGGACGACGACGAAAGTCACCAAAGCTTTCCCACAGCATGATCCTGCAAAGATGTCACTCACAACACAACTTCCCAATGAGCAAAGGAATCCACGAGTGCAATTCCACTCGACTAAGTAAAGTTACATCGTCTCAAGTAACACCTCACCCCAATAAGGTGTTTATCCCAGGTATCTCTCACCTTTCCTTTTCCCCGGTGTATCGGACCAAAACTTGGTCGGATAGTGCATCGGAGGAAACTACATCTTCATTCCCCTGGATTACAACGAATTCGACTCTTCTAACCGGTTTCCGAACTATCAAATGCTCTCAAATGAGATCTACACTCGGTCCCCAAGCGCCTCCTAAATTTCCTCGGCGGGATCTACATACAAGGTCCCCACGGTCGCCTCCTGTGTTCTCCTCGGCCAGGTCTATATGTGAGATCTCCAACAACGAGCTTCTCAAATCTCTACCTTCCTCAACAATATCTAGGCCCAAGACTTGGTCAGATAGTGCATCGGAGGAATCCCGGATATCTTTCTTCTCTTTCAAAAGCAGGGATCTCACCTATTCAATCCCCCAAGCAGGAGTCAGAGATCCTCAAACAGAGCATCCGCATCTTCTTCAAGATGGATATGTTTTGAAATACCACAACATCTATCATTCATACATTACTCATAAAGTCATAGTTCATGCATATGTCATTCATATACACTGTCATGCATCATTCCTTGCATAAGACTAACAATATTCTATCGAAGTTTCTCCTGTTTTCTCTAAAACAGTATGATCCTTCGCCAAGCAGTCCAAGATTAAGCCCGAATCGTGGAAAACTATCTGAAGACCGCCTTGGTTGTCCTCCGACGGTCCAGATTAAGCCCGAATCGACGGAAAACTATCGAAGACCGCTCGGTTATCCTCCGATAATGTGCAATGGATCAACACCGATGCACAGAAGCTATCCACATTCTTGCCAACTACTATTTCCTCGTAATAATCAACACGAAGATTTATTCGATTCCTTATTATCAAAAGAACCACGTAGTCTAGCATACGACTCGGTTGCCTGGATGGCATCTTAAGCCCATCTCCGACTACTTGTCAACATTTCTTCACTTTAGAATCTGCATATATGGTTAAAAATCAATGCAAACCAATAACTTCATTCAAAAGTGAACACGAAGTCTAACGTCGACTCCTGATGGCATCTTAAGCCCATCTCCTCCTTTCGAGGAACGTCCACAGAGCCTAGCGTATGGCTCACTTTCCAGCAATCCTCCTGATATCGAGTCTAACGTACGACTCATTCCCAGCTTCTCCAAATGGCATCCAGAAGCCCATTCCGCAACATCACCGATGAGTGCAATTTTCGGTGTACTCGGTGTTCAATCATCTTCTACCTCCAGGCCACGAAAGACAAGCATGTCAATCTAACCTTCCAGTACAAGAAGATTGAACAGGGGCAGCTGTCATACCCCAAAATTTGCCCTCCATCTACTCAAGAAGCTTCATACATCCCTACTCAAGGATTCCTCAAGAGTTGATCAGACAAACTCTCTCCTAGACAATCAACCCAAACTAGGGTTTGGTATCTCTCAAGTCAATATGAATTTCCAACATCTCCAATGGTCTTCATGCCTCCTCATATGCTTCAAAGTTGCTCCATGTCAAGTTTCAAGCTTCACAGATCAAGTTCCCTCAGACAATTGCTCAGATGATTGAAAATCAGTTGTATAAGACAAAAAGTCAACTGTGGTCAACATACAGTCAAACTTCATAATTTTTGGTCAACATCCTCATTTTGAAGTTACATTCATCATTTGATCAAGGGTTGATTATGATTCATCAAGAAAACTCAAGATTTGCTCAAAAGTCAAACTTTCTAAATTAGGGTTTCTAGGTGAAAAGTCAATGAACTTTGGTGATCATAACTTTCTCATACTTTCTCGAAATTTTCCACCAAAGCTCATTTTGAAGGAAATTCAATTCTCTACAACTTCATGTCTCACAAGAATGTCCAAAAAATGCTTCATTTGAGAGGTATAACTCAAAACATTACAGGTCATTTTCAAAGTCAACAAAAAGTCAACTTTTTGTTTTGAAGATATATTGAGCATGGTAACTCCAATTGAGATGAGACCAAAATGGCTGGTTAGAGGACTCTTAGAGCTTTCCAAAAAGTCCAAGAACACTCAAAAATGTGGAAAATTGAGCAAGATACACCATTCACAAGTTGGGCAATTTTGAAAGAATGCACAAAGAGAGATACTTCTAAAAATCAAATTTTTTGCAAATGGGCTTGCTTTTTCTTCATCCAAACTTATTCCTCATACAATTAGGAATATCCAAGCCCAATGCCATGAATTTTTGATTTATTTTTCTATTTAATTTTGAATTTATTCATTTAAATACAAATTAAATTTTAAAATAAATTATAAAATCAAAATTAATTGAAAGATTGATTTTATTCCTTCCTTGAGACTCAAGAAACTCACCAAAGTCCAGAAATTTCAAATTTGTCAAAATGGCAAGATTGGATTGGAATTGATCAAGTTTTGAAAATTTGATTTTATACAAAATCAAATTTTGATTATCATTGAATGGTGATTGATTCTTGCCAAAAACTGTCTCAAATCCATCCAATATAAATACTTGATGCATACCAATCAAAAGAGGACGAAAAAATTGCCTTAGAAACCCTATTCTCAAACTGAAAAAACCGTGGCAAGCAAGCAATTGGAGATCATACTTCCAGCCGTTTTCAATCAAATTTGAGGTGCCCAACACATTCCTTGGCATCTCCAGAATCGATCCAGGCCTTTACATTGCTCAAATCCATCGTAATCCGTGTTTGGTTTGTTCTTGAAAATTTTCAAAATCGATTTCTCATATTCATGCATTATTAACACGATTTGTTGTTGTTTTTGTGATTAGAGACAAGTTTGCAAACTTTCTGGGTGCTTTAATCGAATTTCCATGGCCGGGAATGCATGACACCATTGTTAGGGTTTCTGAACACGTTTTAGGGTTTTCCAAAACAGGAAAAATTGGACCTCAAGACTAGTACCATTGCATTCGAATGATGTTTCCAATCGAACCATGATCTTAGATATTATATTATATGTGTGTGCGTTTTTGATGTTTGCGGACTTTGTGTCGAACCATGGCCGGCAGACTTTTCAAATATTCAAAAGGTTGAAGAACGAAGCTTAGCGGCGAAGGAAGCGAGAGCCGTTATTTTCCACTCATTCCGTTTCCAAACACGGATGAGCGTTAGCTCGCTTGGTTAGGCGTGGGTTGAGATGCTTTCCCGGTCACGAGTTCGATCCTGCAGAGACCGTTTTGCTTCTTTTTTCTCAAACTTGCATATTTTTCATATTTCTCTATTTTTCTAATTATTTTAATATTTTTGCATTGTTTTAATTATCTTCATATTTTTATTTCTGCATTTAAAATTC